>CM068368.1:313922954-315396762 GCA_034769895.1 Magicicada septendecula | reverse complement strand
GAGAGGAGAACGGTTTGAACATAACGTTTGACAACGAGAGAGAGAGAGAGAGACATACACAACGAGTGAGAGAGAGAGAGCTAAAATTATTTACTCAATGTACACAGTGAGAGAGAGGAGAGAGAGAGATAGAGAGAAAGAGAGAGAGAGGGAGAGAGAGATAGTTTTACTTACATTCAAATGTGAGAGAGAGAGAGAGAGAGAGAGAGAGAGAGAGAGAGAGAGAGAGAGAGAGAGAGTAACAATTATGATCATATAGTTTGAATTTCCCACCAGAGAAGAGAAAAAAAAATTTTGGCAGATCTGCTCTATACACACAATAATGTAAGATTGGTAACCCTGATCATATATTTTAATATATACACTATATAACACATATTTCAATTTCCCTCCCCTCGCCACAGAAAATGTTGACAACCCTGCTCATATAAAATATCTATACACTATAATAATAATACAGAGGTTGGTAAACCTGATCATATAGATTTAATATACATTATAACACACGACAAATTTGAACTCATGCAAAGGTTGGTACACCTGATCATATATTTTAATATACACTATACTGCATCGAGTTGGAACCTCCCACCCACCACCACCCACTGATATGAAATAAAAAAAAACCTCCCACCCACCACCACCCCCTAATATGCAAATCAGCTTTATTAAAATATAAAAAATTATATTCACGGATGCTGGTGGTCCATTGAACCTCATCCCACCCCCTTTGATATGCAAATCAATTTAATTAAAAAATAAAAAATCAAATAAATAAAATAAAAAAATTTATTCGCGGAAATTCGCGGTGCTGTGGTCCATTGGGATGCTGCGGGTCCAGCGGTGATGGCGTCATCTCTTAGATCATGTTTTTTAGTGTTTTTTATTGTTTTTTAAGAAGGCGGCATTCCTTTGTGCGTTAGAACTCTCATTTACCCACTACTCAAGTCCTTTGTTTAGATTACATTCCTGTGGTCGGGAAGGATCTGTGCATTCCAAGCGCGAATTGTTGGCTATCTGCGTGATAGATCGTTCTCTGCCTGTAAGGCTTATCGCTTCACCAGATAACAGCAAATCTGTAAAATTACACAATTAAGTCAGACTTCCTTAAGGACATATACCGATTTCTTTTTTTTTCTACTCTAAATTCCTACGAGGTGGTATTATGTTTTCACGCGGTCGTAAGTTATATTGGCTCTGCGCCGTATCTCTGACTCCAACCGTCTGAGGTGGTTCCCAATCTTTATCATTTAAGTTTACCTGAGCTCCTGCATCTATTACGGTATCATCTGCATGTGTTCGTTCGTTCAGTTCAGCATCCTCTCTCTCTGAGAACTCATCTTGTTCTTCGTCAGTAAGATCGCTATCAACGTCATCCGCTAAGTTTATTATCGGACGAGGAGGTAACATAAGTACAGACGATCGATATTAATTTCGTTAACACAGGCGGGAGTATCAGCTGTGCTGTTGAATTCAGGGTCAATGTTTGGAGTGCTGTTGTCTAACTGCGTTGATTGTCTAGGTCGGCGAATGCGGTTTGCCCTTCCGCCGCTGGCTTTGCTCGGCTTCAGTCGATTATAGTGTACAACACTTTCTCCCTTATTTGTGAGAATTTTATAATTTAATTCATTTAACAACCTCTATTACCTTTCCAACTTTTTCCGAATTTCTTTCGCGGTCCTCTCTTTACGGTTGGCTCATGTAAATAGACGTAATCACCTGTTTTATACGGTTTTAATTTACATTTCTTATCATAATATTTCTTACTTTGGTCTTTGCTGTTTTCAGAATTATGTATTGCTATGTCTCTAACTCGCCTAAGCTTTCCTACTAAACGATCAAGTTCAAACTGTGTACCATCGTCTACTTCAGGCTCTAAGGCTAGGTCATCAGCTTCTGGTAATTTCATTTCTTGCCCAAATAATAACATATGTGGACTAAATCCAGTGGCGACATGAGGTGCACTCCTGTACGCCATTAACGCAAAAGGAACAATCTCATCCCAATTTTTACCATCGGGCGAAACAAAATGAGAAATCGCATCTGCTAAAGTCTTATGCAATCTCTCAATTAGGCCGTTGCACTGAGGGTGATAAGGGGTGGTTCTAAGTTTTTGAATCCCTAACAAAGTACATACTCCTGTGAATAATGACGAATAAAGTTACGTCCCTGGTCAGTTAATAAACGTTTCGGGACTCCATAACGCGTTATTATTTTGTGAACAAATTCATGGGCAATAGTCTGAGCTGTTTGATTTGGAATGGGGATTGCTTCACAGTAACGAGTCGCAGAATCAGTAAAAGTTAACAAATATTTATTGCCTCTATTACTTAAGGGAAGTGGACCTACAATGTCCAGTGAAACAAATTCAAAAGTTTCTATAGCTGCAGGGAATTTTGCTAACTAGTGCAGGAAAAACTGTCGGCGTAAGCCTGAATTGAACAAAAAAAATCTAAGTAGTCTCGATTTTTGAGGAGTAGTTGTTTATAATGTATACAAACATTTTTTGTCTAATCACCTGCCAGCGGTGCTCTTACCCGTTTTCCGGATTTTCTCTGACTACATGATACACACGCTCCTACGTATTCTGTCACATCTTTTACTAACGTGGGCCAAAAATATCTTTCTTTAATAATAACTATGGTCTTTTTAATGCCTTGGTGACCAGAAAATATAGTATCATGATGTTGTGATATGACTTGTGTAACCAATGCCCTGGGTATAACTACGCGGGGTTGTTCAAACTCAGTTTTATAAAGTAATCCATATTCAGTCACTTTATAAGCATTATTAAGGTTTTGTTTTTGCTGGTGCCAAAACTTGTCATGCAGTTGTTCCCTAAGTATTTCATGTTTAGATACTAAAGGTATGGCTACAACGTTCACGTTCCTACTTAATGCGTCGGCGTTTAAGTGTTTCTTGCCAGGCTTATGTAAAAACTGTGTAATCAAATTCAGATAATCTAAGAGCCCAACGTGTAAGTCGTGATGACGGGTCTTTCAAATTAAGAAGCCATCTTAGCGCTGCATGGTCTGTAATAGCTACAAAGCGTCTACCATAGAGGTAACATCCAAAATACTTGGTAGCCCATACTAGAGCAAGAAGCTCCGTCTCTGTCACGCCATAATTCCTTTCAGCTTTATTAAGCTGGCGGCTAGCATATGCTACGGGATGTTCATATCCGTTATATTCTTGAGACAAGACAGCTCCTACGGCGACTCCTGAAGCGTCAGTGCTTAAAATAAAGGGTTTGATGAAATCAGGGTATTTTAAGACAGGCTCCTCGCATAAGGCGGTAGTTAACGTTTTAAAAGCTTCTTCTTGAGAAGTATTCCAAACAAAGTCTGTATCTTTCTTTATTAATTCAGTTAGGAGGTTTAGCTATATCGGCAAAATGTTTAATAAACCTACGGTAGTACCCAACTAAGCCTAGGAAGGCTCGAATGTCACGTACAGTTTTAGGTCGAGGATAGTTAACTATGGCTGAAATCTTTTTAGGGTCTGGTCTTATTCCTTTATCACTTACAATATGACCTACATATTCTACCTCTGTTACAGCAAAATTACATTTGGACAGTTGAATATACAAATTAGCTTCTTCTAACCTCTGTAATACCTTATCTAATCTCTTAGCATGTTGTTCAACACTACTAATGTAAATAATAATATCGTCTAAGTACACTAATGCCTCTTCTCCCTTAATTCCCATAAGTATATTATCCATTAATCTTTGAAATGTTGCAGGGGCATTACACAACCCAAATGGCATTTTAACGAACTCGTAATGGTGACCAGGTATTGTAAACGTGGTTTTCTCTGTTTGCCGGTTCTACACTCACTTGGTGAAAACCACTAAATAAATCTGAGGTAGTAAAAAGTATGCTCCCGTTCAATGTATCCAATGTTTCGGTTATATTAGGTAGAGGGTACGCATCTCCTTTCGTAATGGAGTTTAAAGCTCGGTAGTCAACACAAAATCTATATTTCGGACTCCCATCAGGACTTCGTTTATTCACTATGGCTACAGGACTCGACCACGGAGAGTTTGATGGACGTATTATTTTCTTCTTTAACATATCTCTAATTTGCTCATCAACAACAGGTTTTAAAGCATGTGGCAATCTATAAGGATTCTTTCTAACAGGCAGGTTATCTCCCGTCTCTATCTTATGCCTAATATTCACTACTACAACCTATATTCTCTACAGGTTCCGCAAATAAATGCATATATTTCCGCAATACAGGCCACAAAATCTGAAAATCCGTTTTACTCAAATGCACTAATTTATCTCTAATCTCTTTATCTATTTTATTATATTTAATATATTTTACTATATTTAGTATATTTTACTACTCTCACGTTTTACAACATTTTATCTTACTCTGTTTCTTCCTCAAAGCTATGGGTTCCGCATCAAACGTCTCGTCTATTTCAAACGTCTCAGCTACCCCAAGAACACTATTATTAGGGATGTCCAACGTTTCCCTACTGAAATTTATCAACTTCATTATCACGGATTTCTGATTAACCTTTTCAGTCTGATCTACTGAAACATTACTTATTACTCTAGCAACTCGTAGCCCGTGAACACTAAGTTCCACTGGTTCTACCAATACTGTTTTACCAATACTCGATCTATCAATACTGGTTCTATCAATATTGTTTCTACCGTTTCGCGCACTTAATTCTGATGCTTCCATTCAGGCATCAAGCATCTCGGACATAGGCGGGATGGAGTAAATCTCACACGTAACTACGTTACATCTCTCATTACAACTCAAAGTTAAAGCGTTACCGATAGTAGCAGTAATAGGTGAAGAATCGGTGAGCTGGCCAGGCTCTTCCTCATCTGTACGTAGTGATTTCCTCCCTATCGTATTGCTTACACTAATTATGTTATTACCAACATATACACTCTCTGTGGAGAAATCAATTCTCATCCCTAGTTTTTTCATTAAATCTACGCCTATTAATCCGTCATACCTCGTTTTAATATCAGCTACAACAAAATCATGATATACTCTACAATAAATTATTACCGACCAATAGGCCTACTTTCTGTACTCCGTACACTTTAAGTTTATCACCTGTTGCTCCTCTCGCAATTATACTACTCTCCCGAATTCTCTTTTGACTAATGCCGGGTTTTAAAACAGATATCATTGCATCGGTATCTAATAGAAATCTAGGCCGTTCGTCCTACTGTAATATTAATTAACATTTGATTTTGGTCATCTAATTCTTCACACATTACATCGGTCACTTGGTATTGAGGATTTCTAACAGTACTGAATTTATGGTGGACGAAAACCTCTTGATTCCCTTGGGACTCTAGTTCGACAGTCCAGTGCCGTTTCCTGACGAACCCGCTTCGTTTGGGTGTGCCCGTTTCGATTTACAATCTCTAGCGAAATGTCCTGGCTTCTGGCATGCATAACATCGTACACGATTGTCATCTTTATTGCCGGTCATTTCCCATCGGTTAGTATTATTATTGTTAGGACTACTACTCTTTTTATTATTATAACTGTTAGTAACCTTACTACTTGTCTGCTTCCTAAACCCATCGTTATTCATAAATTGCTTACGCTGACGACAATTCTTTGCAATATGCCCCGGTTTCTTATAATTAAAGCAAATGGCGAAAAGGTTTCCTTCTTTGTTATGTGATTTTCACGTTTCTACAGCCTCGACTTTTGCTACTGTTGTAGCTATTTGTATAGCCTCGGTAAGAGTTGATGGCATACGGTACCTAACTTGTTTTCCCACTACTTCCTGTAGACCGTTAATATAGGCAGCTAACATGCACTCTCTGCCTCATCATTAATTATAGCCTGCTGTGTAGGCTCGGGTACTTGTCTAATCGTCCGTGAACATAAACGTCTGCATCTGTCTGCAAATTGCTCAGGGGTCTCATGTTTATACTGGGTCGCGTTTTGCAAAGCGCTGTAGTGGAACTGATCAAGGTGCTTTATTTTAAAGAGTCCAATAAAAATCTCTCGGAACTGCTGATACTATGTTGTGTCGTCACGAGTAGCTTCTTCATTACTGTTTAGATGTAATGCGGCTGATCCGGTCAGCTTAAGTACAGCGACTGTAATTTTGTCCGTATCCGTCCAATTACCTGATTTAGCTGCACGATCTATTTTATTAAAGAATTCCGTTACAGTTACAGGGCCATCTCCTGACCAATTCTCTATGAGATTAGAAACAGTAAGGTCTCTAATCATGCCGCTAACACTAGCAGTTGTTGGGGTGGTCATAATTACCTTTTTTCCAGGTTCCATTTTTGTTTATAATATTACGCGTTTTATAATAGAAATATAAGAAAACCAGATTCAACAAGCGACACTAATAACTGTCTGTCGAGTGCTTATCTACTCTGTGGTTGTGGTTGCGGGAATTGATAACAGTAAACATACACCGTAACAGTTCAAAAACACTATATTCACAGTCCCAAATAATAAAAATTTCAAAGCTTATGCAAATAAGAATTCCGAATAATAAAAACAAATTGTACCCACACAGACTACCCATTCGTTTACAAGATCACGTAGGGAATTCTATCTCTAGTTTAACTATTTTGACTCTATTTACCCTTGCTTCGTCGGTATAGTTCGAATGCCTATTAATATATCTCTCAATTATCCGTTGTAGAAGCTTACGTAACAGAGTTTCGCATCCTTCTAATAATATATCTGGGTCAGTGATGGGTAAGTAGTAAATAGGGCGACCACTCATGAAGATTTCTTGGGTATATCATACACAGGCTGTTCAGGTAAGGGTACGGTTTGTTCTAACGGAGGTACAAAACGAACTGTAGGTAATTTGACAACTGGTACAGTTAAAGGAGTACTTTGTGACACAGAAGGACTAGGTAAGTTTGCTGGACTTACGTGTTGGTAGTAGGCGGTAATGGTACCTACTCTGGTCCCTACTCGCATGTACTAGTTAGGAGACAACGGGTCTCTATTAGTCACTTGTCCCACAGGTAAACCAAATTTCGAGATTCAGACATAATCTCGTCCTATTATGTCCTAGTATCTCGTTCAGACTCAGTTCTATTTTTACTTTTTCTTCAACCCGATCCCATAGACTTTAAATGAATATATAAGAGAGTCACACGTTAAGGTGTATCAGTATCAGATAAAACTGATACAATAGATACGCCAAAATATATTTGTTAACTTCAATTCCGAATCGTCTTTGCTAGAGTAATGCAAATTGGTTAGTTTAATATCTCAAAGCACTCTTCAATTATTGCATTTTTTATGTCCACTCGGACTTTACATAGTAAGTCAGCTGCTGTTAAAGAAAACGAATATTCATACTTCTGAATCAACTTGACTTCATTTCCATGTTCATATTTAAATGTAGTTAAAAATTTACTGTTACGTAAAATGTAAATATACCAAACAGCATTCCTATTCTCTTTAGAAGCTAATCTTTCAGAAAATAACAGTATGCGTAAAAAATGTAAATCGTCAAAGAGAAACGAACCAGGCATCTCAATTACATCAGATATGTTAACATTTACATAAACATAAAATTATTCTTATTTTAAACATTCAAACATTATATCATGACCATACAAAAGAAATAATCTATTCAGTAAACAGTCGTTAAACAATCATATTTTAACAATACATTATCTATAACACATTTTTATGCAAAAGAACCGTCTGCCAAATTTATGACAATCCCCACCCAATCACTTCACACCTTTTTGTAGGTATTTTTTTCAACCTATCCCACCACTGCCACCAATATGTCGTGACCGAAAGGTGAATCAACAACAAATTATTAAGCAACGTGAGTAGGTTGTGTGAAATGATTGGTTACAGAGTCTAGCTTTACAATAAACATTCTTTTATTTAACATTTAGCAAAATTGATGTTTAGATTATACTCATTAAACACTTTTGAACACTCTTGTAGAATTACATTTCAGTACTTACAACACGCAGCGCACCACATAGTAGTTACGAGGAGTGATGGAGAACACATGTCTAAGACGCACGCGGTACGCACCCGACCCGCTCCCCAATGTTAAAAGACTTCTCTAGCGAACTATATCAGAATAAGCCGAATAAGAACAATAAGAGCAGTAAGAACGCGATCTCACTGTGTTGTCAGTTTTTATAGACTTTGGTTAATAAGGGACCACGCCCGGGTCACAGGGTTCGGACTGGGCCTCCTGGAGCATCGGACAACCAATTAGGAGAGAGGTCATCACTCAAGGCGATGTGACGTGTGAAAAGGTTAAAAGGGTCCTTTCCTCCTGTACGGGCTTGGGAATATAGGAAGTTATGGTTTTCGTGGTTTTTACTAATAACTGACATATGACCACAGTGAGACAAATTTAAATAAGTTATCTCACACTCATCATAAAATAAAGAAATCTAATACCGAAATTATAATAAATTAAATAATGAAACTTTGCGCCTTATTACAATTGTACTTTACAACGCAAAAACATCTACCAAACCCATTTGCAACACCATAATCAAAAGACACTGCACCCCTCAGTTCGATTTATCAACTAACAGAAAACTTGCCCAAATAGACATATTTAAAAGAGACAACGAGGCATCTTGGCTACCGATGTGAATACAGTATAATACCCGAAACCCGTTTCATGTGACTTATACATTTAAACGTTAATAGCTTAAAGACTGTGTACAAATTAAGAAAAAACATAAGCGTACGTACACACTAGACTGCTATCTTATCCTCCACCCAACAGCCTCAGCGTGTGAATGTTATGCACTGTCGTGCTTTGCCCATTGCTCCCTACATAATTTGATAACACTTTAACTGTCGCATTATATAAAAAATATTTACTTTGAATATATCAATACTAAGCCATATATTAATCTTATGAACAAAGATTAACAGTTCATAAACATATTACTAACCTGATCAACTCCACTGGGAAAGTCAGTGATTGAGTGTGTCGAGTTCGTATGTATACTCGAATTGGTTGACTCCGTCAAATTCACGTTGTTCAAAACGCACACAACGTTTTGCAACATACACCTTTCTTGAATTCGTCGCCATGACTCTAAAATATATTGAGCAGGTACAAATCTTTTATTCCTGCTCTGTCATGTCAAAGATCAGCCACACTGAGTGATGTTGACAACGACGACTTCAGAGAAAAATGTTTTACTGTTAACGTCCTTCAGTTTTTTATACTCATTGCATTCCCTAAATATATCCTGTTCTTGATTAACCTTCTATTTAGTATGTAGCATTGACATTTACGAGCATATTGTACCCACTGAACTCTGCACAGTCACTTTTTGTCTGGAAGTAAATATACTGTACTATATTAAGTCAGTCAGTTAATTTTAATCAGATAATATCGTTGCGTTAAAATTCACAGTAGGTTCACTTACTTTTTGTGGCTAATATTTTTCTTTATTTTTACAGAAAAAATAATTTTTTCACAAAATATAAAGAGAGCCATCAAATTGACACTTAGATGTTGTGTGGAACGGAGTATTAACCACTACAGCGCATAATCAGCAGTGATGCAGAGTACCCCTCAAAACAATATCCCTAAGTACCCTAAAGATTTACTTAAAATTAGATCTGGTCAGACTTTTGGAAAAAATTTTGGACCAATGCAAAAAACGACGGCTTATGGAGAATATGAAGGAATCATGAAATAAATAATACACGGAACTGATATAGTAAGGGTTATGCCTGGCTGGGACACTCAATGATTGGAGCAATACAGAATTCCCAAACAAATTCTACAATGGAGACCAGTAGGTAGGAGATCAAGAGGAATGTCAAGGAAGAGATGGATCGAGGATGTTGAGGAGCATCTAAGAAATATAGGGATAAGAAGATGGAGAGAACTATGCAATGCATGGGCTGAATAGGGAAAAAGCGTTTAAGAGGCTAAAACGCATACTAGGTTCTAACGCCAATGGAACAAGAAGATTCGATGTAATACATTTCAGATAAGAACTTTAAAAAAATCAATATGAGTCAGTTGGTTGCAGATGACATCCGTAGACAAACCAGATAAAATAAATGACAATTCAAACAATAATATTTATAAATGTTCTTAATTAAAATAATTTCAGTTACATAAACTATTTAGGATTAGGGCTATACACGCACATAATGTGTTTCCACATGTTGAATAAAATAAAAGATTTAATTAAATTTATAATAAAAACGTTAATTAGAAACTTAAAATTGATTTTAAAATGGTACATGTCCTTCCACAGCTGGGTTGGCTATGTTCCGTAACAGGGTTAACCTGGAATTTTGGTTCTTTATTACAATGTACGTTTCGTATTTTTGTTTATTTATTTATAATTTATCTCATAGTTTATTTTTGTATCCTTTCTATTTCATTAGAGGCCAAATAGAACTGTTACTTTTTTTAGTCTCAGCTCACAATTCTGACTTAGCTGTTCTTTTTCCCAACCAAGTATTTTTAATTTATTTAATAAATGAACTAACTTTTCACAACAGTATGCACTTGTTATGAGCGAATTAAGATAACTTTAATGGCATGAGTAAATCCACTCAGTATTTTATTCCTTGTCTTGGAGTTAACCTGGTAGCAAATTAAAAGGGGTGGGGAATATTGATACAGGCTAGAAACGGGAGACTTAAAACGAAAAGATTCTAATAATTAATGATAATGGTCAGCTTAAGAGTGTTTTGTATCCATAAGCTTCGTTTTGAAAGATTCGTTTTTACAGCTCTTACATCCAAAAAAAACCCAACCCCTCTAAAAAAAAATATGGAGAAAGTATCCAAAGTATCATCCGCATATCTTTCCAAAGTATCATTCTTCTTAGAATCTTATCATTTTACACTCCATAATAATTAAACCTCTGCAAAACTTAAAATTTTAAATACCTTATTTTCCGCATACATTCCTGCTACTAAAATTTTAATGTTTCTAACCCAAGCTATTATTTCTACAATCTTTGTTTATTGTTACTCCATAGTTGCCAAGGTATCACTTATTCAAGCAACAACCTAAGAATTAAATCAACCGAACCATTAACGAAATCGTTTAGCGTTATCCGTGACTTATTATTTATTTTTTTTGGACGAAGGTGACTTAATATTAAATAAATTACTATGTGGTTTACATTGTGCCACCATGATATGATTTCCAGATTGTATTTGTTGGTTTTCAGATAGATAGGCGTTCCGAAGTTTTGTGTCGCACATGTGACTGCTTGGCATTTGGCAGGCCCAACGCCCATCATTCACCTTTATTGATGTCTGTAAATATTTTTTCTCTATTTAAAGGACACTCGTGTGTCGTCTCATTTTGTATATGGTGAAATTGGATTTCGGTAACGTACCCACGCTTACCACAGATAGGTGGGACTGAAGGCCAATTTTTTGCTACATACGCCCGTTCCTAGTATCGTCACACGAACTGTCGATGTCAGTTTCAACACATGACTCAGTACCGGTAAAAACGATATTTTTACTGACCGAACAAGACCAAAGTCTCGATCCGTATGCATCCATTTTTAATAGGTGAATATACGAATAAATTAAACAGTATTATCTGAAAAAGCGAAAGACTTATAAATGCAGACAATTTAAACTGAATTCCGAAGCACGTTTTGTTATAGGTTTATAAATAATGGAATGGCAATTATACACTGAGACAGAGTCTTACATACGAAACAGACGTAGAACTTAAGTTACAACAGGAGCTTAAAAAAAGGTATGATAATACCTTTGTGTTGTCGGCAGTATAAGATAAGTAATGTCCATTGCGCTAATTTACACATTACGTAAAAAAATATCGCACTTCAGAAGTGACTTGCTGTCGCCCGAATTCTGAATGAATCAAACAAGGCAGACATTAACTCAGCGCATTGCATTAAATTACATACTTAAAGACTGAAGGAATATTTTAAAATTTAGCTATTATTTTCTTCGTTTCCTAATACAAGGCGTATTCAAAACTAAAAAGTTTTTTTATTAAAACAGTAAATGAGTCTTTGGCAAGAGAGTATTAGATCGCCCATGTACAACTGGACCATTAAGTAGCTATCGGCCACTTTATCAGTAATATGATATTGTTTGCCGGTGACAGCGAGAAAAGACATCTACGGCAATAAACGAACCCCCTAGTCGGGAATTCTGGTCTGTAATTTGATTTCTCACGATGTCTTGGTGCTACTGATTTTATACGAGTGCAAATATGTGTGTAATGTGTACAGTCGTAAAGGAAAGGTAAGGCAGTAGTATCAGCAAGCGTAACGAAGACTATAAGATTCAAACGGAGACTAATTATGGAGTGTTCTTGCCACAGTCCAGTGTACAAAACTATTGTTGAAGGTTAACGTGAAATGTGCGTAAAACAAGCAGCGCAGAAGTATGCAAAATTTAACGGATGGCATACGCCTCCACGAAGACGAATATTTTGCACATCGTAGCTAGCGGTGAAACGTGACTTCTTACGTCAATATCGAGTCGAAATATTAATGGAGTTGCGTCACTCAAATTCACAGAAAGCAAAATAGACAACCCGGTCAGCACAGAATACAGTGGTTACTGAAATGACACCTTTAATTTAACCGGGAACGAATTCACATTGAAGGTGTGTTTATGAATTGTTTCTTTCAAAACTGAAGCTTGTCATTCGGAACGGGAAAGTAGATAATGACGTCAGGAATTGTACACACTGCTGTCCACATTATTCAGTTTCGATTAACACCGTTGGTCTGTACTAATAGTGACAACTGGAAGATTCATGGTAATGCGTGGTTCCGACAATATATCGCAATTAGTGCTAGAATCTATCGACATATATAATTGAGGGTAGTGAGAAAGTTAAAGGGGGAGACCAGTAAACCTACACAACCGTAATACAGTTAGGAAAAGATGAGCAGGATAATCAAAATTCAGTCAGGTTGGCAAAACTGAACTTCGTACGTTCGAATTTTGAACAAACGTTAAATTTTACCAGACAATAATTCTTAGGTAGGGTCTATTATTAACTCTGTTCCAGAATATGTTATATAAAAATAAACAAAATCAAAGGCTGACAGTGTGTTAAATCTTTTTTTGCAAGGTAAAGCATAGAGCATATTTTAAGCAATAAACTAGGCGGCATTTGGTATTAGTGCCGGTGGCGAAAAGTGAGAAAAAAGGGGAGAAATCAGCAAATCACGAAGGAGCGTTTGCATTTGCGTGTATTAGCTTTCAGCATTATCTGTACAGTGTGCGAATTGGTGTTTTTATTTTATTTTCCTAATGTCTAAAGCATTTGTGTCTATTTTTACAGTTAATTTCACCAGTAAAGAATGAACTTCATCATGGTCAAGTTAAATTCAAATTACATAATTTTCAATATTATATAAAAATCACACACACACACACGCGCGCGCGCGCGCGCGCATTGGTTGGTTTAGTGCCGCCTAGTGCAAATTCCTTAAAATATGCTCTGGTATAGTAACTTCATTATGACTTGTGTTGTACGAGTGATGGGTTCTTTATCGATTGTGTTTTCATGTAGTCTTGTGTCAGTCACAGCAGCGTGTGGTATCGTGGATATAAATAGCTGTATCCGATGTTTATGACACAATGCGGTTGTAGAAAATTGCGGGGGCCGACGTAGCTAGTATACCAATAATTGTAATTTAGAAGGTCACTCCCAGGTGATGGAAAAAGAGCACATAAACACACAGATAGGATTAGGGTCCGTACGAGATTGGATCGACAAGTAATAACGACTTCCGTACTCTGTGCATTGTAATGTGGCCGGATACGAGGTAATACCAACGGTTGTGCATTGCGGCGCTGTGCATTGTTGGGCGTTGTCTCCTCGTTTGTGTGTGTCTCTGTACGTTTGGTACCTATACACATACGCTACTTACTACTTCGCAAAATGTGTTTGGCGCAATATAGATTAGTGTTTCTGTGTAGAGCTTGACAGAAAATGAGAGCGGCATTATGATATGAATCTATTTATCAACAGTTAAATACATTAATAGGCCTAAATTCTTAATAAAGATGACTCTTGATTACGAGATTGGCCAAACATATTTGAGTATTTCGAAGTTTATCCCTTATATGGATAGTTTATTTATGGCATAGGCGTACAAGGTAGCCAATATAAAGTGAAAACTTGTAGCACTCCTTATGCTTACATGATGACTTTGAAACGTTCAGATATTGTAAGACTAAAGCAAGTTTCATAGTTTGGGCAGTGTAATAAGCAGAAAATACCCAGATAGACAGATGATAGATAGATAGATAGAAGACAGATAGATAGATAGAGGCAGAGGGAGAGAGACACAGACAGACGGTGGAAAAGATGTGTTGGAATTAGGAACGTATTATTCGGCTTCAAACAACAACAGTAATGGATTGCAATGGGTTGTGACACACGACGGTGTGAGTACTGCACTCCCAATGAGGAAATCTGTTGTAAAATCATTGCGCTTTAACCAGTATGACCTTTCCTGTCTAGTTCAAGGAAGAAGCCAAAAGATAATGTATTTCAGTTTGACATTTGGTAGTATCGTGTGCAAACCTTATATTCTAAGAATCAGTTATTCGACATATGCCTCTCTTCTTTTGTATTATATAAGTAAATAAGTAAGTCTTTCTGTAGTATGAGCGTAGTGACTCAGCATATAACGTAGGCAGTGTATTCTTACGAATCGAGAGCTTCCTGGTAGTTTCTTCTCGTATTTTTAGATGTATACTACAACGCTCCCTTTATCTGACACACTTATCTAATATTTTGAATGTTAGATAAAACGTTACTTACCCGTGAGATTACTTTACCTGGGCGCCAGAACAAATCCCAGATACTAATGACACGGTTCCAGCTTAGCTCAGAGCATAGAGACACAAATTTCTCAGGATTCGTTCAGTGATTGTGGATTCAAGGGGAATCGTTACAAATAACACTTTAAAATTTGCTTGAGTATGTTTAATTAACGTTTTAATTATTTTTAAACTTCTTGAAAATGTTAATTGTAGGACTTATTGCTACCCTAACTCTTATAATTAACGAGTGTGTGTGGAAAGTAAAGATTAAGACGTTCAAACGACCTATTGCTCTTATCCGGTTTAATTAAGAGACTGATATCTCCCTAACCAGTGCTAAAGAACAGGTCTGCAATAATTTGCAAGTCCAATACTACACCTCACTTTCCATTCAACACTCCTATTCTATGTTATGACTAATCTTACACATTAAATACAAAGTGTGCGATTCTTAGTGTCTTTTAAAAATTGTTTATGGCTTTTTATTATTTGTTTAGTACTTATTTTATTGATCAATGAATCTATTTCTTACTGTTTGATGCGTCGACCGAAGATAGGAATCCGTAGAGGTCCTCCTTTTGATGGTTTAGCACAGAAGAAATGATGTTGACCAATCCTGTAGAAAGATGCTCTGGCAATTACAGATGCTGTAGCTCTCTGTTGCACAGGTCACTTCACGGCTGATTATTGATTAATTAATTAATAATTTAATTAATTAATTTGTGTTACACAGCGAGTGTTGTTGAACTGTAATAGTTCCTCTACTGCGGACTACTTCTCGAATGTTATACTTAATTACCACTTTGCGTGATTGTAAAAATTTCTGCACGTAATTTACATACGACTAGCGCGTTGCAGATCCGAACGAAGAGTAACACTACCCCTCGGTTTGAGTTGGCGTCTGTTTTAAATACGGGCTTCTGATTGGTCGTTCAAATAAATCATACGTTTTTCCAGTCTCGACAATCTCGAACAGGTCGAGCAAACACCCCATGACAGGTTTGAAACGGCAGAGAATTTCTAGTCAAAATCGTACTTCCTGTATTTGCAAATCAATTGATTACAGGTATTTGCAAACGTGTTTTCAAAGATCTGACTACAGAATATTGTTGCTTAGGTCTTTATCTGTGTGTGTGTGTGAAAACACCTAATTCCTACGTAGCATAATTCTCTTGTTATTCCTTTTGGCGTTCGTCTTCCGTATAACTTCTTCAATTGTTAATATTAACTGAGATTGCGGCTACTTATAAAGCTTTACTTGCTGAACACAATGCTGTTTTCAGAATTGCCGTATATTTATTAGTTTTGAAGTTATTGCAGGTTGAACTGATAATTCGAATTGAGTAAAGTTTCATGTTCGTACCGATAGCGGACGTCGCTGTGACGAGGCTAGAGTGAGATGGCTGCGATTGTACGCTCTCTCTCTTGCTTACGCTGCTATACTCGTACAGTCTAACACTTTCATATAACGCTCAGATAGGACGCTAATATGAATCGTTATAATACATATATGTCCATTTTCCTCTATCAGTAGCAGCACTATCTCTATCTTACACTGATGCCTACGTGGGTTTTACTACATTACATAGGCTATCGATCGGGCACTAAATGGTAAATTGGGAAATGGCTCTCAGAAATGCGCAATACAGAGGTAACGAATGTTCATGGTCCAGGTGGAAATAAAGTAGGGCACGACTCCAGAGGAACGATGACTATGAGAGCAGAGGCTAAGAAGACGAGAGGTCTTGTCTATTTCGACTCCAGTTCAGAAAATAATACTACATTCTCCAAAACTCTCAAGTCATGAATTATCAAGATTTAACTTGTTTCATATGCTATTATGTGTGTATGTATGTGTGTGTGTGTGTGTGTGTAAACATAAAACACAAAACAAACTAATACCTGAACAAATACACATCAATAGAAAACATGACACAATTTTCAAAGCACTCAATATCTAAAATACACAAAATACTAATATATACACCACAATCACACACAATAATACCAATTTAAGGTGCCAAAGGCCAACAGGATACTACAACAACAACCAACCAACTCACAAGTACTTCACAAGACTCAAAACTAGTAAGGCTGAGGATGGGAACACAAACCGTCCCGAAACATGTTCCAAATAAGGAAAATACATCTTGAGGTAAAATCATATAAATATTAAATATATTATATACATCAAGAAATCGACAATATATATACATATTCATAAATATAGGCCTATATATCGGCTTGGTCGTACTAGTGTGACGTTATCATGGATGTGATTCCCACTTTAAAAAATATCCTCGTCCGTAAGAGGAAAGAAAATCTGGTTACTCCGGATCATTTTGCGCCCCCATGAGAAGAGATAAGAATGTGCTACTTCTTATTGAAAAGATAAACTAACAATGATAACACTTTTCTAACTTTGAAATTTGCGCCACTTCCGTGGTGGTGAAGTAAATGTGGTACGTAAAGACAACGAATTTAATATTAACAACCGCACTCCCTCGTATACAGTCACAAACTATCACTAAAACGGAATAATTTAAAAATGTCTACAAAAGAAAAAACGAGCACGCGCGCGCGCGCACACACACACACACATTCCTATAGTTCTAACATTGAAAATGTTTATAAGGACGTGTCGCACATTTGCGGCCGATCGCTGGTGCGTGATCGAAAATGGGAACTGGTGAGTTTCCATAGAAACTACTTCTTTGTTGTCAATAACGTAGTACACATATAAAACTTCGCTTATGAATGCGACTACATTTAACTTATAATCTGTACATTGGTAAATGAAGAATGAATTCATTGATTGGTGAATGAACATAAATATACATATTTTTTAGATTTATTGAAGCATTTTCAATGCCCTTCTCTGTGCATGCAATGCCTGTAATTTTTTTTATAAAACTGTGTGTACAATATTATCTCAGCGTCTATAAACAGGAAACAATCTCATTCCCAAAAGCGATGCTATGTTTTTCCTTCACGCGGGATACATGTATTCCTTATTGCTGAAATCCGTATGTCTGCGGAGTGAGACGTGACGGGATGTTGTGTTGCATTCGTGAACTGGCGTCTACGTCACAACACGTCCGTCTTTCCACAAACATTACGTGCAGTTTACTCGCAGTTATAGTATTGTACTATTGTTTACTTAGAAATGGGCAGTTCATATTATCAACTGTCACCCAATGCTATATCCCCACATAACTTCCAGCTACACGATGGACATAAGTAGTGTACAGATACGTCCATAATCGGCTTCGGTAACGTACAAAGATAAGCGTTATAACGGATCGAATTAGCCTTCGCACAAATCAAATAAATGAAATCGGTGAGAGAACGATAGCATCAAACTGAAGAGCCTTTCTCAAAAACTATAAGAAATGATATGAAAATACCTATTTACAGCTATAAATAATTTTTATGTGAAAGTTGTATGTACGTATAATAAAATCTCAAGTTGTAATTAATTATTACTTTAAGAAAAATAGATAATAATGTAATATTTAAGTAATGGGACGTTCAGAATAAAGAGTATATGTTTCCCCTTTAAGAAAAAATAAATGCTTTCTTTATGGATGTAAGTAATTAATTAATATTTGCAATATCAGTTAAAAATTTAAATTGAATAACGTAAAGGAAATAGAGTTTCCAATGAAACTTGCGCGTTAGTAACGTGCAAATACCAGTATTCATTCATTCACTTACGAAAATAAACAGGAAGAGGGAAACGCAGTCAAAGCGCAGGACGTAGATATATTTAGGAGTTAAAAATTTCTTCCATACGTTTAATACATAATGGTTGCGTCCCGCAGTAACATCGCTGTCAACGCTTTGATCACGGCTCTACCATGTGCCATAATAACGTACCCGCTTGTGTGTCTCAAGATTGCATATAAACGCACCTGTAGGCCCGCAGTAACACACCTGTTTTACTAATTATGATGATCCTAACTCGGTTGCGAGGGTTTCAAGCACCACCAAAGTTGGCTTTGTTCAGAGTTAAGTCCTCTGTCCGCGATCGCCACGAACAGGAGGTTCTAAATTCCTTCTGCCCTCCACGGAAAGGAACCCTCCCGTTACCCTCCTAGACCTCTGCCACAGCAACGTCATCGCCTACTCAATCAGTGCATGCCACCATAGTATCAGACCCTGAGCTCCAGGCAGAGTCCTATGGAAGATGAATCAATTGGAATCGAGCCTGAACTAGAGTTCGGTTAACTCTCTTCCTCTTGCTCGCTACAATCTTGACCAACAGAAGGAACCCCCGCCCAGATGCCAAAAACTATATAATAATCACTCCTTGCTTGGAAGTGAACAAACCACTGTTGTACGAGATGCACACACGCGCGCGCGCGTAAAACAACAAAACGCATAATACCGACTGTGGTTCGCTAACCTTTGCTTGTTAAGTGAGTAATCAACTGGTAGTTGTCAAATCGAGTACTGAAATAGGTTAAGGCTTTCAGATAGTCACAGCATCCATTGAAAGCATTAAGTCTAGAATAGAACAGCAAACCTAGTTTTATGAGAGAATACAGCTGCTAACCTCAAGAAACACTGGACTTAAGACGAGGGAAAGTCGAGTGTGACAGTGTATGACTCTGAATTAAAAAAAAAATACTACTCGAAAAGGACAAATCCGCCATCATATACGAAAAACACAGAGGAAGTTTTGTACCATATCCTATACTAATAACAACAATAAAAAACTGGAATGTTGATTCACCTAGGCGATGACATTAAAACATAGGTTTCAAACAATTTAAGTCATTACCTCCACACAACTTTTCACTTAAGTTTAAATGAGCCATCCTTAGGCGTTACACTTGTAAGATTCGGTAAAACACAGTTATGTGCTATCATTCATATAGAGCTAAGTCTCTTAGTTTAATAAAAAAAAAATATATATATATATATATTCAGCTGTGTGAAAACTTAATCGGCTAAAAGATATATGATTTCACATACGATTTTTTTTGTTACTCACCTGACAAGATTTGCAAAAAACCATGCATACATCCTACAGCACACCACAAAGTCTGGTATTATGGTGTGTTATGTTACAGCCGGCGTCTCGGTGGCCGATCAACCACACTGACAGGTGACATAATCCGCTCACGCAGCGGTAAGAGAACGGTGACTTTCGTTAAGTTACAAGCAGGAGAAGCTAATTCATCTTGTCAGTTGTTCGTTCATTTTATTAGCGTTTATAATTACTTGACAAGACGAAATTCATATCGCGTTTAGGGGGAAGTTGTCCATTCAATAAGTATTGCTCATAAATATCTAGTTAGCACTGTACATGCGTGCGAACACGATAGCTAAAGAATAGGCTACAATAAAACATAATAAAATAAAACAGCTGTGTTAACCTTTAGTATTTTCTTTTTACAAATAAATCAATCCGTCAAGTTTAATTTCTAATGATTTTCCTTAATTTTAAAATAATTGTTAAGAAACTCATGAACAGAATTTAAAAAAATATAGAAAAAATATCTTAACTCTATTGGAAAATAGCTTATTTACAGCGCTCATCTCGGCCATAGTAGAGTTGAGTACTGTTGTACTCATATACGCCTACTTAATCTCTTTTTTAAAGGTTATCGTATGATGTTTGAGAAATTTTAAAATAGTCGAGTGTTTTATTTTGGAATTATTTATATAATTTATATTTCGTTTTACAAATTTGAATACGTAGGCTATATTGAACGTTGCGACAAACTTCCGAGTTATTTAAACAGACGTCTTCTTTTTCCGTCTGCTCACATTTTTCAATTAACGTTAGGTAAGCCTTAGCATTATAAAAGCTTTAAGTGAGTATTGCGTGTTCCCAGTGAAAAGTTTGAAAATTTAACTGTGTTGACAATAACACATGCAGACTAATGAAAGCGTATTTATACCTACAACTTTCCTAATAACTTTCCTACAACATTTCCTGTACTGACAATATGGATTACGAAATAGTCCGAACTGAATTTCGGAAGAAGATATACCACATTTTTCTTCCTTTTTTATGCTCTAACAATACGGACACTTAAAAACTTAAAGCTACTGAACTGGTGATCCCTTTGTGTAATAATTTATTTAATAGTGGATAACGACATGCTAGGCCTACTTGTTCTGGAAACATTTAATATTAATTATTACTGGTAAATACGCATATAGTTGAAAAATCACAGTCGATGCGTTCTTCATTAATCCTTCTACATTGGAATCCTGTTTTAAATAATAACGGCACCTTTGCCAATTTTAACTTCTCTGGAAATATTTCGTCCTGAAGCTATTATAATAATATTTCATGAGTTGTACGAGACATAACGTTATTTTTATTATAAAAAACAGGGAATACCATAAAGGCCCTACGAACAACGTATTATCAAGTAAGATAGTAACGAGACAGGTCGTAAGTCCGAGTCTGTTAGTCTAACGTCGAATCTAACGGCCGGTAAGTTCACAACGGTATGTCGCAGTTCGCATACTCCAATCCAACATCACACGAAATCTGCCAACTCGTACAAGTACAAATCTAAGAAAGTATTTCTTTGAAAGTACAGTAGAGATCTCTTAAAGACATCGGTTTTAAAGACGAATCAGCTGTAGCGTACATATTTGTGTATTATGTTAATAGAAATTTAAATGTTCCTAAACTTACCAATTCTATGGATGGAAACTACAAAATTAATTTCAACAGTTTCAGTTTTTTGTCGCAATTTACTTTACGTTCTTCATTCTCATATGAGGACGGAATGAACGAGCATTGTTGAAAATTGACACTTATTAAGAACTACGTGTAAAAAAAAAAAAAGAAAAAAAATCGCAGTCTCTCTGACTTCATTATTTTACTGTACTTTTAATAAACAATAAAAAAGGAAAAAGAATAGCACAGAAACAAAAAAATCAGCAACAGAAATATATTAGGCTACATTAGTGGCCACCGGTTTTAACACACCGCCTGTGCCCTTATGAACTATATGTAAAAGATACCAAAGATCCAAAATTCCAGGTCTTAAGACTGTATAGCCAAAATACTATATAGCCTATCAGCCGCTCTATAATGCAACAGTACAACCATTAACGGTACTGTGCATTGCCAAGATAATTTAAATAAATAATAAAAATAAATAAATATGGATTAATAAACATGATTCAGATTGCATAAGCTGTATCGTAGTTAAAAATAGGGAGCGCAGAATTCATGCATGTACACGCATTCCTGGCACACCTGTCGCTAGCGTTGTGTACGCGCGTATTTTGTTTGTGTGTGTGAAGCCTGTCCGTTCCTGAAATGTAACCAACCCTTAGTAGGATAGTTTTTATGTTTTATTTTAATTATAAGAAAAATATGTATGATATGGTAAAACAAAAGACACCAAAATGTATAGAAATTAAAGGTGAACAAAGGGTTAAAAGACCGTGCCAATGTAACGAAAAGTGCAATTACTATACATAAAAAGTGAATAGCTCTTTTTTGTAATTACAATAAAGAAGTGTAATTTACGTATAGTAAACATAGAAAAATTAGTGATCGATTGAACATTGTGTAGTGTGAAACAGACTTCGTAATTCGCGAAGATAGGCGAAAATAGTGAATTGAACCAGAGTGGGGGAAAAGACGCTTCGACAAAATCTGACAAGTTGAAAATTGTTCAGACCTGAGCTTTTGCACGAACTGACTATAAATACCAGGTCGCGCTAATAAAGTTCTTCTTCTCGATAAGCTTTGTCTACCATTGAAGAAAGCTGACTTTAACAAAATAAAAGAAAAAATTCGAACACTGTAAATTTAATTTTTCAAGGAATAAATTGTCAGATAGCGAACTGCAAAGCCTCATGTATTATGATCAATTAATATTGAGGCTCTGCCTGTGGTATTCCTATGACAACTTTAATATTGTACCCTAACGAAATAATTTTCCTTTCGTTCGCTGTCAGATCCAAGGAGAAGGAATTAATTGGCATTGCCAGTTGTTGTTATCTTTCTAGTAATGTGTATCATTACTTCAAAATACGGTCATTATTTGCTGGTTCACGTGAGCTTCGTACGTCAGCGACGAAATCTTGCCTGTTTAGAAGAAGTAAAGTTTACCTGTTAAGTGTCATGTTCACCTTAATAGCTTTGCAATTTAAAACCGTTCATATACTAACCATTATGTGTTAGTTATAGAGTTTATAATTTTCTTCCTTCCTTCCTTTATCGAAATCCTTGGCTTAGATTTCAGAACCTATGTTTAGTGACTTGTATCGATATTTTGTTGTTACCTATCTCTCGGTGCTCTATACAACTTGTGTCATAGATTTTATTTTTCATAGAGTATATTGACGGTGTCTAAGGTACTAATTTATAATATATCCAACACATTGCACCATATGTTGGAACATTACAAATTTACATTGACAATTCTGTGTTAATACTGAACGCAACTGTAATGTATAAACCCCTGGCTAAGTTGTAGGATTTTGTGTTCGGTGCGCTAAGTATAATTGCTGCTCCATAAACGTTTTTTGTTAATATAGAGGACTAAGACTTTGATGGCATTAAATATGCAAAAGTAAAATCACCGATTTGTTAATTCTTAAAAAAAATAACTAATATACATTTGGAATATTTCCTGTTTTAAGAAACAAAAAAAATATACACAGGCTATACATTACACATGAATAATATTATAAACACCAAACATAAAACACACACACACACACACACACACACACACACACACAAACAAACAATTATTAAAATACTTAAATTCCTTGGGTATTAAGTAAAGAACATCAAGGCTTTGTTTATCTCCCGTGTGATAATGCCACACGTTGGATGCGCCATTATATACAATGAATATTTATAATTGTACTTAATTAATTTGTGAATTAATTAATTCGTTATGTTTGCCGTGCCCAGTGCCTTTTGTTGGGCAGCTATTTACTGTAATAATCGAATGTAAATGTAATTTACATTTGTGGCTAGTTAATTATTTGTATCAACTGAATAATTATTCTAATTACTTATAGCTCAACAACTGATATCATCTGATAATTAATATTGTAAATTCAATATTATAATATAATTAATTATATATAAATAAATTCAATATAAAAATTTACTTTGAGCTTTTTAAAGATCAAGTTAACATCTGGGTTATCTGTAGTAATTATAAACGCATGTGTAGAATCAACTAAATAACTAATTTATTAATCATTCATAGTAAATTATAAACATACATATAAAACGTCGATGTACCTGTAAATACACACATATTTTTATAAAACAAATTCAAGTTTAAATATTTGCTGAAATAAAGAAGACATACATAAATCATATGAGATAACAATTCAAATTCTAATTATTGATGCGTTCATTAATCCCAGATAGTTTTTGTTAACATAATTGTTAATTATACTTTTAATTCTGATTTATATTCATTACGTTTCTTATAACTTCCCAGGGTAGGAATTCTTTGAAAGAATCAGGTCAGTAGCAGCAGCTTAATAGTAATAATTAAAATAATGGTTACTTGAGTTTTATGAAATATCCATTAGTATCCTGTGATGTCCGGTCTCGGCGGTGATGATGACATGAAGACACATCACGTTGACTGCCGCTGATATCACAAACACTTGCACACACCCACGATCACTCGCGTCGAAGTAGAGTTGTGTAAATAAGTAATGTTTTAGTGTTCGTTTGAATAATTCATTTTACAATGAGTGTAGTATGTTCATTTATATATTAATGTTTATGTCTGTTCGCCACTTGTATCACCTTTTATCAATATATGTGTGATTCGCTTAGTTAGTTCAATGTTTCATGTTCAATAACGTTTTAAATGAGATGTAGTAACACTGAATAAATTTAAGTTCGTCTGTTTTGTACAATACATATGTGATGATATTTGTACGTGTTGCGATTTTATTGTTCGCTTTAAATGATTACTATCTAAGTCCGTTACATCGCACTTCGAAATTCACTATTAAACGAAATCACTAAGTGTGACTATTGTGACATGACGATTTCACTAAGTCTGTTAATTTACGATTTTGATGTACTAACTCCCGAAACTTGAGATATACTCTCCGAAAATTAAAATATACTAGTTTGAAATTTAAAGTAAACTGTTGAAAAAAGAAGTAATACTGGCTCCGAACAATTAAGGTGTATTACTTGAAAAATTAAGATATACTGGCCTGAAGAATTAAAGTATACTAGCCTCGTCCCTGTGTTGGACATATAGTTTTATCAATTCGTCCCTACTCAAAATTTTGTCTCCCGCGTTGTTCACGCCTTCCTTACTCGTGATAGGTCAGTTTTTAGTTTTCCTGGAATAGTTTGTCCCACTACGCCAGGACTCTACGTGGTCTTTCCTCTGATGCGTCTTTTGCTTTTGGTAACTATGGAAACTATTGACATCCCCCGATTTTGCTCTGTCGAACGTTGACCTATTTCGTAGAATCTCTAGCTACTATATGCCTGTCGATCAATCTATTGTTTGTGGTAAACGCAGTCTTTTTCTGAGTTGCCTTTCATCTGTTCTTGGGTTCTTCCGAAGTATTGTTCTACCTTACACCCCTTTTTGTAACTATTAATAACTTTGGACATCTGCTAGCTGGTGAAGTCACCCCAACTTTCCACTCGTAAATTGCGTCTGACACTTAGACGTTATCTCCAGCTGAGTAACATGATTGGAGTCCTGTCCATTCTCTGCTTCACGTATTGTTTCTTAAAGTGCTGTACGTCCGTTCCTTTGTAAATATTTTGTTTCCCTTTTTTGCAGTACATCGTATACTGACGTAACTCGACTGAACATCTGCTTCAATTCCCAGTACACGTGTGAGTGTCCTCGCCTGCATTGTTTCGGCTGTTGCGGGTAATAATTCTAAACTAAACTTTCCCTGTCATCTTGTACATCCAATTTCTATAGCCGAGTAGACTTAACGTCTTCCTATTGTCTAGTTAGCGACGCTGCTCTGACATATTCACATTACGTTTTATTTATTGCGTCAACTAGAAGTCGTTGACACAACGTCGTGTGAACGCACTCCGTCGAGGAGAAAATTTAAAAATTTTTAAATTTTTGCTCGTTACAGCGTCCTCAATTTTGATTTGATGATGTGGCCTTAGGGAACAACTCAAATCCAAATTCTGCGCCCTGTACGTCGCCTCACCATGTTCATCTTCCTCAGGGAGTGATATTACAAGTTAACCTATTTTTCATGGCTTGTATTACAATTGGTGTACCCCCTGTTAGTTTTAATTGTATCTACGAATTAATTGCTAGCTATCTGGAATGGCTGAACGCATTTAACATTATCGTATTTACATATCGGTTACATATAAGTACCTTATCTCTCTAATTACAAAACAAATCATAAATTCAATGAATAATATGTACTTTAATTAATCAAATAATCGCTTTACCTACTAGAATATTATTCACGCAATATAATATCAAACAAATCAATAGATTTAATGTAACGCTTTACATGAAATCAAAGAAAATCTCCTACGACATATACATTTTATGCAGTACAAATAGTCCTACCAATAATTTGTTCTTAAAATTTTATTTATAATTAGATTAATAATTAACATATCCGCTATGTTAGTTTTATTTATATTCATATTATTTGATCATTAATATACATACACATAATAAATTTTTTGCTAACGAGTTATTTGCTTCGTTCTAACATCATTTAAATTCCTAACCTATCTATGATGTACATTCATTTTAACAAAGTTTATTTGCAATATAGTTTTTTAATTTAATATCACTTATTTACTTTTAAGTGTCCCTTTTTTTTTCTCACTTTGTCTCAATACTTTATTGCTATATGAACAAGTAGTTGTAACTAAAATGTTCTTTGTATTCACTACAATACTTCATAAAATGTCACTCAAAACATTAATTCACACTTATTATCTAACATTTTATTAGTGGTCTATTAACTAAGTAAACTCTTAAGTTACACTTGACATTTAGACTACATATTTTCTTTTGGTTAAGCCAGCTTGAATGAGATAAGCGCGTCATTTACCCTAACGTAGATGGCTTATCACCATCAGCTAACTTATTAAAATATGTTCTTCCACTTTCTCCTTTCATATCACCTTCTGTTTTCTGGCTCATAATATTTCTTCATTTGTTTTACATTGAATTTCCCTCGGATTTTGCTTTCGTCATCGCAATCGACGAGCTGGTATTTAGCATCTCCAAGAATTCGATGTACTTTGTATGGCCCACAGTATAGTTCACAAAATTTCTCAATCCTTTTCTGGATCGCGTCTGATTGATAATAGGTCCTTATTAACACCTTCTCACCAATTTGGAATTTTGTAATGGTTTTGGATTCATTACACAACTTAGCTTGCTTTTCCCTCTTCTCTTTCATCTTTACAAATATTTGGTTGTGGTCAGCTCCTTTAACTTGAAGTATGTCCTTGTCTAGGTATTTTTCCCAAACTCTTGTCTGTTTTTTGCCGAGCTGTGCCTCATAGGGTGTCACTTCTATAGTCTCGTGGTACGTCTCGTTAATGCAACTTTCAATTATAGGTACATAACGCGACCACTTAGTATGTTGGTCACACACAAAGATCCTGAATAAATTTCCGAGTTGTCTATTAATTCTTTCAGTCAGATTCACACATGGGTTTCTAATTGCGGTGATTCTTGGTGGAATGTTTAATTCGTTTAAGCCGTTTAACCATTTTTTAGATGTGAACTGCGTTCCATTGTCAGTGAGAATTATTTTAGGACATCCCAACTCTTTACAATACTGGTGTACTCTCCTTAACGTAGCAGCGGTCGTTGCCCTCCTAAGTGTAAACAGTCGCACGTATTTTGTGAAATTGTCTACGATGACGAACAAATACCTCACCCCAGCGGACGAGACGGGTAGTGGCCCAAAATAATCGGCGCTTACTAGGTCACCCTTCCTTAACGGGACAATGGCTTTTGTTCCGCCAAATAGGACTTTGTTACCTGCGTCTTTGCATTTTTGACACATGTCGCATGTCCGTACGTAATTCTTCACTTTTTTCAACATACCGTCTATGGTAAAATGTTCTTGTAACAATTTTGTACATTTCTTCGCTCCTGGGTGTCCATACATCCGGTGTATTTCGGCAATTATTTCTCCGGATACACTGTTCGGTATGTACAGTTTCCATTCCCTCCTACGTAATCTATATAATTTCTCATTAACATATCTATAAAATTTACTTATTTCCTTATCTAAACATTCTTCATTAATCTTATCTATAATGGTCCTAAGTTTAGTATCTTCAAGTTGATATTTTCCAATATCCATAATTATCTTGCTTACTTTTCTATCCATCTTGATCATCAGGTGATTAATTAAATATTCGCACGTATTGTCGCTAATTTCTTCTAACGTGGCGTCTTCTGGGTTTCTCCTTAGAAGATCAGCAATAATGTTGTCCTTGCCCTTACAATGGACAATATCAAACTTGTATTCTTGGATACTTAAAATCCAGCGTGTTATTCGTGAGTTATTTAATTGGCATTTGTTCATAAAGGTCAATGCCTTATTTTCCGTGATAATAGTTAAAGGTTGCCCTAATATATATATATATACGGAATTTTTCGAGACATCGTACAATACTCAAGAGCTCCTTTTCAGTGGTGTAGTAATTTCTTTCTGCACCCTTGAATGTTTTGCTAGTAAATGCTATAACTCCGATTTTTCCTTCCTCGTCCAGTTGATATAGCTGCCCGCCGTATGCAAAGTTGCTGGCGTCGCACTGCATGTAGTATCGTTGGTTTATTCGAGGAAACTTCAAGATAACTGTTTCTACAAATAGCTCTTTAACTTGTTGAAAACATTTGTTAAGTTCCGGCGTCCATGTGAATCTATGTCCTTTTCGTAATAATTCAAGTAACGGTCTGGTGGTTTCGGCGTAACTGTGAAGCGATAACATTTGCCTTCGTACATAAAAGCGGTGAAGTTCCGGCACTCTGGCTTCAGTGGTACTTGCCAGAAACTGCTGGTTAAGTCTACGGTGGATAAATACTTCATTTCACAACATCTAGCCAAAATGTCGTTTATCGGTGAGGCACCCTCATAGTCCGGAATCGTCACGCTGTTCACCTTCCTCGCATCCAGACATAATCGTACTCTTCCGTCTTTCTTAATAACAGTAACAAGTGGGTTGATATAGGCGCTGTTGCATCGCTCAATGACCCCATACCGTAACATTCGTCTAATCTCATCATCCACCTTCCCTTTATATGCTAATGGCCATCCTCTCTGGAAGTACGGTGACCGGTCGGTGACTTGGAACTCGTGAACGTATCCTTCGATCCTTCCGGGGCACTCCCTGAATAAACTTCGATTCCTTACGAGAATCTCTCTTAACCTCATCAACATCCTTTTATCTCCGCAGTCAATACTTTCCACTTTCTTATCGATGTTCCGCATGATCTCTTCGTCTTCTTCTGTGTCCACCACCTCTATATGCATCATTGGCACTGTGCACGCCGCTTCGTCAGCCTCTCTTCTTAATTCGACGACCCTTTTTCCCATGTCAATGAGACATCCTGCTTCCTGGAGAAAACTAATTCCTAAGATACATGGTTTTATTAAATCTGATATAATAAGAAACACACATTCATGCTTAATCCCTTCGATATAAATATCGCATAATATTTGCTTCCTTATTAATTTTGATTTATTGCCTACCGCGCTAACTATTAAAGTATTGGTCATCGGTAGAATTTCATAAGGTGCTATGTTTTGTTTATTTTGATTAAACCAAGATTCGGACAATCCGGCGATAACGGATCCGGTGTCAAGCAAAGCTTGTACAGTAATATCATTGTTAAATTGTATAGTTATTTCTGGACATTTTATTATTCGTTGGACAATCTCCTCGTCATCATCGCATAAAAAGTCGTTTCTTAAGTCGGGTAGTATTATGTTAGTCTGATAACCATCCGTATTGTCGGCTATCTCTTCTATTGTACAAACGAATTTTTTTTTCCTCCTGACGAATCGTTTTAGGTTCATTGCTCGAAGTAGACGCATCCTTATTGACGAATTCTATTGTGTTAACAGCACGCCGGTCCCCAGTGCGGTGTTGTTGTGTGTTTACAGGCGGTCTATCACCCCATGCCTTCTTCTGCGTTCCACTTGCTTTGTTCGAAACACTTTCACTTTCTTTGTAGGAATTTCTCCCCTCGTTCGCCGTCACATAACTCGATTCCCTATTATTTCTTGGATGAATTTGCGTATATTCTATAATTAAGGATTCAAAGTTTGGAATTGTCACAATTCCTCTCGTGACAACAGCGAGCTGGATCTCACGCCCAAAGTGACGCGCGATTTTGCGTATCAACTGTTTGTCTGTCAGAGTAGGTGATAATTGTCTACTCTCCAATAATATGCGCTCTATATATTGGATCGCAGTAATTGGTCCACGCCAATCAAATCTACCATATTCCAGATGATCTCTTATGCTGTCTTGCCGTTCCTGTCCCCAATATTTTTGTGAGAACGCTTCTTTAAACTCTTCAAAATTGCATATTTGGCTACGTATAACTCGCCACCAAATTCCGGCGTCTAATTCTAAATGCCTACCTATCCACTTGATATTATCAGTGGGGTAGTATAGTTCTTGTACCTCAGACAACTCCTTAAGAAATTCCATGGGGAATCTGTCAGTACCGTTATATTTAAGGTCGTTGTGGTTAGGTCCACTATTAGGTCCACTATTAAGTCCATTAATTCGGTTCACTATGCCACACTCACCTTCCATTAATTGTCTCTGTAATCTCTCCTGGTTCTCTCTTACTTTTGTTAAATGACATTTTAATTCTTCGATTCGCGTCGTCTTTTCTTTTGTAGTTTCGTCCAACTTCTGTTCCGTTGAACGCTGTCTTCCGTCAACTTCTTCCAATTTCTGCATCATGTTATTGTTTGTTTCGCCTTGTTCTTGTTGTTTCTGCCGTATGGTGTCGTGTATTTCGGCCTTTAACTCTTCATGCTTCTTATTGGCGTCTTTGACGTGAGCATCAAATTTATTATGGATCTTTTTAACAGTCGTCTGGGTATTGTGTATCGCTACCATCCATTCTTGACGATCGTTTTCTCGTGTTTCTTGTATCTCTTCGTATTTCTTGTTCGCTTCTTCTCTCAATTCTCTTACGATATCATCTTGTTTCTTCTGTAATTCGTTGATCTTCCCTTCCCAGGCCTGCTGGTATTCTCGTATCTCGGACCGTATCTGCGTAAGCTGTTCCGCTGACTGTCGTTTTATCTCTTCCTTATGCTGGTCGAGCTTTTCACTAATTAATCTACTACTCTCTTCTTGTTTCTCGCTAATTACTCTACTATTTTCTTCTTGTTTCTCTAGTTTTTCACTAATTAATTTGTTACTTTCTTCTTGTTTCTCGCTCTGCTGTCGGATGAACTCCATCAATATTTGTAGACTTACGTCTTCTGGTTTTGACGTCTGTCCTCGCGCCCTATCTTCTGGACTCTCTACAGCGCTATTTTGTTCGCTAGGTGTGGTATTATCTTCCGTATTTACCGTACCTAGCTGGTTATTAACGTCGAACTCTACGCTATCGGAATTGCTTGCCATTTTTGCCTTCCTACGCGTAATCATTCAAACTTACTTATGACACTAATACTTATTTTTATCTCTTATTCTCTAATGCTACTTTGTCTACTTCTACTACTGCCTGATCTTTGCCAAACTTGTACGTTTTAATTATTTTTATTACTACGTATCATGCCCCACGTTGAGCGCCATTAAGTAATGAACATCAAGGCTTTGTTTATCTCCCGTGTGATAATGCCACACGTTGGATGCGCCATTATATACAATGAATATTTATAATTGTACTTATTTAATTTGTGAATTAATTAATTCGTTATGTTTGCCGTGCCCAGTGCCTTTTGTTGGGCAGCTATTTACTATAATAATCGAATGTAAATGTAATTTACATTTGTGGCTAGTTAATTATTTGTATCAACTGAATAATTATTCTAATTACTTATAGCTCAACAACTGATATCATTTGATAATTAATATTGTAAATTCAATATTATAATATAATTAATTATATATAAATAAATTCAATATAAAAATTTACTTTGAGCTTTTTAAAGATCAAGTTAACATCTGGGTTATCTGTAGTAATTATAAACGCATGTGTAGAATCAACTAAATAACTAATTTATTAATCATTCATAGTAAATTATAAACATACATATAAAACGTCGATGTACCTGTAAATACACACATATTTTTATAAAACAAATTCAAGTTTAAATATTTGCTGAAATAAAGAAGACATACATAAATCATATGAGATAACAATTCAAATTCTAATTATTGATGCGTTCATTAATCCCAGATAGTTTTTGTTAACATAATCGTTAATTATACTTTTAATTCTGATTTATATTCATTACGTTTCTTATAACTTCCCAGGGTAGGAATTCTTTGAAAGAATCAGGTCAGTAGCAGCAGCTTAATAGTAATAATTAAAATAATGGTTACTTGAGTTTTATGAAATATCCATTAGTATCCTGTGATGTCCGGTCTCGGCGGTGATGATGACATGAAGACACATCACGTTGACTGCCGCTGATATCACAAACACTTGCACACACCCACGATCACTCGCGTCGAAGTAGAGTTGTGTAAATAAGTAATGTTTTAGTGTTCGTTTGAATAATTCATTTTACAATGAGTGTAGTATGTTCATTTATATATTAATGTTTATGTCTGTTTGCCACTTGTATCACCTTTTATCAATATATGTGTGATTCGCTTAGTTAGTTCAATGTTTCATGTTCAATAACGTTTTAAATGAGATGTAGTAACACTGAATAAATTTAAGTTCGTCTGTTTTGTACAATACATATGTGATGATATTTGTACGTGTTGCGATTTTATTGTTCGCTTTAAATGATTACTGTCTAAGTCCGTTACATCGCACTTCGAAATTCACTATTAAACGAAATCACTAAGTGTGACTATTGTGACATGACGATTTCACTAAGTCTGTTAATTTACGATTTTGATGTACTAACTCCCGAAACTTGAGATATACTCTCCGAAAATTAAAATATACTAGTTTGAAATTTAAAGTAAACTGTTGAAAATTGAAGTAATACTGGCTCCGAACAATTAAAGTGTATTACTTGAAAAATTAAGATATACTGGCCTGAAGAATTAAAGTATACTAGCCTCGTCCCTGTGTTGGACATATAGTTTTATCAATTCGTCCCTACTCAAAATTTTGTCTCCCGCGTTGTTCACGCCTTCCTTACTCGTGATAGGTCAGTTTTTAGTTTTCCTGGAATAGTTTGTCCCACTACGCCAGGACTCTACGTGGTCTTTCCTCTGATACGTCTTTTGCTTTTGGTAACTATGGAAACTATCCTCTCCACCAGTGTTCTTTGTAAGTCTTGTCTTCTGATAGGTTGCCAGACATCCCCCGATTTTGCTCTGTCGAACGTTGACCTATTTCGTAGAATCTCTAGCTATTATACGCCTGTCGATCAATCTATTGTTTGAGGTAAACGCAGTCTTTTTCTGAGTTGCCTTTCATCTGTTCTTGGGTTCTTCCGAAGTATTGTTCTACCTTACACCCCTTTTTTGTAACTATTAATAATTTTGGACATCTGCTAGCTGGTGAAGTCACCCCAACTTTCCACTCGTAAATTGCGTCTGACACTTAGACGTTATCTCCAGCTGAGTAACATGATTGGAGTCCTGTCCATTCTCTGCTTCACGTATTGTTTCTTAAAGTGCTGTACGTCCGTTCCTTTGTAAATATTTTGTTTCCCTTTTTTGCAGTACATCGTATACTGACGTAACTCGACTGAACATCTGCTTCAGTTCCCAGTACACGTGTGAGTGTCCTCGCCTGCATTGTTTCGGCTGTTGCGGGTAATAATTCTAAACTAAACTTTCCCTGTCATCTTGTACATCCAATTTCTATAGCCGAGTAGACTTAACGTCTTCCTATTGTCTAGTTAGCGACGCTGCTCTGACATCTTCACATTACGTTTTATTTATTGCGTCAACTAGAAGTCGTTGACACAACGTCATGTGAACGCACTCCGTCGAGGAGAAAATTTAAAAATTTTTAAATTTTTGCTCGTTACAATGTCTGACATAAATATTAAATTTGGATCATTAATTTTTTAACGTTGCAAATCATATATAATAGTATTATTAATATTTATTAAATAAAATTGAAAAGTTTACTGGTAATAGTTTAATAAAATAATATTTGCTTCACGTTTAAAGAATTATTATTTATAGTGCACCCAGTTCAAATTTAATAAAAAATTATTAGTAACAAAAATGTAAATTGCTTATTATTTCAATTTTTATATTTCTACTATGTACATTTGTGTATTTGCTTTTTCTCTGTTTATATCATATCTCAGTTTTTTATAGATTTTTTTAAAAATAAGTGTTCATCTTTCACCTGCATATAGGGTTACTGCTATATTAGCGCGGCGAAGACATTGCTGCATGTACGCGGCTACTGGGTGATGATTGTGATGATTCTGGTATTACCACGTAGATCGTTGGTTGTATGTTTACTACTGCATGATGATGACGGTTCGGTGCTTCTCCGTCGATCGTGGTATGTGTTGTTGTATTGCCAGATGATGATGTTGATGATGCAGCATCTATGTCGAGAAGCAGAGCGACCTAATGACCCTGTTGGTAATTATTAGATCTGTCTCCCGTTCGAAATTGTCCGAAGTATTTATAGTGTGGTGTAAATCAACATGTCAGGTGTGGAAAAATTCCATCTTTAACCTGTTACACTTGGTTTAAGCGTGCATAGATCACTTTTACACACATCACCCTTTCGTCTGTTTTTTTTCACAAATGGCAGAGTTGATGTACAAACCAGTGGTTGTAATAGATTCACGATTTTCACTCGTTATGTACATATAACGTGACTGTTTGTCACTTATTAATTACCGGAATAATTAATTTCAGTTTTCAATACTCGCACGTTATTCACATGTACAACGGCTGTCTGCGTTGCACACTGTCAGGTTTCATTGCACATTGGGTACGTAGCTTTGACGCGTTGTTTTCGGACCAATCGTTTTGTGTTCAGAACAGCTGCATGGTTGGTGTGTCCGCACCCCACTTCCAACATCATATTCCCTGCTCCGCGCTACCATCTGCGCGAACCGTTTCACATCTTATTATTTTGTAGGTATTTCACGCTCATATTGCGTCCATACATGCATCCATTTGTACGTCTTTCAATGACACTGCCTGATTCGCTATCGGGTTTTGTAATGGTTTTGTAATGTGCGATTCTATTAAATAAAACCTTTTTGATTATTCGTCTTTATACCTCTCTAAACTGGAGCTCACTCACACCAAGGAAATAATACATATGTACACAGAGCCACAAACCCTCGTAGTACAATCAGGTGTGGGCAGGCAGAACACACGTGCGCGTGTAAAAAGTTCAGTACACACACACACACACACACACACGCACCATTCGACAGGTGTTCCAAAACAACAGGTTCAGATTTGGCTGTTTTTTCCTGTCCGTTCACGCTTACATAATTTAAAATTATTTCTAAAAAAAGTGTCTATATTATTTACACACACAAAATATAACACTGGACGAATATGCAAATATGTACCTTTACAATATACATATATATATATATATATATATATTGTAGCGTGACAGATAATCCACACCAATACATTACTCATTGATCATTGATAAAGCTCTAATATATGGAATATCCAGATGAGAATCAATTAAAAGGCACTATTAATTAATATACTCACAAGAAAAGTTAAAATAAAGAAAAAATCTGCAAATAATATAATATACTACAAATTTAAAAACCCAGAAAACTAAAAATGTTAATAACAAAATTACCCAGGTAAGATAGAAGCAGGCAATTAATATACCCCGACAAAGAAACCAGACCAGAAGAAACAAAGGCATACACAGCGAAAAACTACTGAAGAAAGAAGAATAACCAAAACTACTGAAGAAAGAAGAATAACCAAAACTACTGAAGAAAGAAGAAAGAAGAATAACCAAAACTACTGAAGAAACAAGAAAGAAGAATAACCAAAACTAAAGAAGAAAGAAGAATAACCAAAACTAAAGAAGAAAGAAGAAAGAAGAATAACCAAAACTACTGAAGAAAGAAGAATAACCAAAACTACTGAAGAAAGAAGAAAGAAGAATAACCAAAACTAAAGAAGAAAGAAGAATAACCAAAACTAAAGAAGAAAGAAGAATAACCAAAACTAAAGAAGAAAGAAGAATAACCAAAACTAAAGAAGAAAGAAGAATAACCAAAACTACTGAAGAAAGAAGAAAGAAGAATTACCAAAACTACTGAAGAAAGAAGAAAGAAGAATAACCAAAACTAAAGAAGAAAGAAGAATAACCAAAACTAAAGAAGAAAGAAGAATAACCAAAACTACTGAAAAAAGAAGAAAGAAGAATAACCAAAACTAAAGAAGAAAGAAGAATAACCAAAACTACTGAAGAAAGAAGAAAGAAGAAAGAAGAATAACCAAAACTAAAGAAGAAAGAAGAATAACCAAAACTAAAGAAGAAAGAAGAATAACCAAAACTAATGAAGAAAGAAGAAGGAAGAATAACCAAAACTACTGAAGAAAGAAGAATAACCAAAACTAAAGAAGAAAGAAGAATAACCAAAACTAAAGAAGAAAGAAGAATAACCAAAACTACTGAAGAAAGAAGAAGGAAGAATAACCAAAACTACTGAAGAAAGAAGAATAACCAAAACTACTGAAGAAAGAAGAAAGAAGAATAACCAAAACTAAAGAAGAAAGAAGAATAACCAAAACTACTGAAGAAAGAAGAATAACCAAAACTACTGAAGAAAGAAGAAAGAAGAATAACCAAAACTACTGAAGAAAGAAGAATAACCAAAACTAAAGAAGAAAGAAGAATCACCAAAACTACTGAAGAAAGAAGAAAGAAGTGAGACGACCCATATAAGATAAAAACCCCATAGGGAGAGAACCCCAAAAACCCCAAAATAAATTAATGTCCAAAGAGAAAGTATAACACCCCAAAAAATCATATCACAATGTAAAACTGACAAAAAACTAAAAGTGTTAGTAGTATTAAATAACAGTGCATCCAAAAAGTTATTGTTTAGTTTGTATGAACAAATCTTCACAGTCCCCCCATGGTTGAATATTTCATGTTAAAAACTAGAAAAGGACTAGTAATAATATTAATAAATCACCATGGACAAGTGTAAGTTATCAAATTATAACTGATAAACTTTAAAAAGGTGCATGAGTTGCAGTACAAAGTAATAAACTTTAAGTGTTTTGTGAACAGTATCTATTTTGATAATGAAATAGTAATATTACTAATAAAAGGCTACTGAAGCTATATGAACATTCCATAGAATGGAATATGAAACAGATAGCCAGTGTTATACTTTAAGAGGGGGAATAAATCCTGTAAAATGGGGAATTACAGAACAGACTGTTAATGATTCATTCTATAAAGTGTTAACCATTATATGGAACCAGGATGTTATGTTCCTATTCCATATAATAATTAGATAAATAAGAGTTATTCATAAGAAATATTATTGTTATAATTCGTTATTTTGTTGTCATATTGAATTTGGAATACCCTATCTAAAAATGGATATCATTCCCAATGTTATAGAATATTTTTACTTCCATATTCCTTAAGGAATAGAAGTATGGTGATGGCAAAAAAAATCGTGTTCGAGATTATTGCAGATTCTGATTCTACTACACTCAAAACATGAAAAAAAGTCGTTTTCCGAAAAGTGTCTGTGTGTGTGTCTGTCTGTCTGTCTGTGTGTCTGTCTGTAGATTTTTTTCTATGGCAAACGATAACTGCCGCAAATTCAAACAGAATCAAATAATTTTTTGCATGCAGCCCTGATTTGCAGAGTACTCGCGACCTATTGTTTTTGGTGAAGATCGGTTGAGGGAAAGGGGTAGTTTACCTGCAACGGTTTTTTTTTAGCAAGGGTAATTTTGTTTGTTTGGCAAACGATAACAGCCGCAAATTCAAACAGACTCAAATAATGTTTCGCATACAGCACTGAATTGTAGAGTTCTCAAGACCTTTTGATTTTGGTGAAGATCGGTTAAGGGAAAGGGGTAGTTTACCTGTAACGTTTTATGTTTTAACAAGGGTATTTCCTATGGCAAACGATAACAGCCGCAAATTCAAACAGAATCAAAAGATTATTTGCATACAGCCCTAAATTGTAGAGTTCTCAACACCTATTGTTTTTGGTGAAGTTCGGTTGAGGGAAAGGGGTAGTTTACTTGCAACGTTTTTTTAACAAGGGTATTTTCTATGGCAAACGATAACAGCCGCAAATTCAAACAGAATCAAATAATGTTTTGCATACAGCCCTCATTTGTAGAGTACTCAAGACCTATTGTTTTTGGTGAAGATCGGTTAAGGGAAAGGGGTAGTTTACCAGTAACGTTTTATGTTTTAACAAGGGTATATCCTATGGCAAACGATAACAGTCGCAAATTCAAAAAGAATCAAAAGATTATTTGCATACAGCCCTAAATTGTAGAATTCTCAAGACCTATTCTTTTTGGTGAAGATCGGTTGAGGGAAAGGGGTAGTTTACCTGCAACGTTTTTTTAACAAGGGTATTTTCTATGGCAAACGATAACAGCCGCAAATTCAAACAGAATCAAAAAATGTTTTGCCTACAGGCCTGATTTGTAGAGTACTCAAGATCTATTGTTTTTGGTGAAGATCGGTTAAGGGGAAGGGGTAGTTTACCAGCAACGTTTTTTTATCAAGCGTATTTTATATGGCAAACGATAACAGCCGCAAATTCAAACAGAATCAAATAATTTTTTGCATACGTCCCTGAATTGTAGATGTCTCAATGACTTTCGATTTTGGTGAAGATCGGTTAAGGGGAAGCGGTAGTTTACCTGCAACCTTTTACGTTTTAACAAGAGTAAAGTACTTGAAAATTTATTTAAACTTTTTGAAACAATGGTAATTGTTAAAAATAAAATAATTTTGTTGCCAGGCAATAAAATTATAATTTTTTCATTTTAATGTAATATAATATTTTTCATTTAATACAGCAATAAAAAGGCAGGTAAGACACAGCCTGGCTGTTTGGCTGAAAATGATTTTAAATATAAATCTTAGAATATGGAAGTCATGTATGGTTCTCCACACCGATATTTAATTATGTTATTAGGTAATCAATGCACCTAAAAGGTGTTATTCAGGGTACCAGTTTTGATATAGATAGGTGTTATATTTTAGTTGTACAATCAATAATTACTGTTATACCAGTCAAAAAACTAGTTCTCAATAAAGTATATAAGTATAAGAAGTCAGAGAAGGATATAAAATAAATACATTGGTAAAAATTTTGCAAAATGGCAACACATCAAATTTAGGCCATATAATGAATTTAAACTGCAAAATAATTAATAAATCTAGTCTTATAAGCCAGTTAAACTGACAATATTTATGCAAAATAAACTCAACATATAGTATACTATGTAAATGAGGCTTTCTAAAGATATGGTCACTATATAAGTAAAAGTATTTATTTATCTAATAAAAATACCATTAAAACTGAAATGGTCTAACTGACATTATCATAGGAGGAGTCATATACAAGTGAATTGTATTTAAAAACCATCAATAATAAACTAAATTGCAATAAAATAAGTGAGAATTGACAATTATATCAATTTCAGATTTAATAGAATAATAATTATATTAGGGAAAATGGCTATTATTTACTTAGAAGACAGGAAGTATAATTTTAGGCCTACCTCCCAAAAAATGTAAGAAATACAATTTTCTGATGAAACTTTGTAACCATAACTTAATTACTATCAAAATAAGTAGAATAGAATAGTGAAACTGAATATGTATTTAATATTTCGAACAGTTAACTAATAACGAAATTACTTTCTGAGCATAATGTACAAAATTAAAGTGTGTCGGAAGTTAAGATAATTTGAAACAATGTATGAGATATATTATATAGGCTAAGATTTTCATGAGACGAAGGAAATCCGGACAGTTCATTATTATACGTTGAAGAGTGCACTTAATGTGAATATTTGATAGAATTAACCTGTAATGGCGGTTACGTTATAACCGAGTTCGGAATAATTTTGTATAAAATTATTTTTTAACTATTTTATTTATTGTGAAGTGATGAAGTGGACCTATGAACTACATAACATCAATAAACTGAACCACATATAACTAAATAAACCGAATAACACTGATATTACACCATATACAGACTGAAATTTCGAGGTTAAACCTACACACATAAACACCAGGAGATATATCCAAGAACGACATTTTACACAAAGTGAACTATTCCATCATACACCAGTGACATTAAACTATACCCAAGACGATCATATACAATTGCGAAGAACATTTACACGAAGAAAGGACATCTTTATTCCAACAAGTACTTCATCAATGTTAGAGGCTATCATCGCGCATGCGTCAGGCGGCCATTTTGATCCAATCTCATCACTGCTGTAAGAAAACAACCGTAGCTGAACATTGGTTTGAATAAAATTATATATATAAACTTTTATTATTTCTAACTATCATTGTATTGTTTAAATTTAAGACATTTTAGAATTGTAAGTGTTATACTTTCCTGCCCCTGACCTTCTCTGGCTTTATATTAATAACCGTTTAAAGAACCTATTTTTATAATACGAATGTAAACTTCTTATATCGACCGGCCCTGAGCGAGTCGATACGGCATTGTAACATCGATTTTAATCGACCAAATTTATTATTTTGTTTAATAAACGTTCTGTTTTGGGTAACTTGGAGTTGGTTTTTATTATAAAAGGACTTTATAAATGTAAATTTATAAGTGTGTATTAATTGCATAAATATTTTATTGATTTTTCACATGTATGTGTGTAATTGAATCTTATTTATTACTCTGATTATCTATGCCCGCGTGTTGGAACACAGTTTATATAATGAATTCTATATAATTCAGGTGCAATAGATAATACGTATTTACTTGCTTTAATTGATTACTTTCATGCCGGGTGTGAAACAGCCATTTAAAATTATGTATAGCTATTCTGATTCTCATCAGCACATACGTGATATCACGTAATAGATTAACGTTATCAATTCATTTACTTTATTTGAACATATGAAACTCTTAAAATCTATTTATATTCCTTCAAAATTCAGGTTGATATTTAGGTTGTATTTGGCAATAATGAACGCATATTTATGATCAACTTGAAGTGCTAGTTTAATTATCATTCATAATACATTATAATTGTACACATGATACGTCGCTGTACCTGAAATACATACGTATTTTATAATAACAATTTACGTGTTTCACTATATGCTGAAAACAGAGAAAACATACATACATATATAAATCAAATATATAACAATTCATATTACTTATTTGATGCGTTCATTAAATCCCAAATAAGCTTTTGTTAGTACATTCATTAATTACTTTTATTCAGATTTGTTCATTACTTTTTTTAATAATTTTCTCAGGTGTGAATTCTTTGAAAGAAACCAGGTCAGTAGAAGTCACTAATTAGAAATGATTATAATAATGGTTACTTGGTTATTGAATATCCATTAGTTGTTGTTGACGTTGAGTTCCAGAGATGAAGATGGCTCGTAGACCCATTCCGTCGGATGCTGCTTTCTCACAATCACTTAACACTTACTCTTCCGATCACTCGCGTAGGCGTTTGTATATGTGAATAATTGAAGTTCAGTGTTCAATCAAATGTTTCATCTTACTGTGTGTGCTGTGAGTTCGTTTTAATGTTAATATACATGTCTAGTTCCACTTGTCGCTGCTTCATTAAACATTCGTATTATTCATTAATTTGTTTAATATTTCGTGTTCATTATGTTGTTAATAATGTGTAGTACACTATATTAAGTTCAACTGTTTTGTATATCGTTAAGTGATGATGTCTGTTGGTGTAACGGTCTGATTGTTCACTTTGTATAATTTTAACTAAGTCCGTTACCTCGCACTTCGGTTAAATCTCACTACCGTGACATGAATGTATTACTAAGTCTTTTAAGTTACTGGTTAACGTTCTAACTTCCGGTTCGAGTTAATATTCCGCACGATTAATGTACTCTTCTGAAATTTAAATAATACTAACTCCGAATGATTAGAATAAACTGTTGAAAGTTTATGATATACCGTCTCTCGCACTTGAAGTTAAACTATTTGAAAATTTGAGTGTAAAAACTGTCTGAAAACTTTAGTAAAAACTGTCGAAAAATTGAGTGTAGACTGTCCCTCCGCCGTTTTAGACAGATAGTTTTATTAATTCGTCCCTACTCAAAATTTTGTCTCTGGCGCGCTTCACGCCTACTTCATTTCGAGATTGGTCAGTTTTTAGTTTTCTTGGAAATTACTGTCCCACCATGTCAAGATTCTACGTCATAGTTCTCCCGATAGGCCCTTCGTTTCTGTTACTATGGAAACACTCCTCACCACCAAATTTCTCGCTGGCTGAAGGCTTCTGATAGGTTCTTTGGTCTCCCCGATTTTTGCTCTGACGTACGTTGACCCGATTCGACGAAACTATGGCTATTAGACACTTGTCGATCAGCCTATTGTCTGAGTAAACTCTGTGTTTCTATAGATTCCCATTATCTGTACTTTCAGTCTTCCTGGTGCATTGTTCCAAGTTCTAACCCCTTTTTTTTGGCTATTAACAATTTTGAACATCTGCTGGCTGGTGAAGTCACCCCAACTTTCCCTTCGTAAATTATTGTCTGTCAATTAGACGATAACTCCAGCTGCGTAACACGACTTTAGTCTTTGTCAGGCCTATCTTACTGTATTGTTTCTTAAGGTGCAGTGCATCCGTTCCATTGTAATGGTGTAGTTTCACTCGTTTTTGTCGTTTATCGTCTACTGACGTAACATGGTCAACATCTGCTACAATTCTCGGTACGGGTGTGAATGTCCTGGCTTACTTTGTTACAGCTGCGGAGAGCAATAATTCTGGACGAACTTTCCCTGTCATCTTACGCCACCAATTTCTATAGTTGGATCGAACTTAATGTGTTTCTATTGTCAAGTCAGCGACGCCTCACTGACATCTTCTCATTACTCCTTATTTATTGCGCCAACTATAAGTCGTTGAAACTGCCTCGTGTGAACGTACTCTGCCGAGGTGAAAATTTAAAATTTTTAAAATTTTCTGCTCGTTACAGTGTCCTCAATTTCGATTTGACGATGTGACCTCAGGGAACAACTCAAATCTAAATTCTGCGCCCTGTACGTCGCCTCGCCGTGTTCATCTTCTTCAAAAGGGAAAGCAATACATGATAACCTATTCTTAAAGGCTTACATTACAAGTGGTACACCCCCTTTTTTAATAGCTGAACGCATTTAACATTTTCGTATTTACATATAAATACCTTATCCTTATAATTATAAGACAAATCATAAATTTAATGAGCAATTAAATAATTTAATCAATTGAATAAAATTTTACTTTCTAAAATATCATATTCACAAGATATTATCAAATAATCAATTGGTTCAGTGTAACACTTTACATGACATCAAAAAAAAATCTCCTATACATATACATTCTGTGCATTACTAATGATCTTACCAATAAAATCTTTTAAGATGTTATAAAAATTTAAATTGTTAATTAACACATTCGCTACTTTAGTTGTAATTATTTTAATAATTTACATACACGTAATACATTTTGTTTTAATGATTTACCTACTTCATTCTAGCATCATTTACAATCTTAGCCTATTAATTATATACACTCACATTAATAAAGTTCATTTACGATCTAGTTCTTTGAATAATATCACTTATTTGATTTTAAGTGTCCCTTTCTTTCACTTTGTCCTAGTATCTTATCACTATGTGAATCAAGTGATAGCAATTAAATGTCCTTTGCGTTCACTGCAATATTTTTATAAAATGTCACACTAAATGTTAATTTATCTTAGTATCTAACATTTAATTAGTGCTTAATTAACTAAATACACTTTATGTTATGTTTGACAATTAAAATACATAATTTTCTTGGTTAAGCCAGCTTGAATGATATCAGCGCGTCAATTACTCTAACGCAGATGATTCATCAGCATCAGCTAGTTTCTTATGACATCTTCTTCAATTTCTTCCTCTTCCTTCATCTTCAATTTTCTGGTTCATGGTATTTTTTCAATTGTCTGGCATTGAATTTTCCGCGGATCTAATTTATTACTATATCATTGCAATCAACGAGTACACATGTAGCTTCGTTTTATTTTATTCATTAATCCCCTACTCTTCATTCATCAATATTCATCTCTCATTATCATCTTTGGTTTATGCATTTTCATATAACCAATGTATTTAATGTATTTTATTCAATATTTTCAAATTTAATCATTACATTTTCAAATATTCTGAAGTTCGCCTTCTGAATACGTTTTCATTTATTCATTCTCAAGTCATAATTATGATGACATATTTGTATGTCTCATCAATATAGTGCTGTCACTAACGCACGTGTTTTTGTTTGTAAACAGTAAGGTATTTGACCTAGGGGTTTGCGTCACATGTTTTCCTAATAGCCGGTCGGCCGTTCCCGTTACTCTGGTTCGATGCGCCGCACTAGTGTTCTTAAGATTTACGACTATTCTCCGTCTCTTTCCATTTGAGTGAGTGAGAAATGTGTCGCACCTTTCCTTGTGTCGATCCCTCTTGGGTATATACACGTTAAACAGCTTGCCTTGCCTCAGGCAACCCCTCGTAGCAGTCTCGCTATTGTTTAGGTACACGTTGGGTAGTTTTTGCCGTTTTCTCCAATAACTTTCTCTAAGTAAACACGCGCCGGTCTGCTTTTGCCGTCGTTTTCAGGCCTGCGTACAACATTGTTGTTCGACAATCGGCTCACCCCTCGTGTACTTACATAACAAAGTTTTATTTTTTAAGTTCCGAAGAAATCTCACCTCGAGTGCTCGGACTCTCCTTTCAGTACCTTCACGATTCTTTACAACATTTTTAAGTCGACTAGCAGAGTTCTTTCCTCTCCTTTTTCTCATAACGTTTCTTGTCCATGATGAATATGCATACGGATCTTGTATGTTCTTCCTTTTCACGTCATCCATGGCTTGCGTAAACTTGTTTACAGCTTTATAACATGCGGTATTTGTTTCAACTTTAAACTTTCCCTTCATGCTTCTTATTGATGCAGCTCGACTCCTTCGCCGAGCCATGCTGATTTTACAGGCTGGATACTTCATCCTAGGATTCATCGATGTAGTACCTCTTCCCGTGTTGATTAAATTGTGCCTTTTATGCATTCTACTTGGTAGTAGTAAATTTTTATAATCTCTATCCATGTCTAGATCATCCTCCGATATCGCCAGATATCGAGAAACAAAGTCATTTCTCTTCTTAATCCACTTCTTCCTTGGTTTGCTAATGACATTTGCATTAAATCCCCCAGTTGATAATTTCCTGATATCTGATACATCTGTAAGATCGACAGTGTTATCAGTATCTTGTACTTTCTTCATATCTTCGTAATTCTCATTCACCACTTCTTCTTGCTTCTTCTGGGCTTCGCTACTGTCCGCTTTCAAGGCATTCGTGTATCCACGTATCTCGGACCTTATTTGCGTAAGCTGTTCCTTATGCTGGTCGAGTTTTTCATTTTGTTTTTCTAATTTTTCACTAATTAATCTACTGTTTTCTTCTTGTTCTTCCTTCTGCTTATCTAATTTCTCACTAATTAATTTAATATTTTCTTCTAGTTTCTTGCTTCGTTCTTCCTGTTTTCTGTTAATATTCTCTTCTTGTTTCTTTAGTCTTTCTTCTAGTTTTTCACTAAGTAATTTATTACTTTCTTCTTGTTTCTCTCTCTGTTGACGCATGAACTCCATCAACATTTGTAGAGTTCCATCTTCTAGTTTTGATGTCTGTCCTCGCGCCCTATCTTCTGGACTCACTACAACACTACTTGGTTCGCTAGGTGTAGTATTGTCTTCTGTATTCACTGTACCTAATTGGTTATTAATGTCGAATTCTACGCTATCGGAATTTCTCGCCATTTTTGCCCTCCTACGCGTAATCATTCAAACTGACTTACACTAATAACACTTATCTTACTTCTATTTCGATGACACTACTTTCTCTACTACTTCTACTGCCTGTTCTTTACCAAAGCTGTACGTGTTAACAATCTTTGTTAATACGTATCATGCCGTGCGAATGGGCGCCATTTATAAATGTAAAAATACTGATATCTTTCACATATATCTAGCCCCGAAGTTGGACGCCATTTATAAATGTAAATTTATAAGTGTGTATTCATTGCATAAATATTTTATTGATTTTTCACATGTATGTGTGTAATTGAATCTTATTTATTACTCTGATTATCTATGCCCGCGTGTTGGAACACAGTTTATATAATGAATTCTATATAATTCAGGTGCAATAGATAATACGTATTTACTTGCTTTAATTGATTACTTTCATGCCGGGTGTGAAACAGCCATTTAAAATTATGTATAACTATTCTGATTCTCATCAGCACATACGTGATATCACTTAATAGATTAACGTTATCAATTCATTTACTTTATTTGAACATATGAAACTCTTAAAATCTATTTATATTCCTTCAAAATTCAGGTTGATATTTAGGTTGTATTTGGCAATAATGAACGCATATTTATGATCAACTTAAAGTGCTAGTTTAATTATCATTCATAATACATTATAATTGTACACATGATACGTCGCTGTACCTGAAATACATACGTATTTTATAATAACAATTTACGTGTTTCACTATATGCTGAAAACAGAGAAAACATACATACATATATAAATCAAATATATAACAATTCATATTACTTATTTGATGCGTTCATTAAATCCCAAATAAGCTTTTGTTAGTACATTCATTAATTACTTTTATTCAGATTTGTTCATTACTTTTTTTAATAATTTTCTCAGGTGTGAATTCTTTGAAAGAAACCAGGTCAGTAGAAGTCACTAATTAGAAATGATTATAATAATGGTTACTTGGTTATTGAATATCCATTAGTTGTTGTTGACGTTGAGTTCCAGAGATGAAGATGGCTCGTAGACCCATTCCGTCGGATGCTGCTTTCTCACAATCACTTAACACTTACTCTTCCGATCACTCGCGTAGGCGTTTGTATATGTGAATAATTGAAGTTCAGTGTTCAATCAAATGTTTCATCTTACTGTGTGTGCTGTGAGTTCGTTTTAATGTTAATATACATGTCTAGTTCCACTTGTCGCTGCTTCATTAAACATTCGTATTATTCATTAATTTGTTTAATATTTCGTGTTCATTATGTTGTTAATAATGTGTAGTACACTATATTAAGTTCAACTGTTTTGTATATCGTTAAGTGATGATGTCTGTTGGTGTAACGGTCTGATTGTTCACTTTGTATAATTTTAACTAAGTCCGTTACCTCGCACTTCGGTTAAATCTCACTACCGTGACATGAATGTATTACTAAGTCTTTTAAGTTACTGGTTAACGTTCTAACTTCCGGTTCGAGTTAATATTCCGCACGATTAATGTACTCTTCTGAAATTTAAATAATACTAACTCCGAATGATTAGAATAAACTGTTGAAAGTTTATGATATACCGTCTCTCGCACTTGAAGTTAAACTATTTGAAAATTTGAGTGTAAAAACTGTCTGAAAACTTTAGTAAAAACTGTCGAAAAATTGAGTGTAGACTGTCCCTCCGCCGTTTTAGACAGATAGTTTTATTAATTCGTCCCTACTCAAAATTTTGTCTCTGGCGCGCTTCACGCCTACTTCATTTCGAGATTGGTCAGTTTTTAGTTTTCTTGGAAATTACTGTCCCACCATGTCAAGATTCTACGTCATAGTTCTCCCGATAGGCCCTTCGTTTCTGTTACTATGGAAACACTCCTCACCACCAAATTTCTCGCTGGCTGAAGGCTTCTGATAGGTTCTTTGGTCTCCCCGATTTTTGCTCTGACGTACGTTGACCCGATTCGACGAAACTATGGCTATTAGACACTTGTCGATCAGCCTATTGTCTGAGTAAACTCTGTGTTTCTATAGATTCCCATTATCTGTACTTTCAGTCTTCCTGGCGCATTGTTCCAAGTTCTAACCCCTTTTTTTTGGCTATTAACAATTTTGAACATCTGCTGGCTGGTGAAGTCACCCCAACTTTCCCTTCGTAAATTCTTGTCTGTCAATTAGACGATAACTCCAGCTGCGTAACACGACTTTAGTCTTTGTCAGGCCTATCTTACTGTATTGTTTCTTAAGGTGCAGTGCATCCGTTCCATTGTAATGGTGTAGTTTCACTCGTTTTTGTCGTTTATCGTCTACTGACGTAACATTGTCAACATCTGCTACAATTCTCGGTACGGGTGTGAATGTCCTGGCTTACTTTGTTACAGCTGCGGAGAGCAATAATTCTGGACGAACTTTCCCTGTCATCTTACGCCACCAATTTCTATAGTTGGATCGAACTTAATGTGTTTCTATTGTCAAGTCAGCGACGCCTCACTGACATCTTCTCATTACTCCTTATTTATTGCGCCAACTATAAGTCGTTGAAACTGCCTCGTGTGAACGTACTCTGCCGAGGTGAAAATTTAAAATTTTTAAAATTTTCTGCTCGTTACAACTTGACAGTCAATTAATCAAGAAACCTAACTAACCTTTAAGGGCAGTATATACAAAACGACAACCTTTCAAGAGTAAGAAGGAGAGAGCCGTTTTCGCCTAAACTTGAAGTTAACTGGATTGTCTTTTAAATAAATTTACAGAAAGGAAAATTATTACCAGAATAAACACAATACCATCATAATTTTAATTACAACCAAGAAACTCGATTTGTTCCTAAACTTTGAGAACATAAATACACCGAAAACAATTTTTCAGAATTTATTTTTTTATAAATATAAATTTTAAATTTATATTTTATTTTCAAATTGTTACAACAGCAATTCGCACAGATTTTATTTTATAACCCAGAAGACCAGGAACGTTACAAAATCGACGTTTCCCAGAGCGGAACGTCGCTACACTCATACACACTTACAAACTTAATTTAAATATTTTGTTTTATTACAAAATTGGCTAGCCCAAATAGTGGGGCTTACAGGAGAGCACAATTCTCATACATCTACCTTTATTTATTTATTTATTTTTATATTTGTAATAATTAGTTTTATTACAAAATTGGCGTCCAACTAAAGGGCTATAATTAGGGGTTGAAAGGCGGTGATTACTCGCCCAATTTCTAATTCAGCTTGGCAGCGGTTATCCAGGGAATCAGGGAAGATGCAGCGTCGTGCCACATCAAAGAAGAGAGCGGCGGAGGCCGAAAAAGAACTCAATATGGATGATAAGGAGGCGACCCCAGTGGAGGACGTGGAAAAGATATTAGAACGGGTGGAACATAAACAACCAGCACCACCAGAGAAACAACCCGAAGTACCCACTCAAACAGGGGAAGTCCATATCCGGGAGGAACAGTTGGAAAAACCTTCACAAGTGGAAAACACGACAATCCAAGAGATGTTCAGAGTGATGATGGAAGAAATCAAATCCAGTAATAAGAAAATGGAAAAGAAACTGGATTCCACCGAGGAAAACTTGAACAAGAAAATGAATTCCACTGAGGAAAACTTGAACAAGAAAATGGATTCCACTGAGGAAAACTTGAACAAGAAAATGGATTCCACTGAGGAAAACTTGAACAAGAAAATGGATTCTACTACAGAAGAAAATAATAAAAAGTTAGAAGATTTGAAGAAGGATAACCAGTCCACTAAGGACAATTTGAATGAAATAAATAAGAGCATAGAAGCAACAAAGGAAGAATTGAAGAAGGACAACCAAGCAACAAAGGAAGAATTGAAGAAGGACAACCAAGCAACAAAGGAAGAATTGAAGAAGGACAACCAAGCAACAAAGGAAGAATTGAAGAAGGACAACCAAGCAACAAAGGAAGAATTGAGTAAAAAGATTGAAAACACCAATCGAAGAATTGAGGAAACCAGTAAAAAGGTGGAAAAGAAAATGGAAGAAAATAAGAAGAATTTGGAAGAAAAGATGGAAGAAACCAATAAGAAAATCGAAAGTGATCATCAACAGTTAAGGGAAGAGTTAAGAGAAGATAACCAACTGTTACGGGAAGAATTACGGGAAGTGAACCAGGAGAATCTAGACAAATTAGACGAACGAATGGAACTATTAGGAAAGGAAATGAACAAGGAACTCAAGGAGAATAAGAAATATATGACCAAAAGGCTGGAAGACGAAACAATAACTATAAATCAACAGATAAGAGAAGTTGATGGAAGATGTCGGCTGACGGAAGTGGAGGTACAAGAGTTCAAGGAAGTGGTGAACACCAAGGTCACAAATCTTGAAGAATCTACTCGCAAGAAGGCAGAAGAAAACCGAAAGGAAAGCCAGGAAGAACTCAGCAAGGTACGAACTCGAATTACGGAAAGATGTGACGGAATGGAGGAAGCGATGACTAACATCACTGGTCAAGTGAGACAGAACCAGGAGGACATGGAAGCAATTCGGAGCCGACCAACCAGCTTTACTAATATCCCAATCAACGAGAACAGAGAATGGCTTAACTTCCGCCAATATAAAAGGAAGCCAATGGAGTTCTTGGCCCGTATCGAGGAGTATATGGCCAAACATAGAAGTAATCGATGGTCCAATAGTCGAGAACTATTAGACGAATCATTCCGTGATATGACGGACAATTGGTGGATGGCGAACAGGAGCGAAATAAACGATTATCAGCAGTTCAAAAGTTTGTTCAAGTCCAAGTATTGGTCAGAGACCACCCAGAATTTAATAAGGGACAACATCAGCAATGGTCGATACAGAACTCAGTTTGGCAGTACCATGACTGCGTACTTTCTTGGGAAGGTGTGCCTGGCAAAGCACCTGGAACCAGCCATACCAGAGGAATGCCTGGTGAACAAGCTTTCTTATCATTATGACGAAGAGGTCATAAGAGCTCGAAGAGGTAGCCAGATAAAGACCATACAGGCGATGACGGAGCTATTAGAAAACTATGAGAATGAAGAATATTACAGGCAGAGCAGAAGAAGAAATGAGCGGCCAGAAGTTCGAAATAATCCGTCATCAAACAATATTAATCAACCGATCAACAGTGGGTACCAAGGAAATAGATATAATCCAAATTACCATAATCAGCACCCCACGAATGGTAACAACAACAATAACCACGGTAATACAAACCCGAACATTAACCGAAATAATAACGGGTTCTCCGGTAATCGAGGTAATTATTACCCGAATAATAATGTAAATAGACAGAGAAACCCCAATCCTACCAATAACACCGAGCGGTTTGACAATAACAATAGGGGTTACCCTAATAATAATAACAACAACAACAGGTTCTCCCGACCCCGGGTAAATTTTATACGGGCAGAAGGAAACAACCATCGCAGGTATAACCATCAACGGCGGAGCAGCGTACACGAGTACGAAGATCGACACAGAAGCCGAGAACGGGACAACTCCAGTTATAATCCGCCAAGGCGAAGTACCAGCCTAGATGACCCGGAGCGGCGTACAAATAGGGAACAAACCTACGAACCGAGAACTGAAAGGCTGGAACCTACTCAAGGTTTCCCCACTGATGCCTCTGTTGGTCCAATTAATAACCAAGATGAGGAGAATTTAAACGGGAGGAGGCAGTAATAAACAATAAGGACCTTTTGCTGCTTCTATCGCCTGGGTATATAAAGGAATTGCCAATAGTAAATAATCACAATAAAATTACTATCATTCGATGTAATTATTTGAAAAATAAGGACAACACTCGCTTCCCTATAATAAACAATGAAATAATATATATTAATGCAGAAATCGAAGGAACATTCGCACAACTAATGATCGATACCGGTGCGAATGTATCCATAATTAACACTACAGAATTCGAGAGAATCCAAGGAAAATGTGGTAAGCTATTGCCAACCTTAACTATAAATAACATTGTATTAATCGGTGCCACTGGTCGCCAAAACAAGACAATCAGAAAACAAGTATCATTGAATGTCGTTAGTAAGGGTATAGCTATGAACATGGTCTTCCTAATTGCGGCAGGATTACCCTTAAACATATTAGTGGGATGTGATGTGCTGAGAAGGAACTCGGCTATTATCGATTTACGAATGGAGAAGGTATCACTCTTTACCTGAGATCTGACCTGGACGGCCGATTTAGTCGGTAGTGAGATAACACTTCCCAGCAGTATCCACCAGCAAATACGTAGCATCAATTATACTAATACTAACACCACTTCTAACACCATAGTATACGAAACTACGGACGAAGATTTATGGTCTCAGAAAATACAGGAAATAAGGGATTTCCGAAGCGGAATTAATAGAGAGAAATTACCCAATACTCAAGCGAATCAGTTGATACAAATTTATGAAAGGTACCGCTCAGTATTTTCCGATGAGCCAGGCAAGGTAAGAAATTATCAATGTACCCTTCAATTCCGAGATACAGTAGAGTTTAATAGGAAATCCTACCCTATTGTGCATTCTCGAAAAGAGGCAGTGAGAGCGGAAATCAATCGAATTATTAATAGCGATATTATAGAACCTAGCCAATCCCCATACACCAGCCCTATTGTCGCAATTCCCAAGAAAAACGGCGAAGTCCGGCTTTGTTTGGATGCACGGGAAATAAACAAAAAAATCATTAACGATAGAACATCGCCCGGTGAGATTGAGGAAATCCTGAAACGCTTCCATGGTACCCAATACTTCAGCACCTGGGATACGGTGTGCGGCTACTGGCAGGTAGAGTTGCACCCACGGAGTCGCCAATATCTGGCTTTCATATTCGAGGGGCGCAATTACCAATTCAAAAGATTGCCCTTCGGATTGGTAAACTCAGTTGCCATCTTTGTGGCCTGCATGGACCAGATATTGGGACAAGAAGCACTTCAGTTTACAACAGTGTACGTCGACGACCTACTAATAACATCTGAAACGTGGGAGGAACACTGTTACCGTGTGGAACATGTGCTTGAGAAGTTATCTGCCAGTAACGTCACGCTGAAGTTGGAAAAATCCAATTTTATTGCCAGAGAAGTGCAATTTTTAGGATTTAACTTGGACGATCAAGGAATCTCACCGTCGGCAGAAAAGGTGGAAGCCATCCAGAAATTCCCGGCACCCAAAAACAGGAAGCAGTTACAGTCGTTCCTGGGACTCTGCAATTATTATAGAAAGTTCCGGGAACAATATTCAGAGTTAACCGCGAGGTTTCAACCTCAGTTATCATCCAAAAACAAATGGGTATGGTGTAAGGAACAAGAGGGGATTTTTCAACAAATTAAGGACAAATTTCTGGCTACTATAATACTTCCCCACCCAAACTTTAAATTACCGTTCTTCATGAATTGCGATGCCAGCAACATCAGTCTGGGAACGACACTGTATCAAGAGGACGAGAAGGGTCAACCTCAAGTAATTAGCTTCGCGAGCAGGTCTTTGAACCAATGCGAAAGGAATTACACGGTGACGGAAAAAGAATTACTGAGCGTGGTATTTGCTTGCGGTAAGTTCCGCACTTACATTTTGGGATACCCTGTTACTGTCCGAACTGACCATAAATCTATTTCGCTCTTAAAAAGCTGCAAACTGAACCATGGCAGACTAACGAGGTGGATACTTGCCCTTCAAGAATACCATCTACAATGGGAGTACATCCCTGGTAAAAAGAATGTAGTAGCGGATGTGTTATCCCGTGTCAATGTGGAAGAACAAACTTTCGAAGGGGAGAAAGAAAGCATGCTAAAAATATACCATCTTCTTAGCACCAGAGCCGATTTAACAACAATATTGACCAACATGAGCACCCACCAACAAGCGGACCCGAAATTGAGAAACCTCAAACTTCGGCTAGAAGAGGGAGATGAAACCGTTGCTCAATATTACCAGATGAATAAACAAATATTGTTCGTTAAAACCTCCTTGAAGGAAGAGATCTGGAAGGTAGTTGTTCCGACACAGGTAGAAAAGGAATTGATAGTGAATTACCACATACGTTACGGGCATATGGGCGCCCTCAAGGTAATAAAAGCTCTGGAGGAGAGCTGCCATATAAAAAACATCAATAGGAAAGTCCGAATGTATATAAAGAATTGTAAAATCTGCCAGCTGGTAAAAACTAATAATGAGAAGAAGGAAGGTGTGATGATCCCAATCACTTCCCAAGCGAAATTGGAGAAGGTGTTCCTAGACATTTGCGGACCATTTCCCCGTAGTGGAGGTCGACACCAATATCGGTACCTAACCATCATAATGGACCACTTCACCAAGTATGTTAAGCTATACCCTACTAATCGAGCGACTACCCGGAAAATTCTGGGGATACTAACTGAACAGTATATCCCACACCTGGGGAAACCATCTTCGATCATTACTGATCATGGAACCCAATTTAAGGGTGGAAAATGGCGAGATACATTATTGTCAATGGGCATTCGTACATATAAGACCTCGGTCTACCATCCGAGCAGTAATCCGGCAGAGCGGGTGTTGCGAGAAGTGGGGAGGATCCTAAGGACTTATTGTCACCATCAACAAAAAAGGTGGCAAGACTATCTAGAAGCCACGGAGGAATTCCTCAACTTAGCATATCATCCAGCTATAGGAATAACCCCATACTCTGCGATGTACGAAAAACCACCCCCACGAGAGATCACAGACATCCTCGAGTTCCCCAGTAACCATATGTACAGATTTGACAAAACTAAATTCTACAACAAAGTGGCAGAAGACCAGTTAAAACGGCAAAATAAGTATCAAAAGGCTAGTGGTAAATTAATAATATATGAAAAGGGAGAAAAAATTTTGTTAAGAAATCGTGAACTACCCAGCACACTGGAAGGAATAACGAAGAAGTTATTGCTGTTATACACCGGACCATATATCATATCCAATGTGAAGAATAATAATACTTATGAAATAAAGGAAATTGATTCAGAAAGGATAAAAGGTGTATATAACCAGGCTTCCATGAAAAAATATTATGAGTAATTGAATGAATGGAAGATTGAATTTTAATTTCAAAATTCAAAAAAGAAGTAAGAACAACTTACTACCTACCATTTAGGAAACAATTTATGAACAAAAGAAAAAGAATTTATTAAATTTCAAAATTCAAAAAAGAAGTAAGAACAACTTACTACCTACCATTTAGGAAACAATTTATGAATCAAAAAGGAAGAAAAAGAATTTATTTAATGCAAAAAATTCAAAAGGAAGTAAGAACAACTTACTACCTATTATTTAGGAAACCATTTATGAATCAAAAAGGAAGAAAAAGAATTTATTTAATGCAAAAAATTCAAAAAAGAAGTAAGAACAACTTACTACCTATTATTTAGGAAACCATTTATGAATCAAAAAGGAAGAAAAAGAATTTATTTAATGCAAAAAATTCAAAAATCAAGTAAGAACAACTTACTACCTTATCTTAGAACCAACTTTTAGAAATGAACAAGAAGAAAAAGAATTTGGATAACACATTACAAACAATTATATATGGGACCAATTCTGAAAATCTTTCGAGAATAAAGAAATGGCAGTACACACCACTGATACAATTAAAATGAATAAACTTATAGTGAAGTAAAATTAATGAGAATTTTATGTCAAATAAACAGAGATAATAAACACATGGAATTAATAATTAAAGAGTGCATTTGGATAAAAAGCAAGAGCAGAATAAAATTTTGAAAAAGAAAGAAAAAACCATATATAAATAAATCCATCAGAAAAATATGATCATATAATAAATGTCAATTATAAGAAGGACAATTAAAAGAGTAATTGCAAAAACATAATACTAGTGGAACGATTCATAAGAATTAAGAAAAGAACAAATATATAATACAAAATATATGCTACCAATGACCAGAAGGAGATTGTAATAACAGTCAAAATATGACAGAGAATTAAAAACTTTACACTGAATAACAAGTGATAATTATATTATACCAGCTTCCAACCACAAGGAGAAATAAAATGCCAGCAGAGCTAACCATTGAGAAAAATAACTGAGATAGAAATTAACTAAGATAGAAATATTAATAGATCTGTTCGTATACGAAGTGAAATATCCAAAGATATTTAATTTTTTTTTTATAGTCATAAGGTGGACTATTCTTATATAATTTTTATTAATAACTGTCTGTAGATAAGTCCAGCAGTATTATTATGTATTGATCAGAGATGATTTACCTCTGTAATCAATAAATGACGTAGTATGGCCAGCAGAGAGTGAAGCCTACAGAGCCCCTCTGGACTGCCCCAGCTAACGTGTTAGGGAATTTTAGGGAATAAATATCCCAAGGATAAAGAACCAAGTTAAGAAGAAAATGGAAAAATAAAAAATAACGAACCTCAGATGACTATTACTATCAATAAGAATCCAGTTAATAATGAAATATAGATAAGCTCAAAAATATAGAAGAAAAAATTTTAGAAATGTGAAGGAAGTAAAGAAATATAATTTATAATGAAATGTCATAAGCAATTACTTCAGACAAACTAAGTATGATCTGAACTAATCACTTCTGGAAGAGAGCAATCTGTAGCGTGACAGATAATCCACACAAATACATTACTCAATGATCATTGATAAAGCTCTAATATATGGAATATCCAGATGAGAATCAATTAAAAGGCACTATTAATTAATATACTCACAAGAAAAGTTAAAATAAAGAAAAAATCTGCAAATAATATAATATACTACAAATTTAAAAACCCAGAAAACTAAAAATGTTAATAACAAAATTACCCAGGTAAGATAGAAGCAGGCAATTAATATACCCCGACAAAGAAACCAGACCAGAAGAAACAAAGGCATACACAGCGAAAAACTACTGAAGAAAGAAGAAAGAAGAATAACCAAAACTACTGAAGAAAGAAGAAAGAAGAATAACCAAAACTACTGAAGAAAGAAGAATAACCAAAACTACTGAAGAAAGAAGAAAGAAGGATAACCAAAACTAAAGAAGAAAGAAGAATAACCAAAACTAGAGAAGAAAGAAGAATAACCAAAACTACTGAAGAAAGAAGAATAACCAAAACTAAAGAAGAAAGAAGAATAACCAAAACTAAAGAAGAAAGAAGAATAACCAAAACTACTGAAGAAAGAAGAAAGAAGAATAACCAAAACTAAAGAAGAAAGAAGAATAACCAAAACTACTGAAGAAAGAAGAATAACCAAAACTACTGAAGAAAGAAGAATAACCAAAACTACTGAAGAAAGAAGAATAACCAAAACTAAAGAAGAAAGAAGAATCACCAAAACTACTGAAGAAAGAAGAAAGAAGTGAGACGACCCATATAAGATAAAAACCCCATAGGGAGAGAACCCCAAAAACCCCAAAATAAATTAATGTCCAAAGAGAAAGTATAACACCCCAAAAAATCATATCACAATGTAAAACTGACAAAAAACTAAAAGTGTTAGTAGTATTAAATAACAGTGCATCCAAAAAGTTATTGTTTAGTTTGTATGAACAAATCTTCACAGTCCCCCCATGGTTGAATATTTCATGTTAAAAACTAGAAAAGGACTAGTAATAATATTAATAAATCACCATGGACAAGTGTAAGTTATCAAATTATAACTGATAAACTTTAAAAAGGTGCATGAGTTGCAGTACAAAGTAATAAACTTTAAGTGTTTTGTGAACAGTATCTATTTTGATAATGAAATAGTAATATTACTAATAAAAGGCTACTGAAGCTATATGAACATTCCATAGAATGGAATATGAAACAGATAGCCAGTGTTATACTTTAAGAGGGGGAATAAATCCTGTAAAATGGGGAATTACAGAACAGACTGTTAATGATTCATTCTATAAAGTGTTAACCATTATATGGAACCAGGATGTTATGTTCCTATTCCATATAATAATTAGATAAATAAGAGTTATTCATAAGAAATATTATTGTTATAATTTGTTATTTTGTTGTCATATTGAATTTGGAATACCCTATCTAAAAATGGATATCATTCCCAATGTTATAGAATATTTTTAATTATGTTATTAGGTAATCAATGCACCTAAAAGTGTTATTCAGGGTACCAGTTTTGATATAGATAGGTGTTATATTTTAGTTGTACAATCAATAATTACTGTTATACCAGTCAAAAAACTAGTTCTCAATAAAGTATATAAGTATAAGAAGTCAGAGAAGGATATAAAATAAATACATTGGTAAAAATTTTGCAAAATGGCAACACATCAAATCTAGGCCATATAATGAATTTAAACTGCAAAATAATTAATAAATCTAGTCTTATAAGCCAGTTAAACTGACAATATTTATGCAAAATAAACTCAACATATAGTATACTATGTAAATGAGGCTTTCTAAAGATATGGTCACTATATAAGTAAAAGTATTTATTTATCTAATAAAAATACCATTAAAACTGAAATGGTCTAACTGACATTATCATAGGAGGAGTCATATACAAGTGAACTGTATTTAAAAACCATCAATAATAAACTAAATTGCAATAAAATAAGTGAGAATTGACAATTATATCAATTTCAGATTTAATAGAATAATAATTATATTAGGGAAAATGGCTATTATTTACTTAGAAGACAGGAAGTATAATTTTAGGCCTACCTCCCAAAAAATGTAAGAAATACAATTTTCTGATGAAACTTTGTAACCATAACTTAATTACTATCAAAATAAGTAGAATAGAATAGTGAAACTGAATATGTATTTAATATTTCGAACAGTTAACTAATAACGAAATTACTTTCTGAGCATAATGTACAAAATTAAAGTGTGTCGGAAGTTAAGATAATTTGAAACAATGTATGAGATATATTATATAGGCTAAGATTTTCATGAGACGAAGGAAATCCGGACAGTTCATTATTATACGTTGAAGAGTGCACTTAATGTGAATATTTGATAGAATTAACCTGTAATGGCGGTTACGTTATAACCGAGTTCGGAATAATTTTGTATAAAATTATTTTTTAACTATTTTATTTATTGTGAAGTGATGAAGTGGACCTATGAACTACATAGCATCAATAAACTGAACCACATATAACTAAATAAACCGAATAACACTGATATTACACCATATACAGACTGAAATTTCGAGGTTAAACCTACACACATAAACACCAGGAGATATATCCAAGAACGACATTTTACACAAAGTGAACTATTCCATCATACACCAGTGACATTAAACTATACCCAAGACGATCATATACAATTGCGAAGAACATTTACACGAAGAAAGGACATCTTTATTCCAACAAGTACTTCATCAATGTTAGAGGCTATCATCGCGCATGCGTCAGGCGGCCATTTTGATCCAATCTCATCACTGCTGTAAGAAAACAACCGTTGGCTGAACATTGGTTTGAATAAAATTATATATATAAACTTTTATTATTTCTAACTATCATTGTATTGTTTAAATTTAAGACATTTTAGAATTGTAAGTGTTATACTTTCCTGCCCCTGACCTTCTCTGGCTTTATATTAATAACCGTTTAAAGAACCTATTTTTATAATACGAATGTAAACTTCTTATATCGACCGGCCCTGAGCGAGTCGATACGGCATTGTAACATCGATTTTAATCGACCAAATTTATTATTTTGTTTAATAAACGTTCTGTTTTGGGTAACTTGGAGTTGGTTTTTATTATAAAAGGACTTGACAGTTAATTAATCAAGAAACCTAACTAACCTTTAAGGGCAGTATATACAAAACGACAACCTTTCAAGAGTAAGAAGAAGAGAGCCGTTTTCGCCTAAACTTGAAGTTAACTGGATTGTCTTTTAAATAAATTTACAGAAAGGAAAATTATTACCAGAATAAACACAATACCATCATAATTTTAATTACAGCCAAGAAACTCGATTTGTTCCTAAACTTTAAGAACATAAATACACCGAAAACAATTTTTCAGAATTTATTTTTTTATAAATATAAATTTTAAATTTATATTTTATTTTCAAATTGTTACAACAGCAATTCACACAGATTTTATTTTATAACCCAGAAGACCAGGAACGTTACCAAATCGACGTTTCCCAGAGCGGAACGTCGCTACACTCATACACACTTACAAACTTAATTTAAATATTTTGTTTTATTACAAAATTGGCTAGCCCAAACAGTGGGGCTTACAGGAGAGCACAATTCTCATACATCTACCTTTATTTATTTATTTATTTTTATATTTGTAATAATTAGTTTTATTACAAAAAAAAAATATATATATATATATATATAGAGAGAGAGAGAGAGAGAGAGAGAGAGAGAGAGAGAGAGAGAGAGAGAGAGAGAGAGAGAGAGAGAGCAACGAGACAAATATTTCACACTATCTGTGAATATATGGGGACATATTTACAATAAGCGTTGTTGGTGTCCTTTGCAAAAGGGTGTGAATGTTATAACAAAATATTATTATTAGGTCAATTACTGCATGTTAACGTAGTTTAAGACAATAAAAAAAATAAAAATCAGCAGTGCAGTGTGAAGTGAAAATGTTGTGCGCGTAACGAAGTATGTGAAGATAAATAATAGTAAGCCAATTTACAGAGACACTATAAGTCATTTATAGTAGTGTGCAAATTGGAACTATTAACAATTATTAACAAACACAACTTCACTTTGTGTAAGCGTAAAACTGACAGAGCAAAAAAATAATAAATAAATAAAATAAAAACTGGATACTTTGCGTTGTTAGAGCTGCAACTTGGTCAGTTCGAAGAATTCGGGGTGCACAGACGCCTAGGGACCAGGGGCGGATCCAGAGAGGGGGCAACGGGGGCAATTGCCCCCCCCCCGAAAATCTTACTTGTTAAAAAATGGCCGTATTTACAAATAGTGAATTTTTAGTAGGTTGGTAACCAACTTATCAAGTACATGTTCACAGAAGTGCAGCACTGTAACTTTATTTTATGTGTGATATCTTATAATGTTAAAATATTTAAAAATATATTTTCTACACATAACAGTAGCCGCCAATTACTTTGATTGTATTAAGTGGCTGATTCTAACAAATGGTAAGAATATTTTATGCATTAAACGGCATAGGAATAAATCGATACCAGTAACTGTGATCAAATTAAGCGGCGGTCACTGTATTTGATTTTTATTATTTTTTTAAATATGTTCATCGTCCATTTAATAATAATTTTGAATCTGTAAAATTTTAATATAATATTGTTATAAAAAAATCTTTCTTCCTTTATTAAATAGAACTTATTATGATTCATTCCATCCCACTCTATAGCTGTTAAGTATGTCATACTTTATTTTTTATAAAAATAGGTTTGACGGTAATAACCAATTAAGCTATTACCGTGATCTACAAAATGAGTGCGAATTTACTGAAGAGTAACATTATGAAGGGCAAACATATTACTGCACTCTTTGTGTAACACTTGTATTAGATATGCCTAATAAAGAAAAGTAATATATGTCAAAAAATTAATAAAGTTTATGCTTATACATGATTGTAATATGTATAAGTAGACAATAAATTGTGCTTTTATGACTTATGTTTACAAAACAATTTCGGGGGCGGGGAACCCCCGACCATGGGTTTGCCCCTCCCGACATTAACTTTTGGATCCGCCCCTGCTAGGGACTGAGTCAGATTTCGATTGTCAGTATCACACCGTCGTTGTAAATGATGTGTTTTTTAGCAGATAAATTAATACATGAAATGCCTTACTTATTTAATAACTCAATATGGGATTAAGTAAGTCGTAAATCGAATCTGTATTTACCCTTAAAGTGTCTAGTGAAGCAAATACGCCAGTGTAACATCCACTATATTGTCATATTAAATGATATAGCCAGAAAATCGTTGTAAAGATCTTAAAAATTTGAAAAACTATGTCAACTCATAAAAATGGTAGGAAAATACATCTATAGAAAATGATGTCATTATTTCTAAACCTTCAGCCCATCATAAAATGCTTTACAACTATAAAGTTCCATTAATGTGTCTTACTAATTTAATTTTTTCGTTTGCGTGTATCACTACTTCGTTGGCCGATGAGTTTGTGTTCATTTACAGAGAACTATAAATAGTAATAAGCATAACAATAAAGTTATAAAACAACTCGTTGCCTTGAATACAAGGAGTAACAAGCAAGCGCAGTAATCGACATTATTCAACAACACTACATGAGTAGAATTAATAAACAAAAGGTGACTTCATCAAACGAATTACGGCTATTAAACAATGACTAGTAAGTTGTTTCTCAATGGGAAGAATTAAACTACCATGTTTTATTTCGTGCCATGTTCTAAGCGTGCGACGGATATATATTCTTTTTAACATTGAATTTTGTTCTGTCATATGGACACACATAAATAATTATTTTCACATTAGGAAATACAGATTGGATTTGACATGAAAATTGGGAAAAATTTAGTAGAAAAATCGATGATTTAGTAGAAAAATATGTTTTATTTCCTCTTAAGGGTCAAGTAAAGTCATTAAAAAATAGTTTTTTTGAAGGATAAGCATATAGGCCTATGCGCAGTATAGGTGTCTGATTGTGAGAACTATAGAACTGAAAACCTAAACGGGCAAATTTAAAATTCGAAAGTCAACACAATATCAGAAATACCGATTTTCTCTTTGTTGTTTTTTGTGGATATATGACGACAATATTGTGGGTATTCCGTTAAACACACACACACAGATGAGCTACATTCACGTGGATAAACAACATCATGGCAATACTTACAAAAATATTAAAAAATGCAGTTATTAAAATAGCTTACAAAACAAAGATAGTACACAAATACTAAATACCTCGTACAACAATGGAATACAGTAAACAATTGAATACACAAAATAAAACGAAAACTGTAACAAATTTTACATAGCCCAGGCCAAAAAAAATTTAGGGTAATTTGAACATCTAAATGCACACAGAAAACAAACATTTATAAAGCCAATTTAGCCACAGACGCGACCCGGATTTCCAGACACCAGTAACATGATACTAATAAAACATTTACCACACAAAGGCACTGTAATGAATACTTGAGAAAAACTACAGTATAATAAACATAAAACACAAAACAAACAAATACCAGAGCAAATACATATCAATACAAAACGTGACGCAATTTTTAAAATACAAAAAATTGGAAACATTGGAAAAACAAATTTATATACCACATGTGTTCACAGGAACACCAATATTATCAACCAAAAGCCAACAGGAACCAACCAGGACACAGATGCCTCACAAGACTCAGACCTCACAAACATGGCTGACGATGACGATGAGCATACTGCTTGATGCTCTACATATGTTCCAAGTAAGAGAAAACAGGTTTATTTAAGTAACTTACTTATCAAATAAAGAACTATGACAATACATTTTTTAGAGAGAGAGAGAGAGAGAGAGAGAGAGAGAGAGAGAGAGAGAGAGTGTGCCTTGAGAAGTGTTTCGCACTAACGCCCAAATGCTTTTTTCACATTTCTTTAAATTCCTCATCAATTCTCTATAGGTACTATCTAAATTTGTATGAGGTGTCTTTCTTAATGATAAGAAAACTATGGATATTTTTGACGATAGAATCACGGCCAATAGCAAGTTACATCTCATACTAAAAAAAATCAAGCCCCTTCAGGCTTTCCTGCCATCTCGAAATTCACGCTGAAACACGCCTGATCACAGGATAGTTGAAACATTTTAGTAAATAAATATCTAATATCTTTCCTCTTTTTGTAAAATTAAGAAAGTATGATGTATGATTACCGGTAACCTGAATAAATGTGTGAAACTGGAACAGTCACAAAACTATGTGCTTAATTTCTTTTTTAATTCTATAGCCCATACATAATTAATCAACACAACTTGACTTATTCGACCTCTGACCTGAGGTTAATTTATAACTTTGCAGAGTCTGATTAATATGTACATGCAGTGACAGTACATACGATATTGTGCTATTTTTCATTTGCATTTTAACTGATGGGAACCAGAATTCTGTATTTTAAGCTTGGTAACTTTCTTTAGAAATAAATTTTATACGAAGTAATTAATTCACCATTTTTCAATTATTTTTCTGTAGGTTTAATTCCCTTTCTGCTTTACAATGTTTCTACTAGAATACTGTAAACCTCTAGAGATAGGTAAAATATTGATGATGTATGGTGTTTCTCATCACACGAGAAAACTCCATAGCTTTAATATATCTTTCTCTTTCAACAGAACATCTCTCAAATGTATGAACGTGTTTTTTCTCTAATTTGTTTTACCTTCAGCTGGCAGTTAGAAGGTCCCTCTTGTGATCTTATTTTCCCAATTAACCTGTACAGTTCATTTCCATATTGACATTTTAACGCTCCACTTTTTTGTAACTCTCTCGTTCATAGCCCACTAGCTGTATCCGAGCGCTTCACTGCACCCAAAAATGAATAATGCTCTTACTTTTTTCTAAATTTTATTTTTACTTAAATTAAGAAGCTTATTTACATTAAATTAAAGCTCTTTCATATACAGTGTTAATGGTTTGTTCATTTTCAGCAAAAATATATAAATTTCGGCAAGGAGATAACCCCGAAAACTCAACGTACAATTGCCCGTATAAAAAGCAGGCAGGTTAAGGATGAACACCAGCAATCTGAATGGTTTGTCCTTGAGAATCTATCAAAACAACGGGACTCCTTGATATAAATACTTCTTGACTACGGAAAGACTGTTAATATCCAAGCCTGGAGTATATTATATCCAAGACTTTTGGTTCTTAATCGAGTGCCATTGAATAATCTGGGTGCATCTAGCTTACGCAGCATTTGATTGGAGTACCTATTTTTAACTGAAATTGATGTTATGGGATCCCTGACAATTCCAGTGAATTTAAGAATTTCGTTGAATATGAAGTTCTTTCTTCTGCATTTATTGCCGTGTCTAAAGTATAATATTTTTTTCGTCGCCAGGTGTTTATTTCAACACCTGTTGATTTATATTTTTAACAATATTATTTGTCTACCACAGACCAGTTGTTAGAAGAAGAATTTTCACTGATATTAGGAAAGACGCATGATATTAATCGTCTACATTTTGTACCAATTAACAAACATCAGGAGAAAGTTGAATTCTGCTATCACTGTTAGCTGCAATTTTCCCCTCTCACTGGAAAAATAAGCTCACTGCAAAATATTCGTGCTAAGACATCACCATATAAATGCACCCTCATATTTGTGGGAAGATTCATTGCTATAAAGATTTATTGTAATGAGGAATTAACGCAGGCATTCATCGCGACGTACCTCTGTCAACGCCTATCATTGGTAATGTTTGTCTGAAATCTTCGGCCAAAACTACCGAACAATCCATAATTCTTTTTAAATTGCGAATGTCTCTTAGACTCCTGTTTACGGCCTCTATGGCATGATCTCGCGACATTGTTGTTTTATTAGCTTATATTTAGAAGAATATCGCTATTTTTGCTAGTATTGCAAATCGGATATTTTTCCCGGTATAAATTCAAAGGTATTCGGTATTCAAAAACTGAATGAATGTGCTGTGTGATAGTAACGGTGCCGAGATTCTCGATGATGCTACTGCTACTGCTATACATATATAGGATACAGCCAGATTAGGAAGGAAAGTTTTACCGTTCCACCTGAACTATCCAAAATTAAAGTATTTGTACGTCGGCATTTACTTTACCCATCACTATATGAAACACTGCTCCTTGTTCTGACATTAAATTTGGCTGCAATCGATCTATTTGATCCTGCAGTTCCATAAAATAGTAATTCATTTCCCTATTTACGTCTAAAATAACATTGTCATTTTGTTGCTGTCCAGTCATACCTAATTCACTTAACTTCTTGCCACGAACTGCTTTGATACTTCATTATCTACGAATACTTCATTAGGTTGCTGTCAGAAGAATGTTGCTAGAATATATCTTTAGTCATTCCTTCTTTCAATTCGTCTCAGAGGTATTGCGATAAACCACATGATGGTATTAATCAACAGCTGTCGAATTTTTATAGGACTTTAAAATGTAACGGTTTCTTGCAAAGTCTTTCCATTAGCTGTCGTTTTCTAAAAGTCCTAAACGTTCTCATGATTCTTTGTATAGAACATATTGTCGACTTCCTGATATGCATTATCATTGCATTATCAACATTACATGTGAGTGTATTATAAAGGTCCGAGCGCCTGTAATTACGCACATTAACAAAAGAATGTTGTGCATATTCTGCCAAACACCTGGTACTACTAACAAAACTTGAATCTAATATTACCATCTTGCTTAATTCGTTAGGGTTAACTTTTGCATTAGTTGCTATAGTATCCTATAGCGTCCTTATAAATGAATGTAACTTTCTGCTTCTAAAGTGCTTTGATACTTTGATACGTATCGGGGCCGCTCGTTTTAACGTAGGTTCTACATATCCATTATAAATTAATGATACAAATGTTGGAATTTGAGAATTAAATTGGCATTATGTCTACGAACTATCAAATGATAGGCGTAAAAATCAAATGTTTTCGTCGTTGTATTAACTTGTGAAATATCTATGTTGCAAACTTCTGGACCTTTCCATAATATGAGTGGATATTGCAATGCATCACAAAAACGATGTGTGTCACACGCGATAGCGTATCGTCGTATTTGCGCAGCACAATATCTCGTGTTCCAAACTCATTACCAGCCATCACAAAAGCAACATCATTCCTCACTGGTGCATTGTGTCGACGCTTATGTTCCCCAGACAGTATTCGGTCAGCACATATTACAATTTTGTTATGATTTTGGCTCATGTTTTGTAAAGCAGATTTAAATTAATTGCCTAACATATTGTGTTCACGCAACATGTGTTTGAGCATTTTGAACTGGACAATCTAAGTCGGTACCAGTAAAGTATATCTGCATAAATTTATGCTCCTGATTTGTTTGTGGTAATAAAGCATCGATATAAATCTGTCCTTACACTATAAACGTAGGCTAGACCCACCATGATGAACTTTGTGCTCAAGCCCCGAAAAGATGTTATTTGGAAACACGATTCATATTTTTATTCATTGCTCAGAAAATTACGTGAAGAATTAGTGACTCCCGATAGCAATGTCTTCAGTGGCCCCGGTGTTTCTTCTGGTAGTGGAACCTGTACTTTACCTCTCGCACAACATATTCTGCAATTTCACTTTCAACCTTTACAAAAAAAGGTATTCTTTACACATTCTGCTACTTACCATTAACGGATGCATTTTTTACTTCCATATTTCCTTAAGGAATGGAAGTATGGTGATGGCAAAAAAAATCGTGTTCGAGATTATTGCAGATTCTGATTCTACTACACTCAAAACATGAAAAAAAGTCGTTTTCCGAAAAGTGTCTGTGTGTGTGTCTGTGTGTCTGTGTGTCTGTGTGTCTGTGTGTCTGTGTGTCTGTCTGTGTGTGTCTGTAGATTTTTTTCCTATGGCAAACGATAACTGCCGCAAATTCAAACAGAATCAAATAATTTTTTGCATACAGCCCTGATTTGTAGAGGACTCGCGACCTATTGTTTTTGGTGAAGATCGGTTGAAGGAAAGGGGTAGTTTACCTGCAACGGTTTTTTTTTATCAAGGGAAATTTTTTTTTTTTGGCAAACGATAACAGCCGTAAATTCAAACATAATCAAATAATGTTTCGTATACAGCCCTGAATTGTAGAGTTCTCAAGACCTTTAGTTTTTGGTGAAGATCGGTTAAGGGAAAGGGGTAGTTTACTTGTAACGTTTTATGTTTTAACAAGGGTATTTCCTATGGCAAACGATAACAGCCGCAAATTCAAACAGAATCAAAAGATTATTTGCATACAGCCCTAAATTGTAGAGTACTCGAGACCTATTGTTTTTGGTGAAGATCGGTTAAGGGAAAGGGGTAGTTTACTTGTAACGTTTTATGTTTTAACAAGGGTATTTCCTATGGCAAACGATAACAGCCGCAAATTCAAACAGAATCAAAAGATTATTTGCATACAGCCCTAAATTGCAGAGTTCTAAAGATCTATTGTTTTTGGTGAAGATCGGTTAAGGGAAAGGGGTAGTTTACCTACAACGTTTTTTTAACAAGGGTATTTTCTATGGCAAACGATAACAGCCGCAAATTCAAACAGAATCAAATAATTTTCTGCATACAGCCCTCATTTGTAGAGTACTCAAGACCTACTGTTTTTGGTGAAGATCGGTTGAGGGGAAGGGGTAGTTTACCAGCAACGTTTTTTATCAAGCGTATTTTCTATGGCAAACGATAACTGCCGCAAATTCAAACAGAATCAAATAATGTTTTGCACACAGTCCTGATTTGTAGAGTACTCGCGACCTATTGTTTTTGGTGAAGATCGGTTGAGGGGAAGGGGTAGTTTACCTGCAACGGTTTTTTTTATCAAGGGAAATTTTTTTTTTGGCAACGATAACAGCCGCAAATTCAAACAGACTTAAATAATGTTTCGTATACAGCCCTGAATTGTAGAGTTTTCAAGACCTATTGTTTTGGTGAAGATCGGTTAAGGGAAAGGGGTAGTTTACCTGTAACGTTTTATGTTTTAACAAGGGTATTTCCTATGGCAAACGATAACAGCCGCAAATTCAAACAGAATCAAACGATTATTTGCATACAGCCCTAAATTGTAGAGTTCTCAAGACCTATTGTTTTTGGTGAAGATCGGTTGAGGGAAAGGGGTAGTTTACCTGTAACGTTTTATGTTTTAACAAGGGTATTTCTTATGGCAAACGATAACAGCCGCAAATTCAAACAGAATCAAATAATGTTTTGCATACAGCCCTGATTTGTAGAGTACTCAAGACCTATTGTTTTTGGTGAAGATCGGTTAAGGGGAAGGGGTAGTTTACCTGCACCGTTTTTTTATCAAGCGTATTTTCTATGGCAAACGATAACAGCCGCAAATTCAAACAGAATCAAATAATTTTTTGCATACATCCCTGAATTGTAGAGGTCTCAAGGACTTTCGATTTTGGTGAAGATCGGTTAAGGGGAAGGGGTAGTTTACCTGCAACCTTTTACGTTTTAACAAGAGTAAAGTACTTGCAAATTTATTTAAACTTTTTGAAACAATGGTAATTGTTAAAAATAAAATAATTTTGTTGCCAGGCAATAAAATTAAAAATTTTTAATTTTAATGTAATATAATATTTTTCATTTAATACGGCAATAAAAAGGCAGGTAAGACACAAACACACAATTCACGTTATTTCTGGCCTCACTCATGTTTATTTTCTTACGTTTGCACGCTTTTTAAATGGAAAGTGCCGAAACCCACACCAACATAACGCGTGCAAGCCGAAAAAATGGACATCAATTTGCTTACTGGCGAAGCTAGTAGTTAATGAATGGGTAGGCAAAAATCTTATCTTAAATTTTTTTTAAGGAATCACTAAAAGGACGGTGGGTCAAATCGGACGCTGAGGTAGAGTTTGCTGTAACCGAATGGTTCCACAAACAGCCGTAAGAATTTTACTAGCAGGGAATCTACAGGTTAGCGCAACAGTGGAACTCATGTCTTAATGTTATTGGAGACTTCTTTTAAAATCGTTGAATAAAAAATGCTTTACAGCTCTATACGTGTGTCTATTGAACAATCCTTGTGTTAGTCATACACAATAATACAACTGATTGAACTTCAAATTTTTAAACTTGGTTAGTTTCTATATATATGTTTAATGTTACAAATAATTCAAATAACAATCTTGATCATCTGTTAGTTCAGCGGAATAACAGTGACACTTTTAATAACCGCATAAAATAAACACTTAAAAACAACACAGGCGCTTTAACTTAACTGTTTGGACCACAGAAGTGAGGCATGCCTCAACGCTCTATGTGTACAGCGCGGGACAATCCCCCCTCCCTACACTTCCCTATCACACCTCTACATTGCTTACATACGATGTATACAAAAAACGCTGAGGCAAGTTCAGGTTGCCTCATTCGCTTTAAACGAACTATGCCGAATCTCACCTGTCACCATCTAGCGGTCGCTCAATAAAGCACGTTTCGGTTTAATAAATTTGACAGTCACAGTAACAATGTATAATCTTTACGTTATGTAGTTCATACGTATTTATAATTTTTATTCTACAGAATTTGTTAGGGTAGGCATTGCCTCAATTGCCTCCATGTAACTTCGCCACTGATATATATGTGTACAACGTTATCGGCAACAAAGAAGTAGTTTTTGTTAAAATTCCTTCCCGGGATATTTGGCCGTAGTCCAATGTTTTCTACAAAACCAGACATTTCGGCAATGCCATCGACTTCCATCATCAGTGAAAATCGAGTGCGATAACGTGAGGTGGTATACGTTAGTGACCACAGTACTGTGGTTAAGGCTGAAGCAGTAAGTAGAAAGAAGTAGTTTCTATGGTAATATTTCATTTCGAAAATGATTTTAAATATAAATCTTAGAATATGGAAGTCATGTATGGTTCTCCATACCGATTTTTTAATTTATATTCCAGACGTAATTAATTGCAGTGCCATGAGTCATAGCCCAGTTGATTTTCATAAATTCTACCCTTCTAACCTGCATTTGCGTTAAGCGTGCAGTTCTTTGGGACTCAGTTTCAATATCACTACTAATTACATGCTGTTCTGCGTTCAGCAGACGACGATGCTGACGTTCTTAAGGCCTATCTAAAGTAGGAAGTCGTGCTTGTCTTATATAGCTTGCACTTGTAATTGCTCGGTTCTTTTCTCGACTGCTTCTGAAGTGCTTCTCTAAACATGCTTGTCTCTCAGAATGTCGAGACAGACGTTCATCAGTTTCTTCTGCCAGACGAATTCGTTTTAACGCACATGCATTTCCAGCGTAGCGTGATAAATTAGACTTACGTATTCTATCCATAGTTAAAACGAGTAGTAAAGTGACAAAAAAAATTAATAGCCCAGTGTTAAACCAACCCCAAAACAGATGACACCAACAATTCCAAAATAAAAACAATTACGATAATAACACTATCCTCTAACAACAGTCAGTACGATGAATATGAAGCGAACATTAAAAGTTCGATGAAAAAAGAGGTAGGTAGTGTCGAGGTCACTACCGCTGAGGTTTTTGGCGGAAAACGTCTTATGTTGCAAGGATGAGGTGTTTGTAGCGTAAACCATCGCCAGACGCCAATGGGTTATAAACGCTAAATCTTGATTCTCAAATGTCTCATCTGCTTGTAGTTCGTAACATTCCTTCATTTCTATCTCACTATCGACATTCGTTGTTTGTGAACTGGCGTTCGGTGTTGCGGCGTCTGCGCAGCTGGTGCTCGCCTCGACTTACGACGCTGTCTCACCTCCACATTCGTACTGCTGCTGCATAGGGGCCTTTTTTGGATTCCTCATTCATTCTTCTGTTACTATGTAAGCGTTGACAATAGGCTTATCTATTTCTTCTGAAGACATTTCGAAATTTTTTAAATTTTAAGGAAAATTTGTCCAAGTTCAACAGTTTCTCATTGTATTATTTATCAAGTTCTTTCACTATTATCACTATTAGTATTTTATTTTATAGTGTTCGTAGAGCTTTATAAAACGGCACCTTAAATAACGTTCTACGCATTCGCGTTCCCGAGCTATACTAATTTTTCGGCGCAGCAAACCGATGATTTTCCACTCCAACTTGGCCGCCATCTTGCGATGGCGTGTGATGTTATGCGCTCAAGGTTAATATTGCGTGACATTGTTTCATCCTTGCTCTTTGGACTCGTGTATAGCTTATTTAAATTTGCGTTATAGTTTTGAAGATATTAAAGTTTGTCTGGTATACACAAAATCGGAACATCGACTTTCGCATAGGTTCCCCCTACAGCGGACCCACGGTTTAAGACGTTTTCCGTCAAAAAATACATACAATTCATTCTTCTTTTTTCGAGTTTAGATGTCTAAGGACCGCGTAAAATGACCCAATGCAGTCTTTTCAATTTGTGCTTCCCGTTTCTGTTCTTGCTTTGCAATAACTGTACAGTAGCCTATATACTTATATAACCAAATTGAATTATCCCAACTTGAATTATTGCCATTAAATTTTATTCAAATGAAAAGTATTCAAAATAAGTTTTTCAAATATTTTTGTTTTTTACTGTGCCCATCTAGCGATGTTAAAGAGAAGTTGGAACATCAACAGAATTTGCAAAATTTGTAAAAGAAAAAAACCGTTATTAACCAGCTGGACAATATGATAGCAAAATAAAGTATATCATGTGTCCTGTCAAAGGGCCTAAGGAGTATTTAATATAAATATATAAATCTACCTATGCAAAACACATCAAATGAGTATGTTCATTAGTTGAAGTGTGAAAGCATTCCAAATAAACTAAAATCCATTCATTCATTTATATATATTACCATGGATATTTCAAAACCATTTAAACTAGGGCGCGTTAAGCAAAATATTTTTCAGCCATCTCATAGTTTTAAATTTATTTCTGTATTAGAATTGGTCAGTAACAATGTTTTTTAATGGAGCGTAAGTTATGTATATATGTCGTCTCATTTGCTTTTCACATTTCCAGACCTTTACATTCCCGAAACTTTTAAATCTCTGATTGCTCTCTTTTCTGGAATTTTATTTTCGCTTCCTGTGGATTTGGAGAGGGAACAGTAGCTATAGTCTCCAGTAATGATACTATACACTTCCTTATACTTCCTTTCCTTCTTACACTTCCTTTTCCTTCGACCGACATTATAATTATAATTGTATTTGTTCCAATAGGAGCGTGTCTAAATGGAAAGGAAGAATTTATAAATGCAGCACGCTTCACACACACACACACACACACACACACACACACACACACACACACACACACACACACACACACACACACATCTCTGAATTCTAATGCTTAGAGAGAGAGAGAGAGAGAGAGAGAGAGAGAGAGAGAGAGAGAGAGAGAGAGAGAGTGTGTGTGTGTGTGTGTGTGTGTGTGTGTGTGATATATACACGATAATTAGAGTAGAAGAGAGTTAGGCGGTGTGCGTCAGACGGTATGCAAATGAAGTAGCTTACAGACAGCATGCTGTGTTTTGTCTCTGCAGAGATTTATTCACGAAAGTGTCACTGGCCTGTTACGTAACCGGACTGCTTGCGACAATTATTTTAATCTAAGACACACACACAGGGCAGTCCGTAGAAAGCGTACTGCACACTGTTGCAGATGTATTGTTTGTTTTACAGCTGGCTTTCGAAAACATTTAAATACTGCATACAACATCCACCGTCGCTTGTGTGATTGTAGTGAAGAGAGAGAGAGAGAGAGAGAGAGAGAGAGAGAGAGAGAGAGAGAGAGAGAGAGAGAGAGATTGAAATGAACTGTAAATGGGGACTTACAGAGGTTATTATGCTTCTATGACAAGGATGCCATCAGTTAGAATTAGGCCTATATTGTCAATAGCCATTAAAAAAAAATTAGAAACCAGGCATTGAGATAATCCTACTACTGTCTTCTTCTGTGGCACATGAGAAGAATAACAGGTAGAAGAGGAATAGAAAATCAATGATGAGAAAAAAAATGTCGTTCAAAAGTTTAGTTTTCTTTTTATCCTTCACTTCAACGTTTACTCAGATTTTCAGTTCGTGCTTCACTGTACGTTACAGCTATTCCAGGTGTCCACCATGTTTACCTTCTTCCTTTTAGTTTGGATCTTGATTATAATTTTTAGTAGATTCACATTCCTCTGTAAGGTGTACTTTACTTTCATCTATGTAATTACATGTGCTATATGTTAAGTGCCAAACTTACCGTATAGGTTATGTCTTGTATCACATTCGATCTATTTTCGTACTTATGTTGACTGCCTAACCATATTCCGTGGGAACCCAAGTATTGTTGGCCATCAACATGTATATAGCCATTGCTGCTTACACCATTTTATACAAATACCTAAGTAATACATATTGCTAATACTTTCGAGTAATATTAATTAAAATAACACACTATTACACAAGGTAATTTTTAGTGGTTGTTATTCACGTAATGAACCATTACTGAACCATAAACCATCAAAATATATCGTTGATTTGTAAGACTTCAAATGGCATTTTGCTTGTTTCGTAAAACTGTAACGAGCTCAATTTTGTGATTCTATATCATTATAAACAAAAATTATTTTCGTCTACAATCCGGTATTTCAGATACTCCTCTGCTCCTATTAAGAAATGAGGTCATAAATTTTTAGAAGTAAAGTCTGTTTCTTATTTCTCAGAACATATCTCATTTCTTAATATTTAACTGAGATGAATTATTACTATTGCAATACTTTTCTTTTCAGTACGGTATCTGACATCAAAGTGGTTATGCAGCCGTGCACAAAGCGACCTAACACGCTGGCCACCCATAAACAACAGTTTATCAATCTTGCTTTAGTTTCTTACCATTTTACAATTCCTACAATTATTAATTCCATCTAAAAACAGCGTTTCATTATAAATCGAATGTTTATAATGTCGGTCACAGTTTTTAGACAAGTGTTGTCAGTGGAGTAATCACCCCCCCCCCAGAGCTATTAAAATTATAAGCAAAATTCCACAGCTACTTGAAGTAGTAGGCCTGTTTCTAACCCAGTTGCATATGTTAAAATAAGGTTTATAAATAATTGTAGAAATAAAAGGAATTGCATTATTTGTAAACTACTAAAATGAAGTTGAAGACCTTTCTTAATAATGACAATCAGTCAATATTTGGCAAATAACGTACGTATTTCTCAGTACTACAAAATAATTACGCACACGCCAGAAGAGGAAGGCAGAACCTGTTAGTCTACCTTTGCCTTTTTCGCCCAGACACACATAGACAGGGTTGTCTATGTCATGACTCTTCTAATCTAGTATCTCTATGATTTGAATCGTCGTCTTTGCACAGATAAACTAACAGTTTCTTGACTTTAATTCGGAAAAAATGAGATTTTATTACTGAATTTTACATACAAAATAACGTACTTAACCACGAACTATGAGTTGCTTAAAACATTCTTGGGACAAAATCCTTAAAGTGCAAAGGGATAATAAAATCGGGGTTTTAAAAATATTTTTAAAAAGACTGATTTTCATAAGATTTATTAAAAATACAAATTTAGAATTGTATCGTGGGACTCCTATTGACATGAGCCTTATTATCTTTAATTTGAATACCAGTTAATCAAGATAGAATATTTGAGATAAGCGCTTTTCCATATTTAGGCTATCAACCCTTATACTTCACGCTGTTTATTCAACAACTTTGAAATGGAAAGAATTTATAAAATTATACGGGAAGAATCATGAACTTCTCACTTGTTCTGAGGTAAACAGGGAGTCCAAGCTAGTCCCCCCCCCCCAGAAGCTAGTCTCATTACTCCCAGAAGCTAGCTTCATCCCCTCCCCCAGGATCAGCTCCTATACTTCATTCTGTAGTCACATGTAGCAATGGGGAAGATAGGGAAATACATTGCGTATATGGGGTTTCCGCTCTTATGTACTGCGCGACTCGAAAATTTAGGCCTACCCGTCCAAAAACTAAATTTATAGAATTATAATGTTTAAACTTTTTAATTGTCAAAACCGTTATTCTCCATCGGTCTACAAAATTTTTTTTTTTTTACCATAAACAAAGCCGTAAAATATGTAAAGTCAGTAAATACTACATTTCAACAATTTAGTAAACTTTATAACTTAACTTGTGTATTACCGTTGTTAGTTGACATAAACGGCTCATTTTTACTTCAATTTGTAGCTTAATGTATCCGTAAGGCAAAGGAATAGTTCATGTTTTTTCTTCTTCATTTTTTACATGTTTAAAAAAGAAATGTTTATAACGTTTGGTTACGATTTTTATCGAATTAAGATATGACAAAGTTGGCCTGTGAGAAAATTGTTTGTTATCACAGGTAGATACCTAGTGCAAGCTAATGAAATGATGAGAATCGATTAAATTTAATTTTAATTTAATTGTCAAGTCTTTACCTTAATGCGTTTAGAAGATATCTTTTGAACGGTAAATACAACGCGCGGTTAGCATTTGGCGCCTGATTTGCTCCAATGTGACGCGGTGTGCAACACTTGTACAGTACACAATAAATTACGGTTTAATAACGACTGCATTACTTTTTTGTAATAACTACATGTGTACTTTATCATTTATAACAAATACGTTAGTTCATAATACGTTATGAATTATTAAACTAAGTGTTCAGATCAATAGCCTCTTTTACATTATTTTTATATTGTTTAAACTATTCAAGAAGAATAGCTAGTTTACATACAGTTCCCGTTTTCTAGTTATCTATCCTTAACATTAGATATTTTTTGTAATGTGCTGTACTAATTATTACCATTAAAACGTAACATACTATTATTTTAAGAAAATAGTTCTGGCTCTTATTAATTTGATTATTTTAGTGTTTGTGTTTACAAAATTAAAAATCGTAATTAACTGAACACTTAACCTTTTCAGCAAAATCAGTCTTCTTTCGAGATAAAATATTCTACGCTCTTATTACAAGAAATATTACTATTGGCTCTAACGGAACTCTTTTATTTCACCTGGTTATGTTCCACTACCAACCGCACAGTCTTATCTGGCTTGGTTCCTTTTAACTATACGCATTGTCCATAATATGTCTACAGCACACACACACACACACACACATCCCAAATGTACTTTAACTCTTCAATGCCTGACATCGTATTCTGGCTGCCACTAGCACTTCTTGCACAGATCGAATTAGATGACACTAGTCTGATTATAATCAGATAATTATCAGTCGCTCGATATCATCCTGTAGATTGTCAGTTGCCCACATTCTCTTCTCAATATCTTCCACATGTTCGCAGTAGTTTCTCCATTTTTGCTCAGTTATTGAGTTCAGAGCGTCAATTATTATTCCCTTCATCATGTTTGTTTTGTAAGTTTGTTGTACCTTGCAACATTCCGTTCCATCGGGTTGAGTTCACAGTGGTATGGAGGAATTCTGCACACAGTGAACTCTTTCTCTTCAGCCAAGTCAGCAACACGTCGCAGTATATTGCCTCTTTACGTTTCCCACCAGTTTAATAATTTAGTCTTCAAGCTGTCCTCTGGAAAATCTATCCCTTTGCGTGAAGCCATTCGTTAATTTTTTTCTTTTTTCCAAGATGTTGGTACTGCTTCTTTTTTTCTGAAATAATACGGGATATTGCTCATAGCAATTACAGAATTGCTTGTAAGATTTGGTAACAATGTGCCTCTGAACTATTGTTAAAATTTTGGCCCGTCCATCTCATCGCATTAGTCCGCAGAACTTTTTTTTGCGAGGAAGAGAAGTTTTGCATTAGGTATACAGCCTTGTTCACCGTCTGCATATAGTAGAACAAATTGAGGTCCTCTCAAATTTTCTTTCTTCAATTCCAAAGATGTTGTACCGACACATGATACAAAATGCTAAATGCGTTTAAATAAATATAATGAAATTAGGCTGTTTAAAGAAACACTTATTACAATACGATAATTATAAAGTCGTTATTAAAACGAAACTTAATGTGTACTGTACAAGCTGTGTCGTGATTAGAGCAAATCAGGCGCCAAATGCTAACCTCGCGTTGTATTTACTGTTCAAAAGAAAATTGTATTATCTACTAAACGCATTAAGATTAGAATTTGAAATTAAAATTAAAATTATATTTAATCTATTCCAATCATTTCATTTGCTTGAACTAGATATCTACCTGTGATAACAAAAATATTTTCTCACAGGCCAACTTTTTCATGTCGTAAGTTAGTTCGAAAAAATTGTAACCAAATGTTATAAACGATTTTTTGTTAAAACATTTTCAGGTTGCACAGTAGCGGAAAACCCATTTACGCAATATAGCCTATTTCCCCACCTTCCCCATTATGTCATGTGTCTTCTGAATGAAGAGCCACTGATTCGTACTAACATATCCAATTAACGTAGGTGTTATAAAATAACATTAATACGTACAGAGATCTATACACTTGTTTTTACTTATTTGCCTTTATTGTGATATTAGTTCCTTTTGATTGAATTGATTTTCCTTTCTATATATTTTGTAGTCATTCTTTTTCGTAGCTAAAAAAAATTAACCAATGAATCTGCATAATTGAAGATTTGGGAGTGTAGGAACCGCTGTGAATAACAAGAAGTGCAGTGTTAATACCATAATGAAACTTGTGCCATTAATGGTGGTCTATACGTTTGTGTCAGTTAAATTAATGGCTGGATGAAGTGGTTGCGTGATTGATGATATAATTATACGAAATATCAACATTTACATTCTGACACAGTAACCAAGCCTGACGTCAATCTTGATATTACTTACTTATATGTCATTAATATAAGTGCGCACACACACACTCACATATGTCTTAATAACTGTTACAAAAAATGTGCGTGTGTCGCGCGCGCTCGCGTTTCCGTATCTAATTTCATTTCCTGTAACATGTTCTGAATATTTACATATTTTCACTGTCGAATATACTCTCTTCATAATATCACTTAGGCTATGTGTATGCCGCTAGTACTAGAATAATCAACATCGTCAAACTTATTTACGTGACGTCACTCGTGCACGCACACGTCAATTTTTTTTATTCCTTTGCAATTGTTTTTATTTCATTAAACAACAACAAACTGAAAGGGCAAGTTATCATAGAATAACGTAATGTTTGCTGGCGTTAGCATATTACTTGTCTGTAACGTTTGACCAAAGAACTGTGAACCGAACCCAAGTAGGCTACGTTTAAACAAAATATTTATTTTGCAATAAATTAATTAGTGAGTATATTGTATAGTGTATCTTGTAATAAAGTTTAAACAGATACTGAATCGTTAAATTCACAATAGATCGTTAATAAGAACAAAATAAAATAAACGTAAACACAAATTATAAACACACACACACACATACAAAATCAGTTACATACATGTGATAAATATGAATCGGACTGTAAACGAAATTAATAAATTTCAGTGGCGTAGCGTAAATTTATATGTACTGGGCACAAAAATATTTTGAAGTGTTTCAGGGCTACATACATATCAAAACACTTTGTTTCTTTCATCACAAGGAAACGTGTTATACAACGAAACCTTGTTCACGCGAATCTTTGCCTGCTTTTTTGGTTAGTGTAGACTTTAAAGTCTCTGCTGGTTTTTCAGTTTCCAGCTAGTGTGTGTTAAATTACACAGAAGGGTAGTCTTTAGGAAAGTAGCTATTTTGACTTTCGTCAGTTGAGCTGAATATTTTACACACACTAAGCATTTGTTTAAATTGCACTCAAAAATAATTGTTCACTATACAGATAATGTATCATATTATTGAAGGATTACGCCAGCGCACGAATATTTAGTGCTACCGTTTATACATAGGCGTATATAGAAAAAGTAAGTAGCTACACTCTGCACAAGTTAAAACTGCACAGTAAATCGGTTCCAGACAATTCCTTGCATAATTTTTTTTTAAATAGACTTCACAGAAGCTGAGGAAAAGTTTAATCAGGAAAGAAAAGTTGAAGTAAAATCAAAAGTATAATTTTTACTTTTACAATCCACAATATAACTTTACCTGCAGTAATAGTTAATATTTAAAGAACTATTCATAAAATCAAAAGTGTATAATTATTTATTATTTTTAGTAGGCATAAACTTAAATATTTTTAATATTAATATAACTGTTTATTTATATAGTTACGCATATAGTTTTTTAGACATTACAGAACTGTTAGTGTTATGAAATGGTGCGAAAAGATACGTAGATGTGTGCGAGAATATTTAATTATTTTACGGGATAATAATTAAAAAACATATTAAAGTGAATAACTTTTGTTAAATGTGGAATTTTGAGATGAGACTTGTACCAGAAGGGGCCTACTGAAGAGATCTATCGAATTTCAGTAATTGTTAGTAATTTAAAGAACCGGATATATGAGTTTTTTAACAAAGTTGTATGGCCATTAAATAGGTCGTAAAATTATACTAGTTTTTTTGACAGGCCGCAAATTTGTTCCAAACAGTCTAATACAAGTATAGTGTTATTTTGGCCACAGAAGCAATGAAGAGTTACGAATTAACCAATCAGAGTATGAGAATTAGATCAAATTTTCATTTGAATTCTAATTTTTTGTTGAATAGTCAGTATCTCTGTGAACTCGGAAGCGTGCGGACGTGTGTACTAGCTTAGGCGTTTTGTCTATTTGTCTATTAGGTATTACGAACACAAGTTAAAAAAGTTCGCTAGCTACTGCTAACTCGTAAATTTTAAAGAAGTGCTAATTCGGGAAAGTAGATTTCCGTATAGGTATTAGAGACACTTCAAGGCGGCTGGATTTATGTGTATGCCAAATACACAAAATTGCAGTAAATAAAACCAATAGCGGTGACAAAAATTATCAATGATTTATAGAATTGTTTTAATCCGAGAACGACTCTAAACCTCGGACACCAGGAAGAACTCACATCGGTATCCAGAGCGAATCAACACACATGTATCCAGATTGGACAACCCACATTAGTATTCAGACTGGATCATCAACATCTCGGCGACCTATATTTTAACAAGATAATGTTTTTAGGCTGGGGGTCATTCCACAAAATCGTCATCGAAAAATGTAACGCTTCCACACTTTCGATTCCACACAGTCTAGAAATCGTTTTTTACAAAACATTATCCTGCTTCGCTGTTTCGGTTTCGTCAAAATTCTTTATGCGCACGCGCGCGCGCGCGTGTGTGTGTAAGGGGAGAGATAGATAGAGAGAGATTTTGATATTATGACTTTTTTTTGTTGGATTCTTGGATTTCGTTGTCCATGACGTGTGCGTTACTTAACTAAATATAATTAATTCACTACCCATAAAAAACTTTGTGTCCCGAGTCGGTAGTGAATTAATTATATTTTGTTATTTTGTAGTAACTGCATAAGTTCATTAAGGTTTTTTATAAAAAGGGAAGTGACTTTATTTTTATATAAACTCTAATGAAACGTATTAAACAAAAGAGACAAAAGAACTCTTAAAAAAAGATTTGATGTATTGGATTACATAAGAGATAAAGATTATTTAAATTTATATTCAGCTCAACAGAGACAGAGTAATTAGTTTGTTCTTTTCACATAAAGTGTATTAAAATCAAAGTAGTATCATTTGTAGTTAAATCATTAATAAATCCGACAGCCTTCCAATACACAGTTTACCGACTACTTATTCTATGCGACACCTGTACATCGCAGTATGTAGCCTATATAGTTCATGTTGATTTCAGCTGAAAAGATATTAAAAGGTATTTACATCACTGTTCTTCTGTGAATTGTATTTTTGCATGTATGATATTGATTTGTTTTAATATGTTATCTGCATTTGTGTTTTTGTTATTTGATACATATAGTCCATCATCTACATATCTTATCCATATGCCATTTGGATCAAATGAATTTATAATATTTTGCATTTTAAATATTCTTACAACACATAGATACCAAAAGTTGCATTTTTTTATCACCCCCGACACCATAATTAATAAGGAACGGGCTATATTTACAAAAATAGCCCTCTTTTGTATGAGGATACACGAGCCAATTATATTTATTCAGATGGTCATGACGTCCACATCGTTTTTCTGGCTTGCCATTTTTAATATGTATAGAAAAAGCGAAATTATAAATCATACATGGTAGGTCTACCCATGGATGCAAAATTAAATTCTTCTTTGTTAAGTTTTCTACTTCAAAAAATACCTATTCGTGACGCTACAATTCAGTTGTTTACCACTATAAATACATTAATACACAGAAGTTTTCTACTGCCAATACACAATACATAAACCACACGAATATATTTCGCACATTGAATCCGCAAGAAAAACGATACTCACCATACTTAAAAATGCTTCCAAGTTCAACTCCAATTGTATTTCAAAATATCTTGTTTTAACTCAAGGTTATGTTTAACAGATTACAGCTCAACATTAAAAATATTATCAAACCTAAGTGCTATTCTAAAATCCTGCAATAGACCTCACTTTTTTAAATCAAACTCAAAAATAAAGTCATTAAAAAAAACAAAATTCCAAGAAAACAAGACAAAACAAGAATTCACAAAAGGGGACTTTCAATATTGCAGACGTACAAAGTACAAGAGCGCATGTGCGTAACTGTCGTCTCACTCGAATCTCCACACTGTGTATGTGCTATCAAATGATAACTCGTCTCTCTATATTACCGACTACCAAGCCAAATACTCTAACGGCGCTTAAATTAAAATAAAATATTTTTCAATGTTTTTTTATTAATATAAAAATGAAATTTTTTCTAAGAGTTTATCGCCGCCCTTGGATACGCGCCTGGTTACTCCTGTTCATCTGCCGAAGCAACTCAACTTTACCGTATGGGATATTTTTCAAATGGTGTTACCTTAACTGGTTGACTCTGTGCTATTGAACAGTCATTTATTTTTTTGGAACTGATATCCGAAGTCTTGTTACAGTAAAAGGTATGTTAAATCGGTTCCGATTGACACTCAGTAACTCCTGCTATTTTACCCCACTACGTAGTTAAGACAATGTAATGTTTCTTGACATCCCATACTTTGGAAAGCTCATTGTGATAGTAACGGCTTGAAAAAAAGTTAGTATACTGGATAACTAATTTGTTATTTGGTAAGAGACATCTGAAGAAAATGTATAAATTGACTATGCAGTTTTACACGTGTCACAAGAGGGTCTTAGTGTCTTGGTATTTCCCCTCCACATTAATATATCCGAAAGTTAGTTGGTACTATGATGGTGACAGTAGTCGGAGTTCGAGACAAACGGAGTGTCAGCGGCACTCCTCGCAAACGCAGTACGATTTATCTGAAGGGATCGTTTGTCACGAAATCCATCCAGACTTTGTGTCCACCCAAACCTAATGAGTATTAGTCCTCATCGGCTGAGGAAGTTAAAGGATATCTAGGCAAACTGTCGTTGTCTACAATGTTTTAACTCTTGTCAAGACTATGAAAGGAATTACATTGTCTTTCGATGGTGGCGGTGATAGCTCTGCTATAAATGATAATGGTGGTTATCAAACTGAAAATGACGCTGGTGACAAATTTAGTGAGTGAATTAGTATAGCTCGAACGGCTATACTGTGTATTGTCGAAACCACTCATGTTAAATCCTATAGTTACGTTACATATTCTTGGTTTTCCTTTAATGTCCAAAAAATCGTTTTACCTTTCGTTGTCGAGGTAGTGTTTACAAAAAAGTTTTCAGTTCTAAGACAATTAACCGACTCTCCAAATAAACATACGACTCTTTCAAAAACAAATATATATATATATATATATATATATATATATATTTCGACCATACAAGCAAAGGCTGTAATGCAGTGCGATTTTTAATGCATCATAATTATACTAGTAGTGTGAGCATCATGATAACGATTTTTAATGCATCATAATTATACTAGTAGTGTGAGCATCATGATAATTGCACATCTCAGAAGTCATTAAATGAGACACTATTTTATCGCCGTGAAATCTGCGTTAAACAGTGCGATTGGCGAAAAAGTGCAATTATGTGAAATGAGACGAGAGTGGGGGCTATCTTGCGATGTTTCAAATGTGGACAGGCTGATTCCTGAATCGACATGTGCAGTTTTCTGGGTGGATATAAATAGAAGCCCAGGAGAGACGAACTTTCTTCTCTAACAAACCACAGTCGCGGCGGTACGCTATGCCGGTCCGAGACGCGAATTTTTTAAACTATTTTGGACGAAGTTAGACGAGAAATCTAACATCAATACGATTTTTGTAGCTGAACTTATAAAGTATTACGGTAATATTTTTTAATTTAAAGTAATAAAAACAATAGTAAAAAAAAATACCGTAACGAAGAAATCGTCGGACGTCTACAAGCAGCCGCCAGCTAAGAACATCAACTCCTGACAGAGTACGAGAGCACGACTAGCAGAGGAAGGAGATGCAGAGGACTAGAGACGTTTCTATAATAACGGCTACAGATCCAGAGCAACATGTCATCATAGTCTACAGCAGGCAATGTACCATGGAGGACGAGAGACGAGAGGACGAGCAGTGAGGACAAGAGGACATTCAGGAGGATCGGACCGAAGGAATCACTGGAGGACATGGGACAACTCTGCGGAATTTAAGGTGACGAAAAACCAATACATAATTTTCAAAGAGAAAGACATTAAAAAACTCTAATAAAAAAAAAAGAGAAAACAAAGACAAAACATTTTTGTAAGCGTAAATAATAAGTATGTAGATAGAGACAAAATTCAATGTAATTCATATGTAATCAGAAAATTATTTAATTATTTTTCGTAATGAACATAACGTAGAGTCATTGAAATTAGTAATTAAATTATTTAACTTTTCTTAATAAAAGCACATAACGTAGTCATTGAAATTAATAAATTAAATGTGTTAAAATGATTTTAAAGCCATAGAAAGGTATGAAGAAAATATAGAATAAGAATGTAGTAACAATTTTTAAAGAAGCACACATTTAGACTGAGCAAGCAAGAAATCTTTATATAATGAGGAAAAGTTTAAATACAATTAATAATATAATATCTAGAATTTAAGATATGTTTGTAATGTTAAAACGACTAATAAAGACACTTAGGAAACCATAGATAATGGATATCATATGGCGTATTGATCATGATTTTTATATTATTATTTTTTATGTTTGTTTTAATTAATAAATGAAGCATATTACGATTCATAAAAAGAGTTACTCTTATTATAATTACACCTGAACCCCAATTATACACACACGTTGTTAGTAATATTATATATAAATGTTATATGAGTATAAACACATCACTAATTCAAAATACATTAAATACAGCAACGTGTACCGTTGTATAAAATTGTCGCTTCCAACGTGTGGCTCGATATTGTAGCGTGACAGATATAAGCATAATATTGAATGGCAATTGATCATTAGAATAATGAAGTTATAATATTTAAATTTGGAAGAAAGCATTAAGTTTAATATAAATAGATTAATTCATAGCAACTGTGGAAAGAAATCATTATTATAAAGAAAATACAAGTTAAAATAAAAGGAGTTACTAGTGATGAGTCATCCAAAACCAGTCTCATAACCAAAGGTTTTCAAGGTATAACCCAGGAAGGTAAAATAGTAAATAACAAAGCAGTACACAATATGACCAAACCCACAACGAGGGAGAATAAATAAAAGAGAAACCCTAAAATAAGCCAAGATCAACCAATACAGGTTGTGTATTTCTGAATTAAAGAAGAAGATGGAGAAGATCCCAAGAAACCTGATGGCATCAAGAACAGATGGAGAAGATACCAGTCCCAGAAGGCAGGAGAAAAGAAGACTGAAGAAAGAAGAAGAGGGCAGCATCCTGAAGAAGACGTCATGCTCTTATAAAAGACACCCAAATCCCTATATCCCCAAAATATATATCTAAAAACAAAAGTATAACGAAATAAAAACCACATGTATATAAATTTAAGAGAGAAGTGAACAAAGTAAAAGTTTCCTGTGAACTAAGATGAAACAATAATATAGTACCCATGGAACAAATCTCCATTGAAAAAACGCTAACCAATTTATTATGTTAATAAGACTATACGACCATTTAGCATTAACATAATATATAAGTGCAAAGTGAACCAGTGATAGTTTTGGGTATTATAAAAAATGAACCTTGTGTTTCATTCTTGGCAATCACAAACATTGGATGCAATGAAATATTTATTTTTCAATGACTTAAAATATGTACTGTGACAATATGTTGTTCATAAGACATGAATCTGTTTAAAATAACATTTTGTTTTGCATGAAAAAAGAAAAACAGAGTTCATAATACCTTTTGAACAATTAATACTACTTATTTGTTAATGACAGGGTACAATTCCCCAAAGACAATGTAAAAGACGGTATAAAAACTGTAGAATCCTACTTATAATAATAGTTAGAAATAAGAATATAAATATAAGGTTTTTTATGTATATAGTACAAGAATGTTTAAAAATGTATTAGATATAAGGCCATTTGTTTGGGTCTGAAACAACTAACATCAGAACTATAAAAATAGTTACCACTTGTAAATAGTAGAGAGTAATTAAGATGTTAGTTAGTAAAAAACCTTTTTTGTAAACCATATTTACATGTTGGAAATGGGAATTTTGTTGCAAAATGTCTGATTTGAAGACAACCATTTATTTAAAAAAAATGTTCTTTATTTTGTGTTAACTATTGTTTGTATTGTAACCAATACTAATTGTTTTTGTGTAATTTGAAAACATGTTTAATTTATAATACTATTTGTAAAAAGTCAGAGAGGGTATCACACATCATATATTGTTTGTAAATTATTTTGTAAGAAAAATTGTTAAAAAAAATCATAGGCCAAAAGAATGGAAACCAAACTTCATCAAAACAGAGAAATTACTCATTTAAAAGCAAATAAACAAAAGGGGTTTAGACAAAATAAACTTGAGATCATGCCATATAATTGCACATACCATTTAGAGAGATTTTAATAAATTATATTCAGAATTATAAATAAAAATAAAATGACTAAACTCAGAAATTTAGACATGGGAGTCATATATTTCAGAATAATGTTTCAGAATACAACTAATTCAATTAATTACCAGAAAATAAGGGAATAGGAACCTTTTAATACAATATAGGATTATTAATATTAAATATAACTGATAAAATGGCTGAATTTATATAATGGCAGGAAGTAAATTTTGATGTTTTGACTCTTCACAGTATACCTAACTGAAAGTGTAATTACTATTTTTTGGACAGAAAACACTATAAAATGGCATTATTTAATCTGAAAATAACCAGAATGAACTGAAAGATTAATTTAAATCAAATCTAGTGAATAAAATTGACAAATAACCAAAGTTTAGGCATTCATATAGTGAAATAGTAAAGTATACAGGATGTGAAAAAATATTTGAACAATGTTAAGGATAATATTATATGGGCTAAGAGTTTAATTGAAACTGAAGGAAACAGTTAGTTAATTATTGGTAGTTGAACGGTTAACATGACATGCATTTAATTACGTGGATAACCTAACCTATAATCGTCATACAAAGCGAGTGTATAGTGAGTTATTGTGAAATCGCGAGTGACTTGTAAAATACTTCTGAAACTATCATATTATAACAGAAACGATCAAGTAACACTCCATAACACAGAACAATATAAATCTACTCCGAAAAACACCATAAAACACTAGAAAACTGTATAATACATTAAACCAAATTAGTGACGGAATCGGAGAAAGTGTTTGAACTAATAATTATACAGATACACTAAATACAACCCAGAATCACTACACCAGTCACTACACAACATATAACAAGAGATTTGCGGACACGAGAACAGAAATATTGCGTCAAAATACATTATTTGGAATGCAGCAGCAACGAGCAACATTTTCATCGACTTGACGGCAGCCATTTTTCTTTGATAATTCCAGTGCCTCCTCTTAGTTCAACAGCTGTTGGGTGAAAACAATTATTATATTTACAATTTATTATTCAATGTCTGTGTTTATTAATAACTATTAATTTGATTGTAACGTTATACTTTTTAAATATTAGCCCGATTTCTCTGACTTTGGTAATAACTGGCTGTTTAAAGAACCCTATATAATTTTTATAACATATACTTGTAATTTTTTTCGATATCCTGAGAATCGATACTAATCGATAAGAGTCAATATTGCTGTTACTTAATAAAACATTAATACTTTTCAATACTTAATAGTTCTTTATTTCTTCAATAATACTAATTACCAATAATATAATTCTAATTGATAATCTACAAGGACTTTACCACCCGTAAGTGAAGATAACCTAAAAAATAGAAAGGTAAACAAATATCGATTGGTTTACAGACAGTCTTATGAGTGGTGATAGATTATTTAAATTATACTAAAACTTTAATAAAAATTTTCAGAAGAGCATTACACTGTTTAAAACTTCACAGCCCTATATTAATTAATTGATCCTAATTAATTAATTAATAAAATTAAAATTTTTTTTATTATTTTTTTTTTTTTATATAAACATAATTTTTTTTTTAATTTTCTTCAAAACAATAATTTTTGTTTTGAAACTTTCGGTGAAGCTGAGCATATATATTTCTTCATCAACTTTACGCTACTCGACCGGTCTTGCTACCATTGGGACTCGACCAGCTGGGAAACTTAAGGAAGTGTTTCAGGCCAGTAAGACGTCGAGAGCCACACCAATTAAACACCTTACAACTTACAGATTCACACATCAATCTTATTTATTTTATTACAAATTGAATAGTCCAAACAGAGGGGCTTGATTACATCGGAGTCGAACTTCACAATCACAATCTCTTAAATCATCAACACACTTACACTAATATTTAGATTATTACAATATATGTAATTATACCGTCGTATAATTTTGTCGCCCGTCAACGTGTGGCACGACACGCCTACATTTAATAAAGAAATGTATGCTCTATTGTTATATGTGTGCATAGGATTTATGTATAATAATTGAGGTGTATTAATGAATATTTTATATGTGTTTAATTTTGTTGTGTATATTGTATTGTAATAACGCAACTGACGCCCACCCCAACAAACAGGTGTAATTATAATATCAGTAGATAATAATACAGAAATAATAATAACGAAATAAAAAAAATTTTTAATAAATCGGTTCCATAAAAATAATATTCTTAAATATTATAAATAAAATTTTTTTTTATAATGCAACATGACGACTCCAGGAAATTTGACATGGAGGCATTTTAAACTATGATGCGTGCTTGGGTAGATGATATAAGCACAAAACAAACAGAAAATATAAATGGTAAACTTAAAGAACAAACAGAAAGTTTAGAAAATAAATTAGAACAACAGACTGAAAATCTTAATATTAAACTAGTACAACAGACTTAAAATTTTAAACAGGAACCATAAAAATCACGGAGAGCTAGAAGAATTAACAGAAAAAATTGTTGATACAAACTTACGTATTGACACGATCACAGAAAATGTCTGTGGAATAATTGATAAACAAACGGAGCTAATATGTGAAAAGATAATATGTGAAGAATTCATAATAGTTGAAAATACGTTTGTAATTACTAACGATAATTATAAAAAAGTAATTAACATTAAGGAAGAGAAGCAAATAAAGGTTAATAAAACGTACCTTATTAATAGCGATATCCCAATTGTGAGACACACACACACACACACACACACACACTAGTAGGTCACATACGATGACACATGCGAAACACTTAAGGCACCACACTTACGGAGATAAATATCATTGTAGGCCTAACAATAAACGTAGTAAATTATCTATACGAAACACTACGCAAAATTGTGGTAAGTATGATGTTAGGTATACGCACGATAATTATAAAGCGAACGATAATTATAACTATAATTATAAGAACTACGGTGAGTATTATCATAAACGATTAATGAAAAAACCGTCGACAGCTGTTCAGGTAGGTTCACTCAACCAAACTAGTGACGAGAGAATTGAGAAAGAGCGAAGCATTTGTAAAAAGAGACGAAAGAGGGGAAATTTTGTGTGGCCGACAGGCAAGATGAAAATGTTGCCCTATGAACAGGTGACTTCTACGATAAAAACAAACGTCGCAGTAATACAATGGAATGCGGACGTTGTTTACACGAGAGTGAGAACAATAGTAAGCACGGTGACCATCAACGATGAATGAAAAAACCGTCGACAGCTGTTCAGGTAGGTTCACTCAACCAAACTAGTGACGACAGAATTGAGAAAGAGCGAAGCATTTGTAAAGAGAGACGAAAGAGGGGAAATTTTGTGTGGCCGACAGGCAAGATGAAAATGTTGCCCTATGAACAGGTGACTTCTAAGATAAAAACAAACGTCGCAGTAATACAATGGAATGCGGACGTTGTTTACACGAGAGTGAGAACAATAGTAAGCACGGTGACTATGCTACAAAGGAACAATATACGTCCGGTGGACGACGGACAATGCAATTGTTATAATAGTGAGGGGTGTAAGATCTAACGACACTGAACTCAGAACTCTATACCCGAATGAAAATGAATAATTATTTTTAAATGAAAAATAATATTACTATTAATTATTGATAATAAGATAAGAGAGTATAATTAAGAAATGTTATTTATTAAGGTTATGATTGCAAATAAAAAGAAATATTAGTGGAAAGAAATAAGGAATTAAATAATAAAGAATGTTATGCTAAATAAAAGTATGTTCAAAGAAAGTTAGGAAATGTATTATAAATGGCAAGGAATGAAATGTGTAAAGAAATATATAAGAAATGATAAGGAATGTTATTATTGATGTTGTTATTAATATGAAGAAAGGGTTAAGAATAAGAAATAAATGTATAATTGTCAGAATGGCTGATCAAGCGAAAACTTCACACTTAATGGAGATACAAGAACACAGAAGAAAGAGAGGGTGAAAAGTCAAAGGGCAGAGACTACTTAGGATTAAGGACTTCGAGAAAAATATCGTTGTTTTCTAAGGCAGTTCCTCTGTAACCGATCATGTGACACACTACAAAGCTAAAAGAGTATTCTGTTACCGAAGTGTATGTCAGGTAAGAATGAAGGAAATTATTAGCGATCAGAAAGGTAATGTTAAAGAAATGTAATAGAAGGTAATGAAGGTTAATGTAATATATAAGTAAGGTAAGAAAGGTTAAGAAAGATAAAGAATGTTAATGTCAGAAATGGGTTAAGGAACGAAGGTAGGAATGTATAATTAAGATAATGTAAAATTTCAGATTGAAGAATGGCATAATATGTTAAGATGCAAAATGTTTATCAGTGCAAGAATGCAAGTTCATGTAGAAGGTTTTATACGTAAGAAAATATAAAAATAACTAGGTCAGTGGAACCAGGTGGAAGGAGAACAATGAAAAGAACAGCTACGCTTATTCATTGTTATTAACTCGTAGAGAGGGGAGATAGAAACTAGACTTGTACCCTCCAACTAAGGGAACTTGAACAATTAATATTCATTATCATGGATAGTAATGTATAAATACAAATTAAAAAAAAAATTATATATAAGTAGTATGAAATATAAAAATATAAGATGTCTAATGATAGAAAAAATATTTTATTAAATAAATTTATTACAATTTTTTTCCTAAGTAGAGGAAAATGCGACAATACAAGCAAAGGCTGTAATCCGCATACATAATATATTATAAATATTTAAGATAGTTTCAATAATATATAATAGACAAGCAGGTGTAAGATTGGAAGCTGGCTTTCAAGCAGGAACCAACAGGTAAACATCACGCGATTACCACTGCATGTGTGTATACAAGTAAATAATGTGTGTGCGTGAAGCCTGTCTGGTCCTGAAAGTTGCAATCTCACCCCCCCAAGTCAATGCCAAATTAAGAAAATAATTATTTTTAAGAAAACCGTAAATGTTAGTGAGAAGGTAAAAACTTCTAAAAATGTGTAAAAATCGGACACGAGTGCAGTGCGAATTTTACGTAATTCGGACAACCAGTGCGAGTCCAGTGCGATTTTTAATGCATCATAATTATACTAGTAGTGTGAGCATCATGATAACGATTTTTAATGCATCATAATTATACTAGTAGTGTGAGCATCATGATAACTGCACATCTCAGAAGTCATTAAATGAGACACTATTTTATCGCCGTGAAATCTGCGTTAAACAGTGCGATTGGCGAAAAAGTGCAATTATGTGAAATGAGACGAGAGTGGGGGCTATCTTGCGATGTTTCAAATGTGGACAGGCTGATTCCTGAATCGACATGTACAGTTTTCTGGGTGGATATAAATAGAAGCCCAGGAGAGACGAACTTTCTTCTCTAACAAACCACAGTCGCGGCGGTACGCTATGCCGGTCCGAGACGCGAATTTTTTAAACTATTTTGGACGAAGTTAGACGAGAAATCTAACATCAATACGATTTTTGTAGCTGAACTTATAAAGTATTACGGTAATATTTTTTAATTTAAAGTAATAAAAACAATAGTAAAAAAAAATACCGTAACGAAGAAATCGTCGGACGTCTACAAGCAGCCGCCAGCTAAGAACATCAACTCCTGACAGAGTACGAGAGCACGACTAGCAGAGGAAGGAGATGCAGAGGACTAGAGACGTTTCTATAATAACGGCTACAGATCCAGAGCAACATGTCATCATAGTCTACAGCAGGCAATGTACCATGGAGGACGAGAGAAGAGAGGACGAGCAGTGAGGACAAGAGGACATTCAGGAGGATCGGACCGAAGGAATCACTGGAGGACATGGGACAACTCTGCGGAATTTAAGGTGACGAAAAACCAATACATAATTTTCAAAGAGAAAGACATTAAAAAACTCTAATAAAAAAAAAAGAGAAAACAAAGACAAAACATTTTTGTAAGCGTAAATAATAAGTATGTAGATAGAGACAAAATTCAATGTAATTCATATGTAATCAGAAAATTATTTAATTATTTTTCGTAATGAACATAACGTAGAGTCATTGAAATTAGTAATTAAATTATTTAACTTTTCTTAATAAAAGCACATAACGTAGTCATTGAAATTAATAAATTAAATGTGTTAAAATGATTTTAAAGCCATAGAAAGGTATGAAGAAAATATAGAATAAGAATGTAGTAACAATTTTTAAAGAAGCACACATTTAGACTGAGCAAGCAAGAAATCTTTATATAATGAGGAAAAGTTTAAATACAATTAATAATATAATATCTAGAATTTAAGATATGTTTGTAATGTTAAAACGACTAATAAAGACACTTAGGAAACCATAGATAATGGATATCATATGGCGTATTGATCATGATTTTTATATTATTATTTTTTATGTTTGTTTTAATTAATAAATGAAGCATATTACGATTCATAAAAAGAGTTACTCTTATTATAATTACACCTGAACCCCAATTATACACACACGTTGTTAGTAATATTATATATAAATGTTATATGAGTATAAACACATCACTAATTCAAAATACATTAAATACAGCAACGTGTACCGTTGTATAAAATTGTCGCTTCCAACGTGTGGCTCGATATTGTAGCGTGACAGATATAAGCATAATATTGAATGGCAATTGATCATTAGAATAATGAAGTTATAATATTTAAATTTGGAAGAAAGCATTAAGTTTAATATAAATAGATTAATTCATAGCAACTGTGGAAAGAAATCATTATTATAAAGAAAATACAAGTTAAAATAAAAGGAGTTACTAGTGATGAGTCATCCAAAACCAGTCTCATAACCAAAGGTTTTCAAGGTATAACCCAGGAAGGTAAAATAGTAAATAACAAAGCAGTACACAATATGACCAAACCCACAACGAGGGAGAATAAATAAAAGAGAAACCCTAAAATAAGCCAAGATCAACCAATACAGGTTGTGTATTTCTGAATTAAAGAAGAAGATGGAGAAGATCCCAAGAAACCTGATGGCATCAAGAACAGATGGAGAAGATACCAGTCCCAGAAGGCAGGAGAAAAGAAGACTGAAGAAAGAAGAAGAGGGCAGCATCCTGAAGAAGACGTCATGCTCTTATAAAAGACACCCAAATCCCTATATCCCCAAAATATATATCTAAAAACAAAAGTATAACGAAATAAAAACCACATGTATATAAATTTAAGAGAGAAGTGAACAAAGTAAAAGTTTCCTGTGAACTAAGATGAAACAATAATATAGTACCCATGGAACAAATCTCCATTGAAAAAACGCTAACCAATTTATTATGTTAATAAGACTATACGACCATTTAGCATTAACATAATATATAAGTGCAAAGTGAACCAGTGATAGTTTTGGGTATTATAAAAAATGAACCTTGTGTTTCATTCTTGGCAATCACAAACATTGGATGCAATGAAATATTTATTTTTCAATGACTTAAAATATGTACTGTGACAATATGTTGTTCATAAGACATGAATCTGTTTAAAATAACATTTTGTTTTGCATGAAAAAAGAAAAACAGAGTTCATAATACCTTTTGAACAATTAATACTACTTATTTGTTAATGACAGGGTACAATTCCCCAAAGACAATGTAAAAGACGGTATAAAAACTGTAGAATCCTACTTATAATAATAGTTAGAAATAAGAATATAAATATAAGGTTTTTTATGTATATAGTACAAGAATGTTTAAAAATGTATTAGATATAAGGCCATTTGTTTGGGTCTGAAACAACTAACATCAGAACTATAAAAATAGTTACCACTTGTAAATAGTAGAGAGTAATTAAGATGTTAGTTAGTAAAAAACCTTTTTTGTAAACCATATTTACATGTTGGAAATGGGAATTTTGTTGCAAAATGTCTGATTTGAAGACAACCATTTATTTAAAAAAAATGTTCTTTATTTTGTGTTAACTATTGTTTGTATTGTAACCAATACTAATTGTTTTTGTGTAATTTGAAAACATGTTTAATTTATAATACTATTTGTAAAAAGTCAGAGAGGGTATCACACATCATATATTGTTTGTAAATTATTTTGTAAGAAAAATTGTTAAAAAAAATCATAGGCCAAAAGAATGGAAACCAAACTTCATCAAAACAGAGAAATTACTCATTTAAAAGCAAATAAACAAAAGGGGTTTAGACAAAATAAACTTGAGATCATGCCATATAATTGCACATACCATTTAGAGAGATTTTAATAAATTATATTCAGAATTATAAATAAAAATAAAATGACTAAACTCAGAAATTTAGACATGGGAGTCATATATTTCAGAATAATGTTTCAGAATACAACTAATTCAATTAATTACCAGAAAATAAGGGAATAGGAACCTTTTAATACAATATAGGATTATTAATATTAAATATAACTGATAAAATGGCTGAATTTATATAATGACAGGAAGTAAATTTTGATGTTTTGACTCTTCACAGTATACCTAACTGAAAGTGTAATTACTATTTTTTGGACAGAAAACACTATAAAATGGCATTATTTAATCTGAAAATAACCAGAATGAACTGAAAGATTAATTTAAATCAAATCTAGTGAATAAAATTGACAAATAACCAAAGTTTAGGCATTCATATAGTGAAATAGTAAAGTATACAGGATGTGAAAAAATATTTGAACAATGTTAAGGATAATATTATATGGGCTAAGAGTTTAATTGAAACTGAAGGAAACAGTTAGTTAATTATTGGTAGTTGAACGGTTAACATGACATGCATTTAATTACGTGGATAACCTAACCTATAATCGTCATACAAAGCGAGTGTATAGTGAGTTATTGTGAAATCGCGAGTGACTTGTAAAATACTTCTGAAACTATCATATTATAACAGAAACGATCAAGTAACACTCCATAACACAGAACAATATAAATCTACTCCGAAAAACACCATAAAACACTAGAAAACTGTATAATACATTAAACCAAATTAGTGACGGAATCGGAGAAAGTGTTTGAACTAATAATTATACAGATACACTAAATACAACCCAGAATCACTACACCAGTCACTACACAACATATAACAAGAGATTTGCGGACACGAGAACAGAAATATTGCGTCAAAATACATTATTTGGAATGCAGCAGCAACGAGCAACATTTTCATCGACTTGACGGCAGCCATTTTTCTTTGATAATTCCAGTGCCTCCTCTTAGTTCAACAGCTGTTGGGTGAAAACAATTATTATATTTACAATTTATTATTCAATGTCTGTGTTTATTAATAACTATTAATTTGATTGTAACGTTATACTTTTTAAATATTAGCCCGATTTCTCTGACTTTGGTAATAACTGGCTGTTTAAAGAACCCTATATAATTTTTATAACATATACTTGTAATTTTTTTCGATATCCTGAGAATCGATACTAATCGATAAGAGTCAATATTGCTGTTACTTAATAAAACATTAATACTTTTCAATACTTAATAGTTCTTTATTTCTTCAATAATACTAATTACCAATAATATAATTCTAATTGATAATCTACAAGGACTTTACCACCCGTAAGTGAAGATAACCTAAAAAATAGAAAGGTAAACAAATATCGATTGGTTTACAGACAGTCTTATGAGTGGTGATAGATTATTTAAATTATACTAAAACTTTAATAAAAATTTTCAGAAGAGCATTACACTGTTTAAAACTTCACAGCCCTATATTAATTAATTGATCCTAATTAATTAATTAATAAAATTAAAATTTTTTTTATTATTTTTTTTTTTTTATATAAACATAATTTTTTTTTTAATTTTCTTCAAAACAATAATTTTTGTTTTGAAACTTTCGGTGAAGCTGAGCATATATATTTCTTCATCAACTTTACGCTACTCGACCGGTCTTGCTACCATTGGGACTCGACCAGCTGGGAAACTTAAGGAAGTGTTTCAGGCCAGTAAGACGTCGAGAGCCACACCAATTAAACACCTTACAACTTACAGATTCACACATCAATCTTATTTATTTTATTACAAATTGAATAGTCCAAACAGAGGGGCTTGATTACATCGGAGTCGAACTTCACAATCACAATCTCTTAAATCATCAACACACTTACACTAATATTTAGATTATTACAATATATGTAATTATACCGTCGTATAATTTTGTCGCCCGTCAACGTGTGGCACGACACGCCTACATTTAATAAAGAAATGTATGCTCTATTGTTATATGTGTGCATAGGATTTATGTATAATAATTGAGGTGTATTAATGAATATTTTATATGTGTTTAATTTTGTTGTGTATATTGTATTGTAATAACGCAACTGACGCCCACCCCAACAAACAGGTGTAATTATAATATCAGTAGATAATAATACAGAAATAATAATAACGAAATAAAAAAAATTTTTAATAAATCGGTTCCATAAAAATAATATTCTTAAATATTATAAATAAAATTTTTTTTTATAATGCAACATGACGACTCCAGGAAATTTGACATGGAGGCATTTTAAACTATGATGCGTGCTTGGGTAGATGATATAAGCACAAAACAAACAGAAAATATAAATGGTAAACTTAAAGAACAAACAGAAAGTTTAGAAAATAAATTAGAACAACAGACTGAAAATCTTAATATTAAACTAGTACAACAGACTTAAAATTTTAAACAGGAACCATAAAAATCACGGAGAGCTAGAAGAATTAACAGAAAAAATTGTTGATACAAACTTACGTATTGACACGATCACAGAAAATGTCTGTGGAATAATTGATAAACAAACGGAGCTAATATGTGAAAAGATAATATGTGAAGAATTCATAATAGTTGAAAATACGTTTGTAATTACTAACGATAATTATAAAAAAGTAATTAACATTAAGGAAGAGAAGCAAATAAAGGTTAATAAAACGTACCTTATTAATAGCGATATCCCAATTGTGAGACACACACACACACACACACACACACACACACTAGTAGGTCACATACGATGACACATGCGAAACACTTAAGGCACCACACTTACGGAGATAAATATCATTGTAGGCCTAACAATAAACGTAGTAAATTATCTATACGAAACACTACGCAAAATTGTGGTAAGTATGATGTTAGGTATACGCACGATAATTATAAAGCGAACGATAATTATAACTATAATTATAAGAACTACGGTGAGTATTATCATAAACGATTAATGAAAAAACCGTCGACAGCTGTTCAGGTAGGTTCACTCAACCAAACTAGTGACGAGAGAATTGAGAAAGAGCGAAGCATTTGTAAAAAGAGACGAAAGAGGGGAAATTTTGTGTGGCCGACAGGCAAGATGAAAATGTTGCCCTATGAACAGGTGACTTCTACGATAAAAACAAACGTCGCAGTAATACAATGGAATGCGGACGTTGTTTACACGAGAGTGAGAACAATAGTAAGCACGGTGACCATCAACGATGAATGAAAAAACCGTCGACAGCTGTTCAGGTAGGTTCACTCAACCAAACTAGTGACGACAGAATTGAGAAAGAGCGAAGCATTTGTAAAGAGAGACGAAAGAGGGGAAATTTTGTGTGGCCGACAGGCAAGATGAAAATGTTGCCCTATGAACAGGTGACTTCTAAGATAAAAACAAACGTCGCAGTAATACAATGGAATGCGGACGTTGTTTACACGAGAGTGAGAACAATAGTAAGCACGGTGACTATGCTACAAAGGAACAATATACGTCCGGTGGACGACGGACAATGCAATTGTTATAATAGTGAGGGGTGTAAGATCTAACGACACTGAACTCAGAACTCTATACCCGAATGAAAATGAATAATTATTTTTAAATGAAAAATAATATTACTATTAATTATTGATAATAAGATAAGAGAGTATAATTAAGAAATGTTATTTATTAAGGTTATGATTGCAAATAAAAAGAAATATTAGTGGAAAGAAATAAGGAATTAAATAATAAAGAATGTTATGCTAAATAAAAGTATGTTCAAAGAAAGTTAGGAAATGTATTATAAATGGCAAGGAATGAAATGTGTAAAGAAATATATAAGAAATGATAAGGAATGTTATTATTGATGTTGTTATTAATATGAAGAAAGGGTTAAGAATAAGAAATAAATGTATAATTGTCAGAATGGCTGATCAAGCGAAAACTTCACACTTAATGGAGATACAAGAACACAGAAGAAAGAGAGGGTGAAAAGTCAAAGGGCAGAGACTACTTAGGATTAAGGACTTCGAGAAAAATATCGTTGTTTTCTAAGGCAGTTCCTCTGTAACCGATCATGTGACACACTACAAAGCTAAAAGAGTATTCTGTTACCGAAGTGTATGTCAGGTAAGAATGAAGGAAATTATTAGCGATCAGAAAGGTAATGTTAAAGAAATGTAATAGAAGGTAATGAAGGTTAATGTAATATATAAGTAAGGTAAGAAAGGTTAAGAAAGATAAAGAATGTTAATGTCAGAAATGGGTTAAGGAACGAAGGTAGGAATGTATAATTAAGATAATGTAAAATTTCAGATTGAAGAATGGCATAATATGTTAAGATGCAAAATGTTTATCAGTGCAAGAATGCAAGTTCATGTAGAAGGTTTTATACGTAAGAAAATATAAAAATAACTAGGTCAGTGGAACCAGGTGGAAGGAGAACAATGAAAAGAACAGCTACGCTTATTCATTGTTATTAACTCGTAGAGAGGGGAGATAGAAACTAGACTTGTACCCTCCAGCTAAGGGAACTTGAACAATTAATATTCATTATCATGGATAGTAATGTATAAATACAAATTAAAAAAAAAATTATATATAAGTAGTATGAAATATAAAAATATAAGATGTCTAATGATAGAAAAAATATTTTATTAAATAAATTTATTACAATTTTTTTCCTAAGTAGAGGAAAATGCGACAATACAAGCAAAGGCTGTAATCCGCATACATAATATATTATAAATATTTAAGATAGTTTCAATAATATATAATAGACAAGCAGGTGTAAGATTGGAAGCTGGCTTTCAAGCAGGAACCAACAGGTAAACATCACGCGATTACCACTGCATGTGTGTATACAAGTAAATAATGTGTGTGCGTGAAGCCTGTCTGGTCCTGAAAGTTGCAATCTCACCCCCCCAAGTCAATGCCAAATTAAGAAAATAATTATTTTTAAGAAAACCGTAAATGTTAGTGAGAAGGTAAAAACTTCTAAAAATGTGTAAAAATCGGACACGAGTGCAGTGCGAATTTTACGTAATTCGGACAACCAGTGCGAGTCCAGTGCGATTTTTAATGCATCATAATTATACTAGTAGTGTGAGCATCATGATAACGATTTTTAATGCATCATAATTATACTAGTAGTGTGAGCATCATGATAACTGCACATCTCAGAAGTCATTAAATGAGACACTATTTTATCGCCGTGAAATCTGCGTTAAACAGTGCGATTGGCGAAAAAGTGCAATTATGTGAAATGAGACGAGAGTGGGGGCTATCTTGCGATGTTTCAAATGTGGACAGGCTGATTCCTGAATCGACATGTACAGTTTTCTGGGTGGATATAAATAGAAGCCCAGGAGAGACGAACTTTCTTCTCTAACAAACCACAGTCGCGGCGGTACGCTATGCCGGTCCGAGACGCGAATTTTTTAAACTATTTTGGACGAAGTTAGACGAGAAATCTAACATCAATACGATTTTTGTAGCTGAACTTATAAAGTATTACGGTAATATTTTTTAATTTAAAGTAATAAAAACAATAGTAAAAAAAAATACCGTAACGAAGAAATCGTCGGACGTCTACAAGCAGCCGCCAGCTAAGAACATCAACTCCTGACAGAGTACGAGAGCACGACTAGCAGAGGAAGGAGATGCAGAGGACTAGAGACGTTTCTATAATAACGGCTACAGATCCAGAGCAACATGTCATCATAGTCTACAGCAGGCAATGTACCATGGAGGACGAGAGAAGAGAGGACGAGCAGTGAGGACAAGAGGACATTCAGGAGGATCGGACCGAAGGAATCACTGGAGGACATGGGACAACTCTGCGGAATTTAAGGTGACGAAAAACCAATACATAATTTTCAAAGAGAAAGACATTAAAAAACTCTAATAAAAAAAAAGAGAAAACAAAGACAAAACATTTTTGTAAGCGTAAATAATAAGTATGTAGATAGAGATAAAATTCAATGTAATTCATATGTAATCAGAAAATTATTTAATTATTTTTCGTAATGAACATAACGTAGAGTCATTGAAATTAGTAATTAAATTATTTAACTTTTCTTAATAAAAGCACATAACGTAGTCATTGAAATTAATAAATTGAATGTGTTAAAATGATTTTAAAGCCATAGAAAGGTATGAAGAAAATATAGAATAAGAATGTAGTAACAATTTTTAAAGAAGCACACATTTAGACTGAGCAAGCAAGAAATCTTTATATAATGAAGAAAAGTTTAAATACAATTAATAATATAATATCTAGAATTTAAGATATGTTTGTAATGTTAAAACGACTAATAAAGACACTTAGGAAACCATAGATAATGGATATCATATGGCGTATTGATCATGATTTTTATATTATTATTTTTTATGTTTGTTTTAATTAATAAATGAAGCATATTACGATTCATAAAAAGAGTTACTCTTATTATAATTATACCTGAACCCCAATTATACACACACGTTGTTAGTAATATTATATATAAATGTTATATGAGTATAAACACATCACTAATTCAAAATACATTAAATACAGCAACGTGTACCGTTGTATAAAATTGTCGCTTCCAACGTGTGGCTCGATATATGTAATTATACCGTCGTATAATTTTGTCGCCCGTCAACGTGTGGCACGACACGCCTACATTTAATAAAGAAATGTATGCTCTATTGTTATATGTGTGCATAGGATTTATGTATAATAATTGAGGTGTATTAATGAATATTTTATATGTGTTTAATTTTGTTGTGTATATTGTATTGTAATAACGCAACTGACGCCCACCCCAACAAACAGGTGTAATTATAATATCAGTAGATAATAATACAGAAATAATAATAACGAAATAAAAAAAATTTTTAATAAATCGGTTCCATAAAAATAATATTCTTAAATATTATAAATAAAATTTTTTTTTATAATGCAACATGACGACTCCAGGAAATTTGACATGGAGGCATTTTAAACTATGATGCGTGCTTGGGTAGATGATATAAGCACAAAACAAACAGAAAATATAAATGGTAAACTTAAAGAACAAACAGAAAGTTTAGAAAATAAATTAGAACAACAGACTGAAAATCTTAATATTAAACTAGTACAACAGACTTAAAATTTTAAACAGGAACCATAAAAATCACGGAGAGCTAGAAGAATTAACAGAAAAAATTGTTGATACAAACTTACGTATTGACACGAACACAGAAAATGTCTGTGGAATAATTGATAAACAAACGGAGCTAATATGTGAAAAGATAATATGTGAAGAATTCATAATAGTTGAAAATACGTTTGTAATTACTAACGATAATTATAAAAAAGTAATTAACATTAAGGAAGAGAAGCAAATAAAGGTTAATAAAACGTACCTTATTAATAGCGATATCCCAATTGTGAGACACACACACACGCACACACACACACACACTAGTAGGTCACATACGACGACACATGCGAAACACTTAAGGCACCACACTTACGGAGATAAATATCATTGTAGGCCTAACAATAGACGTAGTAAATTATCTATACGAAACACTACGCAAAATTGTGGTAAGTATGATGTTAGGTATACGCACGATAATTATAAAGCGAACGATAATTATAACTATAATTATAAGAACTACGGTGAGTATTATCATAAACGATTAATGAAAAAACCGTCGACAGCTGTTCAGGTAGGTTCACTCAACCAAACTAGTGACGAGAGAATTGAGAAAGAGCGAAGCATTTGTAAAAAGAGACGAAAGAGGGGAAATTTTGTGTGGCCGACAGGCAAGATGAAAATGTTGCCCTATGAACAGGTGACTTCTACGATAAAAACAAACGTCGCAGTAATACAATGGAATGCGGACGTTGTTTACACGAGAGTGAGAACAATAGTAAGCACGGTGACCATCAACGATGAATGAAAAAACCGTCGACAGCTGTTCAGGTAGGTTCACTCAACCAAACTAGTGACGACAGAATTGAGAAAGAGCGAAGCATTTGTAAAGAGAGACGAAAGAGGGGAAATTTTGTGTGGCCGACAGGCAAGATGAAAATGTTGCCCTATGAACAGGTGACTTCTAAGATAAAAACAAACGTCGCAGTAATACAATGGAATGCGGACGTTGTTTACACGAGAGTGAGAACAATAGTAAGCACGGTGACTATGCTACAAAGGAACAATATACGTCCGGTAGACGACGGACAATGCAATTGTTATAATAGTGAGGGGTGTAAGATCTAACGACACTGAACTCAGAACTCTATACCCGAATGAGAATGAATAATTATTTTTAAATGAAAAATAATATTACTATTAATTATTGATAATAAGTTAAGAGAGTATAATTAAGAAATGTTATTTATTAAGGTTATGATTGCAAATAAAAAGAAATATTAGTGGAAAGAAATAAGGAATTAAATAATAAAGAATGTTATGCTAAATAAAAGTATGTTCAAAGAAAGTTAGGAAATGTATTATAAATGGCAAGGAATGAAATGTGTAAAGAAATATATAAGAAATGATAAGGAATGTTATTATTGATGTTGTTATTAATATGAAGAAAGGGTTAAGAATAAGAAATAAATGTATAATTGTCAGAATGGCTGATCAAGCGAAAACTTCACACTTAATGGAGATACAAGAACACAGAAGAAAGAGAGGGTGAAAAGTCAAAGGGCAGAGACTACTTAGGATTAAGGACTTCGAGAAAAATATCGTTGTTTTCTAAGGCAGTTCCTCTGTAACCGATCATGCGACACACTACAAAGCTAAAAGAGTATTCTGTTACCGAAGTGTATGTCAGGTAAGAATGAAGGAAATTATTAGCGATCAGAAAGGTAATGTTAAAGAAATGTAATAGAAGGTAATGAAGGTTAATGTAATATATAAGTAAGGTAAGAAAGGTTAAGAAAGATAAAGAATGTTAATGTCAGAAATGGGTTAAGGAACGAAGGTAGGAATGTATAATTAAGATAATGTAAAATTTCAGATTGAAGAATGGCATAATATGTTAAGATGCAAAATGTTTATCAGTGCAAGAATGCAAGTTCATGTAGAAGGTTTTATACGTAAGAAAATATAAAAATAACTAGGTCAGTGGAACCAGGTGGAAGGATAACAATGAAGAGAACAGCTACGCTTATTCATTGTTATTAACTCGTAGAGAGGGGAGATAGAAACTAGACTTGTACCCTCCAACTAAGGGAACTTGAACAATTAATATTCATTATCATGGATAGTAATGTATAAATACAAATTTAAAAAAAAAATGTATATATAAGTAGTATGAAATATAAAAATATAAGATGTCTAATGATAGAAAAAATATTTTAATAAATAAATTTATTAAAATTTTTTTCCTAAGTAGAGGAAAATGTGACAATACAAGCAAAGGCTGTAATGCGCATACATAATATATTATAACAATCACTTTCTGCTACAATCCGTTTCTTTATGTATATAATACTTTAATATTTATAACTAAATTTACCTCAAGATATACTTTTTTACTTTAGGAACATGTTTCGAGAGTTCTTGTTCTCCCATCTTCAGCCTTCGCCATCTTGTTTCTCTGAAATGTAAGAGAAACAAGATGGCGAAGGCTGAAGATGGGAGAACAAGAACTCTCGAAACATGTTCCTAAAGGAAAAAAGTATATCTTGAGGTAAATTTAGTTATAAATATTAAAGTATAATATATTATAAATATTTAAGTTAGTTTCAATAATATATAAGAGACAAGCAGGTGTGAGATTGGAAGCTGGCTTTCAAGCAGGAACCAACAGGTAAACATCACGCGATTACCACTGCATGTGTGTATACAAGTAAATAATGTGTGTGCGTGAAGCCTGTCTGGTCCTGAAAGTTGCAATCTCACCCCCCCAAGTCAATGCCAAATTAAGAAAATAATTATTTTTAAGAAAACCGTAAATGTTAGTGAGAAGGTAAAAACTTCTAAAAATGTGTAAAAATCGGACACGAGTGCAGTGCGAATTTTACGTAATTCGGACAACCAGTGCGAGTCCAGTGCGATTTTTAATGCATCATAATTATACTAGTAGTGTGAGCATCATGATAACGATTTTTAATGCATCATAATTACACTAGTAGTGTGAGCATCATGATAATTGCACATCTCAGAAGTCATTAAATGAGACACTATTTTATCGCCGTGAAATCTGCGTTAAACAGTGCGATTGGCGAAAAAGTGCAATTATGTGAAATGAGACGAGAGTGGGGGCTATCATGCGATGTTTCAAATGTGGACAGGCTGATTCCTGAATCGACATGTGCAGTTTTCTGGGTGGATATAAATAGAAGCCCAGGAGAGACGAACTTTCTTCTCTAACAAACCACAGTCGCGGCGGTACGCTATGCCGGTCCGAGACGCGAATTTTTTAAACTATTATGGACGAAGTTAGACGAGAAATCTAACATCAGTACGATTTTTGTAGCTGAACTTATAAAGTATTACGGTAATGTTTTTTAATTTAAAGTAATAAAAACAATAGTAAAAAAAAAATACCGTAACGAAGAAATCGTCGGACGTCTACAAGCAGTCGCCAGCTAAGAACATCAACTCCTGACAGAGTACGAGAGCACGACTAGCAGAGGAAGGAGATGCAGAGGACTAGAGACGTTTCTATAATAACGGCTACAGATCCAGAGCAACATGTCATCATAGTCTACAGCAGGCAATGTACCATGGAGGACGAGAGACGAGAGGACGAGCAGTGAGGACAAGAGGACATCCAGGAGGATCGGACCGAAGCAATCACTGGAGGACATGGGACAACTCTGCGGAATTTAAGGTGACGAAAAACCAATACATAATTTTCAAAGAGAAAGACATTAAAAGACTCTAATAAAAAAAAAGAGAAAACAAAGACAAATCATTTTTGTAAGCGTAAATAATAAGTATGTAGATAGAGATAAAATTCAATGTAATTCATATGTAATCAGAAAATTATTTAATTATTTTTCGTAATGAACATAACGTAGAGTCATTGAAATTAGTAATTAAATTATTTAACTTTTCTTAATAAAAGCACATAACGTAAAGTCATTGAAATTAATAAATTAAATGTGGTAAAATGATTTTAAAGCCATAGAAAGGTATGAAGAAAATATAGAATAAGAATGTAGTAACAATATTTAAAGAAGCACACATTTAGACTGAGCAAGCAAGAAATCTTAATATAATGAAGAAAAGTTTAAATACAATTAATAATATAATATCTAGAATTTAAGATATGTTTGTAATGTTAAAACGACTAATAAAGACACTTTGGAAACCATAGATAATGGATATCATATGGCGTATTGATCATGATTTTTATATTATTATTTTTTATGTTTGTTTCAATTAATAAATGAAGCACATTACGATTCATAAAAAGATTTACTCTTATTATAATTACATCTGAACCCCAATTATACACACACGTTGTTAGTAATATTATATATAAATGTTATATGAGTATAAACACATCACTAATTCAAAATACATTAAATACAGCAACGTGTACCGTTGTATATAATTGTCGCTTCCAACGTGTGGCTCGATATATGTAATTATACCTTCGTAATATATATACAATTCCTTACTGTAAATCTCCATTCAGTCTGTATGGTAGCTAAACACGAATACAATCCAATACAGGAACAACTAATAGGAATGTAAATTGCAATGCCTAATTTCTCTAAAAGAATATAAAGATTATCTCTTTGTCGTTATTTCTTGTAAAAGCACCGCTCATTTTGGATTGTAGAAGACTGGCCATTTGTTCCAACCGTCGGCTTTCATTTATCCTTCGTGCACTTTTTCCTTTACCACTATTAATTGTCTTATAATACCGTTCCAGTCATGTCTTGTCCGTCCTCTGCCTCTCTTATATTGTGTTCTGTCCTCCCTTCTTCATTTTTTACAAGAATGTTCGCATTCATTTCTTTTCAATACCTCGCTCAAGTTGAACTGTTGTGTTTTAATATACTCTAATATTGATTTTGTTCTTCAAAAGAAGAATTTTTTTACATTTTTTACGTGGTCTCTTATTATCATCCCCTTCGCTCTGGGCAAATAGCAAATACTTTAATCCGAGGGCATTAATCTTGCTTTTCTCATACGTCATACGTATCACCACACGCGTAAAACCATATTCCTTTATGATAAACCTAATACAGTTAGTTAAAAAGAAAACCTAACAGTTAGTTTTAAAAACACGTCATTGAAAGTAAACTCAGTTATTCAAACGCACTGGAATTTTAGTTTGAATTAGAATATGACTAAAAACAAACGACTGCAACGTATGGATAAATGTATTCAGTGTGTGCAATCACCAAAAGAGATAGGTTTGGAACGTATCTTAATCTGTGAGTACAAATATGATGAAACGAGAAGAACAATAACAAGAAAATACATTAACAAAGTAAGGTGGAGCGTCAATAATCGAACGATAGAGGCGATCCAAAGCCGCGGCCTGGAAAGTGGTTGATATAATATTTATTGTAATTTAATGGCCACTTACGGTGTATGCAAACAAGCAAAGAAAGAACGCTCATTTATTTTCCATATGAATTGATTCTTCTCTTCTGTGACCTCTCTGTCCTTTTTTAACACAATACAACATAACACACACACACACACACACCACACACACAAGCGTGGAATTAATTTTGTTAGATGATTCTGGGAAACTATTGTGTGGTTGGCTGTCAGCTTAACACATAGAAGCTTTACTATCACATAGGAAATGATGTCGCACAGAGTATTTAATTGTTCTTCTAAGAAACCCGCGAGAACACCGTCTTAGTTATTTTTTCTTATACAGCTCATTACAGACGGTTATTTTTACTTTGTCAGGAAAAGTAAAAAACGTGTTTATGACTGCTTTAAGCTAAAATGTAAACAATCTGTATGTTTTTACACGCGCGCGTTCATACACACAAATGCTCCGTTAATACTGTTGTGAATCTCTTTAAGTTAAACACGAATAAATATAGGCTGTAGCAAATAAATAGGACCGCTATTTTACAGAAATTGTTACTGATACTATTGTATCATAAGAATACTGAATGTGTATCATTTATACAAATATTTTTGATACTACCCATGTATGCTACTATAATTGTAACTATATATTACTATACTACTACAGTAAAACTATAACTACCATACTACTACAACTATTACTATATACTCTAATATAAAGCTGTACAATTCTTAAATAAATACTTTTACTCAATAATATAATGAAAGTGAACAGATGTCTGAAATTTTACTTTTAAGCTGAATGTACTTCGGCTTTGAACACAGACAAAAATAAATAATAATGGATTTTCATAGGTTAATTTTAATTTTGAAATTACTTTCTTCTCCTTATAATTAGCTAGACTCATCCTTCGTTGGATGTAGCCCCCTCTTTCTATTCCTCTCTCGCTTCTATATACCTATATCTGTATCAGTACCTCCGTATAGCCAGTAAGTATTTCATAGCTCTCTAACCATCCATATCTGGATCCTGCATGTTTCTCCAAACATCGTCCAGCTCATCTAGTGTCTTCTTCCTCCAGTGAACAATATGTTTATTCCATTTGTCGCTCTTTCGTACTGGTGTTACGACTTGTAGATTGGCTACCGTCTTTCACCCTATTCCTGCTTTTGGTCTACACACGTTTTCTTGTATCTGGTAGTTTTACATTTAGCATTAGCCTTTCCATTCCCCTTTCGCTATTTTGTCCATGATTTCCCCTGTAAATGTCAATATTTATAAACCGTATGGTGAGGATATGAAGTAAATCTTTTACGTTTGATGGGTTTTAGTTCAAATTAAATTTCTACTATTACTTTCGTTCATTTTAACGTAAAGGTTTTCAGATACTGTAGCTTTGCTTTGTTTTCAAAAATGCCGCCAGATTGACATCTTCTTTTTATTTCCACTGACTGATTCTCTTTACTAAGTTGCCCCAAACATAAATATACGTAAAGCCTAATGTATTCTATTATATTTTGCCCTATTTTGATTATACCAAAATCCTCTTTTGGTCATGCCATGACCATAATCTTTGTACAATTCATACTAAGACCTATGCTTTTAAATTTTATATCCAGTTCTTGAAGAAAACTATGGAGTCAATCTATAAACCTATTGCAGCAGAACACAGGATGATAAGCGATGTTAACTGTATCTAAGCGTGGATGACGAACATTTTCAGGTTTAAAATGGTTTTGTGCAATTCTTTGTCTTTTAGCCGTAAGTTTTGTATTTAGCAATGGATAAGAATGTTGGTTATATCAAATTCTTCATAAAAATGTGTTCTTTATTGTCATGTACTTATTGTGTGAATTTGTGCATGTGTGCGCGTGTGATAACTTGTGTTCGCTATATCTTCCGCGGTAATCAACCCATCGACGTGAAACTTTGACAGTGGATTGTTTTTGTAAATAGCTACAATTCTTAGTTACTCTTAGGTTTACAACTATTTTATAAATATGGTTTTTTAGTAGGGAAAAACTCAATTTGTAACGCTTATCATAAATAGGGTAATAGAATTTGTAGATAAAATCAATGCAAATCTTGCGGATTTATACAAACTTTTGCAGGAAAACCTTATATCTTTTGCAATCATCAACCATGTGACCTGGGTTTAACCAATCGGAAGACACTAATTTCAGTGATATGCGTACTCTGTAAAGTAAGGATCGCTACAGTTCTTCGATAGCAATTGCCAGGTAAAGTTGTGTCTGTCGTCGAGAGTTTTGCTCGTACGAACATATAAAAATCTTAACTCACAATAAAACTTGGAACTCTTTGCGAAGCTTTGCGTAAAGAAGCAAGCGGGTTAACAACCTAAGTAAAAATGATATTAGATTAAAGTGCTTTTCGCGTTAGTGTAAGATCGTCCGCATAGGGAATTATTAAAAACACTTCAAGCTTTCTCGGAAGGTGTACGCCAAATACACCGCTTTTCTAATAAATTCCCGTAATCATCCTGAGATTAACAAAATTTATGTGTAAATAAATAATAACTGTTTCGAGTAAGAACGATCATTATTGTGAGCATAACAACTTTGTTGTGAAAATTCTAATTGGTGTTAGCAGTTAGACGGAATCGTCAACGAGCCGTATCGAAGTATCGCCGCTGGACCAACCCGCCGAAGAAGAGGACGCCAGGAAGGAGAGCGACGCCGAAGAAGATGACGCCAGGACGGGAGCGACGATAAGAAGAGGAGGAACGCACATACGGAGGACGTATCAGCAAGTGAACGGAGATCATCAAACAAGTAAAATCGATATAAAATCGAACTATATAAACTATTATTTCAAAATATAAAATGCATGACAATTTGTAATATAATATACATCATAAAACCAATTATTTCTTGGGTATAATAAATAATTTTTCATAACCTCTATTATAGACTCGTTTGTAATTTTGTAGACACACTATATCCTTGTGATAATTAAATCTGTATCGTTGCACTATATTTGGAATTATTTTAAATGAATTCTGTTTAATACGTCTTTATAAATTATTCAGTGCTTAGCAAATGTTAATGAAAGTTTTTTAAATTTATTTGTAATTTGTATCAAGTTAGTGTAGTAACATAACGAATGTTAAATGTTGCTAAGTTAAATAAATTGCAGTAGTCCACATTTCAAATCAAAAATTAAACATTTGACACTTTCGATAAAATCTCTCTCTGTTAATGCTCTCTCATCGCTTGAATAAACAATCGGTTCGCGGAAGTCAACTGCTGCAGCCTCCCGGTATTGTTTTGTAGAGGTCGTCACCTGGGGGACAATGTTGACCAAACTGTTTGGGAATGTACTAGCGCCACCTACGTTTTCTAGACACCACTATCACACGCGTGACAAACTGTTGATTCCGTGACACGCAGAATGTTCTCGTAGACTGTGAATGCTATAATTATACTGCATCGGCTTAATAAGTCATTTAATGTTTCTTATTTATTTCGTATCCCCACCATTTATACTTTGAGCAGTTACAAAGAATAACAATACTGGGAGTGAAAGATATGCAAACGCACAAGTACGCACGTTCGCGTAGGCAGATAAAGACACACACACACACACACACACACACACACACACACACACACACACACACACACACACACACACACACACACACACACACACAAATATACTTCTTCTGCATGTAATGCTGAATACGTACATTTTGTTGCACCTAGGAGAAATGTTAAAATCTATCTCTGTTATAGCAGTTGCCTTTTAAAGTTAGTCTTGGTTGCGTCTAACGATCCGTCACCCATATATCGTTTGTTCGATTTAGTATACAGTTAGTTCAGGAGCGAAATTCTTCTTCCACTGCGAGGGACAAATATTAAAATGAATATAAGTAAATATTAAGTGTAACTAATCGAACGAGACTGTCAGGCCGCACGGAACTCGAGTTCAACACAATACATCGGCTCAGAAGTCAATTGAAGGTAATGGAATACTGTTTGTATGGGTCTCCGCAACACTTTCGAAATAACTTAAATATATTACTGCTCACATGATGTAGGCTAATATAAATTAAAAACTCGAAGTGTCGCAATAATACGTAGGTTTGGTATAAGCAAATATATGTATATAAATTAAAAATTAAATATTTATGTGTCCTTATCAGTCTTTAACAACATAATTTTATCAGTGTACTATGTTTGCTAAGTGGCATTGTGTAGTCACTCGACCGTATTTCGTATTTTCAGTAGCTACACTTGCGAAACCGTGTGTACTATCACGTGTGTCTAAAGCCTGGAAATGAGTCTGAAAGACGACTCCGCTCTTGTGTGGTTTGAAGCGGTTTGCCGGCCTCATCCATTCTCTGCACTTTTGAATTTTCTTCACATCCAATCCACGTGAACTCCATACACTCCAATATTCACGGCCAACTGCTAGTTAGTCGGACCGTAATATGTGACTAATATTAACAATGTTCGGGCTGAACCTGCTAAAATAAAATATCGCCACCACGCTTCTTCATCACCGAGTGGAGTAATCCACACGACTAACGAGTCCTACAACACGGTTACTGTTTATCACCACGTCAACCCGTTTCTTACTTCAACAATCTATTTATTCCTGACTATTTCCTATCGCTTCAAATCACAGTTCAGTACTTTCAGTCTTCTTCCTTCTGGTACGCCATATGTTCAACTTTCGGTTCCATGAAACTCTGTGCTTCATACTTATCATTTTAAAATATTTTTTGTAACTTCAAGTTAATATCAGCTTTTTCTTCCTTACATGCAGAGTTTTGATATTCTTCTTGCTACTTCTATTTTACATCACTAGCATTCTGTTAAGGATTTTTTTTTGAGAGGCGAATTTTGGGGAGAAACTACAAATTATAAAAATGTTTCAAATTTTTTTCAAAAATTTTAATTATAGTTTCGACTATTTGTAAACAGCGTTTGCCAACTATTTTACAAATATAGCTCCCCTCACCAGGAAAAATTAAAATGATTTCTCCCAATATTAATACGATTCTTTAGAATTTGCAGGATGGAGTTCCATAGTTAATTTCTTCATATAGATCTGCCCCTTACCACGTTGGTAAAAAAATGAGATGACTTTCGCAAATCATCGCATTATATTCTAACGTAAATATTTGTGAGAAGTTCTAAATCGCATTGCCAATTTTACGTAGAATAGAAAAAGGTAAGGTTGTCATTCCTTTGGTTTTACGTTTGTTGAACTTCAGCACACGTTCTTCTCTTAGTAAGTTGTACATACTATTGATATATATTCCCCAGTTCTACCTCTGCTTAGTCTATAAAACATCTAAAATATTACCAACGTTGTTTTATCTATTGTACTTTTTACTTAACTTACAGACGTTTGTTTTATTTGATTCAGTGCCTCTTCAACACACAAGTCAAACGGGGATGATGATACGCAAACTGTAGTAGACCCTACATATACCGTTCTTTTGCCGTGCAGCCGGTAAGACTTGAAAGTGCCTGAATAAAAATCACGCAGCTGAGAAAAGTTTTGTAGTTTATTTGTTGATTTACTATATATCAATACACGAAAAATGCAGAAAATATTAAATGATGACTGCTAATTGATTGCTAACAAAAATTAGACTATTTTATTTTAGGCTATATTATTTTTATTGCAGTTATGAGGTATAGACAATTCTAGAAATTTTCACAATCATTGCTTAATTTTTACCGGCATTGTCACTTCAGAGAATCTACAGCTGAAGAAGAATTCGAATTTTTTATTTCCGTACTACATAGAAACAATAAGTGACAAAAATTACATATAAAGAGTGACAATAACTTCTAATAATGTTATACAATATAAACGTTATCTGTAGTACAGTAGTACAGACCTTTTTATATATACTACAAATAGGTAGGCCCTACCTCCTTAGCAAGCTGTGTGGAGGCTACCTTCTAGCTTTAGCAGATGTGGCAGCTGCTCAAAAAATAAAACAAAATAATTTAACACTGATAATATAGCCTATATTAAATCAATTAAAAAATCCTTAATATAGTAAATTAATGTACCCCACTACAGTTTCCATATAAAACCTTGAGAAAATTAAATTATATTTATAAATAAATTGTAAGCATTATTATGAAATTTATGTTAATAAATTATAATCATAACTTAACAAAAACCAACTGATACAAACATTTAAAAAAGTCTGTAAAAAAAAACCTCGAAATTATCCAAAGACAGCAATAAATTTCTCACATTTTTCAAAAACGTAAATAAATTATTTACATCAGTAATAAATTTCGGAAGTTTATTATAAAATTGGGTGCTAAGAATGCAAAAGATCGTTTAAAAGTTGCATTTGTCATGAACTGCTACACTATTATGAGACTACAATCTTATTGAATAAACTTTAGCATTACCACGTTAACTGACCACCTCTCATAAAAAACCTTAAAACTCGATAAACAAAACTATATTTTAGTGAAAGAATGCTCATACTCCTAAATAGAAGCAAGGACGGGTCATTTCTCTTTGCATCGGTCATAGTAATATTCTGATTTTCTTCAGTGCATCTGATACTCAACTAATAGTTGAAAAATACGTACCTCCGCAAACAAGAAATACCATACTGTAATTTAGAATGAATAATAGAATGATACAGCACTTTTAAAATGAAAGGAGGACAATAATATTTTAAAAAGTAAACATTTCTTAAGCAGAATTCATGTATTTTTAAAATTTGTAATACGTTCTTTACAATTAACATTTTCATCTAATAAAACTCCCAAATACTTTATATTTTTTACTTGCTCAATTTTTATACAGTTATCTCACGAATAGGAATTACTTAATACACATGATTTACATTTAAAATAAATATTCTCAATAATTTCAGGTATATCTCTCAAGGAAAATCGTAGAAACTGGATTTTTACACTCATCGCCATCCTATTTACTGTAAACCACTTCTTGAGCATATTAACATCATTCTGTATTTGTTCTCTTATCAAGAAGCAATTCTTAGATCAATAACATAGGGCGGTACCATCAGCAAAGCAAGTCAGACTTCCATAGAATTTGCCTGAGCATAAATTATTGATATAGAACAAAAATAAAGTGGGCCCTAATACCGAAACCTTGTGGGACACCACATCCTTCATTTATCTTGTGACTTCCAAAACATAGGCCTAATTAGATACGTATAATTTTTGTTAATATAAGTGTAATATCAAATCTTGCTTGTCCAATTATTCGTTTTTAGAATTTATAGATATTGTAAGACTATTTAAATGTAAATATTCTAAAAGTTAACAAAATGTTGTAAAAATTGTACCAGTAAATCGGAATATTAAGAATTTTTATGTATAACTGCTTCATGAAATTTGAGTTTTTCTCTACAGTAGGTTTCATTAAAATTAATTCTATTCATGAAATGTCTAGAGTAAAGGCTCTTGTCAGCTTTTAACGGAGATAATTGTCACAAAGAAATTTCACAGCAACTCTGTAAGTAGTTTTCCGGAAAGAGGACACAGGAAATATGCAATCAACGGGGCTTGGTATGTAATCGTGTGATACACATTGCTTTACGATTGCTGGAAGCCGCACAGTTGATATCAACTCGAGTGGTCGATACTTTTTAATACTGTATATATGTGAGACAGAACGTAGACGCCCGATGATTAACAGCGGCTAAATTAACAAATTAATAAAAAACGAAGGACCTTTATATTATATCTTTAATGAACGGTTCCATACATTAAGATAATGCATCAAAAATAAAAATTAAATAAGATAAAACTGAGAAAGTACAAATAGACAACGCTGATAACTGAGGGGAAGTGACTCTTTGTTTTCTTGTAAATAATGGAACTACTAGATAACGCACACACGCCTTCCCTGATAACGCATTAATAACCACAGTAGTCATACGAGATCTGATGTTCAACCATAATTAAAACGTAACCAAATTGTTTTTTTGTTGAATTAAGAATTCAAGCAGCCTTAATTCTATATGTCTACAAAACTAAGCAGACAATATATGTTAATTCTTTTACAATTCTTGTATTTTTCCGGCTTCAAACAATCCAATATACCTGTCTTCATCTTTCTGGAATCCGTTTTCAAGTTGGAAGTAACAATCTTTGTGGATATCAGGTTGTCAGATAGATACTCGTAATATACCCGTTGATGGCGCTTAGTGGAATCACATGGCGGGATGGCTGTTTAACTTCGTCCTTATAAGCTCACAGCGTACCAGGGGGTTATAGTAGACAGTATCCAATCTCAGACTATCAAAATATTTGAAAAAAAGCTAGTCAGTGTGTTTCTATATATACTTAAAAGTAAAGTTATTTACTTTATATTTTTTAATTTTAACAAGCTATCTGCAAATAACAAAGTGTGTCAAAGCTGTTCAAACCCGTGTGTCATAATGCTGTAGTGAAGACACGTTTGTTAGACATGCAAACACTGTACGTTTTTACATTTACGATGTTTGTTTTGACGGTGAAATTGTTATTAAAATTCCGTCACCTGTCCCAGCAATACTGTGTTCTCAGTACAGAAGTGTCTTCCTATGGCAGTCACATGACGTGGACTTGATCCTTTGTTCCTGTGTGTGTGTAGTAAGTAGGCCTACATGAAACTAAAACATTTAATATAAACTGTGTGTGTGTGTGTGTGTGTGTGTGTGTGTGCATATAATCTTGCCTGTGTAGGCCTACATACTAGTCAGGTTTCTTGCATGCCTTTTTATTTGACTTAAAATATTTTTTCGTAAAGAATGTATATTCGAAATATTTGAAATAAAATATCAGTGCAGTCAAAAGGCAAAATAAAAGGATTTATTTATTTGTAAGTGTGTATATATTCACGTGTATGCCAGTGTCTATACGTTTTTGAGTAAATACGCATATATATATATATATATATATATATCAAGAAACGAACTGTAGCAAAAAGTGATTGAATATATATATATATATATATATATATATATATATATAACATAACAATATATAATAATCCAATAAGATTACATACAAAGTCGTCTCTTTGCATAGTTGATCGTCACGTGGTAACTTCGGAGAGAGATTTTTTTATCTGGAGATGAATAAGAAAAGCGAAACCCTCAGAAAGAAGCAAAGAAGTTCAATGTGATGTATATGACATGGTGACAAATTATGACCTTGTCTGGGCCAGCATCTTGGCTTTCCTTCAGCTTCCCACATCCTTGTCAGTAGCACTTTGACAAATTGAAGCATCGCTTAACCGTCTTGCTATACAGTGAAAAGGCGGTCCTTAACTCTGGAACGCTGTGTCCGTGGGCTGCTTATCCGCAATATCCACAGACCGGTCTAAATAACCAGGTTAACCGCATGCTCCCATGACGTACACCGTACTTTCATTAACCTCTTGTTTGAAGACAAAGAACTTGTTCAGAAGAAATAACTATTTTCATTTAAAGCAATTCATTTTTTTAAATAAATTTAACAACGTTTAAAAATTTAGTGAGCGGCTTTCGAATATTAATTCAGAATAAATATGTTCACTGGATTAAAAATTTGTTGTCGCCACTCATTATACATTTACGTAAAACTAATCTGTAAATATTTTAATCATTACCTTCTGCCTTTTGTTGCATTTGAGGTCTAGTGACCTCATATAAGAGTATACAAAGTTTAATAAGTTACACTTTTATACTGTTATCCTTTCTTTAGCATAAGCTTACTGTAAATTTCTGACGTCATATGTTTCTCGTCGAGAATATAGGGGAAATCAATTTCGCCACACATTTATATACCATCATACATTTATATATATCATTATCATTATCACTTGTCAGACCAATCATTGCTGAGCTCCTCGAACATTCCAGCGATTTCTCTTCTGATATATTGGCCACTTTACTGTAGTACATCACCTAACCAGACAAGATTTATAATAAATACTTTATGAAAAGTGGATTAAGAAAAACAATATTCTAAACTCACCAAGTAGAGCTTGGTGGTCTTATTGTGCAAACAAACCTTTCATCGGCCTTAAGGATGATTTGATTAAGTAGGACGACTTTGTTATAACCAACTGTACGACAGCTTATCTTTAAATATACATAAATATAAGCCGCCATATTTAAATCTTATAATATGTATGCTATTTTGACCGAGCAGTAGCATTCTGTTTATAACTTATGTATGTTCCTCCTATTTGAATTCAGTGCACATGGTCTGTACTCAGTAGAAGTAAAATATTTTTTTTTAATGATCAAGGATTCTACCATAAAGACAATTCGAACTATAATCTGCAACTTAAACCAGTAGCAGCATGAAAATCCAGAGTATGTGAGTGTAAGTAAGTGGAATTTAAATTAACTTATACAAGTGTGGCAATCAACTGTGTTGAATACCGTTTCATAATTATTTATTTCAGGTATTTGGTGAAGTGCTAGTGAAAGAAACTAACTTTAGTGACAGTGGTTTATGTGAAACAGATTGTCAATGGGATTGATAGATAAACTCAGGAATGAACATGAATAACATGATATGTAAGTAAAATTTATAAGTAATTTTAGAAAACTCTCACGTTGTGATTATCACTGATAGGAGAATGCCATTATTTATACATACATGGCACCTGATAATGTATTTAAGATGAGTAAAATAAATGGAAGGACAATAGTATCTAAAAGCTTAAAATCTGATACAGATATAAATAATTAAATCCAAAAGAAGGACTTAACAAAACCAAAGAGACTATTCATAAAAATTAAATGTAACAGATAGTAAATTTTTTCACGTTAACTAAGTTGAATAGTTTATAAACAGGCTTGTGTATTTTGACTCTCCAGTGGCATGTATTCCATTCTCAACACAGACTATATAGTTTGTTTTCATGTGTTGCTTCCATTTTTAAGATTATTTGAAATCGCCAAGCTGTAGGCTATTCCTGACAAGCGAAACCCTAGCACAATAATACTAGTGATCATTTAGCGATAGGCCCATTTTCCCTTCGATTCTTTTAACACGTGGTCAAAATTTAATTCAATGGGTGTGAGTCAGCATCCTTGTTTCAGCGCTTTAATTCCTAAAATTTTTTGTTTGCTTTTTATATATCTGTTCCACATTAATATTTCCAGAGTTTCGTCACTCGTTCACTGTCATAGAGGTCAACAAACATTAGCTAGAGTTGTTGATTTCTTAAAACTTCTTAACTTCTTTCCAGTAACCCGTATAACCTAAAATATTAAGACTTACCTGCTCGAAAGGTTTTTAGTGCAATTATGCTAATTTATGTAAATTATTAAATTATCCAATTAAGTTGTATATCTATCAAATCAATATAAATACGCAAATATATTATTCTAACAATTTACTGGGTGATTGAGTGTATTCACTGTTAATTAGCATAATTATTGAGACTCTTTGTAAGCAATAAGACAATTACTTGAAACATGACAAATTAATTATTTGAGGTTGGTCGCAATAATGAACGCAAGATATACATACGCAATAAATACTTATTTATTACACATTATTGAATAAGCAAATTCTTGATATACAAATGAGATTATGTCATGTAAATACATTCGAACAAATCACATAATAACATAAATCATAATAATAGTCATTTCGTTGTTCCCTGAAAAACAAGACATACAATGCTATCAAATACAACACACAATAATATGAATATGCACAAACAATAAACAATCAAATATACTTCATTCTAAGCTAAATGCGTTCATTAATGCCCTCAGATGAGTGACTTTAATATTTAAAATTATTAATTTTACGATTTATATAGATCTCTCGGGAGTAGCTCTTTGAAAAGAGACAGTGCAGTAGTAAGTATCAACTAGTATTAAAACGTAAGGACTTAACTTGGAAAAAGCATATCCACAAATTCCATCGGTGTGAGATTCTATCCGTTGATTGGTTCCGTGTACATGGTTATCGCTGTTAGTCGACGCGCACTGACACTTTCACTTGCGATAATCCCACTCGCGTTATGTGTAGTGTGATGTCGGAGTTATCCGCTTGGAATAAGTGTCTTTACATTTTTATGTATTAAAGATGCAATCATCAGCATTGGTGTAGTTCGATTAAGAGTTTGCTGTAAGCGTGATTCAGGTAGCTAATTACTTTTGTCTACCTTGGACGTGATATGTGCTATGTGTGCACTCATATATTCATGAGTGTTAATCCGCTTAGTTCATATACCCAAATTTAGAATGATTATGGTTGGATAGTGTTTTATAATGTCTGAAATTGTCGCACAATGTTTTACTGTCGAAATGTTAATTCACTCGTAATGCATATATGCATGCCGAACGTATTCTACGTATTCTAAAGTCTCTCGTATACACTTGGCATTTAACGATATTTATGTACATTCGCACTGCTTGTTACTGCGGTAAGTTCGGTAACTCGGATGATCTATCGAACACACGTTTTGTAGAACTGAGATTGAATTGAAATGTCTAAGTTCGACTAAGACCGAGACTTGGTTATAACTATGTCACTGACTGACTAACTGATTTGAAAGTTGAGTAAGTCGGAGTAAGTACCGAGTAAACTATTACGACTGTTAATCATATTACTACTATTACCGTTGCCACTACTACTATTACTGAGCAATTACCACTATTACTACTGAGCTTCGCGTCCTCGTAAACAGTTTTTATCAATCACCATCTACCAGAATGCAATTTCCTTACATCCACGCCTGCGGCCGTTGTTGATAGGTTCATAATTTCCTTCCACCTTGTAGATTTTTGGTCATCGGTTTCCTGATTCGTCGTCCAAGTCGTCACTACTCTCTCCACCAGTTCCTTTGGAAGATGTCAAACTCTGGTTGGTCGTTGGGCATCTCCCGAAGTACCCCAGCGACGAACGTTGCGTTGTTTCTCGGAAAGTGGAGCAATTGCCCGCCTGTCCATCAATCTTTTGTTTCTCTGTTGTCGAGGCTCGCTGTTATCGCCTTTGTTAAGAGTCTGCAGTGTTTTGGTCCATTGTTCGTTCACCCTTCGTTTTTTCCCGTCAATTACCAACTCTTCGCTGGGCGTCATCCCTGGACGGCTCCCACGCTTTCTAGTTGTAAATCTGACTTGACATCTGGGTTTGTTTTCACGCTGGGCTGAGTACGTATCTCGTATTCATTGAATACCCGTCCCATTGTCTACATATTCGTCAAGATTTCTCTGCACCCTTTGTTATTGAGTATTTCATTCATACGTACGCGCGTTACAACTTAACCCCCACAGCATGTGTTCCATCTAACTTCTGCGTAACCAGGCTACTGGACTCTGCCTTTTGTTTGGTTTGTTTTGGTATTGTAAATCGTAGCTAAGTTCGTTCTGTCAACGATGTTCCCAATTTTCTATTGTTACGTGTAGTCGGGCGTTTCTTCATTGTTTCTCCACTGGCGTCGGGTCTGACGTGTGTCTAATCGTTCTTATTTACGACTCGGGCCTGGTTGTTAACTCGGGTGTGCATGAGCGTACCTCTTGATCACAAAATTATAAATTTTTGAGCACTATATTGTCCCCAAATTGGATTGGATGTTGGGTCATCAGGAGACATCTGATCCAATTTCTGCGCTCTGTCCCAGTCGTGGACGTCTGCCTTGGAATGGTCATGGTTGGATGACCTATTCTCTCTCTCATGGTGCAACTGATAGTTATTCCCTATCTTTTGGGTCTTATATGATTACATGAATTTATTGCCGCCCATCTGAGTGAAATGAACGCATTTTTTACGTACTATCCGTCTATATGTGGATTATACAATATTATTTCATGTTAATAATTGAAATAAAATATCTACATCTAATCATTAGACAGTTTGTTTCGTTTCTTATGCTACATTCTTACGTTATACATATATAACATGATAAATTAGCTGATGATTCGCTAGCAATAAAATCAATTAATCGTACATTGATGAATCATATAATAACAAACAATACTTTTAATTCACTTCTAGTGTCCCACAACTATAGTCACTAAATAAACAAATACATACATAAGGTTAACTTGCGACACATATTATAATTGATTACACTAATTAAGGAAATATGCATAATCAATAAACAACTAAGGATTCATCCTACCTCATGATATGTACCTTGATACTTGTTCCTAAGGTTACAAAATGATTACCTCATGTTTAAATTATTAATTATACACTACTTACTCAATTCACTATATCTTTATTAATTTATTGCTTCACAATTATCTAATGTCCCTTTTATAATACCATAAATGTCCCTTTTATACACGGTACACGTTATCAAGTTATTTTATGTACATCAATGATTAGATATCTAATTGGCATCGTAAATGAAAGAATACATCGTGATCACACAAACAAAATTGACATTAAAGCTTAAATTATACATAGTATAGCAAAATTTACATTATTCATTTGCTAGCTGGACTGGTCCCGCGGGACAAGTACCTGAATCGTGTATTTCCCCCTTTTAGCCATCTAGCAGCCGGTGTTATTCTTATCTTCTTGCATAACTCGTACCTCTTTCGCCGGCTCATAATACGCCTTAATCTGTCGCAAGTTAAATCTTCCTCGTACTTTATCGCTGTCGCATTCCACGAGCTCGTACGTGGCCTCGCCGAGGATACGGTTAATCTTATAAGGTCCTGAAAATAGTTCAAAGAACTTGTCGATCTTTTTCATCATAGCGTCCGATTGATGGTATGTTCTTACCAACACCTTGTCGCCTATTGCGAACTTTGTTATTTTTTTGCTCTCGTTGCAACGCTTCACGTGCTTCTCCATTTTCTCCTTAATCTTTACAAATATATTATTATCGAGCTTTCCTTCAATATTAATAATTCCTCTGTCTAAGCATTGTTCCCATGCTCGTGTCGGTCTTGTACCGAGGTGTGCCTCATGAGGGGTAACTTCGATTGTCTCGTGGTACACCTCGTTCAAGCACGCTTCGATCGTCTTTACGTATTGGGACCATTTAGTATGTCGGTCATTCACGAAAATCCGGAACAAGTTGCCAAGTTGTCGGTTAATCCTCTCGGCAAGATTAGTACAAGGGTTTCGTATTGCGGTAAACTTCGGTTGGATATTTAATTCCTTTAATCCGTTGATCCACTTTTTGGAAGTGAACTGGGTCCCGTTGTCCATCAAAATGGCCCTTGGTTGTCCGAACTCTTCACAATAACTTCTTATTCTCCGCAACGTCGTGGTGGTCGTTGCCCTTCGGAGCGTAAATAACTTGACGTATTCGTGAACTTATCTACCATCACGAGCAAATATTTAACGCCACCTGCTCCTGTCGGTAGAGGTCCATAATAATCCGCGCTTACCAGATCTCCTCTTGCTGTAGCTACCACCGCACGGGTCCCACCAAACAGCACTTTGTTGTTGGTGTCTTTGCACTTCTGGCAAACGTCGCACGCTTGGATATAAGTTTTGACCCTTTTCAAAATCTGGTCGCACGTGAAATGTTCCCGCAGCATCTTCACGCACTTTTTCGTCCCCAAATGTCCAAACATCTGATGAATCTCAGCGATTATATCCCTTGATACGTTATCAGGAACGTATAGTTTCCACTCGTTCCGCTGCCGCCTATATAATTTATTATCGACATACTTATAAAATTTATTTAAATTTTGATCTAAATTTCCATTTTTAATTTTATTAATAATTATCTTGAGTTTGTTATCCTCCATTTGGTGTTTTCCAATGTCCTTGATCATTTTACGTACTTCGTATTTCATTTTAATAGTGAAGTGATTGACCAAATATTCGTGTGTATTGTCATAAACTTCGTCTAGTTTCGTATCGTGCGGGTACCTGCTTAGAATGTCTGCTACTATATTGTCTTTGCCTTTGCAATGGATGATATCGAATTTATACTCTTGTACAGCGAGAATCCACCGCGTAATTCTCGAATTATTCAGATGGCATTTATTCATGAACGTCAATGCCTTGTTGTCAGTTATTATTGTCAATGGTTGACCGAGAATGTACATGCGGAATTTTTCTAAGCACCTGACAATACTTAAGAGCTCCTTTTCCGTGGTATAGTAGTTCCGCTCGGCACCTTTGAACGTTTTACTTGTGAAGGCAATCACGCCAATCTCCCCTTCTTCATCAAGCTGATAAAGTTGGCCCCCGTATGCGAAATCGCTAGCATCACATTGTATATAGTATCTCTGGTTTGGGCGCGGAAATCTTAAAACCACGGCATCAACAAATAAGTTCTTAACTTTCATAAAACAATCGTCTAACTCAGCTGTCCATGAAAACTTGTGACCTTTCTTCAATAATTCATGTAGAGGTTGCGTTGTCTCTGCATATTTACTTGTGAAGCGGTTATAGAAGTTAGTGAGGCCTAAGGAACCTTTTAACTGTTTCTGGTTCTTGGGCTTCGGGAAATCCATAATGGCTTTTATTTTCTCGTCCGTAGCTTGGATTCCACGTGTTGTCAGCTGGTATCCAAGATGCGAGATTTCTTGTCTGAAAAACTGTGACTTATTGAGGTTAACGGTCAGGTTTGTTTTGTTGAGGTTATTTAACAGTGCTTCCAAATGTGCTAAGTGCGTTTGAACGTCGTTGGAATAGCACAAGCAATCATCAACGTATATGAGTGTGTTTCTTTTAACTTCTTCATCCAAGGCTGTATCCAATCCGCGTGTCAGTGCCGCCGAACTGGTACTGAGGCCGAATGGTGTTACAGTGAATTGGTAGCACCTTCCTGTGGTGAATGGGTAGCAATGAATGCGGTGAACTTCCTGCATTCTTGTTTCAATGGCACCTGCCAAAAGCTACTGGACAAGTCAACGGTAGATAGGTAGCGCATCTCACTACACCTTGCCAAAATCTCGTTGATCGGGGAAACGCCTTCATATTCGGGTATCGTTACGCCATTTACTTTTCTTGCATCGAGATATAAACGGACTCTTCCATCTCTTTTGATTACTGTGACGAGTGGATTTATGAACGGACTCGTGCATCTTTCTATCACTCCGTACCGCAGCATCCTGTCAATCAATCTCATCCTTTACCTTTTCCTTATAAGCAAGTGGTACAGGCCAACCCCGTTGAAAGTAGGGTGTCCTGTCCGTGACTTGAAATTCATGCTCGTATCCTTCTATCCTTCCCGGGCATTCCCTGAACACTCTCCTATTCTTTATTAGTATTTCCCTCAATCGTTCCAATATCTCTTCATCTTGACAATCCATGCTTCCTATCTTCTCGTTGATATTCCTCAGAATCTCTTCTTCCTCTCCATTATTTAACAGTTCGATGTTCATGATGGGTACGGCGCGCACCTCTTCATCAGCTGTATTCCTTAATTCGATCTTCTTGTTTCCGATGTCGATGCGACATCCCACTTCCTGTAAAAAACTTATTCCTAATATGCATGGCTTAATGAGATCTGGTATTACTAAGAAAACACATTCATTTTTTATTCCGTCAATTTTAATATCGCACAGTATCTGCTTTCTGATTAATTTAGATTTATTCCCAACGGCACTAATGATGAGGGAATTAGTCATTGGTAAAACTTCGTTTGGTTCAATGTCCTTCTTATTCACGTTGAACATTTCTTCTGATAGGCCGTTGATGACAGAGCCTGTGTCAATCAGAGCCGACACCGTAATGCCGTTGTTAAATTTGATAAGTATTTCGGGACACTTTAATACTTGTTTAATAATTTCTTCGTCATCTTCTTGTAGTAGGTCACTTCTCAAGTCCGGTAATAGAATGTTGACATTATTGGTTGAGTCGGGTTTGTTTACAAAAACTAAGTCATTCACTGTGCAGGGGTGTTTTTTTTTTACCATTGTTGTCGGTATTCGTCCTTGGGGTGGTGTCGTCGACCGCTCTACTCGTGCTCGCCGAACTGTTAACAAAATCAACAGTGTTTATTGCGTTGTACTGCTTGTCACCATAACGGGTTCCCTGTGGCCGCCCCTGCCAAACCTGTTTCTTGTCACTCTCACTCTTATTTGAAAAGTTACCCTTCGGCCGGTTGGTGGACCCACTTTCTTCGTTAGCTGGCCGGTAATGTGTTCGTCTGTTATTTTCATTGCTCGGCTGAATACTTGTGTATTCCGTGATCAAAGCCTCAAAGTTTGGTATCGGTGATCCCGCGCGTGATTACAGCGATCTGCAGGTCCCTACCAAAATGCCTAGAGATTTTCCTGATTAACTGACGATCAGTCAATGTGGGAGTTAATTGTCGGCTTTCTAATAGGATCCTCTCGATATACTGAATAGCCGTAATCGGTCCGTGCCACTCAAATTTCCCATATTCAAGGTTATCACGGATGATGTCTTGTCGCTCTAAACCCCAATATTTCAATGTGAACGCCTCCTTGAACTCCTCAAACGTGGATATCTGGTCCCTGATTACGTGCCACCATATACTAGCGTCCTTTTCTAGGTGCTTACCGATCCATTTGATATCACTGTTTGAATAATACAACTCCTGGAACTCCGACAATTCCTTCAGGAACTCCATCGGGAATCTGTCGGTTCCATCGTATGTAACCGGTTCCATCGTCGTTCCACCTGTACCTGTCCGTTGACCGTTCTACTTGGCCCAGACTCCCCTTCGGTTATCTGCCGCCGCAATCTTTCTAATTGACACTTCAGTTCTTTAATGTGGGTTGTCTTCTCTTTGACGTTTTCGTCCAGTTTCTGCTCTGTCGTCTTCTGTTTGCCGTCTACTTCTTCAATTCTTTGTTGTGGTGTGTTGTTTGTGTCTCCCTGTTCTTGGTGCTGCTGCCTAAGTGTGTGGTATAATTCGGCTTTTAATTCTTCTTGTTTCTTGTGGTTATCTTTGATGTGCGAGTCTAATTTATTGTGGACCTTCTTAATACTCGTTTTGGTGTTTTGTGCGATGTTTTTTAATTCTTGGCGATCTGACTCCCTGGTTTCCCATATTTCTTCGAACTTTTTAGTAGTGTCGTCCTTTAATTCTTTCATAGTGTCCTCCTGTTTTTTCTGGACTTCACTTATTTTGTCATCACAGATGGTCTTGTGGTCACGCATTTCTGCTTGTATTTGCGCGATCTGTTCGGCCATCTGTCGCTTGACCTCTTCCTTATGACTATCTAGTCTTCGTTTAGTTTGTCAAACTTCTCATTAATTACTGCAATAGTTCCATTAATTTCTTCCTTCTGCTTCTCGAATTTCTCATTAATTACTTTGAGATTGTTCTCATTAATTACTTTGAGATTGTTCTCATTAATTACTTTGAGGTTTTCACTCTGTGTACGCATGAAATCCATCAGTGAACACAGCGTCACCTCTTCTGTGGTTGTTGGGACTCCTGTCCCCGCGCTCTGACGTCTGACGTGTCTTCCGTCATGTTCGGTTCGACCGTTGAGTTCTCTTCTCCGTTATCGGGTATACCTAACTGGTTGTTGATTTCGAAGCTCATACTGTCTGAACTACTGGCCATTTTAGCTTTACTTCGTGTAAACATCCAGTCAAGCTAACCTTACACTAAAAATGTTATTCTAATATATTACTTTACTTAGTCTAACTACTGCCTGCTCTCTTTTGCCATGCGGTGGGCGCCATTTACATTTAGTGCAATTATGCCAATTTATGTAAATTATTAAATTATCCAATTAAGTTGTATATCTATCAAATCAATATAATTACGCAAATATATTATTCTAACAATTTACTGGGTGATTGAGTGTATTCACTGTTAATTAGCATAATTATTGAGACTCTTTGTAAGCAATAAGACAGAATTACTTGAAACATGACAAATTAATTATTTGAGGTTGATCGCAATAATGAACGCAAGATATACATACGCAATAAATACTTATTTATTACACATTATTGAATAAGCAAATTCTTGATATACAAATGAGATTATGTCCTGTAAATACATTCGAACAAATCACATAATAACATAAATCATAATAATAGTCATTTCGTTGTTCCCTGAAAAACAAGACATACAATGCTATCAAATACAACACACAATAATATGAATATGCACAAACAATAAACAATCAAATATACTTCATTCTAAGCTAAATGCGTTCATTAATGCCCTCAGATGAGTGACTTTAATATTTAAAATTATTAATTTTACGATTTATATAGATTTCCCGGGAGTAGCTCTTTGAAAAGAGACAGTGCAGTAGTAAGTATCAACTAGTATTAAAACGTAAGGACTTAACTTGGAAAAAGCATATCCACAAATTCCATCGGTGTAAGATTCTATCCGTTGATTGGTTCCGTGTACATGGTTATCGCTGTTGGTCGACGCGCACTGACACTTTCACTTGCGATAATCCCACTCGCGTTATGTGTAGTGTGATGTCGGAGTTATCCGCTTGGAATAAGTGTCTTTACATTTTTATGTATTAAAGATGCAATCATCAGCATTGGTGTAGTTCGATTAAGAGTTTGCTGTAAGCGTGATTCAGGTAGCTAATTACTTTTGTCTACCTTGGACGTGATACGTGCTATGTGTGCACTCATATGTTCATGAGTGTTAATCCGCTTCGTTCATATACCCAAATTTAGAATGATTATGGTTGGATAGTGTTTTATAATGTCTGAAATTGTCGCACAATGTTTTACTGTCGAAATGTTAATTCACTCGTAATGCATTATATGCATGCCGAACGTATTCTAAAGTCTCCCGTATACACTTGGCATTTAACGATATTTATGTACATTCGCACTGCTTGTTACTGCGGTAAGTTCGGTAACTCGGATGATCTATCGAACACACGTTTTGCAGAACTGAGATTGAATTGAAATGTCTAAGTTCGACTAAGACCGAGACTTGGTTATAACTATGTCACTGACTGACTAACTGATTTGAAAGTTGAGTAAGTCGGAGTAAGTACCGAGTAAACTATTACGACTGTTAATCATATTACTACTATTACCGTTGCCACTACTACTATTACTGAGCAATTACCACTATTACTACTGAGCTTCGCGTCCTCGTAAACAGTTTTTATCAATCACCATCTACCAGAATGCAATTTCCTTACATCCACGCCTGCGGCCGTTGTTGATAGGTTCATAATTTCCTTCCACCTTGTAGATTTTTGGTCATCGGTTTCCTGATTTGTCGTCCAAGTCGTCACTACTCTCTCCACCAGTTCCTTTGGAAGATGTCAAACTCTGGTTGGTCGTTGGGCATCCCCCGAAGTACCCCAGCGACGAACGTTGCGTTGTTTCTCGGAAAGTGGAGCAATTGCCCGCCTGTCCATCAATCTTTTGTTTCTCTGTTGTCGTGGCTCGCTGTTATCGCCTTTGTTAAGAGTCTGCAGTGTTTTGGTCCATTGTTCGTTCACCCTTCGTTTTTTCCCGTCAATTACCAACTCTTCGCTGGGCGTCATCCCTGGACGGCTCCCACGCTTTCTAGTTCTAAATCTAACTAGACATCTGGGTTTGTTTTCACGCTGGGCTGAGTACGTATCTCGTATTCATTGAATACCCGTCCCATTGTCTACATATTCGTCAAGATTTCTCTGCACCCTTTGTTATTGAGTATTTCATTCATACGTACGCTCGTTACAACTTAACCCCCACAGCATGTGTTCCATCTAACTTCTGCGTAACCAGGCTACTGGACTCTGCCTTTTGTTTGGTGTGTTTTGGTGTTGTAAATCGTAGCTAAGTTCGTTCTGTCAACGATGTTCCCAATTTTCTATTGTTACGTGTAGTCGGACGTTTCTTCATTGTTTCTCCACTGGCGTCGGGTCTGACGTGTGTCTAATCGTTCTTATTTACGACTCGGGCCTGGTTGTTAACTCGGGTGTGCATGAGCGTACCTCTTGATCACAAAATTATAAATTTTTGAAATTTTTGAGCACTATAGGTTCTTCAGCTTCCATTCATATGCTATTCACATTCTCGATTTTATGACTTTCCGCGTATTCTACTAACAATGCTAGTTATTGTGTTATCCTTGGATAATTATGACAATTTATTGCATGCAGCCCTGATTTGCAGAGTACTCGCGACCTATTGTTTTTGGTGAAGATCGGTTGTGGGAAAGGGGTAGTTTACCGGCAACGGTTTTTTTTTAGCAAGGGTAATTTTGTTTGTTTGGCAAACGATAACAGCCGCAAATTCAAACAGAATCAAATAATGTTTCGCATACAGCCCTGAAGTGTAGATTTCTCAAGATCTGTTGATTTTGGTGAAGATCGGTTAAGGGAAAGGGGTAGTTTACCTGTAACGTTTTATGTTTTAACAAGGGTATTTCCTATGGCAAACGATAACAGCCGCAAATTCAAACAGAATCAAAAGATTATTTGCATACAGCCCTAAATTGTAGAGTTCTCAACACCTATTGGTTTTGGTGAAGTTCGGTTGAGGGAAAGGGGTAGTTTACCTGCAACGTTTTTTTAACAAGGGTATTTTCTATGGCAAACGATAACAGCCGCAAATTCAAACAGAATCAAATAATGTTTTGCATACAGTCCTGATTTGTAGAGTACTCACGACCTATTGTTTTTGGTGAAGATCGGTTAAGGGAAAGCGGTAGTTTACCTGCAACGGTTTTTTTTATCAAGGGAAATTTTTTTATTTGGCAAACGATAACAGCCGCAAATTCAAACAGAATCAAATAATGTTTCGCATACAGCCCTGAATTTTAGAGTTCTCAAGATCTATTGTTTTTGGTGAAGATCGGTTAAGGGAAAGGGGTAGTTTACCTGTAACGTTTTATGTTTTAACAAGAGTATTTCCTATGGCAAACGATAACAGCCGCAAATTCAAACAGAATCAAAAGATTATTTGCATACAGCCCTAAATTGTAAAGTTCTCAAGACCTATTGTTTTTGGTGAAGATCGGTTAAGGGAAAGGGGTAGTTTACCAGCAACGTTTTTTTAACAAGGGTATTTTCTATGACAAACGATAACAGCCGCAAATTCAAACAGAATCGAATAATGTTTTGCATACTGCCCTGATTTGTAGAGTACTCAAGACCTGTTGTTTTTGGTAAAGATCGGTTAAGGGGAAGGGGTAGTTTACCTGCAACCTTTTACGTTTTAACAAAAGTACTTGAAAATTCATTTAAACTTTATCAAACAATGGTAATTGTTAAAAATAAAATAATTTTGTTGCCGGAATAAAATTATAATTTTTTCATTTTAATCTAAATTATGTATGAGTTAATATCTTTATATATATAATTCTTCTGTACGTGTGTATGTCACTGAACTCCTCCATGTATAAAATAATATATCGTTCGTGGCAGGTAAGCATATCTCAGTTATGTAATGTTTACGTTTCCATTTTATTATTATGCCTACAGCAATAAAAAGGCAGGTAAGACACACACACACACACACACACAATTCACGTTATTTCTGGCCTCACTCATGTTTATTTTCTTACATTTGCGCGCTTTTTAAATGGAAAGTGACGAAACCCACACCAACATAACGCGTGCAAGCCAAAAAAATGGACATCAATTTGCTTCCTGTGGATCGCTGGGCAGTGTAACTGCACGTGTTTACAGAGGAACGATTCATAGACAGACTTTTCGTCTTTAGGGAATCAACCCTCTGCAAGATGCTGAGGGTCCATGAGTGACTTCGGAGCGCTCCTTCTTTTTCGCGTGTTTGTTCTGTGAAACATACACTGTAGATTCGCAGCTTTACTCTAAGCAACGCTCAATAGGAAATGTTGAAAATTTTTGTCCACAGTGTACCCTCATTCACACTAAACCTGCTCTGATGTTTTAATTACGGACATCATAATATTAAAACTTTGGAAACTTGAGCACTACTTAATGGAGATCAATCATTAACTTATACAAGCCATTAATTTTATATATATGTGTACAACGTTATCGGCAACAAAGAAGTAGTTTTTGTTAAAATTCCTTCCCGGGATATTTGGCCGTAGTCCAATGTTTTCTACAAAACCAGACGTTTCGGCAATGCCATCGACTTCCATCATCAGTGAAAATCGAGTGCGATAACGTGAGGTGGTATACGTTAGTGACCACAGTACTGTGGTTAAGGCTGAAGCAGTAAGTAGAAAGAAGTAGTTTCTATGGTAATATTTCATTTCGAAAATGATTGTAAATATAAATCTTAGAATATGGAAGTCATGTATGGTTCTCCATACCGATATTTTTGTACGTAGTCGATAAGCAAGATTTTTACTATTATACATACTTCCTATTCATTCATATAGTTTTGCAGGTTTTCATATACTATTTCTGAAAACTATTCATACACTGTTTATAAAACTCTCTATATATAAAATGTTCAGTTGTTACAGAGCTCGCACTGTAACAGCGCGCGCACGTGCGTCTGTGTGCGTGAGTAAAAGTACTTGTACCATACACACTTTTTGTTTCTGTTAAATTCTTCTTCACTACTTTCTTATTTAATCACTACACGGTTAAACAATTCATCCTCTAGCTATTCCAGAAGTATTAATATGCCATTTAAACATCACTCCATATAACGATGTTTCATCTACATCTTACTGTTAGTTCTTTTCTATGCACAAATCTGATGCATACTGTACATAACTAGGATGCTACACGAGAATATGGACCAGCAATTTAAACATGACGTTTCCATTGGTTAATTTGAAAGGATTTCTACGAAAGATAGAATTTTTAGTTACATCCGTTTCAGTGACGTATAGTTGATTAAAATCAAGTGAACGTCATTCATTACACTCGTCTCTAAGATAAGGTCGGTCATCGTACACATTAAACCCCTAAAAAGGTAGAGACATGAATGAAATCGATTGACGGACGGGCCGAAAAGATTTGGATTACCGGAAGTAAAGTCTAGAACAGCCTGAAAACAACGGTTACTAGGTTTTGTTCTGTAAAACATTTTAAACTTATCGTAAACATGCTAAATTTTAAACTTTTTAACCTCAGAAATATTTAAATTTAACTTAGAAACTTCGCTTTGAGGCTTATAAATGTTATCATATGATAAAGATAAACAATCGTGCTTGAAATTTTTTAAATATAAATTATCTTCATTATAAAGAGACTACTTATAAGACATATAATTTGTAATGACTAGAAATCAATTAAGACAGTACAGTTTTAATTTATTAATAATCTAAGTATAAGTATTTTTGTTTTCACATTTAGGGATAACCTATGTTTTAAAAAGAAAAACTGATACATATAATTATATGTTACATACTGATACATATAATAATAATAATAATAATAATAATAATTATTATTATTATTATTACAGTAACGTAATATTAATATTGCTATTAATAATATGATGCTCTACGACAGGCTTTTTATTTCTGCTATTAGATGCTGTGGGTTAGGTTGCCTCCATTGTTTAGGTCTACCATATTTTCATTTATATTATTCTGTCGGAAGATTCTGCAAAACCTGCTACTAAGTTCTGGACTTTTCTCTATCGTAGAATATAAATACCACATACACTTGAACGCACTTTTCTGGAACGCATCTAAGATATAAAACGCATTTGAGGCTTAACTAAGATGGAGCGTTTCCTGAAACATATTAAACTTTACGGAATAAATGAGTAGGTAATAAAAAAAACGTACTAAAGTGTGAGGCTGCCAAATTTCTGTTGCCTCCTTCATGACGGTTCCACGCCCTTCTTTACAATACCGCCTTCGCAACAACACACACACACACTCCAGTATATTGGTTCTTATTTATTTTGTTCTTTGTCACGCCATTCAGAATGTAAATAAGTAATTATCGGATCCATGGATGCGTGCGTTGTGATGTTAAAGCGGAATGAGTTTGTTTAGCCCCGCGGGTACTGTGAGAACCGCGCGCGTGCACAGCCGGGAGACTGGCCAAATACACGGCCGAGCAACCACTTCTCTCCTTACACTATTGTTCAAGGTGTTTTTTAAAAGTTGGCTGAGGTTTTTATTTCTATGTTATATAAATATATTCATGCTGTTAAGTTATAACTGCGAATTCTAAACTTTGTTGCAGTCATATCACAAGAATAATTGTATGCAAATGTAAAATAATTTTGTCTTTGCGGGTTAGACAGATTCAAGAAGCTGAAAGAATTAAAAGAAAAGTAGACTCATTTTTCGATTACTCTTTCCGAGAAAATTTTTATACTTGCAGGAAAACCTATATATATTTATTAAATGCGTGCGCGTGCGCGCGCGCGCGCGTGTGTTTAATGATTGTATACACATTAACGTGATAACAAGACACAGATGTTCTTCAAGACGCGCAGGAAACTCATTGTGAGCGATGCATGAAACGATACCACTTATGTTGACTCGTACTGTCAGTAGCGTCTTTACAGTATGAATGTCATACTGAATTATAACGTCTGGATTATACATAAGGATAACTACCTGACAAAGTCAAAACGTAAAGAAGAGTACTGAGTAAATAAGGAATGAAAAAATTAAGTGATCCAAGTGTTACTAACATCCAAAAATAATCTCCTGACCCGAGGTCTATGAAAAAAAAAGAAAATATTACATGTAATTCAAGACATCGATCAAATAATAATGTAACTCCACCATATTTACATACACGTAGGCCTGTGTATGCATATAAACAAACATAGTCTACGTACATACATGTATACTTATATAATAACAGCATATGTACATAAACAGTTACATTCACACATTATAGCTCTACTTGAACTATTTGTAATATGTTTCCAGATGTATTATCTTGCTCCAGCTCGACTCAGCGTGTGGAAATGAGTACTCAGGATACGGGCACTGCTCACCAAACTACCTTCCTTTGTATCGAACGGCTCAAATAAGGCAGCCTACCCTGCTTAACTCCAAAATTACTTCGGTGTTATGAAAAAAAGGCATTATTAGACATTCTAATACATATCATTAGTAGTATGTTCACTACTGAAATAAGGCCATGCCATAAATGCCTGTTTTGCAATTAATCAAGGACTATAATTTTATAGTTACCGTCAATTTGAGTTTATTGATTATTAACACTCTTCTGGTTTCATAAACCATACTGTCTATTCTAACGGCCTGTCTGTATATAACAGTTAGTTTTTCATCAGCAAAATAATGGCATTCCTTAAATATTGTTATACTTAAATATATATAGACCTATAATATTCCAAAACAAAATTAATACAATATTAAGTTTAAAATATTGATAATATAATATTTTGCTACGCTATATGTAGACATGTATTGTCACCTGTACCAATTTAATACACATTCGATGACTACCCCATCTATAAATATTTATAGGATCATTATATTATCAATATTTTAAACTGTAATATTGTATTAATTTCGTTTTGGAGTATTATAAATTTGTCTGTGTACTTAAGTAAAATAGTATGTATGGAATGTAATTATTTTGCTGTTGTAAACAAACTGTCTCAACTACCCCCTCTCACTCTCTCTCACACACAAGCACATTCGCTCAGTTAATTGGTCCTGTGTTATAGATATTTTCTCTTGATCCGTATACAGGTCCTGATGATGACAAATAAATATTGTCGAAACTTCGACTGAAATAATGTAAAAACGTGTGTTATAGGCAACTTATTGACCGATCCTCGCTAAACCTTCCATCGTTAAAATTTATTGATCGTCGACGGTCACCACTAAATTAACGATAGTTGTTAAAGTGCGGTTCCTTATTCCCGAAAAAAAAACAGATTTATAGGTTCAGCTAATCTAGTTTTAGTGCACATAAAAGTGGTGAATTGTCATGATTTGTAAACTTTAACTGGTTTCTTTTAAGGACATCCCCGCAGCGATCTTGTGGCATTAGATTCATATCGATTCATTTCGTGTCCGCATTGTTTACTAACTGGATACAAAATAAATTATCGTTTACAAATTTAGATCTGATTAACCAGGATAATAACATGTATCTATTTTATTAACAGAGGTCGTAATGTTGTTAATATTTTTAATATTCTACATATCGTACAAAGTTTTAATGTTATAAATCATGACTAAAAGTAATGTTTTTTTAGTACATGTATAACTTGTAAGTTTCATAAAGATAGGCCATGCTATGTTTAATTTATTTGTAAACATAAAGGTGCCTGATTTGCTGACAGAGGTAATTCTATCCTAGGAGATAACCCAATGAAAATGTTTGTTTCCTTTGTGATGGCGGAGTGATATTTTCATTTCTTCTTCTTCTTCTTGTTAAGACTTTAACATTAACAGTTAAACGTCCGGAACGAGACATTAACGTGAAAGTGTACCAAATGTTTCGTATATAATTGTGGACACCATGGATAGAGACAGTTTGGTCAGGGTTCTGTAGTAAAACGTCGGCCGGTAAGAAGGGTGCCTCCAGAGGAAGGCGTGTCTATGAGATTCCGAGTAACTGACGAGAAAGATTTATGTACCTAGACTCTGGGTACAAGTGTGTAGTAAATTATAAAAGGTTGTTTGTATTCACTTCAGTTTACAAGTGGCGTATAGGCTGTAAAACGCGAAATTATTTGTGTCGTGTAAATCAGGAACATAATCTCGAAATAATTTTGAATATGAAGACAAACGTTTTACTGAAAAAACAAGTATAAAGAAAATTTTTAACAAATTTCATCCGCATCTCGTGTATAAGGCCTACTCTCAAGACATAGAAGATCCTGTTATGGGTATAATATACTGTATATATTATTTCTACAAACTGGATCATTATTTAGTAATACACTTCTCTGTGAAAAGAGAAATATGATTCATACTGAATATAATACCACATACTGCATAATATTATCACACTTGTTGAGGGTTATTTAAATTAAAAAATTATGAGCTAAATTATGAGAAAACCTTTAAAAGAGAAATTGCAAAAATTGCACACTATCGTTTTTAAACTTTTATTTCAACGCAGAATACTGTATAGTCTCCATTTTAAAAAATTTCAAAAAATTTTAAATCATACAAACTACCCTATTATGGAAGTTTCTACACACAAAAAATTGAAATTTCAGTAAACAAAAACTGTAGGCCTGCATTCGATTACGTGCACTAAACTACTAGCTAAATATTTTAAGCATTACATTCGTACTCATTCAGCTTCAATGTTCTCTCCCCCTGGTGTGTAGCTTTCTTAGTTACTTTTAATGAATTTTAAAACGATCTTCATCAATTTTTCAAGCGCTCTTCGGTAGTATTTTAATGAATGTAAACTCAAGTTATTTGCACTGAATTTACGGTTCAATATTTTTACGTGAATATAAAACGTTCTCGAGGCCTACACAATGTAGTAAATAAATCTTTGAAGAATATTTAAATTGGCTGATAGATAATTGAATAGTGTATTTATTTTCTGATTGTCTTTCTCACAGTAAAAATATTAACTGTCAACTACAATATAATAAAAATTAATAAAAAGATGAAATTATATAAAAATCGTAAACTGATGAAATGGAAAATGACATTAATAAAATATAGCACATGCGTCTCTAAAGTTTTAATAAAACGTTGCTTTAAGCTTTGGTATATGTTTTCTGAACCAATAAAGTACGGTTGAATAAAGCAGGAACGAAAGTACGTGTTTTGTGTGATTTTCGTGTATCTATTTTATCAATAGAGGCCATAGTGTTGTTAATATTTTGTAATATTCTACAAATCATACAAAGTTTTTAATGTTATAAATCATTACTAAAAGTAATGTTCTTTTAGTACATGTATAACTCGTAAGTTTCACAAAGATAGGCCGTGTAATGTTTAATTTATCTTTTGACATAAAGATTCCCGATTTGCTAACAGACGTAATTCTACCCTAAGAGATAACTCCATGTAAATTTTTGATTCTCCTTAATAAAACGTTTTCTTCAAGCTCCTATCTGATCAAACTGTACTTTTTGCCGTCATGTAATTATACCCAGCTTCGTTCAATCAATTTTGATATTATATTCCCCACCTTCCCCTAATTATTTTCTGCCCTTAGGCCTTCGGAAACAATGAATAGCAATGAAACATGTTCCACCCACCGTAACTTCATAACCATAACTAAGCCTTGTGTGACCATCACAAACTGATAAATTCGTGATCTCATTGATGCCTCTGTGAACCACAAACTTGTATATCCCACATTACAGACCACATACTTATCTCATCAATTTTCCTTAAATATTCTAAAAGTACATATCTCTTGTCATGAGCTATACCATATGTTTAAATTATCAAAATGTCATTTTTAACGCTTAATTGTTCTAAAAGTTACTATTATAAAAGTAAATATTATTAATATTTTATTACTGTTGTTATCATCAGCATTAGAGGACCTATTACCCCACACAATATCTTTGAAAAGATGCTAAGTAAACAGGAAACTGGATTGACGTGGGACTTTACTTTGAGAAGGTCCAACGAAAGAAGAAAGAAACTTCACATACATTGCTCATGTCATTCATTGTACAGTGCTTCAATAGTAACAATGCTCAAAAACGTGAAGCCTAAATAGGCAAGGTAATAGCAACACCGTGAACTACTGTGGAAACTTAGTACCACGGTGATTCTTGCTAGTACAAAGGTAGAGTTTTAGTGGGTGCAAGCCCACACACCGGGAAGCACGACGTTTCCTGTGGGTATTTCTCCATTCTGTGGGAAAAACTATTATTTATAAAAACTAAAATAAGTATAACGTAACATTTTAGTAAGTTAAGAAGCAAGGAAGTAGTAAACATCATCATATTGTAGTCTACCGTTCGGCAGGTCCCAGACACCACAGCCGCGCCCTCTCCATTCGGATCTATTCCAGGGTTTGCTTTCGTCTCCTCTTACGATATCCTCTATTGTATTTCATCCTCACATTTTTGGGATGAAATGAACGAACTTCAATCTCTGTTTCTCTTCATCCACTGTTTCCTCAAACCTTTGTTAGTAGCCCCTTTTACTGTGGAATGTGTACAATCCAGTTTTGCCTTTCTCCCGTTTGTGACCCGCAGAAATGTTCTAGCATCATTGATTCTTCATTGCATTAGTTATCCACCTACCTTATTTTTTCCATCCTCCCGCCAAATCCACATTTACAGTGCCTCAGTGTTCTGCTCATTTTCCACGTTTCCGATGCATAAAGTAAAAGACTATAGGCTTACTAGTAAGCTAGTAAGCTCCCTGATCACATACTGCTTTTCACTATTTTGAACTAAGTAAATAAAAAAAAAAAACAGTTATAAAAAAAAAACAGAAACCCCGATTACTCTTCTACGTGTTTAGAGTAACTATGTGTTTAACAATTGTCATACAGACAAAAATTCAAACCACTCAATTGGTTTCTTAGTTAAAGTTATAATGATAATGCCTAAATAACAAATAATTTAGTTCTAAATTTTAGGTTTATGTATGTTTCCATAAATATCTATATGACTATATCTAATACTTTTCACAAATATACACAAATGGTAACGATATATAATTTTTTTAACACAGCTTACAAACATTTTGAAGGTGATCAAATTTACAAGGAGTGCTGGGACATATTAATTCTGTTAATTATTAAAAACATTGAATGTGCATTTTGAATAAAACTCCTCATAATTTAATCATCTACATAGACTTTTATATCATTTTTTTAAAACTGATTTTCATTTTTGGCCCATGCTGTCCCGTAAGTTAAAAAACTTTCATAGTAAACGATATATTCTTAGTTGGGTTACAATTCCTTTTAGTCTGACACCCCGCTGGATTTTTAAATTTTTTATTTGAAATTTAAAATTTTAAATTCCAAAACTTTGAAATTTTAATTTTTTCACAAAATTTTGAAATTTCTAAAACTGAAGAATATATTCAGATTTTAGATACAATGCCCTTTCATTTGATAGACCACATGGACTTTCGAGATTTTACCATAATGTTTACCTATTTTTTAAATCTGGTGTCCTGAAATTTTAAAATTTGAAAAATTAACATTATATTCGGATTCTCGTTAATTTGATACTCTATATGAATTTTTACGATTTTTCATTTTTCATACGAATTTTGACCCTCTTACATTTTTGCATTCTTCCCCCGTATTTTTAGGAGGGAGCAACTCAAAAACAGTAGGCGTCTATAGATTAAAAGTACGAACATACATGCCAAGTTTTACTAAAATCGGTTGACGCATTCAAAAGTTACCTTAAGAATACCACAAATAGATAGACAGATAGACAGATAAATGCCACACGGTGTAGTTAAAACTGAGAACTCGATTCGTTCGTTCAATACAACACTTCAGTGTCTCTTGTTCCGGAACGTATTGTCCACTCCGCAATCATCTACCTACCTCTCTACTCTATTCTCCTTCTTCGTTTCTACTTTTATACTTTCCTTATAATTTATTCTCATCAATTTCGTTTTTCTGCATTTATTTTCATTCCATCATTTCCTTTCCATCCTTTCCTTTCCACCTTTTATTTCTTCTGCTAAGCTTTCTTTGTTATTTTGTAATTGCCTTTTGATTCATGTATGACTCTATTATCAGTCTTCAACATTTCCAGTCTATCGTTTTAATTTATAGCATAATACAAGTCTGCCTCACCGTACTCTGTCAAATTCCATTTCTAAGTTTATTAAACACTAACTCCCTATCTATGTATATATGTATCTGTGTAACCCTTTAGTATTATGTATCTATCTATCTGTGTGTGTGTGTGTGTGTTATTCCAATTGGTGTAATTGTATTCCAAATACCCACGCCTCTTCTAAATCAATTTCCTTACTCTATCTCCTTCATTAGTCACTGATCGTTGTCACATGTTCGTTAACAGAATTTTTGCAGCATACTTACGTCCAATTTTCTTTGCACTTCGTTGAGCCCTGCTTTTTTGGAATAAATGTCTGTAAAACATAACTGTTTCCGAACCATCACAGTTTTTTAGAGCCTTCAAACCATACTGTCACTGTCATGTATTATCATGTAGTATTTAGATCATCAAGATTTACACCTTCTAAATTCTTAAAAATTTCAACTTACAACACTGTCTTTACGGGTTTACCATCTTTTACATGTTGTGTCTCTTTCCTCACATAAAATCTCAGTAATTTTTCTCTTGTCTTCTTTCAATAAGTGAATTCATTTCTAGGATTAAGACCCGTGTTTTTCTTTTCTCCATATATCCTTCCATCTTCCCAGTACTTTTGTCATTCTTTACAATTATTTCCCATTTTTATCTTCCAGTTCTTTCGTTCAACTGCTTCCTTTCCATTTGCCCCACTTAGTCATTCATTTTCTTCAATGTTATATCATAACACCCTTTTTTCTGTAGACCATCAATTCCTCGTATACGCTCTTTAACAACTGCAGTATTGTGCGTTTCTCTTTTCAGCTCACGCTACACAGCTTGTTCCTTCTCTTCTCCAGTTTCTTTCTTCCTTTTCTGCTAGAATATCATATATTGGTTTTGCGTATACATTCTTTCACCCTGTTCCATACCTTCTCCACGTCTCGTATCTCCACCTCTGTACGTAAATAATACGTATAGAATAAGGTAATTTAAAAAGCATCACTTTAAGACTGAGTAAACCTGAAGTTGTTGTGGCTAGAGGAAATAAATTGTAAAAGGCATGTAAGTAACTAGTAAACTCAACACAGGCAGTGACCGTAGACTGATAAGAATAAAGATATTGTTACGCAATACGGAACGTTCTGGTAGGTCTACTATGGAGAACGTTTTCTACGCATTTCTCGCTTAGCCCAGTACGTGCGTGTTTCCGTCAAGGCCGCGCTGAAGTATCCTGAAGAATTTTCGAGTACTTGTTAAGGACGCATATTATGGAACCCTGCAGACTATAAATAGCCAACACCTGCCGCTTAGTTTTCAGTTTACTTCGGGCGATTACTATGTGCGTTTTAAGCGGCTATTAGTGAAAAGTGATTATTGTGCAGGACTGTATTAGTTGACATCATTATTGCGTGTGAACAAGTTTAACTTGGATTATTGTACAAGTCGATTATAAACTGTTATTTGTGATAATTAAAGCTGGTTATTAGTGATTTCACTGAAGTCTTGTATTTTTTTTTCTACTGTACCATACGACGATCGGTGAGACCATCGTAACAATATTAATAAATATTAAAATTCTGAGATACAAATTGGCTGAAAAAGATAGGAAAACTATCAAGATCTTACAGTATTAGGTGTCGATAGTCTAAGAACAGGAAATGCTATAAAGAAGAAAGAGAAACGATTAAAGACATGATACAAAACTGAATAAGCCTACACAGAACTCTGCAAAATAAGAAATAATCTGAAATAAGAAATTCAAAACTTTTAACACATACAGTTATAAATGTTAATTGTAATACATTTTGTGACAATGTTTTGTGTATATTTTTCAGGTGGTAGGCTTATTATCTGCTGAAGATTCAAGGATAATATTACGTATTACTCGAGGGTCAGCTCGGATGTAACGAGTGTTTTAAGAGTAGAGTTGTTTTATTAGCATGTGCACTAGGGATGACATCTATTGATGTAGATATGCTATTTAAATGATGTGTATGTTCTACTGACAATCGATCGTTCGTGAAGCACCAAATGTTCGATACACTCAGACGGCACAATACAAAATGTTTTGTGCAGATAAGGGAGGTTAACTGCTGCCAAAACGGATTTCTTTACATTATGAAATTAGGAATACGTACAGCAGCTATCACAGTACAGCAGAGGTAACTATTATTATCAGAATGATCAATATTGCACACCACTATATAAAAATTATTCCTTAACTAACTTCCTTAAGTAACTATTATTATTGATCTTGTTATATATTTTCAAATCCAATCGTAAGGGTACAATAAACTTTCTGTAGACATCATTGTGTCTGTATGGGAGAGGTGCGTGAGCGCGCGTTTGCGTTTTGTGGAGAAATATCTTACCAGCCTAATTTATCGTGTTATCGGACTCACAGTTTAAGATATTCATAAAATTCTTATACCACACGTTTTCATTTAATTTTCATCGTAGATTAACCTCTATAAAACGTTATTCGTATTTAAATAAGAAACACACTTTTTTACGTTACGCAATAATAATAAATTTACATTTTACATTTAACATTTACATTACATTTTAATCAAAAATTGGGTTTATACATGACTAGGTATGTAGGCCTATATTTGTAAAGCAGTTGTCTTTACGTAGGACTAAATGACAGTTCCACAACCGAATTAATTGTGATAATACGCAATTTTAATTACTTATTACACAATGGTATAGCCTATTATATGAAATAGTGACAGTAATGAATTATGTGTAGGCCTAACGTGTATTCGGTGTGCGAGTGATGTTTTCCTGATTTTTTACGCTTTCGCAATATTGGTGTACTGATTAGAACCCAGCATGTAAATAAGAGTTTCTTCAGTCGAATCAGTCATCCGTCCCCTAACAGAAAAGTTGTGTTTTCATGGCCTCATAGTAGTTTACAGTATAACCAGCCGTTCCGTTACTCTCGTGTACCTTTAGACACTTCGGTGAAAACAATACCTAACTTTAACAATCGTCTAATAAAACAATGAGTGTGCCATAAATTGTTATCAATGTATGGTGAAACGAGATAACTTTAGTTTTTGTAAAAACCCCACATTTTTTTAACAAATTTGCCATTTTTAGCACAGAACTCACTGTACAGTTCATAAGTGACTTACTTTTGAATGTTTATTTCTTAGAAATTGTATACAGATTTTGTTTCATAACATATATCTACAGACTAGCATAACGTCCTCTTATGGAATGTGTTCAAATCTTAACGGAAATTGTTTGCCCCGTGGTGATACAAATAGACACTTCGTCAGAAGAACGAACAAAGCGGTTGCTGTTCCCTCTATGCAAAGCTGACATCTGTCGGTGAATCGCTACAAATCATAATAAATTATTGTACATGCTAAAACACACACACACACACATATAAAAGACAAACATTCACACTATGTGTGAATGAATGGATGGGGACATATTTACATTAAGCCTTAGTTTGAATATCCTGTGCAAAGGGATGTGAATGTTGTTAAGACAATTTACGTAGACAGTTAAGACAATTATTAGAATACGTATTTCAAGTTAACGTAGTTTAAGACGATAATACATAATAAAAAACAGCAGTGTTATACGTCAGTCTCTCATTGTCTCTGGGAAGTCGGAGTGTTTCGTCGAGGGAGCGGCCGAATCAAGTTCCACGAAGCCAGGCACGACTTTCGAGATTTTCAACGACCGATGGTTGTCAACGAGTGCTGAATCAGGAGCGACCTAAACCCCCACAACGCCTGATGTAAAAGCAGGAACAGGACCGTGAGATCGTCTGGACTGATGCAGCGTAACCCAGCAAATCCAGGAAAGTGGAACTACGAGGTGTGTTAAAAAAAACGAACTTTTTTAATAACACATCAACACGCACAAACAACGCGCTCCAACTTTGAGCGCGCTAGCGATAGTTTTTAACAACAAACTTGTCATTTAATCTGTTCTGCTATCAGCATTAGTCTTTGAGATATATCAGATTAAGTGGGGACGCGCGCATGCTGTCTGTCGGATTAGTGACAAAGTGATTAAGGAAAATCTCGAAGAACAACGTGTCCGTATGAAATTTTGCGGCAAAACGAGGTTAAAACTTTGCAGAGACTTTCTGGTTGTTCAATTAAGCTTCCGCGGAGGCCTGCATGACCCGAACGATTATTTTAAGAATTTTTAAAGAGGGCAAAAACAATGGTCGGTGCGAATCAAAGCAATGTCGAAGATTATGGTAAGTGAGCTCGTGACGTGGTAATTGTAAATCATCGTTTAACTGCCGAGCCTTTCTGAGAGACATTTATAACCATAATGCCTAAATGGCAAATAATTTAGTCATAGCTTTTAAGTATGTTCCCGTAGATATCTGTAGGCCTATATCAAATACTTCTCGCCAATATAATAATTGAGAACAATGTGTAAAGTTTTTTTTTGGAAACGTTCCTTACAACTTTCTGGAGGCGATTCAAAATTCCTCATAACTTGATGTCCCATATATACTTTTATAATTTTCTTAAAAAGCTGACTGCCATTTTTGGCCCGTGATGCCCCTAAAGTTAAAAAAATGTCTGAGTAACCGTTCGGATTTGTGTTAAAATTCCCTTTACTCTGACTTTTAAGGTATTTTACAATTTTCTAAATTAAAGAGTCATTTTTCTACCCTCGTGTCCTAAAATTTTGGAATTTCCTTACCTATATTAAGAATTTTGCTAAAATTCTCTTTAATTTGATACCCCACACAGTTTTTTACCTTTTTTTATATTTAAACCACCACATTTCTTCCTATACCCCTTCCCTAGTTTTGGGGGAATCAATCTCAAAAACGGTAGGAGTTCATTGGTAAAAGTGTGGATGCATGCCGAACAAATCCCAACGGGTCGAGTTAAAACTGAGACTTCCTTCGCTTGTTCAATTATCATTATTAAACATCTTGTAGACGTCTTTCCGTAAAGACGTGTTTAAAGAATGTGATTTATATGTTTTTAAAACCACATATTCTCTTTATATTTCACAAAACATTATCTTCTTAGAAAAAACAGAAACCTTTTTAAAATAGGTATTTAATAATTTGTAGTTAGTTATTAGTTACTCATCAGTACATAGTCTAAAAATAACTACCTCAAAAAATTACTATTTTTACAGTGTAAAACTTTTTATCTTTTGATGATGAAAGATGGAGACTTTTGAAATCCATAAAACATGCACTTACGAAGCGATGCTAATAATTGTTAATACAGTAATACAGTTAATACAGTTAGTACAGTTCTTCTTCTTCTTCTTCTTCTTCTTCTTCTTCTCGCAGTTTAAGTCAATGTGCGCGCGGCGGTCGAAACATGTTCAAAAAAATGTTCACCCATTACATTAATATGTCAGCATTATAAATGTAAAAAGAGATTTTTCACAAAGGGAGCGGCTTGCGGCACTCCATCAGGTCGAAAATAACTTTAATCATATTATAGATATGTTATATAAAACATTAAAATCACTTCATTGTACTAGATTGATAAATTACCCTACCTATTTCGCTCTGAGCGCGGTTTATGGAACAAATATGAAATAATTTGCTTTTTACAAAATAATAACATAAATTTAGAAATTAACTTTCGTAGTAAATGGCTACGAGATTGATCTCTCTGACGTATCGTTGTCTGAGGAAGATTCCTGTTACCGAGGTTAAGAATGCTCTGTGAAAAATGGACAGGTACCATGTCCAAATGGACTCCATATAAACTCTTTAAAAATGGTACAGCCTTACTTTTGGACCTTTTGGCAGATGTCTTCAATTACTTTTTAAAAAGTAAAGAGCTCCCTGTTGAATGGAAGACTGCGTATATTTCCAACCTCCACAAAATAGGCAATATGAGGAGTAAGTGTAACTTACTATCGAGTGTATTCGATACTATCGAATTACAGAAGAATAAGTGTAACCAACTCTTATCTCAATATTATATGAAAGATTTATCAACGAAAGAAGTGAAAGTCAATGTGATGATATTGAAGAATAGAATGGGTTTCGTGCAGGCCAGTCTTGTATAAACAGTATCTTCACATTAAAACGACTTCTACAAAAGAATGAGAAAAAATGTAGAACCCCGTTTAGTACTTTTAGAGCTCAAGAAGGCATACGACCGTGTTCCACTGAAGAATAAGCTACGGCGGTATTACTAATATCGGTATGGAGAACCATACATGACTTCCATGTTCTAAGATTTATATTTAAAATCATATTTGAAATGAAATATTTCCATAGAAACTACGTCTTTCTACTTATTGCTTCAGCATTAACCACAGTACTGTGGTCACTAACGTATACCACCTCACGTTTTCGCACTCGATTTTCACCGATGATGGCAGTCGATGGCACTGCCGAAAAGTCTGGTTTTGTAGAAAACATTGGACTACGGCAAAAGAGCCCGGGAAGCAATTTTAACAAAAAACTACTTCTTTGTTGCCGATAACGTAGTACACATATAAAAAATTCTCCCCTCCACCTTCAACTATAATTTTTAATAATAGAAAATTACCCCCACCCCGTTCACCTAACCTCTTTATTTATAAAAATTAAGTACTTTACTCTTGTTAAATCATAAAATGTTTCAGGTAAACTACCCCTTTCTCTTAACCGATCTTCTCCAAAATTAATAGACCTTCCGTCCTCTACAATTCAGGGAAGCATGCAAAAAATATTTGATTCTGTTTGAATGTGCGGCAGTTATCGTTCGTCATGGAAACATTTCTCTTGTTACAACATAAAATATAGCAGGTAAACTACCCCTTTCCCTTAACCGATCTTCACCAAAATCAATAGACCTTGAGCTCTCTGCAACTCAGGAAAGAGTGCAAAAAATTATTTGATTCTCATTGAATTTTCGGCAGTTATCGTTCGTCATAAAAAAATTACCCTTTTTAAAACATAAAACGTTGCTGATAAACTACCCCTTCCCTTAACCGACCTTCAACAAAATCAACAGACCTTGAGTTCTCTTTAGTTCAAAAAGGTATGCAAAAAGCTAGTTGATTCTTTTTGAATTTACGGCAGTTATCGTTCGTCATATAAAAAATTACCCTGGTTAAAACATAAAATGTTGCTGGTAAACTACCCCATTCCCTTAACCGATCTTCACCAACACGAATAGGTATTGAGTAATCTACAATTCAGGCCTGTATGCAAACAATTATTTGAATTTTCGGCTGTTATCGTTTGCCATAGAAAACACCCTTGATAAAACATAAAACGTTGCTGGTAAACTACCCTATTCCATTAACCAATCTTCACCAAAAACAATAGGTCTTGAGAACTCTACAATTCAGGGCTGTATACAAAACATTAGTTGATTCTCTTTGAATTTACGGCAGTTATCGTTCGTCATAGAAAAAATACCCTTGTTAAAACATAAAACGTTGCAGGTAAACTACCCCTTTCCCTTAACCGATCTTCAACAAAATCAACAGACCTTGAGTTCTGTATAATTCAAAAAGGTATGCAGAAGAGTAATTGATTCTGTTTTAATGTATGGCAGTTATCGTTCGTCAAAACAAAATTACCCTTGATAAAACATAAAATGTTGCTGGTAAACAACCCTATTCCCTTAACCGATCTTCACCAAAACCAACAGGTCTTGAGAACTCTACATTTCAGGGCTGTATGCAAAATATTATATGATTCTGTTTGAATTTGCGGCTGTTATCGTTTGCCATACAAAATACCCTTAATAAGACAAAAAATGTGTCTGGTAAACTACCCCTTTCCCTTAACCGATCTTCACCAAAAACAATAGGTCTTTAGTACTCAACAAAACAGGGCAGTATGCAAAAACGTATTTGATCCTGTTTGAATTTGCGGCTCTTATCGTTTGCCATAGAAAATACCCTTTTAAAACATAAAACGTTGCAGGTAAACTACCCCTTTCCCTTAACCGATCTTCACCAACACCAATAGGTATTGAGAACTCTACAATACAGGGCTGTATGCAAAACATCATTTGATTCTGTTTGAATTTGCGGCTGTTATCATTTACCATAGAAAAAATTACCCTTGATAAAAAAACCGTTGCCGGTAAACTACCCCTTTACCTTAACCGATCTTCACCAAAAACGTTAGGTCTTGAGAACTCTACAATTCAGAGCTGTATGCAAAATATTATATGATTTTGTTTGAATTTGCGGGTGTTATCGTTTGCCATACAAAATACCCTTGATAAAACAAAAAACGTGGCTGGTAAACTACCCCTTTGCCTTAAACGATCTTCACCAAAAACAATAGGTCTTTAGTACTCAAGAAATCAAGGCTGTATGCAAAAACTTATTTGATTCCGTTTTAATTTGCGGCTCTTATAGTTTGCCATAGAAAATACCCTTTTAAAACATAAAACGTTGCAGGTAAACTACCCCTTCCCCATAACCGATCTTTACCAAAATCAACAGATCTTGAGAACTCTACAATTCAGGGCTGTATGCGAAATATTATTTGATTCTGTTTGAATTTTCGGCTGTTATCGTTTGCCAAACAAACAAAATTACCCTTGATAAAAAAAACCGTAGCAGGTAAACTACCCCTTTTCCTCAACCGATCTTTACCAAAAACAATACGTCGCGAGTACTCTACAAATCAGGGCTGTATACAAAAAATTATTTGATTCTGTTTGAATTTGCGGCTGTTATCGTTTGCCTTAGAAAAAAAATCTACAGACACACACACAGACACACACACCGACACACACGCAGACACACACACAGACACTTTTCGAAAAACGACTTTTTTTCATGTTTTGAGTGTACTACAATCAGAATCTGCAATAATCTCGAACACGATTTTTTTTGCCATCACCATACTTCCATTTCCTTAAGGAACATGGAAGTAAATATCGGTATGGAGAACCATACATGACTTCCATATTCTAAGATTTATATTTAAAATCATTTTCGAAATGAAATATTACCATAGAAACTACTTCTTTCTACTTACTGCTTCAGCCTTAACCACAGTACTGTGGTCACTAACGTATACCACCTCACGTTATCGCACTCGATTTTCACTGATGATGGCATTGCCGAAACGTCTGGTTTTGTAGAAAACATTGGACTACGGCCAAATATTCCGGGAAGGAATTTTAACAAAAACTACTTCTTTGTTGCCGATAACGTTGTACACATATATATAAAAAATATGCATAAAATTAATGGCTTGTATAAGTTAAGGATTGATGTCCATTAAGTAGTGCTCAAGTTTCCGAAGTTTTAATATTATGATGTCCATAATTAAAACATCAGAGCAGGTTTAGTGTGAATGAGGGTACACTGTGGACAAAAATTTTCAACATTTCCTATTGAGTGTTGCATAGAGTAAAGCTGCGAATCTACAGTGTATGTTTCACAGAACAAACACGCGAAAAAGAAGGAGCGCTCCGAAGTCACTCATGGACCCTCAGCATCTTGCAGAGGGTTGATTCCCTAAAGACGAAAAGTCTGTCTATGAATCGTTCCTCTGTAAACACGTGCAGTTACACTGCCCAGCGATCCACAGGAAGCAAATTGATGTCCATTTTTTTGGCTTGCACGCGTTATGTTGGTGTGGGTTTCGGCACTTTCCATTTAAAAAGCGTGCAAATGTAAGAAAATAAACATGAGTGAGGCCAGAAATAACGTGAATTGTGTGTGTGTGTGTGTGTGTGTGTGTGTGTGTGTGTGTGTGTGTGTGTGTGTGTGTGTGTCTTACCTGCCTTTTTATTGCTGTAGGCATAATAATAAAATGGAAACGTAAACATTACATAACTGAGATATGCTTACCTGCCACGAACGATATATTATTTTATACATGGAGGAGTTCAGTGACATACACACGTACAGAAAAATTATATATATAAAGATATTAACTCATACATAATTTACATTAAAATGAAAAAATTATAATTTTATTCCCTGGGAACAAAATTATTTTATTTTTAACAATTACCTTTGTTTGAAAAAGTTTAAATGAATTTTCAAGTACTTTACTGTTGTAAAAACGTAAAAGGTTGCAGGTAAACTACCCCTTCCCCTTAACCGATCTTCACCAAAATCAAAAGTCTTTGAGGTCTCTACAATTCAGGGATGTATGCAAAAAATTATTTGATTCTGTTTGAATTTGCGGCTGTTATCATTTTCCATCGAAAATACGCTTGATAAAAAAACGTTGCTGGTAAACTACCTCTTCCCCTTAACCGATCTTCACCAAGAACAATAGGTCTTGAGTACTCTACAAATCAGGGCTGTATGCAAAACATTATTTGATTCTGTTTGAATTTGCGGCTGTTATCGTTTGCCATAGAAAATACCCTTGATAAAACAAAAAACATGGCTGGTAAACTACCCCTTTCCCTTAAACGATCTTCACCAAAAACAATAGGTCTTTAGTACTCAAGAAATCAGGGCTGTATGCAAAAACTTATTTGATTCCGTTTGAATTTGCGGTTGTTATCGTTTACTATAGAAAAAAATTACCCTTGATAAAAAACCGGTTCTGGTAAACTACCCCTTTCCCTTAACCGATCTTCACCAAAAACGACATGTCTTAGGTACTCTACAATTCAGGCCTGTATGCAAAGAATTATTTGATTTAGTTTGAATTTGCGGCTGTTATCGTTTGCCATAGAAAACACCCTTGTTAAAACATAAAACGTTGCTGGTAAACTACCCTATTCCATTAACCGATCTTCACCAAAAACAATAGGTCTTGAGAACTCTACAATTCAGGGCTGTATGCAAAACATTAGTTGATTCTTTTTTAATTTACGGCAGTTATCGTTCATCATAGAAAAAATAACCTTGTTAAAACATAAAACGTTGCAGGTAAACTACCCCTTTCCCTTAACCGATCTTCAACAAAATCAACAGACCTTGAGAACTCTACAATTCAAAAAGGTATGCAGAATAGTAGTTGATTCTGTTTTAATGTACGGCAGTTATCGTTCGTCAAAAAAAAATTACCCTTGATAAAACATAAAATGTTGCTGGTAAACAACCCTATTCCCTTAACCGATCTTCACCAAAACCAACAGGTCTTGATAACTGTACATTTGAGGGCTGTATGCAAAATATTATATGATTCTACGATTATTTTCTAAAACTTCCGGGCTGAAAGGCCGTGGTCGATTGCTTAAAATGCTGCTAAACGTTTCGGCCGCACCACCGGTGGCCATCTTCAGTAGCAAAAGAAAGAAATGTGTTCGAATAGATGATACGCCGAACACGTCTGCCAATGGACTGGGAACAAGCAACAGTGAGTTACTGCTACGATGCCTCTATTTATAACATTTTGTCCGCTTCAGGTGTATCGCACGGACCAATGAGAAGCCAGCTCGTCATACTCAATTCTGATTGGCCATGGAAAATAGACCATGCCAGACACTATTTAAGGAGATGCTTTCACCTCGGCGGTTCATAGCGACGGACGCATTCTTATGAATATGGATGGACTCCAGATGCAGGCGAGTGAATTTATGTTTAAATTTTTGTTATAAATAGAGGCATCGTAGCAGTAACTCACTGTTGCTTGTTCCCAGTCCATTGGGAGACGTGTTCGGTGTATCATCTATTCGAACACATTTCTTTCTTTTGCTACTGAAGATGGCCACCGGTGGTGAGGCCGAAACGTTTAGCAGCATTTTAAGCAATCGACCACGGCCTTTCAGCCCGGAAGTTTTAGAAAATAATCGTAATGACACCGGCCGTGAAAGCCGACGCACTAAGATTATATGATTCTGTTTGAATTTGCGGCTGTTATCATTTGCCATATAAAATACCTTTGATAAAACAAAAAACGTGTCTGGTAAACTACCCCTTTCCATTAACCGATCTTCACCAAAAACAATAGGTCTTTAGTACTCAACAAAACAGGGCTGTATGCAAAAACATATTTGATTCTGTTTGAATTTGCGGCTCTTATCGTTTGCATAGAAAATACCCTTATAAAACATAAAACGTTGCAGGTAAACTACCCCTTTCCCTTAAACGATTTTCACCAACACCAATAGGTATTGAGAACTCTACAATACAGGGCTGTATGCAAAAAATCATTTGATTCTGTTTGAATTTGTGGCTGTTATCGTTTACCATAGAGAAATACCGGTATGGAGAACCATACATGACTTCCATATTCTAAGATTTATATTTAAAATCATTTTCAGCCAAACAGCCAGGCTGTGTCTTACCTGCCTTTTTATTGCTGTATTAAATGAAAATATTATATTACATTAAAATGAAAAAATTATAATTTTATTGCCTGGCAACAAAATTATTTTATTTTTAACAATTACCATTGTTTCAAAAAGTTTAAATAAATTTTCAAGTACTTTACTCTTGTTAAAACGTAAAAGGTTGCAGGTAAACTACCCCTTCCCCTTAACCGATCTTCACCAAAATCGAAAGTCATTGAGACCTCTACAATTCAGGGACGTATGCAAAAAATTATTTGATTCTGTTTGAATTTGCGGCTGTTATCGTTTGCCATAGAAAATACGCTTGATAAAAAAACGTTGCTGGTAAACTACCCCTTTCCCTTAACCGATCTTCACCAAAAACAATAAGTCTTGAGTACTCTACAAATCAGGGCTGTATGCAACACATTATTTGATTCTGTTTGAATTTGCGGCTGTTATCGTTTGCCATAGAAAATACCCTTGTTAAAAAAACGTTGCAGGTAAACTACCCCTTTCCCTCAACCGAACTTCACCAAAAACAATAGATCTTGAGAACTCTACAATTTAGGGCTGTATGCAAATAATCTTTTGATTCTGTTTGAATTTGCGGCTGTTATCGTTTGCCATAAGAAATACCCTTGTTAAAACATAAAACGTTACTGGTAAACTACCCCTTTCCTTTAACAGATCTTCACAAAAATCAACAGATCTTGAGAACTCTACAATTGAGGGCTGTATGCGAAACATTATTTGATTCTGTTTGAATTTGCGGCTGTTATCCTTTGCCAAACAAACAAAATTACCCTTGCTAAAAAAAAACCGTTGCTGGTAAACTACCCCTTTCCCTCAACCGATCTTCACCAAAAACAATAGGTCGCGAGTACTCTGCAAATCAGGGCTGCATGCAAAAAATTATTTGATTCTGTTTGAATTTGCGGCAGTTATCGTTTGCCATAGAAAAAAAATCTACAGACACACAGACACACAGACAGACAGACACACACACAGACACTTTTCGGAAAACGACTTTTTTTCATGTTTTGAGTGTAGTAGAATCAGAATCTGCAATAATCTCGAACACGATTTTTTTTGCCATCACCATACTTCCATTCCTTAAGGAATATGGAAGTAAATATCGGTATGGAGAACCATACATGACTTCCATATTCTAAGATTTATATTTAAAATCATTTTCAGCCAAATAGCCAGGCTGTGTCTTACCTGCCTTTTTATTGCTGTATTAAATGAAAAATATTATATTACATTAAAATGAAAAAATTATAATTTTATTGCCTGGCAACAAAATTATTTTATTTTTAACAATTACCATTGTTTCAAAAAGTTTAAATAAATTTTCAAGTACTTTACTCTTGTTAAAACGTAAAAGGCTGCAGGTAAACTACCCCTTCCCCTTAACCGATCTTCACCAAAATCGAAAGTCATTGAGACCTCTACAATTCAGGGACGTATGCAAAAAATTATTTGATTCTGTTTGCATTTGCGGCTGTTATCGTTTGCCATAGAAAATACGCTTGATAAAAAAACGTTGCTGGTAAACTACCCCTTCCCCTTAACCGATCTTCACCAAAAACAATAGGTCTTGAGTACTCTACAAATAAGGGCTGTATGCAAAACATTATTTGATTCTGTTTGAATTTGCGGCTGTTATCGTTTGCCATAGAAAATACCCTTGTTAAAAAAACGTTGCAGGTAAACTACCCCTTTCTCTCAACCGATCTTCACCAAAAACAACAGGTCTTGAGAACTCTACAATTTAGGGCTGTATGCAAATAATCTTTTGATTCTGTTTGAATTTGCGGCTGTTATCGTTTGCCATAGGAAATACCCTTGTTAAAACATAAAACGTTACAGGTAAACTACCCCTTTCCCTTAACCGATCTTCACCAAAAACAATAGGTCTTGAGTACTCTACAAATCAGGGCTGTATGCAAAACATTATTTAATTCTGTTTGAATTTGCGGCTGTTATCGTTTGCCATAGAAAATACCCTTGTTAAAAAAACGTTGCAGGTAAACTACCCCTTTCCCTCAACCGAACTTCACCAAAAACAATAGGTCTTGAGAACTCTACAATTTAGGGCTGTATGCAAATAATCTTTTGATTCTGTTTGAATTTGCGGCTGTTATCGTTTGCCAAACAAACAAAATTACCCTTGCTAAAAAAAAACCGTTGTAGGTAAACTACCCCTTTCCCTCAACCGATCTTCACCAAAAACAATAGGTCGCGAGTACTCTGCAAATCAGGGCTGCATGCAAAAAATTATTTGATTCTGTTCGAATTTGCGGCAGTTATCGTTTGCCATAGAAAAAAAATCTACAGACAGACAGACACACAGACAGACAGACAGACACACAGACACTTTTCGGAAAACGACTTTTTTTCATGTTTTGAGTGTAGTAGAATCAGAATCTGCAATAATCTCGAACACGATTTTTTGTGCCATCACCATACTTCCATTCCTTAAGGAATATGGAAGTAAATATCGGTATGGAGAACCATACATGACTTCCATATTCTAAGATTTATAATCTGAAATATGCTTGCCTGCCAAGCACGATATATTTTCTAATATATACATAATTTACATTAAAATGAAAAAATTTTAATTTTATTGCCTGGCAACAAAATTATTTTATTTTTAACAATTACCATTGTTTCAAAAAGTTTAAATAAATTTTCAAGTACTTTACTCTTGTTAAAACGTAAAAGGTTGCTGGTTAACTACCCCTTCCCCTTAACCAATCTTCACCAAAAACAATAGGTCTTGAGAACTCTACAATTTAGGGCTGTATGCAAATAATCTTTTGATTCTGTTTGAATTTGCGGCTGTTATCGTTTGCCATAGAAAATACGCTTGATAAAAAAACGTTGCAGGTAAACTACCCCTTCCCCTTAACCGATCTTCACCAAAAACAACAGGTCTTGAGTACTCTACAAATCAGGGCTGTATGCAGAAAATTATTTGATTCTGTTTGAACTTGCGGCTGTTATCGTTTGCCATAGAAAATACCCTTGTTAAAAAAACGTTGTACGTAAACTACCCCTTTCCCTTAACCGATCTTCACCAAAAACAATAGGTCTTGAGAACTCTACAATTTAGGGCTGTATGCAAATAATCTTTTCATTCTGTTTGAATTTGCGGCTGTTATCGTTTGCCATAGGAAATACCCTTGTTAAAACATAAAACGTTACAGGTAAACTACCCCTTTCCCTTAACCAATCTTCACCAAAAACAATAGGTCTTGAGAACTCTACAATTCAGGGCTGTATGCGAAACATTATTTGATTCTGTTTGAATTTGCGGCTGTTATCGTTTGCCAAAAAAAAAAAATTCCCTTGATAAAAAAACCGTTGCAGGTAAACTACCCCTTTCCCTCAACCGATCTTCACCAAAAACAATAGGTCGCGAGTACTCTAGAAATCAGGGCTGTATGCAAAAAATTATTTGATTCTGTTTGAATATGCGGCAGTTATCGTTAGCCATAGAAAAAAAATCTACAGACAGACACACACACAGACACTTTTCGGAAAACGACTTTTTTTCATGTTTTGAGTGTAGTAGAATCAGAATCTGCAATAATCTCGAACACGATTTTTTTTGCCATCACCATACTTCCATTCCTTAAGGAATATGGAAGTAAAAATTATAATTTTATTGCCTGGCAACAAAATTATTTTATTTTTAACAGTTACCATTGTTTGAAAAAGTTTAAATGAATTTTCAAGTACTTTACTGTTGTTAAAACGTAAAAGGTTGCAGGTAAACTACCCCTTCACCTTAACCGATCTTCACCAAAATCGAAAGTCCTTGAGAACTCTACAATTCAGGGACGTATGCAAAAAATTATTTGATTCTGTTTGAATTTGCGGCTGTTATCGTTTGCCAACAAAAAAATTTCCCTTGATAAAAAAAACCGTTGCAGGTAAACTACCCCTTTCCCTTAACCGATCTTCACCAAAAACAATAGGTCGCGAGCACTCTACAAATCAGGGCTGTATGCAAAAAATCATTTGATTCTGTTTGAATTTGCGGCAGTTATCGTTTGCCATAGGAAAAAAATCTACACGCAGACACACAGACAGACAGACACACAGACAGACACTTTTCGGAAAACGACTTTTTTTCATGTTTTGAGTGTAGTAGAATCAGAATCTGCAATAATCTCGAACACGATTTTTTTTGCCATCACCATACTTCCATTCCTTAAGGAATATGGAAGTAAAATACCCTTGATAAAAAACCGTTGCAGGTAAACTACCCCTTTCCCTTAACCGATCTTCACCAAAAACAATAGGTCTTGAGAACTCTAAAATTCAGTGCTGTATGTAAAATATTATATGATTTTGTTTGAATTTGCGGCTGTTATCGTTTGCCATACAAAATACCCTTTTAAAACATAAAACGTTGCTGGTAAACTACCCCTTTCCCTTAACCGATCTTCACCAAAACCAAAAGGCCTTGAGAACTCTACAGTTCAGGGCAGTATGCAAAACATTATTTGATTATGTTTGAATTTGCGGCTGTTATCGTTTGCCATAGAAAATACCCTTGTTAAAACATAAAACGTTGCAGGTAAACTACCCCTTTCCCTTAACCGATCTTTACCAAAATGAACAAATCTTGAGAGCTCTACAATGCAGGGCTGTATGCGAAATATTATTTGATTCTGTTTGAATTTGCGGCTGTTATCGTTTGCCAAACAAACAAAATTACCCTTGATAAAAAAAAACCGTTGCAGGTAAACTACCCCTTTCCCTCAATCGATCTTCACCAAAAACAATAGGTCGCGAGTACTCTATAAATCAGGGCTGTGTGCAAAAAATTATTTGATTCTGTTTGAATTTGCGGCAGTTATCGTTTGCCATAGAAAAAAATCTACAGACACACAGATAGACACACAGACAGACAGACAGACAGACACACACACACACACACACACACACACAGACACTTTTCGGAAAACGACTTTTTTTCATGTTTTGAGTGTAGTACAATCAGAATCTGCAATAATCTCGAACACGATTTGTTTTGCCATCACCATACTTCCTTTCCTTAAGGAATATGGAAGTAAAATATCGGTATGGAGAACCATACATGACTTCCATATTCTAAGATTTATATTTACAATCATTTTCGAATTGAAATATTACCATAGAAACTACTTCTTTCTACTTACTGCTTCAGCCTTAACCACAGTACTGTGGTCACTAACGTATACCACCTCACGTTATCGCACTCGATTTTCACTGATGATGGAAGTCGATGGCATTGCCGAAACGTCTGGTTTTGTAGAAAACATTGGACTACGGCCAAATATCCCGGGAAGGAATTTTAACAAAAACTACTTCTTTGTTGCCGATAACGTTGTACACATATATATAAAATTAATGGCTTGTATAAGTTAATGATTGATCTCCATTAAGTAGTGCTCAAGTTTCCAAAGTTTTAATATTATGATGTCCGTAATTAAAACATCAGAGCAGGTTTAGTGTGAATGAGGGTACACTGTGGACAAAAATTTTCAACATTTCCTATTGAGCGTTGCTTAGAGTAAAGCTGCGAATCTACAGTGTATGTTTCACAGAACAAACACGCGAAAAAGACGGAGCGCTCCGAAGTCACTCATGGACCCTCAGCATCTTGCAGAGGGTTGATTCCCTAAAGACGAAAAGTCTGTCTATGAATCGTTCCTCTTTAAACACGTGCAGTTACATTGCCCAGCGATCCACAGGAAGCAATTGATGTCCATTTTTTCGGCTTGCACGCGTTATGTTGGTGTGGGTTTCGTCACTTTCCATTTAAAAAGCGCGCAAATGTAAGAAAATAAACATGAGTGAGGCCAGAAATAACGTGAATTGTGTGTGTGTGTGTGTGTGTGTGTGTGTGTGTGTGTGTGTGTGTGTGTGTGTGTGTGTGTGTGTGTGTGTGTGTGTGTGTGTGTGTGTGTGTGTGTGTGTGTGTGTGTGTGTGTTACCTGCCTTTTTATTGCTGTAGGCATAATAATAAAATGGAAACGTAAAGATTACATAACTGAGATATGCTTACCTGCCACGAACGATATATTATTTTATACATGGAGGAGTTCAGTGACATACACACGTACAGAAGAAATATATATATAAAGATATTAACTCATACATAATTTAGATTAAAATGAAAAAATTATAATTTTATTCCGGCAACAAAATTATTTTATTTTTAACAATTACCATTGTTTGATAAAGGTTAAATGAATTTTCAAGTACTTTACTGTTGTAAAAACGTAAAAGGTTGCAGGTAAACTACCCCTTCCCCTTAACCGATCTTTACCAAAAACAACAGGTCTTGAGTACTCTACAAATCAGGGCTGTATGCAAAACATTATTCGATTCTGTTTGAATTTGCGGCTGTTATCGTTTGTCATAGAAAATACCCTTGTTAAAAAAACGTTGCTGATAAACTACCCCTTTCCCTTAACCGATCTTCAACAAAAAAAATAGGTCTTGAGAACTTTACAATTTAGGGCTGTATGCAAATAATCGTTTGATTATGTTTGAATTTGCGGCTGTTATCGTTTGTCATAGGAAATACTCTTGTTAAAACATAAAACGTTACAGGTAAACTACCCCTTTCCCTTAACCGATCTTCACCAAAAACAACAGATCTTGAGAACTCTAAAATTCAGGGCTGTATGCGAAACATTATTTGATTCTGTTTGAATTTGCGGCTGTTATCGTTTGCCAAATAAAAAAATTTCCCTTGATAAAAAAAACCGTTGCTGGTAAACTACCGCTTTCCCTTAACCGATCTTCACCAAAAACAACAGGTCGTGAGCACTCTACAAATCAGGACTGTATGCAAAACATTATTTGATTCTGTTTGAATTTGCGGCTGTTATCGTTTGCCATAGAAAATACCCTTGTTAAAAAAACGTTGCAGGTAAACTACCCCTTTCCCTCAACCGAACTTCACCAAAACCAATAGGTGTTGAGAACTCTACAATTTAGGGCTGTATGCAAATAATCTTTTGATTCTGTTTGAATTTGCGGCTGTTATCGTTTGCCATAGGAAATACCCTTGTTAAAACATAAAACGTTACAGGTAAACTACCCCTTTCCCTTAACCGATCTTCACCAAAATCAACCAATCTTGAGAACTCTACAATTCAGGGCTGCATGCGAAACATTATTTGATTCTGTTTGAATTTGCGGCTGTTATCGTTTGCCAAACAAGCAAAATTACCCTTGCTAAAAAAAAACCGTTGCCGGTAAACTACCCCTTTCCCACAACCGATCTTCACCAAAAACAATAGGTCGCGAGTACTCTGCAAATCAGGGCTGCATTCAAAAAATTATTTGATTCTGTTTGAATTTGCGGCAGTTATCGTTTGCCAAAAAAAAAAATCTACAGACACACAGACACACAGACAGACAGACACACAGGCAGACAGACACACACACAGACAGACACACACACAGACACTTTTCGGAAAACGACTTTTTTTCATGTTTTGAGTGTAGTAGAATCAGAATCTGCAATAATCTCGAACACGATTTTTTTTTGCCATCACCATACTTCCATTCCTTAAGGAATATGGAAGTAAAATATCGGTATGGAGAACCATACATGACTTCCATATTCTAAGATTTATATTTAAAATCATTTTCACCCAAACAGCCAGGCTGTGTCTTACCTGCCTTTTTATTGCTGTATTAAATGAAAAATATTATATTACATTAAAATGAAAAAATTATAATTTTATTGCCTGGCAACAAAATTATTTTATTTTTAACAATTACCAATGTTTCAAAAAGTTTAAATAAATTTTCAAGTACTTTACTCTTGTTAAAACGTAAAAGGCTGCAGGTAAACTACCCCTTCCCCTTAACCGATCTTCACCAAAATCGAAAGTCATTGAGACCTCTACAATTCAGGGACGTATGCAAAAAATTATTTGATTCTGTTTGCATTTGCGGCTGTTATCGTTTGCCATAGAAAATACGCTTGATAAAAAAACGTTGCTGGTAAACTACCCCTTCCCCTTAACCGATCTTCACCAAAAACAATAGGTCTTGAGTACTCTACAAATAAGGGCTGTATGCAAAACATTATTTGATTCTGTTTGAATTTGCGGCTGTTATCGTTTGCCATAGAAAATACCCTTGTTAAAAAAACGTTGCAGGTAAACTACCCCTTTCTCTCAACCGATCTTCACCAAAAACAACAGGTCTTGAGAACTCTACAATTTAGGGCTGTATGCAAATAATCTTTTGATTCTGTTTGAATTTGCGGCTGTTATCGTTTGCCATAGGAAATACCCTTGTTAAAACATAAAACGTTACAGGTAAACTACCCCTTTCCCTTAACCGATCTTCACCAAAAACAATAGGTCTTGAGTACTCTACAAATCAGGGCTGTATGCAAAACATTATTTAATTCTGTTTGAATTTGCGGCTGTTATCGTTTGCCATAGAAAATACCCTTGTTAAAAAAACGTTGCAGGTAAACTACCCCTTTCCCTCAACCGAACTTCACCAAAAACAATAGGTCTTGAGAACTCTACAATTTAGGGCTGTATGCAAATAATCTTTTGATTCTGTTTGAATTTGCGGCTGTTATCGTTTGCCAAACAAACAAAATTACCCTTGCTAAAAAAAAACCGTTGTAGGTAAACTACCCCTTTCCCTCAACCGATCTTCACCAAAAACAATAGGTCGCGAGTACTCTGCAAATCAGGGCTGCATGCAAAAAATTATTTGATTCTGTTCGAATTTGCGGCAGTTATCGTTTGCCATAGAAAAAAAATCTACAGACAGACAGACACACAGACAGACAGACAGACACACAGACACTTTTCGGAAAACGACTTTTTTTCATGTTTTGAGTGTAGTAGAATCAGAATCTGCAATAATCTCGAACACGATTTTTTGTGCCATCACCATACTTCCATTCCTTAAGGAATATGGAAGTAAATATCGGTATGGAGAACCATACATGACTTCCATATTCTAAGATTTATAATCTGAAATATGCTTGCCTGCCAAGCACGATATATTTTCTAATATATACATAATTTACATTAAAATGAAAAAATTTTAATTTTATTGCCTGGCAACAAAATTATTTTATTTTTAACAATTACCATTGTTTCAAAAAGTTTAAATAAATTTTCAAGTACTTTACTCTTGTTAAAACGTAAAAGGTTGCTGGTTAACTACCCCTTCCCCTTAACCAATCTTCACCAAAAACAATAGGTCTTGAGAACTCTACAATTTAGGGCTGTATGCAAATAATCTTTTGATTCTGTTTGAATTTGCGGCTGTTATCGTTTGCCATAGAAAATACGCTTGATAAAAAAACGTTGCAGGTAAACTACCCCTTCCCCTTAACCGATCTTCACCAAAAACAACAGGTCTTGAGTACTCTACAAATCAGGGCTGTATGCAGAAAATTATTTGATTCTGTTTGAACTTGCGGCTGTTATCGTTTGCCATAGAAAATACCCTTGTTAAAAAAACGTTGTACGTAAACTACCCCTTTCCCTTAACCGATCTTCACCAAAAACAATAGGTCTTGAGAACTCTACAATTTAGGGCTGTATGCAAATAATCTTTTCATTCTGTTTGAATTTGCGGCTGTTATCGTTTGCCATAGGAAATACCCTTGTTAAAACATAAAACGTTACAGGTAAACTACCCCTTTCCCTTAACCAATCTTCACCAAAAACAATAGGTCTTGAGAACTCTACAATTCAGGGCTGTATGCGAAACATTATTTGATTCTGTTTGAATTTGCGGCTGTTATCGTTTGCCAAAAAAAAAAAATTCCCTTGATAAAAAAACCGTTGCAGGTAAACTACCCCTTTCCCTCAACCGATCTTCACCAAAAACAATAGGTCGCGAGTACTCTAGAAATCAGGGCTGTATGCAAAAAATTATTTGATTCTGTTTGAATATGCGGCAGTTATCGTTAGCCATAGAAAAAAAATCTACAGACAGACACACACACAGACACTTTTCGGAAAACGACTTTTTTTCATGTTTTGAGTGTAGTAGAATCAGAATCTGCAATAATCTCGAACACGATTTTTTTTGCCATCACCATACTTCCATTCCTTAAGGAATATGGAAGTAAAAATTATAATTTTATTGCCTGGCAACAAAATTATTTTATTTTTAACAGTTACCATTGTTTGAAAAAGTTTAAATGAATTTTCAAGTACTTTACTGTTGTTAAAACGTAAAAGGTTGCAGGTAAACTACCCCTTCACCTTAACCGATCTTCACCAAAATCGAAAGTCCTTGAGAACTCTACAATTCAGGGACGTATGCAAAAAATTATTTGATTCTGTTTGAATTTGCGGCTGTTATCGTTTGCCAACAAAAAAATTTCCCTTGATAAAAAAAACCGTTGCAGGTAAACTACCCCTTTCCCTTAACCGATCTTCACCAAAAACAATAGGTCGCGAGCACTCTACAAATCAGGGCTGTATGCAAAAAATCATTTGATTCTGTTTGAATTTGCGGCAGTTATCGTTTGCCATAGGAAAAAAATCTACACGCAGACACACAGACAGACACTTTTCGGAAAACGACTTTTTTTCATGTTTTGAGTGTAGTAGAATCAGAATCTGCAATAATCTCGAACACGATTTTTTTTGCCATCACCATACTTCCATTCCTTAAGGAATATGGAAGTAAAATACCCTTGATAAAAAACCGTTGCAGGTAAACTACCCCTTTCCCTTAACCGATCTTCACCAAAAACAATAGGTCTTGAGAACTCTAAAATTCAGTGCTGTATGTAAAATATTATATGATTTTGTTTGAATTTGCGGCTGTTATCGTTTGCCATACAAAATACCCTTTTAAAACATAAAACGTTGCTGGTAAACTACCCCTTTCCCTTAACCGATCTTCACCAAAACCAAAAGGCCTTGAGAACTCTACAGTTCAGGGCAGTATGCAAAACATTATTTGATTATGTTTGAATTTGCGGCTGTTATCGTTTGCCATAGGAAATACCCTTGTTAAAACATAAAACATTACATGTAAACTACCCCTTTCCCTTAACCGATCTTCACCAAAAACAATAGGTCTTGAGTACTCTACAAATCAGGGCTGTATGCAAAATATTATTTGATTCTGTTTGAATTTGCGGCTGTTATCGTTTGCCATAGAAAATACCCTTGTTAAAAAAACGTTGCAGGTAAACTACCCCTTTCCCTTAACCGATCTTCACCAAAAACAACAGGTCTTGAGAACTCTACAATTTAGGGCTGTATGCAAATAATCTTTTGATTCTGTTTGAATTTGCGGCTGTTATCGTTTGCCATAGGAAATACCCTTGTTAAAACATAAAACGTTACAGGTAAACCACCCCTTTCCCTTAACCGATCTTTACCAAAAACAACAGGTCTTGAGTACTCTACAAATCAGGGCTGTCTGCAAAACATTATTTGATTCTGTTTGAATTTGCGGCTGTTATCGTTTGCCATAGAAAATACCCTTGTTAAAAAAACGTTGCAGGTAAACTACCCCTTTCCCTCAACCGAACTTCACCAAAAACAATACGTCTTGAGAACTCTACAATTTAGGGCTGTATGCAAATAATCTTTTGATTCTGTTTGAATTTGCGGCTGTTATCGTTTGCCATAAGAAATACCCTTGTTAAAACATGAAACGTTACAGGTAAACTACCCCTTTCCCTTAACCAATCTTCACCAAAATCAACATATCTTGAGAACTCTACAATTCAGGGCTGTATGCGAAACATTATTTGATTCTGTTTGAATTTGCGGCAGTTATCGTTTGCCATAGAAAAAAAATCTACAGACAGACAGACAGACACACACACACACACACACAGACACTTTTCGGAAAACGACTTTTTTTCATGTTTTGAGTGCAGTAGAATCAGAATCTGCAATAATCTCGAACACGATTTTTTTTGCCATCACCATACTTCCATTCCTTAAGGAATATAGAAGTAAATATCGGTATGGAGAACCATACATGACTTCCATATTCTAAGATTTATATTTAAAATCATTTTCAGCCAAACAGCCAGGCTGTGTCTTACCTGCCTTTTTATTGCTGTATTAAATGAAAAATATTATATTACATTAAAATGAAAAAATTATAATTTTATTGCCTGGCAACAAAATTATTTTATTTTTAACAATTACCATTGTTTCAAAAAGTTTAAATAAATTTTCAAGTACTTTACTCTTGTTAAAACGTATAAGGTTGCAGGTAAACTACCCCTTCCCCTTAACCGATCTTCACCAAAATCGAAAGTCATTGAGACCTCTACAATTCAGGGACGTATGCAAAAAATTATTTGATTCTGTTTGAATTTGCGGCTGTTATCGTTTGCCATAGAAAATACGCTTGATAAAAAAACGTTGCAGGTAAACTACCCCTTCCCCTTAACCGATCTTCACCAAAAACAATAGGTCTTGAGTACTCTACAAATCAGGACTGTATGCAAAACATTATTTGATTCTGTTTGAATTTGCGGCTGTTATCGTTTGCCATAGAAAATACCCTTGTTAAAAAAATGTTGCAGGTAAACTACCCCTTTCCCTCAACCGATCTTCACCAAAAACAATAGGTCTTGAGAAATCTACAATTCAGGGCTGTATGCGAAACATTATTTGATTCTGTTTGAATTTGCGGCTGTTATCGTTTGCCAAAAAAAAAAAATTTCCCTTGATAAAAAAAACCGTTGCGGGTAAACTACCCCTTCCCCTCAACTGATCTTCACCAAAAACAATAGGTCGCGAGTACTCTACAAATCAGGGCTGTATGCAAAAAATTATTTGATTCTGTTTGAATTTGCGGCAGTTGTCGTTTGCCATAGAAAATACGCATGATAAAAAACGTTGCTGGTAAACTACCCCTTCCCCTCAACCGATCTTCACCAAAAACAATAGGTCTTGAGTACTCTACAAATGAGGGCTGTATGCAGAAAATTATTTGATTCTGTTTGAATTTGCGGCTGTTATCGTTTGCCATAGAAAATACCCTTGTTAAAAAAACGTTGTAGGTAAACTACCCCTTTCCCTTAACCGATCTTCACCAAAAACAAAAGGTATTGAGAACTCTACAATTTAGGGCTGTGTGCAAATAATCTTTTCATTCTGTTTGAATTTGCGGCTGTTATCGTTTGCCATAGGAAATACCCTTGTTAAAACATAAAACGTTACTGGTAAACTACCCCTTTCCCTTAACCGATCTTCACCAAAAACAATAGGTCTTGAGAACTCTACAATTCAGGGCTGTATGCGAAACATTATTTGTTTCTGTTTGAATTTGCGGCTGTTATCGTTTGCCAAACAAACAAAATTACCCTTGCTAAAAAAAAACCGTTGCAGGTAAACTACCCCTTTCCCTCAACCGATCTTCACCAAAAACAATACGTCGCGAGAACTCTGCAAAACCGGACTGTATGCAAAAAATTATTTGATTCTGTTTGAATTTGTGGCAGTTATCGTTTGCCATAGAAAAAAAATCTACAGACAGACAGACAGACACAGACAGACAGACAGACAGACAGACAGACAGACAGACAGACAGACACACAGACACTTTTCGGAAAACGACTTTTTTTCATGTTTTGAGTATAGTAGAATCAGAGTCTGCAATAATCTCGAACACGATTTTTTTTGCCATCACCATACTTCCATTCCTTAAGGAATATGGAAGTAAAATGGTGTCAGTGCTGTATGTGTTAGAGCTGTGGAAATTATAGCTATACATCAACATTACTAGCAGCATGAATATAGGTTCAAGACTATCTAATAAATTTCCAGTCACCAACCGATTGCGACAAGGTTGTGCTATAGCACCCGCTTTATTTAAGATTCAGGCCTACTTTAATTCAGCTTTAGAACGTTGTAGACGCACCTCTCACCACATGGGAATAGCTATCAACGACGAAAAGTTCTTCACTTTGAATTTCGCACAGTTATGGTTATAAACGGCGGTACAAGTGTACCAGAAATAAAAAAATCGACAAGAAACAAGTGACGAGACAGTGCATTTGTAGAGCAATCGACTGAGAAAATATTGAAAAGAACTGTAACATATGGAGTTGAAGTGTGGGAAACTACAGAACATATGAAGAAAATATTACTGTTTTGATTGCATGTTTTTATAGTGTTTTCTGTTGTATGGCTCAAACTAACAATATACTAGAAGCATTGTAACATAAGTGTGTGTTATAACTTCGAACAATTCCATATTAATTTATTGTTGTATTGGAGTGTTAGTGGTCTCAAATATTTCTACTAGTAATTTTATACAAACCACTATGTTGTGTTTGGTATTGACGATCGCTTTCATTAACCTGAAGATTGGTAAATGACCTGAAGATGGCTTGACTGCCGAAAGCGCTCGTAAATACCAAAGACAACATAGTGGCTTGTATAAAATTACTAGTAGAAAAAATCCATATTAGCACTTTCAACGGCCGAATTGTTAATTTTTGAATCTAGCTACAGCTTATATAGTAATTTCTGAGCGTTATTAGTTTATATGCAACCACGAAAATAACAACATAACAAATTATAAAATAGCGGGCCCCTTTTTCTTTTCACATCTGGCTTAGAGCGAGCAGAACTGACGGCCGCGCGCACCTTGTTTAAACCCTTGGTAAGGGCCCACTGACCGCCTCGCGCACTTTGTATGCCAACTTTTAGATTTCTTGACCGCCGCGCGCACCTTAAAAAACCCCCCGGAGATATAAAACCCACGTCAGATGTAGGCGGGGCCCAATTTAAATCCCTGTGTACTTTCAAATCCATTAAATCCAAAAACCTTTTTCTTTGTTGTGGAGGTTACAAAGGTTAATGACGTTACCTTTACCTCTACCTTGACGTTACGTTTAAACTCCACACAATCACTTTACTTAATTTAAATAACAATGATTATTAATTAGTAAAATTATAACTTTGTAAGGTTAATAATAATAATGTTTCCATGTCAGACAAATGATAGTTTAGTAGTCTACGAATTGTTACCTTAAGGCAATAATACATTTGTATTTAAAAATTGTTATATGTCATGTTATATTTGTATTAAGTATATTACAAACCTAAATTAAGAAGAATAAACTGTATATTGCATAAGAGTTACAGAAATTTATCGTAATTTGTACTAGACAATTCTATAATATTCTGGCTTAGAAAACAGTATATAAGGATTTTGACACAGCCGGCAGGCGTAGCGGTGAGTATAATTCAGGCTAAGTGGTTCAGCTAGATTGTGTGCGCGAAATATGAAATTGATCATTTGTTTTCTTGGATTGAAATACAATTCTTTGGGTTAAAGCGTAGTAGTGGTGTACAATAATACGTAATTGTGTTATTACATCAATAAAATGTAAACAGAAATTACACTGTTGCACACATAAAACACTCCCGATTAGCGCTTTCGAGTCTGAGCTAATTTCCGTTCTGATGATGAACTGAAAGGTTCGAAAGCGCTAATCGGGAACTTTTTATATAGTGGTGTGCAACAGTGTAATTTCTGTTTGTGATTGTAACCACTAACACAACTTTGTTATTTAAAATAAATAAAATATATTCGTAGTGACATTGGCTGTCAAGAATCGCTTATCTACGCGTACGTCAAGTCTGCTTTTCCCGGGGATTGCTATCATCAATATTTCCCTATAATGTCATAGTAATTTTAGCAAGCTATTGATATTACCACAGATATTTCCTTATGATGAGGATTTTTCACAGTGTTTTCTTCTTATGAATTCTCTTACACATTTTAAATCATCAATAGTAATTTTAGCTAGCTATTCACCAAATTACTACAGATATTTCCTTCTGATGAGGATTTTTGACAATCTTTTCTTCTCATGTGTTCTCTTAGACGTTTTAAATCATCGCACGAACGTGCGTGTATGTTGTTAGTAAAGCGAATATCGAAATAAATTCACACCAACCATAATTACCTTTCGTTAACAAAATAATTTCGTCACTACACATTTGACACATCCCGTGTGCACCGGAGACACCATAAGACGTGTGCCGGGACTGTCCTATAGAACTTTTGAATGCCAGTGATACAAAGTCTACTCTCACACTGGACAAGTGAAGAGAGAAATATCGCGGAAGGTGAGAAAACGAGAAGACCAACCCTTGCGTCAACAGGAGGTGGGGGGGGGATGCGAGTGCACTTGTGTGTATCATTGCGCTGCGCTGGCGAGTCACGTTTCCTGACTCCGTCGGTTTCGGTTTAACGCAACCCGAGTATACCACTCATCTGGATAATGACTTGATGAAGAAGCCTCGTCCAGTTGTACAACGTGGCCTGCACAAATTGGTTTTGAGGGTGTGCGAGCTCCTGTGTTAATTTGATATGATCTTTAAATATGATTTTAATTATAAACAAGTACCCGCGTGTACACACAACACACGCGCGCGCGCGCATATTTATTTATGTAAATGTTACTACAATATGTTAAGTCTGCGCGCCCGTGTGTTTGTTTATTGACGTTAACTAAATTATAAAATTATTTAATGCTGGAAATACGGTTGTGTGTAAATACATATAGGCCTGCAATGATTGAATTTTAGCCTTCCAGTGTCTAGTTTTAGCCTTCCAGTGTCCAGTTTTACAAAATACGTGTATACTTTTTTTATTAATCCTAGTTATGTACTTAATATCAATGTACGATCGCAAGAAACCTGTTGCAACGGAAGTGTTGCACCACACGCGCGAGGGCGCACGCACACACGGCATGAATACACCACCACTCTGCTCCCGCCTTTATGCAGTTTCATGTATTTATGGAACAAATGCTCAGCGTTTCCTTTAATATCCAGTTATTATGCACCATGTTCCAATTTATCAATTTATTTATTTATTTTTTTGCAGTATGAGGGGCGGATCCAGCATTCAATTTGGGGAGGGAGTTGACTTTGGAGGGAATATGAAAAGTTGACCATTCTTTAACGGTCTGAAGTATAATTGATAGGAATGAGTGTGAGATAAAAATACACCGTCTTATTATCAACACAATAAGTTTATTAACGTACAAGTACCTACAATATAATATGTGTTTGTTAGTTCATTGTTCTTTTAATAATGTTCACTTACAGTTTAAAATAGACACTCATTTAAGTTACGTATCAATCAAAAATTAACATGGTGGTAAGATACAGATACTGTTTAAAGTAATTTTAGAACAAAGTCATGAACATACATAACGTGATATGAACTTTGTATCATATTTACAATCAGAAAAACATACTACGATCACAATACGACGAAAAAATGTCGCCTCAAGTAACCATTTGGGGGGGTGATTTCCCCCATTCTCCCCTGGATCCGCGCCTGTGCAGTATGACCTAATGATAATTACAACTGATGTGCCACACATACATGTTTTATAATATTCCATTCTTCTGCTTCCTATGCATAGTACTATTACGATTTATTTAAATTCAGCCAACGTTGTTTTTTTGTTTTATGTTTTTCTTCATGGCGAACATAACAAAACTAGTAGCTTCATAAATCCGACTGTATTTCATTTTTTTAAATAAATTCGTGGTGTTATAAGTTATATATATATATATATATATATATATATATATATATATATATATATATATATATTGTAACGAAAAAACTTTGGCTGGTGCGTACCTGTAAAATGTACACCAATTTTGTATGTGTAATAATAATTAGTGCGTTCGTCTCGCACCGGGGTCGTTACATTAATGTTCGCGGCTAACGATGTCCGTAGCTTTGCGGTAATCACCTGTATAACACGGCAGTAACCTTACCTGTTGCTTATAGGGGTGTGTTAATCACCTTGAAGTATTACAATTATTTTTGTTTCCAAAATCGTGGATTCTTGTGACTATGAGCTAAAGAATTACTATGGTTACAATAAAAATATATTACCTTATTCTACGTGTACATAAATAATAATGTGTGATGTTACAATCTGTTCTGTGGTGTCGTAAATGTGTTTTGCAAGTTCGTGTTTAATTAATAGGTTATATTTAACGCTAACAAGTTTTTATCAAGTGTTATTTTACTTAAATAATCTATGAAAGAGAAATATAGTGAGATTGTTTATAGTGAGATTAATTGACCTTTAGTAAAATTTAGAGTGATTAGGGTTTTGGAAAATAAGTAATTTAATTGTACTTAACAGCTCAGCATGACTTGGTGTCTTCGTTCGTTTGGTCGGGTAGGATTTGGCTGCAATAAGTTCGGTTTTCATGAATTTTGGGGCTTCAATGGGTTGGGCGTCTTTTTCATAATGTATCTGGATGTTCTTTTCGGGTAATTTTTCGTTTAATTGCCTTGGATCTCTAGTTGACTGCTATAAATGGTCGTCTGCTTCTTATGCTGTCATGGTTAGGAACTTTAATTACTTTTTTACATTATTTTAACAAAAAAACGTTCTTCCCAACATTGGCTTCTGTATTCTCTTAACGACGCTTCCTGTCTAACGGTATTCAACGGTAATTCAGTTTTCAACTGCCGTTTCCATGGCAACTGCATGATTTTGATTGGTTGATTTTGAGATGATGTATTGTTATCAAAATTCGAATTCTTCGTATATCTTCTGATTGCTGTTATTCCTCTATCTTCCTTCCTGGTTATTAAATATTGTCACTATAGTATTTATTTCCTTTCATAGATTATTTTGATACCCCACAAGTTTGGGTAATTTTGGATTTTATGTCTTTACAATTATGTTAATGCTTGTTAATTACATTTCTTTTTGTATACAAATGCTTATTATAATATTTTGTTTTACAAATGATTTACAATTTATTCTTGGTGAATCCTTCACCTCAGATTTGCTAATTTCTTTGTTAATTTGTTATAATTTTTGGTTGTTTGGTTCCGACAGTTATGCCCTTTCATAGGCCTGAGTAGCCATTATGGTATTTGACTTATTTCATTTAAATCACATTTCGTTTCAGCCTAATGGGCTTTACTTTGTTATTATTATTGGTTGTGTGGTATTTTGAGTCTGTTGGTGTTTTGATTACATGTCAATATTGCTTTTTCTATCTTAATATTTAAAATATAACAATTAGGCTTATGGACTGCAAGTTTCTTTCAGCCATATCCTATTCATAACATTAAAACGAACAATTCTTTATAAGTTATTAGAGTTATTATTTTGAGTGAGAAATATCATCACTTCCTTCCAACTTATTATTATTTGCTAATTTTTTGTTTACAATACATATTATTTTTATTGTGATAAACAACATCACTTTTATGAAATTTATAACTATCCCTTATAACATGGGTGTCTTTGATTTGTCTCTAATTTCTTAATTTTTAAACAATCTTTACATTCTCTCCATGTCAACACCTTCAATTTATTCTTTCCTGGGATCCTCCCTTTTAATTACTATCGGTTATAGTTAAACTTAAATCTATTAAACATCTTTTCTTAAATAATAATGTCATCATCACTTTCCAGTGTTCAGCATATCTTATTCTATAATTCATACTTAATACTATTTTTCACCATATATTTATTCACTGTTATTTTTCCACTTTTAAACCTTTAGTGTTTTTCACAGATTTATTAAGTGTCTATTTTCTTTATTATTCACTATTTCTTATAATAGTTATATTCTATATCTTACACTATTCCCATTTATACCTCACCTTCACTTTTAAATTATCTATAGTTAATTATAATTTAACTAGCGTACCTTATCACTTCACTTTGGGGTTTTTACACATACACTATTGCACTGTATCACTGTTTATACTATGTGTTTTTTAGTGGGTAATCCCTATACTTATTTCTCTTTCATTACAATATATCCTTAATACTATTAACAATTTTATATTCTTACAATACTATTTTTACATCTAATTCTCAATTGGGGTTTAGTTTGCTTCTTTATTATTTTAATCTTTAACCTTGTTTAATAGGGTTTCTTCCCTAGATCATTTTATCCATTAATGGGTAATAACAGTTACTTTTTCCTTTCTCATAGGGTAATTATTGGTTTGGTTCCAATATTATTCTTGAGTGCATTATTTCTCCTTCTCCTATGCTTTATTACTTGTTTGTGTATCATTATTGGTTTTCATTTCTATCTATTTCCCTCCTTCTTCATTTTCATCGTATTTGGTTAATACTTTGGTCTTTCCATCCTCTCCTTTGGGTACATTTCGACGTGTTACATTGGGTCGTTTAATTCCATGAACTTGTTTCATTTTTGTTTGGGTTTTGGATTTTTTCCTCTCTTCCTTTGGTTTGGGTTACATTCTTGTTTATTCTTCGTGGATCCCTTCTTCATTTGTTTCCTTTTGTTGGGTCAATCACTTGGGTTAGGTCAAGTCGTCGTTTGTCGAGTCATAGTTTTATATTTTATTTAAATTAATCATTTTTATTTAACATGAAGTATTATTTTAGATTTAATATTGTTTTGTTCATCCCTGGTATTGGGTTGGCTTATTTGTATTGTAACTATATATATATATATATATATATATATATATATATATATATTTCAATCACTTTCTGCTACAGTCCGTTTCTTGATGTATATAATACTATAATACTTATAACTATTTTACCTCAAGATGTATTTTTTCCTTTAGGGACATGTTTCGGGAGATCCTGTTCTCCCATCTTCAACCTTCGCCATCTTGCTTCTGGTGCAGTATTTGTGTGTTGGCTTCTGGATGTTATTATGGTGGTTTGTTGGTCTTTGGTCCTTCAATGTTGCATTATTGTGTGTGGTTGTGGTATCTGTTTTTGTATTTTGTGTATTTTCGATGTTGAGTGCTTTGAATATTGTGTCATGTTTTGTATTGATTTGTATTTGTTCTGGTATTAATTTGTTTTGTGTTTTATGTTTGTAAATCTGTAAATTTTCCCAATGTTCATTATGGTGCCTTTGTGTGGTATATGTTTTATTAGTGTTACATTGGTTATGTCTGGGAATTCATGTCCTGTGTTTATTGCATGTGTGGCTAAATTGGATTTATATATGTTTGGTTTTTTGTATGCATTTAGGTGTTCAAAATAACGTTTTTTCAGCTGTTTTTTTGTATGGTTATATTATTTCAATCACTTTCTGCTACAGTCCGTTTCTTGATGTATATAATACTATAATACGTATAACTATTTTACCTCAAGATGTATTTTTTCCTTTAGGGACATGTTTCGGGAGATCCTGTTCTCCCATCTTCAACCTTCGCCATCTTGCTTCTGGTGCAGTTGAAAAAAACAAAAAAACAGCTGAAAAAACGTTATTTTGAACACCTAAATGCATACAAAAAACCAAACATATATAAATCCAATTTAGCCACACATGCAATAAACACAGGACATGAATTCCCAGACATAACCAATGTAACACTAATAAAACATATACCACACAAAGGCACCATAATGAACATTTGGGAAAATTTACAGATTTACAAACATAAAACACAAAACAAATTAATACCAGAACAAATACAAATCAATACAAAACATGACACAATATTCAAAGCACTCAACATCGAAAATACACAAAATACAAAAACAGATACCACAACCACACACAATAATGCAACATTGAAGGACCAAAGACCAACAAACCACCATAATAACATCCAGAAGCCAACACACAAATACTGCACCAGAAGCAAGATGGCGAAGGTTGAAGATGGGAGAACAGGATCTCCCGAAACATGTCCCTAAAGGAAAAAATACATCTTGAGGTAAAATAGTTATAAGTATTATAGTAATATATATATATATATAAATATATATATATATATATATTGTAACGTGTCTCTTAACGTCCGCCTCTTTTAAGCCCCGCGATGGAGCGTCAATTTGTAACGAGTAAACTCTTATCGTCTCTTTGTAAAAGTGTGTTTTATGTGTGTTAGCCCCACACGTCGTAGTCGTTACTTTGTGTTTATCTCTAACCGTTGTACTTTTCCTAATTTTTCACGCTGATGATGTCCGTTGCGAACTTACGAATTACCAGTACCGATAGCTTCACGAGTGTAATCCTTACCTGTCCTTTAATGAGTATCTTTATTTCCCGGGCGGCGCCAAATTGTTTATGAAAACAATTAAAAAAGTTAAACTGAGCGGTCGTGCTATGCGGTGATGACTAATTCAAATTACCCTCGCAAACTGGCGGACATTGAATCTCGCTTGTAGCTCGTCGTGCTGCCGACGTCTAACGCTGGCAGACAATTTTGCTCATGGCTAAAGTACACAAACTTTATAATACAATTTATAATGAAATAAAGGACGGTTATTACTAATCAGTACTAGTTTATTAACGTGAAATAGTTAATAGTTATTCAGTTAGATACAAAAATATACTGTTATTAAATAATGTTGCTCCGGCAATAGATAGACAATATCTCAAGGTTGGCTAAGTTGATTGAATCGTTTCTAAATCGACTGGCTGCCGTCAAAGTTTATTTTCGACAGTTCATTCAATCATTGAGTCCTTTTGATTACGAAAAAATAGAATTAAGATGTTAATAAAGTACACTACCTTACATCAATGGTACTTATATTCTATTAAAGTTAAATACAATTCGTTTTTTAAGTGTTAAAAAGTGTTTGTTATAATTTCGTACTTCGTACACAGGTTAAAATTATGTTTACATACAAGTTTAATATTTATTTAAAATGCATGTTGGTTCTTGGTATCCAAGTCACGTAGGAATATAGATTATAGATAAATAAATCACCTTGTATCCGTCGTGTGACTTCGTTACGTCGATTAAAATGACGCGTTTCAGAACATCTGCTCCATCATCAGATTAAATCACTCTATTGAGGTCGTTAACAGTTAAAATCACATGTTACACATAATTGTCAACCAATGTAACTCACTCGCTTTCTAACTGGTGCGCACCAGTTAGAAAGCGAGTGAGTTACATTGGTTGACAATTATGTGTAACATTGATTTTAACTGTTAACGACCTCAATAGAGTGATTTAATCTGATGATGGAGCAGATGTTCTGAAACGCGTCATTTTAATCGACGTAACGAAGTCACACGATGGATACAAGGTGATTTATTTATCTATAATATTTATTATCAATCAATCCTTGAAAGAAATTTAGTTACCAAGTTCGGAGTGAGAGTTTTTTGTGTTGTGAGAAAAGTTAATTAATTTAGTTAGTAAATTCGGGTAGTTCAGATATACTTAACAAATCTTGTTGAATTCTGGTGAAGAGTCACTTTGTTCTTAGTTAGGTTGGGTCGATACGATCATTAATCTTCCATCATTTATACTTTGGATTGCATCTGGCTTCTTTTTCAATTAATTTGGATAAAATAAGTAGTTTTGAATATTAAAATCTGGTTTATTAGCTCTCTTGGGTTAACTAATTCTTTATTAGACTTCTTGCATCCACATCTCGTTAACTTTTGCAGTATTTATTAGTATTTTAATTGAAAATTGAGTCGAATATGGTTTGGCTTCTGTATCTCTTGATCGTCAATAATGGACTAAAGTTTTATAACGGAATTAGACATAATAACGTTCCGTTGTTATGGCAACTGTCTATACTCTCATTGGTTGATTACATTTATGTCTATTGTTATAATATTTGAATTTTAATTCAAAATGAATAAATATTTTCTGATGGCTATTATTCTTCTGTCTTCTTATCAATGGATTAGATATTATCATAACTGTTTCTATTTTCTTTCAAAGATCATTTTGACATCCCACAAAGCTGGGTTTGTTCATGTATTAAAGTTTTGACAAAAATGTTAATATTATATTATTACATTTCCTTCTTATTTTATGTTTTTAATCTAACTCGGACATCTTAATATGGCCAACTAATTGTAATTAATGAGTTACTTTCCCTGAATTTTCTAATACAGTAGTTATTCTTACAATTTGTTTATTTTGCATTTATACAGTTAGGCATTTTATAGGCCTAAGTAGCAATTAGCTATATCTTCTTATTTTACATAAATTAAAGATTATTTTTCATTTACATATGTTTTGCTTGGTGTCACTTATGACTTATTTACCTTTTGAATTAATTTGGGCTGCTTTAAAATAATTGAATGTTCTTATTAATTTACAAAATCATTGCTTGTCTGTTATTCTCTTATTTTCTTTTTCTGTCCTTACTCTATTGATTAATATTATGTTTGTAAAATTTATCTCCTTTCTTATCTCTATTGCCATTTCTTATAACTTGTTTATCACTTAATATTACTTATAAAACATAACACAAAAAGTAGGTTTATGGTCTGTTTACTTTTCAGCCATATTCCTCCTTACAAACTCAACTCTTTTAATTGAACAAATAACAATTTTGGTGAATAACATTATCACACCATTTATTCTATCTTGATAATCATCCCTTGAATTTTATTATTAACATAGGATGTCTTATTTTCATTGCACTCATAGTACTAGTTTATTATGAATTAACACTATTATCTTAATGGTCTATCCATCTTTTACAATCTGTTTTATTATCTTTGTTTCCTTTTTCTTGTTATTGTGAATTGTTTACTCTCTCACTTCTAACTTCTAACACTTACACGGTTTATCACTTTCACTTCCTACCTATCTCTCACTTTTGGGTTTTTATTGTTTTATACACAATTGATAGTTAGTCTGTTAACAATTTTATGTTTTGATTTTCTTATCATCATAGGGTGATTAATAACATACAATATCTATTACTCTGGTTAGTGTACTTTAACTAAGAATATTTTATTTAATTTTAATACTTGTTACTAGACATTTATTATTTGTTTGTGCCTTTTTTATCATTATTTGAGTTTATACCTTCTCATTTTATTTTCTTTATTGGGTCAATCACTTGGGATGGGTCATAGTCATTTGTCTCGTCATAGTCATTTTCTTTTCCTTAGTTTAATATAGTTAATTCATTATAGTTTTTCTCTGGTACTGGGGCGGCTTTTTGTGTTGTAACTATATATATATATATATATAGAGAGAGAGAGAGAGAGAGAGAGAGAGAGAGAGAGAGAATGTGTGTGTGTGATGTAATTATAATTTCTTCTATTATCATGTCTTACGTTTCAAAAAATTACATACTACGGGTACTCAAGACTAAAAAGTATAGTTTATATAAAAAATTTATACAACCATTTAAATTCTAATCTCGTAGGCATTGTTTTGAGGAATTGTTTTCAGTAACGTACGTGAAGACAAATAATATATTTTCACTTACAAAATAAATTTATTATTATTATTAATGATAATACAATGAAGGCAAATGACAAGTTACTATAAAGAAGTGTGTTCATTTACACACACGCGCGCGCGCGCATTTATATAATTATCTCATATTGATTATAAATAATAAGTTTTTTACTTACAATTTGTGACTAATAACCTATACACGATAATGAAATGTTACTTACAAGTGAATTAATTATTATTTAAGACTATTTTAAACTGTTACTATTGTGATAGCATAATGGACGAAACAATGAAAGCTACAATTAGTAGTATCGTTTGTATTATATTACACGTAGGACTGTATGTACATACAGAAATATAGACATATACTCAAGTATGTATATTTTGCTAAATATGTAAATGTGTAATGTGTATTCTGAATGACAGACTAAGGAAAAGCTAACGACAGTTTTTTTCAATACTGCGACACTTATTTTAAAGTCAAACATCTGAAAATCCAATTTAGCTAAACACTGTCTAAATAATAAATAAAAATTTTCAGACATTAATAATGTTAAACTAAAAAAGGGACACAAACTGAATATCTGTGAAAATCTGAATACATACAAATAAAATATCAATAATTCGCTAGTTACAGAACAAATTCAAATAAAAACAAAACAATATGTCTAACATAACATCATAAAATTTTAAATTTATTAAAATAACTAAAAACACATCACTTTTACAATTTTTCTATATACATTTCGATACGTCACGTTATGGACATGGACGAATCGTCTGGTACTGTATATAGACAATCCGGACTATGCCCTAACAGCCTGGAAAACTGTTACAGTGTAAACACCGGCCGTGGACACTACACCAACTGAAATATCTAAATCGAAATACACATCAATTGTTCGTTAACATATATTTAAGCCTCTAATGACACAAATTGTTTCTGAGAAACGTTCGGAAGGTGTATAATAATATTAAATACGTACTTTCGGGGAAAAATTTAAGTAATACTGATACAATATACTGTAACTAATACAATATAACGAACGTGTATGTATCCACGTGTTTCTGTACATTCATCGTGAATGTTTTAAATATATGCGAACTACCCGTATATATATTTATACATTGGATTACAGTTATTAATTTATACATTACTTTTTCTTAGCAGCAACGTAAAACTTACTCTTTCTTGTAATACAACGTTTAAACGCCATGGATACAAAATATCCAAAAATATACTTTAATTGCTTGTTTGTTGGCAGTACCCGGAACAGATGCTTACAATATACGACATACGCATTTAAAAGAGCCAGACTAAACGAAATAAGAATGCCACAGAATCTGAACTCAACAGTAACACAATAAAAGTGATTTATAAGGGGGAATGTGCATGTTGATTAGTGGATGTTGTGACTCCGGACGTAGATTTTGACAGCTGGAAGTCAATTTTTTCAAACCACGATTCATTGGAAAATGTATGTGCACACGGAGTGCGAAGTATTCTGACGGTGAATAGCTTAGTTCTTTATGTGATTTCTAAGCGAAAGTACATAAGTTTACAATTATTATGTGTTAATTAGGGGTTTAATTAATTAAATGGAATTGGCAATTAAATATGTAATTGTGATTGCCGTGCCCCACGATCTTGGAGCGCCAATACAATTATTAGGGGGTGTAATTAATTAAATGGGTGTAATTGATGTTTGTAGTGCCCCTCGTTCTTTGGGAGCCAAATGCAATTTTGTTTGAGTATGCAAATTAAGTTTGCATAATTAATTATGTAATTATACTAATTTTTAGAATGTGATCATGTAATCACCCAATTACGCTAGTTATACCAAACTGTTTGAAGCTACGTGATACATTAGTTATTTGATGTTAGCATGATTACTGCACTGAGACTCTAATTATTGTATAAATTAATAAAATCTACTATAAATCATTCAAGTGACGTTAATATCTGTTCTGAGGTAACTTTGACAATAATGAACGCATATATTCTGAGTAAAATAAACACTTATTTATTAACATCATTCAAGTAAAGAAACTTCAATATTCAACATTCATAAAAAACACATGTATATATATCAAATGACAATACGAATCCAGTACGTTGTTTGCTGAAAAACATACACATACATATATAACACAATCAACATATAAAAACATAAATAGTCAACATATAAATCTTATACTAATGCGTTCATTTCTTGCCTCAGATGAATAGCGTTATTTAAATTTACCATGTTTAATCTAAATTCTCAAGGGTGTTTTCTTGAAAAGAGACAGGACAGTAGAGTTCTTATGACAAGAATAACATAAAGATTACTTGTAAAGTGGATTATCCAATTATCCATCGGCGTAACTCCTTCCCGCTGGTGGTCCATATGTACGAAGTTGCGTAGCCGTGATGTCACTAACACTCAACACACGCGGATCAGATTCACTCGCGCTGTGTGTTTTCTGTTGATGTCGACCGTAACTGTTAGAGTCTATGAAATCATGTGTCGTGTGAGTAAGTTCATCTTTAACTAGTGTGTATATATCTGACTGTCTATTATTGAACTTCTTCTTATGTACATTAATGTATCGTGTCTTTGATAACGTGGTGTATTGTTCCAATTGGTATTGTATCGATTCGCACTGTACAACGCTACGATTTCGTTGTTCGGTAAAGTATTAACACAACTTCGGCGAGTCTGTTATTGACGAAACTGCGATTGATTAGTTTAATTTTTAATAAGCGGTAGCTGAGTAAGATAAAGTACTTGAGAGTTATTAATCACTGGCTGTAGATACACTATTACCGAATAACTCGCCAATATCGAAATGTTTAAGTCAACTGATTAAAATACCGCGTAACAGAGTTTCAAAGTCCAACTGCTATACGTATGTTAACTGAACTGAATTAAGACTGAGAAAAATTAAGATTTAAGTTCCGTGAAGACTGTTCAAAGAATAAGTTTGAAAATTTGATGAAGACTACCCTCTCGCGTGCTCTGTAAACAGTTTTTATTAAGCATCGTTTACCACAATGCAATCTCCTAGCAAACACGCCTCTGGTCAATCATGATAGGTCAGATGAACTCCTATCCTTATGCAAGACTATGGTTCTCCACTTCTCATTCGTTGTTCGCGTTGCTATGATGACGACGGTCCTCTCCACCTGTACTCTGGGTAGATGCTGGATTCTGGTTGGGTATCTTGTCTCCCTCCAAGTTCGCGTCGAAGGCCTCCGTACCCTTTTCCTGGAACAAGAGCAATTCCTCGGCTATCGATCAAGTCTTTGTCTAAGTGTGCTCCGGAACTCTGCTGCTGTTCTCACGCGAACAATGTGTCGTATTTTGTTATTGTCTGACTATCCATGACCCTTTTCCGTTAGCTATCCGGACACAGCGTGTCGTCGTTTCCAAGACGGCATTCCTTCTCCCTGTCGTAAATATCAGTTGTTGCCAGTAAGGTGTCCTCCCGCTGTGCGTAGACTCGATCCTATTCATTAGATATCGTTGTCTGTTCTCGTACAGGGTAAGTACCATTGTGCAACTACACCCTTTTTTACTGCTGGCACACTTCAAATTAACCTTGCAGTGTGTGCTCGTTACAATTTCTCCGTAAAGTGCTACTGTCCTAGTTTCCCTTTCTCCGGCTTGTTGTGGGCTGTAAATCTCGGTTGAGTCAAGTCTGTCACACGCCAACCTTACTGCCTATTGTAAAGTTATGTGAAGCGTACTCGTATTGTTCCTAGTAAACGTTCAGTTGACACTTCGTTAAATTGTTTCCTTATTTATCGCTTCTGGCTCGTGTTGGGGTGTCTTGGCTAGTTGTAACGTATTTTCGATCAAAATTTTAAAAAATTAAAATTCTTGGTCATTACAAGTTTGATAACGGCTGGAACCACACCGCAGAATTGAAATCTCTTTATCGTAAAAAAAGAAGGACTGGGGGGCATAATGAACGACCATAGAACGAAAGACGACAAACGAAAATAAATAAAAATTTAGCCATTTGTTTTCATATGCTCTACCCCGAGATTTCGCCAGGATGTTGTCTACATGTGGGCTCAAGAACCATCAAAGTTGTGTATGATTTCATCTGTGTGTTTTGGTTATTTATTATTTGTTTTTGTTGAGTATTCAACTGAAATTGAAATACTATCATTAGTCGTCGCCGTCGTCCTTACCATCACCACCACCATGTTTCCTGCTGGACCTACACTCTAACGTCAGCTCCGAACGGTACTACAACAATAGTGCTTAACGTCTTCTATAGATTTTGCTAAAAATACGCAACTTTGACTTCAGAAAACAATGTTAGTCTGACATCAGAATTTACCGGAGTTTGTAGAGCAAGCATATAATGCAAGAAAAGATATGTCGACTACAGGCAAAGTCTCAGCTCACGGTAAAAAGACGAGGGTAGAAAAAATGTGTTATACAAAATGGAGAACAGAACGTTTCGTCTGTTATCGTCTCTCGATGGAGAGGTAAACTGATAAAATACGTATGCTATCTGCCTGCAAAGAGACTCGAACCCAAGGCGCGGGTTACAGTAACACGACGCACGGCCACTGTCATTGTTTTTTTCATTACAGTTGATTACTGTTGTTATCGTTGCATGTACACAAAACCATTTACACGCACGCGCGCGGGCTTACACTAACCACATATAGACAGCCTAAACAGAATATAATAAATAAAACGGCAACATAGGAGCGTAACATAACAGACGCCTAATTAAATTAATTAAATATCTTCGAAGGTAAAAAACTAAACATAAAGTACCGTAACAAAATTTAAATGCCAACTCATGAGAATATCGTTACGTATGCAGGCTAATTTGGGAAAATCGCCGAATGTGAATTACAGAACAGATCAAAAGTTGTGAAATGGCAAAGGTAAAATATTGTCTGCGTTGAACAAAATCTTAATCTGTCAAGAAGAAGAAGCAACTAACACACAGAACTGGAAAAAACAGACTGTGTACATTGAAAGGAGGGAATTCTTTTTCTTAATTTTGCGCATAATACGCACGGATAGAATCAAATTTTGAATGATGTACGAAGCGATTTTTTTTCACGATAATTCACGTAGACAAGCAAGTTATTTTTTTTTTATTTATGTGTAAGAGCGATTATAAATGATGAAATACGATTAATTAGAAACAAAAAAAATCAGGCCAAAGTAACACGTATATTTAGCGATGACCTCGCCGGTAATAATTAAACGGTTATTAACATAACTTCCAATAAGTATTTAATTAATCTATTGTACTGTCTATGAGATAAACATTTCATACATAGTGCCGCTTTGCTTCCTTATTACTTCTTTTAAGTCACCAGTCATAGGTCATAAAACAAATGGTGAATTTTATGTGCTTATCTGCTGAATCATGAAAAAATTACTACTTTGCAAACACGCTCGCGCTTGTACAAAATTTAGCATCGTGCTTATCAACTATTTTGCCCTCAGTATTTTCTCTTCACGTAAAAGCTCAATAAAATCACTACTTAACCAGACTACTATTCCACACCTTGCGAGAGACGTTGCAATCCGAATACTTGACTAACACTCTAAGGCAGTGGTTCTCAACCTTTTAAAGTCCGGGACCATCTTGAAGGATATTACACTTGATGGGACCCATAAGCATGGGCACCGGCAGAATTACTAGAGTAGGTGTGTGTATCCAGGTTACAGTCATATTTTACTAATCAGACAGTCTACTCTTCTTCTCTCGTACACTTGATTTATTAGTATACAATCTCCTACACTTTATTTATTAGTATAAAATCTCCTACACTTTTTTGTTAGTATAAAAAGAACTATTATTAATAACTGCAACAACAACAACAGTGTATGAGCGGAAGAGAGATACAATTTAAGATTACTGAGACGTCTCCCGTGCGATAATAGCCGAAGAACTGAGCACTTGACTATAGTTGAACAGAAGGAATCTAAATAAATCATGAAACCGGGATATTAGTTTTACTAAATGCAAACAATACGCATATGAACATGACCACACAAAATAATTGCCCTGTATCAGTACTTGTACAAACATACACACTTTAAAAACACTCAGCGTTTCCTTTAAATACAATATCCAGTTATTGTGCATCATGTTCCAATTATCAATTTATTTATTTATTTGCAGTATGAAGGACAATATTCTCGATTAAAATTTTCGAAAATTTACATACCTGAATTACACTCGCGTCTTCCAAATCGTCTTAAAAACGAAGAAGTTGGAAGGCTGTATAGAACTGAATGGTAAGCCTAGAAGAGAATAAGCGACCACTGAGCATATGTCCTCACGTCCTGTGTGTGTGTGTGTGGGGGGGGGGGTGATGTTGAAAAGTACTGCCTTCCGGATACATAAGCGTAAAGACGGATTATAACCCCGCTGAAGCCCTTGAGAGGATGCAAATCGTATTGTTTCTTGGTTCTAAGATACATTAGGAAAATCTTTTGAATGATTCACAATATTTTCTTTATCTGGTTCGAGAAAGTCTGTAATTAATTACGCATTAAAAGTTTAAATTTCCTTTACTTTTGTTATGCAATGAAACAATGTATTTCATTAACTTTTTTCTAGAGTTTGTGTTTTATAACGAAAAGGATTACTTACAAAATCACTGTAATGAATAAGATATGTAGAACGATTACAGATATTGTAGAAGTATTAAAACCGAAATTTTCAGAAACCTGTAGATTCAGAATATACTCAACCATAATTGGCATTCAACTTTATTACTTACTGAAACCCTTTTTCATGTTTATATTTATCAGAAGTGCGTGCGCGCATCCATCTTGTTAAACTATGTTACTTATAAGACTTAATAAACACCTAAACAAACTGGTATTGAACAATATTAATTTATGCATTAATGTTAATTTAAAATGAGCATTTAATTACTGAGAATAATACAGCATAGTACTTATCCTGTACAATATTTATGTTTATTACTATGTCATAGGTATTTTATGTAAAAGTGATACAATTTAATTAAAAAGTACTAACTTTTGCTTGATGCCTGGTTTCTTGTAAGTCATAAAATATTCCTAAATATCTTCATTTAAAAAACTGGTATTTTTAAAATAAAAATTTTTAAATAGAGTTGTGGACATTAATTCTGTGTACATTGTTTGCCCGTCTCATTGATTTATTAATTACATTTTTACACAATCAAAATCCGATATTGTTTAAAAAAAATAAAATTTTCTGTTGCATTGATGAATTAGGCCTACATATAGTACCATATTGTACATAACATAATATTTTGTATGTTAACATCTTGTTACATTCAAATACAACAGAATTCAAAGAAGCAAGCACAACCACCTGTACGGATGTATATATTTCAGTACGGTAGTACAGACCACCAGTTTCAGAATATTATAACTTCCTAATATTATTGAGTCATAGTATTCTGAACTCGACGTCTTATATCACTGAAATCTGTATAAGGACGTTAAAGTAGATATTCTTACTTGGTAATAACGAGTATACTTTTATGGCATTTTCAAAATTGTATTTTATACAATACTGAAAATTAATTCTACAATCATTTATATTCTACAATATAAATAATATATATATATATTCTATATTTAGATAGATATATATGTAGATAGATAATAAATAATACTTTATATTTTTTCAAAACAAGAATATATTTTTATTGTTTTTTACAATGTCTAGGTAGTTTAGATCCAAGTTAAATTACTGCCATCAGAAGTATAATAATAAATCTGAATATAATATATTATATAATATATACGTAATATATAATATATATTATATTTCTCATAATGACAGTAATTTAACTTAGATGTTAAACTATCGAAACACAGTGAAAAACAATAAAAAATAAAGTATTATTTGTTATCAATTTGTATAACAAGAATAATGTGAGTCAATGTGAGTATGTATATACATACATATATACACGACAATTTGAATATATTTATATTATATTTTATACAGTTATTTAACAAAACTTCTATTATTTGTCTAATATAATTTTCAGCTTACATGTCTGTAGGTTTCATAGAGTTCAGCGTAGTCTTTGCCGCCGTAATAAATGTTGAGGCGATTAAAAAACGTATCACTGTAGGAGAACATGAACAAACACAGCGAAAACAGGGAATACAAGAATATGAGTACGAGTAGGAACAGCGAGGCGAGTGGAGAAGCGATACGGCACATGGCTAACACGCCGACTGAGCGAGTCTAGACTACACTAACTATACACAGTCCCCACCTGGTGGTAGCGGCTATGTTTACAATAAGGCGCTTTCAACTGTATTGTTTCTTGTAAAACTGAAATACTAGTGCCACAGCTGGCAAGCTTTCTCCGTGCAAAATCGTACGTATGTCGGTTTGTTACTTGCTGTATTATTTTTGGGTTCTTGTACGATGCTAGAGTCTGAAATACCAAGGACCGTATTACTGTCTCCATATCTGTTCTGTTTCCCTCCGTGTCTCTTCTATGTACGCATATATATATAGGCCTACACGTCAACATACACACATGCATGGTTACATACACGCGCGCGCGCGCAACAACATAACTATATTTTCTTGGGCAGTGTATTATAAGTGTCTGACATGGTTTCACAAGAGCTGTCCTGTGTCATCTGAGGCTTAAATGTTTTGACCAATAGGCCTACACACATAGATGAACTCTCATACGTAATCAGACATTGATATAATAATAAAGAATTTTAACACCGTGGGGTCTAGTAGACTCCAGCAGATTTTTGTTGCTGAAATAGTCCTTTACTAAGTGTAATATGCAGTACGGAATTTTTGTATTCCATGTAGATACTATTCTCAGCCTAGCTAGAATCATTTTTGAGCCAGCTGACCTTGAGCAGTTGAGTAGTGAGGGTTTAAAGTTTGGGGTTCTCTGTACCCCACTGTGACGTTCGCGTATACATACTGTGCAGTGCAGTATCTGTTGTTCTTTGTATAGTTGTTTCGTAATGTTGTTTTTATAGACATTTACACACTTTTTGTTAGTATTTTGTCTATAAAATTGATTTAGAATATAATCGGTTTTGATATGTCTTCGCATTATTTAACTGAAGATGAGATGGAGATGCAAATTTTGAAAGATGAACCGGAAGACGATTTTGGTGGTGACAGCTCTGAGGATGATCCTGATTTTAATGAAACACAAGGACCTTCAGATACAGAAGAAAGTGAATGTAGTGAAGAAGACATTACACTCACTTTACATAAAGATCGTTCGGTGGCAGGTTCACAAACGAATATGCTTACCGGAAAATTTAGCTATAAGTGGCATACCATGGATCTTCCGAGAAGAGAAAGAACAAGTGCTGAAGATATTGTGATCCACTTACATGGTTAAAAATATGTAGCACATAATGCAAAAACACCAAAGGATGCCTGGGAATTTTTTTTTTATGATAACAAGGAATTTTCTTCATCAGTTTGCATGGAGTTTATTGGAACCATATTTGCGAATCAGGGAAAACAACGTTACCAAGAAATTTGAAAAGAGATTTGCAGGAAATGCTGTGGGAACCTAAAGGACAACAAAGTGAATATCCTTCATAACTACCTCAACAAAATAAGAAAGCCAGATGTACATTGCTTGTAAAACAAAAACACACGAAAACAAAATTGTACTGTGAGGGTTGCCGTCGAGCCATGTGCGATGACTATACAGTATGGATGTGTACTGAGTGCATTAATTGAAGAAATGTGTTTGTTTACAGTACTGAGATATTTTAATATTTTTTCTTGGATATATTTAAACAAAAAAGTTTTTAGATCCAATTAGATAATCCTTAGTAGATAATTTTGTATCATTTCTTTTAAAATAAAAATATTGCTACTTTTTAGAAAAATTTGTGTTAATTTTTGGTTGGCGAAGGTCAGGTTTTCCTCAAGAATAGTCAGGTAAGTAATTTATTTGCAAAAAACAAGATTAAAATTAACATCTCGTTGTAAAAAATAGATAATTAACATTTTTAACGCCAAATTATGGTTTTGATTTTTCGGATTCAGAGAACCCAGCGTGAGGTGCGAAGGTATTAAATGTAAGGCTGAGGTGCAAGGGTTAAATGCATTACACAAGCAGATTACATTCGGTTTTTTAATCTCTGAATTTAGAAAATCTAAATCTAAATGTCAAATACATATATACACAATGTGTGTATGTTTGTGTTTACGGACATACCGTTTTACAGAATAATCCCTACATGTCGATCCAATATTAATGGTGTTAGTTTCCAAGCAATGCCCTATTTTAGCCAAGAATATTCAGTCAGGGTTATCAAGATTGCATGTAAGTTGGGTATGTATGGCAATAAACATTAGTTAATCTCTTATATTTTATATAATTTTTCAATTTCATTAACAGAATTTCATTTGAAGGATTTGGGATTTGTTTTATTAGAATGAAAATCATAACATTTATTTTTAAAAACTCTGCAAAAACTGCTTCTATATCACCGCTTCTTAGTATGTGTAGATACTACAAAGGATGTGTGGATACTTCAAGGTGTCCCCCCTCCCAGAGGTATCTGAATTCGCCCCTGACTTTATGGCCGTCTGAGTTTACAATAAGCATGATGTGGTATTCATGTCCCACGCATCGTTATCTACACCGACTGGGACTACTGATTCAGCAATCCATCTGAGAGTGTAGTTTACGACACATTTCATCGTAAAATAAAACTTTAGTATTGTTTTCATTATTAAATAGCTGTCTTCATTTATATCGGAGTCGATCGGTGGGTTTTGAACACAACATGCATGGAAAGAGGCAACAAGATATACCTTAAAGAGAAGCATTAATTAATTACTACTGAAAAATTAATTAAAGAAACAACATTACTTAGAATCTGTAATGTAGAAAGAACGACACCACCTAATTAGTACGTAATATGTATAAACTTTATTATATATCTATAGGCCTACTCAAACACACACACAAAACATGTATAAAATTTACGTATATTTACTATATATATATAAATAATTTAATCTCTTATTACGTACAATTAATTGTATTAAATTCAACGTGCAATCTATGTATAAAGTAACATCTTCTTAATTAAAAAGAATTACTTTCTAAAATGGTTAAAAAACGAGTAAAACATTAGCGTTATAATCTATGTGGACTCGGAATCACCTGTAGAATTCAACAGCGAAAGGTCTGTCTCAAGGGCGTTAAGTGGTCATAATGGGTGGTATGGAGGGAGCAGGTCTGCATTTTTTTTATTTCTTTTGCAAAACGATGAACCTTTTTGTACCTGATAATTTCTTTAACTTTCTCAGACTTACTGGTTTTATACACTGTTTACAGATCCGATGAGAATAAATACTGTATAGGCCTACATAAGTTATATATGTGCAATGTACGTTTCCATAAATACTCTTATTATAACATGTGTGTTATTGTCGATATGTAAACAGGAGTAAGTAATTAGTTGAAAATTTATGATTCACATTCATTATTCAGTTAACAGGTGAGGTTAACAGAGATGATTCTCCGTTATAATTTACAATCGGATGTATTGGGATCTCTTCTTTATGTATCTTTGGTAAACCTGTTAAATCTGGGGCTCTGGTGTTCATTGGTTTTAATTATCATTTTATGTTTTCATGTAAGAGGTTAGAGAACTTATTTATGGGTTTGTTTAACTCTTTGACAAATGTGTTAGTGGGGTCGTTATCTAGTTTTTTAATATTGTTATTTTCTGTGAACTCGTATACTTTTCTGTTGTACACATCATTGTTGATAATAACCACCGTATTACCGTATATTAGAAGTTTAATGAAGAAAGTTGTGTTAGTGGTTAAAATCACAAACAGAATTATCAGTGTTGCACACCACTATAGACAAATTATTCTGATTAGCGTTTACAAGCTTCTCAGCTCATCGTCAGAATACCGATCTGCTAATCGGAATAATTTTTCTATAGTGGTGTAAAACAGTGATAATTCTTTTCGTATTACACTTGTCGACTTTCGTGACTAAATTATACAACGGCCCCAGGGTACAAAGCAGCTAGAAAACTGGTAAAAATATTAATGAGAACGTTGATGTAATCAACAATTATAGGATAAAAAACAGTTACGATTTCGTCGGAAAAATTAGAGCTCTTAAACTGTTACCCCACTACAAAATAGTCTCTTTTGGTATAACTAATTTGTACACAAACGTGCCCATGGATGAGACACTAACAATCCTTTGAGATAGTCTAACTAGAACTAATAGGGTAAATGAAGCTAAATAAAATCAATGGGTTTATGCAATTAATAAAAATAATTGTAAAGCAAAACTATTTTTCTTTCAATGGCGAATACTACATGTAAGAAGACGGCCTGGCTATGGGGTCACCATTACGAGGGGTCTGTATTTAAATAACTTTGAAAACGAGTTCTTAATGTCAAACTCTAACAAATGGCGTAAACAAATTAAACTGTACCTACGCTACGTCGACGATACGTTTCTGCTTGTCAATGGAACTTGCAGACAACTAGAATAGGAAACCTACAGAACTATATGAATAGTATAAACAATAAGATTTGTTTTTACACTAGAACAAGAAGATAACAATAGCATACATTTTCTGGATCTCACAATCAGAAAGAATAATAACCAGATAGAATACAAAATATATAGGAAACCTACTACCACAGACATCACCATCCACGCACATTAACACCACCCCTACTCTCAAAAAATTGCTGCATTTAACGCGTTTGTATACAGAATGCTTGCAACACCCCTCGGGCAGGAAAACCGAATGGAAGAAATGAATATTATAAAAAGCATAGCCAACCCTAATGGATATAATGGAGAACTAATAGATAGATTAATAAGAAAACATACACGGAAAATTGATAATAAATGCAAATTGGTTAACGCGACTAAGAGAGATAGGCCTAATAAGTTTATAACCACAGAGTACACGAACATGATGCCGCTCATAATTAAAAACGAGTTGAAAAAACAAAACATCACACTGGCCTTCAAAACCACGATTACCCTTCGTAAAATACTGGGACAAACTATTCGTATCCCTGATGAAGAGAAAAACGGTGTTTACAAAATTACATGCGACTACTGTGACAGACTCTATATAGGACAGACCGGCAGACGATCGGTCGAACGTTTCAAAGAACACGTACCAAAGAGGAACATTCGAAGACTAGATCTAATTTTGCTCACCACTTGATGCAATACAATCACAACTATTCGGATTTCCCAACTAATTTAAATTGCTCCATAATTGTAAAAATGGAGCGTACATGGACGCCATAGAGGAGTACGAGATATATAAGGCCTCAAAATTGTCAGCTGACAAGCTACTTAATGATAATCTGTCTTTTAAATCCAACCGTCTATATAATACTGCCATAGATATCGAAATACGTAATGGCAATCGCGGTGCAGCAATAACCTCGGGCGATAACGATGCTTAGCAGTCGATCGCGTATATTGGTGCGCACCAGATCGCGAAGCGGCGTGAAGTGCTACAATAATGTGTTCTTAATGACGTACATACTGTGATGTGTGGTAAAAACGTTGATTTTTTGACGACTTCTCCAGAAGGGCTGATGTTTTTATAAAACCTGATGATGAGGATTTATCCTTGAAACGCGTAGTTATTGAAAGTTTTAAAGAAGTCACAAGACGGTGAGTAACCAAGTGTTTACAAATATTACAATTACATGCTTATACACATGACTTAGAGACTATAATATAATGAATCTACATTACGTGATTATGGAATTTCGCTGAAATGTTTAATAGCTCTGAGAGGAAGAATTGATCTCCCTGATCCCCCCTTAGTTATTCCACTATGTGTGTGTGTATATTCATATTTATATACATACACTATGTATGTATATAAATATTCAAACACTTTTTGCCACAGTCCGTTTCTTGATGTAGGTACTGTATATAATATATTTATATACATACACATATCTTTGAAAATTGTGTCAAACCACTCAACATCGAAAATACACTAAATACTAATACATACACCACAATCACACACAATGATACCAATATAAAGTACCAGAGGCCAACAGGAAACCACAATAACAACCAGCCAACACACAAGTACTTCACCAGACTCAAAATCACGAAGGCTGAGGATGGGAACACAGTGGTTCCCGAAACATGTTCCTAATAAGGAAACAAAAAATATCTTGAGGTAAATTCATTATAAATATTAAATACATATATCTGTATGTGCTAGTGCACGAGCTGTGAATACAGCAGAGCCATGTAATAAGTAAAATATGCTACGTGGTGTGCACGTGCAAAGGTCACGTTACCTCTTATAATTTTGGCAACAATGCTATACGATACGTATCGCACGGCGCCGAATGTCTAACAGCTGATAACAATGGTTTGATAACCAAATTCTGTGGAGTTCCTTATTCTGATTGTATTACGTTCCTCCTTCTACCTCAGTGGTCCTCAACGGTTGTGCCGATATTTTGTCATATTGCCAGTAAAAGTAATTAACATACTTTTATTCAATAATTATTTTGAAAAAATAACGAGAGGAAAATATTCAATTTATATGTTTATTTTACAGGGGATTTATTGTCGTACACCTTACAATAAAAGAGTTGAGTTATTAGTGAGAAACTTGAGATTGTCTTTTCTTCCACAAAAGTTCAATTCCTGTGGTGGAACTTAAGTCAAACATACGCATTTTATGTTAACCCGAGAGAAGTCCCTCGCGATTCTTGTTGTGTAGGCTATGTTTGTTATTGCCGAACCGCACAAGTAGGTGGTCGAAAAATGTAACAGGGTGTTAACTGCTTCCACTGCTATTACTGGGTACTCCTCCAAAACTTAAGAAGGGACAGGTAAACTTCACTATTTAGAATAAGGTTCCCCCCTACTATATATGTACAGCCCTTATGTATGTACTACGCATGTCCGATGTTATTAATGCACGTTATCATTTGAACTCATTTATACGTTAAAATGTTAGTGCACTTAATATTGTTTAAAGAATAGATATTATTACTTTTATATTAATAGATTATCATGGCAGCTAAGAAAACAAACAAGTACAGATGAATGTAATGGGTACTAAGAAGAGGAGTTTCTGGACAATGTAGAAAGTCTATTAGCTACCCAGCGTAGTAAAAGAGTAGTTGTACAGTGTATGCCTACATCCCAGTGTTATCCTAAACAACTTACACTAAACAATTACATGTAGAACTGATCGCAAAGTCCGAATCGGAAGAAACGACTGGAAGCTTAGGAAGCCCAGTAAGTGTAGGGCTACTGATCGCCCCACGGAATACTAAGAGTGTTGGGGCCAACAGACTCAATACTAAGACATTATTTCGTAGGGACTGAATTTTAGTAACTTTTATTAATACCGATAGTAACTACAAAGATCGAATTGTAAGATCGTAAACAGTGCATGGATTAACGATTTTGTTGGTTAAGTTCAAGAAGGCTTGAAGAACTAATAGAACTTGTATTTGAGTTAACATCTCTGGTGCAGATTTATTTTTATTATTGGAGGTGGTAATATGGACAATGTTATGGACAATGTTTAAATTATTTAAAATGTTATTTTTTAAAGGATAGGCTCTGAATTCTTAGATGACTTCATGCTACTGAGTCGATAGACAGACACAGCGCCTACCTCCCCATTCAATCAAGGTCTTGAGGCCGCTAAGGAAAAGTTCAATTTACTTCTTAAACTTATGTATTAAGCAAAATGAAATTTACCTAATTATAGTCAACTGAGATTACGTTTGAGATAATTAAATCTTTCGAAATTGTGACTGGCTTATTTCACGTTAATCAATGAGATTTTGGACCGAATTTGTTTCGCCATCTGTGAATTATTTGGACCGATACTGCTGCTCAAAGCTAGTTAAAGAAGGGGCACACTGGGGCAATAGGCCTTCCAAGTTGGCAATAAATCACACACTCTAACACGGCCGGTAGCAGGCCACACCCTAAACCCAGAGATCAGTAGTCCCTACGGCAGGAGCTCTTTCTGAAGCTCGGAACGTAGTGCACGAGCGGGCGACGGACAAACCCTTCGTCCCGCACAGCCATTGAACTTGTGTCACACACTCTATGAGCGGATTTCTAAAGTTAATATTTATTCATGAACACATAATTGCATTAAATAAAATCACAAAAATATTTTCTGAAACCTTTATTTATTTCAAATAATATACAGCCATATTTAATTACAAAAGTATTGAACATATTCATTACAAGTTCAATACAATTCATCGTTATCAGATTGTGAATACACATATATTTATCACCCTCCTGCTTTTATCATCATCGTAATCATCGTCACTGTAATCATTGTCATCACAGATCCCATGGTTTTATATAAATAATATATTATATTATATTGCGGTGGATATTCTAATTGCATATAGCACGTAGCAAACAACATTGCTATATGATAGCATATAAAGAAGGTATACGAATAAGTAGAGGTTGCAGATTTGAACACTGTGAAGTAGTTGATAAGGAACATTGTGAAAAATGTTAGATTTAAGTATTTTTATACTTGTAAAGCAACTTTAAATGCAGTTAAATGGTGCGTAATGATACTTAGCCGCGTGTGTAGTGTGCGTGTGCGATGGTACGTAATTATTTTATGGGATATTCTTAAAAAACACATTAATTTGAATAACTATTAAAATATGTGAAATTTTGAGATTGGACTTATATAAAAATACTCGTAATAGAAAGACCTACCTGACGACAGTAGTTGTTTTAAAAATTGGTAACTGAATGAATTCGCGAAGTGCAAGATAGTCCGTTTAGAAGTATATAGACACTTCAAGCTAACTAGAAAGGTGTGAGCCTAATACACTAGTTAAGCAGGAACAGTAACGGTTCGCAGTGTGAAATTGTATGTAACCGTGCCCGTGTTGTAATTGTCAATTGTACTTACTGTAATTGTATCATAATTGTACTTTGAAGTGAGAGGGAGAAACATTGTCATTTAGCTAGCAGATGTTTTGAACATAAAAATAGTTTTAGGAACTTTCCCAGAGTTTGTTAATTAGATCTCACCCTCTTTCTTAAAAACAGGTGTTAGGAAGCAATAATCGTAAAATTTTAGTTTATGGGTAACCCCAAGTTACTTAAGACGGATGCAGCTGTGGGAGGCTAAAAGCCACTCTCTTAGATGAAAGGGTGACATATTATGAAAACAGAGGGAGTCTTATGAAGGACACAAGTTAGACAGGAAATATAAAATGTCACATAAAGTTGATACCCTTCAGGGGTGAAGTCAAATAAATTGGTCTCAGGTGTGAAGACAGGTGTTGTATTTGCGTGAGAACTTTAATCCTAGAGGGAAGACACCCAGAAAGTGACGTAGGTCACGTGATGCAGTGTCTCAGACGAATAGTGGTAGTTCTTATAAAATTATAAGAGATTTACCCTCACTTCCAATAGATTTAGCCTAGCATAGTTAAGGTTTTAGAATTAAGAGGAGAGAACAGTCCCACCACTAAAACTAAGGGTTACACCCACGATGATGTACTATAAAAACTCTAGCATTCGCTGGAGAAGTCAGATCTGATTGTGTAAGAGGTCCGAGAGAACTTACGCATCTTTTCTCATTTTTATTTTGACTTTGATCTGTGTTGGAAGGTGTTCTTAGAGAGCCGGAAAACCAGATGTTGTCAATAGTTTGTCTTTGTAATTTTTGAAGTAACTAAAAGTAGTTACATTAGTTTGTGAACTAAGTACTAGTAACTGAAGGTACTTAGAGTTTAAAAGAGTAATTGAATTAACTGACTCATAGTTTGTCAAGAGGAGTTTGTATAAAGTAACTTGTAAAAGTTCGTTTGTATTTTGCTAATCACAATAAATTGTCTTCAAGAAGAACGGTTCATTCTAATGATTCAGCTTCACCTCCGGAACCACGTCAAACAAACAGTTGTAGCTTAGCAGCCACTCGATAGGTTACAACATTAAAAGCTGGTGTCAGTTGTGCTGGGTTCAAGAGGTGACCAACGGACTTCAAAGAGGACGAAGGTGATCAGCAGTTGTGGACATTGGAGTGCAGCATCGTGAAGCAGCTTCAGGGCATTCACTGGACTAGCAGCAGTCTTAGGACGAGCCAAGCAGTCGTGTTGCAGAACCAAGGAGCAGTTGGAGCAGTTGTAGCAGTATAGCAGTGTAGCAGTTGAGATCGTCGCTGGACACAGAGTGCAGTTGAGATCGTCGTTGGAAGCGATCATCGTTGGAAAAGAAGATTTCAAGTAGAAGTAAGTGAATAGCGTCATTTTATTTACTCTAGAGAAATTGCTACTGCAGAGTTAAATCATTTTGAAAGCTCTAATAGTAATTCTGAATCTGAATTAGAATTGAAAGATTATGCCACAAGTAGTAAGATAGATAGTGGTGATAGAAAAAGCAGTAAAGTAAAAAGTAAAGTAAAGAATAGCTTTGATGTGTATAAAGAAAATCATAAGAAATTAAGGCTTGACCAAGCAGCTAAATTTGTTCCTCTGTTTAATGGTAAAAGAGATGATTTAAGTAAATTTATTAGCTGTGGTGATTTTGCGATTGAGAATGTAAGTAATTCATAATAAGTATTTACTGCTTGAAATTATAAAGAATAAGTTAGTTGGTGATGCTTACAATATTGTTAGATTTAAAGATGTTGAGTCATGGGAGCAGCTTAAAGTAGCATTATACGATAAGTACGGTGAAAAGAAAAATATCGCTCATTTGCAGTTAGAAATGTCTAGTGCAAGACAAAATAAAGATGAAGATGTTCGGGCCTTTTCTGAAAGGTTAAATAGTATTTTGAGTTCATTAGCTATTCAGATGACGGAAAATAAAGATAAAAGTGTTAAAAGCGCGATATATGATGTGCTAGAGCAACAGAGACATAACGCGTTTATTGAAGGATTGCGTCAACCAATTAAATTTTTGATGAAAGCGAAAAATATTCGTACGTATGAAGATGCTGTTGAAGCAGCTGTTTTAGAAGAAATAAACATATTAAATGATAGGGAAACTCAAGAGTATTTCGGTTTAAAAGTAAAAGATTATAGGGAGTATAAGAAAGATACTCGCCCTAAATGTTTTAATTGTAATAAGAGAGGACATGAAGCTATTTAAGAAAACCTCGTTTCAAAGTAAAAGCGGGTTTAATAAAAAAAAATTTTGCTAAAAGAGATAGAGACGTACATGTTAAAATAATTACGTGTCATTACTGTGGTAAACAAGGGCATGTTATTGCTAAGTGCTTTAAGAAGCAGAAAGACGAAGAAAATACAAAATAATAAGAAACCGAGTTTTAAGCCGAAGAGTACGGATGCTCATCCGAAGGCAAGTGATTTTAAACCATTCAAGTAGGGCGTATTACAGATGACCGTAAGCATGAATGCATAGAAATGCAATTATCCGAAACAATAAACAAAAACGTTTGTTTACTTTTAGACGCGGGAGCGGATATTTCGATAATTAAAGTAGGACAATTAGAAGATGATGCTGAAATAATGCCAGATACCGAAAGAGTAATTACGGGTATTTCTGAGGAGCCTGTAACAACAATCGGTTTAATAAATTTAAATATTAAAATGAATGGTAGAGAAATTGTTCATCCATTTCAGGTGGTATATGATAAGTTTCCATTAAGAAGTAACGGTATTTTGGGTAGAGATTTTATGTCGAAATACAAAGCGAATATAGACTTTGAGAAAGGCGTTGTCCAGGTAGGAAAGACTAAATGGAAATTAGTTCCGTATATAAATAAAATTGTATTACAACCGCGATCAGAAACGGTTATTTGTACGAAAACGCACAGCGTAGGTGAAGGCGTCGTATATTCGTGTGAATTACAGCCAGGCGTACAGTTAGGTAGTAGTCTGACTAAAGCATTTAAGGGTAAATGTTTAGTTCCAGTTACGAATATAAATGATGATAAAGTTGAAATAGAGATCCCAGAAGTGGAGATACATAAAATTGACGAGTATGAATGTAAACAGTTATCGCGAAATCGCGAAGATGAAGTTATTAAACAATTAAGGGTAGATCGTTTAAATAAAGAGGAAAAAAAGGCTTTGATAAATATATGCGTAGAGTACAATGATTTATTTTATTTGCCGGGAGACAAATTAACGGCGACTGATACGCTAGAACATACGATTCCATTGAAACAAGATACAGCCCCAATAAATATAAAACCGTATCGTATTCCGGAGCAACATAAAGAAGAAGTAGAAAAGCAAATAGACTCTATGTTAGAACAACAAATAATAGAACAGAGCCAAAGTCCTTGGAACGCGCCACTTTTGGTTGTACCAAAGAAAATGGACGCGTCGGGTAAAATTAAATGGCGTATTTGCATTGATTTTAGAAAATTAAATGAAGCGACTATAGGTAATTCATTTCCGTTACCTAACATTACAGATATTTTGGACCAATTGGGTAGAAGTAAATACTTTAGTACTTTAGATTTATCGAGCGGGTTTCATCAAATTAAAGTGCATAAGGAACATAAAGAAAGAACCGCATTTAGTACGGCATATGGCCATTACGAGTTTACTAGGATGCCGTTCGGGTTAAAAGGGGGTCCGCCAACTTTTCAAAGATTAATGAACACAGTACTTACAGGTTTACAAAGTATTAAGTGTTTTGTATATTTAGATGACATTGTGGTTTACGCTCAGAATTGAGAGGAGCATCAAATAAAGTTACGCGAAATATTTGATAGATTAAGAGAACACAAGTTGCTATTGAATGCAGATAAATGAGAATTTTTACGCAAAGATGTAAATTATTTAGGTCATGTAATTACAGACGAAGGGTTAGCTCCAGATCCTAAGAAGACGGAAGCTGTAGATAAGTATCCAAAACCTAAGAACGCGAAAGACATAAAGAGTTTTCTAGGGCTAGTAGGTTACTATAGGCGATTTATAAAAGACTTTAGTAAAATCGCTCAGCCACTAAATGAATTATTAAAGAAAGATGTACCATTTGATTGGGCGCAAAAACAGGATAATAGTTTCGAAATGCTAAAAAGCAAATTAACTAGTGCACCGTTTTACAATATCCAAATTTTAAAGAGGAATTTGTAATCACTACGGATGCCAGTAACGAGGCCTGCGGAGCAATATTATCGCAAGGTAAGATAGGCGAAGACAAACCCATCGCGTACGCTAGTAGAACACTAAATAAAGCTGAAAAGAATTATAGCACAACAGAAAAAGAACTTGTTGCATTAGTATGGGCAGTGAAACATTTCCGACCTTACATTTACGGTACAAGGTTCACTTTAGTCACTGACCACAAACCCTTACAGTGGTTGTTTAATATTAAAGATCCTGGATCGAGATTGATGCGTTGGATTATTAAATTAGCTGATTATGATTTTAATATCATACACAAGGCAGGAAAGCGAAATACGAATGCAGACGCGCTTAGTAGAATAAAAATTAATATGGCCGAAGTAATTAAAGAGGAGGTAGGAACTAAAGAAGAAAAGAGACGAATAATTGAAGAGTATCACGATTCAACGTTAGGAGGACATCAAGGTATATCTAGAACATATAATAGAATAAAATTAAAATATGAATGGCCTAATATGAAAAATGATATTCAAGAACATATTAAAAGATGTGATAGTTGTCAACGTAACAAAAGTCACGTGAAAGACACACGAAGAGTTCCTATGCAAATCAGTAACGAATTGAGTAAGCCGTTTGAGGAGTGCGCAATGGATATAGTAGGTCCATTACCGGTAAGTCAAGGAGGGAATAAGTACCTTCTTACATTCCAAGATTGTTTCTCAAAATATGCTGAAGCGTTTCCTATTAGGGATCAAACCGCGGAAACTATCGCGAGAGAATTCGCTACGAAAATTATATGCCGCCATGGTGCGCCAGAAAGATTGTTAACTGACCAAGGGTCAAACTTTATATCTGAGATAATGCAATCAATTTGCAAGTTATTAAAAATAAAAAAGATACAGACCACTAGTTATCATCCACAAGCTAACGGGTCTTTAGAAGACACAAGACACTTGCGGAGTATTTAAGACACTATGTTGACGAAGATCAATTGAATTGGGACTTATGGGTTCCATATGCGATGTTTACGTTTAATACAACCGTGCACACAGCTACGGGACATACACCTTTTTCGTTAATTCATGTAAGAGAGGCCGAATTGCCTACAAGTATAATAAGAGATTCTCCTCAACCTCAGTGTAATTACGACGAATATAAAGACGAAGTAAAGAAAAGATTACAAAGTGCTCACCGGTTAGCAAAAGAAATTTTAAAGAAAAAGAAAGAATCTAGTAAAATTCAGTACGACAAAAATACAGCGGATAAACAATTTAGAATAGGCGAGAAAGTATTGTTACATGACGAAACCGTACGTAGAGTAGGTCAAAGAAACTAGGTCCCCAATGCATCGGACCATACGTTATAACAAAACGAAATTCCGAAGTAAATTACACTTTACGGAAAGGGAGAAAATTAATTAAAGTACATGTAAACCGAATAAAGAAGTATGAAGAATAATTAGAAACTGCATGTTGCAGATGGAGCTGTTGACCTTGTGTACAGTGATAATTTTTGGACTTCTATTAGGAAAACGGACGCAGATGACAATCCATTCAGTGTAACAAAAGTAAGAAATAATCCTGGTGTATATTTCGAAAAAATTGGAACAGTTCAATTGACTAATGAAAATTGGAAATTAATTACGTATATAGATATTAATAATTATTTACAACTATTAGAAAATGTTAGAAACAGATATAATAAGCTTAAGAGATTTTGTACTAGAGAATACTCTGATTATTGTAGTAAAGTAAGTATTGCTATGCAAAAGACTATGAATGACATTAAAGAAAATGTTAACCAATTAAAAATGCAATTAGGACATAACGAACCAAAGAATCGTAGATTTAAAAGAGGTACGTTTGACACTATAGGTGAAGCAGCGAAAATTTTATTTGGGACTATGGATCATGACGATGCCATGTATTATGATGACAAAATTAAAGAGGTTAGCTACAATCAGTATGAGCTATCAAAATTAGAAAAAGAACAAGCCGCTGTCATGATTTCAACCATTAAGACTATTAATAAAACAATTAATGATGCGAATATTAATCAAGGTAAAATCATAAAAAGCTTTGATAAAATTATTGATTTTCAAAATTTGACTCGAAAAGTATTAAATGAAAAACTTAATAATATAACTTTTCAGGCAGCAATGACTGAATATGTGGAATATATCCACATTGAAGCTATTCAATTAGAAATTGATGTTAAAGAATTGTTACAAGCTGTTACTGATGCTAGACAAGGAGAAGTTCACTCCTCTGTTATTACTTTAAAAACTCTAAAATATGAATTAGAATCTATTAGAGGAAAATTACCTGCAGAACAGTAATGGTTGGGAGATGAGCAGTTTTATCTTGTGTGCGGCAAACGCGCCAAGCGCAAAGGAAAACTGCCCAGTAGTGCATCTCCCGCCTCGGGTAACCAGAGTGCTGTTCCTGGTAACAGTGCCAATCACTGTTTCTTCCACACCAAAATTCTCCTCTTAGCTAAGATTCCTCCACTTGTCCACCCAGATAATCGTAATTATTCCCTAATTCTAGCCACCCTTCGTTCTGCCCTACCCTTAACTAGCTAAAGTTGAGGCGAAATGTTACGGCGCTTCGCTGAAGTTGACGGTCAAAACCGCCTAAGAGTTTTAAGCTGTTCAGGGTTTTCTGACGGATTTAGTATTTTTCGCTCATATACCTGAAGTACGTCCATATTTTCTTTCATACTTCGCTCTCCCCGAGGAGCGAGAAGTCAAAGTCGTCTTCCAGGGAATCACCTACCATATTTCTCCGACACCATCATGCAGGAGCTCGGATATTCGCCAACTGCTGTATCAGTACTGAAAACAAGCAGGTGAAAACAAACGTCCTGTGAACTCCTTCCTCGTGAAGGTGCTCAAAAGAAGCCAATTCGAGGAGATCTATGGCCACCAAACATTCCTGCATCTTCGGATGCTTGTCCGTTCTTTCTAACCCACGGCCTGGCCCAGCTCAGTATTTCAACGGCCAGGGCTTTGGTCACTCGACCATCTTCTGTCACGGGTCCCCGCGTTGCGTGCGGTGAGGCGAAGCTCACTGTGGCTGTGATAAGGCAAAGTTGGGCTTTACGCGATTCTGTTATAGCCCAGTGATTGAAGGAAAAAACTGCCCAAAAAATCCTACTGATCTCGATTTTTGTATACAGCTTTATTTCGACGTCCTGAATAACGTGTGAAAAGTCACAATGCCAATCGTGTACGCGTCTTGAGTTATTAAAGGTCAAAGGTCACAAAAAATGGTTTATTGCAAATATCTCGCTTCCTATTGGTCAGACGACAATAGAGATGAGTATCAAAATTGTAGATCTTAATATTATCTATAAAGACGTTCGTATGCAATTTTGACGTAAAACTAGCCGTTTCCGCGAAATGACGCAGAGAATATATCAAAGTAGCTCAATGCAATCATTTCCACACCACCTTCGAGGTAGTACGATATTAATTATGCCACGCGTTGGGCACCATATACGATGCAATTCTCTATATTAATTTTATTGCATAGATTAATTTCATCTAATTATAATTTTAGAGTTAATTTTATTACTTTTATCATATCTCACTGTTTCATATAGCCCCGCAATTGGACGCCATATACAATGTTAATAATTTACAATGTAATGCAAATCTTTTTATTTGTATAAATTAATTGAATTTGTTAATTATATAAATCATAATCAAATTTATTAAATATGTAATCAGTAATGTTATCACTCAAAATAATTAATCCTGGCTTTCACTGCCAAATAGAACTTCAAGATCTAGAACATTTATGAATTTGGTACTTGTTCAATCGTGTTAAATTAGAATTATTACTGGTGGATCCTATCATTTAAGAAGTTATCTTGTGAGTCAGGTCTTAAATAAATTAATCCAACACTATCGAATCCATTCTACAGTATATTTATTATAATATAGCATTTTATAGTATTCATATTATAAAATAAATCATAGTTTAAGAATATCAACAAGTATTTTCTATAGGCAATTGAATTCTACAACACATTTCTTGTAATCGAAAGAACAATCAAATGTATGCACTTATTCGTGCGTAGTGACATTATTAACTATCAACATAGTGTGCTTGCGGATGGCACTAAGTGATTCTACTTCAAAACACATTTAAACATTTACACACATAAAATACTCAAATACTTGCAATAAAACATATTAGACATATACATTTTGAATAATCATATACCTGCAACAGACAGATTAAAACACAAACATAATTGAAATAATCATATGCTTATACTAATAAAACAATACATGTGTAATATCTTATGCCATTATTAATTCCTAACTATGGATTCGTATTTACTGACTCTTTATATTATATATCATTTATTGACTCTTTATATTATATATCTCAGGCAGTTGGTTCTAAGTGACAGGTCAGTGGTAATTATGGTAAACTAGTAATCATATAAGTGATTAATTTTGTACGTTACTCATGGCGTAGTAGTGTCTCGCTCCCATCCTATGTCCACCAGGGTCCATTTGCTGACGGTTGATGTTAATCCATGGGACACTCGTAACTCGCACTTTTATTATTATGCGTACATTTTCCGGAACATTGGTCCGCACCGTGCCGATTGAATAAAATCGGCGCTAATACGCAAAAGTAAATAGCGTATAATAAAAAAATCTTGTACTGCATTTAACGAATATAAAGAAAAATAGGTTTCTGTATTTAGCGGTGGGCGTTCTGCCGTACTGTGTTTAACGGTTAGCGCAGAATCTACATGAGGTAACGAAGCGGCGCTTGATTGGTGCTGCTCCCTTGCGGACGCCTTGAAGCGCGAGTTGAAAAATGCGTAGAATAAACGGTTCGGATCTTGTCTGATTTCGCTACTTCAACTAACCGCCTCGCCGCTCTCCGACAGAGAAGTTTTTATTAATCGTTCCATCTGCCACCTATGGCAGGCTAAATTAAAACAGATCTGCGGTAAGTGAGTGCAGTATACTTATATATATTTAATTTAAAGTAACGTAAAAGGGGTTTTGTTTAATATACGTACAAGAATGAATGAAAATTGTTAACCTGTTACACGCACGCCGCGTGGCGAATTAGAGTATGCAAAATGAGTTAATTGTATAACAGTAATTGAAGTCTTAACTAAGGCCCCGTAATTGACCAATGTTAACGCAAAATAATATGTACTTTAGCCAAACTTAATGTTTTCAAAGATAGGGCCACATGCCCGTATAACCTGTTGTAGAGTGTGTCAAACTTTCATTTCAAGTAGGCCTAAAGCAGTGTTTAAAATTATAAATGGATTTTGGTGCGTGTGAGAGTAACCTGGGGGAATAAGTGTTGGAGCATCTCGCTGATAATATTTGTATGCTTAGTGTCCCCCGCTTCAAGTCGAGGACCAGCTCCAAATCATGACCTGAACAACCGAACATCAAAGGCTCTCAGCTTCATCTGCCGGAGGAGAACAGCGAGGAACAGGCCACACCAACACAAAAATGCTCTAGACCAGGACTTCAAACTCCACACCAGGGAATAAATCAGGTGACACCAACCCAATATTACTTTTTAACACAAGTGAATGTAACCTACTAGAACTTGTGGGCATATAGCGACACACCCTAAAATGACTTTAAGCTTTACACATTTCGATTGGGTCCCCGGTTAACGGGACAGAATAGTGCGCGGACTTGAGGGGGGGAATCTTTTGTACATTTTGTAATAATATTTATATTAAATGTGAGCCCAGAGGCATGTATCCGTGGCTGATTACCATTCAGGCGTGTAAATTTCTTTCTAGTTTTCAGTAAAAGGGTTACCTTAGTGCTAGTAATTCTATCATTCATCATGTTAAATTTAGTTTTCAATTGATTCATTAATTTAATATATTTATATTTAGTTTGGGTCCTATAATGGATAGGAGTTTCTTTTGTTAGTTTCATTCGGGTCCCCAGTTTAATCCTGTATAGGCGGATTTGTTATGCAGACTTGAACATGCTCCTGGGACAGGTTTAGTTAGGCACGATCTTACCTAGGAACATGTCGGCCTTTGGGCCAAATTAATTCTTAAAGGTTATAAAGCATCATGGCACATTACTGTTATTAAATTTCTTTCACGAAAATATTACTGTTATTAATATTTCACAAAAATTTATCACGCTTAAATTCTTTTTAATTTATTATGGTCACTTGTATTTTGACTGAATTATGATTATATTTCCTCCAAGTCTAAGTGCTCAGTGTGGGAGCACTTTATAGTAGTATCAGGCATTATGCCAACCCCTGAATTTTAATATGCCCTGGAGGCACTGGGGTTACACACATATATATATATATATATATATATATATATATATATATTATAACAGCACCAAATATTAATTATTTGGGGTTATATGTTGCCCGCATACTGAAAGCATATTTAAGTAAATTATAACAGTCAAAACTCCATTTGAATGTAGAGCCTTGAAAATAATGCTTAGTAAAGCGACGCACACGTGGTCATTATGTAATCAGTTCGCTGTACAAGGAAGCGGCCACACCCAATCTGTTAATTATTAATATCTCGGAAACTAATAAATAAAGGCGAAATCCAACATAGCCAAAATGTTTGCCGAAATATTAATAATGACGTGTGCAAATTTTACGCAATATAATTAACAAATGAAAGAGTTAATTAAATATAATTGAATAACTTCTGTAAAAATAGAGTTACATTAATGAGATTTTAGTATGTTATAAACATAATAATTTCTGACAGATTGTATATTTTAGACTTCACACAACTTGGTTTGCAACCAAGATATTGCAAAATTAAATAAGCACAGGAAATCCGGACCGACAAATTGGTTCCGTCGGATAATAAGAATTAATAGTATTAGAAATAATATTAATTCTCCGTCTGTGGGAACCTAACTTCATTCTCACGGACCAAGGGAATTCAAATTTTATGTAGTAGTCATAATCGTGTGTCAGCCAATCAAATCACTTGACGCGAACCCCGACCAGCGAGGTGTTTTCAGGCTGAAACATCACTCTTCTGCCAGTACTCACGAAGTAAAGACGTAATTCTTCGATCGTCTAGTAACCATAGTGGTGAAGATCAACAAGAAGACTCTACGTGGTCAACACACACGCAATTACGAACACAGTAACTACAGATCAACTGTATAGCTCGTAATTGTGGCGTAAAGGCGAGATACTCTTCAGTACATCAACCAAGCTTATTGTGTACTACCAGTTAGTCATAAGCACGCAAGAGATCCACCAGACTTCAAGACCAGACTTCAAGAATACAGCAGAGAGGCCGTCTAAATTATTGGTGAACAGCTGACGAGCAGAGCTACCACTCGAACGAAGCACACACACACACGCTGACGTGCGACGTGCGAATCGACGAGGGACAGGAACCAGTTCCAGCAGACAGCCGCAGACGTTAAAATATTCACAAACAGCAAGGAAGCAGAGTGTTGCCGAAATTTTGAACTCCACGAACGAATCCAGCAGCTCTAAGCAGATTACTTTCTCTAGCGAAGGACTCGAATCGACGAGGGAAAATCGGAACGACATCCTCTTCAATAACAGGAAAGCAAAATCCACTTATTTATTTTTCAACATTAAATCTTCTATTTTTCATTTAAAAACATTGTAAATTCAAATAATTCAGGTGCCATACAAAAATCAAAGACTCTAGTAATTAAGAATAAATTCATTGTGATAATCTGTATTGCAGTTTAAGCCATTAGTATTCTATAGTTAAGAAATAGAAGTAGTATAAAAGCGCTATACAAATCTTAACTAACAATCTAATTATTAGTTCATACTGCAGTATAACAGAACTCGAATCGCTAGAAATGAAATAACGTGAACTAGACTGTCACGTCTAATTTATTTTGGAAAATTATTCTAATTAACTCCAGAGTTTTATATTTTGGTTCATGAACATTTAAATTCAATTTATTAAAAGAAATTTAATCAAATCAAATCAATTAATTAATTAAAATTTAAATTGCAATCAACTCGCCAAAGAACGAGTTTAGTTTCTTTTCAATTATTAACCAATCGAAAAACATTGATTCATTGCTTAGACTGTAAGAAATTGATAATATAATAACCATTTATCTCTTGTGTGTTGTTGGAGTAATAAACAACGTTTTATTAGCTTATATAACAGTGTTTTATTGTTGTACGATAAAGCCTACCAGTCTCACAAAACTCTCCCCCTTTAAAGTAACCTATTTTGTGTGTTGTTGCAATAAATTTGAGATTACTAGCTTGCGAACTTCAAATCCAAAATCCACACGCCCTAGCCGGAAGAATCCGCAAGATCGGACAGCAGGTAGGTACTCATACACAACACGACACAACAATAACGCATATAAGTAGAGTTACAAATGTCGGCCAACGTGGGGCCCGATTAAATTGAATTAATTAAAATAAATTTAAATTTAATTTACACGTTAAAACAAACTTTGCTGTTTTAACTCATAAAACAGCTGGCGTCCAACTGAACAATCCCCAAAGGGTTTTGTGACTGGTGTTCGTACAGCAGTGAAATTATTTTGTGTATTTGAAACTGTTCTGTGTATTTTAAATTGTTTATATTTGAAATTGTTGTGTATTTAAAATGGATACGGAAAAAATGTTTAAACAGTTATTACAAGAAATTAAACAAAACGCGGCTAAAGCGGAACAAGCGAACGCGGAAATGAAACAAGCTAACGAGAAAATGAACGCGGATTTGACCGCTAAAATAGACGCGAAATTTGAACAGAGTGCAGCCAAAGCTGAGCTCAGTATATCAGAATTAAAATCTAACATCGAAGCACAAAAAGTTAGTCTAACCGAAGCATTAGAAATTAGCAATGCCGACATAAATACGGAAATTAAACAATGTAATAAAGCAACCACCGCGAAAATAGACGAAATCGCGGAAATCAATGCAAAAATCGCGGAAAGCAATAAAAAAATCGAAGAGAGTAATAAAGAGCTAACCGCGAGAGTCGCTGAGATCGGTGAAAAAGTAAATACGGTCGATACCAAAATCAATGAACGGTTTAAGGTTTTTGAGACCACTATGCAAAAATCGTTTATTGAACAAGTAACACGTATGGAGGGCCAGTTCAAGGACCACATAAGCCGCTGCGAAAAGCAAACGTAAGAGGTTTCAAAAAAGATGGAATCCCTAGAGGTAAAGATTCACGCCGACGTGACCGAAACGCAACGACGAGTAGATAGATTAGACGCTTCAATTGTAGAGACGCGATCTAACATAGACTCTAATAAAGAGAGTGTCTTACAAACGTTAAATGACGAGATTTTGAAAGTACGACAGGAGGTACGGAGGAGATCTGCTCCTAATATTTTGGTACAAGGTCCTGTTGACGAGAAAAATCGCGTGTATTTCACGGGGGAGAATAACGAAAACCCTATTGAATTTTTATTAGCGTGTGAGAGTGAAATGGCTAGAGTAGGTTCCCGACTAGAAGATCAAGACAAAATACAGTGGGTAGTTAACGCGATGCGTGATTCGGCGCGTAAGTGGTATAACATAGAGTGTCCACATACGCGGAGTTCAAACAAAAATTTGAAAGCCGGTACTGGAACTCGCATACCCAAAGACTTCTGCGCAATGAACTGGAGTATGGCAGATTTCATAGGAAATTGGGTATTACCGCGGAAAATTATATAATCCAGCAGGTCGAACGCGCCAAGCATTTAACCCCAGCATTTTCGGAAATTGACATAGTCACGAAACTTGCCTATCACTTTAATCATAACATTAGAGTAGCTGTGTTTACGCAGGGTATTCGCACGGTAGACGAACTCCTCATTCTAGTGTCCCAAAGTGAGACGGTTTTTGATTTGGGCGGGTGGCTTTATAATCCCGATTTTCGCCGAAATAATGAAGGGCAGAATACGCGGGTACAGTACCATCAGCAAACCGATCAAAGACCGAGTACCAGTTCTACTCTACCCCAAACACCGTCAAAACAGCCAAATAAAACCTTTGAGTACAAGGGTAAACAAAATATTGGTAGACCAAAGGGGCAGGGTAAGGGCAACGACGGGGCCCCAATTAGAGCGATTCAAACGGTCGAATTAGCCAAAGCTGATACAACTGCAAAAGACAGTGACTCTCAAAGCAATAAAGACTCTAACAATAAATCGAAAAATTACCAAGCTACAAAAAACGTGCCAAAATGCGCATCCAGCAAGGACGCGCTATAAATTCGGCAAGATTTTGTAAAAGTAAGCATGTTAATTATAAGGATTATATATTGTGTGAAATGTGTACTTTTAATTATGTAACTTGTGTGCCCGTTAATAATGTGTTCCCACCGGACGTCAGGTATCCGTTGCTAGAATCCGGTCCCACGCAACAAAGGCCAGTGAGCGCGGCGTGTCCGGTGTTACACGCCTTTGTCAACGGCGTTCCCACACAAATTTTGTTGGATACCGGCAGCGTCGTTTCCGGCGTCAGTGAAAGGTTCCTGCGTGCCAATAAAAAATATTTTCGTACGGCCCAATAAATCAATTTTATATACGAACCGCTACCGATACGAAAGAAAAAATTGACACTCAATACTATCTAACTATCATGCTAGACAAAGTGCAATTTGAAGTGTGTGTAGTGGGTATAAACGATTTAATATGTGATATGTTATTGGGGGTAGATGTATTAGAACAAATACGAGCGGAAATTAACACCAGTGAACACTTATTAAAATGTACCATTGACAATGTTAGTTACACCTTTAAATTGAACACACATACACACACACAATATCATGGTGACCCAATTAAAATCACACGGCCACCAAAACAAGTGATTCATTATAAAGACTGTGAAGAGGGGGAGACAACCTTAGATTCCCGAACTGAATGGAGATTGTCGTCGCTGCAAGAAGAATTCAGCGATATCTTCAGTGAAGAGCACTCAATCTCGTCAGTGTATGAACACAGAATCCACCTCACAGAGCCGGAGAAGTTCATAAGGAGAATCTACCAGGTCCCTATAAAATACCAGGCCGAGGTCCAGCAGGAGATACAGCGGATGTTGGAGGAAGATATTATAGAGAGATCCAATAGCAGCTTCCTCAACCCACTGCTGGTCGTCCGCAAGAAGACTGGAGAAATCCGACTCTGCCTGGATATGAGGAACTTAAACAGTCTGGTAGAGAAAGAGTTTGACTGCGCACCGACAGCGGAGGACCTCTTCATTAAATGTGAAGGAGCCAGGTACCTCACGAAGTTAGATCTAACAGCAAGCTTCTGGCAGGTCCCGCTGTGTGAGCAAGATCGAAAGTATACAGCATTTATATTCAATAACAAATGCTATCAGCACAAGGTGGTACCTTTTGGCCTTAGCACGAGTCTCGCTGCGATTGTAAGATGCCTCGAGAGAGCTCTAGGACCTGAGGTAGACCCATACACTGTAATATTTGTTGATGACATCCTCGTCATATCCCGCAAGTTGGAAGAACACTTCGAGCATCTGAGGAGCGTCTTCCAGAAGCTGAGGTTAGCCAACATCAAGCTCAAACTACATAAGTGCGAGTTTGTAAAGTCTCAAATGAAGTTCCTGGGACATATAATCTCAGCTACAGGTATCAGTACGGACCCAAAAAAGCTCAGGAGTATTGTGGAGTTCCCGGTGCCCAAGAACCTCAAAGCACTACGAGCATTCCTTGGACTCACGGGATACTATAGGAAATTCACCAGCAAATACGCCGAATATACAGTCCCCTTGCTACAGCTGGTACGCAAAAATATAAAGTGGAAATGGGGTTCTGAACAGAACGATGCGTTTGAGAGGGTTAAGGGCCTGTTCCAAACTAATTTACAACTGTTCCATCCACAGCAGGGTAGGAAGTACGTAATGTACACTGACGCTAGCGAGTACGCTATCGGCGCCGTGTTGCATCAGGAAGACGAACAAGGTAGTCTTCATGTTGTAGCATACGCCAATAGAACGCTCAAAGGCGCTGAGTTGCACTATTGTACTTCTGAGAAAGAAATACTCGCCATAATAAACGCACTCAGAAAATTCAGACACTACCTATATGGTACCCATTTCGAGATCCACACAGATAATCAGGCGTTATCGTTTATATTAAAATGTCGATTAGCAAATTCCCGACTAACACGATGGGTGTTAGCTATTCAGGAGTATTCATTTACTATTAAATATTGCAAAGGATCAGAGAATACCACCGCAGACACTCTAAGTAGATATCCGCCCGTAGAAAAGGAGGAGGTATATGAAGCAGCGGACGACGAATTAAAGGTATTAAATATACAATACACTGTCGCGCCTGAAGCTACCAATATGCTACAGAACTTAGGACGCGAGCAGGACGATAACCTCGCACTCCTTGCTAAAAAGCTAATGTTAGCAGCTCACCCGAATCCACATTATCTTATACAAGACAATATATTGTATAAATTGTTACAGGGCGAATGGAAAGTGGTATTGTCTCCAGCGATGCTTGCGTGTGTAACGCAATCATTACATATAAAAATGGCGCACGCATCTCCTGTAAAATGTGTAAAAATATTGCAGGAGGATTTTACAATTACAAACATGTATCGTAGGGTGAAGAAATTGTTAAAAACATGTCATCCATGTCAAACTGCGAAAGTACCAAACGTGAACACTTACGTTCCCATGGCCAATGTGATAACGGAAGGTAAGGGACAGATGATCGCCATCGACTTTCTGGGACCATTACCCAAGGCTACCAGAAATCTAAAACACATGGTAGTTTGCGTCGATGTGTTCACTAAAAAAGTTAGCCTTTATGCGATCCCTAGACCCACCACAAAGTCCGTTTTAAATATTATACTTAATAAGTATATCCCACAGCATGGACCAATAAGGAACGTACTTAGTGACCAGGGAAAGCAATTCCAAAACAAACATTGGGCAGCTACCCTGGAACGTAACGGTATCAAAGCAATCCTAACCTCGATACGACGGCCACAGGGCAACCTTGCCGAAAGGGTGAATCGGGAAATCGGTAAAATGTTCCGTATCTATTGCTATAAGGAACAAAGTAAATGGCCCGAGTTCCTACCATTCTTCGAAAAGGCAATAAACGAGAATTATCACGATACCACGGAATACACACCAGCAGAGTTAGACTCTGGGATAAGGCCAGAGAGGTTTTGGAATAATTATTTAAGTAGGCCAAAGACTTATAATCTACCTTTGCCGGTGCAGTGTAAAAATCAACTTGTGAGGGAAAGAATAATTGAAAAAGGGCGGAAAAGGGCGGACAAATTCAATACTACTCATAAACTAATTAACTTTGTAGTAGGTGAGAAAGTACTGCTCAAGGCGAATCCTGTAGGCCGAAGAGACATAAATGTAGCCGCAAAGTTTTTTCGTTTATATAATGGTCCGTATCTTTTGGCTCAACAACTCGCGCCTCACACGTTTATCGTTACGACGCTCGACCGAACGAAAACGATCGGTAAATACCATGCGAGCTCTTTGAGAAAATACTTTGAGTAGCATGGCATTCCAGAGCGCGTCGCGACGAAATAATAAGACTTTAGAAAAAGATAAATAATATTTAGAATTAATAATAATTGTATTATAATAAGTAAAATTAAAATAAATAACTTGTGTTTTATAATATTATTAATAATAATTGTAGATAGCTTGTGTATTAATAATAATGCATTTATAACACGGTAAATAACGAGCGTGTACAACGAAACAAACGCACCGCCAGGAAATAGTTACGTCACGCGATAACTACCTCCCCACGTTTGAAAGTAGGTCAAGCAATTAGTGCTACGCGGCAGGCGATAACGGCTGTAAATAAAGTGTCAGCAAATTCCTTTGCACGCGTGCCACTGTTTACAAACAAACCTTTCAAACGCCGCAGTTAGCTATTAACCGTTGTAAAAACATTAATACAGAATAAATTGCAAATATAATATTATTAATAAATGTATTAGAGTTAAGTTGTATATAATGGAATAACATTAACACACATGTATGTTTTTCTCTTGAATAAGTAATACAATGTATGGGTAATAAGTATAGTGATTACAGAATATGTGTGTAATGATTAAGAAAAAAAAAATAACTGTAATTATTACATTCATTTTTTTTTTAAACGAGTGTGGGAATATATAACAGCACCAAATATTAATTATTTGGGGTTATATGTTGCCCGCATACTGAAAGCATATTTAAATAAATTATAACAGTCAAAACTCCATTTGAATGTAGAGCGTTGAAAATAATGCTTAGTAAAGCGACGCACACGTGGTCATTATGTAATCAGTTCGCTGTACAAGGAAGCGGCCACACCCAATCTGTTAATTATTAATATCTCGGAAACTAATAAATAAAGGCGAAATCCAACATAGCCAAAATGTTTGCCGAAATATTAATAATGACGTGTGCAAATTTTACGCAATATAATTAACAAATGAAAGAGTTAATTAAATATAATTGAATAACTTCCGTAAAAATAGAGTTACATTAATGAGATTTTAGTATGTTATAAACATAATAATTTCTGACAGATTGTATATTTTAGACTTCACACAACTTGGTTTGCAACCAAGATATTGCAAAATTAAATAAGCACAGGAAATCCGGACCGACAAATTGGTTCCGCCGGATAATAAGAATTAATAGTATTAGAAATAATATTAATTCTCCGTCTGTGGGAACCTAACTTCATTCTCACGGACCAAGGGAATTCAAATTTTATGTAGTAGTCATAATCGTGTGTCAGCCAATCAAATCACTTGACGCGAACCCCGACCAGCGAGGTGTTTTCAGGCTGAAACATCACTCTTCTGCCAGTACTCACGAAGTAAAGACGTAATTCTTCGATCGTCTAGTAACCATAGTGGTGAAGATCAACAAGAAGACTCTACGTGGTCAACACACACGCAATTACGAACACAGTAACTACAGATCAACTGTATAGCTCGTAATTGTGGCGTAAAGGCGAGATACTCTTCAGTACATCAACCAAGCTTATTGTGTACTACCAGTTAGTCATAAGCACGCAAGAGATCCACCAGACTTCAAGACCAGACTTCAAGAATACAGCAGAGAGGCCGTCTAAATTATTGGTGAACAGCTGACGAGCAGAGCTACCACTCGAACGAAGCACACACACACACGCTGACGTGCGACGTGCGAATCGACGAGGGACAGGAACCAGTTCCAGCAGACAGCCGCAGACGTTAAAATATTCACAAACAGCAAGGAAGCAGAGTGTTGCCGAAATTTTGAACTCCACGAACGAATCCAGCAGCTCTAAGCAGATTACTTTCTCTAGCGAAGGACTCGAATCGACGAGGGAAAATCGGAACGACATCCTCTTCAATAACAGGAAAGCAAAATCCACTTATTTATTTTTCAACATTAAATCTTCTATTTTTCATTTAAAAACATTGTAAATTCAAATAATTCAGGTGCCATACAAAAATCAAAGACTCTAGTAATTAAGAATAAATTCATTGTGATAATCTGTATTGCAGTTTAAGCCATTAGTATGCTATAGTTAAGAAATAGAAGTAGTATAAAAGCGCTATACAAATCTTAACTAACAATCTAATTATTAGTTCATACTGCAGTATAACAGAACTCGAATCGCTAGAAATGAAATAACGTGAACTAGACTGTCACGTCTAATTTATTTTGGAAAATTATTCTAATTAACTCCAGAGTTTTATATTTTGGTTCATGAACATTTAAATTCAATTTATTAAAATTTAATCAAATCAAATCAATTAATTAATTAAAATTTAAATTGCAATCAACTCGCCAAAGAACGAGTTTAGTTTCTTTTCAATTATTAACCAATCGAAAAACATTGATTCATTGCTTAGACTGTAAGAAATTGATAATATAATAACCATTTATCTCTTGTGTGTTGTTGGAGTAATAAACAACGTTTTATTAGCTTATATAACAGTGTTTTATTGTTGTACGATAAGCCTACCAGTCTCACAAAACTCTCCCCCTTTAAAGTAACCTATTTTGTGTGTTGTTGCAATAAATTTGAGATTACTAGCTTGCGAACTTCAAATCCAAAATCCACACGCCCTAGCCGGAAGAATCCGCAAGATCGGACAGCAGGTAGGTATTCATACACAACACGACACAACAATAACGCATATAAGTAGAGTTACAAATGTCGGCCAACGTGGGGCCCGATTAAATTAAATTAAATTAATTAATGTTGAAAGTTGTAATTGTCCTCTGATGTGGAACGTGTGTATGTGTTGTAGTTGTAGACATATATATTTATATGTCCATTTATATGTATTGTATATTCATGTGTTATTTCTGGGGGTTAGGTATAGGGCTAAGTGGGGAAAAGTAACCCCAATTGGAAAAGAAAATCAATTAATCATTATATTAATTTCATTTAAATTTTATATTTATTTTTAAAGTAAAAAATTAACAAAAATATTTTAAGGAGAAAGCACTGACTTTGTTGGGAGATAAATATTTAACGTTTTGTTATAAAAAAAAAGAGAAGGATGTAATAAAAATTTATTGGTTGTTAATTTTGTGAGTTTTAATTGCAAGTCCCGTCTCACTGGATCCAGCGCATTTTTGGCTTCTCTAGGCTTTTGGCCTAGTTTTAATTATCTTGTGGCCCCTCTTAAAAAAAAAAAAAATGTATAAGTCAATAATATACTTAAAGAAGGGTTACAGCACTTCGCGACACTCGTTATAAGTTCTATGAAATCGTCACAGTTCAAGTGGCGGTACTCGTACTAGGAATTCATCGACTGGTTGTATCGCGTTAGTCTATTATGCGATTATCAGTTCGATATGGTCACGCACTTCTTTCAAGTTTAATTAGCGTATATAACATTTAGCACTTGACTTTATTTTACGAGATAACGTAGTCTCACTAGTTTATTTTGAGATAACCCGATTCATTTCGTTGGTGAAAAGTTCAAGTGTGTTACCACTGTATATTATTACTTCTGACAGTATTAACCGTATGTGCGTGATGTTTAAGGTTTTTACAAAGTCCGTTATTCGCTCATCGTCGCGAACACTACCGTTTCGGCTTGACGGTTTGAGTCTTATTTCCGAACTTCCATTGATTCCGTACACTACTTCTAATAATTCTCCGAACAAAGTCTTTACATCACTGAGAAAGTTAATAAGTTAATACTGAGCTATAATGTTAATAAAACTGAGTTAAAATTCCATACGACTGAGCCAAAAATTTAGTAAAACTGAGAGAATACTGCGCAAATACTGAGATAAAAATTCCATAAGACTGAAAAAAAATTTAGTAAAACTGAGAGAATACTGCGCAAATACTGAGAGCGCGTCCTCTCGAGCATTCAGTTTTTATTTCCTTCCTAATTCCCACTCTTGTTACATCCACGAACGCTTCTCTTTCCCACCAAACTATCTCTGATAGGACGGTCATTAGGACCTCCCTATGTCCTCTTGTCTAAAGTCAGTGATTCTGGAGAATTCTCCACCTAGTGTCGTTTGGAGAGAGATGTTCTTCCATGGGATTCGTTCTCTGGTCGTCGGCGTCTGTCACCACCATCCCCGTCAGTCACTTCCCTTCGAATTCTCTTTTCTAATTGGCTGGTTGGCATCTCTACTTGAGTCTTACGTGGTCCATGTGGAGTCGACGAGTTGCTGTCATCAGGACGTTGCCTCCTTCTTGGAATCTTCACCAAGGCCTGGCTCCTACAGTCACATCTGCCCTTTTGGTGTAGCGTGTCGAATTATCGTATTGTTAAGACACTATCGACTTCCTCTGACGAACTTACGGGTGGCAAACATATGTGTTCATTGGAGTGCGCCTCTTCGTCCCTTGTTACATTGTCTGTGTATCAGCTATTGTTCTTCTGTAAGTCGCACACATGCTTGGAACAACGCTCTTAGCGATGGTTATCTGTTTTTCCCGCTACTGGACGGTTGCAAGGGTAACGTTCCTTTGTTATAATTGTAGAGCCAAGTGCTCCCACGCATGGTCCAGTTCGTTGCAACATGTGTCGTAGCGCGTATTGTCCCTTAACGGCTTTCTTGTGTTTACGTGGAAAGGAAAGGTTTGTTCCTTTTGTCGCTCCCCTTAGAACAACGCTAACATGTGTCACTTTTGATGGGCTCTAATTGCTGGTGTTACTCCCTCGACATGTCCAAAATTCAAAAAAAAATCTCGAAGTATAGTAGACTGCAAGGTGCGTTTTGTTTTACATGATTTCCCCTAGGCCTAATCCATGTTATGCAGGGCTATGCCATTAATAATTTAAAACACATTTTAGTGGATTAATAATATAATTAATTAATTAATATTTTAAATTAATTTTCGCTTTCGTCTTCATCCGTGCACGTCCTGAAAGTCATCAACGTTCGGCTCAAGCTCGTCGTCATTTTCTTCTAATCTGTCAAGTTTGCGGATAAAATATCTGTTGGATTAACATCATTGTCCTTGTCCAAAGCAGATGCATCAGTATCAAATGTTTCACGTGATGCGGTATTAAAACAAGACTGACCATGACAGTGCCCACAGACTGCGGAACATTTTAAGCCAATTTTTTTGCAACTTCAATTAGCACTGCAACTTTTTCACACAGTTGCAAAAAATTGTATTTAGCAATATGTCTGGCGCTAGTGGTAATAAAGTTGTAATTGGCTCCAAAAACAATCCATCCCCATTGTTAAGGGTCTAAGTTTTTCCCTAACCAAGTTTGTAGCTGGTAATAGCCGCGGAGATGTTGCGCGGCTGCAGCAGTAGGAGGAAGAGAGGACAATTTAACAGGTACATTAACAAGCCTTGTTGACTTGGCAAATTGTAAGTACCTATAATTATCAACGGACTTTTTCGTTTTTGGAGCACCAAATATGGTCAAAAGCAAAAGTATGCCGTTATTGTAATGGTTTCAGGAGGGCAATTTTCCTGTTGAAATACTTATGCCGCTTGGTGCAAATCAGGACGTTTTTCAAATAATTTCATCACTCTATTTTTTCCCTTACCAAAAATTGCAGAAGCTGTGTCACATCCGGTGATCGCGTGTAAAAATAATATGTGTTTTTACAATGAATAAAATTGTTGATGATTGCAGAAGAATATACTTTCGTTTCAATATTTCCTTTACCAGGTTTCATAAAGAAAATGTTCTGATGCGGAAGAGTATGTCCTATTAAAATAATCACAAGATCGACATCTTCCCCAAAAACGACGGTGGTGTTAAGTTGTGATTCTTCAAAAGCTGTTTCGATTATTAATACATCGGCATCGTCACGAGCTTGTCTAGCTGTGATGTTGACGTCTTGTAATTTTTGGACCAGCATCTGACTTAATCTATTTTTATTAAATTATTTCGAAAGAAATTTTTCATGGCTGCTAGGCACATCCATAGTTTCTTTGAAAAGAACTTCGACAGATCCAGTTACAGCTGCAGTTCGTCGAAGTTGTTCCATTACTTTAATATTTTGACTGTTGTTACAATAGCCATCGAAAACTACAACTAAATTTGAGCCATAATGTTTTTGTAAATAGGCAACATATCTTGTAAGAACACAACCAAAACTATCACCTCTCTGCCACACCACACGGTGAAGAAGAAATCCTCCATCTATGACATATTTTATGTTAGCTCCGTGGAATTTAGCAGTAATGGGTTCGAATAAATCGTAGATTTTTTATTTTGTATTTTTCCGTATGTGCCAGCATTATCGAAAAGTGCCATTGGATACGGGCTCAATTCATATTGTAAATAATCACGGAGATGTTCGTCGAATTTTTTATCCAAACTTATTCTTTGAAAGAGTAATAACGGGTCAATGGGAACCTTACAACCATGGACCACGACGGAGCTGTTAACTAACGAAAGAGAAAGAACTCTATTCGCGCTCTTAAATTTTAAATTATTAAATTTTCCTCCAATGATATTTTCTATGGACTGTAGAGCTATTTCTTTGACATTGTGACACTTTATCTTTTCATCGCCCATAACTCCGGTTGATATTGACACAATTTGATTGTTAGTTTGAAAAGGATAGTGTAGTGTGAACCATTCAATGAGTTTTCTTACGTCGCCATTATCTCTGTTAATGCGCGAATCTCTTGAGTCGACATGTCGCTCCGTGGAGTTTAATGATAGGCCTACATTACTAAATCTTTCAATTTCATCACAAACAACATTCATTGCGTGCATCCCATATATCCATTTGCACAAGACGCTCTGTCTTTGTCTTTTCTCCATGCTTTTCAATGATGAAACGTCCTAGGAAAACAAGGAAGGTAGAGAATGTCGTCACGTGACACGCATCGGCTCGGAGCGAATAGATTATAAAGAGTGGAGTATATGCTTTGCTCCAAAATTAAGATGTGTGTTATTCGATAAACCGTTGGTTTTACATAAAATTGTATAGGACCATTTTTATAGAGAGTAGTGAGATCTACAATTTTAATATGCACCTCTATTGTCGTCCGACCAATAGGAAGCGAGATATTTGCAAAAAACCATTTCTTGTGACCTTTGACCTTTAATAACTCAAAACGCATACACGATTGGCATTGTGACTTTTCACACGTTATTCAGGACGTCGAAATAAAGCTGTATACAAAAATCGAGATTAGTAGGATTTTTTGGGCAATTTGGTCCTCAGAATGACTTAAATCACTGGACTATTATAATTGCAAGGGCGATCATCCGGCCAACTACAGAGGCTGCATCAAATTTATTGAAGCTGAATAGAAGCAGCGGTCTATTCGCCCCGTTTCTCTACACTCTTCCTCCTTCTTCATTTCAATGGCTAGATCCCTGCGTATCATCGCTTGGAACGCCAATGGCGTGTATACCTTCGCCGAATCCGAGCTTGCGACTTTCGTCGTAGAGTATACGACGCCGACGTCATACTTCTCTGCAAAACTCATCTGTCCCACTTTCACCGTTTCTCTCTTCCTTCTTACACTGTTATTGTCAGGCGTCCACTACAGCCGCGCGCCATTCCCCGTCTATAATGTTGCTATACAATATAGCAATGAGACAAACATAGTGTGAATGTATGGAGACATAATTACAATAAGCCTCACTTTGTGTCCTGTGCAAAGGGGTGTGAATGTTATAAGACAGTACTGTTATTAGAATAAGTACTGCATGGCAACGTAGTTTAAGACATTTATAAACAATAAAAATTAGCAGTGCAGTGTGGTGTGAAAGTGAATAAATGTTGTGTTCGTAACGAATTATGTGAAGATAATTAACAGTAAGCCAATTAACAGACACACATTAAGTCATTTAATTAGTGTGCAAATTTTAGTAACTATTTTAATATTACATAAATTTTAATAGTATTTATTAAACTGACAATGTAATTAGTCATCAAATCACATGCAGTTGAAGACATGTGGTTTGGGTAGGTTTAGAAACCGGAAGTTCATGTCAATCAACACGTGGTCGATTTTCTAGTAAAATGTAGAACGTTTTAACTTGTAAAAATGACGTCATGTGCGTAGATCTTTAAAAGCATGGGTGAGCCGTGAGTTACGCAGTCTCTCACACAGTCTTTCATTCTAACAAAGAGACTCTCGCAGTCTCTGTGAAGTCGGAGTGTATCGTCGAGGGAACGGCTGAATTAGACCACGGAGTCAGACACGGCGTTCGAGAACTTCAACGACCGATGGCTGTCAACGAGGATTGAATGAGGAGCGAGTTGTACAGACACAACGCCCACCAGAAAACCCACAGGTCGACATCCCACCGTAAGAGGACAGAGGCCGGTGTGAAAGCGTAGGAACAGCCCGAGAGATCGTCCGGACCGATCCAACTTAACCTAGCAAATTCCAGGAAGGAGAAATTATAAAAACCTCATCTTTATATAAAGAGTAAAACAATTAAAGATTGTTTTAAATTGCTAACTGTCAAATATTTCAAATTTATATATTCTCAAATTCATAATTTTTACGTATAAACTGTATATGTTTTATATAAAAAAAGGAATAAGCAATAAATGTATTAAGTCACCAAAACAAAATTTATTTCTTCAAGTTCAGTCTGCTTCAAACCGGTTATCTTAAAAAAAAAAAATACATTTACTGTGTGTGTGTGTGTGTGTGTGTGTGTGTGTGTGTGTGTGTGTGTGTGTGTGTGTGTGTGTGTGTGTGTGTGTGTGTGTGTGTGTGTGTGTGTGTGTGTGTGTGTGTGTGTGTGTGTGTGTGTGTGTGTGTGTGTGTGTGTGTGTGTGTGTGTGTGTGTGTGTGTGTGTGTGTGTGTGTGTGTGTGTGTGTGTGTGTGTGTGTGTGTGTGTGTGTGTGTGTGTGTGTGTGTGTGTGTGTGTGTGTGTGATATTATTATATAGCTCATTAATATTTCACAATCACTTACATTTCCTTTCCTACCACTTTCACTCCTGTTTCGGCCTCTGTATTACTGCGATTGTCGTCTTAAGCTCTCACCTCTCAGGCACTCCAATTTCTTCAGTTTCGTAGGGCTCCTCTGTTTCCGTGAGTCGCCCACTGCATTAGATTCTTCGGGAATTATCTTTGCAGATGTCCGTCTAAACCAACTGGTTCCAATCAACAGTGTACCCTAACTTCCCTCTTTCTTTTGTTTACTTCCGCATTGTGTATTCTTTTCATCATCGATGTCTCAAAAACTCTTTTCAGATCACCCATTTCATATTTCTTATTTCTCAACCATCATCTCTAAAAATATATTTAAAATTAAACGGTCACTGTTCCTTTAAAACTGCGCAATTGTTAGATTAGTCGCTTCAAAAGGAACCCACGAATTATTCACTACATTGTAAATCTGTATAAATAAAATTTACGTGAACTCATGTGCCTAAATAAAAATATATTATTTACATGCATCATCAACAATGTATGGATAAATAAATTAATTTAAATCATAACATATACTTGATCTGGATTTGTCATTTGATGCAAGCGAACGTTGTAATCTCAACCTAGGCCTATACAAGCGACCGCCTTGGCTTGTAGATACTAAAACGTTCACTAACCTAAATAGAATATACTCGAGACGAATTTCTTTTAATTAGCTTCAGTCACTTTATGCAGCAAAAACTCGATTTAACAAGAAAAAAAATCAAATCTGAAACCAGTTGCACAGTAATTTAAATAATTTCCTGTAATTATTGCTAAATCAAGACAAGGTCTTTACTTGTTCTCTTTGTTTAAATCTGCTTCTCCCCATCTCTTTCTCTGTCCCATACGCCGTCACAATTCTATGTAATTACGTTAGTGTATATTTTATTTATTCACTTCATGTAACATAAGGCAAATATAATTACAGTTTCTTTTAATAGCGAACTCGCGCTCTTGTCTGTGCTTGCCATGGATCGCTGAAATAGCTGAAATACTGCGCCCAGTACTGCAGTATTGTCGGACACTTAATTGAGGTAAAATTAAAATTCTGTAACCCAAGTGTATAGGGTACTGAATAAAGGGTTGTTTTGAAAAATCGCCAAGTCTAAACTTTTTCTAGTACAGAGACATTTTAAATATTAAAAATATTACATTAATATTATTACAATTTTGTATTGTTTTTATTGTTTTGTTGTTTAATAAAAACAAAGTATAATTTCCTTATTGAACACCAAATCATGTATTTTTTTCTTTATTATTTTATCGTGTTAGTTGGAGCTTGTATCGTGTGCGGTGTGGTGTGTGTGTGTGTGTGTGTGTGTGTGTGTGTGTGTGTGTGTGTGTGTGTGTGTGTGTGTGTGTGTGTGTGTGTGTGTGTGTGTGTGTGTGTGTGTGTGTGTGTGTGTGTGTGTGTGTGTGTGTGTGTGTGTGTGTGTGTGTGTGTGTGCAAATGTATCGTCTATAATTTTTTAAGTGTCGAGACTGTTGTTTCTTGTTACGCTTCTCTCTGTTCGAAAGCACCGTTTCGCTTGTTCGGATTACCACTTACTAAGTAACGCACGGTAAATTCTTCTGAGAGCTCTCAACTGTTTTTAGTGGACTTCAGCTGTTTGATTCATTTACGCATTATTGCATCAATAATTTATTTTTATTGCAGCCGTCCTGTTGATTCTGTGGTAACTCTTTTTCAATTTACTTTTCTAATTCAGGTTTTATGAGTTTTACGTGATACGTAATCGTGATTTTTTTACATCTCTTTATCTCTCTTGGATTTAATATACCTGTTCTGAGAAGTCTATATTCATAAAAAGTCTATGAGCAACTTTGTTAATCACTGACATAATTTTTACTATTATTTTTCCTCTTATCATAAAATTAACTCATTCTACAATATCATTTGAATTCTTCATTTTTATTCTGTTTTTTTAGTTATTTTTGGAAGTTCTCTGTCATGGATAGGCCTACTTCAATTCCGTGGCGTTCTTTTCTACACACTTAGTTACAATAAGCTTATAATAAGCATTAAGGCCCACAATAAAATCACCTATCGAGTCCCTTTAGATTAACGAGTGCTCGTATCTTATTGTCAGAGAGTCATCACCTTTCCTTCGAAATTCTAAACCGATCAGATCATTTTGAAGCAGGACAGTTCGAAATGAAATATTAAAGCTAGTTTATGGTCCAAGGTAAATTGCCAAAGGACACAGAGGTATAGGCAATAGACTAAATACAATAGACTTCATAAAAAAGAACATATTCAGGTACAAAGATTTAATTGATTTAGGCACGTATACAATTAGTGTATACCATCCTCTTACACTAGTAAGTTTCCTGATCTGCAGAAATCGTTCACGGTCTTGAGAGAAAAACAATTATTATTAGGTAAATTTCAATATTAGATATATATTTTTAGATTACCAGAAAATTTACGAAAACCCAGATTAATGTACTATTTTTGTAAGGAAAATATTAATTATAAGGCAAGCATATAAAACTAACACTAAAAATTCCAAAATACTCCATATATAAATTAATAGCCATAACGATAAAAAATTTAGTGTTTATGGCTTTGCGTGTTTCCGTATATATATCTATGGATCTATACATAATAAGTTTCACAAATATACTTATTTGTTAACAACAATAACATTTTTTTTTAACATAGCTTGAAATTTTGCAACTCAAAATTTGCAAGGAGCGTTGAAACATATTAATTCTGGTGAATCATTAAAGATACTGGGTTTGTATTTTGAATAAAATTCCTCATAATTTGATACCCCACATACTTTTACTATTTTTATAAAATTTTGAGTTCTATTTTCGGCACGTGGTACCTCTAAAGTTAAAAAGTTTCACATCTACATTCTGAATTAAATTAAAATTCTCTTTAGCCTGACACCCGGGTGGATTTTTACAAGTTTTCGAAATTTGTTATCTCTTTTTTGGTGTCTGGAAATTTTGAAATGATCAAAACTGTACACTGTATTCAGATTTGGTTAAGATTCTCTTTAATTTGACACCCCCCATGGATTTTAAGACTTTTTTACAATTTTTACAACCTCACATTTTTGCCTCACGCCGTCCTAATTTGGGGGATCAACGGAAAAATAATAGGAATATTTAGAGTAGAAGTACGGACTCGCATGCCAAATTTTACAAAAACCGGTTGATGCATTCAAAAGTTATCACGAGTCATGCTCCAAACAGACAGACGAGAGACAGTCAGACAACTTCCAAACGGTGGAGTTGAAACTGAGAACTCGCTTCCCTCTTTCAAAAACAAGCGGAAAGCATCAACAAAACATGAAGTTGAAAACTGAAGAGTTGGAAGAGGATGTAATAAGGAAAAGATGGAACGACCAAGTTGTAATGAAGGATGAGAATAGACAACTGGAGAGAAAAATGTCAAAACACAAAGAAATGGAGAAAATAACATTACAAAAATACAGACCAAAATTAAGAGCGCAAATAAAGATTGGAGAGATCGGAGTGATTCCCTGCAGAAAAATAAAGATGTAAAGAACTCTCCCAAGAGTTTTAGGTTGGATGTAAAACCCAACCAGTGATTTGCTTCGCAGTCACGGCAGTAATTATCTTCAGCAGCTTTTCTTATACATACCCTCAGTACACCTCCAACCTGTGGCCTTCAAGACTTCTTACTTTACCTTAACAGAGACTGCAGCTGTAGTCCAGTACTGAATTGTATTGTTTTTCGCGAAATGTGGGGTGTATTGTGCACTCTGGTATGCACAGTGCCATTGTGATGTAGCACCACACTGCACTGCTAATTTTTATTGTTTATAAATGTCTTAAACTACGTTGCCATGCAGTACTTATTCTAATAACAGTACTGTCTTCTAACATTCACACCCCTTTGCACAGGACACAAAGTGAGGCTTATTGTAATTATGTCTCCATACATTCACACTATGTTTGTCTCATTGCTATATTGTATAGCAACATTATAGACGGGGAATGGCGCGCGGCTGTAGTGGACGCCTGACAATAACAAGTGTAAGAAGGAAGAGAGAAACGGTGAAAGTGGGACAGATGAGTTTTGCAGAGAAGTATGACGTCGGCGTCGTATACTCTACGACGAAAGTCGCAAGCTCGGATTCGGCGAAGGTATACACGCCATTGGCGTTCCAAGCGATGATACGCAGGGATCTAGCCATTGAAATGAAGAAGGAGGAAGAGTGTAGAGAAACGGGGCGAATAGACCGCTGCTTCTATTCAACTTCAATGAATTTGATGCAGCCTCTGTAGTTGGCCGGATGATCGCCCTTGCAATTATAATAGTCCAGTGATTTAAGTCATTCTGAGGACCAAATTGCCCAAAAAATCCTACTAATCTCGATTTTTGTATACAGCTTTATTTCGACGTCCTGAATAACGTGTGAAAAGTCACAATGCCAATCGTGTATGCGTTTTGAGTTATTAAAGGTCAAAGGTCACAAGAAATGGTTTTTTGCAAATATCTCGCTTCCTATTGGTCGGACGACAATAGAGGTGCATATTAAAATTGTAGATCTCACTACTCTCTATAAAAATGGTCCTATACAATTTTATGTAAAACCAACGGTTTATCGAATAACACACATCTTAATTTTGGAGCAAAGCATATACTCCACTCTTTATAATCTATTCGCTCCGAGCCGATGCGTGTCACGTGACGACATTCTCTACCTTCCTTGTTTTCCTAGGACGTTTCATCATTGAAAAGCATGGAGAAAAGACAATAGACAGAGCGTCTTGTGCAAATGGATATATGGGATGCACGCAATGAATGTTGTTTGTGATGAAATTGAAAGATTTAGTAATGTAGGCCTATCATTAAACTCCACGGAGCGACATGTCGACTCAAGAGATTCGCGCATTAACAGAGATAATGGCGACGTAAGAAAACTCATTGAATGGTTCACACTACACTATCCTTTTCAAACTAACAATCAAATTGTGTCAATATCAACCGGAGTTATGGGCGATGAAAAGATAAACTGTCACAATGTCAAAGAAATAGCTCTACAGTCCATAGAAAATATCATTGGAGGAAATTTAATAATTTAAAATTTAAGAGCGCGAATAGAGTTCTTTCTCTTTCGTTAGTTAACAGCTCCGTCGTGGTCCATGGTTGTAAGGTTCCCATTGACCCGTTATTACTCTTTCAAAGAATAAGTTTGGATAAAAAATTCGACGAACATCTCCGTGATTATTTACAATATGAATTGAGCCCGTATCCAATGGCACTTTTCGATAATGCTGGCACATACGGAAAAATACAAAATAAAAATCTACGATTTATTCGAACCCATTACTGCTAAATTTCACGGAGCTAAAATAAAATATGTCATAGATGGAGGATTTCTTCTTCACCGTGTGGTGTGGCAGAGAGGTGATAGTTTTGGTTGTGTTCTTACAAGATATGTTGCCTATTTACAAAAACATTATGGCTCAAATTTAGTTGTAGTTTTCGATGGCTATTGTAACAACAGTCAAAATATTAAAGTAATGGAACAACTTCGACGAACTGCAGCTGTAACTGGATCTGTCGAAGTTCTTTTCAAAGAAACTATGGATGTGCCTAGCAGCCAAGAAAAATTTCTTTCGAACTAATTTAATAAAAATAGATTAAGTCAGATGCTGGTCCAAAAATTACAAGACGTCAACATCACAGCTAGACAAGCTCGTGACGATGCCGATGTATTAATAATCGAAACAGCTTTTGAAGAATCACAACTTAATACCACCGTCGTTTTTGGGGAAGATGTCGATCTTGTGATTATTTTAATAGGACATACTCTTCCGCATCAGAACATTTTCTTTATGAAACCTGGTAAAGGAAATATTGAAACGAAAGTATATTCTTCTGCAATCATCAACAATTTTATTCATTTAAAAAACACATATTATTTTTACACGCGATCACCGGATGTGACACAACTTCTGCAATTTTTGGTAAGGGAAAAATAGAGTGATGAAATTATTTGAAAAACGTCCTGATTTGCACCAAGCGGCATAAGTATTTCAACAGGAAAATTGCCCTCCTGAAACCATTACAATAACGGCATACTTTTGCTTTTGACCATATTTGGTGCTCCAAAAACGAAAAAGTCCGTTGATAATTATAGGTACTTACAATTTGCCAAGTCAACAAGGCTTGTTAATGTACCTGTTAAATTGTCCTCTCTTCCTCCTACTGCTGCAGCCGCGCAACATCTCCGCGGCTATTACCAGCTACAAACTTGGTTAGGGAAAAACTTAGACCCTTAACAATGGGGATGGATTGTTTTTGGAGCCAATTACAACTTTATTACCACTAGCGCCAGACATATTGCTAAATACAATTTTTTGCAACTGTGTGAAAAGTTGCAGTGCTAATTGAAATCATTCTTTCAATATGCATTTTTATATATTGACAATATTAATTATTCATACTAATTTTGCAGTTTTTAATAAATTGCGCCAATGTACAGTAGCGTACGCAGACGTACTGTTGTAATAAATATACATATATATATTGTAATTAGACCGGGTATGTCTCTCTGTCTTTCCTCTCTTTGATTATGTAATATAATTCAATTTCTTAGATATCTGGAGTTGTGGGATATAGTAATCTCGTTAATTATGATTAACTTATCTCTCTAATTAAAATACCAGTGTTAGTGTGACTGTAACTTAAATAATTAGTGTTTTATTCTAAGATTTCGCTCAGCCCTAGTATACCTTGCAGAGAATTATTGAAATTTCGTGTTTAATGCTATTCTCTTTGGTGTCAGAGAATTCCGCAACAAGCGCTGCAGTTCCGGAACAAACGAAATTTATAGGTTAATTCACCGTGTATGGTAACTAGTTATTATACACTTAGTCTGTTACTTCTTATTCCCAACTCATTAAATAATACCCAAATAATAAGATCCTGAAATTATACAAGGTTTCTTTATTACTTTAACTTGTTAACATTCAATGAGATTGTTTTTAACTGACATACGAAAGGCTATATGTTGCGTGAATCGATTATTGTTCGGTCCAATATTTTATGTTAGATTCAGTTATATATATATTTTTTTTTTATAATTAATTTAATTCAGGGTGTGAAGGTTCTTGTAACTGCGGGGAAGATTAAAAATATATAGATAAGAATGCAAGATATTACAAATCTAAAGTGTTGTGTTGTTTAATATTATTTATACAATTGTAATTTACCAGACTTAGAACGAAGCAACTCAGGCAGGCAGTTGGTTTTTAACCTCGTCGATCAGAATGGAGATGATTTTTATTCCTTTCTTCAGTTCAATAAAGTGGAATTCTTAGTCCTGGTTAACTCGGAAATACAGCTCCCTTGGTTTATTTACGGCCAGACTGGTGGTTGCGTTCTTCGGCAAATTCTGGATCCAAATACGTTTCTTCTATCGTATGAAGTAAATAGTGATGTCCCAAGTATTTAAATGGTTATGATTTTCAGTGTGGTGTGCAGTATTAGTTCTTTACACAGTTGGTTCTTTATATTGGATTAATATTTCATTAATTCTTCTTCTGATATTGGACAATCCAAGTCCTTCCTTGTGGAACTCAATTATTTATTATTATGAGACGATACCATTATATGATTTGGTTATATTTTGCTGGCATAATTCAGACAAATAATTATTAATATATTGTGATTTGTCACTGTATCGACATAAATTAGAATATTTTTTATTTATATTAACCAATTTTTCTGGGTTTTTATCTCATCACGTTCAGATCATCATTTGCAATAATCAAAATCAACAAATTATATTAATTTTTGTTGTCCCTAGCAACAAATTTATTTTTATTCTTTTTCAATGTTTTGTATATAGTGATTATTTCATATATTATTCTTCCATTCCTTATTAAACTTCCATTATATCGGAATATAACTTTATTTATAGTTTAAATTATTCCTTAGGCTTTCACGGCCGAAGTCATTTGAATTATGAAAGATATCCGGGCTGTTTGGCCGTGGTCCCTGGTTAAAAACAAAACCAAACGTTTCGACAGCTCCACTGGCTGCCATCATATAGACTCAGTCTATACCACAGTACTGTGGGCCTGCACGTAGACACCCAAAGTGCAGAAATTTTATTCCACTGATGATGGCAGCCAGTGGAGCTGTCGAAACGTTTGGTTTTGTTTTTAACCAGGGACCACGGCCAAACAGCCCGGATATCTTTCATTATTTATAGTTTGTTTACTAATTTCTACATATATTCTGCTGGTTTTTTTATCTTAGTCTGTTTCTTTTTATATTTATTATTTTTCCGATATCAAACGTTATCAATCGATATCATTGCACTATGGCATTATCATAATTTGTTCATATTGAGTTGGTTTATTATATATTATTAATTATTAAATTTTTTTTTCTAACTCCTTGAACTGTATTCATTAATTATTATTAACTTCCGTACCTAACCTTTATGTTTTGAGTTGTTATACAGTGTTATTGGCTGTTAGGCCTTTTATTGTATATGGACCTACCTTTGATTATAACAGGTGAACAACTATAGCCTTTTTACATAAGTTTATACACATAACCAAACTTTAACTATTTACATTTACACAAATAATTATTCTTTTTATAACTAACAACACACTTATCTTGATCTATGGATCACATATAAGAAACTTGAGATCCATTAACATTAATTAACTGCTTTCCTCCACCCTTCTATAATAGTAATCAAATAATACATTTTGCTTCATTACTTTCTATTACTTCAACAAGTAATTTGCATAATCTAACACAAACTTTAACATAACATTCATGGTAACAAAATAACATCATTCACTTCAGAATCACTACTTTCGATTACTGTAATGTAAATTATTGACTCATTTTTATCTAATTTCACTGTCATTTACTTTAACATTTTCTATATTGGTTTCTTTTTTACAATTCTTATAAGTATATTTGATTTATTTACGTTTCACTGAACATTGATTTCTTACTATTGTCTATTTTACAGGTTTGTTTTTTTATTGTTATCTCTACCTTGCATCCTTATTCATTTTTACACAATTATAAATGTATTTATTAGACCTTTGTATTATCATGGGAGTTAAATATTTATTTACTTATTATATTTCTAATATTCTATTTATGTAACGTTGAGGACCGCATTTTTGTTGCGTTACATATGCTCCCCCTCCTAAGAAAAGTTTAATTTACCTGAATGTAATTTAGGTCAAGTAAACTTGTATTTTTCACATGCCTTTTCTTCATATCAACATTAATGGTTAACGATGGGATTCTCAATGTAACTTTGTTAGACTAGTATTCATAATTCTTTACTTAATAACATTTCATTATTCCTATTAACATTCTTGTTCATATACAATTTTCTTTAAACAGTATTTGTTGATAGTTGGCTACAATATTCAATGATACTTTAGGCTCACTTCTCTTCTACTTCTAGTTACTGCAATCACTGTATTTCTCAATTATTCTTCTGTCAGCTATTTTCCTTCTGTTTTCTTCGTCATTCTTTTCTGGAATTTGATGTCATTCTTGCAACGATTCTATTATTCCTTAAATATTTAATTTCCCTAACAATCCCTAATATGTGCGTTGGTACAGTTCAGAGAGGCACTGTTTGGCTTCATACTCTGCTGTCCATACTACACTTTAATATAGTACTGCTGGAATTCATCTACAGTCAGCTATAAAAATATAATAATCTCATAATAATCTACTTAATTAATTAATAATAAACATTTGGGAGTTTTTTAAATGGTTGCTTTTATATTTAATTATTCCTATCTTTTATACTTTGTAATTCCATTTTATTTTCCTTAAACATTTTCTGATAATAATTCTGACAGTCATTCTTTGTAATTAGTTTCGTTCTTCCTTCTTGTCGTGATAATAACGCTAAGTATCATCTCTTCATTTGTTCTTCTAATCCCAATATTTTCTAACTAGTAATTGTTTTGATTATTACTATTATTGAATTTCAGTGTAGTTACAGTCATTAGCTCAACTATTATTTTTTTTATCTTATTTCATTACTTTGGCTGGTTATATTTCAATGAATTATGTTGATAAACATTTTTTCTCGTTCTCTTTAATATTACATTGGTAATATATAATTAATAATGTGTAAAAAAAACCACGCGAAAGTGACACACCGTACGAGTGTAATAGTGAAATAACTGTGTACAAATCGAAAGGGTTAAGTTGCAATGTCCAAAATTACAGTGAACATGTGTTGTAAAATTAGTTATAAGATAAGTATAAGAGTATACTTACAGGACTCTGCAATTCGCAGAAATATAAAAAATAGCGAATTTGACAAAGAGTGGGGGAACTGAAGCCAGAGACAGTTTCTAACATGTCGATTTCGGATCACTGCAGGGTGTCGACCAAGACATGGGTATAAATAGGACACGCAAGCTGCGGTGGTTCTCTTTCTTGAATCATCCACGATGCAGCGGGAGCTTATGCCCGTCAGCACGGCGTATTTATTTTTTTTCGTAAACAGTTTAAATTTGCCAGTTACGTACAAATACGTAACCAAGCTGTAAAGACAGTCATTTTTATTAATAACAGCACTACTTAAGAAGAGCAATTAATGATTCGACACTAGACAAGAGAAGAGTTCCAGAGAGAGATACGACGCTGGACAAGAGGAGAGTTCCAGAGAGGATACGACGCTGGACAAGAGGAGAGTTCCAGAGAGAGAGACAGCCGACGCTGGACAAGAGGAGAAGAGAGACAGCCGACGCTGGAGGCGAGACGAGGACGAATACCGATGGAACAAAAATGATCGCGTATGATTGACGACAATAAGGTGATAGACAACTTATTCATATCTTAATCATACAAAGAATTCAAAGACAGTTAAAGACATTAATATTTTATTTAAAAATAAGAGCAATGTTTCTTGTATAGTAGAGTTAAAAATCATAGATGTTTTAGAAATACGATTAACGTAACAAGAGCTCAAATTAATATGATATAAAATGATTACAAAGCATTTAAATAAAAACAATTAGTATTTGAGAAAACAGTACTGAGAAACATTAACTATTCATATTTTGAGTACGTTACAATATAGAAAAAAAGATTTAAAAATTGATTTTGAAACATATTAATAGACTGAGTAGTCTGAAAATGAGATTTTCTTTTATATAATAATTAGTAGCATAGAATATTTAGTCAGTAAGGATGTATATATCTTAAGCCTTACGGCATAATAACAAATAATAACTGATGTTTTAAAATCGATGTCAGTGCCATGTGCACATATTTTTTATAGTATCAAATAAATTTTAATTACCGTTTCAAGTTACATAGAGTTCTTATTGCAGATACACCTGACACCCAATTTAAATGTTATATTGTTTAAAGAATTTGTCAATCTTGAACGTGAGATCGTTCACGCCTATTTATGTGTATGTAACGTTGCATAAATTTGGTGCTCCAAGATCGTGGGGCTCCACAAATTTAAATTAAATTAAATTTGCAATTTATTACGTTGCATAGAATGTCGCCCCGCACGTGGGGCTCCACAAATTTAAATTAAATTAAATTTGCAATTTATTACGTTGCATAGAATGTTGCCCTGCACGTGGGGCCCGACATGACTAAATTTATGTACAAAAATTTGTGACATAAAGTGTAGCTCATGAATGTATGACCCGATCCCCATCATTTAACTATTAAAATTTTTTTATGTAGCTAAATGGTTGCTCTAAAAAAATATAAAGAGTGTGTTAAATGAAAAATGTATAATATGTAATTATTATTTATATTAAACAGTAACTGAATGTAATGTTAAATTGTTGTGTAATCACACAGCTGGCGCCCACAAATAATATTGTTGTCTATGTAACAGGTGTAACTGTAATGAGTATTAATAATAACTATTAATAAAAATACAGAAATAAATAAATAAGTAGGGAACGGTTATCAATAATAATTTTTAAAGAATTACTACTAAATAAATATTTTAATAATACTTCAACATGACGACTCCAGGAAATTTAGACGTCGAAGCAGTCCAGATGATGATGCGTGCCTGGGTCGATGAATTAAGCACAAAACAGACAGAAAATTTAAATAAACAAACAGAAAATTTAAATGCTAGAATAGACGAATTAAAAGAATCTAATAAGAAACAAACAGTAAGTTCAGAAAATAAATTAGAGCAACAGTCCGAAAATTTTAGACAGGACACCATAAGAATTACAGAGAGTTTAGAAGAGTTAAAAATTTATAATATTGAAATAAAACAAAGTATAATTGACAGTAATGCGCAGTTAACTGAAAAAATTGTTGATAAAAACAGACGTATTGACACGATCGCAGAAAATGTCTGTGGAATAATTAATAAACAAACGGAGCTAATATGTGAAAAGATAGTATGTGAAGAATTCATACAAATTGAAAATACATGTGTAATTAATAACGATAATTATAAAAAAGTAATTAACATTAAGGAGGAGAAGCAAATAAAGGTTAATAAAACATACCTTATTAATAGTGATATTCCAAGTGTGAGGCACACACACAATAGTAAATCACACAAGATGACACATTTGAAACACATAAGACACCACACTTACGGAGATAAATATCACTGTAGGTATAACAAGAAACGTAGTAAGTTATCTAGACGAAACACTACGCAAAATTGTGGTAAATATGATGTTAGATATACGCACGATAATTATAATAACGATAATTATAACTGTAAGTATGAAAACTACAGAGGTTATCATAAACGACGAATGAAAAAACCGTCGACAGCTGTTCGCATCAGTTCACTCAACCAAACTAGTGACGAGAGAATTGAGAAAGAGCGAAGCATTTGTAACGAGAGAAAGAGGGTAGATTTTAAGTGGCCGACAGGCAAGATGAAAATGTTACCCTATAAACAGGTGACTTATACGATCCAAACAAACGTTCACAAGGTAAGTACGCACACAAACGAGGGGATAATACAATGGAACGCGGACGTTGTTTACACGAGGGTGAACACAATGAATGTCCTGTGTACAACAACCAATTGTTATAATGAGGGGTGTCAGTTATAACGACTCCGAACCGACCTTAATACCCGAAAATAAATAATTATTTTTAAATGAGAAAAATAATATTACTATTAATTATTAATAATAATATAAGAGAGTATAATTAAGAAATGTTATAAGGAATATTATTTGAAAGGGTTAATTAAGAAATGTATTATTGATGGTAAGGAATGCTATTGTAGAGAAATATTTAAGAAAGTAATGGTAAAAGATGTTATTGTTGTTGTTAATATGAAGAAATGGTAAGGAATGTTATTATTGATATGTTATAAATATGAAGAAATGATTAAGATGAGCAATAATTGCCATAATTGTTAGAACGACTGATCAAGCGAACACTTATTGAAGATACAAGGACACAGAAGAAAGCGAGAGTGAAAAGTCATAAGGGCAGAGACTACTTAGGATTAAGGACTTCGAGAAAAATATCGTTGTTTTCCAAGACAGTTCCTCTGTAACCGATCATGCGACACACTACAAGCTAAAAGAGTATTCTGTTACGGAAGTGTATTTCAAGAAAGTAGTAACGATCAGAAAGGTAATGTTAAAGAAATGTAATAAAAGGTAATGAATGTTAATGTATTGTATAAGTAATGTATTAGATAAAGTAATGTCATGTTAAGAAAAGAGCTAAGGAAGATTAGAAGCGAAGGTAAGAATGTATGAATTAAGATAATGTAAAATTAAGGACCGAATGTACACACATAAGTAGGACAGAACACTTTCATCGTATATGATGAGATACAGAAGAAAGAAATTGGTAAATTCCACGCAACGTCATTTAGGAAGTACTACACATGAAAACAAAGGTCAATGAAACCAGTCAAATCAGCTGTTTGTAAAGCCACCCTACTACAAGGTCGCGAGCAGTGAGCGTACGAAGAGGGGAGGTAAGACAGTTGTATACACTCCAATTAAGGGTGAAATGACGAATATTATTCTTTATTATTTGTTAAATTTTTTTGCAAATAATAATAATAAATAAATAAATAAAAAATTATAATAAATAAATTTATTAAATTTTTTTTTGTTACCAAGCAGAGGAATAAATCGACAGTACAAATAAGTGATGTACTGAGCATGGAATATAAAAATTTAAATTTACTTAATAAACTGTAAATAATTAATAATATATTAGAAATAAGCATGTGAGGGATTGCAAGCTTGGCTCAGACAAAAATATGAACAGGTGTTTCGACCTGAATCGACGTGCACACACACACAAATGTAACTGAAAGTGTGTACACCAGTATTTTGCTAGTGTGTGTGAACGCAGGTCTCTGCAGGCGAGTTTGCCACCCCAAGATGAATAATTGCACAATTACTGTTTTTCCGTAATTATTCATAAATTAGAATTAAGAATTAAAATCCAAAAGCACCATAAAATGTAAATAAATTTACTAAATACTGTGTACGAAAACGACGCGAAAGTGACACACCGTACGAGTGTAATAGTGAAATAACTGTGTACAAATCGAAAGGGTTAAGTTGCAATGTCCAAAATTTCAGTGAACATGTGTTGTAAAATTAGTTATAAGATAAGTATAAGAGTATACTTACAGGACTCTGCAATTCGCAGAAATATAAAAAATAGCGAATTTGACAAAGAGTGGGGGAACTGAAGCCAGAGACAGTTTCTAACATGTCGATTTCGGATCACTGCAGGGTGTCGACCAAGACATGGGTATAAATAGGACACGCAAGCTGCGGTGGTTCTCTTTCTTGAATCATCCACGATGCAGCGGGAGCTTATGCCCGTCAGCACTACGTATTTTTTTTTTTCGTAAACAGTTTAAATTTGCCAGTTACGTACAAATACGTAACTAAGCTGTAAAGACAGTCACTTTAATTAATAACAGCACTACTTAAGAAGAGCCATTAATGATTCGACACTAGACAAGAGAAGAGTTCCAGAGAGAGATACGACGCTGGACAAGAGGAGAGTTCCAGAGAGAGATACGACGCTGGACAAGAGGAGAGTTCCAGAGAGAGAGACAGCCGACGCTGGACAAGAGGAGAAGAGAGACAGCCGACGCTGGAGGCGAGACGAGGACGAATACCGATGGAACAAAAATGATCGAGTATGATTGACGACAATAAGGTGATAGACAACTTATTCATATCTTAATCATACAAAGAATTCAAAGACAGTTAAAGACATTAATATTTTATTTAAAAATAAGAGCAATGTTTCTTGTATAGTAGAGTTAAAAATCATAGATGTTTTAGAAATACGATTAACGTAACAAGAGCTCAAATTAATATGATATAAAATGATTACAAAGCATTTAAATAAAAACAATTAGTATTTGAGAAAACAGTACTGAGAAACAATAACTATTAATATTTTGAGTACGTTACAATATAGAAAAAAAGATTTAAAAATTGATTTTGAAACATATTAATAGACTGAGTAGTCTGAAAATGAGATTTTTCTTTTATACAATAATTAGTAGCATAGAATATTTAGTCAGTAAGGATGTATATATCTTAAGCCTTACGGCATAATAACAAATAATAACTGATGTTTTAAAATCGAAGTCAGTGCCATGTGCACATATTTTTTATAGTATCAAATAAATTTTAATTACCGTTTCAAGTTACATAGAGTTCTTATTGCAGATACACCTGACACCCAATTTAAATGTTATATTGTTTAAAGAATGTGTCAATCTTGAACGTGAGATCGTTCACGCCTATTTATGTGTATGTAACGTTGCATAAATTTGGTGCTCCAAGATCGTGGGGCTCCACAAATTTAAATTAAATTAAATTTGCAATTTATTACGTTGCATAGAATGTCGCCCTGCACGTGGGGCTCCACAAATTTAAATTAAATTAAATTTGCAATTTATTACATTGCATAGAATGTCGCCCTACACGTGGGGCCCGACATGACTAAATTTATGTACAAAAATTTGTGACATAAAGTGTAGCTCATGAATGTATGACCCGATCCCCATCATTTAACTATTAAAATTTTTTATGTAGCTAAATGGTTGCTCTAAAAAAATATAAAGAGTTTGTTAAATGAAAAATGTATAATATGTAATTATTATTTATATTAAACAGTAACTGAATGTAATGTTAAATTGTTGTGTAATCACACAGCTGGCGCCCACAAATAATATTGTTGTCTATGTAACAGGTGTAACTGTAATGAGTATTAATAATAACTATTAATAAAAATACAGAAATAAATAAATAAGTAGGGAACGGTTATCAATAATAATTTTTAAAGAATTACTACTAAATAAATATTTTAATAATACTTCAACATGACGACTCCAGGAAATTTAGACGTCGAAGCAGTCCAGATGATGATGCGTGCCTGGGTCGATGAATTAAGCACAAAACAGACAGAAAATTTAAATAAACAAACAGAAAATTTAAATGCTAGAATAGACGAATTAAAAGAATCTAATAAGACACAACCAGAAAGTTTAGAAAATAAATTAGAGCTACAGTCCGAAAATTTTAGACAGGACACCATAAGAATTACAGAGAGTTTAGAAGAGTTAAAAATTAATAATATTGAAATAAAACAAAGTATAATTGACAGTAATGCCCAGTTAACTGAAAAAATTGTTGATACAAACAGACGTATTGACACGATCGCAGAAAATGTCTGTGGAATAATTAATAAACAAACGGAGCTAATATGTGAAAAGATAGTATGTGAAGACTTCGTACAAATTGAAAATACATGTGTAATTACTAACGATAATTATAAAAAAGTAATTAACATTAAGGAGGAGAAGCAAATAAAGGTTAATAAAACATACCTTATTAATAGCGATATTCCAAGTGTGAGGCACACACACAATAGTAAATCACACAAGATGACACATTTGAAACACATAAGACACCACACTTACGGAGATAAATATCACTGTAGGTATAACAAGAAACGTAGTAAGTTATCTAGACGAAACACTACGCAAAATTGTGGTAAATATGATGTTAGATATACGCACGATAATTATAATAACGATAATTATAACTGTAAGTATGAAAACTACAGAGGTTATCATAAACGACGAATGAAAAAACCGTCGACAGCTGTTCGCATCAGTTCACTCAACCAAACTAGTGACGAGAGAATTGAGAAAGAGCGAAGCATTTGTAACGAGAGAAAGAGGGTAGATTTTAAGTGGCCGACAGGCAAGATGAAAATGTTACCCTATAAACAGGTGACTTATACGATCCAAACAAACGTTCACAAGGTAAGTACGCACACAAACGAGGGGATAATACAATGGAACGCGGACGTTGTTTACACGAGGGTGAACACAATGAATGTCCTGTGTACAACAACCAATTGTTATAATGAGGGGTGTCAGTTATAACGACTCCGAACCGACCTTAATACCCGAAAATAAATAATTATTTTTAAATGAGAAAAATAATATTACTATTAATTATTAATAATAATATAAGAGAGTATAATTAAGAAATGTTATAAGGAATATTATTTGAAAGGGTTAATTAAGAAATGTATTATTGATGGTAAGGAATGCTATTGTAGAGAAATATTTAAGAAAGTAATGGTAAAAGATGTTATTGTTGTTGTTAATATGAAGAAATGGTAAGGAATGTTATTATTGATATGTTATAAATATGAAGAAATGATTAAGATGAGCAATAATTGCCATAATTGTTAGAACGACTGATCAAGCGAACACTTATTGAAGATACAAGGACACAGAAGAAAGCGAGAGTGAAAAGTCATAAGGGCAGAGACTACTTAGGATTAAGGACTTCGAGAAAAATATCGTTGTTTTCCAAGACAGTTCCTCTGTAACCGATCATGCGACAAACTACAAGCTAAAAGAGTATTCTGTTACGGAAGTGTATTTCAAGAAAGTAGTAACGATCACAAAGGCAATGTTAAAGAAATGTAATAAAAGGTAATGAATGTTAATGTATTGTATAAGTAATGTATTAGATAAAGTAATGTCATGTTAAGAAAAGAGCTAAGGAAGATTAGAAGCGAAGGTAAGAATGTATGAATTAAGATAATGTAAAATTAAGGATCGAATGTACACACATAAGTAGGACAGAACACTTTCATCGTATATGATGAGATACAGAAGAAAGAAATTGGTAAATTCCACGCAACGTCATTTAGGAAGTACTACACATGAAAACAGAGGTCAATGAAACCAGTCAAATCAGCTGTTTGTAAAGCCACCCTACTACAAGATCGCGAGCAGTGAGCGTACGAAGAGGGGAGGTAAGACAGTTGTATACACTCCAATTAAGGGTGAAATGACGAATATTATTCTTTATTATTTGTTACATTTTTTTTGAAAATAATAATAATAAATAAATAAAAAAAAATTATAATAAATAAATTTATTAAATTTTTTTTTGTTACCAAGCAGAGGAATAATGCGACAGTACAAATAAGTGATGTACTGAGCATGGAATATAAAAATTTAAATTTACTTAATAAACTGTAAATAATTAATAATATATTAGAAATAAGCATGTGAGGGATTGCAAGCTTGGCTCAGACAAAAATATGAACAGGTGTTTCGACCTGAATCGACGTGCACACACACACAAATGTAACTGAAAGTGTGTACACCAGTATTTTGCTAGTGTGTGTGAACGCAGGTCTCTGCAGGCGAGTTTGCCACCCCAAGATGAATAATTGCACAATTACTGTTTTTCCGTAATTATTCATAAATTAGAATTAAGAATTAAAATCCAAAAGCACCATAAAATGTAAATAAATTTACTAAATACTGTGTACGAAAACGACGCGAAAGTGACACACCGTACGAGTGTAATAGTGAAATAACTGTGTACAAATCGAAAGGGTTAAGTTGCAATGTCCAAAATTACAGTGAACATGTGTTGTAAAATTAGTTATAAGATAAGTATAAGAGTATACTTACAGGACTCTGCAATTCGCAGAAATATAAAAAATAGCGAATTTGACAAAGAGTGGGGGAACTGAAGCCAGAGACAGTTTCTAACATGTCGATTTCGGATCACTGCAGGGTGTCGACCAAGACATGGGTATAAATAGGACACGCAAGCTGCGGTGGTTCTCTTTCTTGAATCATCCACGATGCAGCGGGAGCTTATGCCCGTCAGCACTACGTATTTTTTTTTTTCGTAAACAGTTTAAATTTGCCAGTTACGTACAAATACGTAACTAAGCTGTAAAGACAGTCATTTTAATTAATAACAGCACTACTTAAGAAGAGCCATTAATGATTCGACACTAGACAAGAGAAGAGTTCCAGAGAGAGATACGACGCTGGACAAGAGGAGAGTTCCAGAGAGAGATACGACGCTGGACAAGAGGAGAGTTCCAGAGAGAGAGACAGCCGACGCTGGACAAGAGGAGAAGAGAGACAGCCGACGCTGGAGGCGAGACGAGGACGAATACCGATGGAACAAAAATGATCGAGTATGATTGACGACAATAAGGTGATAGACAACTTATTCATATCTTAATCATACAAAGAATTCAAAGACAGTTAAAGACATTAATACTTTATTTAAAAATAAGAGCAATGTTTCTTGTATAGTAGAGTTAAAAATCATAGATGTTTCAGAAATACGATTAACGTAACAAGAGCTCAAATTAATATGATATAAAATGATTACAAAGCATTTAAATAAAAACAATTAGTATTTGAGAAAACAGTACTGAGAAACAATAACTATTAATATTTTGAGTACGTTACAATATAGAAAAAAAGATTTAAAAATTGATTTTGAAACATATTAATAGACTGAGTAGTCTGAAAATGAGATTTTTCTTTTATATAATAATTAGTAGCATAGAATATTTAGTCAGTAAGGATGTATATATCTTAAGCCTTACGGCATAATAACAAATAATAACTGATGTTTTAAAATCGAAGTCAATGCCATGTGCACATATTTTTTATAGTATCAAATAAATTTTAATTACCGTTTCAAGTTACATAGAGTTCTTATTGCAGATACACCTGACACCCAATTTAAATGTTATATTGTTTAAAGAATTTGTCAATCTTGAACGTGAGATCGTTCACGCCTATTTATGTGTATGTAACGTTGCATAAATTTGGTGCTCCAAGATCGTGGGGCTCCACAAATTTAAATTAAATTAAATTTGCAATTTATTACGTTGCATAGAATGTCGCCCTGCACGTTGGGCCCGACATGGCTAAATTTATGTACAAAAATTTGTGACATAAAGTGTAGCTCATGAATGTATGACCCGATCCCCATCATTTAACTATTAAAATTTTTTTATGTAGCTAAATGGTTGCTCTAAAAAAATATAAAGAGTGTGTTAAATGAAAAATGTATAATATGTAATTATTATTTATATTAAACAGTAACTGAATGTAACGTTAATTTGTGTGTAATCACACAGCTGGCGCCCACAAATAATATTGTTGTCTATGTAAAAGGTGTAACTGTAATGAGTATTAATATTAACTATTAATAAAAATACAGAAATAAATAAATAAATAGGGATCGGTTATCAATAATAATTTTTAAAGAATTACTACTAAATAAATATTTTAATAATACTTCAACATGACGACTCCAGGAAATTTAGACGTCGAAGCATTCCAGATGATGATGCGTGCCTGGGTCGATGAATTATGATTATTATTGATATGTTATAAATATGAAGAAATGATTAAGATGAGCAATAATTGCCATAATTGTTAGAACGACTGGTCAAGCGAACACTTATTGAAGATACAAGGACACAGAAGAAAGCGAGAGTGAAAAGTCATAAGGGCAGAGACTACTTAGGATTAAGGACTTCGAGAAAAATATCGTTGTTTTCCAAGACTGTTCCTCTGTAACCGATCATGCGACACACTACAAGCTAAAAGAGTATTCTGTTACGGAAGTGTATTTCAAGAAAGTAGTAACGATCAGAAAGGTTGTGCCGTACTGGGTTCGGCAGCGTATTATAAGAATTTTAAAAACGAGCGCCGCTGACGTCACGCACGGCCACACGGCTACGGTAGTTTGTTGTTGGCACACAAATGTTGTGCAGATACGCAATACAGCTGGCGCTGCCAGCTGTTTCTGTACATTCCTGCATCCAGAGTTTACTTGGCTAGGCCGACACATTGAATCGGCCTCATTTCTGTTCTGTCCTCCAACCTGGTCATCTGCTCTCGACTGGCGGCTACCGTTTGTTCTGGACTTCCTCGGCTATCACTATGGTTGGCTAGATAAAGTGTAGCTCCAGGTATGTACAAGTCAGTGGGTTCTGAAAATATTCTAACCCCAAATACATTTTTATGTTTCAGCCTCTATTATAAATTATACTTGTGTGTGTGTGTATAGAGCAGTTTTCGATGTGTGCGTTAACGCAATTACAAAATTAAATTGATATGAGTGTAAATGTTGTGGGCTAAATTGACTTCAATAAAGAAAATACTAATGCATCTCGCACTCAGCTGTGTTTGGTGTTATTAACAGTTATGAAATACGTAATTAATTAATTGTCATATTTCAACGAAATACTTAAAAGGTAGTTGGTACATAAGTGAAATAAGTCACAGCTGAGGAGCTTAATACTGTTTAATATGAACTAGTGGCGATGTGTGTGTGCTGTTGATGTGTAAAGTTAGTGTTGGAAGTTAATGTGGACGGCCTATGTGGCGTATTTTCTGTATCACACCCTCTACAACCTACTGTATGTCCAGGTGCTCGAACAAGGGCGAGATGGGTGTCGGGTGGACGTACATCTGTCTACCCTAATGGCAGAGACGATCTTATAGCCACGATGCCGTCAGTCGAGGACAACTTAGGACTCTTCCAACGCTAAACTGCACCCGGGACTTGTGACACGACTGTGACATCACTGATCCGCGCCTATACGGACTAAGTACACCGGACAATCCAGGTGGGAAAATTCTGATTATCTATTTCTCTCTCTACAACATGGTGAATGCTCAGAAGCCGCCAGAAGCTCACTCGTGAAGTTCTGACCGTTATACTCTAGCACAAACTCTCATGTTCAATTATGTTATTGCATGTGTGAACATTACCGCAGTACACCTAATGAAGTATCTTATAACTTTATAATGTGTAAGAAATTACACACATACACACACATCCGCAGTTTGCTGTAAGATCTAACTTTTCATAATTAAGACCATTAGGGAGTTAATTATCTTGTGCTATCATGTCATCTGGTCATGGCTAAGTTTTAATCACGTAACGGGGGCTGTCTGATGCTTTAGATGAGAAACTATTTTCTTTCACACACATACTTAGCGCTTTAATGATTAAAGTCAGGGTCGTTTAGCTGGTTGAGTCTCGGGGCGGTCACTTACATTCTCTGGTGTGAATCACCAAGGCAAATCTATGCTAAGGAGTTGAGATATTCAGTTACGCTGTCATTTATATTTGTACATATCTATACATATTATGGGGCATTCATTTACTGTAGTTGGAATGGGTTTATGAGGAAGTTAGTACTGAAATGAGGGATGTTTTGTTATTTATGTCGTGTATGTGTTTGTGTGTGTAATTTCACTATATTTTGCTGGGGGAATATGTAATGAATTTAAAAAAGAGAAAAACCATAAATGTGCTTACTAAGACAACAGGCTAGCCTATTTGAAACTATACAACACTTATGGATTAGTATTGCTTTTATGAATGAGATTATTACTAACTTTGACTCATACATAATCAGGCAGAAATTTTGCAATTATGTTAATGCCAAATTCACTTACTTTGTGACATTATGAATTAATTGATATACATATATATAATTCTGCCTTTAATGGTGTGCTCACACAATCAAGAACTTGTCATTTATGTAACATCTTGCAGGTTTAATAAAGCACACGCTTGTTGGTTAAATGACTTTTTCATTTGCAAGTCCTGTCATTCACCTGGGGGGACATGTCTGTAATTGTATTTGGGCCTTGCACACTTTTGCTTCCTCTAGGTTTTCCACCTAGTTCTAAATATGATGTCTCTCCCCTTAAAAAAAAAAAAAAAAAAAAAAAAAAAAAAAAAAAAAAAAAAAAAAAAAAAAAATTACAAAACTTACAAAATAAAAGGGGGGTTTCAAATGTTAGTTCAGAGCGTGGTTATGATTCTAGATAGGTAGTAGGTATTATTTCTGCCTTATTTTTTTTCCTTTTGAATTTGAGAAATTTTACAATCTGGGGACTTACATTTATTTCTTTAAATGAAACTTGGTGTGACTACAGACGTGTCAGCTGGTGTTAGGACTTGCAAATTATTTCAAATTATTTTTAATTAGAATCCAAGTGTTGCAAGAAAACTTAATGGTATTGGAACGAATTAATAGAAAGAATAACCAAGAAAAAATAGCACATTTTATAAAATGAATAAGGGGTTGATGAAGTTTAAAATAATTTAATATGTGTTAGTGTTTAAGTGATTATTTTGTGATGTTGAGCGTGAGATGAATTTTGAAAAGGGGTTATAAGAAGGTGATTGATTTTTTTAATGAATGAGTGCTGATTGATTTCACTTGCACATACCCTGGAGCTCATACAGAGTCTGGACACATGAGGGCCGTCAGTACTTGTCGATTTTGATTGTGATTTGTCTCCTGGATTAGACTACGTGTTTTATAGCACCCCGTTATATGGTAATTGTTTATTGAGGGCGTTGCGTTTCAGTACCATGTATTTTGAATGCGGTTATGGTCCGACCAAGGGCATGGATGTGATAGTTTATATTTTCGATTATATCGAATTTTATGTGTACTTGGTGGATGGTATGTAGTGAGTTAGTTTGGTTGTTTTGTGTCGTGTTCTCTTCTGGGTATTTTATATGGCTGTTTCTCTGCTTTTATGACACCCATCTCGTCGTATCGCTAGAGCATTCTGGAGCCGCTTGTATGATCAAGTTCTTCCTGTCGTTCTCTTTAATTATTGCTTTACGTGGTGTGTGTGTGGATTGCGCGGTCATGTCCATTTCTGTGAATGTGGACTTGTTTGTCAAAGATGAGCTCGAGTGGGAGGTCCGGTTCCGGGGACGGAAGCCGCAGGAGACTGTTGTTTCATTAAGGAAGCAACTCCGCGAGGCTCTTGCCTCCGGTGAGGCACCGAGTGGGAGAGTATTACTTACGGATGTCACAGCCGAGGTGGAGCTGTGCTCGGAAAAATTTTCAGAACTGCGCGATTTGGCCGAAGGCCTGCAGTCGGCGGCACCCACCTCTACGGCTAGACAGAGGGTACGCCAACGTTTACAACATGTTCTATGCCGTTTACAGAATGCTGAATCACAGGCTACCACCTCGGAATTAAAGAAAATTGTTGTCACTCTTAGGGAGCAAGTGGCGATGGCATTGCGGGAGTTTTCTCTCGGCCAGCGTCGCCACGTGGATGCGAATTCCGGTTCTTCTTCATCTTCTGTTGAGACGGCAGCCAGGGTGGAACCCCCTGCCCATGTTCCTGCCTTTTCGGATATGGCTACAGCGAGCTATCACAAGCTCCCTAACCCACTGTCGGATGTCATTCAGCGTCTCCCAGTTGTCGATGGTCTGGATCCCGAGGCGCTTTTGAGATTCTTGCGCATATTTTTTCAGTTGGCCGATTTCCCTGGGCTGTCGGAGCGGACTTTGCTTGAGCTCATTTACCCGTACTGTCGGGGATCTATGGCTGAGCGCGTGACAAGTACCCTTAGGGATGGCGGTGGCATTGACCATTTCCATCGGGAAGTCCTGGACGCTTTCGTACCGGGAAGGTTACACGACCGGTTAAGACATAAAAATTTTTATAGAGTTCAAGCAAGCGGAGAGTCCCTTGCTCATTTCATTTCCAGTGTTAAAGACGCGGCCCGGATCCTGAGACTGGGGTTGTCTGAGTCTGAAGTTATTCACACTATTTTGGAGGGCGTGACGCCGGAGGAACGGTCACGTTTGACATTCGCTGTCCGTCCCCAAAGTTTTATTGATTTGGACCGGCTGTGCGCCGAGTCAACCACTATACGGGGTAATGACGATATTAGAGCCCACGAGGCTAGGAGGCGTTCAGATCGCCCTGATTTAGAGCGACGAGTCGGGCAGCCCGGGTCTTGGGGTCCTCGGCCTGCGCCGGTTCAGAGCTGTGTAGTGCGAGAATTATTCTGTTCTAGGTGTCATAGATCCGGTCACGTTGCGCGCTATTGTAACGATGCTAGACGGCGTCAAGGGACTTCCCGAAATGGTAACTTTTCAAAAAACGTAAGCTTTCGGGGAAGATAAGTAGGGAGTGGTCTTCCCCGTTAGGCCGTTCGGTTCCGGTTTCACTTAACCCCAGGCGGGTAGCAAATCCCGGGTCATCTGGCTCCAAGGTCCTGCGAACTGTCCCCAACTACAGTTCGGTATGCCCCTTCCTGTCGATCGAGTTGAAAAAGGGTCAGCTCAGAGCCTTGGTTGACTCTGGATCAGCCCGATCCATTATTTCATCTAGAGTATGTGAGGACCTTGAACAACAGGGCTTACTATTACGGTCGGATCGGTCTTCCGTGGTATGCTGGACTGCATCGCGGGAAATTCTGCCCATCTCCCGGGTAGTTTCCCTAAGTATTAAAATCGAGTGTTTTTCATGGGTGTGGCGGTTTTTGGTTTCTCCGGCTCTGGGAGTCGACTGCATTGTGGGTGCCGATTTCATCTCCAAGAGTGGTCTCGTTTTAGACATACAAGGGCACCACTGTTATTTTAAATTCAATCGGGAGGTTGTCATTCCTTTCCTTGGGTACCAGGGAGCTAAGGGAGGTATCCAAGAGGTTGTGTGTCCCGATTCAGAAAGAGACCATCTCACTCCGTCCCAGAAGCATGCTTTGGATCATTTGTGTGAGCAGTTCCCCACTGTATTAACTCCCAACTTGGGGCTCACACATCTTTTGGAGTATAAGATCCGTTTGACGGACTCCGCTGTAGTACGTTCACACCCATACAAATTCGCTCCTCCAAAGATGGATGTTCTTAGAGAGAAGGTTCAAGAGTTGCTTAAACAAGGGGTCATTGAACCTTCCAACTCTAGTTATGCAAGTCCAGCATTTCTGGTGCCCAAGCCTGGGGGTAAACAGCGTATGGTCATAGACTATCGCAAACTAAATGCTAATATTGAGGTGGATTCAGTTCCTCTTCCCGATTTACATTCCGCTTTCGATTGGTTTAGTGGGGCCAGGTACTTCACCATCTTTGACCTCAATGCCGCTTATCATCAGATTCCTCTGTCTAAGGAAAGCCGCCCTTATACGGCATTCTGTGTGCCATGGAATCTTTATCAATATACTAGAGTACACATGGGTCTGGCCGTGGGGGCTCAAACCCTCACGCGACTACTCGACACTGTATTCCATGATGTGAAATTTAAATTCATTTTCAATTATCTTGATGACCTCTTAGTCTACAGCAAAACGTTCGAGGAGCATCTGGGTCACCTGAGAGAGGTGATGTGCCGATTGAGGAGTGCTGGCCTCACTATCAATCCAGACAAAGTCAAATTTGCACAAAAGAGTATTTAGTTTTTGGGGAATCTCGTCTCATATGGGGGTGTGACGGTCGACCCGGAGAGGACACAAGGCATCCGAGATTTTCCTCCCCCTAGGGATGCGAAGGGTGTTGCCAGATTCGTTGGCATGGTCAATTTTTATCGTAGATTTATCCCTAATGCCGCGGAGATTGCCGTACCTTTAAACGAACTCAGAAAGAAGGGTACCAAATTTGTGTGGGGAGAGAGGCAACAGCGGGCCTTTGATACCCTCAAGGAGGCGATCGTCTCTCCCCCTGTGCTGAGGATGCCTGACTTTTCAAAAAAATTTATTTTGCAAACGGACGCGAGTTCTGTTGCGCTCGGGGCGGTTCTGTCCCAAGAAGTCGATGGTGCTAGGCAGCCGGTGGCATTTATATCCCGAACCTTGACCCAACAAGAAAGGAAGTCTTCAGTGTATGAACTAGAGTGTCTTGCTGTCGTGTACGCTCTAGATAAGTTCAGGCGTTTCTTGGAACACGCTGAGTTCCTCCTGGAGACCGATAATCAGGCTCTCTCCTGGCTTCTCGCTCATCCCCGGCAGCTGGGTAAAATAGGGCGTTGGGTGGTCAAGATCTCATCCTTTAAATTCAAAGTGCAACACATCCGGGGAACACAAAATGTTGTTGCAGACGCCTTGTCACGTATGTTCTCACAACCCAGCGAAGCCAATTCTGAGCAACCCTGTTCCGTTCTGCTGGATTTTCCTTTGGCTTTTACTGATGTATTACCCCATCAGTTAAATGATGAAGAGTTGGGTCCTATTATCCAACACCTAAAAGAGGGTAACGTGCAGGTTCCATATTTTCTGTCCAAGGGCGTCCTGTGCTGCCGAGAACGAAAAGGACGTGCCCCGAAGGTTGTGCTGCCTAGCAAACTCGTGCCAATGGTCTTCAGTTACTATCATGATTCCCCAATAGGTGGCCATAAGGGAATTTCGAAGACCATTTCCAGTATTAGGAGGCATTTCATCTGGAAGGGCATGGACAGGGACATCGCGGCTCGTGTGAAGGCATGTCATCTCTGTGGCTTGAGTAAGCCTGCGCAAAACACTAAATTGGGTCTATTGTCATCTGATGTGGCGAGCAAACCAATGGAGAAGTTATTCATAGACTACGTGGGACCTTTCCCTCGTAGCAAGTCGGGTAATGCTTACCTACTTGTTTGTGTGGATGCTTTTTCCAAGTTTATCTGGCTACTGCCCTTACGACAGGCAAACACTCGCTCAACCATCCTTATGCTACAGTCCCATGTCTTTCAGCATTTCGGTTTTCCGTCCACCATTGTCTCTGACAATGGACCACAGTTCATTTCGAAAGATTTCCGGCGAATGTGTTTCGCTAACGGCATCAAACATGTGACCACTTCCCCGTACTACCCTCAACCGTCCCACGCGGAGAGATTTAACCGGAATCTCCGTTCAGCTCTCATCGCCTACCATGCTGAACAACAGGATTGTTGGGACCTCAATTTGAAGTGGTTGCAATTGGCATTTAACACGGCCCTACACGAGAGTCACAAGGCCGTACCCTTTGAAGTCATGTTTGGTTTCTCGCCAAGTTTGCCGTTGGACAATTTGTGGCACATTGAGGATCTTCTACCTAACGATCCGAAGGTCACGACTGTGGACAGATGGCGGGAGGTCCGGAGGAATTTGCTTCGTGCGCACGAACGCGTCCGTAGTCGCTACAATCAGGGGCGAACTCCGAACCCATTTAAGATTGGCGACTTGGTCTACTGCCAGAGCCATCCGATCAGCTCAGCCATAGATAGGAGGGCCGCTAAATTATGTTATCGTTGGTCGGGACCATACCGCATTCTTCGGTTTGTGTCGCCCGTTACAGTGAAATTGGGTGATCCCGGTGGGGATGTTGAAAGAGTAACCACTCATATTTCCAAGCTAAAGTTTTGCCATAGGGCATGAGTTGGTGGCGACAGTTTGTCCCATAAAACAAAAAGGGGGATACTATTTGGGTTCCTGGATCTCAGTTATTAGATTTGGGAGGCCTTGGTGGTCGGTACTCAGAGCAGGCGCCTGCGATTCTTCTCTTTCTCCTGTTCTTTTCTGTCTCTTATATCTGCATGCGGACCAGGGCCCGGCGAGCATGCAGGACTCACACTTACACCTTCTCTTTCAGACACACATTCACTGACTCACACCTCTGCTTTCTGCTTTTCGTTTTCCTGTGTTACCGAACCCACCAAGAGCGATTTAGAATCTGAGATTTCCCAGGTTTCCCGCAGCCGTCGTGCTTGAGGACTGGTTTGTTTTGGGTCAACCATGTTGCCCTTTTGGGGTGAGGGTGTGCCGTACTAGGTTCGGCAGCGTATTATAAGAATTTTAAAAACGAGCGCCGCTGACGTCACGCACGGCCACACGGCTACGGTAGTTTGTTGTTGGCACACAAATGTTGTGCAGCTACGCAATACAGCTGGCGCTGCCAGCTGTTTCTGTACATTCCTGCATCCAGAGTTTACTTGGCTAGGCCGACACATTGAATCGGCCTCATTTCTGTTCTGTCCTCCAACCTGGTCATCTGCTCTCGACTGGCGGCTACCGTTTGTTCTGGACTTCCTCGGCTATCACTATGGTTGGCTAGATAAAGTGTAGCTCCAGGTATGTACAAGTCAGTGGGTTCTGAAAATATTCTAACCCAAAATATATTTTTATGTTTCAGCCTCTATTATAAATTATACTTGTGTGTGTGTGTATAGAGCAGTTTTCGATGTGTGCGTTAACGCAATTACAAAATTAAATTGATATGAGTGTAAATGTTGTGGGCTAAATTGACTTCAATAAAGAAAATACTAATGCATCTCGCACTCAGCTGTGTTTGGTGTTATTAACAGTTATGAAATACGTAATTAATTAATTGTCATATTTCAACGAAATACTTAAAAGGTAGTTGGTACATAAGTGAAATAAGTCACAGCTGAGGAGCTTAATACTGTTTAATATGAACTAGTGGCGATGTGTGTGTGCTGTTGATGTGTAAAGTTAGTGTTGGAAGTTAATGTGGACGGCCTATGTGGCGTATTTTCTGTATCACACCCTCTACAACCTACTGTATGTCCAGGTGCTCGAACAAGGGCGAGATGGGTGTCGGGTGGACGTACATCTGTCCACCCTAATGGCAGAGACGATCTTATAGCCACGATGCCGTCAGTCGAGGACAACTTAGGACTCTTCCAACGCTAAACTGCACCCGGGACTTGTGACACGACTGTGACATCACTGATCCGCGCCTATACGGACTAAGTACACCGGACAATCCAGGTGGGAAAATTCTGATTATCTATTTCTCTCTCTACAACATGGTGAATGCTCAGAAGCCGCCAGAAGCTCACTCGTGAAGTTCTGACCGTTATACTCTAGCACAAACTCTCATGTTCAATTATGTTATTGCATGTGTGAACATTACCGCAGTACACCTAATGAAGTATCTTATAACTTTATAATGTGTAAGAAATTACACACATACACACACATCCGCAGTTTGCTGTAAGATCTAACTTTTCATAATTAAGACCATTAGGGAGTTAATTATCTTGTGCTATCATGTCATCTGGTCATGGCTGAGTTTTAATCACGTAACGGGGCTGTCTGATGCTTTAGATGAGAAACTATTTTCTTTCACACACATACTTAGCGCTTTAATGATTAAAGTCAGGGTCGTTTAGCTGGTTGAGTCTCGGGGCGGTCACTTACATTCTCTGGTGTGAATCACCAAGGCAAATCTATGCTAAGGAGCTGAGATATTCAGTTACGCTGTCATTTATATTTGTACATATCTATACATATTATGGGGCATTCATTTACTGTAGTTGGAATGGGTTTATGAGGAAGTTAGTACTGAAATGAGGGATGTTTTGTTATTTATGTCGTGTATGTGTTTGTGTGTGTAATTTCACTATATTTTGCTGGGGGAATATGTAATGAATTTAAAAAAGAGAAAAACCATAAATGTGCTTACTAAGACAACAGGCTAGCCTATTTGAAACTATACAACACTTATGGATTAGTATTGCTTTTATGAATGAGATTATTACTAACTTTGACTCATACATAATCAGGCAGAAATTTTGCAATTATGTTAATGTCAAATTCACTTACTTTGTGACATTATGAATTAATTGATATACATATATATATATAATTCTGCCTTTAATGGTGTGCTCACACAATCAAGAACTTGTCATTTATGTAACATCTTGCAGGTTTAATAAAGCACACGCTTGTTGGTTAAAAGACTTTTTCATTTGCAAGTCCTGTCATTCACCTGGGGGGACATGTCTGTAATTGTATTTGGGCCTTGCACACTTTTGCTTCCTATAGGTTTTCCACCTAGTTCTAAATATGATGTCTCTCCCCTTAAAAAAAAAAAAAAAAAAAAAAAAAAAATTACAAAACTTACAAAATAAAAGGGGGGTTTCAAGGTAGTGTTAAAGAAATGTAATAATCGTAATGAATGTTAATGTATTGTATAAGTAATGTATTAGATAATGTAATGTCATGTTAAGAAAAGAGCTAAGGAAGATTAGAAGCGAAGGTAAGAATGTATGAATTAAGATAATGTAAAATTAAGGACCGAATGTACACACATAAGTAGGACAGAACACTTTCATCGTATATGATGAGATACAGAAGAAAGAAACTGGTAAATTCCACACAACGTCATTTAGGAAGTACTACACATGAAAACAGAGGTCAATGAAACCAGTCAAATCAGCTGTTTGTAAAGCCACCCTACAACAAGGTCGCGAGCAGTGAGCGTACGAAGAGGGGAGGTAAGACAGTTGTATACACTCCAATTAAGGGTGAAATGACGAATATTATTCTTTATTATTTGTTACATTTTTTTGCAAATAATAACAATAAATAAATTTAAAAAAATTATAATAAATAAATTTATTAAATTTTTTTTGTTACCAAGCAGAGGAATAATGCGACAGTACAAATAAGTGATGTACTGAGCATGGAATATAAAAATTTTAATTTACTTAATAAACTGTAAATAATTAATAATATATTAGAAATAAGCATGTGAGGGATTGCAAGCTTGGCTCAGACAAAAATATGAACAGGTGTTTCGACCTGAATCGACGTGCACACACACACAAATGTAACTGAAAGTGTGTACACCAGTATTTTGCTAGTGTGTGTGAACGCAGGTCTCTGCAGGCGAGTTTGCCACCCCAAGATGAATAATTGCACAATTACTGTTTTTCCGTAATTATTCATAAATTAGAATTAAGAATTAAAATCCAAAAGCACCATAAAATGTAAATAAATTTACTAAATACTGTGTACGAAAACCACGCGAAAGTGACACACCGTACGAGTGTAATAGTGAAATAACTGTGTACAAATCGAAAGGGTTAAGTTGCAATGTCCAAAATTTCAGTGAACATGTGTTGTAAAATTAGTTATAAGATAAGTATAAGAGTATACTTACAGGACTCTGCAATTCGCAGAAATATAAAAAATAGCGAATTTGACAAAGAGTGGGGGAACTGAAGTCAGAGACAGTTTCTAACATGTCGATTTCGGATCACTGCAGGGTGTCGACCAAGACATGGGTATAAATAGGACACGCAAGCTGCGGTGGTTCTCTTTCTTGAATCATCCACGATGCAGCGGGAGCTTATGCCCGTCAGCACGGCGTATTTACTTTTTTTTCGTAAACAGTTTAAATTTGCCAGTTACGTACAAATACGTAACTAAGCTGTAAAGACAGTCATTTTAATTAATAACAGCACTACTTAAGAAGAGCCATTAATGATTCGACACTAGACAAGAGAAGAGTTCCAGAGAGAGATACGACGCTGGACAAGAGGAGAGTTCCAGAGAGAGATACGACGCTGGACAAGAGGAGAGTTCCAGAGAGAGAGACAGCCGACGCTGGACAAGAGGAGAAGAGAGACAGCCGACGCTGGAGGCGAGACGAGGACGAATACCGATGGAACAAAAATGATCGCGTATGATTGACGACAATAAGGTGATAGACAACTTATTCATATCTTAATCATACAAAGAATTCAAAGACAGTTAAAGACATTAATATTTTATTTAAAAATAAGAGCAATGTTTCTTGTATAGTAGAGTTAAAAATCATAGATGTTTTAGAAATACGATTAACGTAACAAGAGCTCAAATTAATATGATATAAAATGATTACAAAGCATTTAAATAAAAACAATTAGTATTTGAGAAAACAGTACTGAGAAACAATAACTATTAATATTTTGAGTACGTTACAATATAGAAAAAAAGATTTAAAAATTGATTTTGAAACATATTAATAGACTGAGTAGTCTGAAAATGAGATTTTTCTTTTATACAATAATTAGTAGCATAGAATATTTAGTCAGTAAGGATGTATATATCTTCAGCCTTACGGCATAATAACAAATAATAACTGATGTTTTAAAATCGAAGTCAGTGCCATGTGCACATATTTTTTATAGTATAAAATAAATTTTAATTACCGTTTCAAGTTACATAGAGTTCTTATTGCAGATACACCTGACACCCAATTTAAATGTTATATTGTTTAAAGAATTTGTCAATCTTGAACGTGAGATCGTTCACGCCTATTTATGTGTATGTAACGTTGCATAAATTTGGTGCTCCAAGATCGTGGGGCTCCACAAATTTAAATTAAATTAAATTTGCAATTTATTACGTTGCAATATATATATTGCAACAGAACACAGGATGATAAGATATGCTGTTTATATCAGAGTACATGAATGACAAGCAGTTTCTTGTTTAAATTTGTTTTGTGTAATATTTTGTTTTTTAGTCATAAGTTTTGTATTTTAAAAATGATAAGCATATATGTTACACCAAACTCTTCATAAAAAATTGTACTATATTGTCATGTATTTTTTGTTGTCAGGCGCGTGTTGTCTTGCAAGGCACACCTAACATTTTTAAAGCAAGTTATGTACATAGTTTAATTGCCGTATTGTGTTTTTAATATTTTGACAAATGTCATCATTTATGACATAGATTGGTTTTTATAAGTTCTGATGATGAGGCAAGTGCCTCGAAACATGTAAACACGAAAAAACATTACGGAAAGGCCATAGACGGTGAGTAACAGTGTATTTGGTTAACAAACACGTGGCTTAGGACTACAATAGGATTTATTCCATTTATATCAAAATATAGGAAACTGTTTGAAATTGATTCTATTTATTTGTTGTTTTCCACTGGCATTGAGCGTCCATGGGAAACACTTACATATATAGGTAAGTCAAGTTACAGCTTTATTAAGTTACATTTTAAAAACAGGCCTTAGTGATAGTTAATGGGTTTCAAGAAAAATATTTGTTAACATTTGAAAAGTTATAAAGTATAAACTTTAAATTTTTAAATAATTTCATGTAGACCTACAGAATAGTTTTTTTTATGTGTAGGGCTTAACCGCCGCCACTGTATAAATTGTAATGATAAAACTTTTAAAGTATAATCTTATTAAATTAGTACTGATAAGAAAATAACCATCACAATTTTGGGGGAGGGGAAATTGTGTCTTGGCCCGGTCAGACCTAAAGGTTTGGGCCGGCCCTGCCGATCTGAATCCTATAGAACTTGTTTGGGGAGATATTAAAGGAGGACTTGCATGTAATTTTAGTGGATTATCTTTAAAAGAAAAGAAAAATGGTTGTGAAAAAATAGTTGATAATTTTACAATTGAAAAGTGGAAAAAGTGTTGTGAACATGTTGCAATTATTCGGGTTCTGCCGAGTACAACAGTCGGCGCATTATCGAGTTAAACGAAATTAAATTAATTTATCGAGATATAGAACCATTTCCGTACTTTGCCCGACGTCCTGACGTCACGCCGCCCGCCCCGCTTGTAGTGAGATAAGGTTCTGACCGGGCGAAATTAGTCAGTCGGCTTTCATAAATAACCGTGAGCAGAACTACTCCTCGTCTCCAGGTCGACACACAAATGCAGAGCCTCTCCACCAAGTAGGAACTTGGTTCCACGTTGGGGACGAGAGTTTCACGCTAGCGACAATAGATTCATCTTGGCGACGTTAATTTTGGTAACTCCTTGGAAAGAAACAGAAAACTACAACATCCAGTGCTCCTCATGGCTTTAGCTTACCGAAACACGCAGATTCAATAAGCTACTCGGAGAGTTCGGACCTGCAGATCATACGCACGTGGCATCAATTCCATCTCTTCAACGCCTTTGTATCGTGCAGGCTACGCAAGTAACACCTTAATATTTTATTAACACCTCGTGGCGATCACACTTTATTAATAAACGAGGACGTATGAACTTTAGTAGTAATAGAAACTTTTATAAATAAGTAAGAGTAAAGACAAACATAGTGACAGTCTGTAACAAGCTCGCCATGAGCATCTGCTTTGTACACTGGTACACGTCACCAAATTGATTTAGTTAATTTAGCTTACAGGTGACCCTTTTTAAACATTGCTATTTAAGTATTTTGAATTTGAGATCATTTAGCTGTTAGCTGTTCTGGATCCAAGGATCAAACGATTGAAATTTAGCATTCTGACTGATTAGTAACTATAAAGGAATTAATAGAGGCAATCTCCGTTCTGTTTATAACAATGAACTTACTTACTGTAATTCTGCTCACTAATCGATGTTTTTTTTTTTTATGCGCAGTAGAGGGAAAATACTGGTCCTGACGCACAAAGGAATGCCGCCTTTCCCACGCCTAGACCAAAGAGATGCCGCCGTTCCCACGCTCCAAGATTTTTTCCCACGCTCTCCCCACCACCAATGGACCGCAGCATCCCAAAGGAGCACAGCATCCGCGAATAAAATTTTTTATTTTTTTAATTTTATTTTTTATTTTTTTAATTAAATTGATTTGCATATCAAGGGGTGGGTGGAGGTGGGGTGGGGTTCAATGGACCACCCGCATCCGCGAATTTCCGCGAATATAATTTTTTATTTTTTTAATAAAGCTGATTTGCATATCAGGGGTGGGTGGTGGGTGAGGGGTGGGGGTGGGGGGTTCCAACTTGATGCATTATAGTGTATATTAAAAATATATGATCAGGGTTACCAACCTTCGCATGAGTTCAAATTTGTTCCGTGTTATAATGTATATTAAATCTATATGATCAGGTTTACCACCCTATGCATGGGTTCAAACTTGATATGTGTATTATAGTGTATATTAAAATATATGATCAGGGTTACCAATCTTGCATTATTGTGTATAGAACTGATCTGCCAACATTTTTCTGTGGTGGGAAATTCAAACTATATGAGCAGACGCATTATTAAATTCTCTCTCTCTCTCTCTCTCTCTCTCTCTCTCTCTCTCTCTCTCTCTCTCTCTCTCTCTCTCTCTCTCGTTCGTCATTTCAACCAATTTGTACTGAGATCTAATTGTGTAAGAATAACTGCGCACGCACGCACGCACGCGCGCGCGCGCGCACACACACACACACAGGGACTGTGTCTGGTGGTGATTGTGGTGGTGGAAAGCTTTTAAGAAGTTAGCGATATTGAAAATATTTTCGTAATTAACCAAATTAAGGAAATAATCGAACCGACAAAACATTAATCCAAGAATTTACATTTTCAGCAGTCTACACATTGATTCGTACATAGATTTCAATATACATAGATGTATGCAGATAAATGAAATACATAGTTTACATTAAATACATTTCTGATTACTATACACGGAATTACATATTGTTATCTGCTCGTACGCAAGGGGTATATCCTTTGCAGGGATACACTTAGTAAGTGATATTGTAAAAAATTATTTACAACGCCCGACTAAAAATCATATTTTCAAGATAAAGGGTTGTGTCAAGAAATAAAATCATACTACGATCACATACACACACATGACATACGTTTATGCGCCGTATACATGTAACAGAAATAATGTATTGCTGTCTCTATGTGTTTATGTAACGTCTCTGTCTCACATCTCTAGACGCAGTTATCGATCACGATATTATTCCTCAAAAAATCTGTTGTACAACATCTCTCGCTCTCTCTCTGTAGAGCTGCAAACGTCGGAAGAAATTCCTAGTTTATAATGTAATTACCTGTACGTGTGCTGTTACAGATGACAAGTAGAAATCCATACTGCGTGTGCACACATACATACACACACACACATACATTGTAACGTCTTTTCGCCGCGTTACAAATCCAGGGAACCCCTCGTAATTAAACTCCGTTAATTAGATGGGCTGCCTACGTTGTAACAGAATTGATCACAAATAATTAAAGTAACAAATTACTTACTAACTGTGTAAGGAAACAATGGCAAGGTATACAATTGATTTAAGCACTCCTCATATGTGTGTAACAAGAAGACTTCTCTTTTATTTAACATCTAAAAACATATACTGACAGATCCCATGACATTACTAATTCAATTATTAAGTTATTTGAAAGGTTTCTTTAAACTTTGAGATCAAACTTGATTTTATATAGCTATACCTCGGATCCGGGTCAACTTTCTGTATTTCTGTAATTAAGACTTTTAATTATACTCATTTCATGATATTAGCTTGCAAGACTTTCTTTTATTCAACCATTGGAAGAATGGTATTATTGCTTGAATTATATTACTCTACATTAGCATATAAATTGTTACAACGTATGAAGTTAGAATAGTTACATGAAATTCTTAGATTTAATTTATAAGTCTTTACAAAGTTAATAGTTTCTGAAAAGTCTCTTTCAAGATGTGTTGTGTAACAAATTTTAGTAACCCTCGATAGACAGGCTATCGAGTCACCTTTTAATTGGTATGCAGAAGACTCGTCCGGGGGTATCCGTCTTGGGAAACAGGAACAGCTACGTCGTCATCTCGGTCTGGCCTTCCTCTGTAAAGGGCTCCAAAAGTTCGCAGGTTGAACAATATGTCGTGTAGATATCTACGATGATCTTGTAGATTCTCTGATGTCCTGATCTGCATATTCTGTCACGTGCAGTAGAGTTTGTGGCTTCTGATGATTCACATGTCCGGGTATGACTTTGGAATTGTTGTTATTTGTTCAAGCACGATGTCATCTTGTGTTAAACTCCTTTTTTTTACATTTCGATTTTTTTTACTTTAAATTTCTTGTCTATTTACATGACTATATTAATTAACACATCCAGATGCTTTAAACAGCTACATCTGGTACACCATCTTAAGGTGAGACAAAATATAGTTAACATATTTTAAGCGCACAGCTCCTACGTCTGTACGGTACGAAGTCACCATTGCAAGAGAGAGAAATTCCGCTCCCTTCGCCTGGTACTGGGCAAAAGTTAGTGGGACAATTTCCGCGCGAGAATATAGTTCCTAACTATATTTAAGTTAACATTTTTATTTATACAAACTATCCCTAAACAAATATACATAATTTAAATCAGTTGTTTTAGCGACTATTTATGTCTTCAGATTTTTTTTTAATTAACATTAGTTTTTTTTTTAATCTTATTCTTACTCACACAAGACTCGGAAAACATGTCGAGTCTGGAATCAACAGGACAGCGCCTGCTTACAAGCAAAGGGTTAAATACGATATTCATAACTCTTTACACTTTATCTTTTTATTAGAGTATCTTATAACTAATTAATTACTGCTTCCTCTCATACTGAGTACATACAGGTATTTTATATTAATACAGTGAGATTTAAATGGCTTAAGAGCTCGCAACCTTAATTTTTTTTTAATTTTTATTTTCTTGATTATTTCTTTTATTTAAATCGTCACATACTCCACCGCTTAAATTGCACGCTACGGTTAAGCTTTTTTGAGTCTAACTCACTATTGGGGACTGGGAGTACGATTAGTGTCAGTATGTGAAGTTATTTAATATTACTATTATTTATTATTAGTGCACAGTTTGTTTTATCTAATTCTCTTTAAATGATTCTGTTCATTTAAATGATCGCCTTCGTGAAATTCCCTTTTTCTTACTTCTTAAGTACTAACTTACATTTTAATCTTAATACTAATTTCCAAACCTTAGATTGGAATGATCCCTACTTATCCGTAACTCACAACATCCCGGCCCGACTGACACCAGCTTACTCTAACTACGGAAGTTAGCTTTCAGCATTTATTAATGATCTTTGGCACATTTCTGCCCTATCATTACCCTTTCAGTCGGCGCCGTTGTGACCTGTTACGTTACATTTATAATCACTACTTGATTATATCTCATAAACCTATTTCTAATGTGATCTAAAGAGGATCCCATACTCCACTTTAGATCACTGGTTTGAGAGAAGCGGAATCTCACGAATATGATTCTCTTTTATCTCTTTTTACAATACTTAAACAAACTATGCGGGAGGGGAGACACTTTACAATGCATTGTTATACTCACTAGGGGTGGTTTTCAATTGTTCAGGCTAGCACCTGTTTATCACAATAGAGGGAGGGTGCGTGGCGGCTTAGTACAATTCCTACAATACTGAACACGCTTTTATTTTCTCTTACTGGCCACCACTGCGAAGTGTTTACAATGTGTAACTGTACTTTTATTATTATTTCCTTTTTTCCTACTTACTTCTACACTTCACACAATTTTAGTATAACTTTAGGATTTTAGAATTTTGTTTAGCTCTAGTATTTAAATCAATTATTATTATTCACTTTATTATTTATTATTTATTATTATTATTAAACTACTTTGGGGATTTAAGAAACGCTCCTAGAACTATCGTCTATTTAATCACCATATTTATTTAGCACACTTTATATTCACAGGTTGGTTCCTTTTTACTAGATGATGTTTAGCTAACATGTCCGCTAATTCTTGGCTGATTAAAGTTCTACTAGATCCCGAATCAATTAAGGCGATGGGGGATGTAACGCCTAAGTCGACTCGTATTAATGGTAGTAGATTTTTTTTCCAATTACATCTATTAATCGCATTACACTTTTCACGAAATTCTCGCACATAGGGGTCGATTTCTTTCGCACCTTTTTTGTTTTTCACTTGGTTACAGAATAATTCATTCTTATTATTATTACTGGTTTCTTTTAGTTTACCCAATTTTGAGTAGCTGCGGAAGACACAGGTTTTCGGGTCTCCCTGCCTTACATGTTTTTTTGAATTGGGGTTATTCCGTTCCAATGGCTTACTTTTGCACTCTCTTCTTATGTGCCCATATTTGCCACAATTATAACAGGTGGGTTTTCTGCGAGGTGGGTACTTGGTTTCCGCTTTATCTGGGTTTACAGTTAACTTACCAGCTTTGCGCACATGGTGAGGTCTACTCGAAACTTGTCTTTCATACGAGGTTGTTACATCAGGCAGTAGTGCTCGCAATTGATGTCTATTAGTTCCAGAGGTTTTCATTGCTTCTCTATTTTGATCTGAGTACCATACATTTGAAGAATGGATACTGCACTGTTCTAGATCAGCAATAGTATTGGGTCTATTCATCAATGATAGTCGAGATCTTTCTTCGGGTGACACTCCTATTAAAATGGTGTCCACCAGTTGTGTTTCATTCCAGCATACACGTAGTAGTCGAGAGGACTCCCTAATATCGGAGATGTAGTGAGCTAATCTCTCCTGATGTCCTTGTACTCGGAGTACTGTCTTTCTTTTTATTTCTTCATAGATGCCGGTGGGAATAAAGTATTTTATTAAAGAGCTATGTAGCTCTTCTACTGGGAAAGTAGAGGTTAGGGCTTCTAGCACACGATTTTTTAACGGGGGTTTACACTTTGGTAACAGAACTTGTAAAATTTGCCAGTCATTCAGCTGCTGTAGATCCTTTATCTGAAGAAGATAACTAATAAATGTTAGTAACTTGGAAACATTTAAACCATCTGTATAAGGGATTTCGGTTAAAATCTTCTCCACAGGGTGAGTCATTTTTCCGTATAGATCAGCGTTATAGTTCATAGGGGTAATTCCTCGATGAGGGAGATTGGATTCATTGGGGGTGGTGGTCAATTCATTATTTCCGGGACGAAACTGAAAATGCTCGGGAGGAGGGACATTTACATCTGTATCAGTATTTTGTTCTGGGTTCGCTTGCACTTGCGATACGATAGGTGAGTTCCGATCCGAGTTAGGCGGAGGTAAACCAGTGGTGGGGGATTGTACTGGGGAGATGTGTAATTTCATTAATGATTTCTCTATTTCGTCCATCATGAATGAGTCGGATTTTCGTCTTAAATCGTTGATAATTGAAGGTAAGCGGCGTAGAGCTTCGTCTGCTAGCTTTTGTACATCAACGGGTATTTCTGTGAGATTCGGCCAGATCGACAAATTTTTTATTCGCCTGGTTAAATGCTCTATTCTCTGGGTAGTCCGCAAAATTTTTTCCGGAGATTTCTCGTCTTGGAGTGTTTGAGACAATAAGTATAGTTCACTATACTTGGCATTACAAATTTCTTTCTCGCTTTCATAATCGAGTTGGCTTAGATTGTTTAATTGCACGGGCGCATCAAATCCACATTCGCGAATTGAACTTCGTAATTCCGCGACTGTTACATCAGCATGGGGTAGTCCACGCAAAAGGGCTTCGTAAGACAGCTCGTCTTTTAGTAACAAATCCGGGTTAAATTGGGCCATTTTGTTCTAACACATTAGCACGTACTTACAATTAATACTAGTATATTACACATATATTACATATACCTATAATAAATTCATAAGTAATCAATTTACACAAATTAGAAAAGAACAATTTCTCTTCTAAGGGAGAGACAGAAATCACACACACATATTTTTCAAGGTTAAATAGCCGATCAGCTGTTTACTGGAATGTAGGTCAGAGGGTGGCCTACATATTTAGTTAACAAGGAGGGTTGAGCGTGTCAGAGAGAGAGGGGGTTCTACTCTTATTGTTCTCCACAATGTGACTGAATAACACAACTACTGTATACCGGTTTTAAACAAGAGAAGGGGAGCACAATCTATTTCTTATTATTATTACTCCGCTTAGACAACACTTTGACTTCGTTCATTCATAAAATTTTCTCAATTAAATAATTACTTATTTTGTTCACAAGTTTTTTTAAATCACGAACTTCTACTTAATTACTTTATTATTATTAACAAAGTTATTTTTAATCAAATTTTTTTATAACACATACTAGTGTATGTAAGCTAGATAGTTGGACATACACTGTGCAGAATGATTCAGTAAACAACATGTCATAGATTGTCGTAAACAAACCTGTTACAGATTGTTCGGTTGACCAAAATTGTTATGCTTGGTCACAATTCATGTATGCAAGCACTTACATCGAATTATGCAGGTTCCTACTGGCCTATAGAATGCAAAAGCTACATGCATTGTATGACGCTAAGGATATTTTACTTATACATACTACCATCTACGTAACTTAATACACTATTAAATATGTTTCGAACATTACATTTATTAAAGTAACTTTCTGAGTGCATATATCAATATTATATATTTAGTTATTGATCATACAATTTATCCACGCATAGTGAATGCAATTTTGTTTGTGACACTATATACACAATTAAAACTCTTTCCTTTGTTTCCTTTATTTTTTTGAATGACGCAATTTTGTTTGCTTAAAACACCTTTATAAAATTTAGCATAGTGGCACTCTTTTGTGACACTCTGTAAACAATTACCCTTTTATTTTTTTTTGAAAGCAGAGTTGCGCACTTTTGTAACGTCTTTTCGCCGCGTTACAAATCCAGGGAACCCCTCGTAATTAAACTCCGTTAATTAGATGGGCTGCCTACGTTGTAACAGAATTGATCACAAATAATTAAAGTAACAAATTACTTACTAACTGTGTAAGGAAACAATGGCAAGGTATACAATTGATTTAAGCACTCCTCATATGTGTGTAACAAGAAGACTTCTCTTTTATTTAACATCTAAAAACATATACTGACAGATCCCATGACATTACTAATTCAATTATTAAGTTATTTGAAAGGTTTCTTTAAACTTTGAGATCAAACTTGATTTTATATAGCTATACCTCGGATCCGGGTCAACTTTCTGTATTTCTGTAATTAAGACTTTTAATTATACTCATTTCATGATATTAGCTTGCAAGACTTTCTTTTATTCAACCATTGGAAGAATGGTATTATTGCTTGAATTATATTACTCTACATTAGCATATAAATTGTTACAACGTATGAAGTTAGAATAGTTACATGAAATTCTTAGATTTAATTTATAAGTCTTTACAAAGTTAATAGTTTCTGAAAAGTCTCTTTCAAGATGTGTTGTGTAACAAATTTTAGTAACCCTCGATAGACAGGCTATCGAGTCACCTTTTAATTGGTATGCAGAAGACTCGTCCGGGGGTATCCGTCTTGGGAAACAGGAACAGCTACGTCGTCATCTCGGTCTGGCCTTCCTCTGTAAAGGGCTCCAAAAGTTCGCAGGTTGAACAATATGTCGTGTAGATATCTACGATGATCTTGTAGATTCTCTGATGTCCTGATCTGCATATTCTGTCACGTGCAGTAGAGTTTGTGGCTTCTGATGATTCACATGTCCGGGTATGACTTTGGAATTGTTGTTATTTGTTCAAGCACGATGTCATCTTGTGTTACACTCCTTTTTTTTACATTTCGATTTTTTTTACTTTAAATTTCTTGTCTATTTACATGACTATATTAATTAACACATCCAGATGCTTTAAACAGCTACATCTGGTACACCATCTTAAGGTGAGACAAAATATAGTTAACATATTTTAAGCGCACAGCTCCTACGTCTGTACGGTACGAAGTCACCATTGCAAGAGAGAGAAATTCCGCTCCCTTCGCCTGGTACTGGGCAAAAGTTAGTGGGACAATTTCCGCGCGAGAATATAGTTCCTAACTATATTTAAGTTAACATTTTTATTTATACAAACTATCCCTAAACAAATATACATAATTTAAATCAGTTGTTTTAGCGACTATTTATGTCTTCAGATTTTTTTTTAATTAACATTAGTTTTTTTTTTTATCTTATTCTTACTCACACAAGACTCGGAAAACATGTCGAGTCTGGAATCAACAGGACAGCGCCTGCTTACAAGCAAAGGGTTAAATACGATATTCATAACTCTTTACACTTTATCTTTTTATTAGAGTATCTTATAACTAATTAATTACTGCTTCCTCTCATACTGAGTACATACAGGTATTTTATATTAATACAGTGAGATTTAAATGGCTTAAGAGCTCGCAACCTTAATTTTTTTTTAATTTTTATTTTCTTGATTATTTCTTTTATTTAAATCGTCACAACATGCACACACACACACACACACAACGATACAGAATTAGATATAGTTATTCTTCACTATTATGTTTCTACAACACTAGCTTAAGCCAAGGGGTCATTGACTGTGATTACAACGTCCGAATCGGTGCGTCCTTTTTTCTAATTTGACACATGACAGTCATTAGCAGTGATTTAGAAATTAAGCGGTGACGGTAAGTCGGGTTACTTACGGATTATAAAGTATTTACTCCCAAAACGGACACAAGCTGTCCCCACTACCAGTGTACAATATATACGCGAATAAAATCAGTTGCAATTTCTCATTCGACTGTCTGCGTGTGCTTGATACATCGTGAAATCTATCACTGCGTACAACAGCATTTTTTAATAGGTGAGTAAAATATTTGAATACATTATCAAGTGAACATTCATTATCAAGTGTGTGTGTGTGTGTGTGTGTGTGTGTGTGTGTGTGTGTGTGTGTGTGTGTGTGTGTGTGTGTGTGTGTGTGTGTGTGTGTGTGTGTGTGTGTGTGTGTGTGTGTGTGTGTGTGTGTGTGTGTGTGTGTGTTATTTAACGGTACCGTACTTTTTATATTACACTTCTAATTGAAGATATATTTTAGGTATAGCTGAAAGACCGTTTTGCATTATTATTATACGTCTTACGAGCCTTCAGTATACACAACGTCCGTCATTTAAGGGTGTGTAGACAACGCACGCTAGTTTGGTAAGTGCACATGAAACATTTTGAATACGTTAATAAGTGAACATAATTTATTGTATGTACAGATTTTATTTAAACGTAAAAATTATTCGCATTAAAACATTATCAAGTGCATTATTTATTGAATTTAATACATGACTCGTTCAAATAAGTATGTGTGTGTGTGTTCAAATTACTATGTCTGTTACAAATTCTGAAATTTATTCTTGTCGTGCTTTCTACATTATACTACATAATTTTATTGTATGTACAGATTTTATTTAAACGTAAAAATTATTCACATTAAAACATTATCAAGTGCATTATTTATTGAATTTACTACATGACTCGTTCAAATAAGTATGTGTGTGTGTGTGATCAAATTACTAAGTCTGTTACAATTTCTGAAATTTATTCTTACCGTACTTTTTATATTACACTTCTAATTGAAGATATATTTTAGGTTTAGCTGAATTTAAGCGTGCGAGCCTTCAGTATACATACAACGTCTGTCATTTAAGGGTACGTGTGTGTGGACAACACTCGCTAGTTTGTTGCAAGTAAGCAAAAAATCTATGTACATTATGGAAGTGGGTTATACAAATAATAATAAAGTGTGTACTATATACATTTATTAAAATACATACACAGCTCCAAGATTATATTAAACTAGTTTTTTTTTACAATTAAAATACATACACAGTTCCAAGATTACATTGTTACAAGTATGAAAATATATCTAAACTAGTTTTTACAATTAAAAAAAAACACACAGTTCCAAGATTATATTGTTACAAGTATGAAAATATATCTAAACTAGTTTTACAATTAAAATACATACAGAGCTCCAATATTATATTGTTACAAATATGAAAATATATATATTTAAATCTAGTATTTACAAAACATGTATAATATAAGACTTAAACACGTCTATGTACTGTGTTGGACAATGGCGTATATTCTACAAGCGAATCATGTAGTATCATACAGTAGGCGGTAGTCTGTGCAGGAAAATTCATTGACGATTCAAATTCTAAACGTACATCAACCGCTGAAGACTTAAGCGTATCGTCTTGTTTGCTACACTCGAATACAAACAGCGGGGCTTTTGATTTGAATAATTCTGGTGACAGTAGTGGGCTGGCGTCTAGACGGTGGTAATACGAACTTTGAAAACTGGCGTACATATTGTACAATAATGCAAAACGGTCTTTTCCAATATCCAAGTTTAAATTATCGTAAGGATAATACTTGTCGTTTAGAAACAGTCTCGCATTGGTCACGTTACAGTGATCGAATTCATCGGCGTGTGCTGTCAGTACATTCTTTCTTGCTGTCTGAAACGCTAACACAACAAAGCGTGGTTTTTCTAGCTGACTCGAGGTCTTGACAATCCAATTCTGCCTTTTAGTCTGTGGTAAGGCACGATACTCGTGCAACTCCCAGGCCCTAAAAGGCATAGTTATCGGGTGGTCTTTATCTATGAGACGTAACAGTGGTAATCTGTACGCATTAGCTACATGTACATAAGGCATTTTCCAGTAAACTTTATCCAGTTCAAGAACACAATTAGCAGCCGTTTGTCCGCTTGCTAAAACCATAGCGTTTATGTCAGTAGATGTGCGTAGGAGTATAAGTTCTTGTTTCACGTTCAGCACGATGCGTGTATAGTCTTCTGCGAATCCCATTAGCATTTTCAGTGGAATACAAAAGTTGAATTCACCGTCATCGTTCACTTTTAATACGTTCGCGGTCGGTGCCACCCAACCCGTGTTTTCCATTGCGTCATGTGCGTTGTTGTTGAGTGATAGAAAAGTTTTAATAGTTGACGTAACGCCGACGTTGTTGGTATGGTCCACTACCACTCCGGCCAACTCGTAACGAATCTCTTCAAAGAGAAATGCTATAGCATTGTTCACCAGTTCCACATTCAGCGTAGTATCTGCAGCCACGCTAGGGTTTTTAACCAACTTGCCTTCGATGTAGAGGAAACTTTCTGACGGCAGTGTAAAGACGTCCTGTTGTTCTATTGGCACACGTATTTTATCATTGTTTCCATATCTTGTTGTTGCGTACGGTGCGTGTGAGTGAAATGAAAAGTGCGTGATACTGTCTTCAAAGAACGGTTGCTGCTCCACAGATAATAATCCGCACGCCATGTTACTTGTTTACAACAACAACAAAACCCAGTGAAATCAGGAAACGTCGGTTAACCGATGTTAATCGTTTCAGTTTCGAACGAGTACTGATGCGTTTCCTAACTGATCTTTCTTCTTCTTTTATTTCTGACGACGGTGGTAGCAGCGGTGGCGGAGAAACAAAGTACAAGCCCATGTCTATAGTCGTTTTAGATGTAAACGCACAGTGATGACTTCTCCACGAAAATCTATTATGTCACCGTCCTGGTCGTGTAAAGATAATGTTATGTTGACCAAACGACTCACATTCACAGGTAGGTATATGACGTTTGTAGGTGATTCAATTATTTTGAATCCTGGTTCGACTGACGGATAGAATGAGTGCAGCGTGTGCTCGTTTTTACCGTTCTTGTATGATCCTTGCGCTATATTACACCTTATCAGTATACTGTTCACTTTTATAATGTTAACTGTGGCGTCAGACGTGTGAGTTTTATTCGCTTCAAGCAGACGCTTTTCCTTGAAACCCAACATGTCACCGATACCACACGCTGTCTGTTGAAAGTCAATATCCAGTGCACAAGTCAGTTCACATTTCAGTGTATTGTTGATAGGACGTAGACTAATCTTTGAGTCTCCTAACTGCTTTTTGAGGAAGGCTTCTATGTCGCCGATTTCATAAGCACCCGTGGGTAAAGTTATCAAGTCCCACGTTGTCCCGTACCGTAGTACTGGAAACACATTGTTTTCCCCTCAACCACGTTCGGTATACTGTTGTATGTAGTAAAGTCCAATAGACCTACATACCATTCACCGTTTGTTAGTTCGAGAGGCGGGAAAAAGTCACATACAAGAGCGGCAGCATTCGTGCCTGTTAAGGTGACCGACAACGAAGACATCTTGTCGCTTACTGATCACTCACGTGTCAAGAAGTCCAAACATAAATGTCCGCAGATGACTGTGTGTGGTGGCTGTTCACGCTCGTAATTGTAGTAAATGTCAGTGTCGGTTCCAAAATACTGTGTCAGCTCAAGAGGTGGCCGCATATTACCATACGCGTCATAGTAGTAAACTCGGTTGTTTCGCTTCTTGTAGCAAACCCAGTGCGTACCAGGTCCTTCTGCACTGTCCAGATTAACAACCGCGCTCTCGTTCTTCCAAGGTGGTCTGTGCGGTAAAGTGTTACGCATAAAAACTCCTCTGAAATAAGGTATTTTCAAAAGTTTTGCGTACACATACAAATCGCTGTCGGACAATGCACGCACTGGTATACAAATTAGTTTTTTTGTCTGTAAGGACGCAGGTATAGACCTGATGCTATTTTATTGTTACGTTTATGCTTTGAGACTGTTTTGCGTTTGGTGTTGTTACGTTTATGTTTGAAGGTCGTTTTGCGTTTGCCCGCGGATTGACGTTTAATTCCTGAACCCTTCTTCTTTTTTCTACAACCACTACGCGAGCCCCCTCCACCTACTGCTGATTTTGCTTTCATTGCGGCTGCTACGGCTGCGGCATACGCTCTTTCACTAACACCCGAATTCCAACCTTTCACTCGTTCCCACGCTTTGTCGGCAAGAACGCGATCAGCTATACGTCTTCGACTGTTGTCTTTGTACCTTGCGTAGGCGATATCGTGTTCGCGACAGGCTTCGTCCAGCTCGTTGATTCCGCGCTCGCCACGTGCCAATATCTCTTTGAGTTTTGTTCCGGGTCCACAGTATCGGTAGCCGGCTAGGTGTAACTCTACTGGTAATGCGTCCACCGCTCGATTAATCAAAGTAGGTACTGACGAAACGATAGCGGGCACGGTGTTTTTAAGTATTTTTCCAATTACACCACGCCCCATTCTTTTCTTACGAATTACGTGCATTCTTGTAAACAGATCTCCAATCCTTGATTTCCGTTTCCGTATCGACAACGTCTATTAAACGTCCCACCTCTTCAATATATTCAGACAGGACTGAACGCTGTGTCGCGCTGTCTTGATATTTATAGACAAACTTTATCAGATTGATTATATGAGCGTGAAATACCTGAGTGACCTTGTACAATTCAGTCTTTATATATAGTTTTAATTCGTGCATTTGTCGCACAGTGACTGCGTCTGTGTCAGCTACTCCGTCCGCTATATTCGTAATTTTTCTTTCGCCAGCGTAGAAAGCATTGCTTTGCAAATTGGTTGTGTTGTCGTCTAAAAATTCTAAATTCACAGCGTCTTTGCTGGCGACTGGCGCTTGCACGTGTGTTAGCCGACAGTCATCAACGTTACGTTACCTGCACGATCTTTTCTCAAACTCTTTGCGTCTACGTATCGTTTTGTGGCTGCATCTCTTGATTTAAGCGGATCGTTTAGCATTATTATTCGATGATCTTTTGCGTCTACGGTAGCGTCGTTCTTGTACTGTAAGCACACATTGTTTACGTACAGTAAAGTAACAGCATCGTGCAGCTCTTCGTGATCACCCAAGTTGTGTATCTTTTTGTTTTTCACATCAAAGTGACCGTCGTTAGTCACTCCTAAACCGATATCCTCACGCAGACTTCGGTGAGTTTCTTTTCGCACTCTTACAGTGCTGTCATGTCTACCGAACTTGTCTACACCCATATTTATGAAGAACTGGTGGTCATAGAACGGTGCGTCTGCTTTTATACGATAATGAATAATGCCGGCTTCACGTAATTCTTCCAATATCGAAACGATTTCATTCGTATGTCCACTACTTTGAGAAGCTATTAACATTCTCAATCGATTAACCAAATCGTTAGGATCATCCCAAGGTACATAATCGATTGCAGTGTTCGGCGTCATCTCCATATAGCCACTCCCTGTACGTTTTCGCGCACTCGATGCAAACAATTTAGATATTACTAGTCGGTACTTGGCACCACTGTTACTGTTTATTCGCGTATTGTGTTTATATTTTTGTTTGTGTCCGTTGGTTGCTAGTAGTATGGACTTGTATTTCCTCATATCGTCCTTATTGTATTTTTTTGGTAGTTTCATAAACAAAAGTTTGTACAGACCAGGCGTACCCTCGTAAATTTTTCCTTTGACATGAAAGTTGTCGTTATCATCGATTTTCACATTTGAATCACCTATCATCCATTTACCGGTCTCGTATCGAACACCATACATACGACCTATATTCCGTTTACAGTCAGTCGATTCACACAAATGCATATATTTGTTTGCTAATGAATCGTCACTGAAATGTGCAGCGTTAGGGTTCCATGCGCTATCGTCACTGAAATGAGAAGCGTTATGACTCTGCGCGCCACTTTCGGTTTCAGTTATTACGTGTTGTGTAGGCTCTTCTTGTTTTATCTGCTGCTTCTTCTCCTCCTCCTCCTCCTCCTCCATCATATCACCACTTAACTTTCGTGAAATAGCTTCTAACGGTTCCAGAATCGGCTTGTAATTTTTTCTGAACTTCTCGTCGCTTTCTCTGATGCCGTGTTGTAATGCATGATATTTTTTCCTTATGTTGTCGCTTATCGTATCTATATCATACGTAAGTCGTTCCTCCTTATTCATCGCCATCGTGTGTTAGCAAGGGACTGATTACATTACTACAGTGCAACCACTTTTATACTTCGCTGGAAACAATTATGAATCGATCAAAGCCGATTCTATATCTACCTTCATTTATTGACGAGTCTTTGTCTATAACTAGAAATCCATAACGATCCTTCCACGCTTCTGTGCAGACGTCTTTGAAAGCATCATATTTCATATCCATGTTGACGTGATCGTTGTATGCATGTCGTAAATTTAGATCGTCTTGTTTGAACAATATCAACAAGTTAGCGTTGTCACGCACCAATTGTTTCGGTATCTGGCTATATGTCTAACATAGATAGAATGTGTCCACACCGCTATGTCTCCCCATAGCAAAATACTTTCGAATATTGTTTTGTCTTTCACACGATAGTCATCGAATACGATAACAGAGTCGAGACCAGTGATTTCACTCGGTAGTGGGACTTCTTCGTTCTCGCTGTATGCGTGATAACCTAAACCTTCATCAGCGAGTGATTTCATCACTGTTTCTAGCATTCTGTATTTTGGCTGAAATAATGATTTTGAAAACACGTATACATTGCGGAAACGTAGACCGTTGGCATCAAACAGTAGGTTGAATAGCACATTAGATTTTTCCACAGGAACTTGGGCCCGTAACGATACAGCGAATACTGTTCGGTAATAGCGGACCACGTTTACGTTCAGCACTGCCTTCGTCACCAGCCAAAAAGTCCATATCCTTTATTGGTAATTTGTTTGCTTGCTGTACAATCTTCATCTTTGTGAATACCGAAAGTATACTGTTTTCAGCACGTGCTGTCACCTTTTTATATTAGATCTTTCTTATGTATCCATGCATCATGTTTACCATCGAAACCGAGCCAACGAACACGCACTCTGTCACCTTTGTGTTGTAACACCTTTTCCACTAGGTATACGTCGCCGACTTTGGACTTACTAATCTCGTGCTCGTAAAAACCACCTTTCAACACTTTGTTCAGATGATCTTTTAGCAGATAAGTGACGAGGATGGTAGTGGATTGTACTTTATCCACAGTGAATATTTCGTTAGTCCAATTTGGTGTATAACCTTTGGCAAACGTCATTTTGTGCTTACTTATACGAACACGGTCACCGACTTTAAATTTGGGTGGTTTCGTTGGACTGATTTTAGGCGCTGTGTTCTTCCTTATTCGTTCCAACACTATATGTTCGTTGCCGTCATTCACTTGACTAGGTTTCATACCAATGGTTCTGTGTACGGTATGGTTCTGGGTACGATTTCAGCAATATAGGTAGTAGATCCAGCCAGCGGTAGTGTCCTTGTTCGCTGAAAGCTCGATACATGTATGTCTTCAGTGTGCGATTAAAACGTTCCACTATGGAAGCTTTTATCTCACTATAGGTTGAGTAATGTTTCACGTTATACATTTTTAGCAACGCTTGTACTGTGCTGTTGTAATACTCCTTCCCGTTGTCCGTCTGTAAATATTTCATACGGTTAGCAGTTAGTATAGGCTCTAGTGCGCGCGTTACATCTTTTCCTGTCTTTGTTTTCAATGGTACAGCGTACGCGTACTTGCTAAACGCATTGATCACTGTCATCATGTACTTGTACCCTTTGTTCACTCGAGCGTATGGTATCATCTCCACAAGATCCGCCTGGTACAAGTCGTGTAGACCCTTCAATTCAACCGCACGCCTAACGAAATTCCTTCTCGCTGTTCTGTGTAGCTCTAGAGCTACAGTCTTGCGTGCGTTGTTCATGGTTTAAGATACACTAACATAATACCAGCGTTAAAAATACTATATATATGTATAACAGTTTCTTTGTTTTTCAGTATTCACTCTCTCGTCTGAATATCATTATGTCCGACCTTCAGCAGAATCCGGAACAACAACAACAACAACATCACCAGGAACAGGAACATCCTCAACAAGGTAAAAATTTAAATACCAATTGGTACAGTTAAGAAATTGTCTCTCTCTATAATTATGTAGCAAACCAAACTTGTTTGATATGAATTAAATGATATGATAACATATCAGAGTTATGATCCAACTCTGTCTAACATGTACAAGATAGTCTCTTGACGTTGTTTAGAAATTGATATGGCGGAGAAAATTTTGTATGTTCCGGCATAGGTTTGTCACCTTCTCCCCAATGAATTACCTCTTGACATCGTTTAGAAATTGACATGACGGAGAAAATTTTTCATGTTCCACCATAGGTATGTCACCTTCTCTCCAATGACCTAATTCAATTCCGCAACAAAAGCATTTAACTCCATCGTCTATGAATGACATACTATGTCCACAAACATCATAATTTAGCGAATAGCGGTAAAACCCGGCAAACGCTAACTCGTCGGGGCTGACAAACGTCACTTCCCAATACTTGACCGATTTTCTTCTTTCACTTTCAATGCTAAAATCGGGAGTAGCTGCCATCTTCACAGCTTGCAATAAACTAACGTATTACTAACGTGTACTATTTATTTATTTACCACAAACATGAATTTGTGTGTGTGTGCTTGTGTGTGTGTTATTCATCATTCCTATTAGCTATTACACATGTTTCTATTGTTTCAGTTATGACACGATTTTATATCGTACGAAACACCAGTATTAGAGGATCCCTCACAACATTTAATTACCTACCCGTGTACACGGACACGGGAGATATATTATCGATAATGACTGAGGTGCGACCTCTATTGTGCAAGGATATTCTGGCAGAACAAGCACGTTTACGTAGTATCAAATGGCATATTGCGTGCAGGATACGTTTCACTAAAACTGTGTCAGATGGTGACAGCGGCGAAGAAAAAGAGGTAACCAAAGACGCCGTCTTCCACGGACGTTGTCGTACGTTGATCACGGACGACAACGACGAGTTGAACTGTCTAATTGACGAATCATACGACAAAATCATGAATAGCATATCCAATTTTACCCGTGACGGGAGCGGATGGTCGGTGGACGCTGTACTGAAGCTGGAACTGGTTGTTGGACGGTACCGGCCGCTAGCAGCGTCCTCTACATTCCTACCCCACGAAAACTCTCACTCACCAAGGCAGTAGTCAACATCAAGAACTCCCAAGATGAAATGTGTTTTCTATGGTCTGTTCTAGCCCACATACACCCTCAAGAAAGAGATAAAGAACGTGTTTCAAAATACCTCTCATTCATAAACACAATAAATATGTCCGGTATCGAGTACCCTGTTTCCATAAACTCAATTTCTAAATTTGAAACACAGAATCCCAACATTTCTATAAACGTTTTCGGCTATGATATAGAAGCCGAATACAATATCAGAAACGAATCAAAAAATGAGGTTTATCCATTAAGAATTACCCCCAATAAGGACAGATTACATCATGTTAATCTTTTACTTCTGTCCGATACAAATAGCCGAAAACACTACTGTCTTGTCAGTAGCATTAATAAATTGTTATTTTCCCTAACAAAATTCAATCGTAAATCATTTTACTGCGACTACTGCCTGCATCGTTTCTCCACAGAACATCGTCTGTCCGAACATCTCCCCTACTGTACGCCTTATGGTGAACAGAAAACCAAAATGCCCACAGAGGAGGAGAAGTTTATGTCATTTAAAATTTACGCACACTGTCTCAAAGTACCCTTTACCGTCTACGCCGACTTCGAGTCCCTTATCACCCCCCTTCAATCGTGTTCACCAGGTAACGACATCCCGACGACAGTGAAAGATTTAGGTGACTTCTACTCAGTTGATAGCAGTGGTGTCCGCCAGAAAATACCTTCTCCTCCTGTATCGTCCACATCATACGAAGCGATGCATATTCCGTCAGGTTTCTCCTATGCTATCGTTGATCACGCTCACAGTCTCTGGAGAGAGGTTAAAGTATATCGTGGTGAAAACGTTGTAGACACTTTCTTCTCGTGGTTGATGAAAGACGTCGAGGATATGATGAAGGTAATACGTCATAACGTAAAATTAATTATGTCCGATGATGACAATGTTGCGTTCACTAACGCCACCGTTTGCCATTTGTGTGAGCGCCCTTTGACAGACGCTGACAAGGTACGCAATCATTGTCATCTTACGGGGAAATTCTTGGGAGCAGCCCACAATAGCTGCAATCTGAGCTACAAGATGCCGCGTCATATCCCCGTCTTCTTTCACAACCTTCGTAGCTACGACTGTCAACATTTAATGCAGGGTTTGGGAAAATATAAGGACCAACACGTATCCTGCATTGCAACATCTAGTGAGCGTTACGTGTCGTTCTCCCTGGGTCCCTTGCGTTTCGTAGACTCTTTTCAATTTCTTAATCGCTCTCTGGACACACTCGTTAGCAATCTGTCCACGTCCGGGAGCCAATTCCCTTTGCTTAGAGAGGAAATGCTTAGACGGGGTTTCGACGAACAGACCAATCTGCTCTTACGCAAGGGGGTATACCCTTACGCGTACGTTGACAGTATTGATCGGTTCAGCGAAACAAGTCTACCCGCTCGTGAACACTTTGATAACCGGTTGATGGAATCGTCTATTTCGAACTCAGATTACGAGCACGCACAAAACGTGTGGAGTGCATTCAATCTGCGTACGTTTGGAGATTACCATGATCTGTATTTGTTGACAGACGTAATGCTGCTGGCTGATGTCTTTAAAAGTTTTCGGGACATGGCCTTACGCGATTACTGTTTGGACCCGTGTCATTTTTACTCGCTTCCCGGTCTCGCTTGGAACGCGATGCTAAAAATGACAGGGGTCGAATTGGAGCTGTTGATAGATATAAATCAACATCTGTTTGTTGAGTCTGGGGTCCGCGGAGGCGTTGCTATGATATCCAACCGTCATGCCATCGCTAACAACCCTCTGATCCCAGATCAGTACGATGTTTCGAAACCGACCTCCTTCATTCTGTATACGGACTGTAACAATCTATACGGTGCAGCCATGTCGCAACCACTCCCTTACGCAGACTTCCGATGGCTCGATCGTAACGAAATCGAGTCTTTGGACGTACGTAATGTTAGTGATGATTCCGACATCGGGTACATCCTCGAGGTCGACCTACACTATCCTGATACACTACACGACCTGCATTCCGACTACTCGCTTGCACCTGTGCGCCAGCGCGTAACACCCGATATCCTTTCTCCCTTTTCCAAACGTTTACACGAGAGTATATACAGATCATCGTATAACGAATCAGGGTCAACAATGTCATCCGTAGAGAAGTTGTTAATGACTTTGGAGGACAAACAAAATTACGTTCTCCATTATCGAAATTTGAAATTGTATTTAAGTCTTGGTTTAGACCTGAAAGCGACTCATAGGGTGTTGTGTTTTAAGCAAAGCGCTTGGTTGAAACCGTTTATCGATTTCAACACCCGCAAGAGGCAAGCAGCCGTCAACAGCTTTGAAAAAGACCTTTTCAAGCTGATGAACAACGCCGTATACGGTAAGTCGCTGGTGAACGTACGGAAACATATAGACTTTGAACTAGTCTCAGATGAACGACGGCTTCAAAAACTAGTATCCACACCTAGGCTGAAACGTATGATTCGTTATACGAACGATCTGGTGAGGCTCTCACTCCGTAATGTGCCGGTGTTTGCATAACCCGGCAATCGAAGGTATAAAAAATTTCGTATTTCAATAATAATATCGAGTATTAACGTCGGAACTGTGAGATTGGAATGTCACTGTTGAGACAGCCCGCGTCATCTCGCGTCGAATTTTGCTGTTTGTTGCATTGTAACTGCACATTTCAGTTCGACGCCGGCTCTCATAGAATCTACAGGCTCCCGACCTTGGACAGACAATAATTGGGTAGTTTCTTCTCAACCTGATGGCAAGCTAAATTTTCGAGACTTCCCGGTGAGTGATTTATAGTATGCTAGAAAATGATTGAATAATAAGAAAATAATTAAACTTAAATATATTCAGCCGAATGCGAGAGTAGAATGTACGTGATGCGATCGGACGAGTGTGTCTATCGTAGGAAACTTATTTGATGTTTTAGTATATACAGCCAGTATTTCTTTTAATTATTGTACTATAGTCACTGTAATCATTTGTTAAATTATTATATAAAATTATAGCTAAAGCCAGTACGTATAGACAGAGTTGAATCGTGTGGGTTATGTATGTACACGCACTGGACTGGAAGAGTGTTCTTTTTTAATTAATTATGGCAGTTGAAAATAAATTGTGAGACCACCCTTAGATGAAACACTATTAATCTTTTAATTGTGTGTAACTGTAAGTGCCTTTAATGTGGTCATTTTCTGACAAATTACGATAATTGTGTTGCCACGTGGTGAGGCCAACCTGTTTGATTATGTCGGCACTTGTTAGATCTAGTGCGAGTGACTCTTTTCTATACACCCTTTAATATTATTTTTTTATTTAGTGCGTTCATTATCACCTTGTAGACTTAATTACTCCTCAGGAAATTTTCAAAAAAAACAAATACCGAAACTTTATGCATTTATCTTGTGTTGGTCGGGAGGCCCGTTCTGAGGTTATTACCTTGAACTAGGGTGCATATTTTAGTAAACAGAATTTCCAATCCTTTGTGAATTCTCAGGGTTCTCGCTCCCACATGGAGATTTGGTCTCGGCTGGTGTACTGACACCTTCACCAGTTATGAACCATCCAATACTCACCTGTTCTGAGGAGGGAGCTTGCTGACCACTGCAAGATGCAACTATAATCATGCAATTGAGGTGATATAAACCTTTATTATTTTTCGTTGGCCTGGTCCGCCGTTCATCCGTGTTACAAATCGTTTTCCTTTTTTTAACCATGTGCTTACGCGGCTAGACAGTCCGATCAGGGGTGTGTCAACAGGACATTCATTATGAACATTATTTGAACTATTATAAAATTACTCCCTAACTCTAACGTACTATGATTGTAATTGTGTGCTGCACTGGGGGAGCGTGCCAGAGCTTTTTACTCCTTTATAGGTTTTTTTTTATGTACAAAGGCCTTAGAGTCATTATACGTTCAAGCTAAATTCAAGTCATGTGTTTATTGGTTCTGTTCCGGCTGGTTCAGGACGGGGTGCATATATTATTCTTATTTTGGTTTAACATTTAAGGGCTGGGGGGGTTTCGTTTTTCAGGCTGTTTTCAGGGGTAAAATTTACATGGTTTTTTTTGGCACAAGTTAGGCACACGTTGATACAGTTTTATGCAGGCCGGAGACCTGTCTGACCTGGTCTGGCACATGCTGGCACACTTCCACAGCTGCCAGAATACAACCGGCTGTTATTTAAAATTATTTATACACAGAGGTCTGACATTAAAAATTTATTTTTTTTGTGGGCATATACCAATAATTTTGAGATTGAAAAATCATACTGATGCTACTGATTATTGTAACTTGGCTTCTGACTTGCTTGCTGGACCTGTCTGTTGAATTAAATTATTATCATTAAAGAACGAATTCCTGATACAGGGATACATCTATATTTGTAACACAACAATTAACGTTTTGGAATATTATGCCAATTGTTTAAACTTAGGTGATAAGGGTTTTTACCACTTGTATACAGTTCAAAAAAAAACTTAGAGATTTTCATATACTTATAATGTGCAATTTATTAGATGTTATAAATTCATATGCGCTGCCAGGCCACTATTATCTTGCAGTTATTAGTCATTATCATCCTTTCGGTTTAAACAATTTTTTTTTGTTTCATTTTAATGGAGTAAATGGGTTGTGGTTTTAAATGATTAAATTCCAACTGTGGCTGGAAGTTTAAATTTTATGATTGCAGTTTTTGGGGCTTTATCGAATATACAGGCTGTCTGCCAGGTCGAACATGATTTAGTGTGATGATGTTATATGTATATGTTCTCTATGTTTCAATATGTGATGTTAATGTTAAGTGTTATTTAGGGGGGGTTATATACTTTACGGATGAATTAATAATATTGCTTATGGAAACTGAATTGTTCACATGTTGACACTACTTATTTATCATTTATACTGTTATTTATTGCTTATTGTTATACCTGTCACTCAGGGGAATTGTAATTTACACATGCATGTAATGAATTATGGGGCAAGAATAAATATTGTTATTGTTGATTAACAACCGAGTTTAATTGCAAGTCCCGTCATACTGTACCCAGCGCATTTTTGGCTTCTCTAGGCTCTTGCCTAGTTTTAAATAACTAGTGGCCTCTCTTTCAAAAAAAAAAAAAAATACAAAAACAATACAAAAAAAACATACAAAAAAAAGGATTATTTTTTTTTATAAAGCATACAAGGGAAAGAGGGGTTACAGTAAAAAATCCATCGTTCTTTCCCGTCCCGTGTATGTCGGCTTCACGGTGCTTGACGTTAGCAAAACGATAATGTATGACTTTCATTATCGTTATGCTGTCAGCAAGTACGGCCGTAACGTTAGATTGCTAATGACAGATACAGACAGTCTGATGTATAGTATTCAAACATCTGACTTGTATGCAGACATGAAGGAGGACCTACACTTGTTTGACACATCGGATTACCCTACGTCTCATCCTTGTTATAGCCTTAAAAACAAAAAGGTTGTCGGACTGTTCAAGGATGAAACGTGTGGTCGTCCTGTTAGAGAATTCGTGGGTCTCCGAGCGAAATGTTATTCGTTCCTTGTGGCCCACGAAGATCCTAGCAAAGAGTGTCAAAAACGTGTATGTAAAGGTGTACCCCGAGTTGCGATTAAGAGGAGTCTACGACACGATATGTATCGCAAGTGTCTCACTGATCATTGTCAGTTTTCTACCAGTGCGCTTTGTTTACGTAGCGATCATCATACGCTGTACACGATGCGCGTAAATAAGCAAGCGTTGTCACCGTATGATGATAAGCGCTATATACTAGACAATGGTCGTGATACACTTGCGTACGGTCATTATCGAATACGTCGCATCAATATGGAGAACGATGACGACGACGACACCTCCCCACCTGCTAAAAAAATTTGCCTCCATGTATAGTACCCCTCAACACTTGTTTCTTTCGTCAGTTGATGTCTCTCGACGCTTCAGTCCAGACGTCTGTAAACGTAAGTTCGCATATTAATATCGCAACGATATTTGTGTGTTTAAACATAATATATATATTGTAACGGTACATAACCCGGTCCCAATAAATTAACTCAAGTAATACCATAAAGGTCAGAAATGGGTAAACTATAACGAGCTCAAAATTAAATTGTATCACTAAATATTATAAACAATTCGAGTGATATACAGTGACAAGTGAGTTATAGTGTACCCATTGAGGTAAAAAGTGAAAGGGAAGGGAACTTATTACAGAATTGTGCTGTAGGGGTGAGAATTATAAACGATGATAGTAGACTATAATGCTACTAACTGATTATGTATTTTGTTAATTTATTGTAATGTTTATACTGTGTAGACAACCAAGTTTAATACCTAAGTTAATTTTATATTTTTTCAAATATTTGTGTTATAGTATAAGATAACCCAGGGTTCATTTTAAAAAACATAAAAGATTTAAATATCAGAGGATAATAAAAAAAATTAAAATAATACTGTATGAGGGAAATGGCAGAAGGAAGTAGTGCAGTGTAGGAATACTATGAGAGACTAATAAATAATATATAAATTCATTTAAAGATAATAAAACTATTAAATACTTATATCCAGAGTTATAAGAAAATGAACAGAAACCTATTATGTAAACCAAATTGGGAAAGAAACTAAAATTAAAAAGAATTATTTTTTTGTAAATAAAATATAAATTTATAATAATTACAAACTGCCTATATACTAAAAAGTAAATAGCATAACCAATAAAAAGATATAAAAAATTATGGGTTACTAAGAGTAACGAAAAATAACAAGTATTGTTAATCGAATTTAAAAATTAAACCTGGCGAGTTGACAAAATGATGCGACCACAATTTTATTAAAATATCCTTTTTGAAACCTTTGAGAAGTGCAAAATTGGTACAAAATTAAACAACAGTATGAACATTATATACTCCTACCTTATTTATCAAAGTTAAATTGCTATACTCCATAATAAAAGTGAAAGAAAAACCATTTTGGACGACCAGGCCTAGTTTCGCTATGTTTCAAGTTTGACGATATAATATTAGCCAGATGGTAATGAAATTACAACCAAATACGGACACCACCGGAGAAACGGCTTCATTCAAGTAAGAACTGTAAGAAGAGAAGTAATATAAACATTTCGTTTAATATTTAACGAAGAAAACTCATTCCGAATGGTTGTATAGAACAAAAACTATTAAAAATTAATCACATGTTCTAATGAAAACAAACGCACTCTGCTCTCTTACGGACATTTCCGGAACTACGTACTAAGCAAAAATAAACAAATTTTTGAATATTTTTCGGTATTTGTAAAGCGTAGTATAATTATCCATTTCTGACCAGTTGTATTAAGTTTCAGAACAGCTAAGAAGAAGACGATCCACCAGGTCGTCTACTGCCACAGTGTCGTCTGGTTAATCGATATTTGGAGACTAGTGTTAAAGTCAGCTGATTCGGTGCATGGCGAATATTTGAAAATTTAGAAATCGTTCAAACCGAGGGTAAACCAACGGTACTATCTCTCTCTTCAAAATCAGGCTAAACAACTTCCCTACTTGACCCAAATCACACACCCTCGATTTCTGCTTTGTTTGAGTAACATGACCAACCACTTTATTTAAACTTCGGTCTTAATAATTCATAAGTGGCGACTGCTAAGAGGTGTTCGGACCGATCAGAGGGACACGCTAAAGTAGAACGTTACAAATTGGCGCTCAACGTAAAAGGGCTGTAATTAGAAAAGAATTTTGATATTTAATAAATTAATATACCAAAAAATCTAATTATCGTCGGCAGTTATGAGAAAACAAGAAATGCATAAACCAGAGGCAGATCGAAGAAGAGGGCAGAAGAAAAGGAGAAGGAAGAAGGTGGACAGGAACGAGAGATAGAAATATTTACGGACAGCGAAATGGAACAACCAATGGGTGATAAAGAAAAAACCGAAGTAATCACAGATACGGAAAAGGAAATAGTGGAAGAGGATGCCCAAGGGGACCAACCAGACAAAGCGGTAGCCAGAGAAGAACCTAATTGGCAAGACATGATGAAATTTATGGCAGAACAATTTAAGGAACAGAATAAACAAACTAATGAACAATTTAGAAAACAGGAGGAAACTTCAAAGCAAACCAATAACAAAATAGATGAAAATTTTAAGAAACAGGAGGAAAACTTGAGACAGACGAATGAGGAAAATAAGGAGAATTTTAAGAAACAGGAGGAACAAAATAGACAGACCAATGAGAAAATAGATAGCATTCAGGAAAGTTTAGTCAAACAACTAAATGAAAAAATAGAGACCATTCATGGAAATATCAAACAAACCATGAATGAACAATACCATGAACTGAAAGAAACGGTTGAAGGACAAAGAGAAGAGATGAATGCAAAATTTGAAGAGAATAATGAGAATTTAAAACAAATTGAGGGTAAGATGGAGAACTTCAACAAGGAATTTTCCTTCAATAAGGAAAATCTAGAGAGTAAAATTGAACTGGTCAGTAATACGCTTAGCCAAAGAGTAGATGAATACAAGGAAGAGGCAGAGAAGAAAGTAATAGAAACCAATCAAAGATTGGATAAAACAGAAGAAAAGATGGAACTAATTAAAACAGGAATCGAAGCACAGATGGAAAAGGAGGAACAAAATAATCAAGTTCGTGTAATGGCCATACGACAAGAAAACAATGACCAGTTAGATAGTATCAAAAGCAGTCTAAACTGTAAATTTTCAGAGTTTCATAAAACAGTAGAGAATGTAAAAAATCAGTGTGATAGCCAAGCGGAGAAATTAGCTAATTTGCAGCAAATACAAACCAATTTTCAATGTGATGTAGATAGAATAAGTTCTAGATCTGCATGCAGCAGTCATCATGTTTATCCAGATAGTAAGGAAAGTGTGAACTTTCGGGATTATCGCAGAAACCCACTTGAATTTTTAGGGAGAGTAGACGAAATTTTGAACAGATCAAAGGAGAATCGATGGAATATGATAAAAGGTATATTAGACGAATCTTTCAAAAACATCAGTGATAATTGGTGGACAGCAATCAGGAACGAGGTGTGTGATTATGGGGGTTTCAAAACAATGTTCAAACTTAAGTACTGGTCAGAGTCAGTACAAAATATTATTAGGGACGATATCTGTCATGGTAGGTATGACCGTACAATGGGACAAACACCTACTGCTTACTTTTTGGGGAAGGTGTGTATAGCAAAGTATTTAGACCCTAAGATACCTGAAGAGTGTCTAGTGACCAAAATGGCGTATCATTTCGAAGAGAAGATCATCAGTGCCCGATTAAGTGGACAAATAAAAACTATTGGAGGCATGGAAACGCTACTAGAAAATTATGAACAGGAATCTTATTATAGGAGAAGTAGATGGAGGTCAGGGAATACCGAGGAGCGGAGGAATGAACAACCAAGAGAGAATCGGCCCAGAGTCAATTATGTGCATGCTAATAACAATTATTTTAATAATAGATATCGAGGAAGGTGGTCTAATAATAACCGACAAAATTACAGACATGATTCTTATCACCGAGAAGAAGGTCCACAAAGGAGTATGAGCGCAGAGCAACCTAGATTCAGAGATAGTGATGAAGAAAGGAGACCAATAAGCAATATTCAACATAATGAAAATGTTGAATCAACCAATAATAATGATGGAAATAGGGGAAACGGGTACCAGCAGTGAGAAGATGTGATTGCCCGTCACTGCTAGAAACAACAGGGCACAGAATTTACCACAAACCCAATTATAATAATAAATTAAACCAACTAATAACCATTATCAGAAACAATTTTTAAAAAAATATACAGTCAGAGTTAATGGAAGAAAGAGCAATTAAAGAGTCATCACCAAACAATGACATAGTCTATATACAAATAAAATTAAATGGAGTGTCAGCAGAGGCCATGATTGATACAGGAGCCAATATTTCAATTATCGAACAATTAGAACTAGATCGTATTACTGAGCTAACTACTGAGAGAATACCTACTTTACCAATTAATAATTTAACAATTGTTGGTGCCACCGGGAAACAAAATAAAACAATCAGAAAACAAGTGTCTTTGAACGTTACCACTAATGGAATAGGAATACCTATGGGATTTTTAGTAGCAAAAGGGCTACCGTTTAGGGTGTTAATAGGGTGTGATATGCTACGGCGACACACTGCAATTATAAATCTGGCCAGGGGTATAGTAACCTTGAGCACAGAAAGTGGTGAGTTAACGGCTGAGATAATTGGTAGCCAAAGTGCCCCTCAGTGTCCGAGCTCATTTTTTGTTAGGGAGGATAATAGATTAATCCTAGGTAACAACATAGAAGTAACAGAATCAAAGATTTGGCAAGAGAAGATAGAAGAAATAATTGAGTTTCAGAATAGGCAGGCACCGGAAATAATTAGTATAGAACAGAAACAACAACTTATAAAAATTTATAATAAATATAAGTCAGTATTCTCAGAATCACCAGGAAAAGCAAAAAACTTCTTGTGTGAACTAAAGTTCAAGGAAAACGTAAATTTTAATAAACGATCATACCCTATTGCTCAAGCTTTGAAAGAGGCAGCAAGGAAAGAAATTCAAAGAATGATATTAGAAGACATAATTGAAAGAAGTAGTTCTCCGTATACCAGCCCATTGGTAGCTATACCGAAGAAAGATGGTCAAGTCAGACTATGTCTTGATGCTCGGGAGTTGAATAAAATGCTCATTAACGATCGCACGTCTCCAGGTGAGATTGAAGAGATAATGAAAAAATTCTATGGATGCAAGTACATGAGTACTTGGGATGCAGTCTGTGGATATTGGCAAATAGAGTTGCACCCTAACAGCAGACAATATGTTGCTTTCATATTCGAAGGACGAAATTATCATTTTAAGCGTTTGCCTTTTGGATTGGTAAATTCTGTGGCCGTGTTCATCCAATGCATGGACCAAATTTTAGGTAAGGAAGTTTTAGATTTTACTACCATATATGTGGATGACATATTAATTACGTCTTGTACTTGGGAGGAGCATTGTAACCGAGTGGAAACAGTGTTAAATAAACTCTTGCAAAATAATATAACTTTAAAACTGGATAAATCTAAATTTATCACACATGAGCTACCATTTTTAGGGTTCATTTTATCTGCTACTGGAATTAAACCATCTCCTCAAAAAGTAAAGGCTATCCAAGATTTTCCTAAACCAAAAAACTTGAAACAATTACAATCCTTTTTGGGGATATGCAACTATTATAGGAAATTTCAACAGAATTAATCAGAAGTAACGGCCAAATTTCAATGTTTACTTTCAAAGAAAAACAAGTGGAAATGGGAAGAAAGTGAAGATAATAATTTCCAGATAGTAAAAAATAAATTTCTTGACAGCATCATGTTACATCACCCAAATTTTAATAAACGTTTTTTCATAAATTGTGATGCTAGTAACATTAGCCTTGGAAGTGAGCTATATCAGGAAGATGAGGAAGGAAATCATGGGGTCATCAGTTTTGCAAGCAGAGTACTGAGTAGTTGTGAGAGGAATTATACAGTAACGGAAAAGGAACTGCTGAGTGTTGTGTTCTCATGTATAAAATTTCGAACATTTATATTGGGATACCCAGTGACCATCAGAACTGATCATAGATCAATTTCGTTTTTAAAAAATTGCAAACTTAACCACGGCAGACTCACCAGATGGGTATTAATACTTCAAGAGTATAATTTAGACTGGGAATATATTCCAGGTAAGAAGAATGTAATAGCAGACCGATTATCCCGGATTAATCTCGAAAAAGGAACTTGTGAAATAGAACCAGAAAGTATTGGAAAAATATATTACATTATTAAGATGGCAAAGGAGTTACAAGATATAATTAATAAAATAAAAGTCGATCAACAAAGGGACACTAAATTAACAAAAATTAAGGAACGAATATTACAACATGACCCTATAATAATGAAATTTTTTTGTGTTTATGAAGAGGTCCTTTTTATTCGTCCTACCATTAAGGATCATGTCTGGAAGATGTATGTGCCAGAAGCAACAGAAGTAGCACTGATTAAGGATTATCATGAAAGATATGGCCACATGGGATCACTCAAAGTTATTAAAGCTCTATCTGAACACTGTTACGTGAAAGCTATAAATAAAAGAGTAAGGGAAATAGTAAAAAACTGTAACATATGCCAGCTAGTAAAAGTAAATAATGATAAGAGAACGGGTGCAATGATTACAATAAAATCTAATAATAAACTTGAAAAGACATCCTTGGATATATGTGGACCTTTTCCCAGAAGTGGAGGGAGACATAAATATAAATATATAATCATATTATTTGATCATTATACGAAATATACAAAACTCTACGCTATTAGTAGAGCCACAACGAAGAAAATTCTAGAAGTAATTATAAAAAAATACTTACCTGAGGTGGGAAAACCGGAAACAATTATAACTGATCATGGAACGCAATTTCGGGGAAAAAGGTGGAAGGAAGAATTGGGAAATTGGCAAATAAGAACCTACAAAATATCAGTGTACCACCCTAGTAGCAATCCTGCTGAACGTGTATTAAGGGAAGTTGGCAGAATTCTACGTACTTACTGTCATCAAGAACATAAAAACTGGAGCCAGTACATCGAACCAGCAGAGACTTTCCTTAATTGGTCATACCATGACACCATCGGGACTAGCCCTTATCAGGTAATGTTTGATAAACCACCACCAAGAGAAATTACCTCGTTGATAAATTTTCCTCCAGGAGAGAGAGTAGAGTTCGACAAAGTGGAAATGCACAACAGAGTGTTGCATAAAGTGGAACTTCAACAAAAAATGGATCAAGTAAAAAAGAGAAGATTGGATACATACCAGATGGGAGATAAGGTACTAATCAAAAATAGACAACTACCCAGTTCTATAGAGGGTATTGCTCGGAAGCTACTGTTACTTTATACTGAACCTTACCTCATAACCCAAGTGAAGGGGAATAATACTTATGAAATTAAAACAATTAACAATAATAGAATAAAGGGAGTGTATAACCAGTCGGAAATGAAACACTATTATGAAGAATAAAGCCAAGACTATTAGGAGAATTGAAACAATCAACAATTTATTTTAATAAATGAGTAATACCAAAATAAATTTGTTCTATTGGGGGGGCTTTATGTAACGGTACATAACCCGGTCCCAATAAATTAACTCAAGTAATACCATAAAGGTCAGAAATGGGTAAACTATAACTAGCTCAAAATTAAATTGTATCACTAAACATCATAAACAATTCGAGTGATATACAGTGACAAGTGAGTTATAGTGTACCCATTGAGGTAAAAAGTGAAAGGGAAGGGAACTTCTTACAGAATTGTGCTGTAGGGGTGAGAATTATAAACGATGATAGTAGACTATTATGCTACTAACTGATTATGTATTTTGTTAATTTATTGTAATGTTTATACTGTGTAGACAACCAAGTTTAATACCTAAGTTAATTTTATATTTTTTCAAATATTTGTGTTATATTATAAGATAACCCAGGGTTCATTTTAAAAAACATAAAAGATTTAAATATCAGAGGATAATAAAAAAAATTAAAATAATACTGTATGAGGGAAATGGCAGAAGGAAGTAGTGCAGTGTAGGAATACTATGAGAGACTAATAAATAATATATAAATTCATTTAAAGATAATAAAACTATTAAGTACTTATATCCAGAGTTATAAGAAAATGAACAGAAACCTATTATGTAAACCAAATTGGGAAAGAAACTAAAATTAAAAAGAATTATTTTTTTGTAAATAAAATATAAATTTATAATAATTACAAACTGCCTATATACTAAAAAGTAAATAGCAGAACCAATAAAAAGATATAAAAAATTATGGGTTACTAAGAGTAACGAAAAATAACAAGTATTGTTAATCGAATTTAAAAATTAAACCTGGCGAGTTGACAAAATGATGCGACCACAATTTTATTAAAATATCCTTTTTGAAACCTTTGAGAAGTGCAAAATTGGTACAAAATTAAACAACAGTATGAACATTATATACTCCTACCTTATTTATCAAAGTTAAATTGCTATACTCCATAATAAAAGTGAAAGAAAAACCATTTTGGACGACCAGGCCTAGTTTCGCTATGTTTCAAGTTTGACGATATAATATTAGCCAGATGGTAATGAAATTACAACCAAAGACGGACACCACCGGAGAAACGGCTTCATTCAAGTAAGAACTGTAAGAAGAGAGGTAATATAAACATTTCGTTTAATATTTAACGAAGAAAACTCATTCCGAATGGTTGTATAGAACAAAAACTATTAAAAATTAATCACATGTTCTAATGAAAACAAACGCACTCTGCTCTCTTACGGACATTTCCGGAACTACGTACTAAGCAAAAATAAACAAATTTTTGAATATTTTTCGGTATTTGTAAAGCGTAGTATAATTATCCATTTCTGACCATCTCATAACAAAAAGAACTTACCCTTAACCCTGGGGAAATAACAAAGAATTATGTATTGATTGATGTTTTAAATATAGTATAAAATTTGGTCAAAAACCATATATATTTTTTTTTTACAATTCCATGTTTACTCAATGAAGTCGATATCTTGTTTTTAATTAAGGAAAAGATCGATTGTGAGATTTGTATTTTGGCAGAAGAGGAAAAAACCAATAATATTTTTAATAAATATTATTGAAAAATTGAGATTTAAAAATAAAAATGTGTGTACTTTCTCGTAGTGGGTAGTTGTATTAAGTTTCAGAACAGCTAAGAAGAAGACGATCCACCAGGTCGTCTACTGCCACAGTGTCGTCTGGTTAATCGATATTTGGAGACTAGTGTTAAAGTCAGCTGATTCGGTGCATGGCGAATATTTGAAAATTTAGAAATCGTTCAAACCGAGGGTAAACCAACGGTACTATCTCTCTCTTCAAAATCAGGCTAAACAACTTCCCTACTTGACCCAAATCACACACCCTCGATTTCTGCTTTGTTTGAGTAACATGACCAACCACTTTATTTAAACTTCGGTCTTAATAATTCATAAGTGGCGACTGCTAAGAGGTGTTCGGACCGATCAGAGGGACACGCTAAAGTAGAACGTTACAATATATATATATATATAGAGAGAGAGAGATAGAGAGAGTTTGTAATGTGTGGTTTCTTTGTCTTACAGTATTATGGATAACACTGCAGTTATAATTGACTTCCAGTGCTTTTTCGATGACAACGGAAAATATATTGTGAAGGAACTGTCAATCATGGACGTTCTGAGATTTGCTGGTAGACATTGGATTTTCACTCCGCCTGCTACATCCGTTACGAATCCAAAATACGCTAGGACAAACCACTGGTTAACGTCAAATTATCACAGACTTAGATGGAGCGAAGGAGAGACACCGTACGACAATCTTGTTTCATTGTTAACATCACATACGCGTATATATAAGTATGTGTTTGTGAAGGGTTTTGAGAAAAAACGTTTTTTACAATCAAAGATAATACACAATAATATCATCAATCTCGATTACTTTGGTTGTCCTAAAAACATACCGTATCTATTTCACGGAACAGAATGTCTTAGACATTTCAATTCTTCTGACCGATGTGCAAACTATAAAGTGCATGCTATTCGGGAATGGATGATTCATGATTTTTGCTTTAAACAAACATTTTTAATGTGAGCGCGACAAAATTTAGAAAGTAGGTCACAGCGAATGATGACATTTATATCTCTAATTCTGTTGGGGACATGTACAAAAATGCATAGCTGTAAGCAGTGACTATTTCCTTATGAAAGTGGAATGCGGACTTTCCTAATGACATTGTTATATTTTTGGTGTCTCTAATTTCGTCTGGGGGACATGTTCATACATGCAAAGCTGTAAATGAAAGTGGGACACAGACTTTTCTGATGACGACGTTACCACCACCACTATCACATTGTACTGTCCTTTTGTGTCGAATATTCTGTCATTGTTTGGTTCTCTCTCGATTGATACAGACGTGTACACTAGCGCCTTTCTCTCTCTTCTAATAATGTCGTTTATTGTAAAGTTTAATGCTGTAAGTGCTATCGAGTACAAGCGATGTTCAGAATTGACAGTGAATAAAAAATATCCCATCATGGTCTTAACAAATGTGGACACAAAATATGGGAATCTGTGCTCTCTACGTTGGAGGATGGCGACCACCAGTATCGTGTCTATCTTCCCAAGAGGTATGCAGCTGTCTTCACGAATGACGAGCTTAGACATATCAAACCCAAAGAACTACATTTAGTGTATCGAGGGACGAGGAATCAAACAACACAGGTGGAGATTGTGTCCTAACGTCGTAAGTAGCAATCGTGTTAACAAACAATTTATTGATGTGTGTGTGTGTGTGTGTGTGTGTGTGTGTGTGTGTGTGTGTGTGTGTGTGTGTGTGTGTGTGTGTGTGTGTGTGTGTGTGTGTGTGTGTGTGTGTGTGTGTGTGTGTGTGTGTGTGTGTGTGTGTGTGGTTTCAACTCCCTGTACTTAACACTTTAATAATTGAATTTGTATGTACGTGATAAATGTATCATTGATTCTAATTAGTATTTTTACAAAGTTTCTTTGAATAATATTTGGTTCGATTAGAAATTATTTGAAAGTACATTAACTTTATGTGATAAATGTATCATTGATTCTAAGTAATATTTACAAAGTTTCGTTGAATAATATTTGGTTCGATTAGAAATTATTTGAAAGTACATTAACTTTATGAAAATGACACATACTTGAAAAAGTTTACTTACTTAACGCATTGATTCTTTCTTTCCACTGACTGTGCGTGTGCGTGTGATAATTGAATATTTATCGTATCAGTGATTCTAATATCGACTGTATTGTTATGTTACAGATAAACTTCCATGTGGACTGTATCTACAGGCGTGAAATTATTATTTAAATCTTACAATGTCAAAAATTATTATTATTAATATTGTATTTATTTTATATAACAATGTTTGTTTGTGATATATATATATTTAATCAATGTAAAAATGTATTTTTGAATAATTGTATTACAACGGTTTGTAAACTATATTTTAAGTTTGTGTACAGTGGTGTAAATATATATTTAATCATTTAAAACAAAATATGGTTTATTTTAATTTATTTCGTTATAAACCTCTGAACATATAAGCAATTATTTTGTAAAGTACATTAACTTATGTGAAATGCTACATGGAAGAGAGACGCTGTCAACGATTAGAATGTGGGAATTTCTGCTGACGTCTACAGCAATACATTAAACTAGTATGATTATATTATTATTCATTGATGTACAAACAATTTACATAGCACACACGCACAAACAATAGACTAACACTTATTGTGAAGTCGTCAACGTATGGATTTCTACTTGTCATCTGTAACAGCACACGCACAGGTAATTACATTATAAACTAGGAATTTCTTCCGACGTTTGCAGCTCTACAGAGAGAGAGCGAGAGATGTTGTACAACAGATTTTTTGAGGAATAATATCGTGATCGATAACTGCGTCTAGAGATGTGAGACAGGGACGTTACATAAACACATAGAGACAGCAATACATTATTTCTGTTACATGTATACGGCGCATAAACATATGTCATGTGTGTGTATGTGATCGTAGTATGATTTTTTTCTTGACACATCCCTTTATCTTCAGAATATGATTTTTAGTCGGGCGTTGTAAATAATTTTTTACAATATCACTTACTAAGTGTATCCCTGCAAAGGATATACCCCTTGCGTACGAGCAGATAACAATATGTAATTCCGTGTATAGTAATCAGAAATGTATTTAATGTAAAATATGTATTTCATTTATCTGCATACATCTATGTATATTGAAATCTATGTACGAATCAATGTGTAGACTGCTGAAAATGTAAATTCTTGGATTAATGTTTTGTCGGTTCGATTATTTCCTTAATTTGATTAATTACGAAAATATTTTCAATATCGCTAACTTCTTGAAAGCTTTCCACCACCACAGTCAATGACCCTGTGTGTGTGTGTGTGTGTGTGTGTGTGTGCGCGCGTGCGTGCGTGCGCAGTTGTTCTTACACAATTAGATCTCAGTACAAATTGGTTGAAATGACGAACGAGAGAGAGAGAGAGAGAGAGACAATTTAATAATGCGTCTGCTTATGTAGTTTGAATTTCCCACCACAGAAAAATGTTGGCAGATCTGTTCTATACACAATAACGCAAGATTGGTAACCCTGATTATATATTTTAATATACACTATAATACACATATCAAGTTTGAACCCATGCATAGGTTGGTAAACCTGATCATATAGATTTAATATACATTATAACACGCAACAAATTTGAACTCATGCGAAGGTTGGTAACCCTGATCATATATTTTTAATATACACTATAATGCATCAAGTTGGAACCCCCCACCCCCACCCATCACCCACCACCCACCCCTGATATGCAAATCAGCTTTATTAAAAAAATAAAAAATTATATTAGCGGAAATTCGCGGATGCGGGTAGTCCATTGAACCCCACCCCACCCTCCACCCACCCCTTGATATGCTAATCAATTTAATAAAAAAAATAAAAAAATTAAATTAAAAAAATTAAAAATTGTATTCGCGGAAATTCGCGGATGCTGTGCTCCTTTGGGATGCTGCGGTCCATTGGTGGTGGGGAGAGCGTGGGAAAAAATCTTGGAGCGTAGGAACGGCGGCATCTCTTTGATCTAGGCGTGGGAAAGGCGGCATTCCTTTGTGCGTCAGGACCAGTATTTTTCCCTCTACTATGCGCCCTTCTCATTACTCGTATTTCAGCCGTCAAGTAACTTTGGAGGATGCTATGATTAAGAACAGTTAGATGTATTGGTTAAATTTGGTAGTTGTTGTGCTGTGTTTTACTGTAATATAATTTGTTGTATTATGTTATGTACGTATGTTGCACACCTAAAATACTGAACCTAGGGGAGGTATGTAACAAACATACAAAAAAAATTGAAGAACAGTACTGGATTACGGATCATATTACGGACGAAGAAGTGGACAAATTAATTATTTCTGTGGGAGAAGATTCAGATTCAAGTACAAGTGAAGATTCAGAAGACGAATAGGTAAGGAAAATTAACACCATAAATTTTTACCATATTTTATTATTAATAATTAATTATAATAATTAATATTATTTATTGTTAAAAATGTTTAATAACATTAATTTTTACTACAGCGGTTGGCATCTCGATTTACACAGGCACAAGAAATCCTTATGCCTTACAGGCGGTTGGCTTTATGTAGCACAAGAAATGTTTTTAAAGCATGCCTTTCTCAAATGTTGGGGTTAGGTTCTGCAGATATTATTTTCTTATTAAGTAGAGTTCTGCTCTACTCAAATTAAGTAGAGTCTATACAAATTTAAGGATTTTAGAATTTGTTAATTGTGAATTTTTAAGAAACGTGCATGATTATTTTATGATCTGTTACTTTGAATAGTCTGTTACAAATTAATACCATGCGTACGTTTTCGCACACGTAGAACAATTCGTTGCCGGTATATAAATAACACATGTAAAATACTGCAGTAATAAGTGTGACTGACGACAATGGAGGGGTTAACGTTCCTCCTTCGTTGTGACGCTGTTGTGGCAGCAGTCCGCACTCCAACTATTTTTTGCCTCTGGTCAATCTATAATAAACAATAACTGATAGTATAACGTGTCGGCTACGTTATAATCCAGGGAACCCGTGATAATTGACTCTGGCCAATTATACAGGCTGCCTACGTTGTAACAAACTAAAAAAAATTAAACACATCACTAACAATAATTATAAGTACTCTAATAAAAGGAAACAGGGGAGGGAATTTTGCTGATTTATGCACTCAATTTAGTATGTAACAAAGATGACATCCCTTTATTTACGTATGATTGATAATACATTACAAATAAAATTTTTACTTACACAGAAATTGTAAAGGGGTTTTCTCTATTAAAAAATGATCATACAGATAATGTATTTACCTCGGATCCGAGTCTCTTTAAACTAGTTATGAATTTTCAGATTTACTCTACTTCTTTAGTCAATTACATTATTACTTAAAATACCATTTGAAGAATGGTATTATTTAGTTGAGCGATGTTTCAAAGTTACATCACAAGAGTTATGTTACAACGTATGATTTCTGAAATTACTTGTTACACCATAGTAATGCTTAACGCTTAGAGATTGTCATTTAAAAGTCTTTTTCATTTAAAATTACGTATATTTTAAAATATTCATGTTTAATATGGTAACCAAATCACTTGTACGAATTAATAAATTATTTACCTTAAATTATCCGCCGTGTGATTTCTTGTGCTTCGTCTATGACGCGTTTCAGAGCTTATGCTCCATCATCAGATATTAAAAAGTTAAAACTATCACTCTTGCGAGATCGTTAAGAAGTTAAAATGTCAAAATTTGCATATGAACCGTACGCGGATTTGGGTGCTCACCCGTTCAAGTTCATTCTGCCACTGAGCGGTTGCTACCTTATCGTAGCCCCAGTTTAACCATTGACAAACTGTTGAGAAAACATGAAAAAAGAATGCTTAAACCCCGAATAAACAACAACACGCAAAAAATTTTTATATCTACTAATTACACTAGCTTTATGCCTAAGGTTTTGTCTTCTATATTGAATAATAATAGTTTCACTTCAGGACTAATAATAAGTTACTGGATATTCTCAAACCGAAAAAAACACACGCCTCCAGAAGAAAAAACTGGCATATATAAGTTAACATGCAATGATTGCGAGTGCTTCTACATTGGACAGACTGGGAGAGGTTTCCTTAAACGATTTCGAGAACATTTACCTAAGAAAATAAGAAACATTGATAACATCAAATCAAATTACGCCCGACACCTGACTTGACACAATCATAATTACACAGATTTTAGTTCCAATTTAATACCGTTACATGTGTGTAAGAAGGGCCGTTTCATGAATGCCTTGGAGGAATTTGAAATTTACAATGCATATGCAAACCCAAGGAGTCGCGATATCGTATTAAATGACCACCTGAACTTTGTATCCAACCGATTGTACGATACCGCCTTGAGTCTGCTTGCTGGGGCTACGATAAGGTAGCAACCGCTCAGTGTCAGAATGAACTTGAACGGGTGCGCACCCAAATCCGCGTACGGTTCATATGCAAATTTTGACATTTTAACTTCTTAACGATCTCGCAAGAGTGATAGTTTTAACTTTTTAATATCTGATGATGGAGCATAAGCTCTGAAACGCGTCATAGACGAAGCACAAGAAATCACACGGCGGATAATTTAAGGTAAATAATTTATTAATATTTTAAAAGATACATTATTCACGAAAGACGAGCTTCCGCGTCACCTCTAGTTAAATGTTATCTGTCCATGTCCTGCCGCGTGATTCTTCTGTACTCTCTTAGTCGTGGCTTGTCATCGTGGTAGTCTTTCCAGTGGATGTCCTCGGAGTCAACTAATGATGAAGTGGATGTTATGGTGTCATCTAGCGTGAAGTCGTCCTGTTTCTCAGCGGTAGTGTAAATGCAGTTGATGTCTTAGTCTTCACTATTCACAGTTATTCACATCACATATGTAATAGCGCAGTAGTATTGGAGTTTACATATTCGTTTCACATTATGTTGGAATTACACTTAACTTGAACCATATTTTATTTTTTAATAGGAGATGTCACCTTATACACTTATTTTCTTCTTTCACATCTTTGTTTTAAAAACACACTACATCTTAGTTACATAGATCTATATCTCCACACTGTTAGTGGAAGCTAACAATCAAATAAAATGAATAATAAACATTTTGTGCAGAGCCCCGCTTGGAGCTGTTTACAGTTTGAAAGTCGCATCATAAGTCCTACATTGTTACAACAGGAAAATTGTAACGACGCGGAATGAATACCCCGCCATAATATAGTTCCAACTTTTAATTAGTACTACAGTCTTACAGTTAGATAAAATAAACAACTTGTCTACAGAATTTATTACAACTACTACTAGTGACTTTGAATTATTAATTATTTACATTATAGTTTACAGGTATTTTTTATTTAATGCCGGGTCGGTATGCAAGTTGGATCCGGTATACATAGGTCATAGCATGATAAATTTAATAAAGGGTTAACAGTTTTATTTTTGACTTTTGCTTTCTCAGTTTTAATTAATTATTTTAGTTAAATTCCCTTTTTAATTCTCATTACTATTATGAGTTAGTCCATGGGTATTTGGTTTAATAGTGCGATTTAATGGTTTTCACTAACTTCCCATTTTATATTTTTATTATTATTTTTTTTTATTTGTTTTAAATTTAAATCGTCACATACTCCGCCGCTTAAAAGAGACATGGGGGGACTTTTAATAAGGTGAATTCGCAAGTAAGGTACTGGTGCACACTTGTCGTTACTGTGTGAAGTTTCTCTCCTTCATCTCCCTTTTTCTTTCATTTATTTATTTGCATGAGTTATACACAACTTATTTCTTTTGAGTATCAAACAATATATATATATATATATCCTTACAAACTAATTCTTAAATTACGTAAAATTCACACTTAATGACTACATATTAAAACACATAAACTTCTTCTTATTTCTATTACTTAAATCTACTACCGGTTTTTTCTTTGGGTTTTAGTTACTCTCTTCAGAGAGTTACTCTCTAAATAATTTATTACTAGTGGTCAGGTAGTGGTCAGCTGACTACTCATTTCGCTCATCTTTCGCTGAACAGGATCTAAGGTTGATCAGGCATCATTCCTAATTCTACGATTAGCACTTAGCATGGTTACTCAGGTACAAGATAACTTGTCTACCTAGTATTACCTTTTTCTAGTTTTCGCTCTGCCATTTCCTTTTTTTTGTTATACAATTTTATCTGCGAAATATGTGTTCTTCGTACATATTCTTGAGTCGCAGGTTCGTACAGGGCTACTGTAACTGGGGTTAAGTACTTCTGGATTTGGTAAGGACCACACCATCGGTATGATAGTTTAGAGGTGGTCTTATCAATTGCACTGCTAGTCGGGTGTGTTTTGTACATTACTAAGTCACCGATTTGGTACCTAACTAAATTGTTATTATTACTTCTCTCGTGATATTTTCGCGATTTCTCTAAGTTCGCTCTTAAATTTGCGCGAGCTTCATTCCAGATTTTTTTAATATGCTTATCCTTAATTTGCTGAGGTAGCAAGTGATGTATTTTCCATTTTGTGGACAAGGGGTGGTTTGGTTTGTATTTATACAGTAACTTAAACGGGGTAGACTTATGTCCTTCGTGATAAGCTGAATTAAAGGCGTATTGTATCCAGGATAGGCTCTGGTCCCAAGACGTATGGTCGTTCGCATGGTAGGCTATTAAAGCAGATTTGAGGTTTCGCAAATACCTTTCAGCAATATTGCCTTGCGGACGATACTCCGTAGTGGTAATATGGTCTATCCCTAACTTGAAACACATATTCTTAAATTCCTTCGCCTTAAACTGGGGTCCGTTATCTGACACTAGATGTACAGGTGTACCATAATCTTTAAATAATCTCTCCTGTAATATCTTTACAGTGGTCGACGCTAACGCTCGCCGCATGGGATACATCCAAACAAATTTGGTGAACGAATCTACACATATGAGTAGCATAGTATTACCTGATTTAGATCGAGGGTAGGGACCTGAAAAGTCTAAATAAAGTTTAGAGAACGGGGTAGTAGGGATTTCTGAAATTAATTGGCTTATTTGACTGTTTCTTGCCGGCTTGCTGAGCGCTCATAACTTACACTTTTTTACGAAGCTAGCTATTTCGCTGTTCATATTGTTCCAATGATATTCCTTACGAATGCGATGTATTGTTTTATTTATTCCCATATGTGCTCCAATGGTGGATGAATGTAAGTATTCCATCAGCATGGGCTTAATTACATCAGGAGCGATTATTCTTACTTCGTTTCCATTTGCTATTCTGTGGCATAGTATTCTTTTACTCAATACGTATTTATCTGATTTAATTCCTTCCTCGAGTTGTTCTATAATTGGCTTCAGAAGAGGGTCTTGTTGTTGATACTGAGCGATGTTGGTAAACGCAAGGGGGAATCCGGTAATTACGGTGTTAACAACGGGTGTTTCTAGACTCTCCTTGCTTTCGGGAGTATTAGTGGGCGACTGGAACATACGGGACAGGGTATCCGCGACTACATTTTGTGTACCTTTAATATGTTGTACTTTGAATTTGTAACAGTTTAACCTCAATACCCATCTTCCAATGCGTCCTAACTGTTTAGGGTGATTCAGTAACCAAGATAATGCTTGATTATCAGTTTCCAAAAGGAACTCTTTATGTTCTAAAAAAGGTTTAAACTTCTCAAAAGCAAATACAATAGCTAAACATTCTAATTCATATGCGGAATATTTCTTTTCTTAGTCACTCAAAGTGCGTGAAGCGTAACTAATTGGTAGTCTACAGTTTTCTATTTCCTGATAGATTACTGCATCTAAGGCTACACTTGAACTGTCGGTCTGAACTACGAAAGGTTTAGTAAAGTCTGCTAGTTGTAATACTGGGGGCGATATGATGCTTTATTTTAGTTTTTCGAACGCAGTTTGGTGTTGTGGAGTCCATTCAAATTTCGCTCCCTTCTTCCTTAAGGCATTCAGAGGTGCAGCTATTTCGGCTAGATGGGGAATATATTTGTGGAAATAATTTATCATTCCCAAAAATCGGGCTATTCCTTTTGCATCCCGCGGTGGTAAAAATTCTCTGATCGCACGGGTTCGTTCGGGGTCTATGCTTACCTTTCCGTTGGCCTTCACGATGTGACCTAAAAATGAAAATTGTGGGACTGAAAAATTTACCTTTTTGGGATTAACTGTTAATCCGGCTTTCTGTAATCGAGATAACACTTCACGTAGATGTTTAAGATGTTGTTCCATCGATTCGCTGTAAATTACAATGTCATCCAGGTAGTGATACACATATCTAAATTTTATATCATGAAATAATTTCTCTAATAGTCAACTACATACGGAACTTCCTTGTGATATTCCAAAGGGTACTCTCGTAAATTGGTACAGGTTGAAAGGAACAGCAAAAGCGGTTAGACGTTTGGATTCTTCCGAAAGGGGTATTTGGTGAAATGCTTGATTTAGATCCATTATAGTAAAGACTTTCGCTTTGGTGAAATAATGAAAAGCACTGTGGATGTCGGGAAGCGGGATAGATTCAAATTCTATTCGTTTATTTAATTGCCAGTAGTCCACAACTAGTCTATGTTTGTCGTGACCTTTTGGTACTAAAAATGAGGGTGATGAATACGGTGAAGTAGAGGGTCGATGACTCCTTGTTCTAATAACTTGTTGATATGGTTCCTCATTACTTCCATTTTAGGCGGCGATAACTTGTATGGGGGAAGGCGTATTACTTTGTGGTCGCTCAGATTGATCTTGTATTCTATTAGGTTCGTTAGTCCTAGCTTAGGGGTAAGAACAATGGAAAACTCTTTTATTAGTTTCTGCATTCTCAGCCTATCTCTACTTCCTAGATGAGATAATTCAGACTCATGGTGTACTATATGTGCAGTCGACGATCCAGTACTTTCTTGTCCTTCTGTTTCACAATCAAAATTATACTTCCGTGTACGGTCGAATCTAAAATAATATTTCTTCTCGTGGATGTCAAGAATTATTCCCGTTTTACTGATAAAGTCAGCTCCCAATATTAAGTCGGGTCCTAAATCATCACATACTAACATTGAAAAAAACCACGTTAGATTCTTAATTTTTACCTTAATGGTGATGCTGAGTTTTATCACTATATTTTGTTTATTGGCAGTAGCACATTTTATATTCACAGCTTGACTGCGTTTCACTAGGTTGTGTTCGAATAATTTATCCGCTAACCTCTGACTGATTAAGGTTCTAGTCGATCCAGAATCGATTAATCCGAGGGTGGATGTAACACCTAGGTCAACTTGTATTAAGGGCAATAGACATTTAGTCCAATCATATTTAGTTATCGCGTTACATTTCTCAATAAACCTTCTAACATAGGGATCTACTTTTCTAGTGTTCTTTTTTTTTTTTTTTTATTCTCGTTGATTTCTTTGTGTTTACCGGTTCTCCAAGATGCTGCGGAAGACACAGGATTTCGGGTCTCCCTGCCTTACATGTTTTTTGGATTAGGTTGTTTACGATCGTACTGCTTCCGATTACAGTTTCTACTTATGTGTCCATACTTAACGCAGTTATAACACATATTTTTATTACGAGGAGTATAGCTTGCTTCCGTTTTAGGTTGCGTGTCATTAGATTTACCAGGGTTGTGCAAATTGTTCGGTCTATTAAATAATCGCCTTTCACGCTGGGTTTGCACATCGGGCACCAGGGCTTGCATTTAATTTCTACTCGGCTCGGTTGATTTCAAAGCATGTCTGTTCTGATCTGAGTACCATACATTCGACGAGTGAATACTGCATTGTTCGAGATCCGCAAAGGTGTTGGGTCTGTTTATTAACGCTAAACGAGATCTTTCTTCTGGAGACAATCCTACTAAATTGGTATCGACCATCTGTCTCTCACTCCAATCTACTTGCAGTAGTCGAGAAGACTCCCTGATGTCAGAGATGTAATGGGCCAGTCTCTCATGAGTTCCTTGTACTCGCATAACGGTCTTTCTTTTAAGTTCCTCATAAATTCCGGTGGGAATAAAATATTTTATGATAGTAGTATGCAGTTCTTCTACTGGAAGGGTAGAGCTTAATGATTCTAGCACACAATTCTTTAATGGTGGTTTACATTTCGGTAGGAGGACTTGCAAAATTTGCCAGTCATTTAGTTGCTGTAAATCCTTTATCTGCAGGAGGTATTTGATGAAATTTAGTAGTTTAGTAACATTCAAACCATCCGTGTATGGAATTTCAGCTAAGAGTTTTTCTACGGGGTGAGTGATTTTTCCGTAGAGGTCAGCATTATAATTTACGTGTGGCATACCTTTAGGAGGACCAGATGCTGCCTTAGGGGTAGTCAATTCGTACATCCCTGAGCGATTTTGGGAACCACTGGGAGGTGGGGCTTCAGATATTGTCTGGGTATTTATGTCCCTATTTGGGTTTTGCTCTCGAGTCGGTTGTATTTTCGATACGGAGGGTGAGTCCTGATCCGTGTTGGGGGGGGGGTTCTAACGTAGGAGATTGAACTGGGGAGATGTATAGTTTCTTCAAGGATTTTTCAATTTCATCCATTCTGAATGAGTCGGACTTTCTTCGCAATTCATTGATAATAGTGGGTAATTGGCGTAAAGCCTCATCCGCAAAACTTTGGACTTCGGGAGGGATTACCGGGAGGTTAGGCCAGTTTAACAAATTTTTCATTCGCCGGGTTAAATGTTCTATCCTTTGAGTTGTCCGCAATATTACCGCAGGAGATTTCTCGTCTTGAAGAGTTTGGGACAATAAAGTCAACTCACTATACTTGGCATAACAAGTTTCTCTCTCGCTCTTATAATCAAGTCCGCTTAAGTTACTTAACTCCGCGGGTGTATCAAATCCACTTTCGCGTATAGACTTGCGCAATTGCGCGTCTGTTACATTCGCATGGGGTAAACCACGTAAAAGAGCTTCATAGGACAGTTCGTCTTTTAATAGTAAGTCTGGATTAAATAGGGCCATGTTTACCTTATATCTAGCACACTAAAACTTATTCTACTACACTATACAATTATTGCATACACACTTTAGTTCATGGTAAAACATTTGCATTGGTTGTAAGAGAATTACTTAGCATCTCCGAGAAAGAGAAAAAATTCACACAGACGTCAACTTTACTTTCAACGATCAGCTGTTACGCTGGAATGTGGGTCAAACTAGTTTTTTTTTTAAACAATGGCATAGTAGTATGTGTAAGAAGGGGAGAATCACACTCGAGGGTGAGAGAATGTTATTGTTCTATTCAACAATAGCTGACGGCTTCCTTTACAGACATGTACCGGCTTGCTTCAACGAGGGTGGTATGTGCGATGCGCAACGATATGCGTTTTAAACAAGTTACAGCCCGTTATTAAGCTGAGTTTTAGTTATTATTTAGTTTTACGTACTAATTTTAATTTATCTAATTCTGCTACTAGAGAGGAGTAGAATTTCACTTACAATTTATTTACACGTAATTGAACTTGTTTTATTTAGTCAATTGTTTATATAACTCACCGTGGCAATAGAAATACAAATTACATATTTATGCAGGCATGTACAGGAAAACTACAGGTCTTGAATTGTCGCAAAATAGACGTGTTAGAGACTGAACATTTTGACAAGTACCTACTTGAATTGGTGTAATACAATAATAGCTTGTATTATTTTCACGTATATTAAGTAAATCATATACGAGCATGTGCGTAATCTCACACAAAATTAATATTGTCACTATTATTCTTTTATGCTACTTAGCCTTTTTGTTTTACACACAATACATTAACTGAGTGCATAGATCTGCAGAGTGCCGCAGCCGCATCTTATATGAGACACTACGTACACTAACATTTTATATAAAAGCAGAGTGGCGCATTTTATATGTGTCACTCTGTACACAATTAAATTCTTTTTTACAAAGCAGAGTTGCGCATTTTATATAGTGTCGGCTACGTTATAATCCAGGGAACCCGTGATAATTGACTCTGGCCAATTATACAGGCTGCCTACGTTGTAACAAACTAAAAAAATTAAACACATCACTAACAATAATTATAAGTACTCTAATAAAAGGAAACAGGAGAGGGAATTTTGCTGATTTATGCACTCAATTTAGTATGTAACAAAGATGACATCCCTTTATTTACGTATGATTGATAATACATTACAAATAAAATTTTTACTTACACAGAAATTGTAAAGGGGTTTTCTCTATTAAAAAATGATCATACAGATAATGTATTTACCTCGGATCCGAGTCTCTTTAAACTAGTTATGAATTTTCAAATTTACTCTACTTCTTTAGTCAATTACATTATTACTTAAAATACCATTTGAAGAATGGTATTATTTAGTTGAGCGATGTTTCAAAGTTACATCACAAGAGTTATGTTACAACGTATGATTTCTGAAATTACTTGTTACACCATAGTAATGCTTAACGCTTAGAGATTGTCATTTAAAAGTCTTTTTCATTTAAAATTACTTATATTTTAAAAGATACATTATTCACGGAAGACGAGCTTCCGCGTCACCTCTAGTTAAATGTTATCTGACCATGTCCTGCCGCGTGATTCTTCTGTACTCTCTTAGTCGTGGCTTGTCATCGTGGTAGTCTTTCCAGTGGATGTCCTCGGAGTCAACTAATGATGAAGTGGATGTTATGGTGTCATCTAGCGTGAAGTCGTCCTGTTTCTCAGCGGTAGTGTAAATGCAGTTGAGGTCTTAGTCTTCACTATTCACAGTTATTCACATCACATATGTAATAGCGCAGTAGTATTGGAGTTTACATATTCGTTTCACATTATGTTGGAATTACACATAACTTGAACCATATTTTATTTTTTAATAGGAGATGTCACCTTATACACTTATTTTCTTCTTTCACATCTTTGTTTTAAAAACACACTACATCTTAGTTACATAGATCTATATCTCCACACTGTTAGTGGAAGCTAACAATCAAATAAAATGAATAATAAACATTTTGTGCAGAGCCCCGCTTGGAGCTATTTACAGTTTGAAAGTCGTATCATAAGTCCTACATTGTTACAACAGGAAAATTGTAACGACGCGGAGTGAATACTCCGCCATAATATAGTTCCAACTTTTAATTAGTACTACAGTCTTACAGTTCGACAAAATAAACAATCGAGACTTTTCTTGTCTACAGAATTTATTACAACTACTACTAGTGACTTTGAATTATTAATTATTTACATTATAGTTTACACGTATTTTTTATTTAATGCCGGGTCGGTATGCAAGTTGGATCCGGTATACACAGGTCATAGCATGATAAATTTAATAAAGGGTTAACAGTTTTATTTTTGACTTTTGCTTTCTCAGTTTTAATTAATTATTTTAGTTAAATTCCCTTTTTAATTCTCATTACTATTATGAGTTAGTTCAGGGGTATTTGGTTTAATAGTGCGATTTAATGGTTTTCACTAACTTCCCATTTTATATTTTTATTATTATTTTTTTTTTATTTGTTTTAAATTTAAATCGTCACAATAGATAACCGCGGGCGTGTGTGTGAAACACGAGTGTCAGCTACGCCGAGGTCAACTGGCATCTGGTCATCAACAGTTGATCGACGGACCTCGACGGGAGTGTGGAGTTCGACATACAAGTAAACACAACAACAAGTAAACGACAGTAGTTGTAAAAAAAAAGAATAATTAAACTCTTTATTTCAAAGACTTAATATTTCAATAAATACCGTAATTTTATGTTTGAAAACTTAATAAGACAAAAGTATAATTTGTGTTAGTTAATAAATTTCCTACCTCCAGATATAGACTCTGTTTTATATTAGTATTATTATTATTATTATTATTATTATTATTATTATTATTATTATTATTATTATTATTATTATTATTATTATTATTACCTATCTATGCAATATTTATTTTGATATGCTGCAAATATATATCACGCAGTTATATATCAAGGCGGCTTGCGTGAGCGTAACTGAGATGTGCTCATATAATGTGTCTAAAAGGCGTTCCCTCTACCACCTGCACATGCACTGCTAGCTTAATAATCCATTTCCCTCAAAACATCTTCTCTTCTGTGCACGTTTCGAGAAATCTGACGATTTTCCTAGAAAAAGATTCGCTTCTAAAGCGTTGTAACATTAAATGTAGATTAATTGATGGTAACATTAATTGGTAAATGTTTAGTTTTCTTCTGAAGAAGTTTGCGTGTTAATGTCGCATGGGTGAGCTACGTGAAAAATAAGAACTTAGGACAACATTATTGTAGTAAATTGTCAATCAAAATCAACAAAACTTCTTCTTCTTCTTCTTCTTCTTCTTCTTCTTCTTCTCCGCTTCAAGGATTAGATTATATACACCTGTTCCTGCACCCATCTCATCCTACGACCCACGTCTCTTCTACCTATAGCTTTATAGTTCAGTGCCGCTTTGGCAATCGATGCTCTGTCATCCTTTGCAGATGACCCCACCATTGTCTTCTGTAAATTGAAATACTTTCATTTATGTCCTTTACTTCGAGTTCTGTTCTGATGTCTTCATTCCTTATTCTATCTTCCAATGTATAATTTAAAATGTTTCGAAGAAACAGCATTTCAGCACTCTGAATCTTGCCGTTTTCCTTTTTCGTCATGACCCACGCCTCATTATCAACAAAGCTAGTCAGCAAAATATTGTATGAAGAATCCATCCTCACTCTGTCACGTTCTGTCTGTCTGTCTGTCTGTCTGTCTGTCTGTCTGTCTGTCTGTGTGTGTGTGTGTGTGTGTGTGTGTGTGTGTGTGTGTGTGTGTGTGTGTGTGTGTGTGTGTGTGTGTGTGTGTGTGTGTGTGTGTGTGTGTGTGTGTGTGTGTGTGTGTGTGTGTGTGTGTGTGTGTGTGTGTGTGTGTGTGTGTGTGTGTGTGTGTGTGTGTGTGTGTGTGTGTGTGTGTGTGTGTGTGTGTGTGTGTGTGTGTGTGTGTGTGTGTGTGTGTGTGTGTGTGTGTGTGTGTGTGTTACTAACAATGTAATAATAGAGATTCATCCATTTCATCCTGGCTTTTCTGTCCATTGCACGTCCAGTCTCTTCTCCTAGTTGTAGGTATTACACTGTAGAGTGTATTTACTTTCAGATACAGTATATAAATTCTTAGGCGATAGTATAGGTGTATTCGTTCTACTATGGAATGTTCAGTTTTTTACCGTTCTCAAACGATGTTTTTAAGCAGTTCTTAATGACAATGTGTCCAGTCAGAGTATTCTTCTCTTTCCTAAATTTTTAATCAGCGTATGTTTTTCTACCACAGTATGCACTATCTTAAAACGAGCCATAAACCAACAGAAGGAGCTCGGGAGCGCAGCCCGATAAGCGCCAGTTTCTACTGATACTGCGGGCACATGTGTTTGTAGCAGAAAGAAATTAGTATGCCCATCCTCGTAGCAAATAAAGTAGCGCGCAAGTCTGCGGAAGCTTAGATTTAATTTTGAGATTGCACCGTTGTCTGACTACACATCTGAAATACGGCTCTTATGCCTCCTTTCCGCAGAAGAATTGATTCATGCTGGTGTGGGCGGTAGGCCGAAGGAGCCGTGGAATGTCAGCCGATAGTTACCGCGGGAAGCAGTTGCACAAACCCGGGCCTAGACGACAACGCAGCCGAGCCGGCTGTAGCATATCCTGTGTACATATGTAATGCATACTAGGCACAGATCCATGGCTTCATCAGGAATTTATCCTTGGAAACTTAAAACGTAATGACGTGAGTGGCCGCTGTAGAGCTTCTACTGATTTAGGTATAATGACGTAAGCGAGGTCGGCAGACTTCTCAACAAGGCGCTTGACCAGTCTCGCGGAAGCCTGGGCTAAAACGACAGCATAATTGAGGAGGCCTGGCACTTTTCCATTGTAAAATTCCAAAACGTGGGTTGCAGCACTAGACCACCAGTACTGCCTGCTGAATATTCCAGGCGGTAGATCACAGGAACGTGTGTGATTCTGCTTGCCTACCAGTGACGACTCCGTAAAATACTGACGACTCCAAACAAATTTTTTCCAAGTTGTTTTTTTTCACTTATGTGCTTTTAGTAGTCGTAATTTATGTCTTCATGATAAATGTCATTTTACAATGTTAGACTCTAGTCTCTCTTCCTTTGTCAGTGCTTCAACGCCATGTAATTTTACTTCTTAGGTGAAAATTATATGATCTTCATGGCTTCGTAGGCCTGTTTGTTGCACTGATATTTCTCGTATGCAGATACGCGTATATCTGTTTCTCCGTGTTTATTTCGAATCATAATCTTGTAGAAGGCTTTAATTTCTATCTGAGCTTCTTGAAATCCTCCCCAAAACTTCATACGTAATCATCAAACTCCTTCAACTGGAAGTACAATTCCAACTGCTACGCCATACTCATATAATTTGCAATACAAACTCAAAGTATTGTGCCGTGGAAATGTATTACCCCGGCGAGTTTAAAATATCGCGCCGTGACGTCGTAGCAGAAGACAGGCAAGGTCGACGTAATGTAAACGCCACTCCGGCGAGCGGTAACGAGATTCCGTGTGCTGTGACTGTTTCACAACGACGTAATTAAGTGGACGAGCGCGTCAGCTGTTTTGTACAATTTTCTGCCCTCGTGGGACGGCAGGCGCCGACATTCGGCCTTTTTTCTTCTTTTGCACTCAAACGGGACACTGGTCTGGCGGCATTATAAATTGAGATTCATCCTTTAAAATGAGTTGGTGATCTGTTAAAGAGCTCCAGGGTTCCCGCCTAGCCGGGGGGGGGGGGAAGGGACAACGGAGATGGAGACAGAACATTAGTCTTCATCTGCAGAATATCGCAGCACCACCCCAACGCCGTCAGACCTCTAGAAATTCCCACACTGCCAGCTTAAAACGACTGCCCAGGATGCAAATGAAGCACAGGATTTCGGGGACACCAGTTGTTGCACCATAGTCAGCATCATCGAGCATTCTGAGTAACCATAAATCTTCTAAACACAGGTGGTTTAGAATTATCACCTTTTCTCTTCTCTTTTCTTTTCTATTATATTTAGAATAGTTAAAGAATTAACTATTCCTTATATTTTAATCCACAAAAAATAGCAAGGTGAAATGAAATGAACAGCAACCTGATTTCAAACATGAAATGAAAGACATCTTCATAAACAGTAATTTCAGATGTTCAGTGACTAACTGTCTGTTATAGCATGTCCGGTGGGCATATGGTGACTAGTGTAATTAACTGAGTTAAAGAATCTTCCTGTTGAAGAATGTCAATTACTATGCTGTATTTTATAGAACATCATTTGCCTTTTGTTGTGATTAATTAGCTAGCAAAATTTAAAAATGTTAGTTGAGCAGTTTAATTACCTGTTTCTTATGAAGATAAAATGTCCTTAACAACTTATACTTAACGGCCCCGGAGTGGCGTTTACATTACGTCGACCTTGACTGTCTTCTGCTACGACGTCACGGCACGATATTTTAAACTCGCCGGGGCACTACATTTCCACGGCACAGTATCAATTAGCAAAATTAAGACATTTGGATTCCGAAAAGGTCAAGCTTTCGGAATTCATAAGGAAACTTGTAAGTGAAAATGAGAAACTGAATACAACACAAAGTTACAAGTACTTTTGTTTAATAATTATCTTTTCACACCGGCAAATTCAAAACCTTCGATTTCATATAAAGATACTGAAGAGTATACATAAGACATGAAGATAAACTAATGCTCCCTCCTTATTATGTAGCAATGAATCAAGAGGAATAAGAAAAATTTTGGTCACGTTCTTCGCTGCAGAAATAAGATTCTTGAAATTGTTAAAAGTGGACTAGAATTTGGAATGAATAGATAAGAAGCTGCAATAAATAAGATATATATTGTAACGTTACCAAATATGGTAGTTACATAAAATAAGCTAATATAACGTCAAGTAAGAGAAAAGCATGAAAGTATGTCTAGATAAATAAACCTATGTGAATAAAAGTGTGTATCTACAGATATATTAGTATAACAATCCAACGATGAGGAAGAAAGTATTAACATAGCAGCATCAAATACGAAATGAAGAAAGAAAATGACCATGAGCCAAAACAAAAATATCAGTAACCAGACCCAATAGGATCCAACAGTGAGGGGAACCAACAAAATAAGGACCAATAAAATCCAACAGTGAGGGGAAATCACAAGAATAATACCATTACCAACAAAATAACGACAATACAAATAAACTCCAACAGCGAGGGAAACAAATGAAGATAATGACTACAATGAAAATATTGAAGAAGACATTCAAACCTAAAGAAGAGGAAAAGAAGAAGGACAAGGAAACGTACCATGAAGAGAGAAGAAAATGGAGAGACCATGCAAGGACTCATCATTCATCAAGTGTACTAGAGACTATAATAGTAACCAAAGGAATAGTGATTATCAAATATGAAAAGAAAAACAGTGTTTAACATTTAAGGAACTACAAACAATTACAGTGAGTACTTAATATAGATGTGAAAACCTGTGACCAGTTAACTAATTCTAATCTAATAAACCACACAAACAATTCCAGTGATAAGGTTTATAGTGTAAGAAAATGCGTTAATTTCATAGTGAAAACAGCAAGAATTAAATAGTCAAATATACACAGACAATTAGTGTGACTAATTTAATAAAGATTGTGATCCACATAGATAATCATAAGACCACCAGAATAGAATAAAATCGAACAATTATATTATTGTTCATAGAGAACTGACAATAAAAACCTTTGTTATATATCAAACGAATGTGACAGGAATTAGATACAACCAATGACAAGAAAGAGATTGTCATTAGTACAAAAAGATTTGTATTATTGTTTAAGAAGAAGTAGTGTAAACATGTGTATTAAAACAATTAAAATATTGTAATAAAATACCATACTGAAGTCATGTTAGTAGTAGCAAAATGCTGCATTAGAACATGTTGTACATTGTTACATAACCCCATAGGAAAGACACCTACGAAACAAAAAATAATACATGTTAATTTAACCAAATAACCATCAACTATAATACCAATCAAGAATTTGTTATAAGTAATGATACACCCCAGTAGACAGTGTATTATATTGCAATACAATGCAAATAAAACAGATCAAATATGATGGCACAAAGATAGGAAAAATGGAGCCTAGTATGCCAAATTAGTTAGACAAAGTACAGTATTAAAACAAGTACCAATGTTAATGAAAGTATTACCAGTAGTTAGATGAACATCTGGTACTACTGTGAGAACAGATTCTGAATATAATGACAATAGTTTTGTAACCAAAATATTGTAAACTAGCTAACTAAGAACACATAACCAGAAGTAAGCAGAAACAATGTAACCAACTAGTTAAGCAAGATACTTTATTAAAGCTTGAACAAAGATTGATAAGAGTGTTACCAGTAGTAAGAGGGACACCTAATGCTACTTTGAGAACAGACCATGACCATGAGAATAGTCATTTTATATATAAATTATTAGAAACCAAATGACCATGATGGTGGAATCCAAATGTAAACAAACAATGAGGAGCAAGTTATTTGTGGAAAATGCAGCATACAAACTTGTTTAAAAGTAGATAAAAATATTACCAAGGATCAGAAGAATGTCTGATACTACTTTGGAAATCTAAATCAAGCGTAACAATAACAATTTAATTATTGTTTTAACAAAAATAACTGACTACCATGCTATGACATAATGTAAACAGACCCATTACTAGAAATTGAAGGGTTCTCAGATAGCTAAAAGCTAGCAATTATATTTAGGGAATTAGGTACTATAAGTGTACACTAATTGCATTTATTACATAATCTAACTTGTATAGAAAAAACCAGAAGTAAAGTGACAATTGTAAGAAAAGAGATAGGAGGGTACTAAAACAATGTAAATAGTATATGAAATACAGCCCTGTACATATACTCAAGTATAAAATTATGTAAATAGACGTTTCTATTATTATTAGGTTACAATATCAGTGTTATTAGATAAGAAAAACTAGTTTTAAGTACATTTGTGAAAAATCAAATATGGACGCCCAAAGACGCCATAACTAGATATTGTTTGGGTAACAATTATTCCCAAGTTTTGTATTAAACAAGTTGAGATATGGACTCAGAGCGTTTAATTAAAAGTGTTTTAGTATAAATAAATAAGTTTGGTGTAATAAACTTATTAAATATAAGATGCACCATAAAAAATCAATAAAATCGTTATAGTGATTGAAGTAATGGACGGATTATAATCTTGTTTGGACTTTAATTAAAGCGCAGGATGTCCGCAATTTACTGACACTAACCGTTTAACGATAAGACAAATATTAAGAAAGTTATTACGAATTTAAACTTTTCAATTATTTTTTGTACCAGTGCTGACGTCATATAGCCTCAAACGCAAACGCCAAAATTGGTAAAAAATTAAATATTTTAAGAAAATAAAGTGCTTTGGGTTAGACAGTTTAATCATTTCAACCAATCGGATGAATGAAAATTGGCAGACAAGCCACAGACGCTTTGAAGGAGCAGAAGAGTCGTCTATTAGCCATCGAACGAACAGGTCATGTCACTCAGCGGACGAAACATGAAGAAGTTTATTTTTTGAATTGTGCGCGACATGTGAACATCAGTAAATCAACACACATATAACCTACAAACCACACCAGCATAAACGAGTTAACTGTGCGGAGTGTATAATATTTAAATACGATCAGTGTACAATATCGATCGTATTTACGAGTGTGGTGAAAAAAATAAAAACAGGGAGTACATTTCTTTTTTATTAACTAACAATGAAACAGAAATAATATTTCTGTAAATACGTAATGTTGATATACTACGCAAGTCAGTAATAGCGAAGTATCAAAAATGATGATGGAATTTATCAGAATTAATGAAAGTATTAATTCGCAATTATTAATATGTCGAATAAATATTTTAATTATTTATCATAATTAAAAGAATCATATTTGAAGTATTTATTACAAAATACGAGCAATATCAATAGTCGCTCAATTGACTAACGTAGTTTTCTTGATTTTTCTATATTTGAAGATAAATATTTTAACTTTCATGCGAAGGAGTATTGTATGATACTGATAATGACACATCAAAACTATTATAAATAATATGTATATACTTAGATTAAGAAGAAATAAATATTAAAGATAATTAACCATAATAACAATCCACGTTATGAGATAACCTTAAAGTCATAACTGTAACTTGCCACTTTCTCTGTTACAAGTCTGTTCTCAAGTAAATCCAAACCAGATGGAAATAATAACAAGAGTTTTTTTTTAATAAATTTTTCTCTTGTAAGTAAATAATTCCCAAAGTGAATTATTAAAATAAAGTAATACATTTCAATAGTGCAAGCTAACGCACTCGTTGATTGTCTATTAAATACTGTATAATGCATGCGGATTCCCGCGTACGATAATACCATAACTATCAGTTATATGGTACTAATTTACTATTTTTATATTTGTTTGTTTGTTTTTTAATTATTGTTCAATTGATATTATTATTAATGCCACATCTTGTACCTGGTATCATGCTACTTAAAAGAACCACACGAACATGGTAATTAACTGATATAAGAGGACATAACCTCTTAAAATTAAAACTATTGTATGACCAACAGGCTTACCAGCCTTGAGGCCAAGCAGAGTCTTATTTTAAATTTTGTTAATTGTAATTATTATCCGTAAAGTTATTAGTAACTGATTGTCAATTTTTAAAAGATTTTATAACGGCATTAACCGTTAGTAAACCTCTACATTTTATTACCAGTGGAAAAAGAGTATTATTTCAAACTTAAATTAGCTCATTTAATATTAGTCAGTTCTACCAAAAGGTGGCGGAAGAATTCAAACATTTCTAATAACTCAGAACTTTATTTAGCTATCATATCATTTTATTGTGCATGCTAGTCACATTGGATATTCAATCAGAATATCTATTTGTATATGCAGTGTGTATATTTCAGCTGAGTCGTCACCGAACAGGACTACAATATCCACGTGTGGTAAGTGGGGGAGGTTACTAACGGAGTGCGAGAAATATTTTGAATTAGAGAAGTGAACCATCGATACCCACATATTTGGCAATTACAATCAAACTAATAACAATAATAATTATAATTTGAACATTTTATAAAACAACATTATCGTAGATACCGGTGCGTATCTGCAATTACACTACAACACCACTATATCAATCAATGGAACATCAGTATCGTTGTATTACAACGTGGCGCTCCACCGCGGGGCAGAATTGATTGAAGATCACACTTCAATACTACTATATGTACTACATCGATACGTTGTATTACAATATGCTGCGCGCGTGCGTGAGATAGAGAGATAGAGAGAGTGTACGCGCGCGCGCGCGCGTGTGTTTAATAAAAGAAACCATCGAGCCGTAAAGATTCAAATGAAAATAACATCTTGATAGAATATGAAAAAGAAGGACCTAAATATGATAAACATATAGGAAGCGAAGACTTGGGGTGAATGGATAGCCTACACATGCAGAACATCTTTCACGTTTCGAGTAATACGTTTACAAAAGCGCAAGAGGATCCACCATAATCTTTAAACCGCTGTTTCATTAATGCCACTTCTCACTACGAAAGCCGGTTTATGACCTTTTCTCTGTTCAAAAAAATGTTCCAATGCCTCCATGTTACAACTTTGTTCCTTACAACTTGATCACGATGAAGACGTCAAACAATATACGGACGTTGTGCTTAATGACCTCCATTCTTCTTGGCTGCCTGTTTGCATGTCTGCATTTATTAAATTGAGTTATGGAAGCACGTCAAGATATTATTAAAATGAACATGTGATTGCCGCTATTAAATCACTCAGATAACTGCGACCTTAATACATAGCATAATACAATATGTGCCATACAATACGCGTCACGTATGACGTTCATGTGTGTGCATATTGTACGTTGCACACACACACACACACACACACACAAAATTCCTAGTGTTCTGTACAAAGCGCGCGCGCGCGCGCCTGTGTGGACGCTAACGTTAACCACATGTGATTTTATTTTTTCTTAAATAATGTTGGTTAATACTGGTTAATCTAAAAGTATTGATGAATTTGAAAGTATTTTAGTCGACTTCTAAAGGTAGCTGATTGTGTACGTCCAGTTATCAACACGAAACAGACGATATTACGGTAATGACAAGATGTTCTTACGTTAATAGAAACAGGATAAACATAACGAATTTTTATAAATTTGATTGAAGGCGATGTCGGTTTCTAAACCGAAAGATAATCAAGTAGATAATTTTCTGTGAATAATTTGTTTTCCAAAAATAAAAATAAATTTTTCCAAACAACATGTTTACTTTTGCGTTCACTTTAAATTTTCTTACCAGACTTTCATCTACAGTTGATAGTTCTTCGCATAACTAACAGTTTGTGACTGGTTTATGTTTCGATTCCAAAGTAATCGAAACTCTGTCCTATATTTATAGTTATAGCCAATGGCGGCTGATCTTGTCGGGAGCAGGGAGGCGGTGCTGCTGTTTCCATGAATGTGTCGCTATTTAGGCCTACATTTCTCCCGCACTTATGAGTGCCATATTAGTATAGACTATACAAATCTGTACAAAATTTTTATAAACATACCAAAATTTTAAAACTCGTTAGGCTGCACTTACGGCTGCTATTTTAAAACAATATGTAGGGTATATACTAGTCTGAAAAGAAAAACTAAAAAAATTTGGTTAACAAAGAATAAACAAATTTTTTATAAAAACTGAATGAATGATAATAAATTTGTAAATTTTGTACTTGGAACCAGACGGCGTTGTCTCAACAAAATAGGCCTAATATTGGTAAAAGTACACGTAGGCCTACAAGTGTGTACATGTGTACAAGTGTACAATTATACATTAAGCCTATGGTACAATGTTAACCGCCTGATTTAATAAGAACGCACAACTGGCTGCAAAATGTTGTATATCATTAAGCAAATTAGTAGAAACCTTAAATTGTTTTTCTTGGCCTAGCGTCAGTAAATTTCCTTTCTTTAAAAAAAAAAAGAATAATAATTGTTTAAGTTTAAACTTTCATTACAAAATATTTAATTCAACGGCACTGCATCTGTTCTTCTGTATGTATTTGACTCGAGATCACTTTCTTCATCACAGTCGTCTTCTTCTCTTCTGTCAGAAGGTTTTATCGATGCTGCTTTCTGTTCTGTCAAAGCTGATAATCATGCTGTCTACTTCAAATATAATGACATATTTTCCCAGTATTAATTTCAATCTTCATAACGTGGTTACCCGAGCCAGCTCAATCTTCGATGTAAACTTGTAAGTTTCCGCTCGTACTAAGTTTTCAAGTTTTTTAACGACACATCACCAGATAAATTATGTCAATTAATGTAATTCTTTATTTTTACACACTGTAATTCAATCGGACTAAGTTCATAAGGTGGAAGCCCAAAAACTATATGTCCACGGGGTGATAGCAACTGATCACTTAACTGATACAGTGTTGCTTTCCGCATTTTTTCGTCACATTTACAACGCCATTTTTCTCAGGTAGTCCACCATAGTTCACTATATATCAGAGAAGACTTTGTGGGTGGCTTATTGATTTGCCTCACGTGGTGTGGTCACTCATAGGAGGTGAACAAAGACACTTTTTCCATGAACCACTTCTCAAAATTGTCTGCATGCATCTGCCTGTGATACATCTCTCCTGTGACACAAGCTACTTTAGAAACGAGTTCTGCGCCCGGTAAAAGAATATCTGATGAACCAATGTTTACAAGTTCAACATTTGAGGTAATGTTTGAGGTAAAACAATTCTTCACAGCACCAAAATGACATCTTTATTTTGTCAAAGCTTGTTAAAGTTCATGTTAGTGTCGACCCATGTCTCATCCAAATATCCAAATAAAAAAATGGTCTACCTGCTGCTCCCAACTTTAGTTATTTTTTGTAGGTATGCACGTACCCAATTAACTATATTTTGCCTTTGGTTTCAGACCTCCTTTTAGAAACGCACTTTCTCCGCTAAAAACCCATCTCCCTTAAACTTTCTGTAACGCTGTTGGTTTCCGTGGGAAACTGTTTTTCTCCCTTATAACAGGAAGTGTTTTAGTACACATAGGGACATCCGTTTTGTTCTTTACAAAAATTTTCATTTGCCTTATTATTCGTCTGACGAAATCAGCAATTACAGTCTTCACGTACAAGGGTTGCTTTTGGCTTTTCTCAGATGTGCTCGCTCAGACCTCCACTTAAGACGATGTAGTTTCGTTTTTAATTTTTCCCATATTTTTTCGTGACACCTTACAACGATAGACGCGAGCTCTGTTAGTCCCGGAAGAGCAATCGTAAGCTCCTTTTTGGTAGCTTTTTCTTCAGAGCATTTATACACGCGGGCAAGTTATATTCTTTCAGAACTAAGAATAGATTATCAAAACTTGCGTACACTGTCTACTATTACATATAGGTCCGTTCAAGTGACACAAAAACTAAAAACTTGATACATTTTGAAAATTTGCTTATTAACTCACGGACACGTTTTAAATTAACTTATATGAAAAAGTAATCATTAAATACAGCGATTAGTAACGTAAAATACACTATCCTATTAATCGTGTATACCTGCCTAACACATTGATTTAAATAATCAAGCAAAATAAGTCTTAAATCTATTTAATGAAACTTTCGAACTGACTCTGGGAACGGAAAAGGAGTAGGATTTAAGAGTATATGACGCTGAGAACGGAGAAGCAGTAGGATATAAGAGTAGCTATATGACGCTGGGAACGGAGAAGCAGTAGGATATAAGAGTAAGAGAAGGAGTAGCCTATATGATATAATTTTGACTTTTTAAATTTATTGTTCAGTGGTATTGATGTTAATGGTTTAATATCTCTACACTTTTACTCAAAAATCTTCAACAGATTTAAAGAATGAAAAAAATTATTTGTCCTACGATATGACGTCAAGAAATCTGGTACGTTTTATGTCTGATGAAAAAGTTTTATGTCTGGTAAGTTTTAAGTACCGGTATTAGAAGAAATAATTAGGAGGCAAAAAGCAAAGAATGTAACAAGGCAGCAAATACGTCTTGTCAGTTTGGGGACTTTTGAAGAAACTAAGAACAAATACAAAACAATCTAACAAGCCGATACATTGATTACTTTTGAAGAATGAAAGGAACATGATAGAAAATCTATAACTGAAGACCAGGTAGAATTTATAGCGGCGCAAGAACATTGGGATGCACATGGCGAAGATGACGAAGTTGAGGAATTAACATCTGATCAAGTGGTAATAGCAAAGATCCTTGACCTAGAAGAATATTAGTAGGCCTAATAAAGAATACCTCATGAAGTGTATTTGAAATACTTGGAGGAATCTGCACAAAATGCCTTATGGACGAGGAAGTCCCGTATGAATGGAAACAAGTCAGTAGAAAGGGCGAGCGGCAAAAATGCAAGAATTATAGTGGACTTACTGTGACAAGTTATTTTAGACGATTATACGAGCAAATTCTAAATAATCGGATAGAAGATACAATATACGTGTTTTGCTTGAATCAGCTTTGTGAAAAGTCTGTCAGCCGTGGCTGTACATTGTGTCTAACATTGATTGATTTGGATAATTGTTAGCGTTCCATTGTCAAACCTCTGGCCAGGCAGGTGGAAAAGACAACGTCGAGAAATGGCGATCTCAATCAATAACAGGCTCTACACGCTTGTATTCGCTGACGATCAAATTGTAGTAACATTGGACGAACAGGACTCCAATTACATGACCCGAAAACTCAACGAAGAATACAGATACAGGCTTCAACATGCATTTTGTAAAACCTGACAGTTGGTTATCCAAGCTAATGAATGAAGAAGCTAATGTGACAGCAGTTTCGCATATTATAAAAAAATAGTAGGTCTACTAACAAATAACAAACGATGGTAGAAGTGATGAAGATATCAGAAGCAAAATAAGAGAAGGGAAAATGAGCCAACAGGATTCTGTGCTTTGGAGTGGAAAAATTACCCACATAACCAATAAGATAATTTACCCTGCAGTTTTACAAAAGATGGTCATCTATGGCTGTGAAACTTGAGAGATACAGAGAAACTCCCGAAGGCTCCAAACAGTGGAAATGGACTTCAGGAGGAGATCTTTTGGAGTCTCCAGGCTCCAATGTATTATAAATGAGAAAATCAGGAAGCAAACTGCTGTAGACAAAACAATTTTAGATACCATAAATACGAAGCGCCTCAAATGGCCAAGTGGAGTTAATGCCATAAAACTGTTAACATGTACGACGGAAACAGGGTAGACCCAAGAAATCGTGAAAGGAGGACATTATATGATAAGATGGAAAAAAGAGGTTTGCAACGAGATTTGCAACAAAAGCCCTCTGGTATGTAGGATGCGAGAGACGTTACTCGCTATACATAAGCACAGTGGGAGGAGTTGGACGTCTGCTTATTTCTGGGGGAGGGAAAGGCGTCTAAATAACTAAAAATATGCTCAAGTAATACTTGAGCAGCCCCTTTTCACTGCAAAGCATCTATGAACGTATGTTTATTTTCTCACTATGTTGTTACAATATTGTTTTAGTACTGTAAACATCAAATGAGGAGTATTGTAATAGTCAAGCACCACTCACAAAAAATTTTTTGTAGTTAATAGAGGATTTTAGACTCGTTATAGCCCGCGAAGTTGGAAAGATTTATTATTGCCTTTGAATATGCCACTATCTTCTAATATGCCGTTTAGCTCCTAAATAATATAAATTTTGAAAATAAAAAACAAATAAGACAGATAGTATAACAACACAATGAATATAAGGAAATATATTTTAATAAAAATTTATTTGACGGTATGGTTGTTCTGTTTCTTTTTAATATAAATGCAACAGCAAACTTCGCGAGTTTTCGCAGTTACTTAAAAAATACTGCTCGTCAATATAGTCACAGTCCAAAATACCACCGTTCAAAATGTTACTGTTATTTTTAATTTTTATAACTAATTTTAATGTAAATTTAAAAATTTGATATGATAAAATTTTAACCACTGATATTTTGAATGCAACGTTACAAGCAGGAAGGTTTTAGGGCACATTTAGCAGCTGTGTTTTGACCGTGATATTAACTAGTACAATGTCTTAAAAGATGTTTTTGAGCAGCACATTTCTTAATCATGGTTATGTATGGGGGAGTGATAAGGGGGGGGAGAGAAGAGTGACCGAAAACAAGAAAATAAGAGGTATGTTATAAACACGTAAAAATATTAAAATTTCAGGCATAGAACTAAAAATTAAATTAAGAATTAAAGGTTATATAAAATTTTCCTTCTACGACGCCTTGTTGACTTGAAATAAATATAGGAAGTTATACAATTGTGACACTACCATTTATAATGTCTAATATGAACTTGTGAGCTGAATAATCTGGCGTGACTGGCTCGAGTCTTAATGCTACAGCTGTTCGCTATTCATTTTGTAGTAAGAATTTTATTTACGAGTCGTTATAGTTTCTTGTTCCCAGTCCCAAGACGTCTTTTTATGTTATTTGAATGCCTATTAATACACTGTGGGGTTCAAAATATGTAGAAAGAAGAAGAAAGAAGACAGATAGAAAGGAAGCGAATAGTAGAAAAAAGAACGAGGGTGTTAGAAATAGACGCTTGAATAGAGATAGATAGCAAACTGACAGACAGATAGACAGACAGACAAGCAGGCAGAGCTAGACAGAGAGATTAAAGGTAGACAGATACCCTCATTGCATATGAAAAAATATGCAACACTTTCTCAACATATGAGAAAGAGAAAAAGTGAGAGAGCATATTAAAAAATATTTTTTATGTTGGATACAAGATTGTTTTGTTGTAAGCTGAGTGAAATAGTCCACTCCGGCATACTGATGAGGAGTGAATTTCATTTGTAAAAAGAAGCCAGTGGTCAAAAATAAACATGACTATTTTGGCAGTTCCCGCATATTAGACGTTAGTTTTCATAGAAATCGAAAGAAAAAGATAAGGAAAAGTGTGTAACGTTTAGAGAAATACCACCGAGTACAGATAAAAAGTAAATTTTCTGACCAAAACTGTTCTGAATTTACTGAATCGTAAACCTGAAAATAGCTTCAAAACTTTCAACCATTTTGTGAAATGTAGAAATAGTGCCCTTTAATCAAATTTTTAGAATTGCTGTACTAGTACTAAGTGTTCAGGGACACACGTTCTCATATACGATTGACGCTGGTGAAAAATAAAAAAGTTAGATGAGTTCGGGGTTACAGAGATAATATTAGACAGAATTACAATGTTTCGCATATTCAAAGAAACGATCAGGCGACAGGTAGAATATAAGAAAAACATGTTGACCTTGTTTTGATGAAAATATTAGTTTAATCCTTGAAACTGGTGTTGCTATTGACGTTGAAGACATAAACATTTAATAATATGATATTATGATCACGTCACGTAATATAACTGCGAGTGATAATTGAACTAGGCAGTGATTACAACTGGCACGAACACCAAGACACAGTGCAAACACAAACACATTAAAAACAATGATATAGAGAACTCTGAGAAAGCCCAGATGCTCTATTACATGGAATCGATTAATAAACGAATGTTTCACGTATCACCAATGTGTTTCAGAGCTATATATGGATATAAAAATCGGGCTGCGATAAAGACAAATGTTGGCACAGTATGAAAATAGGACAGAGGATACACGCGAATAGGGTAGAAGACACATACACCAGTAGGACAGTGGGGCAGAGAACACGAACAAGTATGACAGAGGACACACACTATTCAGACAGAGGATGTGTGTCTACCAATAAGGCAGAAGACACGCACCATTTGAACACAGGAAGCACCAATAGGGTAGAAAACACATGCCAACAGAAGAAACTGAAGAGTCATTCCTAATATGCTATGTATCTATGCATATAGGCCTACTCCTATAGATCCCGCTGTACGCAATTTATTGTTAAACCTGTCTTTATGTAACGGTAGTATACATACTCTGATTTTACTATTTTTTTCAAGTCTTTGTTTCTTTCTTCACTGTTGTTTCTTTCACTGTTCTTTCTTTGTTTCTTTCTTGTGTACTTAGTGCTTTTGGATATAACGACATAATGGTGTCTTTCTGCGTATATCTTATACGTATGTTCGTCGGTCTTTTTGCTGAAGTGATTTAATAGTCCTTCTCCGTTTTGTGTACATGCTATTTCAAAGTATTACAATATAGTTATCCGTGCAGACATGTTTCTATGAACGTGGGTGTCCATAACTTATCCGACTACTTTACCATTTGCCATGATACGCTATATTACTCCCATTAACCTCTCCTTATTGAGGTGTAGACCTACATAAGTTTTTCCTTATATAGGAACATAAGTTCCTTCTATATAAACTGTTCTTTCTATGACTGTTATGTATAGGCAGCAAATTCTGTAATAGATTTCCATTTACAATTCCATTCTTCTCCAAATATAGTTTATTTCATTTCCTACTGTTCTGCTGGGGCACTATGTCATTCTGGCATAAATCGCCTTCTGAAATTACTTGGCCCGGGTTATTAGGCGTATCCATATCTTACTGAGAGGTTCGTGAAAAGAACCTTCCTACTCTGGAACTGCTACTGTAATAATTCGTTCCTTTCTCGTAATCAATAAGTCCTCTCCCATTTTTACGTTTAAAGAGGAGTGTCACTACTTTGCTCTCTTCTTTTCTCGAACCACTCTTCTACACAACATAATACAAATTTTAATTAGGTAATAATTTTCTTTTTATCTTCTTTTAAGGATCAGTAGTGGAGGCACGGTTTCTGTTTCATAAAAAGTTCTGTTGTTTTCGTAAGCCTTATTTATATGTTATTTCTTTCACGTTCCACGTGGCCAATTATCCATTCTAATTTAATTTATCCATTATAGTTTTTAGCGTGGTCATTAATGTTCGGCCCAGGATAAAGTAATAGATAACTCAAGACAGAAGTTCCAAGTTGTCGTATTTTTCATATTTAGGTATAAATTGCCTCATTTCTTCGTTATCAGATACATATTATTGAATCATCGAATAATTAGCAATACATTTGTTTTTCGAAGTTAAAAATTAATTGGAAGCAGACACGGAAAGATACAAATATAAAATTTTGGTTCTTTCGTTAATGAGAAAGAAAAATCTCAACAATTAGTGCTGAATCAGAACAGAAGTGAATAAGTAATAATTTTATACTGTTTTCATCTAGATTTAGAAAAGTTCTTACATATTTTGAAAGTCACCAAACGTTTTCCGGTTCCTCAAGAATTTCAGAAGGATTTTGTTCTTGAATCCATACGAACTGATTCCAAACTAAAGATATTTATGATTACAGTATAAAATATCGATGTATACTAGTTTTTAATGATAAACAGAAATGGATACGCTTTCAGAAGACGGTTCATTAAGTTAAAAATAACTTTCCTTTCAGTTCACATAACATTTTTCGTGTCGATATTATAGCTCATAACATTTAAGGAGAGTTTAACGTTTTATGTTCCTTTAAAAGAGAGTAAAGAAAGAAGGCGAAAGACTGGTGAATGCGAAACGAATTGAGCACATGTCGCAAGTATGAGTAGAACTTAAATCATTCTCTACGGCCTTTTTTTTCTGTCTCTCCAATGTAAAACAATTAGAGTCGCTATCACTGACATTTATTGCCTCCAGCATTAAGTTCACTTTGTTTTATTACTTCGGTTTGTGTTTTTACATTTCCGCCAGACTGCCGCAAATTGACATGACGAAACGTAGTGACCCTGGTTAAAAACCGTAACCATCTTAACGACTTCTTTCAGTTTTGTTGGCGCCTTATTCCCTTCTATAGGCGTCTCGTAATCTTCATTGCATCTTAGCCTCGAACCTTCACTTTGCGTGTACTGTGGCCTAAAACGTCTGATTATATTAATTTAATTTGTTAACAGTAGCCAGGCTTTGCTGAAGGTTAAGCCAACGAAGATACATCAGATGAAAATGACTTCAAAATGATGGTGATATTTTAGTGTCATCACAGAATATCAGTGGAGCACTCTTATATCAGTATAACAATACGAATTCGTTTATATGGACGTGATTTTCTAGCACCATAAAACTTGAGCACATCGGCTACGGAAGAAAGCCATAAAAGACTAACAGGAAAAACCAATGGCGGCCCTCTTCTTGTTTACCACTAGACAGACAGGGACGGATTAAAGGGGGCGGAGGGGGCATTCGCCCCCCCCCCCCCAGCGAAATAGTGAAAAAATATTAGTGAAGAAAAATAATCAAATAAATGTCAAATAATAGAGGAATAAGGCAAATAAGTTTGCCAAATAAGTTAGGTAAACTGGTGTTAAGAGTGCCTTCATGGAATGAACCTGGATCCAAGTTATTGCATAGGTATTGCAACGCAACAGATGGTTGTCCTGTAATGACTTCTGAGCTGGTAGGGGCGATAAAAACTATAAAAGATCAGTGTGTCTTCGCAGAACGAACACCCTGCTTAAACCACTCCTTTAACCTCTCAATTTCTAGTTGCTGTAATGTACAAGCAGTTAGAAATGCAATTGGGATAATAAAGGAAACAGTTTCCTTTTTTACGGCCTCCCCGAAAAGAAATAATGCTTTTTTGAAGAATGTTGGAAGGCAATTGATATCAATGTGTGAAACACGTTGGGTGGAGAGACATTTATCTGTTGCTGTTTTCCTAGAGAATTTTAATAAGATCATTTTGACTCTAGAAAAAATTTCAAACTGGGCTGTTTTTATGTCTGATAAGTCCTCAGCAATGGCAAAAACTCTTCTATGTTCAATTACTCATGGCGAGTTTATTATTACTTTAGTTTGCCTCGCAGATATCCTTAGTCAAACTTTGCTTCTCAGCAGATATTTCCAAAAAGAACACGTTGACGTATACAAGGCTTCTGAGTTTTTGTCCGACGTTCTTTTTGTGCTTGAAGATAAACGACAGAATGCAGAAACTGGATTTCATGAACTTTTTGAGCAAGCAACGGAAATTGCAAAATCTGTCAACAGTGAATTGAAAGTCCCTAGAACCACTTCTAGGCAAGTGAATAGAGCAAATGCTGCCACATCTGATGTTAAAAGTTATTTCAGGGTAAATTTGTACATACCAATCCTTGATTCAATTGTCACAGATATGAAGAGTAGATTTTCTGCTGGTGCCTTAGAATTATACAGACTTAATATACTCTTACCAAAAGAATGTATAAATGATACTGTAACAAAGAAGAGGCTAAATGCTGATATTGAGTTGATTTCAAAAAAATATGGCAAGACCATGGAAAAAGACGATAGTGCCTTTAAATCTGATTTAAAGGCTGAAATGAACATTTAAATGGCAAAATGGAAAAGAGAAAACTACAACAAAACTCCATTACCATCATCAGCAATAGAATGCTTAGGTTATTGTGTTGCAGAAATGTTTCCCACAATAAAACATCTTTTAGTAATACTTGCCTCATTACCAGTATCAGTTGCAACAGCTGAGACGTCTTTCTCAACCTTAAAGATAACAAAGACATGGCTTCGAAATCGTTGTGGCCAAAAACGTTTAATTGGCCTAGCCCTTATGTATATTTATAAAGATATTGTTATTGAAAAAACAAAAGTCATAAACAGATATATTGAGAAAGGTGGAAAGAGAAGGAAAGAAATGTTTTCATGAAAGAAGAAAGAAAAAGAACAGAAATACTGTAATTCTTTTATACTATATTTTAGTGTTTTTGTATCTTTGGAAATTATTTATTATATTATCTTTTGAACAAATTCCTCTCTTTGTAAATTCTCTTTTCCTTATAAGCAGAATTATTTTGTTTTACTGCTTAGAATAATACTTAAAATGAATTTTTTTTCATTGATTAGCTTTTTTGTGGTATATTATAAGTTAATAAAAACCTCGGAATGTATAAAATGTTTAAAAATATGCTTAAATTCTATTTTTATATTTTTGTATGGATAATATAATAATATGAAATTAAAATAATCTATTTTGTACTTATAAAAAGAAATAATAAAAATGTACAAACAGAAAAATAGTGCTGAAAATGAGTTTCCGTGGCAATTCATTCTGAAAAGATACATCTTGGATAATTTTTGTTGGAGTTTGGTCATTTTAGTCTTGCCCTCAGCCCCCCCCCCCCAAAAGTGACACTAATCCGTCACTGTAGACAGATAGCTTGTCAAGAGGAACATATTACTTACACTACATTCTCATACAGACTTCGGAAGTAATACGACCATAACTGTGAACGATCAAAAGTAAATTAACATGAGACGTGGAAGAAATCAAAATAGATAGAGTTTATAAAAAAAAGAACATAGACTTTGTATCAATTACAGATACGAAAAAGAAATAGGCCTACCTATACTGACATTTTCATTATATTGTATGCAGATGTGGATGAAGATAAAGAGGAAGTAAAGTAAAAGCCCTTTCCGTACGTAAAAAGTGGGAACAGATTGCATTCGTTACAACTGACGAACGAATTATTGCGGCTCAAATAAGATTACACAAGAGAAGATGACTACAGTGGAAGCAGTGGCGGCTGGAGTTAAGGTTGTGTGGTTGCACAACCACCAGATTTTGAACTATAATATGATAGTCATGCAAGAATTATTTTAACGACCGATATCTATTTTTGGGTTAGCTATCTGTTCATACAGTACCTACTTATTTTCTCTACCGTTGCGAAATAGTGTTGACAACATAAAGTCAATTTTTTTATCACAGGGGACTAAAATAAACTAAAATGCTACTGGTATGCATCAAAAGGTTAGTCGGTTTGAAAACCGGTGGTTGTTTGAGCTCTGCAACCATTAGACGCGAGCTTTCTAGCAATGGAAACACAATCGGAAGTAGGGATAAAAAGAACGATGGCTGAATACAGAGGTTGTGGTGCACTCGAGTACTGCTGCAAGCGTTGCTTTGAGCAGCTGGTTTCACAGTCGCTCTTTTCCAGCCATACTTAAACATTTTGTATTTCGACGGTCGCGTCGTTGGTGTTTTCGTTTTTGCATTCGCGTTTGTGATGTTAATAGTTTTCATATCAAATAGTGAAAAAGATATTTCTTAAAACACATACGTAACATTTTATTTCTAGGCCAGTATTTTATTTGACGCATCTGAATAGACGAAGGGATATTAGGGTTATAATTATAACTTCATTTTAATTCTGGGCATATAATTGTGGATTTTAGTCCTAGAACAAATGCGGACAGGAGTTTTTTGGGTAAATAATTTATAGTTGACAACAGAATTTTATGTAATTGTTTTCGAGAATCCTTAAAAATGTGATAATTTTATATTTTTATTAAAGGATAATTTTTAAAGTTTGGGATTGAGAAATTTCTTCTACTTCCCTTACTTTGAATGTACTTAACTTAGGTAAGTATGTACTTATATGTAGGTAACACTCACGACTGCAACCACCACTTTTCTATATCACCAGCCGCCACTGAGTGGCAGGGTTCTTATGGAGGAGGTACCCTAATTAGATGAAACAATTGCCTTTTATGAAAAATTTTTAGAAGATAATGGACACGATTAATAATTCGAACCAAGTAACTTCAAAGAGGATTGTCAGAATGGAGATTGATTAATTTCCAAATGTTGTTTGAAACTAAACGTGCAATATTGGAGAAGAAACGTGCACTGTAAGTTGAAGTCTATTAAGAGAGACTTAATAGACTTAATAAGGAAGAGTTTCTTTAGAAAGAAGGATAAACATAAACACATTTGAAGAAAGTCAAAGTCATATTTGAAGTCAGGACAGATAACATAACAGAGGAAACAATAAGTACTAACATCATAAGTAAACTGTAATAAAATTGCACAATAATTAGTAGTCCTTCAATAAAAAATATTCACTCCGTGTAGCAGTAAATCGACATCGTCGTTCGGGTGACATCTACTCCAAACGTCTCCACACGCGAAACCTGTAACCCATTTGGCCAATGCTGGAATTATGTTTCGGGAACTAAATCTGGGAAATTAAATCTGGGACGGCGTTAGGTGTATATACTCTCAAGGAGGATAAACGGGATACAATAGGAGAGTTGTATGAGACGTTACAAAACTGTTTAAATTCATTGAAACTTAATGATTATGATAAGTTATTGCTGGAGATTTAAATGCGCGAATCGATAATGTGCCAATACAGAACATAATGGGACCCAACGGTGAACGACGATAAACTCTAATGGGAAGACACTAATCGATTTTGCTAATTATGATGTCTTAAAAATAATGAATCATTTTTTAGAAACAAGGACATTCACAAATATACCAACAGTGCTTAGGACACCAGATCGATTACTGACTACACAATAGTAATAGAAAAACTTTAACACAGAATAACCGAGTTTATCGAGGAATGGATGTGGGCAATGATCATTTCCTTTTAATTTCAAAGTTGCTTTGCCCAAAAAAAAAAATGGAGAAAGGAGATGCAATGGGAAACGCGGAAGGAAAAATAAATTTTTAAAGTGAATTTTACCAGAAGAGAGTATCAGAGATTGTAGAGGTAAAGATGAGATGGCATATTTGACAGAACACAAATCGACAATGACGTAAACAGAGAATAGGACAATATAAATACTGCCTCACTAAAACACCAACGAAAGGCCTCGTAAACGTGTTAAGAGGCAGATCGTTAACAAAACATCTCTGAGGATATGGAATGTTGTTCACATTTGATAGAGTGGACAGAAACCTTTTACTTGAAATGTTGCTGAAGTACATAACCTGGGCATCTTGTACGGGTGGTTCAAAGTATGCTTACTTAAAAATGAATTAGACGGCAGCAAACTCTGTAAGCACGCAAGAAATAAAACAGAACTGTTCACTTTCACCTATTCTCTTCACCATATATACAGATATTGACCATGTCATTGATGCATGGCACAAAGCACTAATCACAATTATGACTCACATCACAATAATCACAGTAGTTCACGATATGACTCTGAACAAAATGGTTTTTGCGGACGATGAGATACCGTTAGTTGAATCAAAAAACAACTTACAATGGGAACTATTTGAGCGCTGTAAAGTTGCCAAATGTCACCATTCAATTACATCCCCTTTAAAATAAATGTTATGTCGTTTAAGGACTGTGACCCTGTACAAGTCAAAATTATACTTAATAACCAAATAACTGATCAGGACAATTTACACGTATTTAGAGTGTGGCACAAAGAACACTTGTAGTAGTAATGTTGTAAGTAAGCTACAATGGTTTGAACATTCTGCGATTCAATAAGAAGACAATTAAAAAACGCCAGTTCCATCAAGCAATAACATTTTATGAGGTAATGCTGTTCTTCCTCTCTATGGATGTGAAACTGGACGTTAACAAAGAAAAAAAATGGATTGATGCCGGTTAGTTTTTTAGAGTTGTTCCTTAGCGGTTATAAGAAGTAATAGATTAATTCAATAAAAACTTAAAATGTTTAATATAAACACTGAGATAGAAAGATATAGGAATAAACAAGGGAACCGCATTGGTGGATTTCGAGTTCCAAAAGTCATTAGGAACAGAGTAGGCCGTCAAAGTAAAAGATGGAGTGATTACCTATAGTAGAGTCGGAACAAATCAGAAATGGTTTAGACCTTGAAGCTGACGGTGACGATGAAGATTACAAATATTGTAACTAGACGAATGTCCGTCTAATCTTATTGTAAACGTGTATAAGTGTAATGGGTGTAACGTGTCTTATCATCCGTCGTCGCTTTGGAACGTAACTTACGCTGATTGTGTTCGTCGCGAACGTACGAATAACCAGGTATCGAAGTCCTTACCTGTTGTTCACTAGGGGTGTAAAAGTCCCGGGTGGCGCCAAATTGTTTAATTAAAACAATTAAAAAATTTTATAATGATACGACAAGCGCAGCTCAGGCGGTGTGGAGAATTCAATTTGTTCCCGCCTCGACTTGGCCGTCTGAATCGGGCCAGTAGTTCGTTGCGTTGGCTATGTGAGCGCTTGCCGTCAATACTAACTGTTCTCTAAAATGTACACAAATTATTATACATCATCCTAATGAAATTACAACACAGTGGTTACACTCAGTACTTGTTTATTATTGGTTGATTATTAATTATTCAGGTTAATACAAATTATGTTTTCTTTTGTAATACATTTGCACCGGTAATTTATATGAGACAATCTCTGGGTATGACAAATCGATCTTTGAACGTAACAGACATTCAAGTATGGCGTCTGTCGAAGTAGTATACAAATATTTTCGTTCAACGTCTTGGATTCTTGTGATTACGATAAAAGGATTATTAATGATTACAACAATAAAAATACACTACCTTACATCAGTTAAACTTAAATAATATACTGTGTAGTTATAACTTGTTCTTGGAGTGTAGTAAAAGTGTTTCAAAATTTCATAAACTAATAACAGGTTAACTTTACAAGTTGACAAATTTTCAGTGTCTTAGTTTTTTATTCTAATCTTTGAAAGAAATTATGTGCAGTTTAGTGAGAGTTCAGATTACTTTGAGAAATCTTTAAAGTGAGTTTATTCGGAAATTTGGATAATTTAAATGATACTTAACACATCAGTAGACTGGGAGTACACAGTTGATCTGGTAATAAGGAATTAGGCTGCAATCATATTTAATTTTAAATTGTCTAGGGCGTCTGGCATCTTTTTCGTTAATCGGAACAATTTATTCATTTCTTTTCCATTTTATTGGTTTTCGACATCAGTTAAATGGTTTCAGTCTTCGTCTGCTTCCTTCTTGTTCAGTGGTATTAATTTCGTTTACTATTTTGATGTTTTAAATTATAATTTTGATCGTTCAAGATTTGGCGTCTATTCAGCAAGAGCGTCACATTACGAGTAAAAAAATCTAACGGTAAATCCGTAACCAAACGTCTGTCGTCATGGTTACAAATGAATTCTAATTGGTTAATCTCGGTTTATTACCATTGTTATCAAATTTGAATTTTTATTCAAAATAGCTGTATCTCTTCTAATTGCTTTTATTCTTCGGTCTTCTTCCCTACATATTAAATATTATCACTACTGTTATTATTTCCTTTCAAAGATTATTTTGATATCCCTTAAGGTTGGGTTCTTCAAAATATCAATGTTTGTACATTTATGTTAATATTTGGTAATTACATTTCTCCTTTAATTTAAGTCCTTATTCTAACATTTTTTCTTTTAAACTGATTTACAAATTATTCTTGGCTATTTACTCGCTTTGAATTTATTAATTTCCTAGTTGATTTTATACAATTTGCAGTTATTTGTTATTGATAGTTAGGCATTTCCTAGGCCTAAGTAGCCATTGATTATTTTTACTTATTTTATTCAAATTATATTTCCTTTTACTACAAAGTGTTTTGTTTTGTTGTTATAATTGATTCGTGTATTGGTTATTGTGTCTTGAAATTGTTTGTGTACTGATTATGTGTCAAGATTATTTTCTATATCTTGGCTTGGCAATTATTTCCTAACTGATTTTCTAGTGTTTATTATTTCTGAATTGATTTAGCTGCTTATTTATTTAACTTGTCATTGTCAACAATATGGTTATTATTTACTATTCTTTATTACATAAAATATAACAACTAGGCCTATGGACTGTATGCTTCCTTCAGCCATATCCTATTCATAAATTTAAATGAACAATTCTTTACCAGTTATTAGGTACTGTTGGTTTAACATACATTTCATTCCTTTACTATTATTTTGGGTGAGAAACATCATCACTCCCTCCAAACTTACTTAATCTAATATCCCTTATAACATAGGGTGTTTATTGATTGCATTCTTAATTTCTTATTTCTTTACTAATCTCTTTCTCCAATCCATGGTAACACAAACTGTTTACCTTACATGGGCTTCTCCCTTTTAACAAAAATTGTATTCAATCAAACTTAACAATAAGATTATTTTTTAATTAATACTGTTATCATCACTCTTCAGTGTTCATTACTTCTTAATTAATTGTTTACATCTAATCTAAATACTATTTTTAATTACCATTAACTATATAATTCTTATAAGTTCACTATTAAATCATTTAGTGTTTTATCATTGACTTACTAAGTGTTTTCTTATCTATTAATATTTTTTATCACACTATCATTTACAATATCCTTTTTTATTCATCACTTTCACTTTTAACTAATTAGTGTTTATCACTGATTCACTCATTATTTTGGGGTTTTTACACTTTCACTATTGGCACTTATTAAACTTTTTATTTTAAGTGTTTATTAGTGGGTAATCCCTATTATAATTTTCTTTGTCACTTAGTTACTTTCAGTTTATTTCTCACTATCTTACTATCTCTCTCTTTCTTTATAAATATTATTTATATCTAATAAGTTCATCTCTTTCTAGATTTCTTACTTACATATACTACTAATTCTTGGGTTAGTGTATTTTTATTTATCGGGGTTTTATTAATTATGAATTACATTTGTCACTTAGTCAATACTAATATTTATTTTTTATATTGGTTACTTACTGGTTTCGTTTCCTTTATGATATTTGATTGTATCATTCCTCCCTTCCCTATTCTATACTATATGTCTGTGTTTTATCATCTTGTTTCACTTTATTTCCTTTATAGTTGGTTTGTTCCTTTTTTATTTTCATTTTTCTGCTCCTTCACTTCCATCTTGTTTCACTTTAATTTTGTTTTTTTTCTGGCCAATCTCTGGGGTTGGGTCAAAGTCATTTGTCCGTCAGTCTAGTCTGTAATTTTATTTAAAAATCACCTTTGGTTTACTATTCTTCCTCCTTCTTTCTTAATTACATATTATATTTTTATTCTCTTCATTATTTATTTATTAAAATATATTACTTTTTTGCATTTCTTACATATTTATAGATATCAAATATGATCTGAATTTGGCGATGTTATAATATGTAAATACTAATCTATCACTGCAGTGACGAAGGCCACATGTAAATGACAATTACAGTAGTTACAAAAAAAACAACATATATGAGTAATTGTAAGTGTGTGCATGCTCGCTTGTGTACAAATAATTATTTTTAAATTAATTTTAAAACTGTGTGTAGTCAGTGACAGAACCTCACAAACCCTTTAATATGCGAATCGATAGGAACACAACAGTAGATAGCAGTGTATGAACTCGTATTTACAATTGAATTCGAATATTTGGAAAGAGTATGAAATAGTTTACAGTGTAAGATATCTTTATAATTAATATGGGTGAAGATGGTAGTGATTATGATGATGATAATTATGATGAAGATGATGTATCAAGTGAGGACAGTGTATCAGATGATGGCAGCCACCTCTCAGGTAGTCAAGCAACAGTCGATAAAGGAAATTCGCCAGAGCCAGAGGATGTTTCTGAATTGCCGATTAATTCTGTGTATTAGACCTACGTCTTTATAAATCAATATCCTGTTTTTGTGTTTTTTTTTACAACGGTTTCTTAGTTATGACTTGGCACAACAAATAGATTCGGATATCTGATTTACGTACAGCCCTAAATGTAAAACTTTAAATAACATCGATTTTTAAAATAGACCCCCCCCCAAAAAAAGAAAAAGCCGCTTGTATGCTTGTATTTTTAAGCTGGAAGTATAACGAACGTGTAAGTAAGACAACTACCCAAAATAAATAAAACAGTTATATCAAATAACGAAAAAGACCTTGCTTCTATGGAATAAATATATGAATAAGATGCGAATGCCAAAGTACTTAAATAACGCCCTATGAACAGACAAAAGAGGAGGAGAAGCCAGAAGACTAAAATGGACTTATAAAACAGAAAAGATGCTAAGTGTAACATCACAAAATGTTCCATACAAATAAACTCAAAAGGAATGTTAAAATTAGTGAAGGATTGTAAATTACTGGAAGCAATTAAAATATAAAAATGAAGAATGATATCAAATAAATCTATGAGCTTTGAACAAATGAAGAAGATTAGTAACAAATCATGAACAGTAGGAAGTCTACAAGCAGCATTATAAGACACACATTAAATAAATTGACAAACAGACTATGACTTTGACAAGTACTAATTACCCAAAAGGTTAGTTAAGTGAAAATAGATAGAATATAACAATGGAAATGTCATAAATAAATAAGATATAACAGGATTTATACTTGAAAATTACATACAGTCATATGACAAGCATATTACCTGAGAATGAAAGTGAGAATAGTTATTATAATAAATAAATTGTAGATCATCAATCTTAAGTAAATGTATTAAATGAAATAATTGATATACAATGATAATTGAAAACGTAAAGTAACATTAAGCAAGTAGGAATAAAAATTGATAACCTAACCTTGAAGGAAGGGTATGCCAAGGCATTATAATTACTGATTAAAGATAAAACACTGAATATATCGAATTTATATTTTTTATGAATAAATAATGTAATGTGACAAGTAATATGAAGAATGTTATGTTATAAGCATATCATAAACATGTTAATTTTATAAATCAATGTATTCAAATATGAGGTGAAGGGAGTTTAATTTTGTTTATTAACTAATATTAAAGTTACAAAAGAGGAAGTAAAGTAGCTCACCTTGTAAATAAAAGAATGATAATAGAACTTAATAATGACTAAGAGTCATATACACACTAAAATTATTGTATTTGAGTAGAATATAATATGACTAGACAGAAATCAATGCCATACAGTAAAATGCCTATACTATATAAAAGAATAATGACATAATAAGTCATAAAACTTATGACAATCAATCTACCATGTAAAAGAAGGAACTAATGTGCATAGAGTAAGATAGAGTTAATCTTAAAATGAATGTAAACTCATAAGAAAGTATTATCAAATAGATAGACATGTGAACTAGAGTCAAGACTATACTGGATATAGTAAATTTAATTAATTGTAAAATATAAAGGGTCTCCTATCACCAAATTTGTAATAAAAGTTGATAACATGTAATAGTTTTTCCATCAATTGTTTAAAAGTAGAATATAACTGCCATTTAATTGTACATTAACAGGGCAAATTAGTTATAAGAATCATTAATGTTGAACTGAGTACAGCATTTTAGAGTTTTTAATTAAATTGAGGATTATAATTTTATTGAATGTTCTTAAAAGTAATTATTAATTAAATACTATACTATACACAAGAAAATAAACTTCAGATTGTAACAAAAAACACTCATTGTAAAACTATGCATTACCATAGGCTACAATGCTAGCCTATAACAAACAAATAAGATTTGTTTTAGTAATTAATAATGTATTAAAACTGGCCACTATTGGACTTATATTAACCAGCAGGAAGGAAACATTACGATGCTAATAAAATAATAAACTTTGTAATTAGAATAAAGGAGAAACTTAAGGTAATTATCAACATTTTGTATAACATTCTGTGAATTTAGAATCGAGGTAGTAATACTAACAAAAACGACACCCCACGCCAAAATCATCAGTTTAAGTAAAATACGTAATGACCGCAAAATGACGTAATGTCACGTGACATTATATCATTTTTAGCCAATCACAAATTAGAATTCGGCGACAATCGCTGGGACTATATAAAGAAGACGCGCCGAGCGCCAACAACAGTTTTTTAATTTCTTTCGGACTATTCACAAGCAAGATCCACGCTGCTATCAAATATCAAAATTATAACCTAAAAATAATTATCAGAAGAAGAAGTAGTGAAGTTTACTTCAAGCTAATAGTAAACGAGTATACAGTTTAATTAAATACGGAAGCGAGTGAAGTCATCAAATAACAGTATCATTTAAATCAGCAGTGCGAACCAGTACGTAACGAGGTTAGGTGTGCGAGTAAACAAAATCGGCACATCGAATGCGTATTATGTGTTATTAGTGAACAGTGGAAGTTTCATGGGCAATTAAGTGAGATATAAAGTGAAGTGAAAATAATCAGTAAGGATTATTAACAAGGGAGTAGAGTGAAAAATAATTGAACATAATTATATTATTATTGTATTATTGTTAGAACTACATTCACTTGTATACACCTATGTACTGCATCACCATCCAATAACATCACCACAAATAATTATTGTGAACACTTAAGTAATTATTAATTAATTGAATTCCATGCTGGAAAGGATCATTATAGGTACTTAACTGTAATTAACCTCAAAGTTCGGCAAAAACGAACGACCAATTGTTATTAGATATAAGTTATTAATGGTGTCTAACGTAATAGAAGATTAATGGTAAAGCATCGTAATTCGTGGCATTTGAGTTTTATCTTGTAGATCAAAAGAATTCACCTCTGAGATTTAAAATATAAATAAAAATTATTATCGAAGTCAATATTGTCAACCTGCTGGGTTAATAACATAATAAGCCAGGTCAATTGTTAATTAAGTAAACAATGTTTAGTTGTGTTCAAATTGAGAAAATATCATTAACGAAACATAAATGAATTGTATTTTAATTTAAAAAGTCTAACGTATCATTTCAGAAACTTAAATTAATTTTTCTTATTTATTAGAGTTGGATTTTTAAAGCCACTCAAACGATTAAGTTGGCAACGCCGAACTTCAGCGGCGTCAACCATATTTAAACCTTTTAATACACAACAAGTGAATTATCAACAAATCAACCATATTTCAATTATATTAGTTGTTGCTGTTCAAAACAACCAAAACAGATTAGTTTTTTTAATTATTAAAATAAATTTATGGAGTACGTAACAAGATTCCATATGGCGCCCATATACAATTTTTAACCACTATCAAACCACTCAGCTAGTAGTAATTTTTAGAATTCAACCAATTCAATTATTTTAGTCAATACCACAACAAATAGTGTAACCATTACAGACATACAGACGTGGCCTAATCTACACTAAAGGTACGTACAACGTGTGTGTTACCAATCGTAACAACAGTACTTCAAGAATATTCTTTTAATCATATTACATACAAAAGTAGAGAGGAGTTAACCGTTAAGTTATAGATAGGCGCAAATAACGTGAGGCTGTTATTACATTAGAAATGAGGGAGGTATCTCGTTAAGTTATATAAGGGAAATGTTAATTATGGAGACTAGGATGCCTGATGTGGTAGCAATTACACAATGAATATGAAGTCACAGAATTTTTAAATATTTGTATTTTAAATCTTCTGAGAATGCTTACAGTGGAGAGCCGATTAACCGGAAGTAAACTAACTTCCTCGAAAGCATACGTTTTCCTTCATTACAGGATGGTAAAGGTTAAACTTTATGAAACAAAAGTTGGTCTGGGAGTTGAAGCATCTAAGTATCAAATGAATGGTGATCCATGATCAAGTTCCTTGTTTCCTTTTCTAGTAGGCTTAAATAAGGTAATGGCTAGTACGTTCCGTGTGCATGTTGTAATTCCTAACGAGTTGAAATGTTCTCAAAAACGTTACTTGTTCCGTTTCCTCAAAGATGTCTCCACTCTACTACTATCCTCACCTCGCAGATTCTACTCTCAAATTGAGTTGATATTCTAATTGTTTATTTTGTCTAGTGCAAGTAGTGTAAGTGATAAAACGTCAACACAAATCGTACAATCGTGTCATCTCTGAAGCAAAATCTAAGGAAAGCACGAAGAAATGACAACAGAAAAATGGGGTATAATTTGCACACCTTGGCAAAGAGAACAGCATAGATATGTATAAATTACAAAAGCTTGAACAAGATTTCAGAATTTGTTTCATCAATGGGCAGTAAGAGACGCACAAGTAACCAAAATATAATGAAGAGAGCAGAAAATTATTTCTCAAGAATAACTACTATTTTTCATATAGGCCTATCTAAAAAGTGCTCAATTAATCGTTGTGAAAATATAAAAATAAATGTACTTTTGACTTACAGTGAAAGTAAGAGTTAAGAGTTGTTTTGTACAATAAGTCTTTTATTTTCCCAGTTCTCATGTTTTCAATCAACATTAGAGCATACACTGTGTGATGAAAACGTCAAGGGAGTACTGCGAATTTCCTCAACTAAAATTTGAAATTTAGCTATGATTTGAAATAATCAAATTAACTAAAAATCTAATTTAAACTTACGAAATCGTTACTATTTCGTGTACAAAATAGGGTGAATCGAGTCTGTGTTCTTTTGACGCCCATGAGAATGATCGTTTGTTGACTCCCCTTTTGACGCACGGAAATTTTACGTCAAAACTGATCTTAATGCCACAAATGTCTGCACGTTGGTTTATAAAATAAATATCCAGTTTATGATACAAAATGAGGTGCTGTCACAAATGAGGCAAAATGAGGCGTTGACTCCGGCTTTCACACATGTCAGAATTCTGTATGAAGTGCGAGTTACTTTTCTTTTTGTATCCTGTTGTGTAGATTCATAGTAACAATAGCCACTGTAACTACCCATGTACTTGTGAGGACACTATGGACACATATGAGCACATCCACATGACAACATTCAGAGCACATGACCATGAACATCACTACGAGCGATAAACATGTTTGAACATGATAACGGTCAGCACTGTTCAAAGTAATAATCAGGAACATGTGATAAAGTTAACAGATTGTTTTAGTTTACACGAATACTACAAGCGCAAAAAATGTATGACTATTAAATAAATTTATTGAATTGGGTATATTCTTTGTCAATGGAAGAATCTAGGAATGTAAGTTAAAATGAACTGAACATATAGAAAGAATGGAAGGAGAAGGCTGCCGCAACAAGTTTTACAATATGTGCCTAAAGGTGAAAGAGATGTGAGAAGACCACGCAAAAGATGGCTTGAAAATAGAGACCGGAATAGGTGATGTCGCCTAATCCTGGAATGAAGAAAAAGAAGAAGAAATAGATTGATGCCATAACTTAAAATTACTACTTTTTAACTTTATTTGGCTGCAGTGTTCCATTGTTGACACTCGAATATCACTGTATTCTCATTTTTCTCTGGTTAAAGCTGTGCGTAGCTTAACTCGTCTTGAGACTGTAGTTTTAGGATATCTGTCATTTTCTTCTTCAACATAGTCCCTAACACAAGACGGGTTTCCTTGAGTATAATTCAGGTTTGACTTTTGGAGACAAAAGAAATCGCACGGCAAATGATCCGATATGACGTGTTGATGCTAATGTGGCCCAAATGAGTCGATGCTTTCCGGATCATGTTTTGTCATCCTAGCACGTGTCTTGGCCAAAAACTATTTCACAGCGTGCGATATATATTGGAGAGAGAAAGAGAGAGAGAGAGAGAGAGAGAGAGTGTGTAAAAGTAGTTAGTGTAGACTAGTGAGATGAATGAAATAAAATCATAATCAATTCTGTTCTGTTTGATATTGATCTGTTCGTCTGTTCAAAGTTGCAACTTTTTTAGTAACTTCAGTTAACTCCTACACTTTCTGGTGCCAGTAATGTTTCTGTATTTGCGTTTGTTGTGTGAGTCGTCGCCTTGTGTGAGCGAACGCTGTCTGTGATTATTTTTGCTGCGCGAGTGTGGGCAATTATAAGTCACACTTGCAGTTGATTCTCAGAACGTACAGAAATAGTAGCGTTACAACCATACCTGATGTAGGTGACGAACGTTTTATAGTCAGTGACGGAATTAAACCTCTGTCTGGAAGCCGCCATATTTGATGATCGTTTATAGCGATTGTGCAATCAGTGAAATTAATCAATTCCATAGTGAAGAAGATGAAGTACTGTACATGCAATTCTGTATGATTATCCGTAAGTTAAGCAGTATTTCAGATTATTGATTAATTGGTGGTGCTGACTTGAATTCTATCGTGAATTGTAACCCAAAAGTGTCGAAGTAACAATACGGTAAACATTAATTTCTTACCATTGTTTCCAATTTAAAAATAAATTGTTAATTTGTTTATGAAAACTCTTATGCTTCCGTATACCATTATGTGGCAGGTGTTTCCGACATACTGACCAGTTGTAAACAAATATAGGCTACAGCCCACAGAAGTTACAACACACGCACACACGCACACACACACACACACACACACGATGCCCAAAAAGTGTCTAAAGCCAAGTAAATGTTTACATTTTCAGTAGGTGTACTTTACCCTCATTCTATACAGAGTTACGCCGTTCGCACTCGATTACCTGCCAGAACTAATCAACAAGTTTTATTAATGCGATGAAAGAAAAATTTATTAGACTGAAGGAATAATAACATACGAACCTTATTCGTTTCATCGGTAAATAGCTGCAGTTAACGTCTAGGCTAGCCGGAATGTGCCACGAATGTTTACCATATACCAGTTGACTATATACCTACGCTCATATAAAAAATGGAGTCATAATACGCATACTGTTATACATATAAATACACACACAGACTTATTTAAATACATACTCATAAACACAAGAACATAAATATATTTATTGTGTGTGTGTGTGTGTGTGTGTGTGTGTGTGTGTGTGTGTGTGTGTGTGTGTGTGTGTGTGTGTGTGTGTGTGTGTGTGTGTGTGTGTGTGTGTGTGTGTGTGTGTGTGTGTGTGTGTGTGTGTGTGTGTGTGTGTGTGTGTGTGTGTGTGTGTGTGTGTGTGTGTGTGTGTGTGTGTGTGTGTGTGTGTCAGGGGCGGATCTAGCAAGCAATTGGGGGGGGGAGTTGAATTGTGGAGGGATATGCAAAAAGCTGGACCATTCTTTAATGGTCTACAGTACAAATTATGGGAATAAGTCAAGATAAAAATACAGTGTGTTATTATCAACACAACAGGTTGTTATTTTAATAATATTCACTTACAGTTTAAAATACACACTACTCATTTAAGTTATGTATCAAACAAAAGTAAACATGGTGGTAAGGTACAGTTACAATTAAAGTAGGCCTAATTTTAGAATAAAACCATGAAGGTACAAACTTGTATTAATTTTTTGTAGCTTACATTGACAATCTCAAAACCATTTTACAATCACAAGACATTTCGTCTGAAGTGACCCTCGTGGCGAAAGTTAAATCCCCGTATTCGGGATCATGAAAATAGTCCTGCTCATCGCTTTGCGTTTTTTGAATGGAAGGAATTGGAACGTTCTCTAAACAAAGATGGACTTATTGATGATCTACTTTGGGAACAAATGAGTAAAGCAGTTAAGACATAGAAAGAAATCCTCGAAAGGGCCATTGCCACAGTACAACAAAATATGGCACTGATAGGACATCGAGAGTCAATTGCTAACGATCCAAATCCTGGAAACTTTCTGGGTTTGTTAAAATACTTGGATAAATTTTTAACGTACAAAAATATATTTTGTGCATAACGTGTTAAAATACTTTATTATGCTTTGGATAAATAAAGCATTGACACTTCTGGAGACGCTAACGGACAAATTAAAAGTTTGGAGGAATGAGATACAAAGTTTGTCACAAATTGAAAGTTTGTGTGACAATGTCGTTACTAAGGCAGAGCAGCTATGTAATCAATGGAGTGTCAATATAACAAAAAGGATTAGAACGAAACGCACGATGCCAGGGAAGTATGCAGACGATTCTGCATAACCGTTCGGCACATAACCTAAACAGTGAAGAATTGTTCAGTGACTTGAAAGACGTCATAGTTTTATTTAAAAGGGAAAAATTTAAAGGAGAACAAAAAGACTTTACACCTCAGGGACCGCTACAATACTTTTCTTCAATGAGATTAGAAGCCGTTTCAATGAAGTATCAAATCTAGCGATGCTTTCAACTGAAAACGACATTGCTTCGTCTTTAGATTATAGTGACTTAATAACCCACTTTGCAGCAATTAAGACCAGGAAAGTTACATTTTAAAATGTCTCGTTTTAAATATTTATTAAATATTAAAAATAAATATTAAGTTTTTGCTAGAAGAAGACGGAACCATTACCCTGTAATGGTAAGTGATTTATTTTATTACTTTTAATGTAATTCTTTGTTTAACTTTATGTTGCTTTAGGATATTGTTTTGACGATGCATTTTAGACCTACAAGGAATTTGTATGTTTATTAGAACATTTTTACGTTATAAATTGTTTATATTACTACATTTTTATAGTCTACATTTGTTAATAATAAATGTATACAAACTGAATACCGGTAGTATTATAATATTTAATTTCTTAATTTTGAATTAACAAATATTGTTAAGACGTTTGCTTAACAATCTACACATTTGCATTTATTAAGTACTTTGTTCACTGGATGAGCCTTCATTTTTGTTCTATTGTCCCCCTAATTGTGAAGGTGAGGCGGCCGACGATCTCCTTGCCCCGGGCGCCAAAAAGCCTAGCTACGCCACTGCTAAACACGATGCCTTCTGGAACCGAGTACAGACAGCCAATCAAATTGAGCTACCCATTACTCAATTGCGTATCATTAGAGAAGATAACATACAAATAAGTTAACCTCATCATACTAAAAAAGTAAATCGTTAACAAGAATTTTAGGAACAACATTACTCGACCGTATTTTACAGTATTAAAGAATCAGTCTATTGCAGTTTATAAAAAATGCATATTGTTTGTATTCGTCCATCGCAAAGACTTACATAATTTACAAATGACTTATTCTCAAACAGCTAGTAACGTCACGAGCGGGTTTATCCTTGTCAGACTGCACGCAAAGTTGTAGAAACTGGTTCTTTTAGTAGGCACATAATGACAGCCAGTAATAAGAGCATATTACTGGTCCAGGTATGAATACCGGTTGATTAACAAGTACACACACACACACACACACACACACACACACACACACACACACACACACACAGAGGCTAGATACCACAGTGAACTTGACAACATTAGCATTAAGCAACTTGTGTTCACAATCTGACCAGCTGTTCGTAGAGTTTGCTACTGGGAGCAAAGTTCTCATATTACTCGATATACACGTGAACTTGATCTTATCAAGGCCGGCCTGCGGTATGAACATTGAACTCTACTAAGTTACATATAAATATACTTACCATATGGATATCTCAATTGTGTTGTATGGAGCAGTGCCTGTCTGTCTACCTATCTCTCTATATATTCTTTTTTCAACATGATACCTAAGTATCTTCACCTCGGTTATCTAACACGACTCTCCTGTTGTCTGTACATAATTAATCAATTCTTATAATTGTAATTTCACAATTATTTTCTTAATAATTCTATTTATGAGAGATGGTCTTTTATAGATTTCATAAAATGTTATTTTCCACTTCGTTGTCGGCTTTCCTGTAAGGTGATTAACATGGGCAAAACTCCTGTTTTTAGTAGCGACTATTTGTGCTACATTCTATCAAGAATGTAATTATCAACCGATTTACAATATAAGAAATTACAGGCAAGTTACGATAATACAGTTTCTGTAACACGTTTATAACTTGTTTATTAACTTGTTCGGAACACATTTCTGATGAACTACGAGTAGCATCGAAATTTGAAAAATGAATCCGAGGGGAAAATTTCCTGAATTAAGAATAATTAAGAATAAATTTCCTAAATTGATAATATTATGTTGTTCAAATCTTGCACAACAGGTTTCTGAGGTCCACAGTGAGCTTAAATTATTTAGCTTTGAAAATACGTGTTAAACAATTAACAGATCGCATTGCATTCTCAAAAAATTATTTTAAGCATTCTCATGGTTACATTTATATCATTATCTTATCTCAAATTTTAAAAAATGTATTGGCTCCTTGGTGCAAACTCCGAGCTTGCAATACATAATAAAATTATGCTGTATAAGCAGGTCCTCAAACCAGTTTGGACCTGTGGAATCCAGCTGTGGGGGTGTGCCAGTGCGAGTAACGTCGAAATCATACAACGATTTCAAAATAAAGTACTGAGAAATATTGTTAATGCCCCTTCGTACATAAGGAATAGTGACCTGCACAGAGACCTGGGTGTGGATATGGTTGCTGACGAAATTAGGAAATTTGCACAGAAGCATGAAGACCGGCTTCATAACCACGTTAACGTAGAGGCAATTCAGCTGCTTGACCAACATGGGATATTGAGAAGGCTCAAGAGAACCAAACCTTTTGACCTGGTTTAGTGTGGTGTGTGTAAAGCAGACTACAGCGTGAAGTGTTGTGTATGTGTATGTTTTCACCATTAGAGTAATCTGAGGGATACCAGTGGGTAAACCCAGTAAATAGTTTTAAGATATTGATAGAGTCAAATTGCTCGTTAATCTATCTAAGATTAGTTGCAATGTAAAATTAGTAATAAAAAAAATTCATTATCTTTAGTTTTATTTGAATATAATATTTTAATGTCCAAATTAAGTAAGGTAGTTTTGGAGTTTTGGTTTTAGTTACTTTGGTTGCACGGTTTCAACTGTGGAATCAGTTTTGGTTACATTTACTTTTAAACCTATTACGAATACATAAATGGTATACAATATGGTTTTAATTAATCATCAGAGCTTTTAACTTTTATATAATCTACAAATTATGGAAATACAGTGTATGTATACTCTAAAATCTGCTGAAATAAGAAAAACTTATAAAATATGACGTACATAAATAAATAAATGTAAGATAAAAACCAGATCTTATAGTTTTTCTCATTATTATAAATTTGGTCAATTATCATATAAGAAAGGTAGATATACTACACATGTAGTAATCAGTAAATAGATTAGGGTAGCATACCTTTAAGTTACTTAATGCATCTGTGGGAAATTTTTCAGAAAGCTACGAACTTCGATGTATCCATTAATGTAACAAACTGAAGCTTTTCCACATTCTGAAAACGTGTCGTTATTTGTAGTGAAGGGGTGTCTAAAATTTCGTAATACAACATTTTATATTTCCAGAAAATTTTTCTCGCGTGAGTGTAACTCTGCTCTGCCATTCACTATATTCAGTTGGAATTGTTGTTTTCAAAACAGCTAAATCGAAAATTTTCATAAACGTATCCTCAGTTCTTTTGCTGTTTATAGGCTTTTTGCGTAATTGTAATTTGGAGATACAGACATTAATGTCAAACAGAACATCCGTAGCTTCAAGAGTACCGTTAATATCAACAACCAAAAGCGTAAACTCAAAATTATTAAATTTACTTAACATGACATCACTCTGCCTATTTGGTGCTTGATCGTAATTTGAATCGTTCATAATTTCAGTGAATACTTATTTCTGTAAATCCCATTCGTTACATATGTATGTGTGTGTGTGTGGGGGGGGGCACTCAACATTTTTTATTTAGATGTCCATCGCGTAATAACGGAAGTAGATACCCGTCTTTCAACGGCTGTATCGACTGTGTAAGTCGCTTAGCAGATTTGTAAAAAAAAGAGTGAAAACCGCTGACAGTTGCTTGCTGTTGCAACGTCATGTCGCGTGATGTTTGACTTCTTAGTTTTATACCCTGTCTGAGTAACTTACCCAAATTAATTCCTAAATAAAAATTAATAATTTTATGAATAAATTATTTGGGGTGACACTGTGTACCTTGTCTCCCCTGACGCTTCGCCACTGATTATATTGTTACATTATATGTTGTACATTATATTATATTAATGTATTACTAGGTATTGCAAACCTCAAAATATATTTATAGTATTAGTTTAGTATAATATATTTATATGTATTTTTAGATTTGCTAAACAAATTTTGTCTGGATAGGTAGGGTCTCTTAAATTCTGCGACCAGTAAAATTACAATTATTTAATGTTGTTAGTTTTGCAGACGTTCAGTGACGGGTTATACTACGGCAGTTTGTTGAAACATAATGTAATGGCACAGTAATCGCATTGTTCGCTTGTCAGCCATAATGTAATCGCACAGTAATCGCATTGTTCGCTTGTCAGCCATAAATTTAAATTTACACTGGGAAATGCAAGAAGGAAGGAAATGGGTGTGAAACCAAACGCTCCCTGTCGCCTTCGTTTTGTCTCTCCTTGTCTGTCTGTCTCTCTCTCTCTCTCTCTCTCTCTCTCTCTCTCTCACCGTACAGCCAGCTATAAATCTGCACACATGGTTTAGCGTATGTACATTTTTTCTTTTTCCGCTAATTATGTTCAAGAGCGACGTAAATAAAAATAAAAAATTGGGTTCTTTTACCACAACCGTTTCTACATTCAGTGTTGAGGCTGTTTTTTGTGCTGTTTAGTATAGATTAATTTTTTCAACTCTTGTTTTGAGTGTCACGTACACAGAAAACAGACTCTCCCTCTCTCTCTCTCTCTCTCTCTCTCTCTCTCTCTCTCTCTCTCTCTCTCTCTCTCTCTTTCTCTTTCTCTCTCTCTCTCACGATTTTAAAAACAATGAGGATATAAAATAAATATTTATTGTTTACTATTAATACTCGAGGCGACAGTGCCATTAACAGAGAAAAACACAGCATTCGTCGTTTATAACAAGCTTATGGGAACATTCCTGAGCTAAATTGACCAAGCAAAGATTAAGTCAGCAGGATAGATACGAGTTTAAATTAAGTACTGGAATTTACGTGGGTGCACAGACACCCAACATAAAGCGGGCTTAAGCATGACTGCGGTCTCTCTCCTTTATTCTTTAACATGTATGGGAATAGAAATCTAGCACAGAAATTCGTGGACGAATGTGCAAATTTTATTTTAGGGGAAGGGTTAACAAAAAGTGGATAAATATTATGTTCACCCATGTCCTAGCTTATTACGAAATAATATTTAGTTCTACCTTAAAAATACGATGAAAGGACACAATATTACGACATTTTACTAAGTAGAGTTTCAGGGAATTCCAACCCACAAACACCTCTCGCCTACGCCCAGTTATTCTAGAATAGGAGAAGAAACGTTACATTCTCTGCTGTTTGTAGGTTACCAGGTGATTTTTCGCAAAAAGACATGAGAGCCGTGCTTAGTAGATTACAACATGAGTAGGCCTACATGAGATGACGTTTAAAAATTAATTTTAAGAAGACTTGGAAAGTGCACTGGAAATGAGAAACAGATCTATTTTTAGAGAATTAGAGAAAAAAAAAGGATGCCGAATCTAATTATTTAGGTTCAGTTTATGTACAAACATAAACTTTATCTTTGACGAGAATAATTAGCTCAGAGTACTGTCAGCAGACAATAAGATAGCTAGGCAGTGAAAATTGCGTCATGCAAGCTACTACCTTTCCCGTTTTAGCGTGTCGAGTCCCCATCCATGGAGTTGCGTCGTTGACATGTTGCAATGCCACTTAAACAAATGTCTACACCGAAAGCAGAATAGCGATGGTAGACTTCAATGAAGGCTATACACAGGCCCGCGCCTAGCACTGTTGGCGCCCTTGTGCAATTTTGTATATGTCGCCTACAATTTTTATAACGCTAATATATGGGTAAAGGTACATGTTAAGTATTATCAACTATCCAAAAATAATTTTAAAAAGTATTTTCATGAATTTATTTTCATTTTTATATTTTACAACAGGCACTTACTAAACTGGTACCGAACAAGCCGAACAAGTATTTTCTCATTGAGGTATGTAATTATACATTTATACACAGAAATAAAAATATATTTGAAACATTAGATATATTTGTTTACATACAATGCATCATATAGAACAAAACTGATCAACAAATAAAAACAATCTATTATATTAACAATGCAATACGTCATCTTTTAAAGATAAAGGTTAATGTCCAGTTGTAACTCGTATTATTATTTTAACTAAGTGAATTGCTTTTCGTGCTTTGGTTTTTGCAAATTGTTTAATTAAATCTTGGGTGTCTAATTCTTTTAATAGATCCGATTCTATTGAGATGATAGCAAGATTACTTAGTCGGTTTTGCCCCATGGTCGATCCTAAATAATTTTTTATTATTTTGAGTTTTGAAAAACAACGTTCTGCGGTAGCAACAGAAACCGGCATTGTTAATAAAATACGAAGTATTATGCTCGTATTAGGGAAATAATCCACTAAGTTGTTAATTGTTATATAATTTAAAATTTCTTCTGGAGACGTAATAACTTTTTCATCAAAATTTTGTAAATATTGCAATTCTTTAACAAGTTCTACAGCAATTATATCTCGTTCATTGCGAGTTTCGTCGTTTAATACATTTTCAACTTTTTGACATAATTCTAGTTGTTCTTTTTCAGAATAATTTTTAAATTTATCAATATTCCATAAAAACGCGAAATTATTAGAATAAGAAGAAAGAATTCGGAATCGTTCATCCACTGATGTGATGATTACGTCTAGAGCATTAAAAAAACAATCAACTTTGAACTTTAAAGTTTCGTCGTACATCGGTTCATCGTCACATTCATAGTCAAACTGTTTTTTTACTTTGCGCGGTTTTAAGCCTCTTTGTTTTATGAATTTAGGTTCTATGTCTAAGCTGGATGCTATTTCTTTAGCATCAATCAATAGATCATTAAAACCTTCATCGGAACGATAAGCTTTCAAAAATTTCTTCAGATTATTTAAATGAGTACAACACTGAGCAACATCAAAATTCGGTTTTTGAATAATTTTACTAACAATGTCAATTTTACTTAAAATATTATATCACAAAATAAGCACGCAAATGAACTCAAAATTTTGCAATTTTTTGGCCAACGATGCAGCCAAATTCTTTACTTTATTTTCAAAACTTCCTTCGCTTTTTCAAACGTATATCTCTCCAAGTTCATACTTTAAAGGAGTTATTGCATCTATTCTACTAGACCATCGAATCTAGTTCCATTGAGTACCCGATGAAGGTTTTAAAGTTAAATTTGTAACATTAGATTTCAGAATTGACCATCGTTTAGTGGAAGCTGAAAAAAATACAAACAGTTCTTCAACTAAAGAAAAAAAATTGATGCTCAAAGTATTTGATTTTGCGGCATCATTAACGACTAAATTTAGGCTATGATTGCAGCAAGGAACAAAGAAAGCTCGCGGATTCAAATCCAAAATTTTTTTTTGTAGGCCATTATGCCTACCACGCATATTTGCCCCATTGTCGTAACCCTGACCCCGCAAATCGTTGATATTTAAGCCTTCTTTCTCTAACGCCGATAAAAGAAATTTAGTCAAACCCTCGCCCGACGGATCATCTATAGGACAAAATAATAAAAAATGTTCTTCTATACTAATTCCTGTGCTTTTTAAGTTAACAAATATTATACAAACTGAAATTTGTTCTTGATGACTAGAGTCAGACGTACAGTCTAATAATATTGAAAAATATTTTGCCTTCTTAGTTAGTTCTAAAATTTTGGATTTGATGTTTTCGCCCATCAAATTGATTACTTCATTTTGTATTTTATCCCCGAGATAATTTTTGTAATCTTTTCTTTGAGACCGTTTTGTATGTTCTGACATAATCGGGTCGAATTTAGAAATCATTTCTGTGCATTTTAAAAAGTTACCATTACTTTTCTCAAACAACTTGTTACTACTTCCACGAAAAGCTAAATTCTGCTCACCTAAAAACTGAATCACGTAGAAAATTCTTTCTATAACAGATTGCCAGTATTTAGTTTCTCTGTTTATTGCATTTTGAGTTTCAGAATCAATTATTTGATTTTTATTAAAACAGTTGGAAAGATCTAGCAATTTTAGAACATTTTCGATATGTAACTTGCTCTTTTCATGAATATTTAAATGTTCACATAAATGCTGCCAGTCGTTGTAACCAGATTCATCTCTAAGGCGAACAGATTTCAAATCGCTATCATTAAAACTTTGCAACAGAAGCAGTAAAGCGAATTTTTTGTTTCGGTATACAACAGCCAAAAACGCTCAATTTTTTCTTTGTTCGGTAGAATTCTAAAGAAATAATTATTGGAAAACTTACGCCCCGAACTATCTCTTGGATAAAGATCCTTTTTGGTTTGATAATAAGTAGGGCCACGTTCTTCTAATTCTTGAATATTGTTCGGACGTAATTTTTTTGGCCACATTGCATCATCTTTGGAAAGTTCACTTATATTTTCTGTTGTGGTAATTTTTGAAGGTGTTGATTCCTCATTATCAGCGGGACTTGAAGAAGTTGATGGTATGCCTTCCAGAAGATGTACAGGTTCAGAATGTTGTGGTTCAGCTGTATCATTTTTGTCATTAATGTTTGGCAAAGTAGATTCGGGTTTTGAAAAAAACTGCGTAATTTTGACGTGTTTTTCTAGTTCTTCTTCTCTTCTTATTTTCTTCAACAAATTTTGGTGTCCTGACAATTTCTTCTTTTTTCTGACATCCTATAGACTGTAAAAAAATTAATACATAAGTAAACAAAATGATAAATTGAGGGGTGTTTTTGCAAAATTTTCTTTGCAAAGCTACAATTTTCCAAAAATGAATTTTTCATATAGTCTTGTAATAAATTTAGTGATACATCGAAAAACGTTAAGAAAACTTAACAAAAGTTAATACTTAAAGTTAGTTAATATTTAAAATTATAAAGGTTACAACTATTGACAAAATATTTGTTTTGACATACGTTTATGTGTTTTAAACATAATTTGGAGCTAATATACGCAAAGTCTACTTAACATGATCGTGGAATTATTTGTTTCTATTAAGTACGTATATAAAAAATGTACGTAAAACGCCTTTCAATTGCTTATGGAAATGTTTCAATGTCTCAAACTCGGAAAGTATTGTATCAACTTATTAAACTTATTTCAAAATTTATAAAAATTAAAACTTATGAAAATTGTTAAAAATATTGTTGTTAGTGCTTATCGATTAATGAACTTGCGTCAATCAACAATGATGTTTACATAATCAAACAAAAAATGTCAATAATAAAATGACTTTTGAGACGAAAGTTTTTGGCTTTTAATACTTAAATCTAAAATAAAAAATAAATTGTAGCTGAACTCACCTTAATGAATAAAAGATTTTCAGAACACAAAACACACCACTATAAAGTCTGTAAAACTACAAAAAAATAAGGTTAAAAAAAAATATCTTTCCACTCATGCACCTTTTCACGTTTGACGTTAAGTTTATTATTGGGCATTGGGCAACCAATAAAGTCGCGACCGATGTAGCGCTCAGGGTACGTTCATACTGGACGCGATTTGCTTAAAGGTTAGAGTGTAGAAACTGGCTTAGCAGGCTACGGTCGCAAACGTAAACAGAATTCAATTCATTCTGAGAATTGTATTCATTACGGCATTCTCCAGACATAAACACGTAGTTCTTTATCTTTAATTTCTCCTTATTCTCCCGGTAATATCGCCTCGGTTCGCGCGCTGCGCGTTGATAGGTGGGTGCGCGACACAAACAATAGCTTCGCATTTGTAGGTGCGTTTCGCTGAGGTTTGGCGAATAAGTGTATTTCCTAAGTAATAAATAACAAATAACTAACTAAATAAAGAACAATGTAATAGCTTGCAATTCTTTTTTGTTTTTTATCATTCTAAATTTTGTTTTGACGAATGATTTTTTGTTTGTTAGGTAGGTATATTACTTTTTTTTACTTTTGGGTTTTGAGGCCTTTCGGCGCCCCCGGCACCTCGGCGCCGTCGTGCACCGCACGACTTTGCACTTATGTACGGCGCGGGCCTGGCTATACATTACAACTGATGAACATTAATTGTGGCAACGCCACGTCCACGTGACTATAACATTTTAATAACGGAACAATCTGATTGGTACAGTGAGCACACAGTTTTATAGAACACATTATTACATCAAAGTGTTACGAATTTAAACCTTATGGTTGCGACAATTACAGTTGCTTATATACAGTAGTTGCTGCAACAATTCGTGTTTTCTATAATTTTCATATTGTTTACAGATCAATATTTATTCTTTTACTTGATTGTTCAATAGTGCTTAAGTGTTTCATATTTTCTTAACTGCAGCTGCTTACCTACCTGCCACCTACTACATGACACGTATGAAATTAGTTTTACTTTGTACTACAAAAAGATGGTATGGTAATACCAAACCAACTGTCAGGTTTTAATAATATGTAAATACTTTCTGCGACGTAACCAAGCTTGTCTTTTTTCTGTTTGTAGTTATTTCTACATAATGTTTCACCAAGCGCCCTGCGATATCTCTATTTAGAGTAAGCTACAATCATTAACATATGGATGTTAAATGAGTTTTGCTACAAATAGTAGATATTGTTATCAGGATTTTCCTAGTTTGCACAGTTGGTTCACTTTCTATTTACGTAAAGTCTACAAGCACTTGAAATTTGATTATGAACTTCAACTGTATAACCCATGTAAAATACCCTTAAAGGTAAAAAATAGAATAGAAGATAGCTGAAATTTTAACGCGTTCCAAATGTTTGTCAAAAAATTCTTGATACAACGCCATCAAATCAGGAATTGAAGGAATGAAAAAATTTATCAAGAATATTGATAAAAATATTTATCAGTGATTTTAATTCAATATCAAGGTGACTTCAGTTAATTTAAGGATCGACATGATCAATCTGCATAAAAATTGTGTTTTTTTAATATCGTGATTTTAACGCAAAATCAATATGCGTCTAATCAATAGTAGCTACCTAAATTCACTACTGGTAGACAAGAATTCTGCTTCTGAAACTGTAAATATTCACAACAATGATGAATTATGAAATAAGAATACACCTCTCGTTACAGGCTTACATAGCAATTAAACAATTTTAAAAACATTTCTTGGTCTTTTTCCAGATTTGCGTATATCTATAATATTTATGCATCTATTGTGTAATATTTATTTTTTATTTTCATCTTTATAATTGTGTGTGTTTAATAAAAAATGAGCAAAATATTAAGCAAGTTATATTTCAGTTTTTGTTTAGTATTTATATTCATTTCAAACCACATTTATTGTACGCCTTCAGGCCTATCGGTATAAAAACGTATTCCAACTGTTTAAGTATTTTGGCAATAACTTGTTTAATTTTCATCATACAAGAATCTGATAATCTCATTTTGAATAGATTTAAATATTTTTGTGACTGATAAATTGTTGTTTTTATTAACTTTTTAAAATCAACAACTCTTAACTTATTATTAATCAACTTTAAATGTTACGAAATATTATATTTTTTAAAATTAGAAATAATTATACTTTCGAAATATTCTTAGTTATAATTCAAATTCATCATAATAAATTTGATAATATCAGAAAATACTTTAAATATGCGTGCCTCATAAGTTTCGTGAAAATGCAATATTTTCCAATGTATTTTTAAAAAATAATGAGTTTTTAACACCAAATTTGTGGCTGTTGTCCCAAGAATGCTTTGCCGAATGAATATGTGTCTTGAATACGTGTTTTTAATGTAGCCTGGCAGTAAAATCTTATTTCGTCTTTGAAATAACTTCAAAAAACGGCTAATTTACCTGAACTAGTACAAACCTTATCGTATATATTCAATTAAAACACACTCTCTCTCTCTCACACACACACACACACACACACACACACACACACACACACAAAACATGTTTTACTCAAACATTGTTATTCAACGTTGTATGAGCCTTGTAACACTACGAGCCTTGTTAGCAAAACAAAATTTAGTTTTGTTTACTGAAAAATACTCTCAAAACTCAACACAACACTCAAAATCTACTGTATCACTTACATAAGACATGACAAAACAAATGGAAATATATGTAAAATGTATGGAATCTATTAAAATGTAAATTGAGTCAAATGAATGCGATTGAATTCCGTTTTGCAAAGCAACACTATTCTCGCCATTTACATGTTTTCCAAAGGCGTGTCTAGTTGTCCACTGTCTGATAACAAATTATAGAATATTTTATGCTAGTAGAGGAGATTCGGGTATTATGGAATACCATTTACATTTGTGAGCACAATTTACTACCGGAATGATTAAAATACCCAAAACCAAAACGAATAGAGACTGTAACTTATTGTGATTAGTTATATCTTGTCAAAAAGTAATTTGCAAAATTTTTTCTTATTAAAAAAAATGAAATTAAAAAAAGTGTCAAATGGAAATAGTCGGGTAATATGGAATAGGGGGTTGAAAATATAGAAAACAAACTATATTTGGCAAAAAACAAGATGTAATGAGACTTAGACAATACATTATATGCCATACAATTCGCAATACAGTTTTGCAGTTTAGTAAGGCAACTTAGCTTATTTTATTTGCAGAAATCACAAATATAATCTTTCTTCTCTGCGCCGGCACAATCGAGGTGGGCCCACAGAGAGCAAGTTAAACATTTCACCCAGATCTCTCCTCGTTTATCTTCGGAAAATTTTCCGTCGCAGAAGAGACATTCAGCATCGTTGTCTTCCGGTACAGTAGATGGTATGAAGTCCTTTTCAGACGATACATCAGAATGGAAAGATTCATCATCGCTACTTGAGTCATCCTTAGAAGTAAATTGTAATTTCTTGAAAAGTTTCTGTTTCTTCTTTTGTTGGGAGGTTTCTGGTTTCTTGCGTTTTAGGTTTTCGCCCTTAGAACCTTTGTTGCCTTTGGGCTGTTGCTTAGCTCTTAGTTCGACCTCTAACTGATTTTGTATGGAGAATAGGTTAGTATAGATGATGTCCCAGCTTTTCTACCTCTATTGGACGTCTTCTTTTTCGGTGGTGGTGATATCTCCAAGGGTAGAACCAAACTTTTCGATGAACAAGGAGCGGGTGCATAAGAACTCTTAGAAGAACAAGGAACAGTTGCATCAGAACTCTTAGATGAACAAGGAACAGGGTCATTTGTAGTTTCAGGCCTAACGGTGAGTGAGGCAGCAAGAAAATCTTCACTGGAGAAAACATTCCTATTTACAGGGAAAATGCCAGTGACTTTAAAGCCATTAACTGCTACGTCCCCACGTTGTACTTTAAGGTAAGCCTTGCCAAATAGTTCCATTATGTCATAAACACTCAAGGGCCTTGAACTGTGTCTTAAAAAGGTTCTTACTTCCTCACTATAATGAGATTTTAATGGGCCCATGAAGGTCTTATCTAAAGGTTGAATTTTATGTGAAGAATGCGGCGGTAAGCATAGAATAGTAACATGATTGTCCCTTGCTAAATTTATAACATTAATGTTGCGCTTGTGGGTTGCATGCAGGTGACTCAGCTGAGGGTTTCGTGACTGCAATAAAATGCTGAAACCATTTTGTAAAAATGTTTGTCTGGACCCAACCAGATGGGTGGCATGAGGCGATGGTCCCTGGTGGAGCACCCCTTAGAAGTTGCTCATTCATATTTTTTCTTGGAAAAATCACAAGAGGAGGGACAAAATCACCTCCTGCACCCATACAGGGAATGATTGTAACAAGGGACCCTTTTTCGGCCGATGTAAGGGACCCAATTTGTTTCTTTCCTTTTAGACCAATTACATGTGCAACTTTACTTTGTACTACTGATAACCCAGTTTCATCTACGTTATATACCCGGTTAGCAGGATAGTTGTGCTTTTCGAAAACATTATCCAAGAGGTCAAAAAACTTGTCAACTTCCTCCTCCCTAAATCCTCTGGCTCTTGCAAAAGAAGTGCCCATGGGCTTACGGATGGACAGCTTGGGATTTCTTTTCATGAAGGCATAAAACCAGTGCTTTCCCGCCGTTTCATCCTTCCCAAAAGGGTGGGGTATGTTATTACGAATTGCAAGTTGATATGCTAGAGTGCAAACGTCCTTTTTGGTGAGCCCATAATACATGGCCTCCATTTGAATCAGGTAATTCTGCAACTCTTGCTATAATTCTTTAGAAAAAACCGGCTTACGTCCGAGGGTGGTTGATGCTGCTACCTTCGCATCTTGCTACTTACGGTTGCCAAGGCGAAAAAGAGAAGCTCTGGGTACTTGAAACTCCTTGGACGCCTTCAGGTAGCCCATCTTCTTCTCACGGACAGCGGTGATAGCCCTGGCCATCTGCGCAGGACTCCAAAGCTTCCGCCTCTTTCCGTCATCTTCCTTCTTTTTTGGCGTATCTGAAAACATAAGCATTCTTAAAGCTCTTCTTATTTGAGTTTTGATTTTAAATTATGAATAACACAACAAATCCAATAATTAAATTTTAATTTCTTCCGAGGTTTTTCACTATCAACGAAATGCTATCTTTGATAGTGAAAGGCCTCGGCAAACATTACACTTTTATTATTGGATTTGTTGTGTTCTTCATAATTGAAAATTAAAAAAAAAAGAGAAAATAGTAATACACATTTATTTAGTAAGGGGTAAATGAAATTTATTTTAATCTTTTCAATGATTATTTTAAACAGATTTTTTATTATTTATTTCGTTAAAACATTTTAAATCAGTAAATATTTTTGGTCGGGTTATATGGAATACTAAGTATTCCATTCGGGTTATATGGAATACTAAGTATTCCATTCGGGTTATATGGAATACTAAATATTCCATATAACCCGACACGCCATCTTGGAAAAATAACCTTTCTATCACTAAAGAAAAAGTCGTCAACTAAAAAACGGCCAGTGCATAACAACCTTCTACTCTTTGAATGTGCATTACGCTTAATCTCAATCTCTAAGACACACATCTAATAGTTAGTATACATTTTTGAAAACTTACCTGTAGAAATTTCACAAAACTGAAACACAAACTTTCTTGAACAGCGAACGAAGCAATGCTGGCAAGCGGTCGACACTCACTACAGTGCAAGGTTACTCTACATCACTCTACATGATGCTACAGAGCATCATGGGAGCCCTCAGAAGTAGTGTACGATATTCCCACGAGGCAGCAGCACCTAACAGAGGAGAAATCTCGGTATTCCATATTGCCCGACTATTCCATAATACCTGAATCTCCTCTACAGTGCAGTAAACTTTCTTTTATTCTGCTGCAATACTATCGGAGTGTTACATGGTTGATGTGTGTTGCAAAGGTGAAAAATGAAAAGGAACTGACAGTGACATGTCAAATCTTGGATATCATAAAACATGAGACTGGAAAATACTATCTTCATCATTTTCGGTTTTTTTCTTTTCTTCTCTAGAAGGAAGAAAGTTTATAATGGTCAAATTTCATATGATAACAACAGTCAGTAACATGTGGAATAAATCCAGTGAACTGTTGGCAACCATTATAGATTCGAGTCAGCTGTAATTAAATGTATAATATAAATGTCGACATCTTCATCAAAAATAAAATGAATCTAATGAACTATGCAAGTGTTTGTAATATGTAAGATACACTTCTATAAGGTATGTAAGTGTTTGTAATATCTGTACACGCTTGTAAAGTTTACTGTGTTATCATTTAAAGTGAACAATGTATTCAGATTTTAGAACAATCTTATCTTTCCTAAAGGAAATCACGTCTATGTGTTACGTACACGTCAGCAACGCTTTGTTTTCAGTTTTTATTCAGCTTTTTAAAGGATTTTGTCCAAGTTCCCAGTGTATTATAATTTATTTGGACCTGTACAAAGATAAACAAGAGACGAAAAGTTTATTTGATCATAAGAACCGTTATTTTCCTATTTATGTCATATCATATACCCCATAATTGTTCGGGTATATGCTAAAAGAGTATATTTTCTACCGAAATAATTTTCTTTTTTTTAATACAAAACTTAAACGTACTTTTCAATATTCGGATTGTCTACTTTCATTCTTCTTATTTTAAATTGCAGACATGCAGTTATCTAACACTGTAAGTATCAAAATGAGTTAGATTTTTTTTACCTGTAGCTCACAGAACCCAACTACAACACACTTCATATAAGTAAGATCTACAGTAGTGCGGGTCTTGAAAACTTACAAACTGCGGTTTAAGATTTTCTTTCATGTTTCTTCAAGTAAGCTAGCAGAGACAGTAAAAACAGTCCAAACAAACAACAGAGGACACCGTATGAGATCTTTGCTTTACGTAAAACCAGGTGCGGAACCAGATATTGTCTTATTGGAGGGGGGTACATTCACTTTTGAAATAAACATTATGATTTTGTTTACTTTTAATGAAAACCCCCTTCAAATATTTCTGTATTCTGTTAAAAAATTGAAAAATTATTTTAAAAATATAACAAGTTACCTGATGTTTGTTGATATACATAAAGTAACGCTGATTGGTAACTGAATTTTCTTGGCTGAAAACGTGCAACAGTAACATTGTTTGGGTAAGTTAGAAATAGTATGTAAAACGTATGACTGTACAAAAACAAAACATACGCATATACATGTATTTAAACACTTACACTTGTATTTTAAAAATATAGAGATTACAAATCTTAAGAAAATACAAAAATTACAAAACCGTTTATCAGTCTTTGTAATGGATTTAAAGTAAGGCTAAAGAAAGTTTTCTTTCGTATCTCCTCGCAAAGACTTTAGCTGAGTACTTTAGCTGATATAGAAGAGACAATATCCTGATGGACGTAGAGGATCGTATTTCTGTTTAATCTTCAGTCATTCAATCAGTTTTTGTAAATCTTAAAAGTTTTAAGTCGACGTAGAATCGGAAATGAACGTTCTGCCGTGCCTGTTGTAACTGCTAGTATAGCCTTGTAGTGTTATAAATTTACGTAATTTGATAAAACGCTCTGATTTGGTAAATCTAATGCGAGTTTGTACGTTTTCCAGGATGTTTGTCAAAGTTTCCTGTTTTTGATATCCACATCTATTTCCAGATCTTGAATTCTCATTTCAAAGCAGGAAAACAATTTAAAATGCTCTTATACGATTCAGCCCCTCGCAGAACTGACTCTTCAGTCTTCCCAAAGTTCTCGTAAATAAACGTTAAGTTGGATATACAACAAAGTATATATTAACTTGATACAAGTACAATTTCTTGCATACAACAAAAACTATAAACAAGTCTGTATTGATTTATTAACAGTCAGTAAATCTTGGTTATGATTGTACATAATGTGCGTGCAAATAAATAGGGTATACTTCTCTCCGTTTGCCCAGATCCTCTTTCTTTCTGCCTAAGATTTTAATTTTAACTAACTGGATTAATCTAGTTGTAAAAGTCATTTTATCCAACGTATTTTTGGCCTTTTGGAGAGGCACGTCTCTGTTCCTCTCCTTGAATCCGCTACTGCGCAGATCAGTCATTACGTCCTTACTAGTTTGTCCTATCTATCTTTCAACTGAAGCATGCAATATTTCCCTTATCCGTTTTCTGTAACATTCTATATTTTAAAAAGTTTCATTTTTATATTTACCAAGACCGTAAATGATTCTGAACTACTTACATATATCCTAATTGACATACAAGATTTTTGTTCCTTTATCCTATAAAGGAATAACATATTTACATATTCTAAACGAAGCTAAATAAGAACAGTAAGCTTATGTTGATGTGCAAAAGTATAATAAGCTAGAATTTACGGATTAACGCATCATTTTTAATGGAAATTTGGTATTGTGGTTAACCTTGTGGCCTGTCATTCATATCGATCTGTGTGCTCTAAAAAAATATATTTTGAACGTTTTCTCCGCTTTAAATACCATAGGAATACATGTGTAGAGTTACCTGTGGTGTAAAATAGGCTTGTGTTCGAGGAGAAGAAACGCATCTACGCGAAAAATAACTAAATTTAATAATCCGCTAATTACTGCAAACGCTTGACACAAGGTGTCTTACACTTTCAAATCGTAATTCGGAATTCTAACGAGCATACCGTAATTCATCAGGTAGGCTGTGCCCGTGTGCAGGAATACTACGTTTTGAACCGTGCGCGTGTGGTGAACCTCACCACAGGAGACCAACCCTCGCCAAGAACCTGTTGACACATATTCCACCCGCTCTGCGGTAAGTCGTAAATAATATGCTGTGGACACTTAGCAAATAACTATCCACTTGTTACGTACCATTCTGACTATACTAGTAGAACCGAAACGTCCTAAGAACTAAGCGTCAACCCAAAATCGGTTTTACAAAAATTTCTTTTTATACTCTCTCCCTTGTTATCTTTCTTCCTTTCCCGCTTCTCTGTTTTTCTCTGCCTGTGTGTCTGTCTGTCTATCCGTCTCTCTCTCTCCCCCTCCCCTCACGTATACCTGTATACCTTTCCTTTCTTAGCTATGTCTACTCATCACTAGATGTAGGATTCTCCATGTTACTGTCACATAACTTCATCACGTACAGCTTAATTTTGTTTCTATTTTTAACAAATTATTATTAACTCTAGAAACAGATTTCGTTCACGCGCCTTTTCCTGTTCCGCCCGAGAATGTACACAGAATATTTGAGGTGTGATTGAACGGTCTGTTGTACCCCAGGATATACTAGCGTATATCGGGTGAGCCGGTTGGGAGCTTGTTGTGGTTGGTGTGAGTCGGTCCTCGATAAAGTGTTGGTACACAAGTTCATTCAACAGAAGTTTCTTACACAGTTTGATTAATTTACCGTTTACAATAATTCCCTTAAGTGTTAATAACTTTTCTAAATTAACAATACTTTAATGCTACTGATTAACTAATTGCTTCTGTCTATCGAGACTAACAACTTCCCTGCAGTCTGAGACTGATTTACTAAATACGTCGTGTGTGCAGTCTAACGAGACTGATAACTTACAGTTTGACACTGGCTCTTTTATACATTGAAGGGAGAGAGAAAACTATGACCTTTAGCTTGTTTTGATGTACTCGTTTACTTTTGGCTTACTGGTGAAAATGCGCCAGTTACAATTTATTGTAATTACTTCGTTATCGGGTACTGCAGCAAAAACCCAAGAATTGTACGGCATATGTTCCCAAACTGGGTGTATGATTTTACTAATTCTGTAGTTACAATTAGGCTTACTTATATTTTTAAAAATTTATACTTCACATCTAGCATGCGTTAATTCATTTTGGTTTACAGGAAATACAATAGGCATATGTTTACATATTACTACAGGTGGCTTTGTACATTTTTGTAATTCAATTTCCTTAGGAGTAATGAAATATTGAAAATCTTCTGAAAATGCTATGTAATCAGTGGTTTTCTCTGGAAACGTGTATATTCTACTCTTTGATTCGTTATTGTGTAGTAGTTCTGGTATCTGTATAACCTTAAATAAGTGATATCTTCGTGCAATATGCCGTAACGGTATTCTAATCAAGTATCTTAGATTATTATTACTAAAATATACAGTTAAATCTACTATGTCATATACTTATAAATAATTTCTCTTGTAACAGAAATTGGTAAACTTGGTTCAAACTTGATGTGTGTTATAGTGTATATTAAAACTATATGATCAGGGTTACCAACCTTTGCATTATAGTGTATAGATCAGGTCTGGCAACATTTTTCTGTGGTGGGAAATTCAAACTATATGAGCAGACGCATTACATTACAACTAAAACTATATGATTGTTGTCGACCACGATATCAAGTTATCAACTCTCTCTCTCTCTCTCCCTCTCTCTCTGTCTCACACACACATTTAGTATGAGCAGACGCAGTTGTCGACCACGATATCAAGTTATCAACTCTCTCTCTCTCTCTCTCCCTCCCTCTCTCTCTCTCTCTGTCTGTCTCTCTCTCTCTCTCTCTCTCTCTCTCTCTCTCTCTCTCTCTCTCTCTCTCTCTCTCTCTCTCTCTCTGTTCATGTAACGTCTCTCTCACTCTCTCACTGCCAGGTGAATGTTTAGCGGTCATTGACTCAATCGTCTCGATGTGCTGTTTCTAATAATTTTTTAGCTTCTCATAATCTTAACGTACAAACACATTGCGGTCTCTCTCTCTCTCTCTCTCTCTCTCTCTCTCTCTCTCTCTCTCTCTCTCTCTCTCTCTCTCTCTCTCTGTCACATTTGAATGTAAGTAACTATCTCTCTCGCTCTCTCTCTCTCTCTCTCTATGCCATCGGTTTTACATCGAATATATAATCTTACTAGTTTATAATGTAATTACGTGTGCGTGTACTGTTACAGATGACAAGTAGAAATCCATTCTTTCAATTCGTTGACGGCTTCACAATAATGTTAGTCTATTGTGTGTGTACTATGTAAATGTTTGTACATCAATGAATAATATAATCGTACTAGTTTTAATGTAATGTGTATTGCTGCTGCTGCAGACGTCGGCAGAAATTCCCTCATTCAAATCGTTGACAGCGTCAATAAGGTATGATTTGAATCTTCCGGTGTAGCATTTCCCATAAGTTAATGTACTATACAAATAATTGCTCACATGTTCAGAGGTTTATAGCGAAATAAATTAAAATAAACCATAATTTGTTTAAAATGATTAAATATATATATTCACACCACTGTACACAAACTTAAATATGGTTTACAGACCATTGTAATACAATTATTCAAAATACATTTTTTTACATTGATTAAATATATATAACACAAACATTGTTATAAAATAAATACAATATTAATAATAATTTTTGACATTGTAAGATTTTAATAAAAACAGATATCAGATTTAAATAATAATTTCGTGCTTGTAGATACAGTCCGCATGGAAGTTATCTGTAACATAACAATACAGTTGGTATTAGAATCACTGATACGATAATATATTCAATTATTAAATTATCACCCGCACACGCACAGTCAGTGGAAAGAAAGGATCAATGCGTTAAGTAAGTAAACTTTTTCAAGTATGCGTCATTTTCATAAGTTAATGTACAGTACTTTCAAATAATTTCTTATCGGACCAAATATTATTCAACGAAATTTTGTAAATACTAATTAGAATCAATGATACATTTATCACGCACATACAAATTCAATTATTAAAGTGTTAAGTACAGGGAGTTGAAACCACACACACACACACACACACACACACACACACACACACACCAATAAATTGTTTGTTAACAATTAGTAATCACGATTGTTACTTACGTCGTTAGGATACAATCTCCATCTGCGTTGTTTGGTTCCTCGTCCCTCGATACACCAAATGTAGTTCTTTGGGTTTGATATGTCTGAGCTCCTCATTCGTGAAGACACCTGCATACCTTTTAGGTAGATAGACACGATACTGGTGGTCGCCATCCTCCAACGTAGCAAGCACAGAGTTCCCATATTTTGTGTCCACATTTGTTAAGACCATGATGGGATATTTTTTATTCACAGTCAATTCTGAACATCGCTTGTACTCGATAGCACTTACAGCATTAAACTTTACAAGAAACGACATTATTAGAAGAGAGAGAAAGACACTAGTGAACACGTCTGTATCAATCGAGAGAGAACCAAACAATGGCGGAATATTCGACATGGTGGTGGTGGTGGTGGTGGTGGTGGTGGTGGTGGTGGTGGTGGTGGTGGTGGTGGTGGTGGTGGTGGTAACGACGTCATCAGAAAAGTCTGTGTCCCACTTACATTTACCGCTTACGGCTTTGCATGTATGTACATGCCTCCCAGACGAAATTAGAGACACCAAAAATGTAACAATGTCATTAGGAAAGTCCGCGTTCCACTTTCATAAGGAAATAGTCATCGCTTACTGCTATGCATGTATGTACATGTCCCCAGCAGAATTAGAGATACTAAATGTCATCACTCGTTGTGACCTACTTTCTAAATTTTGTCACACACTATGAATACTCACATTAAAAATGTTCGTTTAAAGCAAAAATCGTGAATCATCCATTCCCGAATAGCATGCACTTTATAGTTTGTACACCGGTCAGAAGAATTGAAATGTCTAAGACATACTGTTCCGTGAAATAGATATGGTATGTTTTTAGGGCAGTCAAAGTCATCGAGATTGATGATATTATTGTGTATTATCTTTGATTGTAAAAAACGTTTTTTCTCAAAACCCTTCACAAACACACATTTATATATACGTGTATGTGATGTTAACAATGAAACAAGATTGTCGTACGGTGTCTCTCCTTCGCTCCATCTAAGTCTGTGATAATTTGACGTTAACCAGAGGTTTGTCCTAGCTTATTTTGGATTCGTAACGGCTGTAGCAGGCGGAGTGAAAATCCAATGTCTACCAGCAAATCTCAGAACGTCCATGATTGACAGTTCCTTCACAATATATTTTCCGTTGTCATCGAAATAGCACTGAAAGTCAAGTATAACTGCGGTGTTATCCATAATACTGTAAGACAAAGAAACCACACATTACAAACTGTATATATATATATATATATTATGTTTAAACATAAATATCGTTGCGATATTAATACGCGAACTTACGTTTACAGACGTCTGGACTGAAGAGCCGAGAGGCAACAACTGCCGGAAGAAACAAAAGTGTTGGAGGGTACTATACATGGCGGGGAATTTTCTTAGCAGGTGGGGAGGCGACGTCGTCGTCATCGTTCTCCATATTGACGCAACGTATCCGATAATGGCCGTACGCAAGTGTATCACGACCATTGTTCAGTATATAGCGCTTATCATCATACGGAGACAACGCTTGCTTATTTACGCGCATCGTGTACAGCGTATGATGATCACTGCGTAAACAAAGCGCACTGGCAGAAAACTGACAATGATCAGTGAGACACTTGCGATACATATCGTGTCGTAGACTCCGCTTAATTGCAACACTGGGTACACCTTTGCACACGCGTTTTTGATCGTCTTTGTTAGCATCTTCGTGAGCCACAAGGAACGAATAACATTTCGCTCTGAGTCCCACGAATTCTCTAACAGGACGACCACACGTTTCATCCTTGAACAGTCCGACAACCTTTTTGTTTTTAAGACTATAACAAGAATGAGACGTGGGGTAATCCGACGTATCAAACAAGCGTAAGTCCTCCTTCATGTCTGCATACAAGTCAGATGTTTGGATACTATACATCAGACTGTCCGTATCCGTCATTAACAATCTAACGTTACAGCCGTACTTGGCGACAGCATAACGATAATGGAAGTCATACATTATCGTTTTGCTAACGTCAAGCACCGTGAAGCCGACATACACGGGACGGGAAAGAACGATGGATTTTTTTACGCAGTGAGAGCCCCACCAGATCTTTCGTATAGCGAATCATGCGTTTCAGCCTTGGTGTGGAAACTAGTTTTTGAAGCCGTCGTTCATCTGAGACTAGTTCAAAGTCTATATGTTTCCGCACGTTCTCCAGCGACTTGCCGTATACGGCGTTGTTCATCAGCTTGAAAAGGTCTTTTTCAAAGCTGTTGACGGCTGCTTGCCTCTTGCGGGTGTTGAAATCGATAAACGGTTTCAACCAAGCGCTTTGATTAAAACACAACACCTTATGAGTCGCTCTCAGCTCTAGACCGAGACATAAATACAACTTCAAATTCCGATAATGGAGAACGTAATTTTGTTTGTCCTCCAAAGTCGTTAACAACTTCTCTACGGACGACATTGTTGACACTGATTCGTTATACGAAGATCTATATATACTCTCGTGTAAACGTTTGGAAAAGGGAGAAAGGATATCGGGCGTTACGCGGTGGCGCACGGGTGCGAGCGGATAGTCGGAATGCAGGTCGTGTAGTGTATCGGGATAGTGTAGGTCGACCTCGAGGATGTACCCGATGTCGGAATCATCACTCACGTTACATACGTCCAAAGACTCGATTTCATTGCGATCGAGACATCGGAAGTCAGCGTAAGGGAGTGGTTGCGACATGGCTGCACCGTATAGATTGTTACAGTCCGTATATAGAATGAAGGAGGTCGGTTTCGAAACATCGTACTGATCTGGGATCAGAGGGTTGTTAGCGATGGCATGACGGTTGGATATCATAGCAACGCCCCCACGGACCCCAGACTCAACGAACAAATGTTGATCTACATTTGTCAACAGCTCCAATTCGACCCCCGACATTTTTAGCATCGCGTTCCAAGCGAGACCAGGAAGCGAGTAAAAATGACACGGGTCCAAACGGAAGTCGCGTAAGGCCATGTCCCGAAAACTTTCAAAGACATCTGCCAGCAGCATCACGTCTGTCAACAAATACAGATCATGGTAATCTCCAAACGTACGCAGATTGAATGCACTCCACACGTTTTGCGCGTGCTCGTAATCTGCGTCCGAAATAGACGATTCCATCAACCGGTTATCAAAGTGTTCACGAGCGGGCAGACTTGTTTCATTGAACCGGTCAATACTGTCAACGTACTCGTAAGCGTATACCCCCTTGCGTACGAGCAGATTGACCTGTTCGTTGAAACCCCGTCTAAGCATTTCCTCTCTAAGCAGAGGAAATTGACTCCCGGACGTGGACAGATTGGTAACGAGCGTATCCAGAGAGCGATTAAGAAACTGAAAAGAGTCTACGAAACGCAAGGGACCCAGGGAGAACGACATGTAACCCTCACTGGATGTTGCAATGCAGGATACGTGTTGGTCCTTATATTTCCCCAAACCCTGCATTAAATGGTGACAGTCGTAGCCACGGAGGTTGTGAAAGAAGACGGGGATATGACGAGGCATCTTATAGTTCAGATTGCAGCTATTGTGGGCTGCTCCCAAGAATTTCCCTGTAAGATGACAATGATTGCGCACCTTGTCATCGTCTGTCAAAGAACGGTCACACAAATGCCAGACGGTAGCGTTAGTGAACGCAACATTGTCATCATCGGACATAATTAATTTTACGTTATGTTGTAAAACCTTCATCATATCTTCGACGTCTTTCATAAACCACGAGAAGAAAGTGTCTACAACGTTTTCACCACGATAGACTTTAACCTGTCCCCAGAGACTGTGAGTGTGATCAACGATAGCATAGGAGAAACCTGACGGAATATGCATCGCTTCGTATGACGTGGACGATAAAGGAGGAGAAGGTATTTTCTGGCGGACACCACTGCTATCAACTGAGTAGAAGTCACCTGAATCTTTCACTGTCGTCGGGATGTCGTTACCGGGTGAACACGATTGAAGGGCGGCGATGAGGGACTCGAAGTCGGCGTAGACAGTAAACGGTACTTTCAGACAGTGCGTATAATTTTTAAAGGACATAAACTTCTCCTCCTCCGTGGGCATTTTGGTATTCTGTTCACCATAAGGTGTACAGTAGGGGAGATGCTCGGACAGACCATGTTCTGTAGTGAAACGATGCAGGCAGTAGTCACAGTAAAATGATTTATGATCGTGTTTTTTTAAGGAAAATAACAATTTGTTAATGCTACTGACAAGACAGTAGTGTTTTCGGCTGTTTGTATCGGACAGAAGCAATAGATTAACGTGATGTGACCTGTCCTTATTTGGGGTAATTCTTAGTAGTAAACCTCATTTTTCAATTCGATTCTGATATTGTCTTCTATATCATAGCCGAAAACGTTTATAGAAATGTCAGGATTCTGTGTTTCAAATTTAGAAATGGAGTTTACACAAAACAGGGTACTCGATGCCGGACATATTTATCGTGTTTATGAAGGAGATGTAGTTTGAAACACGTTCTTTATCCCTTTCTTGAGGGTGTACGTGGGCTAGTACAGACCATAGAAAACACATTTCATCTTGGTGGTTCTTGATATTGACTACTGCCTTGGTGAGCGAGAGTTTTCGCGGGGTAGGAATGTAGGAGGACGCTGCTAGTGGCCGGTACCGTCCAACAACCAGTTCCAGCTTCAGTACAGCGTCCACCGACCATCCGCTCCCGTCACGGGTAAAATTGGATATGCTATCCAAGATTTTATCGTAGAATTCGTCTAGCAGACAGTTTAACTCGTCGCTGTCTTCCGTGATCAACGTGCGACAACGTCCATGGAAGACGGCGTCTTTCGTTACTTCTTTTTCTTCGCCGCTGTCACCATCTATCAAGGTTTTAGTGAAACGTATCCTGCACGCAATATGCCACTTGATATTACGTAAACATGATTTCTCTACCCGAATATCCTCGCACAATAAAGGCCGCACATCGGTCATTGGGGAAAATATGTCCTGGTCTTCCGTGTCAGTGTACAAAGGTAGGTAGTTGAATGTGGTGACAGATCCTCTGACACTGCTGTTTCTCACGATATAAAATCGTGTCATAACTGAAACAATAGAAACGTGTGTTTTAGCTAATAGGAATGATGAATAACACACAAATTCATGTTTGTGGTAAATAAATAGATAGTACTCGTTGGTAATATGTCAGTTTATTGCAAACCGTGAAGATGGCAGCTACTCCTGATTATAGCATTGAAAGTGAAAGAAGAAAATCGTTCAAGTATTGGGAAATGACGTTTGTCAGCCCCGACGAGTTAGCGTTTGCCGGGTTTTACTACTATCCACTAAATTATGATGTTTGCGGGCATAGTATGTCATTCATAGACGATAGAGTTAAATGCTTTTGTTGTGGAATTGAATTAGGTCATTGGAGAGAAGGTGACAAACCTATGGTGGAACATGAAAAATTTTCTCCGTCATGCCAATTTCTAAACGATGTCAAGAGACAGTTCAATGGAGAGAAGGTGACAAACCTATGCTGAAACATAAAAAATTTTCTCCGCCATGTCAATTTCTAAACGATGTCAAGAGACTATTTTGTGCACATTAGACAGAGTTGGATCATACGTTAATTCGTATCAAACAAGTTTGCTTGCTACATAATTACGGGGAAACAAAAATAATTTCTTAACTGTACCAATTGGTATTTAAATTTACCTTGTTCAAGCTGTTCCTGTTCCTGCCGGTGTTGTTCCAGATTCTGTTGAAGGCCGGACATGATCGTTGATGATGATATTCAGGCGAGAGAGAGAGAGTGAATAATGAAAAACAAAGGAACTGTTGTACATATATATATAGTATTTTTAACGTTGGTATTATGTTAGTGTATCTTAAAACATGAACAACGCACGCAAGACTATAGCTCTAGAGCTACACAGAGCAGCGAGAAAGAATTTCGTTAGACGTGCTGTTGAATTGAAGGGTCTACACCATTGTACCAGGCGGATCTTGTGGAGATGATACCATACGCTCGAGTGAACAAAGGGTACAAGTACATGATGACAGTGATCAATGCTTTTAGCAAGTACGCGTACGCTGTACCATTGAAAACAAAGACAGGAAAAGAAGTAACGCCCGCACTGGAGCCTATAATAACTGCTAACCGAATGAAAAAATATTTACAGACGGACAACGGGAAGGAGTATTACAACAGTACAGTACAAACGTTGCTAAAAAAGTATAATGTGAAACATTACTCAACCTATAGTGAGAAAAGAGCGTCTATAGTGGAACGTTTTAATCGCACACTGAAGACACACATGTATCGAGCTTTCAGCGAACAAGGACACTACCACTGGTTGGATCTACTACCTATATTGCTGAAATCGTACAACAATACCGTGCACAGAACCATTGGTATGAAACCTAGTCAAGTGAATGACGGCAACGAACATATAGTGTTGGAACGAATAAGGAAGAACACAGCGCCTAAAATCAGTCCAGTGAAACCGCCCAAATTTAAAGTCGGTGACCGTGTTCGTATAAGTAAGCACAAAATGGCGTTCGCCAAAGGTTATGCACCAAATTGGACTAACGAAATATTCACTGTGGATAAAGTACAATCTACTACCATCCCCGTCACTTATCTGTTAAAAGATCACCTGAACAAAGTGTTGAAAGGTGGTTTTTACGAGCATAAGATTAGTAAGTCCAAAGTCGGTGACGTATACCTAGTGGAAAAGGTGTTACAGCGCAAAGGTGACAGAGTGCGTGTTCGTTGGCTCGGTTTCGATGGTAAACATGATGCATGGATACATAAGAAAGATCTAATATAAAAAGGTGACAGCACGTGCTGAAAACAGTATGCTTTCGGTATTCACGAAGATGAAGATTGTACAGCAAGCAAACAAATTGCCAATAAAGGATATGGACTTTTTGGCGGGTGACGAAGGCAGTGCTAAACGTAAACATGGTCCGCTATTACCGAACAGTATTCGCTGTATCGTTACGGGCCCAAGTTCTTGTGGGAAATCCAATGTGCTGTTCAACCTACTGTTTGATGCCAACGGTCTACGTTTCCGCAACGTATACGTGTTTTCAAAATCATTATTTCAACCAAAATATAGAATGTTAGAAACAGTGATGAAATCACTTGCTGATGAAGGTTTAGGGTATCACGCATACAGTGAGAACGAAGAAGTCCCACTACCGAGTGAAATCACCGGTCTCAACTCCGTTATCGTATTCGATGACGTTTCGTGTGAAAGACAAAACAATATTCGAAAGTATTTTGCTATGGGGAAGCATAGCGGTGTGCACACATTCTATCTATGTCAGACATATAGTCAGATACCGAAACAATTGGTGCGTGACAACGCTAACTTGTTGGTATTGTTCAGACAAGACGATCTAAATTTACGTCACGCATACAACGATCACGTTAACATGGATATGAAATATGATGCTTTCAAAGACGTCTGCACAGAAGCGTGGAAGGATCGTTATGGATTTCTAGTCATAGACAAAGACTCGTCAATAAATGAAGATAGATATAGAATCGGCTTTGATCGATTCATAATTGTTTCCAGCGAAGTATAAAAGTGGTCGCACTTTAGTAATGTAATCAGTCCTTTTGCTAACACGCGATGGCGATGAATAAGGAGGAACGACTTACGTATGATATAGATACTATAAGCGACAACATAAGGAAAAAATATCATGCATTACAACACGGCATCAGAGAAAGCGACGAGAAGTTCAGAAAAAATTACAAGCCGATTCTGGAACCGTTAGAAGCTATTTCACGAAAGTTAAGTGGTGATATGGTGGAGGAGGAGGAGCAGCAGCAGCAGATAAAACAAGAAGCGCCTACACAGCACGTAATAACTGAAACCGAAAGTGGCGCGCAGAGTCATAACGCTCTTCTCATTTCAGTGACGATGGCGCGTGGAACCCTAACGCTTCACATTTCAGTGACGATTCATTAGCAAACAAATATATGCATTTATGCGAATCGGCTGACTGTAAACGGATTATAGATCGTATGTATGGCGTTCGATACCATGCCGGTAAATTGATGATAGGTGATTCAAATGTGAAAATCGATTAAAACGATAACTTTCATGTCAAAGGAAAAATTTACGAGGGCACGCCCGGTCTGTACGAACTTTTGTTTATGAAACTACCGAAAAAATACAATAAGGACGATATGAGGAAATACAAGTCCATACTACAGGCAACCAACGGACACAAACAAAACTATAAACACAATGCACGAATAAACAGTAACAGTGGTGTCAGGTATCGACTAGTTATATCTAAATTGTTTGCTTCGAGTGTACAAAAACGCACAGGGAGTGGTTATATGGAGATGACGCCGAACACTGCAATCGATGTCGTACATTGGGAAGATCCTAACGAGTTGGTTAATCGATTGAGAATGTTAATAGCTTCTCAAAGTAGTGGACATACGAATGAAATCGTTTCGATATTGGAAGAATTACGTGAAGCCGGCATTATCGTATAAAAGCAGACGCACCGTTCTATGACCACCAGTTCTTCATAAATATGAGTGTAGACAAGTTCGGTAGACATGACAGCACTGTAAGAGTGCGAAAAGAAACTCACCGAAGTCTGCGTGAGGATATCGGTTTAGGAGTGACTAACGACGGCCACTTTGATGTGAAAAACAAAAAGATACACAACTTGGGTGATCACGAAGAGCTGCACGATGTTGTTTCTTTACAGTCGTAAACGATGCGTGCTTACAGTACAAGAACGACGCTACCATAGACGCAAAAGATCATCGAATAATAATGCTAAACGATCCGCTTAAATCAAGAGATGCGGCCACAAAACGATACGTAGACGCAAAGAGTTTGAGAAAAGATCGTGCAGGTAACGTAATCGTTGATGACTGTTGGCTAACACACGTGCAAGCGCCAATCGCCAGCAAAGACGCTGTGAATTTAGAATTTTTATACGACAACACAATCAGTTTGCAAAGCAATGCTTTCTACGCTGGCGGAAGAAAAATTACAAATTTAGCGGACGGAGTAGCCGACACAGACGCAGTCACTGTGCGACAAATGCACGAATTAAAACTGCATATAAAGACCGAATTGTACAAGGTCACTCAGGTACTTCACGCACATATAATCAATCTGATAAAGTTCGTCTATAAATATCAAGACAGCTCGACACAGCGTTCAGTCCTGTCTGAATATATTGAAGAAGTGGGACGTTTAATAGACGTTCTCGATACGGAAACAGAAATCAAGGATTGGAGATCTGTTTACAAGAATGCGCGTACTTCGTAACAAACCTAAGAAAAGAATGGGGTATGGTGTAATTGGAAAAATACTTAAAAACACTGTGCCCACTATCGTTTCGTCAGTACCTACTTTGATTAAACGCGCGGTGGACGCTTTACCGGTAGAGTTACACCTACCCGGCTACCGATTCTGTGGACCAGGAACAAAACTCAAAGAGAGATTGGCACGTGTCGAGCGTGGAATCAACGAGCTGGACGAAGCCTGTCGCGAACACGATATCGCCTACGCGAGGTACAAAGACAACAGTCGAAGACGTATAGCTGATAGCGTTCTTGCCGACAAAGCATGGGAACGAGTGAAAGGTTGGAATTCGGGTGTTAGTGAAAGAGCGTATGCCGCAGCCGTAGCAGCCGCTATGAAAGCAAAATCAGCGCTAGGTGGAGGGAGCTCGTGTAGTGGTTGCAGAAAAAAGAAGAAGGGTTCAGGAATTAAACGTCAATCCGCGGGCAAACGCAAAACGACCTCCAGACATAAACGTAACAACACCAAACGCAAAACAGTCTCAAGGCATAAACGTAAAAATAAAATAGCGTCGGGTCTATACCTACGTCCTTACAGACAAAAAAAAACTAATTTGCATACCAGTCCGTGCATTGTCCGACAGCGATTTGTATGTTTACGCAAAACTTTTGAAAATACCTTATTTCAGAGGAGTTTTTATGCGTAACACTTTACCACACAGACCGCCTTGGAAGAACGAGAGCGCGGTTATTAATCTGGACACTGCAGAAGGACCTGGTACGCACTGGGTTTGCTACAAGAAGCGAAACAACCGAGTTTACTACTATGACGCGTACGGTAATATGCGGCCACCTCTTGAGCTGGCACAGTATTTTGGAACCGACACCGACATTTACTACAATTACGAGCGTGAACAGCCGCCACACACAGTCATCTGCGGACATTTATGTTTGGACTTCCTGACGCGTGAGTGATCAGTAAGCGACAAGATGTCTTCGTTGTCGGTCACCTTAACAGGCACGAATGCTGCCGCTCTTGTATGTGACTTTTTCCCGCCTCTCGAACTAACAAACGGCGAATTGTATGTAGGTCTATTGGACTTTACTACATACAACAGTATACCGAACGTGGTTGAGGGGAAAAACAATGTGTTTCCAGTACTACGGGACAGAACAACGTGGGACTTGATAACTTTACCCACGGGTGCTTATGAAATCAGCGACATAGAAGCCTTCCTCAAAAAGCAGTTAGGAGACGGAAAGATTAGTCTACGTCCTAACAACAATACACTGAAATGCGAACTGTCTTGTGCACTGGATATTGACTTTCAACAAACAGCGTGTGGTATCGATGATATGTTGGGTTTCAAGGAAAAGCGACTGCTTGAAGCGAATAAAACTCACACGTCTGACGCGACAGTTAACATTATAAAAGTGAACAGCATACTGATAAGGTGTAATATAGTACAAGGATCATACAAGAACGGTAAAAACGAGCACACGTTGCACTCATTCTATCCGACAGTCGAACCAGGATTCAAAATAATTGAATCACCTGCAAACGTCATATACCTACCTGTGAATGTAAGTCGTTTGGACAACATAACATTATCTTTACACGACCAGGACGGTGACGCAATAGATTTTCGTGGAGAAGTCATTACTGTGCGTTAACATCTTAAACGGCTATAGACATGGGTTTGTACTTTGTTTCTCCGCCGCTGCTACCACCGTCGTCAGAAATAAAAGAAGAAGAAAGATCGGTTAGGAAACGCATCAGTACTCGTTCGAAACTGAAACGATTAACATCGGTTAACCGACGTTTCCTGATTTCACTGTGTTTTGTTGTTGTTGTAAACAAGTAACATGGCGAGTGGAATATTATCTGTGGAGCAGCAACCGTTCTTTGAAGACAGTATCACGGACTTTTCATTTCACTCACACGCGTCGTACGCGACAACAATATATGGAAACAATTATGAAATACGCGTGCCAATACAACAACAGGACGTCTTTACACTGCCGTCAGAAAGTTTCCTCTACATCGAAGGCAAGTTGGTCAAAAACCCTAGTGTGGCTGCAGATACTGCGCTGAATGTGGAACTGGTGAACAATGCTATAGCATTTCTCTTTGACGAGATTCGTTACGAGTTGGCCGGAGTGGTAGTGGACCATACCAGAAACGTCGGCGTTACGTCAACTATTAAAACTTTTCTATCACTCAACAACAACTCACGTGACGCAATGGAAAACGCAGGTTGGGTGGCACCGACCGCGAAATTGTTAAAAGTGAACGATGACGGTGAATTCAACTTCTGTATTCCACTGAAAATGCTAACGGGATTCGCAGAAGACTATACACGCATCGTGCTGAACGTGAAACAAGAACTTATACTCCTACGCACATCTACAGATGTTTAAACTTTGTACTTGTTTATCAGCTGTACGCGGTGTACCGCCGCAATGCGGCACGCGCGGATGACGTCACGCGCTTATCAAACGCTGCAGCCGGTCCTCACCGCCGGCTACAGGCAAGTTTAGTTTAGTTTCTAACAAGGCTCCGAGCGCATCTCTTGTTAAACACTTCTCTTCCAGCCGCGGCTTCTGGATATTTTTTAATATGCATTCATAAGATTCTCTTTAATTCAATTTACCTGCGTCCATCTACAATGGACCACGATTTCATTCAAAATTAATTTTCGGGCGTTATTGCCCCAAATGCATCCGCACGTGCCGATCATAACTAATAACTAAAATTGTCAATAAACGCATGTTCAATATTCGCAATACAGTCCACTTCTTTCTAATGCAATCCAGCCTTTCCTGCTTAGCGTCTTTGGAATAACTCGCGATTATTCAAGAGCTTCCAAACCGCAACATTTTTGGTCCTCCGGGCCGGATTTCATATTTTTGGCCCAAAAACGAAAACGTTTTTGGTCACCACGGGACGGATTGCTCATGTTTGGGTCCACAAGCGACAGCATTTCTTTATACGCATCATTTCTGGACCAACCGATCTGAATTTAATCACGCCCTACGGGCATCATTCTCGTCCTGAGCGACACCATTGTTGTGAATCACGTCGCAGTCATCTCGACAAGATTCGGCCAAGCAGTAGACCAGAGACGACGGGACAAAACAGGACAGCATTTGCGAGGTCATCAAAAAAGATTCCACAGCTTTAATTCATGGAGGGTACAACATGAGGCGTCATCTGACCAGCAGAGACAGGAGGTGTAACAGCTCCAAACGGGATCGAAGCCAGCTTCATCACGAATGGATCGACGGCCACGTGACTATAAACTTTACTTATATTTGATGTTTAATAATATTTCACTTTAGTGGTTATTTCTTAACACATTTGTATAAACGAACACCGTCATTACACAATACAAATTAATAAATGGTTGGCAGCTCATTGTCAGTTAAAACTTTAAAGATAAAGATATACTTTGTTACCATTTAGATTCATAATTTTAATAATTTAATTGCCAACAAAGCTTGATTAGTTAGAGAGAGTAAGTTTATGTTCTAAACAACGATCGCTAGCTACCGAAACGTATTCAAATTTATTCAAAATTGAGTTTGTGGTTCACATGCTCTATGCTCAATTTCTTTCTAAATATTTTTCCTTTTTTCTCTTAAATTGTAATAATGGCCGATGTAAGGGCTCTAATAAAAAAACGAGGCACAATTAAAGCCTCAATATCCTGAGTAAATACTTTCGCGGATAACTTCGATTTGTTAACCAGCGATCCTCATGCGCTGAAAATAAAACTGCGTCATTTGATGGAATTATCCACCAAATATGATGAGATACAGTCACAAATCGAAGCTGAGGAAGCGGACGTTGCTTTAACGAGTGATAGAGTACAAACGGAGGACGATCTCTGTAATATAGAATGTAAATTGCAACACCTGCTGGAGCAAGCTGAGCATATGAACCAAAAACCAGTAATTAATGCTGAAAGTAAACAGTCTAAAACACCCCCCATTCAATTGGAACCAATAAAATTACCACGGTTTGCGGGTAGTATTGTTGAGTGGCAACATTATTACCATATTTTTCTCGAATTAATTCACGTCAGAACAGATCTGACGGATATACAGAAACTTCACTATTTGCACTCGTCATTACATGGCGAGGCTCTTAACGTAATAAAATCGTTGCCAATCACTCATGAGAATTACGCGGTGGCTATCGATCTGTTGAGGAATAGATATGACAGTAAGCTAATTGTTTCCGCCCATCACGTGTGGAATGTTCTGGACATACCATTAGTTCAACAAGAATCCCAAGTTAGCATATCGCAATTTATTGATCAAATCTCTGCCAATATAAACGCTTTAAATAATCTCAAACTGCCAGTCAACACGTTCGAAATTATTGTCGTAAATTATTTAGCCAAAAAACTTGATAATTACACTTTAAGTTTGTGGAAAGAGAGTTTGTCGGAGCATAAGTTCCCTGATTTTAATAATTTTATAAATTTTCTAAATTCACGAAGAAAATTACTGCAAAATCTCGATAACGCGACTAGCCCAACGAGCAGGTTGAACAAAAGCGATAAGTCTCCTTACCGCAAGGCAGTTAAACAGATAAGCACTCCAAAGGGCGCATTCCACTCACATATTAGAAACAATTTATGCAGGCTGTGTAACGGTGGACATAGACTAGCGACTGCCTACAATTTACATCGCTGTCTATCCCTGACAGAAAAGACGTGTTAACAAAAAACAAACTTTGCCTAAACTGCCTCCGTTCGGGACACGAAAGCTCAAAATGTCCCTCAAAATTCTCATGCAAAAAATGTTCTAGGCGTCACCACACCACGATTCATGTCCCCAACAGGGACGCAACTTCTGTTAACAACCAATGTTCACTGAAATCACAGACCAATAAATCGGTATTGTTATCTACCGCCGTCTGTATGACCTCCAATAAGGTCGGCAAAAAATTTCCGTTAGGATATTACTGGATTCCGGTTCTCAAGCGAACTTTTGCACAATGGATCTCGCCCGCAGAATGGGCCTCCAATTGGTTAAATCGCAACTGCCCATCACGGGTATAAACAACTCGCTTTCCCAGGCTGACTTCAGTACTAATGTAAGGCTACATTCACGCTATAAACCCTTCACGTTAAACGTACATTGTGCCGTATTACCCAGTATAACTAATAATTTACCGGCGGAGTCGTTCAATCTTGCCTCTTTGAATTTACCCAAGCGCATATTCTTGGCGGATCCTCATCTACATTGCTCGGCGCAAGTCGATATATTAATCGGCGCTCAATATTTTCTCCAACTAATTGAACCTATGAAATTTACACGCGGACCACACTTTCCTACAATTCAGGAAACCAAATTAGGATTTATTTTGGCCGGTGACTTACCCTTCAACGTCGATATAACTAAAACAGTTTCTTCCTTTATGGTCTGTAAGGATGATAATCAGATTTCCTCGCAACTAAAAGAATTTTGGAAGTTGGAGGAGATCTCTAGTCGCGAAGCCCGATCTGAGGACACGCCGTGTGAAAAACATTTCGTGGAAACCACTAGCCGTAACCGCGATGGGAGATTCGTGGTATCCCTGCCCCGCAGATCTGATAAATTTCATTTGGGAGATTCTCTCCGCGGAGCCATCCGCAGATTCCAATCGTTAGAGTTCAAGTTCAAGCAGAACCCTATCCTTTATAAGGATTATAGCGAGTTCATGAGTCTGAAACTTGGCCACATGTCGCCGCTTAATGAATACGATCTGTCGCTTGACAGGTCAGAGATCTTTTATCTGCCCCATCACGCAGTCTTCAAGGACTCTAGCTTAACCACTAAATTGCGCGTGGTATTTGACGCCTCCGCTAAAACCACAAATAATTTGTCCCTTAACGATACTTTAATGGTTGGTCCTACGATCCAGCAGGATCTGTTTTCGATAATGGTTCGGTTCCGTACCCACCGATACGTACTTATTGCGGACATAGAAAAGATGTATCGCCAGATCATTGTTAATCCCAAGGATTCAAACCTGCAACGCATCGTTTGGCGTGATGCGCCGCACAAGGAATTGCGACATTACGCGTTAAGGACGGTTACATACGGCACTGCTAGTGCCTCCTTCATTGCTACACGTTGTCTGGCTCAGATAGCCTACGAAAATGAACCCGACTACCCTACAACTGCTAAGGCCATAGCAAATGACTTTTACGTAGACGATCTCATAACGGGTTCGGATGATCCGAACGGCTTAGCTGAAATGAAATGCGAGATCGTGAAGTTGTTGAGTAGGTATGGTTTTACGTTGCATAAGTGGTTCTCTAACCACCATAAGATTATGACCCTTCGCGCCCAAGTAACCCGTGACTTCAGCAAAGGTCAAAACGTGCGTACATTGGGAATCCAATGGAACGTTGAAAGGGATAACTTTTTATACACCGTTAGGAGTGATAATAATTTAACCGTGTTCAACAAGAGAAGCGTGTTGTCGGTCATCGTCGGGATCTATGATCCATTAGGTTTGATCGCTCCCATCACATTTTACTGCAAGCATTTCGTGCAACAGTTGTGGTTGGCAGGCACAGATTGGGACGCACCCCTATCTGGGTCATTAGCCAATCAATGGTTGGAATTATACGCTCAATTAGTCTCCGACACTCATTTTGAGATTACGAGGTCGGTTAAGAGTTCGAACAATTACCCAATTAGTTCATTACAGCTGCACGGATTCGCCGACGCTTCGGCTAAAGGTTACGCGTGTTGCATTTATGTGCGGGCAGTCTATTCGAACGGCGCCATATCATCAAACTTGTTGTGTGTTAAATCTAGGGTCGCTCCGCTGAAACAGATAACGCTACCACGACTTGAGCTTTGTGCTTGTTTATTGTTGGCGCAATTAACGTCCAAAGTTTTAAACGCCATCAATTACAATGTTGACGGAATATATGTATTCGGACTCCATGATAGCGTTGTTCTGGATACATCAGCAATCTTCCCGTTGGAAGGTATTTGTGGCCAACCGTGTCGCGGAAATACAGCGTCTTGTTATCAGCAGGGGTACTTGGCGTCATGTAGTATCAAATGACAACCCTGCCGACATCTTATCGCGCGGTTGCCTCCCTCGTAGCTTGCACTGTCATACTCAATGGTGGCATGGTCCCTCCTGGTTAGCGCATGAGTCAGCTTCATGGCCGGTCAGCGCGTTCGACATTAATACTCCCTGTACTTTTCCCGACCTTGAGGAGGAACGTCGCAAGCAGGTTCAAACCTCACTAATTGTCGCATCCTCAACACATAGTTATGTTGAAAATTATTCATCACTTACGAGGCTTATTCGCGTCTTCGCATATTGCCGTCGATTTTTTCGCAATTCTAGGCTCGCGGCTGTTGATAGAGACACGTCCTTTTTGTCGTCTCAGGAATTGTCAGGCACGCTCTTGATTTTTGTCCGGCAATCTCAGCAGTTGCATTTCGGCATAGAAGTTATGGAACTTGAGGCACGCCGGTGCCTTCCTCGCAGTAGTAAAATTCTTGCTCTCAACCCATTCCTGGATGAATCGGGCATTTTAAGAGTGGGAGGCCGCTTGCAATTCTCCCCACTTAGCTATGAGAGTAAACACCAAATAATTTTGCACCCGCACTCTCATCTCACGAGATTAATAATTGAACACGAACACATCCGTTTGTTGCACGCTGGAGTGCAATCAACGCAAGCTTCGCTTAGGCGAAAGTATTGGATCATACACGACAAATCCTATATCCGCTCAGCGATACATAAGTGTGTCACTTGTTTTCGTTTCCGGGCTAAAGGCGCGAATCAACTACTAGGTCAGTTACCCCCTTCAAGGGTCACGCCTTCTAGGCCATTCTCACAGTCGGCCGTGGACTACGCCGGTCCTGTACTTTTGCGCCATGGCGGGCAGCGCTCTAAGTCCACGACCAAGGCATACATCGCGCTATTTATATGCATGTGTACTAGGGCCATCCATTTAGAATTGGTGTCGGATCTCACTTCCAACGCCTTTATAGCGGCTTTAAAAAGGTTCGTCTCGCGCAGAGGTATTCCCGCGCAGATATTTTCGGATAATGGCACGAATTTTCGTCGTGCCAACCACACTTTGCATGACTGGTACAAATTTCTAACCTCCAAGGAAGTTGAGCAATCTTCTCTGGAGTTTTGCGGTCTCCACGGTATCAAATGGTCCTTTATCCCCCCTTCAGCCCCTCATTTCGGTGGTTTGTGGGAAAGTGGTGTAAGGAGTGTTAAATTTCATTTACGTCGCGTAATAGGCGGTACGATCTTGAATTTTGAGGAATATTCTACTCTTCTTTCTCAAATTGAGGTTTGCCTTAATTCACGCCCGTTATGCGCGGTGTCCGACGATGCTAGAGACCCTGAACCCTTAACACCTGCTCATTTTTTGGTCGGTGCTCCACTGACGGCACTACCGGAACCCGACTATACCCAAAGCAATAATAGTCATTTGGGCAGATGGCTTCTGCTCCAAAAATTTACGCAGACCATCTGGAAACGGTGGTCTAGGGATTATCTGCACCAGCTGCAGCAGCGCAATAAATGGCGCACCCCGTTAAGGAATTTGAATGTCGGACAGCTTGTCCTCATTTTGGATGACAATTCCCCCCCTCTAGAATGGAAGCGTGGGGTAATTACCAATGTTTTTCCGGGTCAAGATTCCTTAGTACGCGTCGCAGAAGTTCGCACCGCGCTAGGTATCTTACGCCGACCCATCCACAAATTATGCCCCCTTCCGGTGGCAACAAGCTAATCGTATGCGTGCCATACGAGGTGTGTGTGTGTGTGTGTGTGTGTGTGTGTGTGTGTGTGTGTGTGAGTGTGTGCGTGTCACATTGCATGGACCACGCCCGGGACATTCCCCGGGCGAGCATACAAGCCAATTGTATCATAAACATTGTAATATTGTTTACGTGCCGCTAGCTATTACTGCAACAGTGACTGTGTTTCATATGTACTATCAATTATTTATGGATGTTGTGCATTGTCAATATGTTTATATAATTCAAATTCTGAGAACTACAAGTGTTACTTATAGTGTCAATCATTCCACGTATGTATTGTATTTTCTAATGGACATTATGATAGCATTATGTACGTGTACATTATTATGTTTCTATTATTTCTATTACTATATATGAAGCAGTGAGCAAGATGATTTCTCTTATATAATTTAAGGTTGTTATTTACGTTTGTCAAGGTTTAAATGAATGTATTTCTTATCCACATGTTATGCTTCAAGAGAGATCATCTTTAGTTATGTAAAGGCTCGTTTTTATCATGATTTTTTATTTTTTGTACCTTTTCTAGCACAGAAATTGTTTTGTTTTGACTTAAGCTTTGTGCTAGCTTAATGAATTTTGTTTTCTACATATTTTATGTGTAAGCCTTTAAGTGTATTATGTATTGTTTATATATATATACATTGATAATGTTTGTAATATACTGTTCCCAGTTAACGTTCAATGTACAAAATCGTCCCGATTTTGGCGGGCAGTATGTTTAAATTTTGTACTTGTTTATCAGCTGTACGCGGTGTACCGCCGCAATGCGGCACGCACGGATGACGTCACGCGCTTATCAAACGCTGCAGCCGGTCCTCACCGCCGGCTACAGGCAAGTTTAGTTTAGTTTCTAACAAGGCTCCGAGCGCATCTCTCGTTAAACACTTCTCTTCCAGCCGCGGCTTCTGGATATTTTTTAATATGCATTCATAAGATTCTCTTTAATTCAATTTACCTGCGTCCATCTACAATGGACCACGATTTCATTCAAAATTAATTTTCGGGCGTTATTGCCTCAAATGCATCCGCACGTGCCGATCATAACTAATAATTAAAATTGTCAATAAACGCATGTTCAATATTCGCAATACAGTCCACTTCTTTCTAATGCAATCCAGCCTTTCCTGCTTAGCGTCTTTGGAATAACTCGCGATTATTCAAGAGCTTCCAAACCACTACTGTCACCAGAATTATTCAAATCAAAAGCCCCGCTGTTTGTATTCGATTGTAGCAGACAAGACGATTCGCTTAAGTCTTCAGCGGTTGATGTACGTTTAGAATTTGAAGCGTCAGTAAATTTTCCTGCACAGACTACCGCCTACTGTATGATACTACGTGATTCACTTGTAGAATATACACCATTGTCCAACACAGTACATAGACGTGTTTAAGTCTTATTTTATACATATTTTGTAAATACTAGTTTTAAATATATATTTTCATATTTGTAACAATAATATATTGGAGCTGTGTATGTATTTTAATTGTAAAAACTAGTTTAGATATATTTTCATACTTGTAACAATATAATCTTGGAGCTGAGTATGTATTTTTAATTGTAAAAACTAGTTTAGATATATTTTCATACTTGTAACAATATAATCTTGGAGCTGTGTGTATGTATTTTAATTGTAAAAACTAGTTTAAATATATTTTCATACTTGTAACAATATAATCTTGGAGCTGTGTATGTATTTTAATAAATGTATATAGCACACACTTTATTATTATTTGTAACCCACTTCCCTAATGTACATAGATTTTTTACTTACTTGCACCAAACTAGCGGCGTGCATTGTCCACACACACACACACACGCGCGCGCGTACCCTTAAATGACAGGCGTTGTCTATACTGAAGGCTCGTGCGCTTAAATTCAGTTATACCTAAAATATATCTTCGATTAGAAGTGTAATATAAAGGTACTGTGAGAATAAATTTCAGAAATTGTAACAGACACTGACATAGTAATTTGACCATACACACATACACACACACACACACACACACACATAAGCGATGTTTTTACTTATTTGAACAAGTCATGTATTAAATTCAATAAATAATGCACTTGATAATGTTTTAATGTGAATAATTTTACGTTTAAATAAAATCTGAACATACAATAAAATTATGTTCACTTATTAACGTATTCAAAATGTTTTTCCGTGTACACTTAACGATAACTATGTTGATTAGAAGTGTAATATAAAATACTATGAGAATAAATTATTGAAATTGTAGCAGACACTAACATACCAAGTACTGTTTTGGAAATTATACACTTATAACTACAATCTGTCGTTAAATAACACACTTGATAATGAATGTTCACTTATTAATGTATTCAAATCTTTTTACTCACCTCTTAAATGCTGTTGTACACAATGGTCGATTTCGCAATGAGTGCGTTGTATCAAGTACTCGAAGGCTAATTGCAAATGAGAGAAATCGTTACTGCTCTTCTTCGCGTATATATTGATGTATTATACAATGGTGGTGGGGGCGGCTTCCGTGTTCGTTTTGGGAGTAAATACTTTCTAATATATAAGTAGTGCTACTTAGTGACGACGCTTAATTACTATTTTTGGTATATATAAATTTCTAAATCGGTGTAAAGTCACGTTAATGACTGCTAATACGTACATTCACCTGACAGTAATTCTGCACACATATGCATACGGTAATAATCATGAGTGGTGACAACGCTTAATTACTATTTTTGCTATGTGTCAAAATTTAGAAAGTAGGACACAACGAGGTAGGCGATAAATATATTTCCTGGTGATGACATTTAGTATCTCTAATTACAACGCTTAATTACTATTTTTGCTAAATATAAATTTCTGAATCGCTGTAAAGTCACGTCAATGACCGCTTGTATTTTAAATAATTGCATTACAATGGTCTGTAAACTATATTTAAGTTTGTGTACACGGGCTGTATCTTACAATCACGAACATTATTATTTAAACTGATAAAAGTTTTTTTTTTAATCTTACAATGACAAAATATTATTATTATTTCATATTGTATTTATTTTATATCATTGTTTACGATATATATATATATATTTAATCAATGCAAAATGAATTTTTAAAATAATACTTTACATTGGTCTGTAAACCACATTTATGTTGTGAATATATATATATATATATATATAAATATTAATATAAATATTATATTAATATTTATATATATATATATATTTAATCATTTTAAACAAATTATGGTTTATTTTAATTTATTTCGCTATAAACCTCTGAACATGTGAGCAATTATTTGTAAAGTACATTAACTTATGGGAAATGCTACACCGGAAGATTCAAATCATACCTTATTGACGCTGTCAACGATTTGAATGAGGGAATTTCTGCCGACGTCTGCAGCAGCAGCAATACACATTACATTAAAACTAGTACGATTATATTATTCATTGATGTACAAACAATTTACATAGTACACACACAATAGACTAACATTATTGTGAAGCCGTCAACGAATTGAAAGAATGGATTTCTTCTTGTCATCTGTAACAGCACACGCACACGTAATTACATTATAAACTAGTAAGATTATATATTCGATGTAAAACCGATGACATAGAGAGAGAGAGAGAGAGAGAGCGAGAGAGGTAGTTACTTACATTCAAATGTGACAGAGAGGAGAGAGAGAGAGAGAGAGAGAGAGAGAGAGAGAGAGAGAGAGACCGCAATGTGTTTGTACGTTAAGATTATGAGAAGCTAAAAAATTATTAGAAACAGCACATCGAGACGATTGAGTCAATGACCGCTAAACATTCACCTGGCAGTGAGAGAGTGAGAGAGACGTTACATAAACACAGAGAGAGAGAGAGAGAGAGAGAGAGAGAGAGAGAGAGAGAGAGAGAGAGAGAGAGAGAGACGCAACAGTAATCTACTAAATGTGTGTGTGAGAGAGAGAGAGAGGGGGGAGAGAGTTGATAACTTGATATCGTGGTCGACAACTGCGTCTGCTCATACTAAATGTGTGTGTGAGACAGAGAGAGAGGGAGAGAGAGAGAAAGTTGATAACTTGATATCGTGGTCGACAACAATCATATAGTTTTAGTGTACACTATAATGCGTCTGCTCATATAGTTTGAATTTCCCACCACAGAAAAATGTTGCCAGACCTGATCTATACACTATAATGCAAAGGTTGGTAACCCTGATCATATAGTTTTAATATACACTATAACACACATCAAGTTTGAACCCCCACCCACCACCCCACCCACCACCCCACCCCACCCTTGATATGCAAATCAGCTAAATTAAAAAATAAAAATTTTTTTTCGCGGAAATTCGCGGATGCTGGTGGTCCATTTGATGCTGCGGGAAAGATCTTGTTTTTTAAGAGAGCGAATTAAAAAAATAAAAAATTATATTCGCAGAAATTCGCGGATGCTGTGGTCCATTGGTGGTGGGGGGAGCGTGGGAAAAAATCTTGGAGCGTGGGAACGGCGGCATCCCTTTGATCTTGTGGTGGGGGGAGCGTGGGAAAGGCTGCATTCCTTTGTGCGTCAGGACCGGCATTTTCCCCCTGCCATGAATGCGAAATCAATCCATTCATCCCAATCACTTTGGTCCTTGTTAATAAAATGACTTAAATAATTCATTAACGTTTGATGTCTCCTCTCGACTATACCGTTTGCTTCATGGTGATAAGTTGTCGTTTGGAATTTGTTTATTTTCAGTAGTTTACATACTTGCGAGAATAATTCACTTGTAAAATTGGAACCTTGATCTGTAGTTATATTTTCTGGACATCCATGTCTACATATTATGTGTGTCACGAATTTCTTAGCGATTGTTGCCACCGTTTGATCGGTAAGTGCAATGGCTTCAGGGTATTTTGTAAATATATCTTGAAATGTTAGTATAATACTAACATAATACATAGGTACTTATTACCGTTTTCTGTTACACGTAGCGGTCCGACTATATCGATAGCTACATTTTGAAATGGTCTTTTTGGTGTGAAACTCAGTTGCATCGACGTTGGTTTTCGATCTGTTGGCGACGATTTCCTTTGATTACAACTCTTACAAGTGTCTATATAATTGATCACATCTTGCTTCATATTCGGCCAATAGTATTTTAATTTTAGTGCAGCTAGTGTTCTCTTATGACCTTGATGACCGCCTAATGGGTTATCGTGATATTCTTTTAACAGTTGTAATCGGTCCCCTTCTGTACTTACTATATGCTTATAATTTCCCTTTTTGTCTTTAAATAATTTTAACACAATAGGTTCTGTCTGTTCGAGTTCCCCCTTTTCTAACTCCGTTACTTGTTCTATTTGTATCCTACTCAACGCATCAGCGATAACATTTAGTTTCCCAGCGTTATATATTATCTCATAATCGTATTCTTCTAATGTTAATCGCCATCTCATTAAACGACTCCCTGGGTCTTTTACGTTAAATAACCATTTCAGTGGTTTGTGATCTGTCACAATTTTAAATCTTCGACCATACAGATATGGTTTAAGTATTTGGTAGCCCACACAATTGCTAATAATAATTCTTGTTCCGTGGTGCTATAGTTTTACTCGGCTTTATTTAGAGTGCGACTGGCGAAAGCAATAGGTCCATCTTGTCCCACGACCCCTTGAGATAATATTGCACCAATTGCGACTTTACTGGCATCAGTAGTTAAAACGAATTCTCTTGTGAAATCAGGATATTGTAATACGGGTGCTTCCTATATTAATTTTTTCAATTTTTCGAATGCAACGGTTTGTTCGTTACCCCAAACAAATGGTATTTCTTTTCTTAATAAATTGTTTAAAGGTTTCGCTATGACTGCAAAATTTGGTATGAATCGCCGATAGTATTCTACTAATCCTAAAAAAGACTTAATTTGTTTTGGTGTTTCCGGAATTGGAAATCTTGATACTACGTTAATTTTTTCTGGATCGGGTCTTACTCCATTTCTGCTAATAATGTGTTCTAAATAATTTATTTGCGTCATAAAGAAATTACACTTATCGGGTTGTAGCAGTAACTTATGTTTTCTTAAACGATCGAATATCTTGGTTAATTTTTCTAAATATTCTTCTATAATCATACTATAAATCACTATGTCATCGAGATAGATTAGACAATCTTTTCCGATTAAGTCTGTTAATACGGCATTCATAAGTCTTTGAAAAACGGCAGGGGCTCCTTTCAGCCCAAATGGCATTAGGTTAAATTCTAAGTGTCCATGTCTAGTACTAAACGCGGTTTTATGTCGGTCTTCTTCCTTCACTTGTATCTGATGATACCCGGATCCTAAGTCCAATGTTGTGTAGTACTTCGAGTTCCCTAACTGGTCTAATATTTCCGTGATATTAGGTAACGGATAAGAGTCTCCGATAGTAACATCATTTAGTTTTCTGAAATCAACTGCTAAACGCCACTTTCTTTGTCTACTATTGTCTAACTTTTTTGGGACTACTACTATAGGTGCATTGTAGGGACTTGTACTATGTCTTACAATTCCCTCACCTAACATTTTCTGCACCTGTCGATCTCCCTCTGGTTTTACAGTTTGTGGAATTCTATACGGTCGTACGTGTATAGGTGGTGTATCTTTTAATAGTGGTATCTCGTGTTTCACTGTAGTTGTCCGGTTAATTTATCTCCTGGTAAATAAAATATATCTCTATACTCGTTGCAAAGATTATTAAATAGTTGTTTTTCTTTCTTTCGTAAGTGATCTATTTTTGAGTGCTCTACTACTTTATGTTGATTAATTAGCTTTACATTCGTGTCAATCGGTTGTAGGGTGCAGTGTATGTTACTGGCATCTATTTCGTGATTGGTAGTATTTATTAATACAATGTGAGCTTTGTTCTGGATTACGGTTACTACGGTATTATAGTTGCCGTCATGGAAATAGTCTCGTCAACAACTACTGTCACAAGCAACAGTAGTTTTACTTTCGTAAATAAATCCGAATAAATGCTACACAGTAGTAAGTAGGCCTACTTAATGTAAAGAATATAACAGTGTATTTTTTAAAATTATATACTGTATTTATTTTCTTGTTGTCAATGAGGCTTCCGTTAAAATCACAATTAAAATTATTTTTTATAATTTAAACAGTTGAATCAGTGACAAAACAGGACTGAAAAAACAATCCCACATTTTTAAGGTTCATCAATGCTTACAGGAGACATTTTATAGATAAAATTTATTGTTATTTAAAGTGAAAAACATGTTAAAACTTTACGACTATCGCACAGTTGTTCTGATTTTGTAAGATAGTGGCAATGTAAGATATTTTCGCTGGTTGACTTGAGTTTTACTGTATTTTTGTTTTCTAAGTAACATATTAAAGTGAGAAAGTCTCTAACACGTCATTAACAACTAATTCCCATAACTTATACATAAAATCAATGCGACATGTCAACTATAGTTTGTTTGAACGAATTTTCGTACGCGTACTGTGTCTTACGCTCGCCTCGTTTCCCTACTGAGGGAGCACCGCACTACCCGTGAAAAATATTCTATTTTTTAGCTTCCACTACTGTCATTGATAACTAAGTAAAAAATCAGCAGCATAGTATAAGGCGTTACATGCTTAAGAGCATAAAACTAATAGTATGTAAAAATGCGAAAATAATTGAATTTCTTGAGAAAATGTGGATAAGTAACAATACGAATTCTTTATGAAATAAATTACAAATTCCTTATGTGTTTACAGAAATTGCTCAATCGTATTTATCTTTGAGTAACGAAAAAACGGCAGTACCGCGGCTGGTAAACATACACAGTTTTGAGGGGAGTGCAAAAATGACAAAGGCATTCGTAAAAGTGTCAGACAGCAATATTTGCCGAAAAGACATGCCGACATGGTACATGCAATTTGCATACATACCTAGCAGAACTTCCGAACTTCTATATGGTTTAGGAACGACAGTGCAGAGAACAAAAACAGGTTCAAATGTTTTACAAAAAGGAAAAGACCGTAAATATGAAAAAATTAAAACGACAGCAGGAGGCCAAGTCAGCGAGAATGCTGAGAATAGACAACTGACATTCATGAAGAAAAAAGTAAAACTTCAAATAAGTAAGTTCACTGTACGAAAATATATAAAGTAACTGATGTAACGGTAGGCCACTGTGTAAAGTTAGGATGTTATTGCTAACAGTTTTAGATTCTAAAATAAGAAAAACCAGCGCATTGTACATTATTGTCGCCCAGCATTTAACTGAATTATGTTACCCACAACTAATAATTCCTGCTAAAAAAATTCATTTATGAGATACGTATAAATAATTTTAAACTAGCCAATAAAGTGGATGCCTGAAATTTGTTTACGTATCACTGCTAAAATACTACGAAATGTAGTAGCCGGCAACACAGCAGGGCGAGGGGCATAGAGGAGGCAGAGAGAAGCACTTGAAAGTGAGTGACCTTGACGGGACTATTTCCATGACGACAACTATAGTAATGTATACCCCCGGGCAGTATTTCTTGTTGCTCAATCAACCCTTCATCACTTTCGTTTACGAATATCTGAACTACTTCCTCAGTCCGAGGTGAAACTTTTACATCGGGGTTAGTTAATGGTATTTTATTCAACCCGATTCGTAGGTGTCTGTCGCCATAATCTATGTTTGCTTTTAGTTCCAATAATAAATTTCTTCCTATTAATCCGTCAGTTCTTAGTTTAAATTCTTTAGGAACAACATGAAAACAAAATTCTTTTATTAAATTTCCTAAATTTAATGTTAATATTGTTTTACCTATGGTTTTTATTACTTGATCGTGAATACCCTGTAGTTCTATTATGTGACTGTCATCTATTAGGGTTTCATCTTTTAAACAATCTAATTTTATTAAGCAAATATCTGCTCCGGTATTTAGCAACATTGACGTTTCCTTTTTTATTGTTTCTTCGATATTAAGCATAGTATATTCATTACCATGTCGGCTTCTATTGATCCGATTTGAAGTGGTTCGCTGACCTGCTTGTACGACTCTCTAAAGGTAGGCAGTTGTCATTTCCCTGTCTAATTTTTTATCGCGTTGGGCAAAGTTAAATGGCTTTTCTGTTTTGGTTCTGCATTCTTTGGCTACATGGCCCATCTTATTACAATTAAAACATCTTACTACATGTATTTTAGTGTTTGTTATTTTTGGTTTAGAGTAACAGTCTTTGGCTCTGTGTCCTAACTTATTACAATTAAAACATTTAGGTTTGTCACTATAAGTACCCCGATCTCTTAATCCTAACTTTTTTAAATAATTTCTACTGTCAAAATCTTTTTGAGCTAACATCTCTTTTTCTAAATTACAGGCTATCGCTAATGCTTCTTGATAGTCGTTACACTTATAAGATTTTACTTGGAATCTAACAGGTTCTCTAAGGCCGTTACAAATTGTACTAATATTCTATCTTCCATAATTTTTTGAAAACATCTGCCTTTTTTTTCTCTCTAACATTATATTCTGTGATTTTAGCGGCTAATGTACATGTTCTTTCTCCAAACTCTGCTACTGATTCTTTATTACGCGTATGGTAAACTCTTTTTCTATATATCTAATGGTATCACCTACTCCAAATCTACGTTGTTAATGATCTTTAAATTGTGACCAAGATTCAATAGACATATACTGTACAGCTTTGAATGCTTGTGTTGCTTTCATTCCTACGTTGCTACTACTAGTTGCCATTTTTGATACAATCTAATTATTGTCTAAAAGTCATCTTCCAATTAGTGATACATCAGTTGTTGTTACTTACAGTTTAGATGATGGCTCCTTTATCTGCACCTTTGTCCTCTTCTCTTATTTCGCTTCCAGTTGACCTCTTCTTACTCTCCGTCGAAACTTCTGGCTCGTTCCGGTCTTCTCTCTTGATATCCTCTTCTTTGTAGTCCTGCTACCTCTTGTTCGTTCCGGTGTTGAATGAACTTCGAAGAAACCCAGCAACCTGACACCAAATTATGTTGTACCCCAGGATATACTAGCGTATATCGAGGTGAGCCGGTTGGGAGCTTGTTGTGGTTGGTGTGAGTCGGTCCTCGATAAAGTGTTGGTACACAAGTTCATTCAACAGGAGTTTCTTACACAGTTTGATTAATTTACCGTTTACAATAATTCCCTTAAGCGTTAATAACTTTTCTAAATTAACAACAATACTTTAATGCTACTGATTAACTAATTGCTTCTGCCTATCGAGACTAACAACTTCCCTGCAGTCTAACGAGACTGATTTACTAAATAAGTTACATCGCGTGTGCAGTCTAACGAGACTGATAACTTACAGTTTGACACTGGCTCTTTTATACATTGAAGGGAGAGAGAAAACTATGACCTTTAGCTTGTTTTGATGGACTCGTTTACTTTTGGCTTACTGATGAAAATGCCCCAGTTACTATTTACAGTTCATATTGAAAGTGTCTTATTTATTATTTACGTTTCACATTGAAAGTGTCTTACTTGCTATTTACAGTTCATATTTGTTCTATATCTAAATTCAGCCAAATACTCCACTTTCTAACGAATGGAAACTTTTAGTATTTCACTATGTCACAACAGGTCTTAGGTAAAACATTTTATACCGAAAGTATAGCTATTGTAATATACGAATTTTCTTGACCGCGTAAAAGCCCCACCAGGTGGTAAGCCAATTTGTAATATACGCGTTCTGTGAACGTGAATCTTGTCTTCTTTGAATTTTAATAGTTGAAAATAAATTAATATTTATCGAATTATTCAATTATTTTTTATTATTTTTTTATTACTTTGTTTTTTATTTATTTAATTAAAAGGAATGATCAGGTAATGACAGGTCGTCATCGAGTATACGGTTATTAGAGCGGTGTTCGCGTGCGTACTGTTTTGAAAATGTCGCCAAAATAACTTTCTTAATAATTAGAATAGATTGTGTAGTAGAGGGAAACTGAGAGTTCTGAGCCACAAAGGAATGCCGCCTTTCTTAAAAAACAATAAAAAACACTAAAAAACATGATCTAAGAGATGACGCCGCCACCGCTGGACCCGCAGCATCCCAATGGACCACAGCATCCGCGAATTTCCGCGAATAAATTTTTTTATTTTTTTATTTGGTTTTTTTTATTTTTTTTAATTAAATTGATTTGCATATCAAGGGGGTGGGATGAGGTTCAATGGACCACCAGCATCCGTGAATATAATTTTTTATTTTTTTAAGAAAGCTGATTTGCATATCAGTGGGTGGTGTTGGGTGGGAGGTTTTTTTTATTCATATCAGTGGGTGGTGGTGGGTGGGGGTGGTTCCAACTCGATGCATTATAGTGTATATTAAAATATATGATCAGGTGTACCAACCTTTGCATGAGTTCAAATTTGTCGTGTGTTATAATGTATATTAAATCTATATGATCAGGTTTACCAACCTCTGTATTATTATTATAGTGTATAGATATTTTATATGAGCAGGGTTGTCAACATTTTCTGTGGCGGGGGGAGGGAAATTCAAATATGTGTTATATAGTGTATATATTAAAATATATGATCAGGGTTACCAATCTTACATTATTGTGTGTGTATAGAGCAGATCTGCCAACATTTTTTTCTCTTCTGTAGTGGGAAATTCAAACTATATGATCATAATTGTTACTCTCTCTCTCTCTCTCTCTCTCTCTCTCTCTCTCTCTCTCTCTCTCTCTCTCTCTCTCTCTCTCTCACATTTGAATGTAAGTAAAACTATCTCTCTCTCTGTGGTCAGTACCGCGCGCATGTATATGAAATTAGAAAGTTTATATTTATTCGACAAATATTAACGCTCTCTCTCTCTCTCTCTCTCTCTCTCTCTCTCTCTCTCTCTCTCTCTCTCACTCTCACTTGTTTCAACTGTGTCAACAAATAGTAACGTCCTCTCTCTCTCTCTCTCTCTCACTCTCACACGTTTCAACAATGCAAGGTTTCATACCCTTTCTCCTGTCTCTCTCCCGTACATTGAGTAGTCAGTGTGATGAGTAAATAATTTTAGCTCTCTCTCTCTCTCTCGTTGTCAAAACGCCGTCTTCATTTTTCATGTATTAAATAATTAATTAATAGTTTTATAATGCAGTCAGTGTGATTGATCCTTGTTAGAAATATATATATATTTGGCAAATATTAACTATGTATGTGTGTGTTGTTGTCAATGAACTACTTACCTGTGTGCTGTTACAGATGACAAATCCATACGTTAACGGCTTAGCAATCTTCAATACGCTCTTCTTCATGTGGTACAATACTTCTGTTTAATGGGTACAGTTTACACATGCACATAGGTTCAGTGGTGTATAGCGAAATAAATTAAAATTATACACACACATGAAAACGGTGGTTGAAATTCATACAAATCTTCTGATGTAACAGTTCCCACAAGTAATACAGTTCACAAAAATAAATCAATTGTACACATGTTCAGAGGTGTAGAGCGAAATAAAATAAAGTCATAATTTGTTTAAATGATTAAATATATTTTAACATTCACAATATAAAATTCACAATTCATAATTAAATAAATACATTATAAAATTGATATTTTTTCGAAAGTTTATATATAATTGTGTCGTACTTGTAGGAGAAGCAACCTGCAACATAACAATACAACAACATTAAAATCACGTTAAATATCACACACACACACACACACACACACACACACACACACACACACACACATACGGTCCAATAAAACAGATAACAGATTTAAATATGCTATAGTCAATGTAAGACGTTACAATCCTTGAAGTGTTTAATAAGTAAATTGTATGTATATATCACTGAATAATAATAATATAATCGTTCTAGTGTTATCGTTTGCTGCAACAGGTAACGCAGTTTACAAATAATTACATATAGGTTCAGAGGTGTATAGTGAAATAAATTAAAAATAGAAATTAATTTCCTCATAAGTTAATGTCCTTTCATCAAAACTTTGTAAATTAGAATCTGCACTACATTCAAACACACGCACACACAGTGATAAAAAAATTGTTTATTAAAAGTAGTTTGTCACCTTAACGAGGTACTATTTCCACATGCGCTGTCTGGTTCTTCATCCCTCGAAACACGAGATGTAGGTCGCTGGGACTTATATGACGGAGTTCTTCATCTGTAAAGACGTCAGCATACCTCTTAGGTAGATATACACGATAGCGGCGCTCACAATCTTCCAACGTTACAAGCACAGACTTCCCATATCTCGTGTCCACATGCACCATGTTAACGATCGGATACTGCTTGTTCGATGTTAATTCTGCACACCGTTTGTACTCAATAGCAGAAACTGCGTTGAATTTTGTGATAAACGACATTATTAGAAGTGAAGACGTCTGTATCAAACGAGGTGGAACCAAACAATGTCAGAATATTCGCTACAAAGAAGACTAGTGAAAGTAATGGTGGTGGTGGTGTGGTCATCAGGAAAGTTCACTTTCATCGCCTGAAGCTTTGCATGTACATACACACAGGCAGAATTAGCGCTGTTACAAAATATATATATATTAGGTGAATACAAGAGAAAAGACATACTTTACGGAATTTCTTGAAATTTTTTTTGTTTGTAGTTCGTCTTCACCTCATCACCCTTGCATGTACTAGCAGTGTGTTTGGGTACAATTAAAGATTTAAATTCAATGTTCTGAGAAGTACACATATTCATCTGCTTTCCCCCCTCCCGTTTACTGACAGTATGTTTGGATGCAGTCAACCACTGATAAGAATTCATCTTCTTGTTCCTATAATAATAATAATAACAGTACCTGCTTCATTATCATATACATTATGTGCTATATATATATATATATAAATATATACATAAGACTTTCAACACACACACACACACACACACACATACACACACACACACAGCACATACCATAAATCCAGAACAGGAAAGGTATTATAACAAACATTACGAAAACAAGTACGTATGGTCACGTACATAGATCAACGTTTAAACAAACAGATTAATACCTGAATAAATTTTTTTAAAAACAGGACAGCGTATTATCTATATAACGTTCTGTTTCAGATAAGAATAGTTTGAATATAAAATGAAAGGGTACGTTGTATTTTGTTATGAGAAAATGCATTTCTAAATTTCGTTACATTTGTAAATTACAGAATTGTTCTTCAACTACAGTCACAATCGTTCAGTTTCACTAACATTTGAAAATTGATGGATTTGGTACTCGATATATTCTACTCTCACAGTATTTTCATTGATACATTTCAGAAACTGAGTACAGAATAAATCTACAATCACCCTAAACTCGACATAACTACTTGTGTTACTCGATTGATGTTCATGTTAAACGATTGATGACTCATGTAATAATACAGATTAACCTCGTATAATAATAATGACAGGACAGCGTATTTAGAACACTTAAAATTGGAAATCTACAAACACATCAAAAATATCTGTCAAACCCCTATCAAACAAAAACCACGTTCTTATCGAGAGACAACAGTAACTGACCTAAGCACATGTGCTTCATTAGGCAACAGACCAAAAAATCAAATAGACGACTATAAGCTCAATTTAAATAAAATCTGAATATTCAATAAAATTATGTTTACTTAGTAACATATGCAAATCTTTTACTTACCTCTTAAATGTTGTTGTCGTTATACACACACAATAGTCGATTGTACGATGAGTGTCTCATACAAATGAGAAATAGTGACATGTCGTCTTGTGTGTGTATATATGTCATACGGCGGTAGCGTACACGTTTGAAAGTTGATGCACATTAAATTGTCTCTCTCTCTCTCTCTCTCTCTCTCACACACACACACACACATTTCTGATTACTATAAAAAATAATTGCATGTATGTTCAGAGGTTTGGTGTCTAAATCGATGCATTTTACTTTCACCTTCTAATTTGACACATGGCTTACTTTCATACAGAAATAGCTATCGCCCATGTCCGTCTACGAGTGTTGCTAAACGAAATTAAAAATGCTGTAATACATAACGTCCTGTGAAATAGATATGGTATGTTTTTTAGGACAGCCAATGTCATTAAGATGGATTATTTTCGAGAGCAGAGTCGCTACCAATTAATTTGTCACGTATCCGAATGTATCACAACAATTATCTAGTATATAGCACTTATCATCATACGGTGACAACGCTTGCTTTCAAAGCGTGTAGGTCCGTCTGCATACAAGTCAGGTGTTTGAATACTATACATCAGACCATCTGTATCTGTCATTAGCAATCTAACGTTACGACCGTACTTGCCGACAGCATAACGATAATACGTTTGACAACGAGAGAGAGAGAAACGGTTTGAACATAACGTTTGACATTGTATATTGCAAGCATGAAATTATTATTTAGATATGGTATGTTTTTAGGACAGCCAAAAGCATGAAAGTATTATTTAAATCTGTTATCTGCTTCTGTTATAAATATCAGGTCAGTGCGACACAACGTAATGGACCTAACATGATTCATGCCAACGTGTGCGCTCGTTGTGTGTGCGTGTGCGTCTGTGTGTGTTCGTGTGTGCGCGCGTCGGATCATGACATAGTATTCGTAATGACCGAGGCACGTCCGTTATTGCATGAGGATAATCAGGTAGAGCAGAGCAGACACGTTTACGCAATATCAAGTGCACACACACATAAGAATCAGATGTTTTGTATACGTTCTAGGTGAAAAACTACTGCGTGTCTCTGACTTTAGTTGGAAATAAATAACATTACAGATATTGATATGGTACTATGAGTAGCCTATACGTGAATACTATACATCAGACTGCCTGTATCTGTCATTAGCAATCTAACGTTACGACGGCAGCATAACGATAATGAAAGTCATACATTATCGTTATTTTGTCTCAGCTATGTTAACTTCACACACACACACACACACACACACACACACACACACACACACACACACACACGGAAATGTAGGAAAAGCGTCTGAGGGCAAAGTTATGCAAGAGGTTGTTGACGAGAACCAAACAAACTTGGATCAGCCAGTAGTGTTTAGGTCATCAGTACATGACGCAACGGGAGTGATAGGTCCGATTAGGTTTGTTACACGTTGTGTGTTAGGTTAAAATGCAGTCCATTCACGTTTCATGTTAGGTTAAAATGCAAACAAACACACACACACAAAAACACACACACACACACACACACACGTGTATGTTATTTAAATTATTATTTAAAAGCGCCTGAGGGCAAAGTTATGCAAGAGGTTGTTGACGAGAACCAAACAAACTTGGATCAGCCAGTAGTGTTTAGGTCATCAGTACATGACGCAACGGGAGTGATAGGTCCAATTAGGTTTGTTACACGTTGTGTGTTAGGTTAAAATGCAGTCCATTCACGTTTCATGTTAGGTTAAAATGCAAACAAACACACACACACGTGTATGTTATTTAAATTATTATTTAAATAACATACACATGTGTTAGGCTGCAACCTAACACATGTGTGTGTGTGTGTGTGTGTGTGTGTGTGTGAAGTTAACATAGCTTAGACAAAATAACGATAATGTATGACTTTCATTATCGTTATGCTGCCGTCGTAACGTTAGATTGCTAATGACAGATACAGGCAGTCTGATGTATAGTATTCACGTATAGGCTACTCATAGTACCATATCAATATCTGTAATGTTATTTATTTCCAACTAAAGTCAGAGACACCCAGTAGTTTTTCACCTAGAACGTATACAAAACATCTGATTCTTATGTGTGTGTGCACTTGATATTGCGTAAACGTGTCTGCTCTGCTCTACCTGATTATCCTCATGCAATAACGGACGTGCCTCGGTCATTACGAATACTATGTCATGATCCGACGCGCGCACACACGAACACACACAGACGCACACGCACACACAACGAGCGCACACGTTGGCATGAATCATGTTAGGTCCATTACGTTGTGTCGCACTGACCTGATATTTATAACAGAAGCATATAACAGATTCAAATAATACTTTCATGCTTTTGGCTGTCCTAAAAACATACCATATCTAAATAATAATTTCATGCTTGCAATATACAATGTCAAACGTTATGTTCAAACCGTTTCTCTCTCTCTCGTTGTCAAACGTATTATCGTTATGCTGTCGGCAAGTACGGTCGTAACGTTAGATTGCTAATGACAGATACAGACGGTCTGATGTATAGTATTCAAACACCTGACTTGTACGCAGACGGACCTACACGCTTTGAAAGCAAGCGTTGTCACCGTATGATGATAAGTGCTATATACTAGACAATTGTTGTGATACATTCGGATACGTGACAAATTAATTGGTAGCGACTCTGCTCTCGAAAATAATCCATCTTAATGACATTGGCTGTCCTAAAAAACATACCATATCTATTTCACAGGACGTTATGTATTACAGCATTTTTAATTTCGTTAACAACACTCGTAGACGGACATGGGCGATAGCTATTTCTGTATGAAAGTAAGCCATGTGTCAAATTAGAAGGTGAAAGTAAAATGCATCGATTTAGACACCAAACCTCTGAACATACATGCAATTATTTTTTATAGTAATCAGAAATGTGTGTGTGTGAGAGAGAGAGAGAGAGAGACAATTTAATGTGCATCAACTTTCAAACGTGTACGCTACCGCCGTATGATATATATACACACACAATACGACATGTCACTATTTCTCATTTGTATGAGACACTCATCGTACAATCGACTATTGTGTGTGTATAACGACAACAACATTTAAGAGGTAAGTAAAAGATTTGCATATGTTACTAAGTAAACATAATTTTATTGAATATTCAGATTTTATTTAAATTGAGCTTATAGTCGTCTATTTGATTTTTTGGTCTGTTGCCTAATGAAGCACATGTGCTTAGGTCAGTTACTGTTGTCTCTCGATAAGAACGTGGTTTTTGTTTGATAGGGGTTTGACAGATATTTTTGATGTGTTTGTAGATTTCCAATTTTAAGTGTTCTAAATACGCTGTCCTGTCATTATTATTATACGAGGTTAATCTGTATTATTACATGAGTCATCAATCGTTTAACATGAACATCAATCGAGTAACACAAGTAGTTATGTCGAGTTTAGGGTGATTGTAGATTTATTCTGTACTCAGTTTCTGAAATGTATCAATGAAAATACTGTGAGAGTAGAATATATCGAGTACCAAATCCATCAATTTTCAAATGTTAGTGAAACTGAACGATTGTGACTGTAGTTGAAGAACAATTCTGTAATTTACAAATGTAACGAAATTTAGAAATGCATTTTCTCATAACAAAATACAACGTACCCTTTCATTTTATATTCAAACTATTCTTATCTGAAACAGAACGTTATATAGATAATACGCTGTCCTGTTTTTAAAAAAATTTATTCAGGTATTAATCTGTTTGTTTAAACGTTGATCTATGTACGTGACCATACGTACTTGTTTTCGTAATGTTTGTTATAATACCTTTCCTGTTCTGGATTTATGGTATGTGCTGTGTGTGTGTGTGTATGTGTGTGTGTGTGTGTGTGTGTGTGTGTGTGTGTGTGTGTGTGTGTGTGTGTGTGTGTGTGTGTGTGTGTGTGTGTGTGTGTGTGTGTGTGTGTTGAAAGTCTTATGTATATATTTATATATATATATATATATAGCACATAATGTATATGATAATGAAGCAGGTACTGTTATTATTATTATTATTATAGGAACAAGAAGATGAATTCTTATCAGTGGTTGACTGCGTCCAAACATACTGTCAGTAAACGGGAGGGGAGCGAGCAGATGAATATGTGTACTTCTCAGAACATTCAATTTAAATCTTTAATTGTACCCAAACACACTGCTAGTACATGCAAGGGTGATGAGGTGAAGACGAACTACAAACAAACAAAAATTCAAGAAATTCCGTAAAGTATGTCTTTTCTCTTGTATTCACCTAATATATATATATTTTGTAACAGCGCTAATTCTGCCTGTGTGTATGTACATGCAAAGCTTCAGGCGATGAAAGTGAACTTTCCTGATGAACACACCACCACCACCATTACTTTCACTAGTCTTCTTTGTAGCGAATATTCTGACATTGTTTGGTTCCACCTCGTTTGATACAGACGTCTTCACTTCTAATAATGTCGTTTATCACAAAATTCAACGCAGTTTCTGCTATTGAGTACAAACGGTGTGCAGAATTAACATCGAACAAGCAGTATCCGATCGTTAACATGGTGCATGTGGACACGAGATATGGGAAGTCTGTGCTTGTAACGTTGGAAGATTGTGAGCGCCGCTATCGTGTATATCTACCTAAGAGGTATGCTGACGTCTTTACAGATGAAGAACTCCGTCATATAAGTCCCAGCGACCTACATCTCGTGTTTCGGGGGATGAAGAACCAGACAGCGCATGTGGAAATAGTACCTCGTTAAGGTGACAAACTACTTTTAATAAACAATTTTTTTATCACTGTGTGTGCGTGTGTTTGAATGTAGTGCAGATTCTAATTTACAAAGTTTTGATGAAAGGACATTAACTTATGAGGAAATTAATTTCTATTTTTAATTTATTTCACTATACACCTCTGAACCTATATGTAATTATTTGTAAACTGCGTTACCTGTTGCAGCAAACGATAACACTAGAACGATTATATTATTATTATTCAGTGATATATACATACAATTTACTTATTAAACACTTCAAGGATTGTAACGTCTTACATTGACTATAGCATATTTAAATCTGTTATCTGTTTTATTGGACCGTGTGTGTGTGTGTGTGTGTGTGTGTGTGTGTGTGTGTGTGTGTGTGTGTGTGTGTGTGTGATATTTAACGTGATTTTAATGTTGTTGTATTGTTATGTTGCAGGTTGCTTCTCCTACAAGTACGACACAATTATATATAAACTTTCGAAAAAATATCAATTTTATAATGTATTTATTTAATTATGAATTGTGAATTTTATATTGTGAATGTTAAAATATATTTAATCATTTAAACAAATTATGACTTTATTTTATTTCGCTCTACACCTCTGAACATGTGTACAATTGATTTATTTTTGTGAACTGTATTACTTGTGGGAACTGTTACATCAGAAGATTTGTATGAATTTCAACCACCGTTTTCATGTGTGTGTATAATTTTAATTTATTTCGCTATACACCACTGAACCTATGTGCATGTGTAAACTGTACCCATTAAACAGAAGTATTGTACCACATGAAGAAGAGCGTATTGAAGATTGCTAAGCCGTTAACGTATGGATTTGTCATCTGTAACAGCACACAGGTAAGTAGTTCATTGACAACAACACACACATACATAGTTAATATTTGCCAAATATATATATATTTCTAACAAGGATCAATCACACTGACTGCATTATAAAACTATTAATTAATTATTTAATACATGAAAAATGAAGACGGCGTTTTGACAACGAGAGAGAGAGAGAGCTAAAATTATTTACTCATCACACTGACTACTCAATGTACGGGAGAGAGACAGGAGAAAGGGTATGAAACCTTGCATTGTTGAAACGTGTGAGAGTGAGAGAGAGAGAGAGAGAGAGGACGTTACTATTTGTTGACACAGTTGAAACAAGTGAGAGTGAGAGAGAGAGAGAGAGAGAGAGAGAGAGAGAGAGAGAGAGAGAGAGAGAGAGAGAGAGAGAGAGAGAGAGAGAGAGAGAGAGAGAGAGAGAGAGAGAGAGAGGGCGTTAATATTTGTCGAATAAATATAAACTTTCTAATTTCATATAAATGCGCGCGGTACTGACCACAGAGAGAGAGATAGTTTTACTTACATTCAAATGTGAGAGAGAGAGTAACAATTATGATCATATAGTTTGAATTTTCCACTACAGAAGAGAAAAAAAATGTTGGCAGATCTGCTCTATACACACACAATAATGTAAGATTGGTAACCCTGATCATATATTTTAATATATACACTATATAACACATATTTGAATTTCCCTCCCCCGCCACAGAAAATGTTGACAACCCTGCTCATATAAAATATCTATACACTATAATAATAATACAGAGGTTGGTAAACCTGATCATATAGATTTAATATACATTATAACACACGACAAATTTGAACTCATGCAAAGGTTGGTACACCTGATCATATATTTTAATATACACTATAATGCATCGAGTTGGAACCACCCCCACCCACCACCACCCACTGATATGAATAAAAAAAACCTCCCACCCAACACCACCCACTGATATGCAAATCAGCTTTCTTAAAAAAATAAAAAATTATATTCACGGATGCTGGTGGTCCATTGAACCTCATCCCACCCCCTTGATATGCAAATCAATTTAATTAAAAAAAATAAAAAAACCAAATAAAAAAATAAAAAAATTTATTCGCGGAAATTCGCGGATGCTGTGGTCCATTGGGATGCTGCGGGTCCAGCGGTGGCGGCGTCATCTCTTAGATCATGTTTTTTAGTGTTTTTTATTGTTTTTTAAGAAAGGCGGCATTCCTTTGTGGCTCAGAACTCTCAGTTTCCCTCTACTTTGTGTGGGTTTTCCACAATCGATTGATGATTCGACTCAGTCTTATAGGTTATCTGGTTTTTGTCCCCTAATTTCTCAATGTTCTTCACTCTCGCCGTATTTCTCTTCTTACTTATCACCTGAAAATCCTTCATCTTAATTCACTTTAAAAAATAAAATGCTTTTTTAAATTAACAAATTAGTTTATTTGATGATGTTATAATCTGAGTCAGTTCAATGGTTCGTGAATCGAACGGGATAGTGACCGTATCGACTCGCTCACCAAACTGGACTCGAACAATAAAATGTTTAAAATAAATTACAATATTATTTTTCTATATCAGGTCGTGGATTCTTTGAGCTGTTAGGAAAGTTCAGAAAATGCTTCAGGATAAAATACAATACATTACAGTTGGTTAATCAACATTATAAATGACTAATAAATTTTAAATAATGCTTAAGTTAAAGTATACTACTATTCACGGTTCTCTTCCAAACGTCAATCGAAATGGCGGAGTTTTGTCAATCAAAATGGCCGTCGGCTTGGACCTATGTGTCCCTCAAATCTGCTTCGTCTAATTTCTTTAAATTAAATAGTGTTTTAATAACTTTATGTCCACAATGTTACTGAATAAAGTTTTGTTAAAGTTCACAAGTGTCTGGTTTAACAGTGTTTTTGGTGAATCTCGTGTTGTGTATGGTATGGTTATGTCGTTATTAGTTTATTCAATCTCACTAACTTGCAGTCACGTTTTTTTTTCATATTTGGAATGTGTTAGTTTAAGTTGACCATCATCTTTTCACTCGGTTTTCAATTACTTCTATTAGTACGGTTTGCTTGTGTAATTTTTTAATGATTTTTCTTATTTTGGTTTTGGCACCTCTTTATATTTTACTTTTGGTTATTGGTTATTCATCGAAATGTGACTCTCTGCTACCCGGAGTTGATCTGTTCAGTCTGAGATTTAACAATAGAGTAATTCAAAAAATCCGTTTATCCAACGGCTATGACCACGCTTTTGTGAGCTCTGATTGGTCCATTTTTCCTTGACCCCGGTCACGTGACGTTAATTATTCGAAATCTTTGAAATTTATATCTGTCACCTCAAATTACTCCCTGTTTATTTTTTGATTAATTAAAATTTGGATTGTACGATGTTGTTGTTTGGGAAAATAGAAGTATTTTGATACCGAATGTGGCCCATTTCAGCCCAGTATCACTTATTTTAGCACATTTATAAATTTAAGTTTTTAGGCTTTTACATATTTTTTCTTAACATTCTTATTGGCTTCTTTACTATTTAAATATGTTCTAATAGGGTTGTACTTATTAATAACAATAATGCCTGATACTTCTACATTATATATAACATTACAGTTTTAAATACCTATGCATCGTTTTTTTATAATAACAATAATATTAGCAACATGTTAGCTCAATGGCTTGCCTGATGTGTTATTAATACTTTCTTTATCCATCTGGTTATTGCTATTGTGGGTTTTTGACATATAATTTTATCAATACCTACCCTGTTTCATAAAGGTCAAGCTTCTGTTTAATTTTATTTGGTTTGCTTAGGACTATTTTGGATATTTTAGTGTTGTTTAAGTTCAGCTCATCTCTTTTGGCCTATAGGCTTAGCATTTTGCCATTCCTTTACAATGATTTTTTACATAATATCATGTTTCACCTTGTACCTGATATTGACATTTCTGAACAGCTTTTACAACTACTGTTCTTAAAAAATTAACAAATCTTTTAACAAGTAATTCTAACATAATAAAATCCTGGGTAGACCCTATACAGAGCCCTTTTAACAACTAATCATAACATAACATCCTATGGGTATACAAAACCCTTTAAACAACTAATTATAACATATTAAATCCTGTGGGTATACAAAACCCTTTAAATAACTAATTATAATATAATAAATCCTGTGTATACAGAACCCTTTAAATACGTACTACTTTTATTTACTGGTTCTTAATGTGTATTATACATAAGACCATTACTTCACTTTCTCCCTTCCCAACTGGTTTATAACATGATCTTTGATCATCACTATTTTCTTCCTTGTACATTTATCACTTCACTCCCTTATAACATAAGTTTTTACAATTTTTCTTAGACTAATGCACATATTTCTTACTCTTATTTATACCATTGTATTGTATTTTCTATAACTCTACCTACTGTCTGATCTTTTCTCTTTAATTATTATTATTATTATTAATTTATAGGGTACTTTTTATTTATATTTTACCTGGTTATTAACATGTTTTTAATTTAGTTTCTTTTGTTATTTTTATTTTCAGTTCTTCATGCATTTATGTTATTTTGTAATTGAGGTGGTCTTCACTGTCTTGTTGCTTATTGTATGTCTTTATTTTAATTGGTTGTTTTCATCGTTGGACTTGTTTATACCTCTCATTTACCATATCTATTGGGTTTATCGCGTTATTAAGTTCTCTTCTTCTAATTTTTATCATAATTACGATATTACATTTCTTTAACATTTATTTCTCTTCATCCATTGTTTTATTTTAGCATGGAACCAGAATACTCTGCTTAATACACATTTATTTGTAAGATTCCTTTCATTTATCATTTACACTAGTACCATTTAACTATGGTTTCTTTATCTTAACAGTTCTTATATGCATGGTGAGGATATGTATCGTCACACTATACATGATTGTCCCAGGATAATTCAATCCATAATGGGTTGTAATCCGATGCGCACATGCGTATCAATCCACCGATGTATTGCAACAGTACAATTATGTTGAGTACTGTGCATTGCATTGAGTATTTTAAATAAGCAATTAGAAGATATAAAGAACGCATTTTAATAATAATAATCATTCAGACTGCAATATAAATTGTAATGGAAACAACTGACTTGCGTGTCAGGACAGGGAGCAAAGCAGCTGTCTCTGCATGTGCGTACACAAGTAAGTGTATGTGTGTGTGACGACCGGTTCATTCATGAAAGGCGCCATCCTTTCGATAACGATATAAATTAATTGTATTTAATTAATTTACTAGGCTTGTGTGCATAGTAGCGAAAAACTGAAGACACCAAAATGTGTGTTAAAATAACACAAACACATAGATAAAAAATAGTGCGAAAAGAACAAAAAGTGAAGTGATAAGAAGTTCAAATTTAATAGTAATTAGACTAGTTAAGTCAAAGAAAAACGGTTTTGTGCATGATGAACGCCTAAAAATTACCGATCGAAGGAATATCGTATAATGTGTCAAAGACTTCGCAATTCGCGAAGACGAGCAAATGAAGTGTCATTAGAAAGCGGGATTAAAAGTGACGCGCTCGACAATTGCGAACAGACAGAATATTGTCGAGAGATGATTTCGGCGCCTTGGGTATAAATACGAGGACGCGCAATCATCGCTCTCTTACTCGTCAGACCATCATAGCAGCCGGAGGCGCTGTCCAAGGACTACAACATTTTTTAGTTCAATCATCAGGACTGCCGGAGGCTATGTCCAACTACTAGAGCGTCTAGAGTTGATCGACAGCCAGAGCAGCCAATGCAGCAGAGTACGTGCAGCCAATGCAGCAGAGCCAGAGCAGCTAATGCAGCAGAGTACGAGCGGCTAATGCAGCAGAGCCAGAGCAGCTAATGCAGCAGAGTACGAGCAGCCAATGCAGCAAAGTACGAGCACCTAATGCAGCAGAGTACGAGAATCCAGTGATCCAGAATACGAGCAGCCAATGCAGCAGAGTACGAGCATCCAATGAAGCAGAATACGAGAATCCAGTGATGAGGAACTACAAGACTCCAAGACTACTAGACTCCAGGACTTCCACGACAATAAGAGTCATTCGTATCCAGGACGAAGAGGACACGCTTCAGATGCACCACACAAATAACAAGGTGACAAATAACCATGTATTCATAAGAAACCGAGACTAAATCAAAAGACTTTAAATATCAAAGAAAAGAGAAAAGGAATAGACAATTAGATTCTAAGATGATTCAAATAACTGTATAATTGTAAATGTGTTGTGTTTGTACATTAAGTACCATAATATGAGAAGATTGTTAAACAATAAAAGTTAGCAGTAACTGTAAATTCAAAATCTATAATTATTAATAATAAATGACAACCTCGTTAGAGGAAGTAACAGTAAATAACGCAGATGCAGTTATGAAGAGAATTTAGTAGTTATAAAGAAAAAAAAGAATTAAATAATTAAAAGATTAAATAAAATAATAATTGAGCTAGCTGAGAGCAGTAGAAAAATTGATAATAATGTATTAGCGTAAAACATTATATAATATGTTTGTGTGTAAGGTAGTATTAAGAATTATGCGTAATAAGCGCATAAAAATTATGATAATTTGGAATCGTAAGATAGATAAAAGAATTATTTGTAATATAAAAGTGTTGTAATATACAACATTAACACAGTTCATCACACCACGTATAACTACACACGTACGGATGTGAAGCCTGGACACTAGCACAGACAACCAGCATCTGAGAATTTTTGAACAAAAAGTCTTGCAAAAAAATCTTTGGACCTCTACAAACTGAAGATGGTTACTGGAGTATTCGAATGAATCATGACTAGACCAACTGACATAGTCCGTTTTATTAAGAATAGAAGGCTTGAGTGGCTAGGCCACGTAAGGAGAATGGATGACAGAAGAATGGCTAAGAGAATTGCAGATTGGATACCGGTAGGAAGAAGAATCAGATGCAAACCCAGAAATAGATGGTTGGATGACATGGAGTATGAATACATTTGAGATGTATGAATGTTGACGGTTGTGAGGCCACGTAATGAGAGGGCGGAATCGAAGAAAGTCATTGAGCAGGCTAAAACCCACGATGGATTGCAACTCCAGGAAAAGAAAGAAGAAGAAGATTACTAACTGCATAACTTAATAATTGCTAGGACATCTCTACCGCTCATTGTAACGTGTATATTACAACTACTACATGGGACTGAACTCCGTGCCTCTGATGGAGGGGATAAAGTATGAGCGAGTGTGTTTGTGTTAGTGTCGTTAGTTTGTCAAGGCCAATAAATCAAGACAACAACATGGCCCTGTTCACAGTCAGACAGGCATCCACTCACAAAGGCAATCAGTCATTACACTTTGTAATTTTACTGCAGTCTGATTTTCACCGTTCAAAAACGTATATTTTTTTTGTTCACAACTTAGTACTTTTCAAGTAGTTGTCTTATAGTAGCATTAACAACTCTAATTTGTAAACTATCGGTTAGGATTACTGTACTTGTAGTTACTTTCAGTTAGTGAGTGAATTATCCTGTTATTTGTTTATTTGTAGCTGTCTGTTCATAGTCACTCTTCGATAGACATCGAAAGAAAGAAACTTAAGTTTCGTTGTTCACAGTGAAGGTCACGAAATAATTAGTAATATACTTAACTGAAAAATGTGATGAAGAAAAACAACAAAACTCACTGACATACCCACTGAATCAAGCAACAAAATGAGCTGCATATTACTGTAATACATCGGAAAGCTTCGTTAAATACTTGAGAAAGCAAAAGGAATGCAGTCCAGAAGAAAAACTCTCTACATCGTGGAAAAAACGTAAAACATGTGAGAAAAGGAAACTTTTTCTTGATGATTTTGATAAGTGTGTAGTAAAAAATATTGTTCAGTATTTTTATAAAAATCGAAATTTGCCCACTGTTAAAAAACTCCTGCCTATGAAGAAAGAAAGAATCCATTTCCCGCGAGTTTTTAAAAGTGTGGGATTCAAGTGGAAGAAATGTAGAAGTAAAGAAAAAGTGTTAATTGAAAAACCAGAGATTGTAATGATGCATTACAAGTACCTTGTGCAAATTAAACGTTTTTGGAAATGTTGGAGAAACATATATTTTTTTAAACGAGAGGAAAGTGAGCGTTGAGTGAGTTCTGCTAATGTAATGTGAACGGTGTTTCTCAGTAGTCGTTGGTTTGTTTACACCACTGAGCGTGCCTACGCGTGCGCATGTCTACGCTCTCTTTCTAAGTCACATACCTGTCAGAGACTTGGAGTTCAGTCTAAAGCAGTACTTTCTCATTGCACACTAACTTAGTAAGCTTCCGTCTTATTTTTTTTTTTTTTTTGTAGATGGAGGACACCAACCTAAATTAGGAGGAACCAAGTCAACTTCATTTAACCTAACCTATCCTAAACTAACAATATTTGCAGAAAGAGGTTATTCACATAAATGAAAAAGATACAGAATTGAATCCACGATGGAGTTTTGAACAGCAACGTTTCTACTTTCCTTTATAGTTGCCGCGGATTAGGTTAGTTGCGACCAAGTGAAAGTGCGGGGTGCCGGCGCCGGGCCTGGGTGAGGGGGGCGACCGGATAAGAACAGGTAAAAACGTCTTTTCATCGCAGCTGACCGAGACGGTTGCGCTTTGTCCCTCGCTCAAGTCTAGTCGGTAAGGTCTTATGCCCTACCCATAGTCAAGCTCCGTTTTAACAATCCCTTTGCATTTTCAATTGCACAACCAATCCGATCAACATTTACATACGGTACTGTATTTCAAATTATATAATAAGATAATTATGTAGCATATATGTTTAAAAACTATATATATTTAAACATTAAAAACAATTAACATTTTGATATCCGAATCAGTATAAAATAAATAACTTTTGAACTTGAAATCTTTAAATTTCTTTTTAATTTTTTGAAATTTTCACCTGTGTGACCCTCCTCCTCACGCCAAAAACTTGCGCTCAAGGCCCGAGTAGTGGTAAGTCCAGACTTGGAGGCCTACATCAGCACTATTATTATATTGAATCTCAGTAGTTACCCCGGTCAAAAAACAAACAAGCCTAATATTTAAAATTTGACTTACTCATATCAGTCATTTATTCCTGTGATTACCGAATTAGAGTAACTGAATTCTTTTCTTTCCCAACTCTTTCATTGGCCGCTAAATCCTCGCCCCGTTTTTTTTAATTGTTTTTTTTGGGGGGTCAGAAATTATCTCATTTCCAAATTGTACGGTAACATAAATTAAGTATTTAAAGGCTAAAATTGGACATAAAAAGGCCTAAAACATTACCCAAACAAATGCACGGCTTCAGCAAATTACAGAAAATCAATAACTAGCCTACTTAACTTTTCAGTGTACAATTATTAGTACTTCTCATTGAGAAAAATAACACAAATATTCTAAACATGCTAGCGTATTATTGTAACTTAAGTGTTATTACTATTAGTTATTATGATTTTGAAATGACACATGTTTAAGGAATAAACATATCATTAAACATGCATATTAAGTTATATAAATGTAACGACCCCGACACTATATTTAAAAACCTTTGTATTTGCACAGCTGCTAGTTTCTACAGTGGCTACTATGGCTCAGTAGATCAGAGGAAGTCGTTATGATCTATAAATGGGTTCTGTATTTTTGTAGTTTTGTATTTTTTGTTATAATAACAAATAAAAATGATATGTAGGCCTACTTATTAGGGGCCTATGTTATCGGCCTAGTATATTTTTTTACTTTCTTATTACGTGAATACAATCGATTTTGAACCGTGTAGCGATGGATTTTAAATATTTGTAATTTTCGGGGTTTGAAAACATGCTTTTACAACTTTTGGTAAATATTTACCTACGCCACACCATACAATCGCGAAGTGAAATATTTTTTTCTTATTGTTGTATGTTATATAACAAGTGGAAAATAATTTTAAACTGCGGTCGAAGCTATTTACGAAGGAAAAAAAAAATAAATTACTCCCATAAGCACGCATGGAAAGGTGAATGAGCGCCATATTAACATAAATATTTCCCTACCTAGTTTTGCCAAATACTAAAATGCATCAGCCTAAATATTGTATATTTATCCCAAACGACTTTTGCCAACAACATCATGCTTTAGCCTTCGGCGTCTACGGGGTTTATCTATATGTAACTCGTTTCTGGCATCCGTGTCAACGCTTTAATGTCGCAACGGAAACGCGCGGGACCCCTTCCCGCGCGCGTACTGTGATACAGCGGGTACAGGCCCGCCTCGAACCGTTTCTTTTCGGGGCTTCGCCCCTCAAAGTACTCAACCACCGCTACGCGTGCCTGGGCTCAATTCACAATCACAATGCTCGTATCATGCACGTTCTGTTTAGAGAAAGTAAAATGAACATCCATCTTCCACTCACACAAAAATTCAACCGCATATGGAGGTAAACTGGGTTGGGAATGCGTGCTTATGGGAGTAATTTATTTATTTTTTTCTTCGTAAATTGCTTCGACCGCAATTTAAAATTATTTTCCACTTGTTTATATAACATACAAGAATAGAAAAAAAAATTTCACTTCGCGATTGTATGGTACTTACTTACTTACTAGCCAACGCCCACCCTTGGCTGTTGGGCCATTAGGCGGCGCGCTGACCAGTAGAGACGTGAGAGCCTTGCCGTATCATCTTCGTCTTGGACTTGCGTGTCTGAGAGCAAGGCTGGACATGTAATTAGGTGATCCGCATTCATGGAAGCGTATCCACAGAGAACACATTCAGGAGACGACAACACGCCGATGCGGTGCAGGTGGGAGGCCAGGTAGTCATGACCGGTTGTAGTTCTAAAAAGAGCAACACTAGTTGCTCGGGGTAGAGTTCTGTTGATGGGGCCGTCCGTAACCAGAGTTGCCCATCTTTTTCCCACACAGGCACTTAATTGTTTTTCTTTTAGCCATAGGCTTATTGAACAGTTTATTCTTGCTTTCGCAGATGCATATGAGCTGGGGGTCTCCGGCTGAGGCAGTGCTGCGCCCATTTTGGCGAGGATGTCGGCTTTTTCATTTCCCATGATGTTGACATGGTTGGGTACCCATTGCAGTTCAATCTGCCAGCCTAATTGTACAAGGTTCTGCAGTTCTCGCCTACACTCAATTGCAGGGGCGGATTTACGCACAGGCAGACTAGGCACTTGCCTGGGGCGGCAAATTTTGGGGAGCGGCAAAATTTGAGTTGAGAAATGATATTTTTAGATTCAAACAAATTTACAAGTATAAAAGCCAGTTGAATTAAGCACACACGAATATAAAAATTATCTTCACTTAATTTGTAACTATAACGCAGTTATCGTTTTTCACCCAAAAGTAATACGGGCGAATGTTTATGTTTTCAACCGTTGAAATATTTGGCGTTGATTCATCCGAGAGGTTTTAGATGTTGATAATCCAGATCAAAGTGAAAAATGTAGATCTGTCAATGTAATACCGAATTGTAGGTTGGTTCCAGAAACCGAGGCAAGCTAATATTTAAGGAATCGAGGCATTTTAGTGATACCGACAATAACATTGATAGCAGTGAAGGTGAAGATACTGTTCACACAGTTCAGCCAGAGAGGTCCGTTGTGGAGGAACCTTCATTTTTGAAAAACGAAGAGCCAGTTCACGTCAAAAATCATGATGAAATGTCATCAAATCAGGTAGGGAAGGTCTTAGATTCTGATCCTATTAATTGGCAAATGAACGAGAGCACACGCGATTATGTAGCAAAGTTTGGATTTAAACAGAACACTAGGGCGGACTGTAAAACCAAAGAGGGAATATAATGATGCCCCCCCCAACAGAGATTTGTGGGAGGGGGCAAATTTATACTGCCTACGGGCGGCAAAATGTTAAATCTGCCCCTGCTCAATTGTCAGGGAGCAGTTTGTGTCACCATTTGAGGTCACGTTTTGAATCGCTGCAGTTGAGTCTATGAGGGAGACGGCTTTGTTAGGTGGTGAGATCTTGGCAAGCTCAATAGATGCTGCTTTTATGGCTGCTACCTCTCCGTCATAGTTGCTTAGGCGGCCTCCTACAGCGAGGTGGCCTTCAAATAGAGAGCTGTAGAAACCAGCCCCTGTAGATGGTATAGAGGATCCGTCTGTGTAGATTCGTATCCACTGCTCAGCGGGAAAACGTTTTTGTACAGTGTGTAAGGCTGCTTGACGAAGCTCGACTTCATTCGACTCTGTTTTTGTCTTATTATGGTCGACGAGTTTCAGGTTAGCATTTGGGAGTTGGCTAAAGAATTCACGGTGACGTATAAATGGTGCCGCCTCATTTGCTTCAATGTCATATTTGCGTTGGAGTTCTTCATAGATCGCAATCGGACATTTCTGAGTTTTCAGCCTTTCTGCCGCTGTTTTATAGTTATTCCACCGTTGTTGGTAGGCTCTTTTACATCTCTCCCAGGATATGAGGCACAGCTTTTCCCGTCTTACTTGGATAGGTTCGACTTGCAGTTGTGGCTCCATGGCAAGTATAGGAGTTGATTTCGGCGCACCAGTTATCGTTCTAAGGGCCGCATTTTGGACCAAGTGCAGTTTCTGGCATGCTGCATTGGAGGCAGTAATAGTTGCTTCTGCGCCATATTCCAATAGCGGCCGAATGTAGCTCTTATACGCAGTTGTCAGAACATCTTGATTTGCTCCCCATGTAGTCGCAGTGAGTCGTTTAAGTAGCCGCAGCGCCTAGACGCACTCTTCGCGGACTGTTCTATATGGTGCTTCCACGTCATTCTGGTGTCTATATTAACACCCAGGTATTTTGATATGTTCACTTCTTCGAGTTCCGATCCACAGTAGCGCAGATTTACCATAGGCCGCCTTGTTGATAGAGAGAAAAGTTGGTATGTTTTCTTGGTGGTATTTACCGTCATGGCATTTAGTTTGGCCCACTCTTCTAGTTTAACAAGTGCACTATTAATAGTTGCTTCAAGACCCATGATATGGCTGCTAGTTGCCCAGATGATAAGGTCATCGGCATACAGGAGCGCTTGTACTCCCGGCACACACCGAACAGCCACCAGAATGTCGTTGACCATAAGGTTAAATGGCGATTGTATGGTGTGGCGTAGGTAAATATTTACCCAACTTTTTAAAAAGGTTTTCATGGTGCAGTGATGAATAATAAAACTGTTAGCAAAAAACTGCGTTGTTCATAAAATACATAATCTCAAAATTTATTACAATTTGGAACAGAAATTTAATTTGTTCAACATGTCAACAATTTTTAGTAAGTGTACTCTTTCTCGAGTTCTGTTTCTGTTTAAACAGTAGCAACAATTACAGTAGTTTTATGACAATTACGTGAATACATTATAACAATAACTATGTTAAAAACGACTTTTAAATTTTGTGGCAAACAATTTCACGTTGAAATACAAGAGTTATTGTCAGCCAACTACCGCTATCTCGTTATGTTTGGAGCAACTAGTAACAGCTGATTAAAGTTGACGTTGCCGTTTCTAGATGGCTGTCGACGGTAGATTATTTGCGTAGATTTCTGTTCCTTTAGTTTAATAATGTTATTTGATTAAAAATTGTATTTACATAACGATTCATCAGTGTTGCGTTTATAATGAAGTGGAAGTGTAACGATTCAGTAGTGAGTAGGACGTTTAATTAAATGTACTGTAACATTTCGTTGTAAATAGTATCAGTTTTCCTGTGACATACATAAGTTATGAAAGGTAAGTTCATTAACGAACGAAATTTACTTTAATTGGTTAGGTTGATTGTGATATGATACATTGACTTGTGTGTTTAAGTTATATATATATATATATATATATATATATTAAAACTTTTTGTGGCTGTAGGATTTAGGCACTTTCATGTATCCATTATGCCAGGGCCTTTGATGTAATTCAAGTGCTTTGGCTCTGTTTATATCCTTGTAACATTTACATGTGATTATTTCTCATCAGTTCTTCAATAAGTTTTACGTTGTCAGGCTTGGTATATTTTTTCCTAGTAATAGTATAAGTTATATTTAGGTGTTACAGATTTATTATGTGTGAGTTTTCTTAACTTCTCTGATATTGCTGTCAAAGACGAATAAAAATTGATCAGTTAAAAAAGGCATCATAAGTATTGTGTAAAATGGTCTTTGAGGGAAATAGTAACATTATCTCTTAATTTTGTATCACAACAAGAAACATTGGGCAAACAACAATAACATATTTACTGGTTTGGTAAATAACTGTGTGTGTGTGGGTGCACTCTAGACTGGTATGTCTGGTGATAGTCCTCATATCATTGTTACACTCCATAGGTTTAATATTAGATTCTTAACATTGGGTATTGTAATGTCGTTGAGGTATCCAGACAGTATGTCTCGTAAGTAAGCTACGTATCAAGCAGTTTACTGTACAAGTTATCATGTGTGAAGCTCCCCCTTTACTAATAAAGTAACCAGATGAACCATAGTACAGATTTGTGTGCTGCTTCAAAATAATTTTTATGGAAATTAATTTAAAAGGCTTTGTTTATTTTCAGTTTTACATCAGTATGCATCATATAAAATTCTAAACCTTAGAGGCAGATTTTTTAAATTAGAAATAATACGGACGACAGAATTAATAAGGCCTACATACAACATTTTTATATACAGAACAAAGGTGTGTATAGTGAGTGATACATAGTACCCTAGTCTTTGTCTTTATGTAGTTAGGTATACTATACTATCCAGAGTACTGGTATATAGTGAGGGATAATTCCACTAATGACATCTGAACTTACTTCAGTTTAAGATACCATAGACACATTTAATAAGAAGAATACTTCAAAACTCATTTCTGCTCATATTGTGTTAGTAACAGCTTTCAGTTCTATTTTCTGTTATTTTCAAACTGTCTTAGTTAAAGCGCCTACATTTTTATGAATCCAGTTTAAGGAATGTTACAGTTATTTTAATATAGAGCAGTAAAAAGAGAGTATATATCATGTACACTATTCATGTATTACCACTTAACTATGGTAATTATTGGGTGGCTTGATATACATACCTTTTATAATAGTGGTCGTATTAACTGACAATGGCCCTAAACAATCTTGCAATCAGAATTCCCTCGTTAGTTTTTGTTTCATATGGAAAGCAGTTGTGTGAAATGAAGGCACTTTAGGCTATAATGGATGTGAAATAAATATGTTGTTTCAGCAACAGTAAAGGATGTTACTTCTCCACACCCCTCTCAGTCATAAATGGAGACTCAAATTCCAGAGTAATTTCAGAATCGAACGGAATAATAACAGAGTAACTTTTTAAAGATATGTTAAAGCACTAAGATACGGGAGTCCAGAGAGGGCTGCGTGGGGTTAACTCGGATTCTGACCGGCAGGACAGGACAGAACACATTCATAGCATGTGATTTAATATAAAGATGGAAGAGCTTCAGCTAGATCAGTCACAACATACATATATTCCAAGTAGTAAGACTATACACAGATAGGGAGAAAGGCAATGTGATACCCATGATAAGGCAGCTCATTGGGGACCCATGATAAGGCAGCCCCAACTGGGCCTCCAAGTTGGGGGGCTGTATAGTGGACCAACTTCTTATTTGTTTTAAAATGCATAACTACCCAGATGCAGATGTAATTTTATATCATTTGCTAATGACATGTTATGTGGCAAATGACAGATTTCAGAAACAGATCAATTGTAGCGAATGCTAATGAAGCAAATGTAGTTGTGCACAAAATGTAAAGTGAAATATCAGCCTTTGAGATGTAAGTTAGACTTCGGTTGTCTTGGTATGGTGTTCTGAGAAGAAAGGACATTATTTTGGGAGATGATTCTATAGCGAAAAACAAGGGGAAATGTCGTAAACATAGGTCTGGAAGTAGGTTCATGAGTTATACCCAGTATTGCCTTAACTCTGTTCTGAAGGTAAAATAATGTAATACAATATTCCTGAAACACCAAGTATGAGGAATAATTAGTGCTTCCGTTGGTTTTGAACAAAAATTTTCAAAAAAGTGGCATCTCAAAGCTGTGTTGTTAGTAGGCGTAGTTTCAAACACAATTTTTGAAAATACAAAAAATTTGAATTGAAAAACATACAGTAATTTTTAGGATTGGTGTACAATCACATTGTTAAATTGCTAATAAGGAGAGAAAACTTACTGACCAGTAACTAATAAAATGTACCGAGAATATGATTTTGAGAAAAGAGATGTAAATAAAGTTAGTTAAGAGCAGTTTGAGAAATCTGAATTAAATTGAAAACAAAAAGCGTTATGATTCTAAATCAAACAAAACATATCAGCTGTTTTACTTACATACATTTTTTTTTAATTTTATTACTTTGAGGAACATATTGGCATCACCGATTAAATGAATTGAAATCTGAACAAGCATCTAGCAGATCTAGTTTATTGAGGATGTAAAATTTAACCCACAGCTGTGCATGATGGTGAGAGATAACACTGTTTCTCTATAGAGGAGCCCAACAACTACATCAGCAGTGAGGTATTTATAAGCTTAATCTATAGGCCATAACCTTTGGTTTTGTGTTTGTGCTCTGTTTGTTTGTACAAGCATTCGCACGTGCTTTTTAACAATACTGTATAAGTATATATTGTAATAATAATAATGTTTCTAAATATCACTATACTATTGACGACTCGGAACACTAAGTTTTTTATAAGTAAAAACGTATAGTTTTACCTTACAGCCTAAACCGGCTTTCACCTTTAGAAGGCTTCATCAGAGGCTGCCATAGGTAGCGTTGTCCGTCTTGTTGTTGGCGACGGGATAGTTATTCGAAAGATTGAAGCTGTGTGTGTGTGTGTGTGGTGAGATGTGTTCGAATAATGCGTGAGATTTGAATTGTGTCTGTTCGTTTAGGATGTCGTTTTTATTTGTTTTTGTGTGTTTGTATATTTCTAATTGTTCTAGAGTGTCTAGTTTTCGGCCTTTTGTGTGTACGTGTAGAATGTTCATGTTATTGTCGATGTTTTTATATGTGTGGTTTGCTTCAATGAGGTGGTTTGCAAAGGTAGATTCTGTAGTGGTGTGGAGTGCTTTTGTGTGTTCAGTGTATCTCTGTTTGAAGCTACGTCCTGTCTGGCCTATGTAGAATTTATTGCAATTTGAGCAATTTAGCTTGTATACACCAGGTAGATCGAATTTGTTTTGTGCTTTGGGCATGCGTTTTGATAGTGTGTGTTCTGTTTTGTTAGTAGTTTTGTAAGCGATTCTGTATCCTGCTTTTTTGAATTTGTGGGCAATTTTTTCAGTTTGTTTGTTGATGTATGTTAGTGTTATGAATTTGTTGTTTTATGTCTTTGTCTGTTGTTTGTTTTGTGTTTTGTGTATGAGTTTACTGACTATTGTTCTGTCATAACCGTTAGATTCTGCTAGATATTTTATCGTGTTTAGTTCGTCTTTGTAGTCTATTTCATCTAAGGGGATGTTGTTAAGTCTATGTATCATGGTTCTAAAAGTGGCTAGTTTGTGTTGTATTGGGTGATTGGAGGTGTTGTGTATTAGTGTGTCAGTTGTAGTTGGTTTTCTGTATATACTGAATTTGTGCCTGTGTTCTAGTTTTGTGATGGAGAGGTCTAAGAAGTTTATGGTATTGTTGTGTTCGTATTCGGCAGTGAAGGTTATGTTTTTATGTATTTTGTTTATGTGCGTTAGTAACTGTTCGCATTGTCTTTTGTTTCCCCTGTATAGTATTAGAATGTCATCAACGTATCTGTGCCAATATAGTATTTTATGTGAGTGTCTGTCATTTTTTGTGAGTATTTTTGTTTTTTCTAAGTGTTGGAGGAAGACTTCTGCTAGAATGCTGGATATGGGGGAGCCCATGGGTAGGCCATCGTTCTGTGTGTAGTATTTATTGTTATAAGTAAAGTAGTTTTGTTTTGTGATAATGTTCAGAGTTTCTGTTATTTCATTGATAAGTTCGTCTGGTGTGTTGTTCTGTTTGAGTTTGTTTTGTAGGATGGTGATTGTTTCAGAGATTGGGATGTTTGTGTACAGGTTTTTAATGTCAAAGGAGGCTAATGTGGCATTATGGGGGATGTGTATGTCTTTTATTTTTGTTACTAGGTCAGTGTTGTTTTTTACTGCAATGTTGTTGTCTATTTGTGTGTGTTGTCTAATAATTTTGTCTAGATATTTTGCCAGTTTGTGTGCAGGGGCATTACGTTAGTTGATAATGGGGCGGATCGGAATGTCTTCTTTATGGATTTTGGGAAGCGCTTGGAGTGTAGGTGCTGATGGTCGGATTTGTTTCATGTAGGGCTTTTGTTTATGTGTCATAATGTGTTTGGCTTTGTTGACTATTTGTTTTACTGAGTTTTGGTATCTGTCGGTGGGGTCGTGTTTTAGTTCTGTGATGTTCTGTTCCATGAAGTTTTGTACTTTTTTGTGTAGGTTGTCTGTGGGGATAATTACAGTCGTGTTGCCTTTGTCAGCTTTTACAAATGTGATGTTGTGTTTGTGTGCCTTTTCCCTCAGTTTGATGGCTGTGTGTATTTCTGAGTTGTGGTTGTTGTTGTCTGGTGTCTTATGTACTCCTATTGTGTTGTTTATATTATGTCTTAATGTGTCTTGATGTTCTGGTGCTGTGTTTTGTATATTTGTTTCTGTGTCAATTATGAGCTTTGTTAGTGTTTGGTTGTTATGTTTGTAATGTATGTTATGTTTTAGGCCTTTATCAAGGAGTGTTTGTTCGTTTTTTGTGAGTGTGACGTTCGTGAGGTTTACTGTACGTGGGTAGAATTTGTGCGAGGGAATTATATCTGTTTTGATTGGTGTCAGGTTTTTTATTTTTCTGTCGTGTTTTGTCTGTATGTTATGTATTTGTTTTTTTGTCCATTCATTTGTGTGATGAATTCTAGACAAAAATTATTAGACAACACACACAAATAGACAACAACATTGCAGTAAAAAACAACACTGACCTAGTAACAAAAATAAAAGACATACACATCCCCCATAATGCCACATTAGCCTCCTTTGACATTAAAAACCTGTACACAAACATCCCAATCTCTGAAACAATCACCATCCTACAAAACAAACTCAAACAGAACAACACACCAGACGAACTTATCAATGAAATAACAGAAACTCTGAACATTATCACAAAACAAAACTACTTTACTTATAACAATAAATACTACACACAGAACGATGGCCTACCCATGGGCTCCCCCATATCCAGCATTCTAGCAGAAGTCTTCCTCCAACACTTAGAAAAAACAAAAATACTCACAAAAAATGACAGACACTCACATAAAATACTATATTGGCACAGATACGTTGATGACATTCTAATACTATACAGGGGAAACAAAAGACAATGCGAACAGTTACTAACGCACATAAACAAAATACATAAAAACATAACCTTCACTGCCGAATACGAACACAACAATACCATAAATTTCTTAGACCTCTCCATCACAAAACTAGAACACAGGCACAAATTCAGTATATACAGAAAACCAACTACAACTGACACACTAATACACAACACCTCCAATCACCCAATACAACACAAACTAGCCGCTTTTAGAACCATGATACATAGACTTAACAACATCCCCTTAGATGAAATAGACTACAAAGACGAACTAAACACGATAAAATATCTAGCAGAATCTAACGGTTATGACAGAACAATAGTCAGTAAACTCATACACAAAACACAAAACAAACAACAGACAAAGACATAAAACAACAAATTCATAACACTAACATACATCAACAAACAAACTGAAAAAATTGCCCACAAATTCAAAAAAGCAGGATACAGAATCGCTTACAAAACTACTAACAAAACAGAACACACACTATCAAAACGCATGCCCAAAGCACAAAACAAATTCGATCTACCTGGTGTATACAAGCTAAATTGCTCAAATTGCAATAAATTCTACATAGGCCAGACAGGACGTAGCTTCAAACAGAGATACATTGAACACACAAAAGCACTCCACACCACTACAGAATCTACCTTTGCAAACCACCTCATTGAAGCAAACCACACATATAAAAACATCGACAATAACATGAACATTCTACACGTACACACAAAAGGCCGAAAACTAGACACTCTAGAACAATTAGAAATATACAAACACACAAAAACAAATAAAAACGACATCCTAAACGAACAGACACAATTCAAATCTCACGCATTATTCGAACACATCTCACCACACACACACACAGCTTCAATCTTTCGAATAACTATCCCGTCGCCAACAACAAGACGGACAACGCTACCTATGGCAGCCTCTGATGAAGCCTTCTAAAGGTGAAAGCCGGTTTAGGCTGTAAGGTAAAACTATACGTTTTTACTTATAAAAAACTTAGTGTTCCGAGTCGTCAATAGTATAGTGATATTTAGTTAAGTAACGGACACGTCATGGACAACGAAATCCAAGAATAATGTTCCATTTAATCATAAAAGATTGAGTATAGATACAGCATTCCCAATTAACATTGGGATTGTGATACTATACATTTTGTGACAATTAAAGGTGAGCCCCCAGTATCTAAATAATTACTGAAAAGACAACATCCATCACAGCATTGTTACAAAGTGAAATTTTTTTCAATCGATTCTGCCTTTGATGGAATGTTAATTTCAGTGAACTATAAAAACAATGATAAATAACCAAAATGTTTATTAGAACCACTCATTTTTTATTCATTTACTGGCATTAGTTAACATGACATTATTAGTAGTAATTTTTTCCATTAATCATTCCATGACAGTTATTTTCAATCCACCCTAGCTTCCATCAGTACATAAAATAATTAGAACCTAAATAATTACAACTTGCAATAGCTTACAGCTCAACCAAACTGATATCATGGCACGACAAAACAGCACTAGCGTCACCTGATACAGAGTAGGTGTTGTTCACATGTTCACAAACCATGCACAGCTGCAGGTTTCACATCCTTGATAAACTCGGTCTGCTAGACGCTTGTAAAATCTAATATGAATGTGATAAAAACGCATTTCTATCCACAAATAAGGTCATATACTTGATGCCTTTGTCAGACTTAATTGTGTTTGTATGTTTTTAAACCTTGAATTTAATGTGTGTCTGTATGAATTGAATTTTGATTTGTGTTTAAAATTTAAATTTAATTTGCATTTATGAAAATTTCAATTTTGTTTCACTTACGTTTTAAAAAGCCGATATCAAATATGCTGATATAGCTTGTGTCTTTATGGATATATGGGAATATATTTGCAACACAAACAATACAATTCTAGTGTCAATACGTACAAAAGAATTTTAAAATTTAAACACAAGGAAACACATTTAAATTTAAGATAAATTAAAATTTTAAACACAAATGAACATAATTCAAACAGCCAAGCAACTTCTAGTAAATAACATTATTTATGGGCAACAGTGGGTCACATTCCTATTAGATTTCAAGCAATTTGGTCAGTGATGTCAACATGTTATTCAAAGTAATAAAATATTTATAAAGCATTACCTCTTTGTAAACAAAACAGCTGATATTTGTTGTTTGGTTTAGAACCATAATATTTTCTGGTATTGGCCTACTTTGGTTATATAATTACGTTAAAAGTTCTCAACTTACGTATTGACTTTCTTCATATAAATTTTCTACAAATTTTGCTTAAAAGTTTTGATTACTTATTAGCAATTTAATAAAGTTATTGTATGCTGAACTTGAAGAAAAATGTACTATTTTTACTCCAGTTTCAGCAGATTTCTTAAAAACTACTAAAGCATCTCTGGGAACCTGTTTCCAGGTCAGACAGTATATGGAAATACTAATTTTGCTTCATAAAATGTATTTCAAGAATTTCTGTATTGCCTTACAAAATACCAACCAAGTACAAAAACTTGCCTTACAAAAACTAAACAACACCTTTGATACAGAAATATAGGCGATATTTCTAAAGATAATAAATCATAAACAAAGCCCAGACCACAGACCAGTGTTTATGTGATGCCACGTTTTCTTATTTTTAGCTGTAGAATCATCTCATGTAACAGCTCACATAAAGTTAGGACAGGATAAGAAATCAAAGTGGCGTTCAACTAATTAATCTCTACATGAAAGCATGAAGTGATCACATCCACTTCATGAGGGTATTTGATGAGCATTGCTCTTATCACAATGTCTGAATATAGTGTAGTTACTGTAGACAAATTTATATTAACTATACTGTCAGTGGCCTGTGGGAAAGCAGTGATGAATGAAATCAATTTAAAGAAAGGACTCTGGAATTGTTACATTGCAATAATATGTTAATATTATTTTGTCTGGCATCTGGCAGTTATATCAGTGGTTAAGTTAATACTAAATGTTTATTCATGGTAAATACACAGGAGCATGCTAGGTAGTGAGAGTGTAAGCTGTTGTTATTATATTTACTAACGTTCAAATGAGAAATCAGCAGAAAGTAAAATATTCTGATCACTGGATTATATTGTAGTCCTATACATGTTGATGTCATTATTTTTCAGTTCCAGTTGCATCATTTGCATTAAACTGTGTTCAGTTAGATCAGTCACAACATACAGATAGTCCAAGTTAGTAAGACTGTACACAGACAGAGAGAAAGGGACTGTGATACCCATGATAAGCCAGCTCATTGGGGACCCATGAGAAGGCAGCCCCAACTGGGTCCAGTAAAGTAACTTTAAGAGTTTTTGGTAACAACACGTTTCTTAATAATGCAAATATAAATGCAGTATTACATTTAACTTACACTGTTAACATTAGATAATGCCTTTTTGTTTTAGAAATGTCATGGCTAAGTGGATTAGCTGGAAAGGCAGAAGAATTATTGAACAAAATTGATCAAAATGCAGCTGAAGCTTTTAGTAAAAAAACTGTTTCTACTAAGCTAGGAACAGAAGACAGTGTGCTGACTGAAGTTACATCTTTGCCATATACGGATGAAAAGTAAATATTTTTCTTGTGTATCTGAAGTTAGAGTATCACTTTGATTAGTCTTTTATGTGTTGTAGCTGAAACATTGCATATATAGCAATGAAACTAACACTTATAGTAAAGAAAATGTCAGTATACATATTAACAAATGGGTGTATTAATTAATAGATTGTAGTATTAGAGGTGTTTAAAACTAATAGTGGTGAATTTTTGTTATATATTTTTGTTATCCTTTGTGGATTTTGTACTGTTACTAATGGTGAAAGATTAGGTTCAGTAACATGCTGAAATGTATTACTAAAAGTAAGACAGTCTGGTACAGTAATGTTGTTTGTAGGTCAGTAGTTGATAACTAGTAATGTTGTTCTCAGTCTTATAGTTTGTTGTAGTCTGAAGGCTATTATGATGATGCATTGCTTATGGTATGCATTCATAAAAATCTGCCAATCTTGCCTGAAGTTTCTTGAATATAGGCTAGTATGATAATTTGTTGGTTTCCATGTTGGTGCTGCAGTTTGTATTAGTATCTTATCATCTGCTGGCCTTGCTGTATGTTGATGTATATCCATTCTAGGATAGAGCATCTTTTGATGAGCAAAGTGGGGAGTGATGTGAGTAGAGTGCATATGTGTTTTTTTCTAGTGAACTGTTGTCTAAGGCATCCATTGTTCCTCACATCAGCAGCTGTAATGTCAAGGAACACAGCTGTCCCATTATTGGGGAACACATTGTGGCTGTTGATGGACACAAGTGCAACACTTATAGCAATATGCTGTATTGTCAGACGTCATAAATTTACACAAAATCTGTGATTTGGCAGAGTATTTATAGGGATCTATAGATACATTTGAAACAGTTTGAAAACAATTATTCTTACTACTTACTGAATTTAATTAATTAACATTCATTAAGGACTTGTAAGCCTTTTGTATTTTTAAAAAAGTATAATTTTCTGTGGTGAGTAAATGACTTTTGTAATAGATGTGAATGGTTTATAATATTTTTTTTTATTACATGGCTGCTGTAGCCATTTCATTTAACATTTAAGTAGTGAAACTTTAATTAGATAAGATATTGAGTTTATTCAATTACAAAAAAAAAATAGCATAAGTTAAGTAGTAATTTTCCGCACACTATTAATATAAACACATAAATGTGTGTACAGTGTACATACAGAAAAAATTCTAGTATTTTACACAAATTTGCAGTTAGAATTCTCTTCTCTTATATATTCCATGAAAGTCTTTTATGACAAACATATTTCTTCTATAATAAAAGTCTCATGAAAGTGTGTGCTGAACTCTATTACATTTGCATACTCAGTCAGTTAATACCATAGGATTTCAATTTATTTGAGTTAACAGGCAAACACGAGATCACATACACAAAAATATTGCAGATAGGAGAGAGTATCATGAAATAGAATAATTATTTTAAATGTAAAAAGGTATAAAATCGTCTTATTAAAAATAAATTAATTATATCCCTTCTTACTCAAGTGCAAATACATAGAATAGTCATTATAATTAAAGTCTATTGAAAGATTAGGCAAGTAAAAACATTATGTTAACATACAATTAAAATTAAAAAAATTTACATTTGGTGACTAACAACAAAATAATAAATAACTTGAAATAATCAAAATAAAAAATTTTGAAAATTAAATCTCATTTTTTCTACTATTGAAAACAATGTGCATCCAAAGAAATATACAAAGACTTTTATACTAAACTTTTAAACTAAATGACAAGTTTTATAAAACTTTTATAAAAGACATCCTCAGATAAACTTTTAAACTAAATGACTCTGCTTCCATTCTTTTATAAAAATTATTATATCAACAGTTTAGAAATTTATGTTTTAAAATTAACTTATTTATTTTGCAGTTATTGTCTCTTTTCTTATTTTGGCCACCTATATTTTTCCATGATGCAAGTATGTGTCTTCAATGGTCCTTAAGGAAGGCATGTGTATGTGTGTGTTCTCCAGCTCACCAGGTGTTCTCACAACACTTTCATAGCACATTACTAAAATGTGATAAACAGCACTCATGTTCACAACTAAAAGACCAAATTGCAAAAGAGAGTGGTATGCCAGAGCATGTCATTTTTATAGTGTGACATTATGTTCCGGTCACTTGTTATTGGTGTTATTTTGAACACTTTTGAAGTTGTTTTTTTTTATTTTTACAATTATTAATAAACCCACACAAAGGTACAAACCAGTAGTTGCAACTGATCTATAACATTTTGCACTGTATTACAATGTTTTTTGTACTGTGTCTTTGTTATTAATGGAGTAATTAATAAGTTATTACCCTCTTATTTTATTTATTCGCGAATTCAAAAACCTCATTTCCACTGGTACAAAAAAATGTTGTGCTACCCTTTGGTAGATTTTGTTATTTCATTAGTTTTGCACATTTCATTAAAACTTATGGTTTCTGCAGGTTTCAAATTTCCTGTTAGTGCAGGTCATGCACACACACAAATAATAGTATAGGCTATACAATGTTCCACCGCTACCTTCATGATATTAAATCAGATGACGTGCTCCTGATCGAGGTTGCTGTTCGGATTACGGGGTGTCTGAATATTTTTATACTTTTTGATGGACATAAATTAATATACTCATTTTGTATGTTCTAATGCAATTGTGTGTGTGTGTGTGTGTGTGTGTGTGTGTGTGTGTGTGTGTGTGTGTGTGTGTGTGTGTGTGTGTGTGTGTGTGTGTGTGTGTGTGTGTGTGTGTGTGTGTGTGTGAAGTTTAAGAAATTGTATTTTTAATAAAAACAAAATGTGACAGAAAGACATGTTTGTAAATCAGACAGAAATATCAGTTGTTTAATTTATAGTTTATGATAATAACATATTTTTATTCAAATTTCATTACTTTGAACAACATGTTGACATCACTGAGTACATGAGTTGAAATCTAATCTGAATGTGACCATTGACTGTAGTTGGACTACATTCAACTCTTGAAGAATATTTTCAGTTTCATCTTCATATTAAAATTGAATGGTAGGAAGAGTACAGCTCTCAGGCAAGGTGTTAAAAATTCTACCAAATGCCTTACAGTCTGGAACCATGTGTTTAGGATACCTAGCTTGGTATTCCATGACTAAAGCTTTTACATTTCCATTGTTATACAGTGCATACAAGGTCTGGTTATAAAATAACCAGATTAATATTTAAAAATTTGTCTTCAACAGTACTATACAATTGAAAATTACTTCAGTGTACCCCCGTCCCCAATCGCTACACCTTTCTATTCAAATTTTCCACTGTTGGAAGCAATGTTGCAGGTCGCTGTCTGATAGCTTCGTCATGAGCTCTGTTGCTTATACCTTCACTGCATCTATGGTCTTGAAGCAGGTTCCTTTTAATGCAGGCTTGTTCTTTGGAAACAAAGAATGTCACATGGGACTAGGTCAGGTGAGTCTGGTGGATGTTCCAACATGGTGATCATATGCTTCAGCAAAAATGTCTTGACAGACAGTGCCCTGTGTGCAGACAAATTGCCTTCATGAAAAATTCATGAGTTGATCTTCCACATTTCAGGTCTTTTTCTTCTCACCCATGCACAAAGAATAATCAAGACCTCCTTAAAGTATTCCTGAATAACAGTCTGACTTTCAGGCACTCAATCAATGTGAATAATTCTTCAAATATGACCCAATTTATAATTATTTTAATTTCAATTTGCTTATCCATTTTCTTTTGTCTTGTTGAATTGGAACCCTTTCAATATGTGGATTATCACTTAGATTTTGGGTCATACTGAAAACATGATTCAGCACAAGTTATTGCAATTTCTAAAAAGTTAGTTTGTACTTGATAATTTAACGGTACACGGAGGGGAAAATATCCATGCTCACATAGGTCAGTGACCAACCCATGCTGCTCACCATTGCTAGCCTTACAGGGAAGTGACAAAAATTGATTCCAAATATATTATAGCCATATCTCATGCACTAACCATATCAGCATAATCACCATTAGTGAATAAATGAGGCATTTTTTAAACATAACTGAAACAAAATTATAGTTCTTATAAACACAGATTCAGGTTAAATTTTAAATGCAATTAAACACAGTCAAAATACATTCGTATAGATTCAGATTAAGTTTAAGCTTTAAACGCAATTCTAACAGTGTGCAGTACATAGCTTTATTTTTGGTTATGATGGGCCATATTCAGAATAGATTTCAATTCATTTGTCTGTGATGTTGTTCAAAATAATAAAATTTAAATAAAAATATTTTGAATCATCAGCTGTTTTGTAAATAAAAAATAGAATATTCTTTTATTTGTTTAAAATTTCGATTTGGCGAGACTTTTTTTTATTAAAGTTGAATTTTTCAAACATGCAATTGGTTTTCGCTGACGTTATCAATATAAATATTATCAGGTTTGCATGTTTTATTCAAAAATGTTCTGTAATAATTTGCAATTTTGACCAGTTTTCTTGAAAACTATTAGAGATACAGCTCTGTGGTCCATTTAAATACCTCAGATTAAATGATAAATGGAACAGAAATATGGGCAAAATGTTTACTTGTTGAGAACATGTGTGTATATAACATTTTCCCGTATTTTAGCTGTAAAATCGCTTCTAAAAATGGACTGCAGTCAGTTGTGACCCGATCATACAAAACCCAGTCAGTTGCGACCAAGGTGAAATTTTGTACCTGATCAATTGCAATAGAAAAAAATAATCCTACTAGCTACATACATAGACTGCATCTTTCAAATGCTTGTGAATATGTGAAGGCTCGTGCCTGGAATGGTAATGCTTACGACTGTTTCCAATGGTTATAACTATATCCTGTTACAACCATTCAACTTTCCCTGTGCATATTTACACTGTACATACAGAACCCATATGTGACAGAATCCGTTTTGCTTTACTTGCCCTATGTGGGCATCAAAACGGCTGCTTTCAGCCACCTATTGATTTGTGGGTTATTAAAAACATCACTCATGTATCACAGAGATTGATGAATTAAATTGCAATGCTTGGCACTTTAATGAGCCGTTTCTGCTCACTGGCTCAGAGGTAAGAGGATATCACATGTGGGTCCACCATATAACAAAACGTATAGTCAGCTGTAAGTCTGAAGTTTGGAACAGGAGTGTTTGTACAAGTTGCGACGGATTCAGGCAGTTGCAACCAAATAAAAGTAGGCGGGTAAGTACAGGTGAAAATGTTGTTTGGTCGCAACTGACAAAGACTGCTAAAATTTACTGCCCTTTCCTTCTTATATAATTATATGTATTGTATATACCAAGACAAGCCTCCTCACCAAAACAAAACATCCCACACGAAGAAAAAAAGCCTTCTTATGATAATAAGGATATTATAACATTCTTAGCTAACAAAGGAAACAGCACTATCTTCAAGTACACAAATGACTACCACTCCAAAATGCACTTCTACTTAAAGACAGTACCCACTCAAAAACAACAAAAGAGCCTATAGCATGTGTAGAGACAAAACTGTATCACTCATTCTCAATGAGCTGCTGGAGAAAGAAACATACCAAACGCTCATGAAAAGTCATCAGTTGCACCAAATTTGTACGGAAAAAAAAACTGGCTTCAATTGACAGTTAGCACAATAGAATCTCCTACACAAAATCTAGCCTCTTTTTTAACCAAATACTTCTAAAAAGTAGACAAAACTGGATTCATACATAAAAAAACCTCAAGTACAGTAAAAGACTGGTTCTTGCACTATGCCAATTCATCTTCAGATATATGAACCAGCTTTTTGTTTGTTTTTGGTCCTGCTTTTTACCCGGATTCTGATTATAGAAGCACTTTATATGCTACAAGCCACATACAAACTGCTTCAGCACATCATGGAACTAACAAAACACTGTCTAACCTCTACCTACTTCACATACAACAACCACTTCTTCAGGAACATGGACGGAGCACTAATGGGCTCACCATTATCACTGGTCAACACAAACTCTTTTATGGAGAACAGAGAGAAATATGATCAGTAAGACACAGGTGAAACCTTCCTATAAGTTAGAAACATGTTACTGCTTTACAATCTGGCCACATGGTAAAGACATAACATAGTTCTTAACACATGTTCTCAACATCATTTTGTTCATAGACCTTCTCATAAGAAGAAAGATGGCTACATAGCTTCTCTATGTACATAACTCCCTACAAACATGTACCCACGCAGGCATGCCCAGAGAGGGGGGCAGGGGTGGCATTGCCCTGGGGCCCGGCCTCTGGGGGGGCCCGGGACGAGAGGTTCAGATATTTTTTAAAATGATTTTTGCACGTACGAATTTGTCAAACATCGAGTTTCGCGCGTTGTCACGCGTCGCTCTCTTCGCACATTCCGAGTTAGGTGGGTCACGTGACTTCTTTCGACGTGCACCGCGCCACTGTGACACTGTGTATATTACAGTGTAGTATACTGACACAGTTGAGGTTATGCCAGTGTCAGCAGCGTGTAGTTGTTTCAGTGCACTCAAAAGAATAAAAAACTACAATGGGTCAAGAAAGACTGTGCGGACTAACTACTCTTGCCATGGAGGCTGATCTTACCCGTAGTGTTGATTTCAGTGACATTATTGAAGATTTTGCAAACAATAAAGCAAGAAAAATGATTTTTTAATTTTATATAGTTCTCTGTTTGCTGAACTTGCAAGTTACATTTTTATTAATATAATGTGTGGCTATTTTAACTCTGTACATGACTTTTTACTTGTTTCATTTTTTATTTGTTAACTAATAAAAATAAAATTGTAAGTTCTTTGATTATATCTCAAATTTAAAAACTCCAAAAGATGTAAGTTTCTAAGCTGTATGACAACAGAATATTCAGTGTGTTAATTTACAATATCACTGCCTTTCTAGACACTGTAATCCTTAATTTTGTAAAGTGTCTATAAGAAATAAAATTTTGTTTACTTTTAACAGTTTTCAAGATCTGTTTTATTAAACTTAATTAATTTTTTCATTTTTGGTTCAGTGTTTGAGTGCTTTGATAACATTACTTTATTTCATTTTTACTGACTAAAAATACAGAGATGATGATGAGTAGAAGAATCACTCCTCTCTTATAGTTGAAGGGTCACTCAATGAGGGTTGACGTTTGAAAATCTTAAGGTACCCCTTGTGTGTGTGTGTGTGTGTGTGTGTGTGTGTGTGTGTGTGTGTGTGTGTGTGTGTGTGTGTGTGTGTGTGTGTGTGTGTGTGTGTGTGTGTGTGTGTGTGTGTGTGTGTGTGTGTGTGTGTGTGTGTGTGTGTGTGTGTGTGATAATATATAAACGTGCGTGCACACGCACACACACACACGTATATGTATATATAATCGTGTATATAAAACCACATATACACGTATTTCAGGGGAACAGATGGTTGCCTTGTTTGGGGGGGCCCACAATCTGGTTTGCCCTGGGGCCCGGAATTCCTCTGGGCGGGCCTGTACCCATGCACGTGTATATTGTATCGAGCCGAGTACGTACTGTTCAAGTCCCCACTGTTGAGTTCGTTAATTTGTAATGGGACGAGTACGAGCGTCTCGTTATTTTCACGCAATGTAAGCCTATTCGTTGCTATGAACGGGTATGTTCCCCTGTTTTACTCTCTTAGGTCATTTAGTTTACTTAATTATTTAAATATCTGAGATATTTGGAGTTGTGGGATATATTGATGTAATTAATTAATATTAACTTAACTCTCTAAAAAATATCAGTGTTAGTGTACCTGAAACTTAAATAATTAATGCGTTATTCTGTAATTTCGTTCAACCCTATTATACCTTGAAGAGAATTATGTCTAATTTTGTATTTTTACGCTCTCTCTTTGGTGTCAGATAATTCCGCTATAAGCGCTGTAGTATCGGCTCAACGAAACTTATAGGTTATTTCACTGTTTATGTTAACCAATTATTCTATACTTATTCAGTTACTTTTTATTCCCAACTCATTAAATCATACTCCAAATGACAAGATTTTGCAAATATATAAAGGTTCTTTATTTGTTTACTTCTTTAACATTGAATAAGATATGTTCTAATTAACATATGCTTGGGCTATAGATTGCGTGAATCGATTGTTGATTATTCCGATCCTTTATTTAGATTCAGTTATATAGTGTGTTTTAATTTGTAATTAATTTAATTCAGGGTGTGAAGGTTCTTGTAACTGTGGGGAAGATTAAAAATACATAGATAAGAATGCAAGATTTACAAATTTGAAGTGTTGTGTAGTTAGTATGATTAATATAATAATAATTTACCAGACTAGAACGAAGCAAATCGTGTAGGCGGTTGATTGATAAATTTACTGTTCTGGACAATTATGCTGTACGATATTCTTTCTTCGGTTTAATAAATGGAATTCTTGTCCTGTCCACTTCGGAAATACAGCTTCCTGGATTGATTTACAGCCCGATTGATGCTTCTTCTGCAACTCCTGGATCCAGATGCGTTCTTCTCTCGGTTGAAGCAATTAGTGATGTTCCGTTTATTTGAAAGGTTATAAATTCTGGTGTAGTGTATATTATTATTTGTGATACTTTTGACTCTTTCTATTTGTTTTAATGTATCGTCAATTCCTTTCGGATATGGGACAGTTCAAGTCCTTCCTTGTAGAATCCAGTTATTTATTTCCTATTGCGATTTCATACTATTGTCTTGTTTGGTTAATTTATACTGGCAAGAGTCATAAATATTATCATTAGTATTTTGTATTTTATAATAGTATTTACTAATTTAGTATATTCCAATTAAATAGATATTTCTTGGTTTTTTATTAATCTCATCACATTCAGATCATCAAAGCAATTATTGTCAAATCAACAACTTCCTCTTTTCCTGTCGTCCCTAGCAACACATGATTTTTCTTCCTTCCACATGTTTTGAATATAGTGTTTATTTCATATATTTTTTGTCTATTCCTTATCAATTTGCTATCCTATCGGAATGTAACTTTACCGATAGTTGGTTTATTATTTTCTACACATATTCTGCTGGTTTTTTGATATAAGCCTGTTTTTTTTTTCTTTTTTATATTTAACACCCTTTCGATATTAAACGTTATTAATCGATATCATGGCATTATCATAATTTGTATAAATTTTATTATATATTATTATTAATTTAATGTTTTTTCTAGCTCTTCAAATCGTATTCATTAATTATTATTAATTGATGTACCTAACCTTTATGTTATGAGTGGTTATATAGTGGGTTTGGCTGTTAGGCCTTTTATTGTAAACGGATCTACCTGTGTTTATAACTGGTAAACATCTATAGCCCCTTTTACATAAATTCATACATATAATCAAATCTTAACTATTAACATTTACATAAACAATTATTTTTTCCATATCTAATAACAATTTTATCTTGACCTATGGATCACATATAAGAAAATTCAAATCTATTAACGTTAATTAGCTGCTTCACACTTCATTCTACAACAGTCATTGAATAATACATCTTGTTTCATTATCTTTCATTAACTCAACACATATTTGGTATAACATAACATAAACTTTATCATAATATTTGTTGTCACAAAATAATATCTCTTAACTCAAAATTCTTATTTGCTATTACTATAAAGTAAATTATTGTTTCATTTTTTGTTTGCTTTTCACTAAACATATATCATCAACTGTTATCTAACTTACAGGTTCGTTTATTCTTGTTAATACTACCTTGCATCCTTATTTACCTTTATCTATAATTATAGATGTAATTATTAGATCTTTGTTCTATCATGGGGTTAGATATTGACTTGTTTATTATTTTGTTAACCTTGTTTTTATGTAACATGGATGCTAGCATTTCTGTTGCGTTACATATGCTCCCCCTCCTAAAAAAGTTTAGTTTACCTGAATGAAGTTTAGGTCAAATAAACTTGTCTTTTTCACATGCCTTTTCTTCATTTCATTGTTAATGGTTGACGATGGGATTCTCAATGTAACTTCATTAGACTAGTATTAATACTTTTTTTTTTTTTATTTAATAACATTTCATCATTTTAATTAACATTCTTGATCATTTTTAATTTCTGTAAACATTATTTGTTGATAGTTGGCTACAATATTCAATGATACATTAGTTTCACATCTCTTCTACTTATAATTACTATAATCACTGTATTTCTCAATTATTCTTCTGTCAACTCATTTCTTTCTGTTTTCTTCGTCCTACTCTTTTGTAAACTGAAGTCATTCTTGCAACTATTCTAATATTCCTTAAATATTTAATTTCCCTAACAATCCCTAATACATGCGTTGGTACAGTTCAGAGAGGCACTGTTTGGCTTCATACTCTGCTGCCCACACCACATCTTAATATAGTACTGCTGGAATTCATCTACAGTCAGCTATAAAATATAATAATCTCCTAATAATCTCTTTAATTATTTAATAATAAATATTTGGGAAAAAATTTTTTTCTTTGTTGCTTTTATATTTCTTCATTATTATCCTTCATATTTTGTGATTCCATTTTAGTTCCTTAAACATTCCTTGATATTAAATTTGACAGTTATCATTTGTAATCATTTTTGTTTTCATTTTTGTTGTGATTGTAATGCTAAGTATCTTCTTCATTTGTTTTTTCTCTGATCTCAATATTTTCTAAATAGTTGTTGTGTGATGATCATTATAACTGTATTTCTGACTAAATACATTCCTTAGCCCAACTATTCTTCTTCTTATCGTATTTCATTATTTTGGCTGTTTATTTTTTCAATGAATTATGTTCATAAATACTCTTTCTTTCTTGTCTTCTTTAACATTACATTGGTTACATTCAATCGTTTACTGAAGTTGTTTCCTTCATTTGGCAATGTGGTATGTATTTTAGGTCATAAACTTTTATCTTGGGGTTTCATTATTTATCATTCACATTATTTCTTTGTAGACGTTTAGTAATAGTTTTCGCTTTCTTCTGTAATCTTGGGATTTCATTATTCATTGTTCACACTATTTCTTTATAAACATTTAATAATAATTCTCGTTTTCTTCTGTAATCTTGGGATTTGTTATTCATTATTCACACTATTTCTTTATAAACATTTAATAATAATTCTCGCTTTCTTCTGTAATCTTGGGATTTGTTATTCATTATTCACACTATTTCTTTATAAACATTTAATAATAATTCTCGCTTTCTTCTGTAATCTGGGGATTTGTTATTTGTTATTCATTATTCACACTATTTCTTTATAAACATTTAATAATAATTCTCGCTTTCTTCTGTAATCTTCTTCATAACTATATTTTAATTCAGACTTACTTCATTTTGAATGACCTCTTTTTTTCTATTTATTTTATTGTTCAAAAAATTCTCTTTTATTTACAAGTGTTTTTTCTTCAAAATCGATAATAAGTGGTTCTTATTGTATTTTAGAATTTAGTGGTAGTATTCAACTCAAATTCTTTTTAAATTCCAAGTATTTTCTCTTCAAGACTGGTAATAAGTTGTTCTTATTATATTTTAGAATTTATTCATTATATTTCTTTTTGGATTTAGTAATTTTTTTTTCTTACTAAATTCGTTTTATGTATAATAGTTATTTCAAATAATTTTTGTAAGTTGGTCTTACTGTCTTTTAGAATTTTGCTGTTACATATATGATTTCGTTATTACTATTACTGTTTACATGTTTCTTATCCTCTTCCAATAAATCTTCCCTGATATTCTTTAAATAGTGGTTATTAATTATGGTTATTGCACGATTACTCTTAATTTTGTTTATAAGTCGCTGTTCCCCAAGATTACGGTTCAGTGAAGGGTATTCATTAATTTTCACTGCCTCTATTAGTTTAAATGAGGGCTTACCCCCTCTTCTCTATTTTCATTTTGATTACTGTGTTGATTTTGTACGGTTTCAGTGCGATCCTCCGTATTAGGTTCCGCTATCCTATAATTTCCTTCAGGTGGATAGTTGTCTTCACGCCGGGACTGGTCATAATGATTGTCATATCGGTGACTCCTTGGGTAATACCGTCGCTGATTACCTTGAGGCCTGGAATAGATATAATTGACGTTATCCCTATAATTATTGGGTCATCTGTCCCCATCTCCTCTATTATTGCGACTATCGTGGTAATTATAATTATTATTGCCACGATAATTATAGTTCCTGGAATTATTATTCGCGTGCTCATTTTGGGTTCTATTGGCATTAACGTTCTGCGCAGGTCGATTGTGATCATTATTATGAGAATTGGTTGGTGGCGCATTATTATTATACTTCTGATATTTATAATTTAACATTCTATTTCTTTGGTATTGGTTCTCGTGCTCATAATTCTCCAAGAATTTGGCCATGGCTGGAATCGTTTTGATTTGACTACACATACGTGCATTTTTTATCCCTTCCTCGTAATGGTAGGATAGTTGTATCACCAAACATTCTTCGGGAATTCTGGGCTCTAAGTTCCGCGCCATACATACCTTTCCTAGAAAGTATGAAGTAGGAGACTGGCCTATGTTTGTTTCGTATCGACCGTTACTCAAATTATTCCTAATCATGTTCTGGGTCGATTCAGACCAATACTTCTCTTTAAATTGTTTTTTGAACTCAGTCATGTCCAGTATATCCAGGCGCACCGCTGTCCACCAATTATCATAAGTATCTTTAAACGTTTCATCAATCATACTGCGTATAATACTCCAGCGATTTTCTCTATTTCTTGCGATCACCTCTTCCAATCTCTTTAAAAATTCCATCGGGTTGCGCTTGTAATTACGAAAATTAATCGATTCCCGGTTCTCGTGGTTATTTGTATGACTATGTTGGCATGTCCTATCCCGCCATGAATCTACTTCTTCTTGTAATTGTAATTCACGTCTACTAATTTCCTCTATTTTATTTTTACTGGTATTAATTTGATCTTCCATACTGTTTAAATTGCCATAGACTCTTTCTTGTCGTTCACCCATGTCTGTCTGTATTTGCGTAATCCCTTCCTTATTCTCTTCCCGTACCTGATGTACTTCGTTTTTAATTTGCTCATATTTTCCGACAGTTTCCTGTTGCATTTCTTCAACCAATGTTTTACTCTCAATTTTTATGTCATTAATTTTATTTTGTAGTTCATCACGAACCTGTACTATTGTTTCGTTAGTTTTTTCTAACCCTTCATTTGTTTTGGCAATTTCTAATTTTCTTTCCTCATTATTGTGGTCTACCTTCTGGTTAATTGTCACATGAAGATTTTCAATTTTTTCATTAATCTGCCTTAAATTCTCTTCATGTATTTGTAAGATGTCTTCCTTCATTTGTTTTAAACCCTCGTCATTCCTATCTAACCTTTCGTGAATTTGGTTTAATCTTTCGTTCATTTGTTTTGAGGTTTCTTTAATTTGCTCATTTGTTTTCCTGGAGTTTTCCTCCTGTTTCCTAAAATTCTCATTAGTGAGTCTGTTATCTTCCTTCATACTACTCATTAACTCCATTAATTTTTCCCAATTTAGTCCTTCTCTGGCTCCGCTTTATCTATTTGGTCCCCTTGGGCATCTTTTTCGATTACTTCCTTTTCCTTGTCCGCAATTATTTCAGTTTCCGTTATTTCGTCTGACTGTTGTTCCATTTCACTATCTGTTATTAGTTCTATTTCCTGTTCTTGTTCATCTATTTCCTTCTCCGTTTCTCCTGCCCTAATCCTTGATCTACCTCTGGTATGCATGTTTATTCTCCCACAGTTGCCTGCTCTGGTTAAGTAATGTTATTATAATTATAGTTACTTAACTTAAGCCCTACACTGGTTGAGTGCCAATTTGTATGTACTCTCTCGCGTCACCTAATTAGGTCCCACGTTATGAGCGTCAATTTGTAAGTAAACGAGTACGTACGGTTCAAGTCCCCACTGTTGAGTTCGTTAATTTGTAATGGGACGAGTACGAGCGTCTCGTTATTTTCACGCAATGTAAGCCTATTCGTTGCTATGAACGGGTATGTTCCCCTGTTTTACTCTCTTAGGTCATTTAGTTTACTTAATTATTTAAATATCTGAGATATTTGGAGTTGTGGGATATATTGATGTAATTAATTAATATTAACTTAACTCTCTAAAAAATATCAGTGTTAGTGTACCTGAAACTTAAATAATTAATGCGTTATTCTGTAATTTCGTTCAACCCTATTATACCTTGAAGAGAATTATGTCTAATTTTGTATTTTTACGCTCTCTCTTTGGTGTCAGATAATTCCGCTATAAGCGCTGTAGTATCGGCTCAACGAAACTTATAGGTTATTTCACTGTTTATGTTAACCAATTATTCTATACTTATTCAGTTACTTTTTATTCCCAACTCATTAAATCATACTCCAAATGACAAGATTTTGCAAATATATAAAGGTTCTTTATTTGTTTACTTCTTTAACATTGAATAAGATATGTTCTAATTAACATATGCTTGGGCTATAGATTGCGTGAATCGATTGTTGATTATTCCGATCCTTTATTTAGATTCAGTTATATAGTGTGTTTTAATTTGTAATTAATTTAATTCAGGGTGTGAAGGTTCTTGTAACTGTGGGGAAGATTAAAAATACATAGATAAGAATGCAAGATTTACAAATTTGAAGTGTTGTGTAGTTAGTATGATTAATATAATAATAATTTACCAGACTAGAACGAAGCAAATCGTGTAGGCGGTTGATTGATAAATTTACTGTTCTGGACAATTATGCCGTACGATATTCTTTCTTCGGTTTAATAAATGGAATTCTTGTCCTGTCCACTTCGGAAATACAGCTCCCTGGATTGATTTACAGCCCGATTGATGCTTCTTCTGCAACTCCTGGATCCAGATGCGTTCTTCTCTCGGTTGAAGCAATTAGTGATGTTCCGTTTATTTGAAAGGTTATAAATTCTGGTGTAGTGTATATTATTATTTGTGATACTTTTGACTCTTTCTATTTGTTTTAATGTATCGTCAATTCCTTTCGGATATGGGACAGTTCAAGTCCTTCCTTGTAGAATCCAGTTATTTATTTCCTATTGCGATTTCATACTATTGTCTTGTTTGGTTAATTTATACTGGCAAGAGTCATAAATATTATCATTAGTATTTTGTATTTTATAATAGTATTTACTAATTTAGTATATTCCAATTAAATAGATATTTCTTGGTTTTTTATTAATCTCATCACATTCAGATCATCAAAGCAATTATTGTCAAATCAACAACTTCCTCTTTTCCTGTCGTCCCTAGCAACACATGATTTTTCTTCCTTCCACATGTTTTGAATATAGTGTTTATTTCATATATTTTTTGTCTATTCCTTATCAATTTGCTATCCTATCGGAATGTAACTTTACCGATAGTTGGTTTATTATTTTCTACACATATTCTGCTGGTTTTTTGATATAAGCCTGTTTTTTTTTCTTTTTTATATTTAATACCCTTTCGATATTAAACGTTATTAATCGATATCATGGCATTATCATAATTTGTATAAATTTTATTATATATTATTATTAATTTAATGTTTTTTTCTAGCTCTTCAAATCGTATTCATTAATTATTATTAATTGATGTACCTAACCTTTATGTTATGAGTGGTTATATAGTGGGTTTGGCTGTTAGGCCTTTTATTGTAAACGGATCTACCTGTGTTTATAACTGGTAAACATCTATAGCCCCTTTTACATAAATTCATACATATAATCAAATCTTAACTATTAACATTTACATAAACAATTATTTTTTCCATATCTAATAACAATTTTATCTTGACCTATGGATCACATATAAGAAAATTCAAATCTATTAACGTTAATTAGCTGCTTCACACTTCATTCTACAACAGTCATTGAATAATACATCTTGTTTCATTATCTTTCATTAACTCAACACATATTTGGTATAACATAACATAAACTTTATCATAATATTTGTTGTCACAAAATAATATCTCTTAACTCAAAATTCTTATTTGCTATTACTATAAAGTAAATTATTGTTTCATTTTTTGTTTGCTTTTCACTAAACATATATCATCAACTGTTATCTAACTTACAGGTTCGTTTATTCTTGTTAATACTACCTTGCATCCTTATTTACCTTTATCTATAATTATAGATGTAATTATTAGATCTTTGTTCTATCATGGGGTTAGATATTGACTTGTTTATTATTTTGTTAACCTTGTTTTTATGTAACATGGATGCTAGCATTTCTGTTGCGTTACATATGCTCCCCCTCCTAAAAAAGTTTAGTTTACCTGAATGAAGTTTAGGTCAAATAAACTTGTCTTTTTCACATGCCTTTTCTTCATTTCATTGTTAATGGTTGACGATGGGATTCTCAATGTAACTTCATTAGACTAGTATTAATACTTTTTTTTTTTTATTTAATAACATTTCATCATTTTAATTAACATTCTTGATCATTTTTAATTTCTGTAAACATTATTTGTTGATAGTTGGCTACAATATTCAATGATACATTAGTTTCACATCTCTTCTACTTATAATTACTATAATCACTGTATTTCTCAATTATTCTTCTGTCAACTCATTTCTTTCTGTTTTCTTCGTCCTACTCTTTTGTAAACTGAAGTCATTCTTGCAACTATTCTAATATTCCTTAAATATTTAATTTCCCTAACAATCCCTAATACATGCGTTGGTACAGTTCAGAGAGGCACTGTTTGGCTTCATACTCTGCTGCCCACACCACATCTTAATATAGTACTGCTGGAATTCATCTACAGTCAGCTATAAAATATAATAATCTCCTAATAATCTCTTTAATTATTTAATAATAAATATTTGGGAAAAAATTTTTTTCTTTGTTGCTTTTATATTTCTTCATTATTATCCTTCATATTTTGTGATTCCATTTTAGTTCCTTAAACATTCCTTGATATTAAATTTGACAGTTATCATTTGTAATCATTTTTGTTTTCATTTTTGTTGTGATTGTAATGCTAAGTATCTTCTTCATTTGTTTTTTCTCTGATCTCAATATTTTCTAAATAGTTGTTGTGTGATGATCATTATAACTGTATTTCTGACTAAATACATTCCTTAGCCCAACTATTCTTCTTCTTATCGTATTTCATTATTTTGGCTGTTTATTTTTTCAATGAATTATGTTCATAAATACTCTTTCTTTCTTGTCTTCTTTAACATTACATTGGTTACATTCAATCGTTTACTGAAGTTGTTTCCTTCATTTGGCAATGTGGTATGTATTTTAGGTCATAAACTTTTATCTTGGGGTTTCATTATTTATCATTCACATTATTTCTTTGTAGACGTTTAGTAATAGTTTTCGCTTTCTTCTGTAATCTTGGGATTTCATTATTCATTGTTCACACTATTTCTTTATAAACATTTAATAATAATTCTCGTTTTCTTCTGTAATCTTGGGATTTGTTATTCATTATTCACACTATTTCTTTATAAACATTTAATAATAATTCTCGCTTTCTTCTGTAATCTTGGGATTTGTTATTCATTATTCACACTATTTCTTTATAAACATTTAATAATAATTCTCGCTTTCTTCTGTAATCTGGGGATTTGTTATTTGTTATTCATTATTCACACTATTTCTTTATAAACATTTAATAATAATTCTCGCTTTCTTCTGTAATCTTCTTCATAACTATATTTTAATTCAGACTTACTTCATTTTGAATGACCTCTTTTTTTCTATTTATTTTATTGTTCAAAAAATTCTCTTTTATTTACAAGTGTTTTTTCTTCAAAATCGATAATAAGTGGTTCTTATTGTATTTTAGAATTTAGTGGTAGTATTCAACTCAAATTCTTTTTAAATTCCAAGTATTTTCTCTTCAAGACTGGTAATAAGTTGTTCTTATTATATTTTAGAATTTATTCATTATATTTCTTTTTGGATTTAGTAATTTTTTTTTCTTACTAAATTCGTTTTATGTATAATAGTTATTTCAAATAATTTTTGTAAGTTGGTCTTACTGTCTTTTAGAATTTTGCTGTTACATATATGATTTCGTTATTACTATTACTGTTTACATGTTTCTTATCCTCTTCCAATAAATCTTCCCTGATATTCTTTAAATAGTGGTTATTAATTATGGTTATTGCACGATTACTCTTAATTTTGTTTATAAGTCGCTGTTCCCCAAGATTACGGTTCAGTGAAGGGTATTCATTAATTTTCACTGCCTCTATTAGTTTAAATGAGGGCTTACCCCCTCTTCTCTATTTTCATTTTGATTACTGTGTTGATTTTGTACGGTTTCAGTGCGATCCTCCGTATTAGGTTCCGCTATCCTATAATTTCCTTCAGGTGGATAGTTGTCTTCACGCCGGGACTGGTCATAATGATTGTCATATCGGTGACTCCTTGGGTAATACCGTCGCTGATTACCTTGAGGCCTGGAATAGATATAATTGACGTTATCCCTATAATTATTGGGTCATCTGTCCCCATCTCCTCTATTATTGCGACTATCGTGGTAATTATAATTATTATTGCCACGATAATTATAGTTCCTGGAATTATTATTCGCGTGCTCATTTTGGGTTCTATTGGCATTAACGTTCTGCGCAGGTCGATTGTGATCATTATTATGAGAATTGGTTGGTGGCGCATTATTATTATACTTCTGATATTTATAATTTAACATTCTATTTCTTTGGTATTGGTTCTCGTGCTCATAATTCTCCAAGAATTTGGCCATGGCTGGAATCGTTTTGATTTGACTACACATACGTGCATTTTTTATCCCTTCCTCGTAATGGTAGGATAGTTGTATCACCAAACATTCTTCGGGAATTCTGGGCTCTAAGTTCCGCGCCATACATACCTTTCCTAGAAAGTATGAAGTAGGAGACTGGCCTATGTTTGTTTCGTATCGACCGTTACTCAAATTATTCCTAATCATGTTCTGGGTCGATTCAGACCAATACTTCTCTTTAAATTGTTTTTTGAACTCAGTCATGTCCAGTATATCCGGGCGCACCGCTGTCCACCAATTATCATAAGTATCTTTAAACGTTTCATCAATCATACTGCGTATAATACTCCAGCGATTTTCTCTATTTCTTGCGATCACCTCTTCCAATCTCTTTAAAAATTCCATCGGGTTGCGCTTGTAATTACGAAAATTAATCGATTCCCGGTTCTCGTGGTTATTTGTATGACTATGTTGGCATGTCCTATCCCGCCATGAATCTACTTCTTCTTGTAATTGTAATTCACGTCTACTAATTTCCTCTATTTTATTTTTACTGGTATTAATTTGATCTTCCATACTGTTTAAATTGCCATAGACTCTTTCTTGTCGTTCACCCATGTCTGTCTGTATTTGCGTAATCCCTTCCTTATTCTCTTCCCGTACCTGATGTACTTCGTTTTTAATTTGCTCATATTTTCCGACAGTTTCCTGTTGCATTTCTTCAACCAATGTTTTACTCTCAATTTTTATGTCATTAATTTTATTTTGTAGTTCATCACGAACCTGTACTATTGTTTCGTTAGTTTTTTCTAACCCTTCATTTGTTTTGGCAATTTCTAATTTTCTTTCCTCATTATTGTGGTCTACCTTCTGGTTAATTGTCACATGAAGATTTTCAATTTTTTCATTAATCTGCCTTAAATTCTCTTCATGTATTTGTAAGATGTCTTCCTTCATTTGTTTTAAACCCTCGTCATTCCTATCTAACCTTTCGTGAATTTGGTTTAATCTTTCGTTCATTTGTTTTGAGGTTTCTTTAATTTCCTCATTTGTTTTCCTGGAGTTTTCCTCCTGTTTCCTAAAATTCTCATTAGTGAGTCTGTTATCTTCCTTCATACTACTCATTAACTCCATTAATTTTTCCCAATTTAGTCCTTCTCTGGCTCCGCTTTATCTATTTGGTCCCCTTGGGCATCTTTTTCGATTACTTCCTTTTCCTTGTCCGCAATTATTTCAGTTTCCGTTATTTCGTCTGACTGTTGTTCCATTTCACTATCTGTTATTAGTTCTATTTCCTGTTCTTGTTCATCTATTTCCTTCTCCGTTTCTCCTGCCCTAATCCTTGATCTACCTCTGGTATGCATGTTTATTCTCCCACAGTTGCCTGCTCTGGTTAAGTAATGTTATTATAATTATAGTTACTTAACTTAAGCCCTACACTGGTTGAGTGCCAATTTGTATGTACTCTCTCGCGTCACCTAATTAGGTCCCACGTTATGAGCGTCAATTTGTAAGTAAACGAGTACGTACGGTTCAAGTCCCCACTGTTGAGTTCGTTAATTTGTAATGGGACGAGTACGAGCGTCTCGTTATTTTCACGCAATGTAAGCCTATTCGTTGCTATGAACGGGTATGTTCCCCTGTTTTACTCTCTTAGGTCATTTAGTTTACTTAATTATTTAAATATCTGAGATATTTGGAGTTGTGGGATATATTGATGTAATTAATTAATATTAACTTAACTCTCTAAAAAATATCAGTGTTAGTGTACCTGAAACTTAAATAATTAATGCGTTATTCTGTAATTTCGTTCAACCCTATTATACCTTGAAGAGAATTATGTCTAATTTTGTATTTTTACGCTCTCTCTTTGGTGTCAGATAATTCCGCTATAAGCGCTGTAGTATCGGCTCAACGAAACTTATAGGTTATTTCACTGTTTATGTTAACCAATTATTCTATACTTATTCAGTTACTTTTTATTCCCAACTCATTAAATCATACTCCAAATGACAAGATTTTGCAAATATATAAAGGTTCTTTATTTGTTTACTTCTTTAACATTGAATAAGATATGTTCTAATTAACATATGCTTGGGCTATAGATTGCGTGAATCGATTGTTGATTATTCCGATCCTTTATTTAGATTCAGTTATATAGTGTGTTTTAATTTGTAATTAATTTAATTCAGGGTGTGAAGGTTCTTGTAACTGTGGGGAAGATTAAAAATACATAGATAAGAATGCAAGATTTACAAATTTGAAGTGTTGTGTAGTTAGTATGATTAATATAATAATAATTTACCAGACTAGAACGAAGCAAATCGTGTAGGCGGTTGATTGATAAATTTACTGTTCTGGACAATTATGCCGTACGATATTCTTTCTTCGGTTTAATAAATGGAATTCTTGTCCTGTCCACTTCGGAAATACAGCTCCCTGGATTGATTTACAGCCCGATTGATGCTTCTTCTGCAACTCCTGGATCCAGATGCGTTCTTCTCTCGGTTGAAGCAATTAGTGATGTTCCGTTTATTTGAAAGGTTATAAATTCTGGTGTAGTGTATATTATTATTTGTGATACTTTTGACTCTTTCTATTTGTTTTAATGTATCGTCAATTCCTTTCGGATATGGGACAGTTCAAGTCCTTCCTTGTAGAATCCAGTTATTTATTTCCTATTGCGATTTCATACTATTGTCTTGTTTGGTTAATTTATACTGGCAAGAGTCATAAATATTATCATTAGTATTTTGTATTTTATAATAGTATTTACTAATTTAGTATATTCCAATTAAATAGATATTTCTTGGTTTTTTATTAATCTCATCACATTCAGATCATCAAAGCAATTATTGTCAAATCAACAACTTCCTCTTTTCCTGTCGTCCCTAGCAACACATGATTTTTCTTCCTTCCACATGTTTTGAATATAGTGTTTATTTCATATATTTTTTGTCTATTCCTTATCAATTTGCTATCCTATCGGAATGTAACTTTACCGATAGTTGGTTTATTATTTTCTACACATATTCTGCTGGTTTTTTGATATAAGCCTGTTTTTTTTTCTTTTTTATATTTAATACCCTTTCGATATTAAACGTTATTAATCGATATCATGGCATTATCATAATTTGTATAAATTTTATTATATATTATTATTAATTTAATGTTTTTTTCTAGCTCTTCAAATCGTATTCATTAATTATTATTAATTGATGTACCTAACCTTTATGTTATGAGTGGTTATATAGTGGGTTTGGCTGTTAGGCCTTTTATTGTAAACGGATCTACCTGTGTTTATAACTGGTAAACATCTATAGCCCCTTTTACATAAATTCATACATATAATCAAATCTTAACTATTAACATTTACATAAACAATTATTTTTTCCATATCTAATAACAATTTTATCTTGACCTATGGATCACATATAAGAAAATTCAAATCTATTAACGTTAATTAGCTGCTTCACACTTCATTCTACAACAGTCATTGAATAATACATCTTGTTTCATTATCTTTCATTAACTCAACACATATTTGGTATAACATAACATAAACTTTATCATAATATTTGTTGTCACAAAATAATATCTCTTAACTCAAAATTCTTATTTGCTATTACTATAAAGTAAATTATTGTTTCATTTTTTGTTTGCTTTTCACTAAACATATATCATCAACTGTTATCTAACTTACAGGTTCGTTTATTCTTGTTAATACTACCTTGCATCCTTATTTACCTTTATCTATAATTATAGATGTAATTATTAGATCTTTGTTCTATCATGGGGTTAGATATTGACTTGTTTATTATTTTGTTAACCTTGTTTTTATGTAACATGGATGCTAGCATTTCTGTTGCGTTACATATGCTCCCCCTCCTAAAAAAGTTTAGTTTACCTGAATGAAGTTTAGGTCAAATAAACTTGTCTTTTTCACATGCCTTTTCTTCATTTCATTGTTAATGGTTGACGATGGGATTCTCAATGTAACTTCATTAGACTAGTATTAATACTTTTTTTTTTTATTTAATAACATTTCATCATTTTAATTAACATTCTTGATCATTTTTAATTTCTGTAAACATTATTTGTTGATAGTTGGCTACAATATTCAATGATACATTAGTTTCACATCTCTTCTACTTATAATTACTATAATCACTGTATTTCTCAATTATTCTTCTGTCAACTCATTTCTTTCTGTTTTCTTCGTCCTACTCTTTTGTAAACTGAAGTCATTCTTGCAACTATTCTAATATTCCTTAAATATTTAATTTCCCTAACAATCCCTAATACATGCGTTGGTACAGTTCAGAGAGGCACTGTTTGGCTTCATACTCTGCTGCCCACACCACATCTTAATATAGTACTGCTGGAATTCATCTACAGTCAGCTATAAAATATAATAATCTCCTAATAATCTCTTTAATTATTTAATAATAAATATTTGGGAAAAAATTTTTTTCTTTGTTGCTTTTATATTTCTTCATTATTATCCTTCATATTTTGTGATTCCATTTTAGTTCCTTAAACATTCCTTGATATTAAATTTGACAGTTATCATTTGTAATCATTTTTGTTTTCATTTTTGTTGTGATTGTAATGCTAAGTATCTTCTTCATTTGTTTTTTCTCTGATCTCAATATTTTCTAAATAGTTGTTGTGTGATGATCATTATAACTGTATTTCTGACTAAATACATTCCTTAGCCCAACTATTCTTCTTCTTATCGTATTTCATTATTTTGGCTGTTTATTTTTTCAATGAATTATGTTCATAAATACTCTTTCTTTCTTGTCTTCTTTAACATTACATTGGTTACATTCAATCGTTTACTGAAGTTGTTTCCTTCATTTGGCAATGTGGTATGTATTTTAGGTCATAAACTTTTATCTTGGGGTTTCATTATTTATCATTCACATTATTTCTTTGTAGACGTTTAGTAATAGTTTTCGCTTTCTTCTGTAATCTTGGGATTTCATTATTCATTGTTCACACTATTTCTTTATAAACATTTAATAATAATTCTCGCTTTCTTCTGTAATCTGGGGATTTGTTATTTGTTATTCATTATTCACACTATTTCTTTATAAACATTTAATAATAATTCTCGCTTTCTTCTGTAATCTTCTTCATAACTATATTTTAATTCAGACTTACTTCATTTTGAATGACCTCTTTTTTTTCTATTTATTTTATTGTTCAAAAAATTCTCTTTTATTTACAAGTGTTTTTTCTTCAAAATCGATAATAAGTGGTTCTTATTGTATTTTAGAATTTAGTGGTAGTATTCAACTCAAATTCTTTTTAAATTCCAAGTATTTTCTCTTCAAGACTGGTAATAAGTTGTTCTTATTATATTTTAGAATTTATTCATTATATTTCTTTTTGGATTTAGTAATTTTTTTTTCTTACTAAATTCGTTTTATGTATAATAGTTATTTCAAATAATTTTTGTAAGTTGGTCTTACTGTCTTTTAGAATTTTGCTGTTACATATATGATTTCGTTATTACTATTACTGTTTACATGTTTCTTATCCTCTTCCAATAAATCTTCCCTGATATTCTTTAAATAGTGGTTATTAATTATGGTTATTGCACGATTACTCTTAATTTTGTTTATAAGTCGCTGTTCCCCAAGATTACGGTTCAGTGAAGGGTATTCATTAATTTTCACTGCCTCTATTAGTTTAAATGAGGGCTTACCCCCTCTTCTCTATTTTCATTTTGATTACTGTGTTGATTTTGTACGGTTTCAGTGCGATCCTCCATATTAGGTTCCGCTATCCTATAATTTCCTTCAGGTGGATAGTTGTCTTCACGCCGGGACTGGTCATAATGATTGTCATATCGGTGACTCCTTGGGTAATACCGTCGCTGATTACCTTGAGGCCTGGAATAGATATAATTGACGTTATCCCTATAATTATTGGGTCATCTGTCCCCATCTCCTCTATTATTGCGACTATCGTGGTAATTATAATTATTATTGCCACGATAATTATAGTTCCTGGAATTATTATTCGCGTGCTCATTTTGGGTTCTATTGGCATTAACGTTCTGCGCAGGTCGATTGTGATCATTATTATGAGAATTGGTTGGTGGCGCATTATTATTATACTTCTGATATTTATAATTTAACATTCTATTTCTTTGGTATTGGTTCTCGTGCTCATAATTCTCCAAGAATTTGGCCATGGCTGGAATCGTTTTGATTTGACTACACATACGTGCATTTTTTATCCCTTCCTCGTAATGGTAGGATAGTTGTATCACCAAACATTCTTCGGGAATTCTGGGCTCTAAGTTCCGCGCGATACATACCTTTCCTAGAAAGTATGAAGTAGGAGACTGGCCTATGTTTGTTTCGTATCGACCGTTACTCAAATTATTCCTAATCATGTTCTGGGTCGATTCAGACCAATACTTCTCTTTAAATTGTTTTTTGAACTCAGTCATGTCCAGTATATCCGGGCGCACCGCTGTCCACCAATTATCATAAGTATCTTTAAACGTTTCATCAATCATACTGTGTATAATACTCCAGCGATTTTCTCTATTTCTTGCGATCACCTCTTGCAATCTCTTTAAAAATTCCATCGGGTTGCGCTTGTAATTACGAAAATTAATCGATTCCCGGTTCTCGTGGTTATTTGTATGACTATGTTGGCATGTCCTATCCCGCCATGAATCTACTTCTTCTTGTAATTGTAATTCACGTCTACTAATTTCCTCTATTTTATTTTTACTGGTATTAATTTGATCTTCCATACTGTTTAAATTGCCATAGACTCTTTCTTGTCGTTCACCCATGTCTGTCTGTATTTGCGTAATCCCTTCCTTATTCTCTTCCCGTACCTGATGTACTTCGTTTTTAATTTGCTCATATTTTCCGACAGTTTCCTGTTGCATTTCTTCGACCAATGTTTTACTCTCAATTTTTGTCATTAATTTTATTTTGTAGTTCATCACGAACCTGTACTATTGTTTCGTTAGTTTTTTCTAACCCTTCATTTGTTTTGGCAATTTCTAATTTTCTTTCCTCATTATTGTGGTCTACCTTCTGGTTAATTGTCACATGAAGATTTTCAATTTTTTCATTAATCTGCCTTAAATTCTCTTCATGTATTTGTAAGATGTCTTCCTTCATTTGTTTTAAACCCTCGTCATTCCTATCTAACCTTTCGTGAATTTGGTTTAATCTTTCGTTCATTTGTTTTGAGGTTTCTTTAATTTGCTCATTTGTTTTCCTGGAGTTTTCCTCCTGTTTCCTAAAATTCTCATTAGTGAGTCTGTTATCTTCCTTCATACTACTCATTAACTCCATTAATTTTTCCCAATTTAGTCCTTCTCTGGCTCCGCTTTATCTATTTGGTCCCCTTGGGCATCTTTTTCGATTACTTCCTTTTCCTTGTCCGCAATTATTTCAGTTTCCGTTATTTCGTCTGACTGTTGTTCCATTTCACTATCTGTTATTAGTTCTATTTCCTGTTCTTGTTCATCTATTTCCTTCTCCGTTTCTCCTGCCCTAATCCTTGATCTACCTCTGGTATGCATGTTTATTCTCCCACAGTTGCCTGCTCTGGTTAAGTAATGTTATTATAATTATAGTTACTTAACTTAAGCCCTACACTGGTTGAGTGCCAATTTGTATGTACTCTCTCGCGTCACCTAATTAGGTCCCACGTTATGAGCGTCAATTTGTAAGTAAACGAGTACGTACGGTTCAAGTCCCCACTGTTGAGTTCGTTAATTTGTAATGGGACGAGTACGAGCGTCTCGTTATTTTCACGCAATGTAAGCCTATTCGTTGCTATGAACGGGTATGTTCCCCTGTTTTACTCTCTTAGGTCATTTAGTTTACTTAATTATTTAAATATCTGAGATATTTGGAGTTGTGGGATATATTGATGTAATTAATTAATATTAACTTAACTCTCTAAAAAATATCAGTGTTAGTGTACCTGAAACTTAAATAATTAATGCGTTCTGTAATTTCGTTCAACCCTATTATACCTTGAAGAGAATTATGTCTAATTTTGTATTTTTACGCTCTCTCTTTGGTGTCAGATAATTCCGCTATAAGCGCTGTAGTATCGGCTCAACGAAACTTATAGGTTATTTCACTGTTTATGTTAACCAATTATTCTATACTTATTCAGTTACTTTTTATTCCCAACTCATTAAATCATACTCCAAATGACAAGATTTTGCAAATATATAAAGGTTCTTTATTTGTTTACTTCTTTAACATTGAATAAGATATGTTCTAATTAACATATGCTTGGGCTATAGATTGCGTGAATCGATTGTTGATTATTCCGATCCTTTATTTAGATTCAGTTATATAGTGTGTTTTAATTTGTAATTAATTTAATTCAGGGTGTGAAGGTTCTTGTAACTGTGGGGAAGATTAAAAATACATAGATAAGAATGCAAGATTTACAAATTTGAAGTGTTGTGTAGTTAGTATGATTAATATAATAATAATTTACCAGACTAGAACGAAGCAAATCGTGTAGGCGGTTGATTGATAAATTTACTGTTCTGGACAATTATGCCGTACGATATTCTTTCTTCGGTTTAATAAATGGAATTCTTGTCCTGTCCACTTCGGAAATACAGCTCCCTGGATTGATTTACAGCCCGATTGATGCTTCTTCTGCAACTCCTGGATCCAGATGCGTTCTTCTCTCGGTTGAAGCAATTAGTGATGTTCCGTTTATTTGAAAGGTTATAAATTCTGGTGTAGTGTATATTATTATTTGTGATACTTTTGACTCTTTCTATTTGTTTTAATGTATCGTCAATTCCTTTCGGATATGGGACAGTTCAAGTCCTTCCTTGTAGAATCCAGTTATTTATTTCCTATTGCGATTTCATACTATTGTCTTGTTTGGTTAATTTATACTGGCAAGAGTCATAAATATTATCATTAGTATTTTGTATTTTATAATAGTATTTACTAATTTAGTATATTCCAATTAAATAGATATTTCTTGGTTTTTTATTAATCTCATCACATTCAGATCATCAAAGCAATTATTGTCAAATCAACAACTTCCTCTTTTCCTGTCGTCCCTAGCAACACATGATTTTTCTTCCTTCCACATGTTTTGAATATAGTGTTTATTTCATATATTTTTTGTCTATTCCTTATCAATTTGCTATCCTATCGGAATGTAACTTTACCGATAGTTGGTTTATTATTTTCTACACATATTCTGCTGGTTTTTTGATATAAGCCTGTTTTTTTTTCTTTTTTATATTTAATACCCTTTCGATATTAAACGTTATTAATCGATATCATGGCATTATCATAATTTGTATAAATTTTATTATATATTATTATTAATTTAATGTTTTTTTCTAGCTCTTCAAATCGTATTCATTAATTATTATTAATTGATGTACCTAACCTTTATGTTATGAGTGGTTATATAGTGGGTTTGGCTGTTAGGCCTTTTATTGTAAACGGATCTACCTGTGTTTATAACTGGTAAACATCTATAGCCCCTTTTACATAAATTCATACATATAATCAAATCTTAACTATTAACATTTACATAAACAATTATTTTTTCCATATCTAATAACAATTTTATCTTGACCTATGGATCACATATAAGAAAATTCAAATCTATTAACGTTAATTAGCTGCTTCACACTTCATTCTACAACAGTCATTGAATAATACATCTTGTTTCATTATCTTTCATTAACTCAACACATATTTGGTATAACATAACATAAACTTTATCATAATATTTGTTGTCACAAAATAATATCTCTTAACTCAAAATTCTTATTTGCTATTACTATAAAGTAAATTATTGTTTCATTTTTTGTTTGCTTTTCACTAAACATATATCATCAACTGTTATCTAACTTACAGGTTCGTTTATTCTTGTTAATACTACCTTGCATCCTTATTTACCTTTATCTATAATTATAGATGTAATTATTAGATCTTTGTTCTATCATGGGGTTAGATATTGACTTGTTTATTATTTTGTTAACCTTGTTTTTATGTAACATGGATGCTAGCATTTCTGTTGCGTTACATATGCTCCCCCTCCTAAAAAAGTTTAGTTTACCTGAATGAAGTTTAGGTCAAATAAACTTGTCTTTTTCACATGCCTTTTCTTCATTTCATTGTTAATGGTTGACGATGGGATTCTCAATGTAACTTCATTAGACTAGTATTAATACTTTTTTTTTTTTATTTAATAACATTTCATCATTTTAATTAACATTCTTGATCATTTTTAATTTCTGTAAACATTATTTGTTGATAGTTGGCTACAATATTCAATGATACATTAGTTTCACATCTCTTCTACTTATAATTACTATAATCACTGTATTTCTCAATTATTCTTCTGTCAACTCATTTCTTTCTGTTTTCTTCGTCCTACTCTTTTGTAAACTGAAGTCATTCTTGCAACTATTCTAATATTCCTTAAATATTTAATTTCCCTAACAATCCCTAATACATGCGTTGGTACAGTTCAGAGAGGCACTGTTTGGCTTCATACTCTGCTGCCCACACCACATCTTAATATAGTACTGCTGGAATTCATCTACAGTCAGCTATAAAATATAATAATCTCCTAATAATCTCTTTAATTATTTAATAATAAATATTTGGGAAAAAATTTTTTTCTTTGTTGCTTTTATATTTCTTCATTATTATCCTTCATATTTTGTGATTCCATTTTAGTTCCTTAAACATTCCTTGATATTAAATTTGACAGTTATCATTTGTAATCATTTTTGTTTTCATTTTTGTTGTGATTGTAATGCTAAGTATCTTCTTCATTTGTTTTTTCTCTGATCTCAATATTTTCTAAATAGTTGTTGTGTGATGATCATTATAACTGTATTTCTGACTAAATACATTCCTTAGCCCAACTATTCTTCTTCTTATCGTATTTCATTATTTTGGCTGTTTATTTTTTCAATGAATTATGTTCATAAATACTCTTTCTTTCTTGTCTTCTTTAACATTACATTGGTTACATTCAATCGTTTACTGAAGTTGTTTCCTTCATTTGGCAATGTGGTATGTATTTTAGGTCATAAACTTTTATCTTGGGGTTTCATTATTTATCATTCACATTATTTCTTTGTAGACGTTTAGTAATAGTTTTCGCTTTCTTCTGTAATCTTGGGATTTCATTATTCATTGTTCACACTATTTCTTTATAAACATTTAATAATAATTCTCGTTTTCTTCTGTAATCTTGGGATTTGTTATTCATTATTCACACTATTTCTTTATAAACATTTAATAATAATTCTCGCTTTCTTCTGTAATCTTGGGATTTGTTATTCATTATTCACACTATTTCTTTATAAACATTTAATAATAATTCTCGCTTTCTTCTGTAATCTGGGGATTTGTTATTTGTTATTCATTATTCACACTATTTCTTTATAAACATTTAATAATAATTCTCGCTTTCTTCTGTAATCTTCTTCATAACTATATTTTAATTCAGACTTACTTCATTTTGAATGACCTCTTTTTTTCTATTTATTTTATTGTTCAAAAAATTCTCTTTTATTTACAAGTGTTTTTTCTTCAAAATCGATAATAAGTGGTTCTTATTGTATTTTAGAATTTAGTGGTAGTATTCAACTCAAATTCTTTTTAAATTCCAAGTATTTTCTCTTCAAGACTGGTAATAAGTTGTTCTTATTATATTTTAGAATTTATTCATTATATTTCTTTTTGGATTTAGTAATTTTTTTTTCTTACTAAATTCGTTTTATGTATAATAGTTATTTCAAATAATTTTTGTAAGTTGGTCTTACTGTCTTTTAGAATTTTGCTGTTACATATATGATTTCGTTATTACTATTACTGTTTACATGTTTCTTATCCTCTTCCAATAAATCTTCCCTGATATTCTTTAAATAGTGGTTATTAATTATGGTTATTGCACGATTACTCTTAATTTTGTTTATAAGTCGCTGTTCCCCAAGATTACGGTTCAGTGAAGGGTATTCATTAATTTTCACTGCCTCTATTAGTTTAAATGAGGGCTTACCCCCTCTTCTCTATTTTCATTTTGATTACTGTGTTGATTTTGTACGGTTTCAGTGCGATCCTCCGTATTAGGTTCCGCTATCCTATAATTTCCTTCAGGTGGATAGTTGTCTTCACGCCGGGACTGGTCATAATGATTGTCATATCGGTGACTCCTTGGGTAATACCGTCGCTGATTACCTTGAGGCCTGGAATAGATATAATTGACGTTATCCCTATAATTATTGGGTCATCTGTCCCCATCTCCTCTATTATTGCGACTATCGTGGTAATTATAATTATTATTGCCACGATAATTATAGTTCCTGGAATTATTATTCGCGTGCTCATTTTGGGTTCTATTGGCATTAACGTTCTGCGCAGGTCGATTGTGATCATTATTATGAGAATTGGTTGGTGGCGCATTATTATTATACTTCTGATATTTATAATTTAACATTCTATTTCTTTGGTATTGGTTCTCGTGCTCATAATTCTCCAAGAATTTGGCCATGGCTGGAATCGTTTTGATTTGACTACACATACGTGCATTTTTTATCCCTTCCTCGTAATGGTAGGATAGTTGTATCACCAAACATTCTTCGGGAATTCTGGGCTCTAAGTTCCGCGCCATACATACCTTTCCTAGAAAGTATGAAGTAGGAGACTGGCCTATGTTTGTTTCGTATCGACCGTTACTCAAATTATTCCTAATCATGTTCTGGGTCGATTCAGACCAATACTTCTCTTTAAATTGTTTTTTGAACTCAGTCATGTCCAGTATATCCGGGCGCACCGCTGTCCACCAATTATCATAAGTATCTTTAAACGTTTCATCAATCATACTGCGTATAATACTCCAGCGATTTTCTCTATTTCTTGCGATCACCTCTTCCAATCTCTTTAAAAATTCCATCGGGTTGCGCTTGTAATTACGAAAATTAATCGATTCCCGGTTCTCGTGGTTATTTGTATGACTATGTTGGCATGTCCTATCCCGCCATGAATCTACTTCTTCTTGTAATTGTAATTCACGTCTACTAATTTCCTCTATTTTATTTTTACTGGTATTAATTTGATCTTCCATACTGTTTAAATTGCCATAGACTCTTTCTTGTCGTTCACCCATGTCTGTCTGTATTTGCGTAATCCCTTCCTTATTCTCTTCCCGTACCTGATGTACTTCGTTTTTAATTTGCTCATATTTTCCGACAGTTTCCTGTTGCATTTCTTCAACCAATGTTTTACTCTCAATTTTTATGTCATTAATTTTATTTTGTAGTTCATCACGAACCTGTACTATTGTTTCGTTAGTTTTTTCTAACCCTTCATTTGTTTTGGCAATTTCTAATTTTCTTTCCTCATTATTGTGGTCTACCTTCTGGTTAATTGTCACATGAAGATTTTCAATTTTTTCATTAATCTGCCTTAAATTCTCTTCATGTATTTGTAAGATGTCTTCCTTCATTTGTTTTAAACCCTCGTCATTCCTATCTAACCTTTCGTGAATTTGGTTTAATCTTTCGTTCATTTGTTTTGAGGTTTCTTTAATTTCCTCATTTGTTTTCCTGGAGTTTTCCTCCTGTTTCCTAAAATTCTCATTAGTGAGTCTGTTATCTTCCTTCATACTACTCATTAACTCCATTAATTTTTCCCAATTTAGTCCTTCTCTGGCTCCGCTTTATCTATTTGGTCCCCTTGGGCATCTTTTTCGATTACTTCCTTTTCCTTGTCCGCAATTATTTCAGTTTCCGTTATTTCGTCTGACTGTTGTTCCATTTCACTATCTGTTATTAGTTCTATTTCCTGTTCTTGTTCATCTATTTCCTTCTCCGTTTCTCCTGCCCTAATCCTTGATCTACCTCTGGTATGCATGTTTATTCTCCCACAGTTGCCTGCTCTGGTTAAGTAATGTTATTATAATTATAGTTACTTAACTTAAGCCCTACACTGGTTGAGTGCCAATTTGTATGTACTCTCTCGCGTCACCTAATTAGGTCCCACGTTATGAGCGTCAATTTGTAAGTAAACGAGTACGTACGGTTCAAGTCCCCACTGTTGAGTTCGTTAATTTGTAATGGGACGAGTACGAGCGTCTCGTTATTTTCACGCAATGTAAGCCTATTCGTTGCTATGAACGGGTATGTTCCCCTGTTTTACTCTCTTAGGTCATTTAGTTTACTTAATTATTTAAATATCTGAGATATTTGGAGTTGTGGGATATATTGATGTAATTAATTAATATTAACTTAACTCTCTAAAAAATATCAGTGTTAGTGTACCTGAAACTTAAATAATTAATGCGTTCTGTAATTTCGTTCAACCCTATTATACCTTGAAGAGAATTATGTCTAATTTTGTATTTTTACGCTCTCTCTTTGGTGTCAGATAATTCCGCTATAAGCGCTGTAGTATCGGCTCAACGAAACTTATAGGTTATTTCACTGTTTATGTTAACCAATTATTCTATACTTATTCAGTTACTTTTTATTCCCAACTCATTAAATCATACTCCAAATGACAAGATTTTGCAAATATATAAAGGTTCTTTATTTGTTTACTTCTTTAACATTGAATAAGATATGTTCTAATTAACATATGCTTGGGCTATAGATTGCGTGAATCGATTGTTGATTATTCCGATCCTTTATTTAGATTCAGTTATATAGTGTGTTTTAATTTGTAATTAATTTAATTCAGGGTGTGAAGGTTCTTGTAACTGTGGGGAAGATTAAAAATACATAGATAAGAATGCAAGATTTACAAATTTGAAGTGTTGTGTAGTTAGTATGATTAATATAATAATAATTTACCAGACTAGAACGAAGCAAATCGTGTAGGCGGTTGATTGATAAATTTACTGTTCTGGACAATTATGCCGTACGATATTCTTTCTTCGGTTTAATAAATGGAATTCTTGTCCTGTCCACTTCGGAAATACAGCTCCCTGGATTGATTTACAGCCCGATTGATGCTTCTTCTGCAACTCCTGGATCCAGATGCGTTCTTCTCTCGGTTGAAGCAATTAGTGATGTTCCGTTTATTTGAAAGGTTATAAATTCTGGTGTAGTGTATATTATTATTTGTGATACTTTTGACTCTTTCTATTTGTTTTAATGTATCGTCAATTCCTTTCGGATATGGGACAGTTCAAGTCCTTCCTTGTAGAATCCAGTTATTTATTTCCTATTGCGATTTCATACTATTGTCTTGTTTGGTTAATTTATACTGGCAAGAGTCATAAATATTATCATTAGTATTTTGTATTTTATAATAGTATTTACTAATTTAGTATATTCCAATTAAATAGATATTTCTTGGTTTTTTATTAATCTCATCACATTCAGATCATCAAAGCAATTATTGTCAAATCAACAACTTCCTCTTTTCCTGTCGTCCCTAGCAACACATGATTTTTCTTCCTTCCACATGTTTTGAATATAGTGTTTATTTCATATATTTTTTGTCTATTCCTTATCAATTTGCTATCCTATCGGAATGTAACTTTACCGATAGTTGGTTTATTATTTTCTACACATATTCTGCTGGTTTTTTGATATAAGCCTGTTTTTTTTTCTTTTTTATATTTAATACCCTTTCGATATTAAACGTTATTAATCGATATCATGGCATTATCATAATTTGTATAAATTTTATTATATATTATTATTAATTTAATGTTTTTTTCTAGCTCTTCAAATCGTATTCATTAATTATTATTAATTGATGTACCTAACCTTTATGTTATGAGTGGTTATATAGTGGGTTTGGCTGTTAGGCCTTTTATTGTAAACGGATCTACCTGTGTTTATAACTGGTAAACATCTATAGCCCCTTTTACATAAATTCGTACATATAATCAAATCTTAACTATTAACATTTACATAAACAATTATTTTTTCCATATCTAATAACAATTTTATCTTGACCTATGGATCACATATAAGAAAATTCAAATCTATTAACGTTAATTAGCTGCTTCACACTTCATTCTACAACAGTCATTGAATAATACATCTTGTTTCATTATCTTTCATTAACTCAACACATATTTGGTATAACATAACATAAACTTTATCATAATATTTGTTGTCACAAAATAATATCTCTTAACTCAAAATTCTTATTTGCTATTACTATAAAGTAAATTATTGTTTCATTTTTTGTTTGCTTTTCACTAAACATATATCATCAACTATTATCTAACTTACAGGTTCGTTTATTCTTGTTAATACTACCTTGCATCCTTATTTACCTTTATCTATAATTATAGATGTAATTATTAGATCTTTGTTCTATCATGGGGTTAGATATTGACTTGTTTATTATTTTGTTAACCTTGTTTTTATGTAACATGGATGCTAGCATTTCTGTTGCGTTACATATGCTCCCCCTCCTAAAAAAGTTTAGTTTACCTGAATGAAGTTTAGGTCAAATAAACTTGTCTTTGTCACATGCCTTTTCTTCATTTCATTGTTAATGGTTGACGATGGGATTCTCAATGTAACTTCATTAGACTAGTATTAATACTTTTTTTTTTTTTTTTATTTAATAACATTTCATCATTTTAATTAACATTCTTGATCATTTTTAATTTCTGTAAACATTATTTGTTGATAGTTGGCTACAATATTCAATGATACATTAGTTTCACATCTCTTCTACTTATAATTACTATAATCACTGTATTTCTCAATTATTCTTCTGTCAACTCATTTCTTTCTGTTTTCTTCGTCCTACTCTTTTGTAAACTGAAGTCATTCTTGCAACTATTCTAATATTCCTTAAATATTTAATTTCCCTAACAATCCCTAATACATGCGTTGGTACAGTTCAGAGAGGCACTGTTTGGCTTCATACTCTGCTGCCCACACCACATCTTAATATAGTACTGCTGGAATTCATCTACAGTCAGCTATAAAATATAATAATCTCCTAATAATCTCTTTAATTATTTAATAATAAATATTTGGGAAAAAATTTTTTTCTTTGTTGCTTTTATATTTCTTCATTATTATCCTTCATATTTTGTGATTCCATTTTAGTTCCTTAAACATTCCTTGATATTAAATTTGACAGTTATCATTTGTAATCATTTTTGTTTTCATTTTTGTTGTGATTGTAATGCTAAGTATCTTCTTCATTTGTTTTTTCTCTGATCTCAATATTTTCTAAATAGTTGTTGTGTGATGATCATTATAACTGTATTTCTGACTAAATACATTCCTTAGCCCAACTATTCTTCTTCTTATCGTATTTCATTATTTTGGCTGTTTATTTTTTCAATGAATTATGTTCATAAATACTCTTTCTTTCTTGTCTTCTTTAACATTACATTGGTTACATTCAATCGTTTACTGAAGTTGTTTCCTTCATTTGGCAATGTGGTATGTATTTTAGGTCATAAACTTTTATCTTGGGGTTTCATTATTTATCATTCACATTATTTCTTTGTAGACGTTTAGTAATAGTTTTCGCTTTCTTCTGTAATCTTGGGATTTCATTATTCATTGTTCACACTATTTCTTTATAAACATTTAATAATAATTCTCGTTTTCTTCTGTAATCTTGGGATTTGTTATTCATTATTCACACTATTTCTTTATAAACATTTAATAATAATTCTCGCTTTCTTCTGTAATCTTGGGATTTGTTATTCATTATTCACACTATTTCTTTATAAACATTTAATAATAATTCTCGCTTTCTTCTGTAATCTGGGGATTTGTTATTTGTTATTCATTATTCACACTATTTCTTTATAAACATTTAATAATAATTCTCGCTTTCTTCTGTAATCTTCTTCATAACTATATTTTAATTCAGACTTACTTCATTTTGAATGACCTCTTTTTTTTCTATTTATTTTATTGTTCAAAAAATTCTCTTTTATTTACAAGTGTTTTTTCTTCAAAATCGATAATAAGTGGTTCTTATTGTATTTTAGAATTTAGTGGTAGTATTCAACTCAAATTTTTTTTAAATTCCAAGTATTTTCTCTTCAAGACTGGTAATAAGTTGTTCTTATTATATTTTAGAATTTATTCATTATATTTCTTTTTGGATTTAGTAATTTTTTTTTCTTACTAAATTCGTTTTATGTATAATAGTTATTTCAAATAATTTTTGTAAGTTGGTCTTACTGTCTTTTAGAATTTTGCTGTTACATATATGATTTCGTTATTACTATTACTGTTTACATGTTTCTTATCCTCTTCCAATAAATCTTCCCTGATATTCTTTAAATAGTGGTTATTAATTATGGTTATTGCACGATTACTCTTAATTTTGTTTATAAGTCGCTGTTCCCCAAGATTACGGTTCAGTGAAGGGTATTCATTAATTTTCACTGCCTCTATTAGTTTAAATGAGGGCTTACCCCCTCTTCTCTATTTTCATTTTGATTACTGTGTTGATTTTGTACGGTTTCAGTGCGATCCTCCGTATTAGGTTCCGCTATCCTATAATTTCCTTCAGGTGGATAGTTGTCTTCACGCCGGGACTGGTCATAATGATTGTCATATCGGTGACTCCTTGGGTAATACCGTCGCTGATTACCTTGAGGCCTGGAATAGATATAATTGACGTTATCCCTATAATTATTGGGTCATCTGTCCCCATCTCCTCTATTATTGCGACTATCGTGGTAATTATAATTATTATTGCCACGATAATTATAGTTCCTGGAATTATTATTCGCGTGCTCATTTTGGGTTCTATTGGCATTAACGTTCTGCGCAGGTCGATTGTGATCATTATTATGAGAATTGGTTGGTGGCGCATTATTATTATACTTCTGATATTTATAATTTAACATTCTATTTCTTTGGTATTGGTTCTCGTGCTCATAATTCTCCAAGAATTTGGCCATGGCTGGAATCGTTTTGATTTGACTACACATACGTGCATTTTTTATCCCTTCCTCGTAATGGTAGGATAGTTGTATCACCAAACATTCTTCGGGAATTCTGGGCTCTAAGTTCCGCGCCATACATACCTTTCCTAGAAAGTATGAAGTAGGAGACTGGCCTATGTTTGTTTCGTATCGACCGTTACTCAAATTATTCCTAATCATGTTCTGGGTCGATTCAGACCAATACTTCTCTTTAAATTGTTTTTTGAACTCAGTCATGTCCAGTATATCCGGGCGCACCGCTGTCCACCAATTATCATAAGTATCTTTAAACGTTTCATCAATCATACTGCGTATAATACTCCAGCGATTTTCTCTATTTCTTGCGATCACCTCTTCCAATCTCTTTAAAAATTCCATCGGGTTGCGCTTGTAATTACGAAAATTAATCGATTCCCGGTTCTCGTGGTTATTTGTATGACTATGTTGGCATGTCCTATCCTGCCATGAATCTACTTCTTCTTGTAATTGTAATTCACGTCTACTAATTTCCTCTATTTTATTTTTACTGGTATTAATTTGATCTTCCATACTGTTTAAATTGCCATAGACTCTTTCTTGTCGTTCACCCATGTCTGTCTGTATTTGCGTAATCCCTTCCTTATTCTCTTCCCGTACCTGATGTACTTCGTTTTTAATTTGCTCATATTTTCCGACAGTTTCCTGTTGCATTTCTTCGACCAATGTTTTACTCTCAATTTTTGTCATTAATTTTATTTTGTAGTTCATCACGAACCTGTACTATTGTTTCGTTAGTTTTTTCTAACCCTTCATTTGTTTTGGCAATTTCTAATTTTCTTTCCTCATTATTGTGGTCTACCTTCTGGTTAATTGTCACATGAAGATTTTCAATTTTTTCATTAATCTGCCTTAAATTCTCTTCATGTATTTGTAAGATGTCTTCCTTCATTTGTTTTAAACCCTCGTCATTCCTATCTAACCTTTCGTGAATTTGGTTTAATCTTTCGTTCATTTGTTTTGAGGTTTCTTTAATTTGCTCGTTTGTTTTCCTGGAGTTTTCCTCCTGTTTCCTAAAATTCTCATTAGTGAGTCTGTTATCTTCCTTCATACTACTCATTAACTCCATTAATTTTTCCCAATTTAGTCCTTCTCTGGCTCCGCTTTATCTATTTGGTCCCCTTGGGCATCTTTTTCGATTACTTCCTTTTCCTTGTCCGCAATTATTTCAGTTTCCGTTATTTCGTCTGACTGTTGTTCCATTTCACTATCTGTTATTAGTTCTATTTCCTGTTCTTGTTCATCTATTTCCTTCTCCGTTTCTCCTGCCCTAATCCTTGATCTACCTCTGGTATGCATGTTTATTCTCCCACAGTTGCCTGCTCTGGTTAAGTAATGTTATTATAATTATAGTTACTTAACTTAAGCCCTACACTGGTTGAGTGCCAATTTGTAAGTACTCTCTCGCGTCACCTAATTAGGTCCCACGTTATGAGCGTCAATTTGTAAGTAAACGAGTACGTACGGTTCAAGTCCCCACTGTTGAGTTCGTTAATTTGTAATGGGACGAGTACGAGCGTCTCGTTATTTTCACGCAATGTAAGCCTATTCGTTGCTATGAACGGGTATGTTCCCCTGTTTTACTCTCTTAGGTCATTTAGTTTACTTAATTATTTAAATATCTGAGATATTTGGAGTTGTGGGATATATTGATGTAATTAATTAATATTAACTTAACTCTCTAAAAAATATCAGTGTTAGTGTACCTGAAACTTAAATAATTAATGCGTTATTCTGTAATTTCGTTCAACCCTATTATACCTTGAAGAGAATTATGTCTAATTTTGTATTTTTACGCTCTCTCTTTGGTGTCAGATAATTCCGCTATAAGCGCTGTAGTATCGGCTCAACGAAACTTATAGGTTATTTCACTGTTTATGTTAACCAATTATTCTATACTTATTCAGTTACTTTTTATTCCCAACTCATTAAATCATACTCCAAATGACAAGATTTTGCAAATATATAAAGGTTCTTTATTTGTTTACTTCTTTAACATTGAATAAGATATGTTCTAATTAACATATGCTTGGGCTATAGATTGCGTGAATCGATTGTTGATTATTCCGATCCTTTATTTAGATTCAGTTATATAGTGTGTTTTAATTTGTAATTAATTTAATTCAGGGTGTGAAGGTTCTTGTAACTGTGGGGAAGATTAAAAATACATAGATAAGAATGCAAGATTTACAAATTTGAAGTGTTGTGTAGTTAGTATGATTAATATAATAATAATTTACCAGACTAGAACGAAGCAAATCGTGTAGGCGGTTGATTGATAAATTTACTGTTCTGGACAATTATGCCGTACGATATTCTTTCTTTGGTTTAATAAATGGAATTCTTGTCCTGTCCACTTCGGAAATACAGCTCCCTGGATTGATTTACAGCCCGATTGATGCTTCTTCTGCAACTCCTGGATCCAGATGCGTTCTTCTCTCGGTTGAAGCAATTAGTGATGTTCCGTTTATTTGAAAGGTTATAAATTCTGGTGTAGTGTATATTATTATTTGTGATACTTTTGACTCTTTCTATTTGTTTTAATGTATCGTCAATTCCTTTCGGATATGGGACAGTTCAAGTCCTTCCTTGTAGAATCCAGTTATTTATTTCCTATTGCGATTTCATACTATTGTCTTGTTTGGTTAATTTATACTGGCAAGAGTCATAAATATTATCATTAGTATTTTGTATTTTATAATAGTATTTACTAATTTAGTATATTCCAATTAAATAGATATTTCTTGGTTTTTTATTAATCTCATCACATTCAGATCATCAAAGCAATTATTGTCAAATCAACAACTTCCTCTTTTCCTGTCGTCCCTAGCAACACATGATTTTTCTTCCTTCCACATGTTTTGAATATAGTGTTTATTTCATATATTTTTTGTCTATTCCTTATCAATTTGCTATCCTATCGGAATGTAACTTTACCGATAGTTGGTTTATTATTTTCTACACATATTCTGCTGGTTTTTTGATATAAGCCTGTTTTTTTTTCTTTTTTATATTTAATACCCTTTCGATATTAAACGTTATTAATCGATATCATGGCATTATCATAATTTGTATAAATTTTATTATATATTATTATTAATTTAATGTTTTTTCTAGCTCTTCAAATCGTATTCATTAATTATTATTAATTGATGTACCTAACCTCCTAACCTTTATGTTATGAGTGGTTATATAATGGGTTTGGCTGTTAGGCCTTTTATTGTAAACGGATCTACCTGTGTTTATAACTGGTAAACATCTATAGCCCCTTTTACATAAATTCATACATATAATCAAATCTTAACTATTAACATTTACATAAACAATTATTTTTTTCATATCTAATAATTTTATCTTGACCTATGGATCACATATAAGAAAATTCAAATCTATTAACGTTAATTAGCTGCTTCACACTTCATTCTACAACAGTCATTGAATAATACATCTTGTTTCATTATCTTTCATTAACTCAACACATATTTGGTATAACATAACATAAACTTTATCATAATATTTGTTGTCACAAAATAATATCTCTTAACTCAAAATTCTTATTTGCTATTACTATAAAGTAAATTATTGTTTCATTTTTTGTTTGCTTTTCACTAAACATATATCAACAACTATTATCTAACTTACAGGTTCGTTTATTCTTGTTAATACTACCTTGCATCCTTATTTACCTTTATCTATAATTATAGATGTAATTATTAGATCTTTGTTCTATCATGGGGTTAGATATTGACTTGTTTATTATTTTGTTAACCTTGTTTTTATGTAACACGGATGCTAGCATTTCTGTTGCGTTACAATATACACACACACACACACACACACACACACACAAACATATATTTACATGTACTTTCTCACCACTGTCTGGCACAGCTACAATCAGTATACCTTTCAGACAGCCAATACAAGACAGAAGAGCTAGACATCTTGACAGAGACAAGACTGCTTTCGAATACATACGCCCCATTTAATGTAAAGAGAGCATTAAAACCAACAAAGATCCAAGTGGAGAAAAGAAAGCCAGGAGAACCCTAACTCCCCTGTACATAAAGGACACAACTGATATACAGTAGAACCTCGTTAACCCGGATCAACTGGGGCCGGGGCCGATCCGAGTTAACGAAAATCCGGGTTATCCAGAGAATGAGGGAAAAACGATAAAAAAGAACATGTACTTACCAAAAATATTTTTAATGGAGTTTAAAAATTATTATCGGCACACTTTCACCTAAAAACACATAATATGTATTTACACTGTACACAATATAGGTACAAACTAGTCGGTAGTAAAAAAGGCAGTGAGCTTTTGCTGCCTCAGTTTTGTGTATCGCTTACGAGCAGCGCAATCTCGCATCCGCTTTAGCATTAGAAGCTCGTTTGGCGATGTTTCGGCTTGACTCTCGAAATAAGCCATCAATTTATCTATGTTTGCTACTGCTTCTGCATGGGTCATAACCACAGCTGGTTCATCAACACTGTCTGAATCCTCTTCATTTTCATTTTCTGTAACACTGCATGATGCAAAAATTTCTTCCTCTGTGATCGCTTTATAACCTCCGTCATTGTCAATTTGCAACCAATTGTCAATGTCTTCTTCATCAACATCAGAACAGCCATCGATATTTTTAAAAATGTCTATAAAATCTTCTTCCACACTTATTTTTTCTTCTTCTTCAATTGTATTGTTTTCTGGCAAGTCACACACACCAGGCCACAACTTTTTCCATGACTTTATCAAAGTTTCTCTTCCAACCTGGTCCCAAGCTTCCGCAATCATATAAATAACAGTCTTTACGTTAAAAGATTTCAGCACCTCTACCACACCATGCTCTCCTTCGTCCTCTACCAGTTGACTTAGCATTTGCCTTTTGTACACTTTTTTTATTTTTTCTAGAACTCCTTGGTCCATCGGTTGAACGAGAGAAGTTACATTAGGTGGTAAAAACTTCACTGAAATGTCATCTTTGACTAGTTCATTGACAGACGGATGCGAAGGCGCATTGTCAATCAGCAAAACCGCCTTGTTGGGAAGGCTACAGTTCTTCAAATATTTTTTTACTGACGGCACAAAATTCTCGAAAAACCATTGTTTGAAAATGTCACTAACCATCCAAGCACTTTTTTGTGAGCTGTAAACGACATGCAATGAGCCTCGTTTCACATTTTTCAATGCACGGGGGTTTTTAGACTTCCCTATTATAAGGAGAGGAATTTTGTGCTTTCCTGACGCATTACTGCAAGCCATTATGGTGAGGCGGTCTTTCCCTTTTTTATACCCTTTCGCTGAATCTCCTAATTTTGAGGCTAGCGTTTTACTCGGCAACATCCGGTAAAATAAACCGGATTCATCGGCATTGTAAACTTGATCTGCAGTCAGTTCTTCCTTTTTAATAAAGTCTTCAAACTCTTTTTTAAATTTTTCTGCCGCTTCAACATCACCTGACAAGCTTTCTCCAGTGATTGTAAGTTGACGCACTCCATGCCGTTTTTTCCATCTGTCCAACCACCCCTGGCTAGCTGTAAAACTCGGGTCTCCATGGGGCAACTGTTTGTTCAAACTCAATGCTTTCTGTTGGATGATGGGTCCAGAAATCGGCAAACCACATTGTCTTTCAGCACAAAACCAGACAAACAATGCTTCATCCAGAGTTTCTAGTTTAGCAGTTTTTGCTTTACACCGATTATCCAAACTGTCCTTAGAAATCATTTTGAAACAAAAGTCTTCAATGCGTTTTCTGTTCTTTTTCCAATCAGATACGGTCGATGTTCCTACTCCAAACTCAGCAGCAATGTTCATTAACGATTCTCCCTTATCAATTCTTGTCAATGCTTCCATCCTTTTTTTCATAGTCACAACAATGTTTTTACGTTTCGTCGCCATCGCGAACAACACGCTAACGAAACAGCACAACGATACTGTACCTCGACAGTGACACTAGGACAACACGCGAACAGTACCGAGATTGCAGCGCAACTGAGGAATGTTGTTTCTAGGTCAATGTCAAGTGCGAGGCGCGGGGGGGGGGAGGAGTGGGTTGAGTCACCAGTTTGCTGCGTAGCAACAGCAGGTGGGGTGAGTGCAATGAACTCGCCTGCTGGCAAGTGAATTCGAGTAATGTACCTACTGAGAATACCGATTTATTGTCTGTAAAACAAGTCTTCATTTACTACGCTGAACAACATACATGTAATTTTTTTTTCCAAAACTGGTCCGGGTTATCCGGATGTCCGGGTTAAAGAGGTACGGGTTAACGAGGTACGGGTTAACGAGGTTCTACTGTAATAGGGAGCATACTCAAGAAACATTACATCAAGACAACATTCATCGCATACACAAATTAATGTTTTTCTACAAAACTAAAAGGACCCCATACATTTTGAGGGACAAGATGTATGCTAGATACTATGCAAAATGTGCAGTCAGTTTGAATTGACCACTCTGAAGATTATATCCTCCATGTCTGCAAACATGAACTGCCAGTATCAAAACAAGTTAACACATACAACAGAAACAGGATACATGTTTGATTTCGAAAACATAAAAATTTTAGCAAGAATAAACAATAATAAAATCAGACAATACAGCAGTGCTAACAGGACATGCAGTGGATAACAATAGAGATGAGATTATATAGGACAGGCAGCAGCAGCTTGGAAATTCCTAATTGAAAATTCACTAAAAAACAAAGAACAACAAACTTTGAAACTAAAGGTACTGTCTGTCACTCCTAAAACCATTCCAAGGCAGCAACTCCACAAGGGAAGTCACATATCCAATGCGCTAATACAGTACTGGTACATTTTGAAAATTCTCCTGGCTCAAGGAACAAAACGTCAGCATTCTAAAAATATACCACAATTGAACCCAAAATTCTACTACAATGTGTCTGTGTTTGTGGGGGGGAGAGGTGGGGATATCAGTTTAATTACTACATAGGCCTATATGCTGATAATAATGTTCACTACTGAAACTTCCCCCTGAATTTTTATAATTTTTTTTTTATCAGGGGTTGTTACTTAATTCTTAAAACTAGACTCGTGGTCTAGATGGAAAAAGATGCGCTGAGCCCATCGTGACAGGACTTGCAATAAAACACTTGTGTAAGGATAACAGCTTTTATTGGTGTTCCTTTTATATAATGATAACATCTTTATTACAATATGCACAGCTATTTTCAACTATCCCTAATAAACGTGCATCTCTCAAATATTGAATAACAATTGGCAATATTAACAAAGAATTAATTTTGAATATAATTAATCAACAACAAATTATTCAAACACATTTAAGTGCATTGCCTTCACATAAGCTGACATCACCAAGTATTAACCTTTATTCATATGACTTTTCTAAATAAGTTCTAATAAACAATTACTAAAGGTTGGATATGTAGATACCTTATGAATTAAACTGACACTCAAACAATAATACATCATGCCTAACAAGAACATGTAATATGCCATTTTATATTTGCCAAATAAAATATTTCTCGTTTCCTTTTAAAAATAAATTATGCATCACAGGATTAATATATATATATATATATATATATATTGTAATTATACGTGTTTACGAGTGTTGTGATATTATCTTATGCCTCACCGTTGTAATTGCCACCTTGTAATATAATATGTTGTTATGAGAGAAAGTGTTTGTATTTGTGGGCTAGTGCTTTTAAATTTTCCCGCACTTTTAGTTGACACGGCGATCGGCTCTAACCATATGTTGGCAGTTGTAGATTAGTTGATTTCCCATCGCTGGCAAGGCTATATTCGCCTTGCGTACCTGCTCGCTCCCACTAATACCTGTGAACAAAACTCTTATTCTATGTACACGCATGAAATGAGAACTCTGGTATTGGTAATCATTGGTTTGTTTTATTATTTTTTTTCCAGCTTATTGGTTAAACAACATAAATGGTTCAGTCTTGGATCGACCTTAACAGTTTAGTATCGATTCGTATTTGAATCCGCTCTTCAATGATTTGCAAATAATTTTAATATAAAATAAATATCTCAGGGCTAGGGTTCTTTGGGCCAGTTAAGAAGTCAGAAATGTTTTTTTAAAAAGGAGTACAACACATTACAATTGCATATAAAATAATAAATCTTAATTATTAATGTCTACAAGTATAAATGTTATGTTTTTCACCACCTACGGCAATGAACTCTGCCAGCATTGACAAGCGAAATAATAAACAAGATGGCCGTTTTGGTTACTTAACCAAGCGTCATATAGTTAGAATGTTTTTCTCTTTAAATAAAATGTTATTATCATTAACCACTGTATTAAGGTGCAATGGTTATTCCAATTATCACTGTAGATAGTTTATATAGTGTAGTGAAGTTGATCTATGTGTAGTGTGGTAATGAAAATACTTCGGAGTTATATTTACGTTCCTTGAATACTGCAAGCAGCCCCCTCACTATACTTTTTTGGTGTTTGTGTAGAATTAAGCTTCCATTGGTTAGTAATTATTCTTTAGAAGTTTTCTGGTGTGTTTACTGCTCCTCTGGTTTCATTTGGAACATTAATTGAGTATAATATTGAGTGTTTTATTTTTTACTCAAAGCGTCGGCTATTAGACTGATCTTTACGGCTTGGCGTTTAACAATACAATCCTGCCTTCTTCTCGTCTTAGTAATGGCTTTTTGAACAGTAAACTCCGTTTTTGATTGGTCAGTTTTCATGAACTTGAGGTCAAGCGGCATATAGTACTAAAATTATATCCTTGCCTTTCCAGTCAAAAAATACTCCCTTGTTAATTTTTGTTTAAATTAAAATTAGTTTACATAGTTTTGTTCCTTTTTTAAAGGTCTGCATTTTGATATATAATTTTGTATGTGTTAACTTTATATTAGGTGTCCTTTCACCTTTACAAAAATTATAAATCTGGACTATAATGCTGCCCTGCTTTTACCATACAATACTTAAATTTTTATTAGATTAATTTAATGTGATTCATAATTACTCTAAGACTTGTCCATTATTAAATTTTGGTCCTATTTTGTTATTATTTTATTATATTGATTTTGTAATTTAATCATTTCTGACACTACCTTATTTTATATTTCATGTTCGGCCTAGGCCTAAAATTTGATTTCATTATCATTTTCTAATTTACATTAATTATTAATTGGTTTTCTGTTTTGAACCCTTTTGCCTGATTACATTTGTTTAAAACTTATTACATGATTTTTTGCCTTTAACATATTCTAACAATGTTTATTCATTAACACAAAATCTCTTAAACATACTAACTAAAAATGTTGCCTTCATGGCCAAGATTATATATTCCTTCATGTTGACCATAATACCATTTTCATTCTCATACTATTAGGCTCTATTAATGGACCATTAATATTGTTCATATGAGACCTCTATTTAAGTATGTTTTGGTATTATGTCGTAACACATACTTTCTATTCTTGCCTATAGGCTTAATATACTTCTTATATTCTTTTACTTATGGTTTATTAATACTAACAATTATTGGCATTGGCCTAAATAAAAGAAAAATAAACATGGTTAAACACTGCTAATGCCTTCTCTTTCAACAACCAACAACATGGGATAAATAACTATAAAACCTTTCAATAAATAATGCTACATTACTACAATTGTTTGTTTATACTGTAACATTTAGTATGTTTGTCACTTTATAATGCTTATAAGAGTTGTGTCTCTTATATTGACCTATTTGTTTTTTTTTCACTTAATATAATTAGAGGGATCATTGATCTTTACAGTCTTATCTGTGTGATTAATGATCACCCTTGTTTTCCACTTTTCACTTTTGCACTTATTCACTTTTCATAAGTTTTGTCTTATTTTCTACAGTATATGGTTTATTATTTATCACACTATTGTGCTGTACTTTTATTTTAAATTGTTACATATTTGATTTCAGTTATTCTGACTTTTTTATTATCATTTGGGCTATTTTGGTTAATTGTTTTGGGACTCCTATTATGCCACATTACATAATTGCCCCCCCCCCCCAAGACATGGTTATTTTTTCAAAACCGGGGTTTAGGGAAAAATAAGCTGTTACTTTTTATTAGTGGTATTTTTTCATTTCAGTGATGTTATATGTCCCTTTTATCTTCTTGGTATTTGGGCTCACGAGCAAGTATGTGTTGTTGTTATTGTCTCTGCTTATTAGGAACGGTCCATTATATAATAGCAGCAACTTCTTCATAATGCCTTCTGCCCTGCTCGGCTGCTGTCTATTCCTAATTAACACCTTCTCCCCAACCTCAAACTTGATTTCGGGTGTTCCCCTTTTGTCCCGTCTTCTCTTCTTTAATTCCATTTTATGTAATATCCGGTTGTACACTCGGGTCACATCGACTCCTTCGCTCGGCATCTCTGGAAAATTTATGAGTTCAGTTATTTGTCGGGGTGGTGGCTTGTCGAACATCATCTGGTACGGACTGATTCCCAGTGTTTCGTGGCATGCTAAGTTCAAATACATTTCCGTGTTAGGGATATGTTCACTCCACAGTCTATGGTTCTCATGGCAGTACGTCCTGAGTATCCTACCCACTTCTCGTAGTACTCTTTCGGCAGGATTGAAAGTTCGGAGGTTTTGTAAGTTTTAATATTTTTATTTAGCAATTCCTCTCTCCACTTCCTACCTTTGAACTGAGTTCCATGGTCAGTTATGATGGCTTCTGGGGTTCCAACATCAATTACATATTTCTCATTTATTATTTTGATAATGACATTTGTTGAAGCTTTACTGATTGGGTATAACTTCGTGTACTTGGAAAAGTGGTCCCACACTATTACTATATACTTATATCGACGCCTACCTCCACTTCGGGGAAATGGTCCGCAGATGTCAAGAAATATTTTCTCCAGCTTCCTGCTTGAAGTGATTGTTATTAACGCTCATTCTTTCCTGGAGTTGCTCACTTTAACTTTTTGGCAAATGACACATTTTCTTACAATTTGCTGAACTCTTTTGTTTATTCCTTTTATAAACACGTGTTCTTCTAGGGGTTGACCACCTTTGCGGGTCCCATATGACCGTACATTTGATGATAATTCTCAATCAGTCCCTGTTCCAATGATTTTGAGATACATAATTTCCGCTGATTATTTTTAGTATTGGGTTTATTAAACAATAGGTCTTTATGTATTTGGTAATATGGTGTTATCTTCGAGTCATTATTTAGGATGCGTTCTCTGATCTGAGCTAGTTTTTGGTCTGTGACTTGTTCTTCTTGGATCTTACCCAGTATATCCGCAAGTTCTTTTTTATTTATCACTGTGTAGTATACTTTCCCGATGTCTTCTCTTTCCACCTCAAAAATTCCCTTTTCCAAGTTCACCCTCGATAGAGCGTCAGCAACTGTGTTCTTTTTTCCGGGTATATACTCCCATGTGATGTTGTATTCTTGTAATGCCAAGATCCAGCTTAGTCACCCTTCCATGACTTAACTTGCATCACCTTCTCTGTGACGTTGTAGTTATGTTCCCTCTGGTTAAGCACCCGACTGGCGAAGCTGATAACTAGGTGGTCTCCCTCTTCACTCTCTTGATATAGCTCTGCTCCAAGACTAACGTCGCTTGCGTCGCAATTAATAAAGAACCTTTGGTTGAAGTCTGGATGGTGAAGCATGACCTTCTCTAGAAATTTTTCTTTAATTGTTTTGAATGTCTGATCGTCTTCTTCGCCCCACTTCCACTTGTACTTCGAGGATAATAAATGCTTAAAACGGGATGTTAATTCAGAATAGTCTTTTTGAAAGTTTCGGTAGTAGTTACCAATCCCCAAGAATGACTGTAACTGCCTTACGTTTCTTGGTCGTGGGAAATTTTGGATTGCCTCTACCTTTTCCGGAGATGTTGTTATCCCTGTTTCAGTGAGTACGAAACCGAGGAAATTCAATTTATTTGTAAGTAGTTGAGATTTTTCTAACTTGAGTGTGATATTATTCTCTGCTAATCTATGTAATACCATCTCTACCCGTTTGCAATGTTCTTCCCAAGTTTTGGATGTTATAAGTAAGTCATCCACGTATACTGTGGCAAATTCCAACACCTCTCTGCCTAAAACTTGATCCATCACCTTTACAAATACAGCTACTGAATTATTAGCCCAAATTGGAGTCTTTTGAAGTGATAATTTTGGCCCTCGAAGATGAAAGCGACATATTTTCTGCTGTGTGGGTGCAGTTCGACCTGCCAGTATCCACATACTGCGTCTAGGATGGTCATATATTTACAGTCTTTGAACTTCTTCATAATCTCGTCGATCTCACCCGGTGACGTCCTGTCGTTGACAATATATTTATTTATTTGTCGTGCGTCTAGGCACAAACGTACCGTCCCATCATTTTTTTTTGCACTGCGACAATTGGACTCGTGAACGGTGATGAACTACTTTCAATTATATCTTGGTCAATCATCCGTTGTATCTCCTTCCTTTCTGCTGGTTTCAAGGACTGTGCAATAGGGTGTGATTTTTTATTAAAGTTTATCGGGTGATTGAAAGTCAGTTCGGTTATAAAGTTTTTAGCTTTACCGGGCAAATTTGAAAAGACTTTTCTGTACTTATCATATATCGCTACCAGTTGATCTTTCTGTTCTGTATTTACCTTCCTTGTATCTGTAACTTGAAAATCATATATCTCCTGCAACTTCTGCGTCCATAACTCTTCTTCTGGATAGTCTGATTCAGGGGCATACCCAGGATCTGTACTGGGGGGGGGGCAGCTCGTGCCAGACCAAAGGGGGGAGCGGTTGCGGCAAGGTGTAACACGACGACATGTACTTCTTACAAAAAAACGAATTTGGAAAAAATCTTTTTATTAGTCACCATAAACACTGTTGCCTTATTATTATTATTATTTTCTTATTATTTATTGTCTACACAGAGTTTAATTTTTAGGCTAATAACAATTTTCTCGGGTTTGCTGAAAATTTTTCTAAAACTTTCTTTTCGACCTTCTCCCGATTTTCTTTAACAAAATTTTGATACATGCTCATCAGACATAATCCGGTCAGCCTTTCCTCTCCGATAGTGCTCCTCAGCCAGGTCTTCACTCTTCGAAGCGTACTGAAGGACCATTCTACGGTCGCCGTAGTGGCTGGGATTGTGCTCAAAATCGAGAGGGCCCGCCTCATGGCGGGGAAAAAAACATCGGTTTCGTTTAAAAGGTCAATGACTTCAATATCCTTTAACTTGTCCTCAGTTAAATTCTTTTTCTTCCACAAGTTATACCATAGGCCCAGCTCCACGGTGATATCTTCCAATTCATAAAACTCTGTAAAGAATTCTGCGTTTTTTTTTAAGTCACTGATACTCATTTTGAGCATGTATAGAGGATATAGTTTTGTCAAGGCAAAAGATGGGGTATGTTCTTGGGAGAATCGAATATTTAACGATGATATAAGCGAATCAAGATATGGTATAATTAGTGAACTCCTCCAGTAGTCATTATCACAGTCTGATGGCGGATTGCTCCGGTGTCTTTGCTTGTGAGCAAGCAGTGGAACAGAAATTTCTATTTCCGATTCCATTGCAATGTCTTGTGCTTTTTGTAGTAATTCGTCAGCGACTTGGTCTGCGTCTTCATGGTCTTTTTTGAGTATGTCAGTGATTCCGTTAATGTGCTCTCCCACCTTGACCAAATCCATGCTCTTTGCTTGCAGGGCATTAACCACTGGTTCCAATACTGCCGAGTATTTTGCTATTGTAGTTAGGGCAACGATGAACGAAGATACGGTAACCGCTGAATGCAGCTGGTACGCTGATTTTCTCGTGGCGTAGTTTCCCTCGATAGATAGTTTTTCCAGTGCGTTGACAAGCTTGGAGAAATGTTGTGCGAATATTCGAATGCTTTTGTATTTCTCAGACCATCTAGTCTCGCACATTCGCGAAAGATTGGGAGCCAAATTCCTACGAGCAGTAGGATTCCCTGATAAAGTTTATAGTATCCTTTACAGTGGCAATAGTGTTTCTAATTTCCGGTACATTATTTGCGTCGTTGACCACAAGATTTATTTTGTGGTTTGAGCAATGGAAAAATAATGCTCGAGTGTATTTTTTTCCTTAAAATCGCTTGTACTCCACCCTCTTTGCTTGCCATTATAGAACAGCCGTCAAAACCAAATCCTACACAGTTTTCTGGTAAAAAATTATAGCTTACCAAAAAATTGTCAATTGCTTCTGCGATTGATGGGGCATTTTGTGATTTCAGCTCTACAAAACCTGTGAATTCTTCTCGGATTTTCCCTTGGCTTTCATCGCAGAAACGCAAGCCGATAGATAGTTGTTCTTTCCCAGATATGTCGGCTGTTTTGTCAGCTAAGACTGCGTAAGCCATGGCTTTCTTAGCATCATTTATTACATTCTCCCTAATAACTTCGCCACATAAACCTATTAATTCGTTTTGTATTTTTGGCGACGTGTAAACGGCATTCCGACGACACTTCTCTAGGTGATCCTTCAATTTCTTGTCACCAGAGTCGATTCGTAAGTTCAGCAGATAAAAGAAAACCCCTTCATCTGCTTCTTTTCCTCTAAGAGGCATATCATGTGTGCCGCAGAAAACTACACAGGAAATAATCGATGACAATATTTGCTTGTTTTCTTTGATTATGTTTTGTTGAAAACTTTGCACTTGAACATCCACAGGCACATCTTCGAGAAAAGCCTTCGCAGCAGCTGTTGCAGTTTTGTGAAAGTTGGTGGCGACATGATTCCGGCAGTCCTCGTGCACATCCTTGAACTTCGTGAATGGCCTAATTATGAACGATCCTAAAACCCCTTTAACAGTGCCAGTGGCAGGAGGGAATAAAACACAGTGCTTACAGAGAGCACCCTTCAGTCGCTTGGAGTACACTAGCCATGGTGAGTATTGATCTAACCAGGCATGGTTAAATTTTCTTCGAAAATGGCTTGCATCAATTGCAAAATTGTAATTCTTGGGCGGAGCCCAGGGACTTTTTAACAACTCCTTCTTCTTTTCCACCGTTAGCTGGAAAGCTCGTTCTGCATAACAGCCTAGGTCATTTTCGTGGCAGCCATCATTCTCTTCAATTTCGGGATTGACTACAGAGGCAGAAACTTGTTCAGATGTTGATGGAGAAGATTCGACCCCAGGGGCAGCTACTTCCGCAGATGCTGAAGAATTTGACAGTTGTCCGGTGTCAGCTTTAGACGAGCTTGGCGATCTAGTTTCGTCAATGTTATCCTCACTTCCACTGCTACTGTCATAACCCTTTTTCCTCTTAAGAGTTGTAGTCGCTGCAAAACATATGTACACTAGTATTAGTAATTTTAAATACGCCAACTTGAATTTATACTCAGAAACAGCCCTTTAACCGATTCCTGTCAAAAAAAGTTTTTTGACCAATTTGATGTAAACAAAAAGTACTTTCCGACTGAACTATAAGTATAGGAAACAGAATTGTTGTCCTAAAAAAAAGGGTTCGTGTAACTCGGTACGCGTGCCAGAAGTGAATCTTCTTTGCGAAGAAAACTAATTTTGGGGCCACTGGACCCCTATTTTGAATTTCCCCCAAAAGTAATTCTTATTTTGGAATTCAGCCAAAAACAACCTGTCATTAGATACCCCACATTAAATTTGTCGATTTTTGAAACTTTTAACCCCCTTTCCACCCTTATTATGAATTTTCCCAAACATTAGACCAAGCGCAATCAATTGCTCATACTCAAAAACATAAAACTGGAAAACTTCATCAAAATCGTCCAAGCCATTTCCGAGAGAAATAAATGTATTTATTTTTTTAAAAACGTTAGGCTACACGTTGCAATGTTACGATGTTGCATCTGTCGTCTGTCGCGTTGCATTTTTTCTAATCACTCCCATATAAAATTTTTCATAACGCCGCTAAAGAAGTTTCACTTCAAAAGTATGAGTAATGAGTAGAGTACCTAATTACCCCTTAATGTAACTTACCTTTTCGAAAAAATTTCCTGATATCCATCTGATCCAAGGTCACCGGAAATATGAAATCCACATTTTGTCAGCTGTGACATTGTGTGGCGACGTGCTGTGCTCTGTTATGCTATGATTGCTGCTACACTGTGTAGAGTGGGCTACCTAGAGGTGAGGTGGGTGGAATACCTGATGACAGTTACATTTGGTGTTTAAAGTAAAGACTCCATATACAAGGCTGGCGAGCGAGAACCACTCTATATTCAAAAGACAAAATAAGTTACATATTATTTTTATGTCTGACAAGTGACAAGGTTTTACATAAGAAGCTATAACCTATAATTTGCCATCTTACTTTTAAACAGTTACAAATTACAGAATAAATAATAGTATAAATAATTGTCAAATCCTTTGTGGCTTACCTTACAAAATGCTGTCACCAAATGTAATGCCCAATGCCCAAGGAAAAAACTAAAACAAGGATAAAATCAGGAAGAAAAAGAACACGGAGTTATGTAAAGTTTCAAGGCGGGCGATGTACAGTACAGAACAACACTTACTTTGTAGCGAACTGTAGAGGGGAGTTTTGACGTCATCTTGCCAGTGGGGCGAGCAGTTGACCTTTGGTATACACATGCAGTAACTCAACTAAAATTCTGAGTTGATACAAAATAAAACAGAAAGTAAACTAAAGACACACTAAGCAGACCCGTGATATGAATTCGATACCAGATACCACATTAAAAAATAAAATTAAAATTCCCTTCGGGTATTGTCTTTGTCTTTCGTTTGGTTTAAGATATAGTTTTTTAACAGAACCCAGCATAGGCTACGATATCCTAGTTGGTTAGGTGTTCGCTTTGACTGATTTATTATTATATTTTTAGCTTCTAGGGAGAGGGGGCAGCTGCCCCCCCGCCCCCCGCTGGGTACGCCCTTGGTCTGATTCCTGGTTCCATTTCTTCTTATCCTCCCTATCATTATATACTAAGGTGAATGTTTGCCGATCGTGAGTGGCACAATTTCGGCCTACAATCTCTCTCGACCATTGACCTTGTTCATGGCACAGCGTTACCTTCCCACTGCCCATATCAATAACAGCTGAGTGCCGCCGTAGCGTATCACAGCCAATCATAACTTTGAAAGGTAGCTCTTGAGCTACTAAGAACACCATTGGAATCATTTTACTTTACTGGATACTTCTATTTGTACCTGTTTCTTGATGGACTTATTGGCTTTCCCAGTTGCTCCCATGATTATCATGTTATTAACTGGTAGTGTAAGTATGTTTTCTTTACATGTATCTTTGATTCTGTTAAATTCTATAACCTCTTCTCTTGTGTTATAACTTAGGGAACCCGCAATAATTGGATCTGCCAATTATACAGGCTGCCTTAGTTGTGACGAGCTGAAAATAATCACAACAAATAAAACAATTCTTATAGCAGGATAGTAGGAAGGGGAGACTGTTGATTTATGCACTCAGTTTACTCGGTACTCAGATGACATCTCTTTATTACATTTGGTGATTAAGTTCTCTATTGAAAGTTCTCAAACAATATAGTTTACTATATTGTTATATATATATATTACTCCTTTACAAAGGGCCCTCAAAAGATGATGTACATCTATTTTGTTTATTCCACGGATCCGGGATTGAATATATTAAACGACTGATGGTCACCTTGCCATATACAGTACTCAAAATTTAACCATTTGAAGAATGGTTTTCATTAATCTTTTAAAACAACAAAACTTTTAGTTTAAACTTTTACTCTTTTGCTATAACCAGTGTTATTAGATTTTAGACTACATGTTACATATAGTGTCTGTCTTTTAAAGTCTTTAATGTTATTACATTTAAAACAGAAGTTTTAAAGTCTTTAATATGATAAGTTAGATTGTCTTTTGTGGACTATAATTTTTGTAACTCTTAACCATGGAAGACAAGCCTCCATGTCACCTGTGTGTTTCCTGAAGTTGCGGCAGAATTGGTTCTTCGGTCCTCCGGGTGTTTCTTGAAGGTCGGTCGTTACCTTATCATACTGCGACGGTGAAGTTCTTGGAGTAAGTCAAATCATTCCGGGTGTGGTACACTCATCTCAGGCGACTGTAGTAACTCTTAGTAATTCTTGTAGTTAGAATACATTAATAGAAAGTTCGTTTCACTGTTATACACTTCACATGATTATAGATTAGTTGACTATCACCTTCTTGTTTGTAATACTGTATAAATTACATAGTTCGTTATTTTATAATAGAGAGAGATGTCATCACCACACAAATTTACTTATTTAAATAGTCATTGAATCAAGCCTTTCACATTTTATATATATATGTAGCGAAACAACGCTTTACGCTGCTTACGGCGTGAGCGCTCCATTGCAAGTGGCAGAAATAGTTAAGGGGGAGAGTAGTAATCTCAAGACGATTACTAGGCAACATAAAAGTAGTTCCGTGTTTCTAATTTGATTAAAGGACTATAGTTTGATTAAATTATTAACTAGAGATATTCTTAGTTACAGAAGTTATCAAAGTACGTAACAGGGGTCTTATTTAATTATTTAAATAATAACAAATTTACAATAATACTTAGTTTATTTAGGGGTCAGAAAACAAGTTAATTCTGGTCAGTTCCTGTTTATGCAGGAATAATTAATAAGCTTTACCCTTTCTGTACAATTCCATTCCCTTTTATTTTATTATTAGACTTTATATTAAATATTATTATTATTTAATGATTGCAATAAGATTTAGTTTACAATGTGAGATTTTATTAAGAATTTAAAATTTCTCAGCTTATACATTATCAACTTAATTAATTAACATATTTTTTATTAATGAAATAGTCACATACTCCGCCGCTTAAGCCACAGACTCCGGTTTATTTGTTTAGGAATGTACCGGGAGTATGTTTGGGGATTTCCGTGTGTAATTTCTCTCACCCGTTTTTCTCTGTATGTAATTACGAGTTGCACAAGTCAGTCTCGACTTGCTTATTCTTACTATCTACATATCATACTTTACAGACTAATTCTAATACTACATAAAATTCACACATTATAAAACATATTGTTAACATTCTAAATTTTCTTAACACTACTACTTATGACTACTACCGGGTTTTTCTTTAGTTGGGAGTTATTCTAGTTATAGAATTACTCATTAAGTAATTTGTTACTTAATTATTTCTCATATTTGCTGTCAGCTGACTTCTTACTTTGCTCTACTTTCGAAGAATAGGATTCAAGGTTGATCAGGCCTCGTACCTATTTATACGATTAGCTAGCTAAATGTTACTCAAGTACTTCTTTGCAGTTGAGTACAAAACATATTCCTTTCTCTTTTTTTTTTTTTACATTTATTTAACTTGCACTCTACCCTTTTTTTCTTCGTGATAATGTTTTATCTGCGAAATATGTGTCCTTCGTACATATTTTTGAGTAGAGGGTTCATACAGTGCTACGGTTACTGGAGTTAAATATTTGTGAATTTGATAAGGACCGCACCATCGGTATGATAGCTTGGAAGTGGTCTTATCGATTGCACGACTCGTAGGATGTGTTTTACACATAACTAAGTTACCGATTTGGTACTTTACTTCATTATTATTATTTCGCTCGTGATATTTCCTTGATTTCGCTAAGTTTGTTCGTAAATTAGCGCGCGCTTCTTTCCATATTTTCCTAATATTTTTATCCCTAATTTCAAGGGGTAACAATTCATGTATTTTCCACTTAGTGGATAATGGGTGGTTAGGTTTATACTTGAACAATAATTTGAATGGGGTAGACTTATGTCCTTCATGATATGCAGAATTAAAGGCGAACTGGATCCAGGATAAGTTCTGGTCCCAATAAGTATGATCGTTAGCATGGTAGGCTATTAAAGCAGATTTTAGGTTTCGCAAATACCTCTCAGCCATATTACCTTGCGGACGATACTCTGTAGTGGTAATGTGGTCTATACCTAGTTTGAAACACATGTTCCTGAATTCCTTGGACTTAAACTGTGGTCCATTATTCAACACTAGATGGACAGGAATACCGAATTCTTTAAATAATGTATGCTGTAAAATACTTACTGTGGTTGTAGCTAAGGCTCGCCGCATGGGGTACATCCAGACGAATTTGCTAAAAGAGTCTACACAAATTAGTAACATTGTATTTCCTGATTTAGAACGCGGGTAGGGTCCTGAAAAGTCTAAATAAATTTTGGAGAACGGGGTAGCAGGAATCTCTGAGATTAATTGACTTATTTGGCTGTTTCTCGCTGGTTTGCTGAGTGCACACAACTTACACCTTTTCACAAAATTGGCGATCTCACTGTTCATATTTTCCCAGTGATATTCTTTACGAATTCGGTGTATGGTTTTATTTATTCCCATATGTGCTCCAATGGTGGAAGAGTGATAATATTCCATCAGCATAGGTTTAATAATATCAGGGGCGATTATTCGTAGATATTTTCCGTTCGCTATTCTACAACATAATACTCTCCTACTTAATATGTATTTCTCTGACTTATTTCCTTTTTCAAGTTGTTCAATAATTGGGCTCAAACGTTGGTCTTGTTGTTGATACTGGGCTAAATCCGTAAATGCAAGAGGAAATTCGTATTAATAATCGGCGTTTCTCTACTCTTGTTTTCGTAAGTATTACTACTAGGCTGGAACATACGTGACAGTGTATCGGCAACTACGTTTTGGGTGCCTCTAATATGTTGTACTTTGAATTTAAAACAATTTAATCTTAATACCCATCTTCCGATACGACCTAACTGTTTTGGGTGATTTAGTAGCCAAGATAACGCTTGATTATCTGTTTCTAATAAAAACTCCTTATGTTCTAAAAATGGTTTGAACTTCTCAAAAGCGAAAACTATAGCTAAACATTCTAATTCGTATGCGGAGTATTTCTTTTCTTGCTCAGTCAGGGTGCGAGAAGCGTAACTAATAGGTAACCTTGAGTTATCTACTTCGTGATATATTACTGCACCTAGGGCGACACTAGAACTGTCTGTCTGCACTACAAATGGTTTTGTAAAGTCGGCTAATTGTAGTACGGGGGGTGATATTATGCTTTCTTTTAATTTCTCGAATGCGGTTTGGTGTTGCTCATTCCATTCAAATTTAATTCCCTTCTTTCTTAAGGTATTTAGAGGTGCTGCAATTTCGGCTAGATGTGGGATATACTTATGGAAATAATTTATCATTCCTAAAAATCGGGCTATTCCTTTCGCATCCCGCGGCGGTAAAAATTCTCTGATTGCACGGGTTCGCTCTGGGTCTATGCTTACCTTTCCGTTGGCTTTTACGATGTGACCTAAAAATGAGAATTGTGTCACAGCAAAATTTACTTTACTGGGATTTACGGTTAATCCAGCTTTCTCCAATCGGGTTAGTACTTCACGTAGATGATTAAGATGTTGCTCAATTGACTCGCTGTAGATAACAATGTCATCTAAGTAGTGATACACATATTTAAATTTTATGTCATGAAATAACTTTTCTAATAATCTGCTACATACAGAACTACCTTGGGATATACCAAAAGGTACCCTTGTAAATTGGTACAGGTTGAAAGGGACGGCAAATGCGGTAAGACGTTTTGATTCTTCCGAAAGGGGTATCTGATGAAATGCCTGATTTAAATCCATAATGGTAAAGATTTTTGCTTTTGTAAAATAATGAAATGCACTGTGGATGTCGGGAAGTGGTATAGATTCAAATTCTATCCATTTATTTAGTTGTCTGTAGTCCACAACTAATCTATGTTTGTCGTTACTTTTGGGTACTAAAAACGCGGGTGATGAATAAGATGACGTAGAGGGTTCGATGACTCCTTGTTCTAACAATTTATTAATTTGGTTCCTCATTACTTCCATTTTAGGAGGTGATAATTTGTATGGGGCTAAACGTATTACTTTGTTGTCGCTCAAATTTATTTTGTACTCTATCAGATCCGTCAGTCCTAACTTTGGGGTGAGGACGTTGGAGAATTGTTTTATTAAAGTCTGTATGTTCCGTCTATCTTTACTTTCCAGATGACTTAATTCAGATTCGTGATGCTTTATATGTGTAGAAGTGGTGCTAGTACTTTCTCTGTTATTTGCATTATCATGCAAGTTATATTTCCGTGAACGATCGAATCCAAAGTAAAATATCTTCTCGTGAATGTCTAAAATTATTCCTGTTTTACTGATAAAATCAGCTCCCAATATTAACTCGGGTCCTAATTCGTCGCATACCAACATTGGAAAATACCACGTTAGATTTTTAATTTTTACTTTAAACGTGATGATAAGTTTTATCATTAAGTTTTGCTTATTAGCAGTAGTGCATCTAATATTTACTGATTGACTGCGTTTAACTAAATTGTGTTTAAATAATTGATCGGCTAGCTCTTGACTAATTAAACTTCGCGTGGATCCGGAATCAATTAATCCGAGGGTGGATGTAACACCAATGTCAACTTGTATATACGGTAATTCACACCTATTGTAATCACATTTACTAATAGAGTTACATTTATCTATAAATTTCCTAACATAGGCGTCTAATTTTCTTTTGTTATTATTATTAGTATTTTGTTTTAATTTGTAGTCTCTCAGGGGTTTACCTGTTTTCACGATGCTGCGGAAGACACAGGGTTTCGGATCTCCCTGCCTTACATGTTTTTTGGATAATGAGTTTTCTGATTGTGATGGTACAATCATGGTACATTTTATAATTACCTAAAATATGGTAACGAGATCATAAATATTGTATTTTTCTATTTTTTGACATACCCAACCCAACCTCAAACACCCGATATCGAATTTACAGTGAGTGGACTATATTAAAGTATTTGCCAGGATTTGAACTAATTCATGACAAAAAACGGTGTCACATCACAAAAACAGTGTGCAGTTATTGCGATAAGCAAGCCAAGCCTTTATTACGTCATAGGCGGAGAATGTGTTGACAACGACAAAACGGCGATGTCAACAACTTAGACAAAGAAAATGTGACGTCAGTACACCCCACTTCCGCAGAATTCAACTAGGAATTGCCGTCATTCTGTTGCAACAACTGATCAGCGCCGGCCGGCTGCCCATTCACTTACGAGTGAATTTTAACTTTTTAGACCACTGTAGGTGGTTAATAAACAGTATAATATCTACAATCAAAATGTATTAAGGAGAGTTATAGTTCGGTTTGGTGTAGGCGTCCTCGACCGATTAAATCGTTCGTAAAAAAGATCGACGTATAGAATCGGTCCCACGACGGTGGGTTACGTGGGTTGACACAAAGGTGTCCCGTCAAGCGCCGTGAAAATACACCGATTGTGCCGATGTACGAACGAGACTAGCAGTGCGAGGAAGCCAACACGAAATGGGTGAGATCGTTCCTTAATTCCTGATTTCATAATTTCCCAATATCATTTTATTGTAGAAATTCATTTTATTTTAAAATTTCAATCTAATAAAAGGAGCTCCAAAAATTTAAATAAGTTTGTACCATGAGAATGAAAGGGTGAGTGGTTGTGTGCGTGCGTAATTATTTCTAAGTGCTGGGTTGAGCAACACCTATAAAAATATATATATAGATATAATTTTGTCATATACATATTATACTTACAGAAGTTGCAACACATATAAATATATATATAATTTTGTCATATACTTATTATATTTACCGAAGGTATTATTACACTATGTTTTTTATTTTGGAAGGGTTAAAGATAGGGTTGAAAACAAGTATGTAAAACGAATAAATAATAAAAAGGGTATTTCATTGGTAAAAATCAGAACAGCTGTTTTTATTTCAAGCAATTTCTGTTCCCGCCTGACTTCGCGTAACGAAATTCTGGCCCATGACTTAGGTAGTAAAAGATGGCGTCTTAGTTTTTGTATACATAACCACATTTGTGAGATATAATATATCGTATTTATAAATTCAAAAATAACGTAAGTATACAGATGGCGCCCGAACAGGGACCCTATGTAATGTTATGTATATATATTATTACATGGGATACGCCTAGAAAGAAAACGGGAAAAAATTGCTTGAGGTAACAGACAAAATTTTATAACTAGTAAACATAACCCCACAATTAGGTTAGACAATTGTATGCATGCGTGCATTACACAATTGCCAAAATGAGTACAAGTGACGATAGTGACATAAAAACCAGTACCACTGACATAACTTTAACTGGTGAAATGGATATGCAAATAAATCCCATGAGTCAGACTGACGGGGCAAAGACGCCTGTGTCTGTCGAAATAACGCAAACTGACACATCCATTTCAACGAATTTAGACAGTAAATCAGATGAAAGTAATGCAATGATACAATTGTTATTAAAACTAGATAAAAAACTAGACGAACAGAAAAGCGATACTGATATTAAATTCACACATTTGAATGACAAATTCGATAATTTACAAAATCATTTAGAAAACATGGAAATAAATGTGATAGATATCACCAAGAATTTAGAAACTATAGATAATCCAAATAATACAGGTAGTAAGATTGTGGTGTTAGAAACGGATAAACATGATAATGAAAGTATAATGAATGATAATGAAATATTTGAATTTATGAAGTCAGAAAGAAAGTTGAGAGAAAGTATTTTAGTACAAGGAATGCAGGGGGTAGAATTTTCTTTTAATGTTGTATTAGGGGGTGAAGACAAGTCTTCATGTAATTGTTATAAGGATAAGAATGCCTTTAATTTATATTTGATAGACGATAGTTCTACAAATAAAGTTTCTTTATGTTTTTGTGTACCTAAGAAGAGGTGCAACAATTTTATGATAGGGACCCCTGCATATCTGGAGAGAGATAGTGTGACTTGGTGTTATGATGAGGCATATTTTGAGAGAGATAGGTATGGTGATAGTAAGTTAGAGTTGTTTGAAGTTGGGAGAAATTATACAGAATTAAGAGAGAGAGAGTGAGTAGAGAGAGAATTAATAATTATTGTAAGTATTTACCCTATGTTGAAGCTGATATAGCAGCAGGAGGAGATGATGTTATTAATGATGACTTTATAACTTACCTGGTTGTGACAGATAATACTAAAGGTGACAGGACCAAAATCGATCGTGACAAATTATATGAGATAATGATATGGAGTGACCATATTGATTATAATAGTATTGTGGAAAATTATAAAAAATTGAATAACCTTTACATTTATAATAATAAGATAATGTATTCAATCAAAAATGATTTATATAGACCTAAGATTCGTTTGTTGTTTAATGATGGTGGATAGACTGTTGTATTGTGAAATGAACATTAAATAATAATATGAAAAGTGGTATTGAATTGGACTGCATATGGACTGATTTCGATTAATGACACAATAATGAAGTTGGAGTGTATATTTTTCATTGTATTCACTGTATTTATCCATGTATTTTGATGTGTATTATGTATTACAGGTACCCCAGTGTGTATTATTATATATTTTATATATATAACATGTTTAATAATAATATTTTAATTAATTACTAATGAATAATAATGAATGTTTAAATAAATAATTATATTTGAATTTTGAAAAGAGGTATTGTTATAAGTAGGTAAGAGAGGAATTTTATAAGAGAATTGTTATGATTACAGTAAGTGTTTAAACAGGGATAGAGCCTGGGTATAGATAAAATGCAGGTGAGTTATGCAATTAATGTAAATGGAGTTAGAAAGATAAGAATTTTTAAGGAAATACAAAGAGAATTATTAGATATTTAGGGACACAGTAGTTAGTGAATATTTGTAAAGGTGTTTAAGTAAAGGTATAAACATATATTTGTTGTTGATGAATTCTGTAGTGGGGGTGAGGTGATAAGGAGTAGCCAACCAATAGTGTTGTGGCAGGTAATAGCGTAGTTTAAGGGAGTGTTTGCCGAATATTTGGAAGGGCAAAATATTAGAGATGTATATAGCCAGTTAGGGAACACCCATCTCAGTGCAAAGACGAGCGGTGCCATAGGATTTAAAGGGAATTAGTAATGAAGTTTATAATTGAGATATTGGTGTCATTGATAGGTAAATTTGATGGTCAGTTAGAAGAAGGTGAGTAAGATTATAATAAATAGAAGTATAGTGAATATAGGAGGAATCCAGACTAAACAGTGATAGAAGGTGAGAGGTTAGGTAGTTAAGGAGGTAGAAAGTTCAGAGGAGAGAGGTAGTAGAAAATGAATAATGAAATAATAATGTAATATGAATAGTAACAATAAGTTCAAAATGTATTTTATTATTATAAATAAATAAGTTTGATGTTTAATTAATAACCGCAATGGTAAATTTTAATTTAAATACAACTTTTAAGTAAATTATACAAATGTTAATGCATATCTTAGATATGATTAAATATGATTGAGTATTTAAAATGTATTAACTGTATTATTAATATATCAGTGTTAATTATTAATGTATTATGTATTTATTTGAAAACTTTTTAACATGATTTTATAATATGGGTAGGAAGAGAAAAAAATTTTTAAATGGCGTTGTTAATAATATTTATCAGCCAAATAATTACCTGTTAATAATAAGAATAATAATAATAATAATAACAATAATAATAATAAATTTTGTTTTATCATGCACTAAGAGTATTCAATAAATAAATAAATAAGTATATAGAGTTATTAATTCTTTTATAATTTGTTTTTCTCCAGATTTGGGAGATTGTAATGTGTAATTTTCTTATTATATTTTCAATTATAGCTTATTCAATTTTGGTAACTATATTATACTAATGTGCTTATGGTACAATTATAGTAATCGTGAAAGAATGAAGATAAATATTATCGATAGGAATCGAAACCATTTTTCAAATCAGGGTTGTAATATGAAGAAAAGATATTCTTTTTTAATTCTTGAAGATCATAATATATAATCTTATAATTTTATTAAGCGTATTAAAATATATTAACCCAACCCAGTGCTTATGGGCACAAACCAGCACTTAGCTAAGGGGAACCAGATCAGTTGAGGATGGAGTGATTTACTAAGCCACTATTTTAATATTTATTATATATTGTTTCAGTGTTTGGTGGTGTGACAGCGGTCCTGAGCTGGCCAACGCGTCAGAGCAGGGGCGTTAAGAGCCTAAGTGGCCTTATGGTGTTGGGATCTCGCATGAGAAGTCCAGTAAGGTCATCTAGGTACGGTCCTCATCACCAGACCAAGGGTGAGTTGTTGTTATTTTTTATGTAAAATTGTAAGGGGGTTGTGGCGACTTGTCCTGACTGATCCCTTTAGGAAGTATGAAAGGGTCAATGAAAGTTTGTGTGCTTCGTCACACCATCTTTCATTGAGGGGGTTTTGTGATGGTACAATCATGGTACATTTTATAATTACCTAAAATATGGTAACGAGATCATAAATATTGTATTTTTCTATTTTTTGACATACCCAACCCAACCTCAAACACCCGATATCGAATTTACAGTGAGTGGACTATATTACAGTATTTGCCAGGATTTGAACTAATTCATGACAAAAAACGGTGTCACATCACAAAAACAGTGTGCAGTTATTGCGATAAGCAAGCCAAGCCTTTATTACGTCATAGGCGGAGAATGTGTTGACAACGACAAAACGGCGATGTCAACAACTTAGACAAAGAAAATGTGACGTCAGTACACCCCACTTCCGCAGAATTCAACTAGGAATTGCCGTCATTCTGTTGCAACAACTGATCAGCGCCGGCCGGCTGCCCATTCACTTACGAGTGAATTTTAACTTTTTAGACCACTGTAGGTGGTTAATAAACAGTATAATATCTACAATCAAAATGTATTAAGGAGAGTTATAGTTCGGTTTGGTGTAGGCGTCCTCGACCGATTAAATCGTTCGTAAAAAAGATCGACGTATAGAATCGGTCCCACGACGGTGGGTTACGTGGGTTGACACAAAGGTGTCCCGTCAAGCGCCGTGAAAATACACCGATTGTGCCGATGTACGAACGAGACTAGCAGTGCGAGGAAGCCAACACGAAATGGGTGAGATCGTTCCTTAATTCCTGATTTCATAATTTCCCAATATCATTTTATTGTAGAAATTCATTTTATTTTAAAATTTCAATCTAATAAAAGGAGCTCCAAAAATTTAAATAAGTTTGTACCATGAGAATGAAAGGGTGAGTGGTTGTGTGCGTGCGTAATTATTTCTAAGTGCTGGGTTGAGCAACACCTATAAAAATATATATATAGATATAATTTTGTCATATACATATTATACTTACAGAAGTTGCAACACATATAAATATATATATAATTTTGTCATATACTTATTATATTTACCGAAGGTATTATTACACTATGTTTTTTATTTTGGAAGGGTTAAAGATAGGGTTGAAAACAAGTATGTAAAACGAATAAATAATAAAAAGGGTATTTCATTGGTAAAAATCAGAACAGCTGTTTTTATTTCAAGCAATTTCTGTTCCCGCCTGACTTCGCATAACGAAATTCTGGCCCATGACTTAGGTAGTAAAAGATGGCGTCTTAGTTTTTGTATACATAACCACATTTGTGAGATATAATATATCGTATTTATAAATTCAAAAATAACGTAAGTATACATGATGGTACTGTTTCCGTTTACAGTTTCTACTGAGGTGTCCAGGTTTTCCGCAGTTATAGCATATATTTTCTTTACGCGGGGTCTCACTGGTTTCGTGTCGAGGTGGTGGCTCCTTGGACTTACCATGGCCATGAACATAGGTTGGTCGCCGAAATGGTCGTCGTTCTCGTAGACTTCTTGTATCTGAGGATAGGGCTTGCGTTTCCTTTCTATGTGGTGTTGTGGATACCGGTGCATGTCGATGCTGATCTGCATACCACACATTTGAAGAGTACACACTACATTGTTCAAGGTCAGCGAAAGTAAGGGGTCTACTTATTAGTGCTAAACGGGAGCGTTCTTCAGGAGATAAGCCTACCAATATAGTATCGACCAATTGTTTTTCAGTCCAGTCGACTTGCAGTAGACGTGAAGATTCTCTGATGTCTGCGATATAGTGGGCCAGTCTTTCTTGAGCTCTTTGTACTCGAAGTACGGTATTTCTTTTGATCTCCTTATATATTCCCGTGGGGATAAAATATTTGATTATATTTGTATGAAGTTCTTCTACCGGAAGAGTCGAGTTTAATGCTTCTAGCACACGATCTCGTAAAGGAGGTTTACATTTGGGTAAGATGACCTGCTGTATTTGCCAATCACTCAATTGTTGTAGATCTTTTATTTGCAGTAGATATCTGATAAAAGTCAATAGAGTCGTGATACTTAAGCCATCGGTGTAAGGGATTTCATTAATTATTTTCTCTACTGAGTGGGAAATCTTTCCGTAGAGGTCTACATTAAAATATACGTTAGGTATACTTTTCAAAGGATTTGTGTTTGCATTAGGATTTGTAATCGCATATTTACTAGTGCGAGTATGCTGAACATTTGGCGGTGGGGGTTCTAACATAGTTTGGGTATTTAATTCTCTACCAGGTAATTGTTCATGACTCTGTTGTATCTTCGATACGGTGGGTGATTCGGGGTTCGAGGTGGAGAGAGGGTGTTCTAAAGTAGGGGATTGAACTGGGGAGATATATAATTTTTGTAAGTAGTGCTCAATTTCCTCCATTCTCGATGAGTCTGATTTTCGTTGTAAGTCGTTGATAATTATGGGTAATTGGCTTAATGCCTCATCCGCAAATTTCTGCACATCGGCGGGGATTACGGTGACGTCGGGCCAGCTTAATAAATTATTTAACCGGCGGGTTAAATGTTCTATACGTTGCGTAACGCGCAAAAATTCCGTAGGTGGTTTTTTGTCCTGAAGGTTCTGAGATAATACTATCAGTTCCCTATATTTCGCATAACAGGTTTCTCTTTCGCCGTCATAATCGAGTTCACGCAATCTATCTAACTGCGAGGGTGTCTCTGATCCGGTTTGGCGTAATGATTTTCGTAATTCAGCCATTTTCGTAACGTGAGTGGCTATAACTAATTATTCTACTATTTGCATTAAATGCTATACAACGCTTCCTTTTTTTTTTTACACAAAAAATATAAAAATATAAATCAATCGTATTCTTACTCCTTTTTCTTTTTACAAATAAACACTTAAAATGTTATGACAACCTTTATCGTTTTACATTGAGAGAGAGAGAGAAATTTCACACAGGCATGAATATGTGTACGACAAAAGGGGGAATCTTCGGTTACTAAACACAGGAAAATACACGCTTCTTATAACAATAGACCACACAAGGAGGGTGACTTATTGTCTAACTCAACTTGGGGGAGACCAACTATGACAGTTTTAAACAATCGGCAACAGGAAACTTACATGTCCGAGTTTGTCATGAAAATGACACGTTGATGAATGAGACTTTTAACAAGTACCTACATGGTTTGTTTACATGGGATTATATGTTAATATTACTTTACACAAATTATATTTACAAATAAAGTTACCTATTACTATAATATTAATTATTATTTTTATCTTATTTAAAATTCTGACACATATTTAAATACGTGAGTGAATAGATCAACAGCTTGTGTGCGTGGGATATCGGACACAATTACTTCTTTCTTTTCTCTTACGCAAAATTAGCAGAATAAGCAAAATAAGCAGAGTGGCGCAATTTATAACCTCTTCTCTTGTGTTATAACTTAGGGAACCTGCAATAATTGGATCTGCCAATTATACAGGCTGCCTTAGTTGTGACGAGCTGAAAATAATCACAACAAATAAAACAATTCTTATAGCAGGATATTAGGAAGGGGAGACTGTTGATTTATGCACTCAGTTTACTCGGTACTCAGATGACATCTCTTTATTACATTTGGTGATTAAGTTCTCTATTGAAAGTTCTCAAACAATATAGTTTACTATATTGTTATATATATATATTACTCCTTTACAAAGGGCCCTCAAAAGATGATGTACATCTATTTTGTTTATTCCACGGATCCGGGATTGAATATATTAAACGACTGATGGTCACCTTGCCATATACAATACTCAAAATTTAACCATTTGAAGAATGGTTTTCATTAATCTTTTAAAACAACAAAACTTTTAGTTTAAACTTTTACTCTTTTGCTATAACCAGTGTTATTAGATTTTAGACTACATGTTACATATAGTGTCTGTCTTTTAAAGTCTTTAATGTTATTACATTTAAAACAGAAGTTTTAAAGTCTTTAATATGATAAGTTAGATTGTCTTTTGTGGACTATAATTTTCGTAACTCTTAACCATGGAAGACAAGCCTCCATGTCACCTGTGTGTTTCCTGAAGTTGTGGCAGAATTGGTTCTTCGGTCCTCCGGGTGTTTCTTGAAGGTCGGTCGTTACCTTATCATACTGCGACGGTGAAGTTCTTGGAGTAAGTCAAATCATTCCGGGTGTGGTACACTCATCTCAGGCGACTGTAGTAACTCTTAGTAATTCTTGTAGTTAGAATACATTAATAGAAAGTTCGTTTCACTGTTATACACTTCACATGATTATAGATTAGTTGACTATCACCTTCTTGTTTGTAATACTGTATAAATTACATAGTTCGTTATTTTATAATAGAGAGAGATGTCATCACCACACAAATTTACTTATTTAAATAGTCATTGAATCAAGCCTTTCACATTTTATATATATACGTAGCAAAACAACGCTTTACGCTGCTTACGGCGTGAGCGCTCCATTGCAAGTGGCAGAAATAGTTAAGGGGGAGAGTAGTAATCTCAAGATGATTACTAGGCAACATAAAAGTAGTTCCGTGTTTCTAATTTAGTTAAAGGACTATAGTTTGATTAAATTATTAACTAGAGATATTCTTAGTTACAGAAGTTATCAAAGTACGTAACAGGGGTCTTATTTAATTATTTAAATAATAACAAATTTACAATAATACTTAGTTTATTTAGGGGTCAGAAAACAAGTTAATTCTGGTCAGTTCCTGTTTATGCAGGAATAATTAATAAGGTTTACCCTTTCTGTACAATTCCATTCCCTTTTATTTTATTATTAGACTTTATATTAAATATTATTATTATTTAATGATTGCAATAAGATTTAGTTTACAATGTGAGATTTTATTAAGAATTTAAAATTTCTCAGCTTATACATTATCAACTTAATTAATTAACATATTTTTTATTAATGAAATCGTCACAATTCTGTTTGGTCTATCAGTGATATATTTGCCCCGGTATCAATCATTATTTCCGTCATTACCCCTTGCAACTCAGCAGTGATAAATATAATTTGAGTGTTGTTGTTATTTGTAGAGGATGACACTTCTTCCATTAAATCGTCTCTAATGTTCTTTAAGTAGTTATTTTTCATGTAAATTGGTTCGTTAATAGTACACCCGTCCAATTCTCGCAGTGATGGGCCGGTCTCTGTTCTCACTGCCGCATCTAGTTTTCCGCCCTGTCCTGAGGTGGGTTGCCCTGGACAGTCTCTTCTTGGTTTCTAGGATGTCGGTCTTCTACACTCCTGTTCCTAGGTTGGTTCCTTCTGTCGTTATTTTGGTATCCTCTACCATTGTCAAAATTTCTTCTAGCTTCTCTATACCTGTTACTGTTATTATTATTACCATTTCGGTTGTAATTATCATTATTATTATTGTGATAGTTACGGTTGTGATAGGTATTATTATTATTATTGTTATTATGTTGATCGTGGTCATTCCTGTTTGCATAGTTTGTCCTATGGTTCTGATCACGATTTTGTTCTTCCCTGTGAAATGGCATTCTTTCATATTGTCTTCTCGACCTCCTGTAATAATCCTGCTGTTCATAATCACCTAGCAGTGCTTCCATTGCTGATATGGTCTTAATTTGACCGCAGAGTCTCGCTTGGATGATTCCTTCATCAAAATGATAGGCCATTTTATTTACCAGACATTCTTCTGAGATGTGTGGTTCCAATTTGCGAGCTACACACACTTTACCCAGGAAATAGGCTGTTGGTGACTGGCCTAGGTTGGCATTATATTTTCCGTTACTGAGATTATCTCTCACTATATTCTGTATGGATTCAGACCAGTATTTAGACTGAAAAGCTCTTTTAAATTCTTCATAGGTGTTTACCTCATTTCTCACTGCTGACCACCAATTGTCAGTTATTCCTTTGAAACCGTCGTCCAACAAGGTCTTAGTTACGCTCCATCTGTTTTCTTTCATTCGACTTAGTTTTTCATTTATACGTTCCAGGAATTCAATGGGGTTTTTCCTGTAGTCTTTGAAATTCATGCTGTCCCTTTCTCTAATGTAGTGTGGTAAGTACTGCATGTCGGTCTGATGTTTAGTTGATCCATTTCTTCCTGTATATTTAGTTGGATGTGTTGCATACTTTCTATTTTTTCTTTGTTACCATTTACCTGACTCTTCACTTTGTCCACTTCATCACTTATTGTTGTCATCCTGCCGGATATATTACCTTGGATCTCACCCAACTTCTCCTGCGTTTCTTGCTGTGTTGCAATTATTCTGATTTGATTATTCGTTTCTACCCTTTCTATTTTGGTATCCACCTCTACTCTGAACTGTACGATGGTTTCTTCAGCTTTCTCCAGCCTTTCCTTGGTCTCCGCTATTTGTTGTTTCACTTCCTCCTTGTACTCATCTACCCTCTGGCTAAATGTTTCGGTGATGTTTTCGATTCTTTCATTTATAAGTTCCCTTAATTCTCCCTTAATACTTTCATTGGTACTGTCTATCTTTTCATTGATTTTCTCAATTTTATTTTCCAAATTCTCGTTCATTTGTCTATTATCTTCCTTGATCTGTCTTAAACTGTCTTTAGTACTTTCATTTGTACTGTCTATTTTCTCATTTATCTGTTTCATCAAGTTCTCTTCCATACTGTCTATTTTCTCATTTGTCATTTTATTATCTTCCTTCATTCGTTTAAAATTCTCATTGGTTTGTTTATTTTGTTCTGTCATGAAATCCATTAATTTCTGTAATTCTGGTGAACTCAGACCTCCTCTAGCTTCTTCTCCGTCACCCCCCTGTTGTTCCATCTCAGTGTCCAGTACTGTTTCTGTCTCTTCTTCCTGTCTACCTTCTTCCATCTCCTGGTCTTTCGCCATCTTCTTTGAAACTCCTCTCGTATGCATCTCTGGACTTATAACGGCCGCCTGCTAAAATTAGATTGACTGTATTTTTTAATTTTTTAAATAGTGATACTACAGTCCGTAATTTTCCTAATTCAGCCTCACTGGTTGGACGCCAACTTTGTAATTATACGTGTTTACGAGTGTTGTGATATTATCTTATCCCTCTCCGTTGTAATTGCCACCTTGTAATATAATATGTTGTTATGAGAGAAAGTGTTTGTATTTGTGGGCTAGTGCTTTTAAATTTTCCCGCACTTCTAGTTGACACGGCGATCGGCTCTAACCATATGTTGGCAGTTGTAGGTTAGTTGATTTCCCGTCGCTGGCAAGGCTATATTCGCCTTGTGTACCTGCTCGCTCCCACTAATACCTGTGAACAAAACTCTTATTCTATGTACACGCATGAAATGAGAACTCTGGTATTGGTAATCATTGGTTTGTTTTATTATTTTTTTCCAGCTTATTGGTTAAACATCATAAATGGTTTGGGCTTGGATCGACCTTAACAGTTTAGTATCGATTCGTATTTGAATCCGCTCTTCAATGATTTGCAAATAATTTTAATATAAAATAAATATCTCAGGGCTAGGGTTCTTTGGGCCAGTTAAGAAGTCAGAAATGTTTTTTAAAAAGGAGTACAACACATTACAATTGCATATAAAATAATAAATCTTAATTATTAATGTCTACAAGTATAAATGTTATGTTTTTCACCACCTACGGCAATGAACTCTGCCAGCATTGACAAGCGAAATAATAAACAAGATGGCCGTCTTGGTTACTTAACCAAGCGTCATATAGTTAGAATGTTTTTCTCTTTAAGTAAAATGTTATTATCGTTAACCACTGTATTAAGGTGCAATGGTTATTCCAATTATCACTGTAGATAGTTTATATAGTGTAGTGAAGTTGATCTATGTGTAGTGTGGTAATGAAAATACTTCGGAGTTATATTTATGTTCCTTGAATACTGCAAGCAGCCCCCTCACTATACTTTTTTGGTGTTTGTGTAGAGGTAAGCTTCCATCGGTTAGTAATTATTCTTTAGAAGTTTTCTGGTGTGTTTACTGCTTCTCTGGTTTCATTTGGAACATTAATTGAGTATAATATTGATTGTTTTATTTTTTACTCAAAGCGTCGGCTATTGGACTGATCTTTACGGCTTGGCATTTAACAATACAATCCTGCCTTCTTCTCGTCTTAGTAACGGCTTTTTGACCAGTAAACTCCGTTTTTGATTGGTCAGTTTTCATGAACTTGAGGTCAAGCGGCATATAGTACCAAAATTATATCCTTGCCTTTCCAGTCAAAAAATACTCCCTTGTTAATTTTTGTTTAAATTAAAATTAGTTTACATAGTTTTGTTCCTTTTTTAAAGGTCTGCATTTTGATATATAATTTTGTATGTGTTAACTTTATATTAGGTGTCCTTTCACCTTTACAAAAATTATAAATCTGTACTATAATGCTGCCCTGCTTTTACCATACAATACTTAAATTTTTATTAGATTAATTTAATGTGATTCATAATTACTCTAAGACTTGTCCATTATTAAATTTTGGTCCTATTTTGTTATTATTTTATTATATTGATTTTGTAATTTAATCATTTCTGACACTACCTTATTTTATATTTCATGTTCGGCCTAGGCCTAAAATTTGATTTCATTATCATTTTCTAATTCACATTAATTATTAATTGATTTTCTGTTTTGAACCCTTTTGCCTGATTACATTTGTTTAAAACTTATTACATGATTTTTTGCCTTTAACATATTCTAACAATGTTTATTAATTAACACAAAATCTCTTAAACATACTAACTAAAAATGTTGCCTTCATGGCCAAGATTATATATTCATTCATTAACAAATAATAACATTAATTTTTTAGTTGACCATAATACCATTTTCATTCTCATACTATTAGGCTCTATTAATGGACCATTAATATTGTTCATATGAGACCTCTATTTAAGTATGTTTTGGTATTATGTCGTAACACATACTTTCTATTCTTGCCTATAGGCTTAATATACTTCTTATATTCTTTTACTTATGGTTTATTAATGCTAACAATTATTGGCATTGGCCTAAATAAAAGAAAAATAAACATGGTTAAACACTGCTAATGCCTTCTCTTTCAACAACCAACAACATGGGATAAATAACTATAAAACCTTTCAATAAATAATGCTACATTACTACAATTGTTTGTTTATACTTTAACATTTAGTATGTTTGTCACTTTATAATGCTTATAAGAGTTGTGTCTCTTATATTGACCTATTTGGTTTTTTTCACTTAATATAATTAGAGGGATCATTGATCTTTACAGTCTTATCTGTGTGATTAATGATCACCCTTGTTTTCCACTTATCACTTTTGCACTTATTCACTTTTCATAAGTTTTGTCTTATTTTCTACAGTATATGGCTTATTATTTATCACACTATTGTGCTGTACTTTTATTTTAAATTGTTACATATTTGATTTCAGTTATTCTGACTTTTTTATTATCATTTGGGCTATTTTGGTTAATTGTTTTGGGACTCCTATTATGTCACATTACAATATATATATATATATATATATATATATTATAACATTGCCAAACCCAGATCATATTTGATATCAATAAATATGTAAAAAATGCTAAGAAATAATATATTTTAATAAATAAATAATAAAGAGAACGAAAATAGTAAATATAATTAAGAGTGAAGGAGGAAGAATAGTAAACCAAAGGTGATTATTAAATAAGAAATACAAACTAGACTGACAGACAAATGACATTGACCCAACCCCAGAGATTGGCCAGATAATAACCAAAATGAAGCGAAACAAGATGGAAGGGAAGGAGAAGAAAAATGAAATTAAAATGGAACAAACCAACTATAAAGAAAATAAAGTGAACCAAGGTGATAAAACACAGACAAATAGTGTAGAATAGGGAAGGGGGAGATGATACCATCAAATATCATAAAGGAAACGAAACCGGTGAATAACCAATATAAAAAAAGAAATATTAGTATTGTCTAAGTGACAAATGTAACTCATAATTAATAAAAACCCATTAAATAAAAATACACTAACCCACGAATTAGTAGTATATGTAAGTAAGAAATCTAGAAAAAAACATGAACTTATTAGATATAAATAAAATTTGTAAAGATAGTGAGATAGTGAGAAATATAATGAGAGTAACTAAGTGACAAAGAAAAATAATAATAGGGTTTACCCACCAATAAACGTGTAAAATAAAAAGTGATAACAGTGAAAGTGATGTGTGAAAATGGATATTGTAAACAATAGTATGATTAAAAAGATAGTGATAGATAAGTAAACACTTAATAAATCAATGATGGACCAATGAAGGATTTAAGAGTGGGATTATAAAAATTATATAGTTAAGGGTAATTAGAAATAGCGTTTAGAGTAGAAATAGATAAAGGATACAATATTATTCAGGGGAGAAAGCCCAGGTAAAATAAACTGTTTGTGTTAACATGGAATGGAGAGAAAAGGAGTAGTAAAGATTTAAGTAATTAAATATATAATTGATAAATACCCTATGTTATAAGGGAAATTAAATTAAATAAGTTTACAAGAAGTGATGATGTTTATCACTCAAAGTAGTAGCAAAGAATGAAATTAATGTTAAAACCAACAGTAACTAATAACTTGTAAAGAATTGTTTGTTTCAATGTTATGAAGAGGATATGGCTGAAAGGAACTTACAGTCCATAGGCCTAATTGTTATATTTTAAGTATTAAGACATAGGAAATAATCTTGACATATAATCAGAACAAAAACAAACTCAAGACACAACAACCACTAAACAAATCAATTATAACAACAGAACAAAACACTTTGTAATGAAATGAAATATAATTAGAATAAATTAAATCAAAATAATCAATGGCTACTAAGGCCTAGGAAATGTATAACTGTCAATGACAAATAATTGCAAACTGTATAAAAACAATCAGGAAATTAAGAAATTCAAGGCAAGTAAATAGCCGAGAATAATTTGTAAATCAGTTTAAAGGAAAAATATTGGAATATTTTAATATATTAGAATATTAAAATATTAGGGAAGAGGACAGAAGAATATAATCAATAAGAAGATATACAGCTATCTTGAATAAAAATTCAAAATTTGATAACAATAGGCTACTTCAGAATTAACCAATCGGGATTAAATGGTTACTATGACAACAGTCGTTTGGTTGGTAATTTACCATTAGATTTCTTTACTCGATATATGACGCTTTTGTTGAATAGACACTAGTTTTGGAATGATCAAAATTGTTAATTAAAACGTCAAAATACCAAATGAAATTACTAGTAAGTGAACCCCAAGGGAGAAGATGATGGCTGAAACCATATAACTAATGTCGAAGCCGAAGAAAAAAGAAAGTAATATCCTGCCGATTAACTTGGAAAAGATGCCCGAAGTCCTGAACCAAAGAAAATTAAAGATGATTGCAGCCTAACTCCTTAATACCAGATCAAATGAGTTCGTCCTGTCTACTGAAGTGATAAGTATCTATCAAATTACCCAAATTTCTGAATAAACTCACGTTAATTATTTCTCACTAAAGGCCGAACTCTCACTAAACTGAACATAATTGCTTTCAAAGATTAAAAAACTAAGTCACTGAAAATTTATAAACTGGCAAAGATAACCTGTTATTAATTACCGATAGCTTGTAACACTTTTACTACACTACAATAAACAAATTATACCTACACAGTATAGTATTTAAGTTTAACTGATGTAAGGGTGTGTATTTTTATTGTTTTAAACATTAGTAATCCTTTTAACGTAATCTCAAGAACCCGTGACAAACGAACAATAATAATTTTGTGTATAATTTCCACAGACGCCATTACTGAAAGTCTGTTAATCAGTTCAGATATCGATTTGTCAAACCGTGTAGAGGTATCTCATATAACCGGAGCAATTGTATTACAAAAGGAAACATAATTTGTATTAAATGAATAATTAATCGTTAACCAAAAAATAAATAAGTATTGAGTGGTAACCACGGTGTTATAATTTCATTAGGAGGTAGATAATAATTTATGTACATTTTAGCAGACAAGTAGTGTTGACGACTAGCGACTGCACAGCCAACGAAACGAACTACTGGCCGATACAGACGGCTGAGACAGGCGGAACATATTGAATTATTCAAACCGCCTGAGCGGCGCAGGCCATACACATTTAAAATTTTTTTAATTGTTTTAATAAAACAATTTGGCGCCACCGGGATTTTCACACCCCTAGTGAACAACAGGTAAGAACATCGAGACCTGGTTATTCGTACGTTCGCAACGGACGAAATCTGCGGAAGTTGCATTCATTTGAACGACGGATAGAGAAGACACGTTACACCCAGTACACACATACAAAATCTGATTCACATTTTACAGAATAAAATGGTAGCCGTACACACGACTACATTACAAATTGGCTTCCATCGCGGGGCTTGAACAATAGCGACCTCATCCTAACATTACAAATTGGCGACCAACCGGTGGGACTAGAAGAGAGGGAAATACGAAATTCTAGCGGCGATTGCGAAAGGTTACAATATGCACACCAGAGGATTGTCGAAAAAGTTGGCAAAGGAGAAAGAGATGGAAGAAAATAGAGGGGAAGAAGAGGAAGGAACATCAATTGAAGAAGTGGAAACAGCAATAACCACAACAGAACCAACCCAAGACGAAGAAATGGAACCACAGGCTGGAGATAGGGAGGAAGCCAGAGGAGGTATGGATTTACAAAAATTATGGGAGTTGATTAATGGAAAATTAGACAAGAACGAGGAGAGTCTGAAACAGATGAAGAAAGAAACCAGTCACAGTCTGAAACAAATTAATGAAAAATTTGACAAGAGTGAGGAGAGTCTGAAACAAATCAATGAAAAGATAATTAGTACCAACGAAAGTACTAAGGAAGAGTTGAGACAAACCATTAACAAAAATAATGAAACTCTCCAACAACATTTGAAGGAATGAAATAACCAAGGAAGAAATGAAGCAGCAAATAAGACTAATTTTCAGAGAACATCGTGAAGAAAGCGACCAGACAAAAATGGAGATGAATAAGAAAGGGGAAGAAACCAATTACCAAATAGATCTACTTAATGAGACATTAGGTAACGGGTTCAAGAAGGTGAATGAAACAATAAACACCACTCCAGAAGGAAATAATGAAAAAACAGAAATTCAAGAAGACCCAAATACATTGTTACATCAAAATAAAGGTAACGAAAACAAAGAGAAAAGTAAACACAAAGGAACCAACCGTAGAGGAGTACAGAAAAAACAGATAATTAAGAAGACTAAGAAAATACATCAGAGAAAACGAATCAATACCAGAGTGGAATTGGAGATGATGAAGAACGGACTACTTGAGACGTTTAATCGACCAATTAATGACCATACGGAAATGATGAATGTTATGGAGTACAGGAGAACTCTGAAGGAAATTATAGGAGGGATCAACAATCAACCAGCGAGTAAAACTTTCAGCAAACCTATCTTTAAATGGAGGATATCCAAAGTTGAAAAGCATCACAACAAAACAATGTATGACAAATTAAGAAAGTCTACAAGAAAAGGGAAATTACCAGAGATAGAAATACCAAATAAACCAATATCAGTGAGAAGATCAATAAAGGAGGTACGATTAACTTCGTTGAGTAGTAAACAACATCATCAAGTGATTGAGGTAGGCACTGATGCCAGAGAACACATGGTATTAGAAGAGTGGCTGTACCAGATAGAAGAGACATATATAACTCAGACAGAAACAGTGATGCACACCAGAGCAGTCCGAACAACGGAGGAAACTTATGTAATCATTGACAATGGATAAACCAAATGCAGATGAACACTGGAATATGGGACCGAACTACTAATTACCAACCAAGCTAACCAACGGAAAAGAAATAACATTAAGGTAATCTAAAATAATCGATAATCATCGAAGGGGAAAACATTAAGACATATTATGACGATCAATAATGACTGAAAAAACTTAAAGTAAAAAACCAACAGAAATACTTTAAATAAAGAAAAATAACGTGACAAACGAACAAGTTTGCCAATATCATAAAGAAAAAGGCCTCAAATGAATTTCAAAATTCAAAGAAGTTATGTAAGGACAGCTTACACAAATATTTCGAGAATATTTTAGAACAATTAAAAATGGAGAGATAAAAGTTACAAGGAATCCATAAAAAGTAAGAGCAACCAACTTACTACAACATTTAAATAAAAAATAATAATAGAGGAGTGAAGTTACAAAACATTCCTACAAAATAAGATTAAGTTACCATAATCTTTAGCCAAAAAATGAGGCATAAAAGGCAAAACATACTATAAAGGAATAAGCTAAAAAAAAAATTCCTAACTAGTAAGAAGCACTAACTTACTATGATATTTAAAAAATTATGAAAAAAAAGGTATCAATCAAAATGATCAGCCACTATTTAGAAAAGATGGGAAGTAAAATTACACAAACCAATGATCAAAAAACGAAATAAATAAAATAAACATTCTAAGAGTTATAATGTGAAATGAGATGAAACAAAAAGTAATTAAAAATGAATAAAAATGTGAATTGTATCTATCAATAAAAAGCAATGCTTCAAGTATTATCAAGTAGTATCTATAAAGAAAGATGAAAAAATATATGACTCGAACTGAGCAATAATGAAATATAAAAGTAAAAGATTCCCAACAAATATTATGATTATTATTATTATTTTGAGTCACGAGATGACTGTATTTAAGAGTCATTAATTGAGATTGTCTGTTGAATGAGTCCAGCAATCATTTAACTGAGCAGGGATGATGTTCCCCTGATCGCAGGATAAGAGTAGTTTTGAACGACGGAGTTAGGTAAGCCAATAGAGCCTATCCGAATCAATTGCAACTACAAGGTAGAGATAGTTAGGGAAAATAAGATTTATAGGGAATAATTTATAATAAAAAATCAATAAGCCAGTTCGCAATATGAGAAAATAATGAAGAAAAGACTAAGAAGAATGGAAATAAAAGATACAGAATTAACCATAAAAAATGAATGAGAAGTAGGAGAATGTTGAAAAAAAAAATTATACAATACAATTGATAATTTCATCAAACTTAGAATCACGTTTTATAAAATGATCAATTTTGGTGGAAGGGCATTATATAACATTGCCAAACCCAGATCATATTTGATATCAATAAGTATGTAAAAAATGCTAAGAAATAATATATTTTAATAAATAAATAATAAAGAGAACAAAAATAGTAAATATAATTAAGAGTGAAGGAGGAAGAATAGTAAACCAAAGGTGATTATTAAATAAGAAATACAAACTAGACTGACAGACAAATGACATTGACCCAACCCCAGAGATTGGCCAGATAATAACCAAAATGAAGCGAAACAAGATGGAAGGGAAGGAGAAGAAAAATGAAATTAAAAATGGAACAAACCAACTATAAAGAAAATAAAGTGAACCAAGGTGATAAAACACAGACAAATAGTGTAGAATAGGGAAGGGGGAGATGATACCATCAAATATCATAAAGGAAACGAAACCGGTGAATAACCAATATAAAAAAAGAAATATTAGTATTGTCTAAGTGACAAATGTAACTCATAATTAATAAAAACCCATTAAATAAAAATACACTAACCCACGAATTAGTAGTATATGTAAGTAAGAAATCTAGAAAAAGACATGAACTTATTAGATATAAATAAAATTTGTAAAGATAGTGAGATAGTGAGAAATATAATGAGAGTAACTAAGTGACAAAGAAAAATAATAATAGGGTTTACCCACCAATAAACGTGTAAAATAAAAAGTGATAACAGTGAAAGTGATGTGTGAAAATGGATATTGTAAACAATAGTATGATTAAAAAGATAGTGATAGATAAGTAAACACTTAATAAATCAATGATGGACCAATGAAGGATTTAAGAGTGGGATTATAAAAATTATATAGTTAAGGGTAATTAGAAATAGCGTTTAGAGTAGAAATAGATAAAGGATACAATATTATTCAGGGGAGAAAGCCCAGGTAAAATAAACTGTTTGTGTTAACATGGAATGGAGAGAAAAGGAGTAGTAAAGATTTAAGTAATTAAATATATAATTGATAAATACCCTATGTTATAAGGGAAATTAAATTAAATAAGTTTACAAGAAGTGATGATGTTTATCACTCAAAGTAGTAGCAAAGAATGAAATTAATGTTAAAACCAACAGTAACTAATAACTTGTAAAGAATTGTTTGTTTCAATGTTATGAAGAGGATATGGCTGAAAGGAACTTACAGTCCATAGGCCTAATTGTTATATTTTAAGTATTAAGACATAGGAAATAATCTTGACATATAATCAGAACAAAAACAAACTCAAGACACAACAACCACTAAACAAATCAATTATAACAACAGAACAAAACACTTTGTAATGAAATGAAATATAATTAGAATAAATTAAATCAAAATAATCAATGGCTACTAAGGCCTAGGAAATGTATAACTGTCAATGACAAATAATTGCAAACTGTATAAAAACAATCAGGAAATTAAGAAATTCAAGGCAAGTAAATAGACGAGAATAATTTGTAAATCAGTTTAAAGGAAAAATATTAGAATAAGAACTTAGTTTAAAGGAGAAATGTAAATACCAAATATTAACAGATGTGTACAAACATTGATATTTCATAAAACCATACATTATGTGATACCAAATTAATCTTTGAAAGAAAATAATAACAGTGGTGATAATATTTAATATGTAGGGAAGAGGACAGAAGAATATAATCAATAAGAAGATATACAGCTATTTTGAATAAAAATTCAAAATTTGATAACAATAGGCTACTTCAGAATTAACCAATCGGGATTAAATGGTTACTATGACAACAGTCGTTTGGTTGCTAATTTACCGTTAGATTTCTTTACTCGATATATGACGCTTTTGTTGAATAGACGCTAGTTTTGGAATGATCAAAATTGTTAATTAAAACGTCAAAATACCAAATGAAATTACTAGTAAGTGAACCCCAAGGGAGAAGATGATGGCTGAAACCATATAACTAATGTCGAAGCCGAATTAAAGAAAAAAGAAAGTAATATCCTGCCGATTAACTTGGAAAAGATGCCCGAAGTCCTGAACCAAAGAAAATTAAAGATGATTGCAGCCTAACTCTTTAATACCAGATCAAATGAGTTCGTCCTGTCTACTGAAGTGATAAGTATCTATCAAATTACCCAAATTTCTGAATAAAGTCACGTTAATTATTTCTCACTAAAGGCCGAACTCTCATTAAACTGAACATAATTACTTTCAAAGATTAAAAAACTAAGTCACTGAAAATTTATAAACTGGCAAAGATAACCTGTTATTAATTACCGATAGCTTGTAACACTTTTACTACACTACAATAAACAAATTATACCTACACAGTATAGTATTTAAGTTTAACTGATGTAAGGGTGTGTATTTTTATTGTTTTAAACATTAGTAATCCTTTTAACGTAATTTCAGGAACCCGCGACAAACGAACAATAATAATTTTGTGTATAATTTCCACAGACGCCATTACTGAAAGTCTGTTAATCAGTTCAGATATCGATTTGTCAAACCCTGTAGAGGTATCTCATATAACCGGAGCAATTGTATTACAAAAGGAAACATAATTTGTATTAAATGAATAATTAATCGTTAACCAAAAATAAATAAGTATTGAGTGGTAACCTCGGTGTTATAATTTCATTAGGAGGTAGATAATAATTTATGTACATTTTAGCAGACAAGTAGTGTTGACGACTAGCGACCGCACAGCCAACGAAACGAACTACTGGCCAATACAGACGGCCGAGACAGGCGGAACATGTTGAATTATTCAAACCGCCTGAGCGGCGCAGGCCATACACATTTAAAATTTTTTAATTGTTTTAATAAAACAATTTGGCGCCACCGGGACTTTCACACCCCTAGTGAACAACAGGTAAGAACATCGAGACCTGGTTATTCGTACGTTCGCAACGGACGAAATCTGCGGAAGTTGCATTCATTTGAACGACGGATAGAGAAGACACGTTACACCCAGTACACACATACAAAATCTGATTCACATTTTACAGAATAAAACGGTAGCCGTACACACAACTACATTACAAATTGGCTTCCATCGCGGAACTTGAAGAAGAGACGAGGACGTCTTACATTACAGATTGACGCATCCAACGTGTGGCATTATTTACACACCGTAATAAACGTTACATTACAATATATATATATATATATTGCATCGTAACATATACATAAATTGTGAGCGTGTCGAGCCCCAAGTTAACGGGCAACAAAATTATATAACAACACAATTATATATGCAGGTTGTAAGTAATTATAACAATACCAGGTGTAACTATAACAAGAATATTAGATTTATGAGTATTTAAAAACTCATATTTATTGTTTTATCAAGCCTTATAAATAATAAAACATCGTTAATAATCTTCGATCAAGATATCACTCATTATTAAGTGTTTATCTCTTAAACTATACGGTGTTATACACATTTAAAACACGCTTATTTCTAGACATTTTAATAATCTTAATCTTGACATTTATTCAGTTTGATTTACTAAAACAAATATAAAACTAAAATGTAATTTGATTTGAATTCTTTTAATTCAGATCTGACCTCAGCTTGCTCAGTCTATACCAATGTTTAAAAATAAAATTTAAAATTATATTAATTACTTTTAGACTGGCATTTGTTTTATATTCAAAATTTAAATTATTCTTCTGTACAAATGCAAATATCAAATCAATTCAATTGTTTACTTTGATGAACAAAAATATACTATCTCAAATTAAAACACTTTTTTTATTTCTTTATATGCGATCGCTCATTCCTACGACTAAACATTTATCTAAGATTCTAATATATAATTTCTAATTATAAACTTTTTCTTTGTTTTAATTTATTGTCTTTTCATATAGTCTTTATGAGCTCTTTTAAAAAATCATTTATAAATCCATTATGCATGTCACCTCGAGTTTTGATGATCTTACGACTTATTGACGGGGTCCAGCGTTGTCTAGAGTTGGGTTTCCATTGCTCCTGGCTTGGTGTGGTCCTGGATATGTCCAGAGTCCAACGTCGTTCTCCAGCAGTGTGTGGTCCGTCTCAGAGAATTGCTATCTGCTGCAAGGTGGATCGCAATCGTCGGTTAGGCGTCAAAAACATCTCCTAACGTCCAGCATCCCTCGTCGCTCTTGTAGCTTCTCCGTAGATACTCTTTGTAGACTTAAATGGTACCGGTACTTTACGCTTCCCGAAATATTGTCAACATAATTATTGAACGTCTTATTCGTTCGTCAATGAGACTTATAATAAAATAAAAACTGTTCTGCCGACGGACAGCATGTCCGACTGCAACTTTGTCTTGAAATGAAGAGAAAGGTTTTCAGTTGAACCCTTAATTTATACCCTCTCGAGATTCCGCACCTGTTGGCTCCGAAATCATCTTGTCGAGACCTGCAGATCACATGCTAGCCCCCACTCCCGAACCTTTTCATATATTTGCAATTTTTAGCAAATAGCAATGTTTTGTACGGAATCGAGATAGCACAAATCATAGCTAATTTGATTAAGCACTCACTGTATTAAGTTGAGCATCTTATTGCAATTTGCGTATTTTTGGCACGTTTATTTCGCACTGACTTCGCGTAGTGTGTCCTATTAACATCATTTTCTCACTGGGGATAACTATAAATTTTACACACACTTTGGTGCCTTTGGTTTGTTTATACACTAATTAGTTTTCACACAAATACTTAAAGTAATTATTTTAGTAATTACTTGGGGAGGGTAGCTGAGATTCCTGTCTGTACATGCATCACTAACACACACAAGATACATGCGTAACACACATACAATCGAGCAGGTGTTCCTTGCTTGTCGAAACAGGTTAATTTCTCCCCTAATATAACAATGAAATATTTTTACAATCTCAGACCTGTCCATTTACCCTTAACTTATAAAATTTACAAATTTTATATTTATTTAAATCAATGCCCAATACAGCATATGGCTGTATCGTTGCAATATATATATATATATATATTGATATATATATATATATAGTAACAAAATGTAAAATTTGTGTGTTGTTCGGAGTTACAAAAAATTATAATTAAAAAAAATTAAAAAAATTTATTTTTTATTTATTAATTTAATTAAATTAATAGCTTAGAATAACCAGAATTTTTTTTTCCGCGTTAACTAGATTATCTCCGGTAATAATCGATTAGCGATCTTTCGTTATTCTATGAGGGTACTCCTTCAGTGATGTTATTTCCTTCTTTTCTTGGAGTCCAGGTGTCAAATATTATCTAAAATTCTTCTATCTATATTTTTACCAATAAATGAAACTCAAAATTATAATATTCAAGGAATTTATTAACATTATTGAGACTAATCGATTTTGAATAGATTAGTTAATCGACAAATCACAAACTCGTATCTCAGGGCGATTGGTTTGGTTATATAAATTATTAAAGTTAAATTACAGGTTCTTTGAGCTGTTATTATAATAGTCGGAGAAAGGGCAAAGCTGAAAAGTACAACACTTGCAGAAAAAACGTCTTAATTATAAAAAATAGAAATATTATTTTAAATATAAATGTTAATAAATTAGATTTCTCGAACTAGACTCATGATGCTGTTCTGCCGTCACCGCAGAGGATTCTGGGAGTAGTCCAAAATGGCCGCCCCCATGCTGAATGTATACGAGGCGTCTTCACTGCAGAATTCTTTCAAATAAATGTTGGTTATTGGTGTATTCCTCTTCCAAGCAGTAGTGGTTAATTCCTCTTCATCACAGTGTAATTATTCGGGAGTAGTGGTCAGTTGTTCGGCACAGCAATCAGTGTTCAATGTGTTCTTGTTCCAGTGGTTGTGAGATTTTACAATGTCCAATTTTGTGTCGATAAAACTTTGAATTCACGTTTATATAGTTCTGTTATCTGGATGATGACTTCAAATCTTCATAAATAGATTAATTTGGTTGATTCCAGGTTAACTCAGTGTTGATTAATCATATTTTTCAATTTCTCGGGGTTATTTTTTATAGGTTTAGTTATATCCGAAAATTATCTTCTCTCTTTTTTAATGAATTCATTTGTCTGATATCAATTCGAAGTGTACGTCTCAACGTGTAACAATCAACTAACTCTCTTTCTTCTGCATACAATAGGTCCTGGCCGATTTAATATTAAATCTACATCGTTTTAACCCGATGTCATTTCCGCCTAAATAATTGACTTTTACATTATATGATTAATTACATTTTGCTTATTACTTAATTTTATTAAATACTAATTACATATCCAATTTCCTTATGTAATTCTGCATTATTTAATATCAAACATGATATACTTTATAGTATTTACTAACTCAAAAAGTCATATTTACTGTATATTTGAGTGTAGGCTTTAACTGTACTTCCTGTCATATTAAATGGTTTACAATTTCTGTTAGTATCTAATTAACATTGAACAAGATTCATTGATTTTCTTATTATAGGTTGATTTCTTTAATTCTCTGTAGTTTTATGATTTGGTTAACTAATTTAAATATTATCCTTAATTTAGGCTTTTCCTTGAGATTCCAGTGTTATTACACTTGCAGCTTTTCTAATAATATTTTATACATTTCTTCAATACCTTTACAAAGTATTGTTACAGTTATAATACACAGTAATTGATTTACTTTATATAATTTTCATCAATTTAATTAATTTCCTTACCTTATTCATTAATTATAAGGTTGTTGAGATGTACCATTTGGCCTAGATTTTACATGTGTTCACATACAATGTTTATTATTATTACAGCTTGCTAATACCCTTTCTGACATATTATTCTTATAAAATCTTAATTAAAATTCCCTTACTTAATTACATTAACATTTATTATTGATTAATACTATTAAAACATAACAAATATTTTATAACAAAAAATTATACTCAATCTCAGACATTCAAGCCTCGAGTTCAATGAACTGTTAATATAAACAAAACACATCTGTTTTTTCATCATTTAAATTATTCCTTAAAATTAATTTTCATGCAGTCCTTGCTGTTTTTGTTTTATTTTAGGGATGTACCCTTGATCACTCCACTATTTATTGCATACTTTTATATTATTTTTTGTCATTTTGTCTGGTATTGTATGATAAAGAATTTCACTTATATGAGATCATCAGGATTCGCTTTTCATTATAAAATTAAATTGCACTGGTACATTTTTACATTTATATCTATAGCCTTTACTTAAACATATTTTATATTTACTCTTATTTTATTGCATTGTACTTTTCTTATTTATTTTCATGTTTTTTGGGGGGTTTCTAATTTTATTACATGTGGTTGTTTTTCTAACAGTTGTTCTTTTATTATGGATGTTTGTCTATCCTGGGCATTTTCTGACCTGCTCCTATACTACCTGGGTATAATTACTTTATACATTGGCCTATCATTATTTTTCTATAATTTCTTATATATTGCATGGTTGGTTTTAATTTATTTTATCTCCTCGAACTATGATTTCACTTCACTGTGGTCCTTGATTAATTTTTATAGTAGTTTTCCTTGATGTCAATTTATTTTTATTTGATAAATGATTATTTTTTAAATTAGAACAATGTGGATAATCTGTCATGCTACAATATATATATATATATATATATATATATATATATATATATATACTGTATATCTTGATACTATCACCAGAATACACACCAGTTGCCCGCTTAAAAAAAAATTTTAATGTGTCAAGAATTATTACTGGCTCAGTTCTGTAACAGCCCCTAATAAGGACCTGTTCACACAAGAAGATTTAGGAAGGAACTACTCCCTAGTTATTTATCAATGTGCTAAGTACAAGTTGTTAATGACATTTTATCTTCATAAGAAACAGTTAATTAAACTGCCCAACTAACAGTTTTAAATTTTGCTAGCTAACTAATCACAACAAAAGGCAAATGGTGTTCTATAAAATACCACATAGTAATTGACATTCTTCAACAGGTAGATTCTTTAACTCTTTTAATTACACTAGTCACTATATGTCCACCGGACATGCTACAACAGACAGTTAGTCATGGAACATCTGAAATTACTGTTTATGAAGATGTCTTTCATTTTGTGTTTTAAATCCAATAGGTTGCTGTTTTTTTTTGGATTAAAATATAGGAAAAGTCCCACCTGTGTTTAGAAGATTTATTGTTACTCAGAATGCGCGATGATGCTGACTATGGTGCAACAACTGGTGTCTCCGAAATCCTGTGCTTCATTTCATCCTTATGGCAGTCGTTTTAGGCTAGCAGTGTGGGAATTTCTAGAGGTCTGACGGCGTTGGGGTGGTGCTGCGATATTCTGCAGATGAAGACTGATTTTCTGTCCCCATCTTCGTTGTCCCTTTTCCCTCCCGGCTAGGCGGGAACCCTGAAGCTCTTTAACTGATCACGAACTCATTTCAAAAGATGAATCTCAATTTATAACGCCGCCAGACCAGTGTCTCGTTTGAATGGAAAAGAAGAAATGAGGCCAAATGTCGATGCCTGCCGTCCTACACGAACAGAAAATTCAACAAATCAGCTGATCAGCATGGCATACTTGATTACGACCACACACAATTATCGCCACGCCACGGTCAAGGTTAAGAGGTACAGTGAAGCTGTGGCACTGGCCGCCCAAGCAACCCTTGAACCCGCTATACAGACGGCACTGTGGCCGCGACGCACGCCGAATAATTTAAGCCTAAATTACATCGGCTCACTACCTATATTCTGTATGTTGATAAAATCAAATTAAAAGCTTGATCATTAGTGTGGAATTTATCGTCTTTAGAAACAAAGGAAAATAATGTCTCATAACACAGTATGTACACATCATGCATGCATGGAAACTGTGTGTGAGAGAAATATATACAGGTTAATATATACAGCTGTTCTTGTCAAATAAATTGCAACATACAATTTACTGATACCACACATTTTGTACATAAAACATTGTTAATTTTTTGTAAAAAATAAAAGTCTGTTCTTTAAGTCAGTGTGAACCTTAATAATCTCTCCTTTGAATAAAATTAAACAAAGAAAATTCTGTAATGACCACATAGATATTAATTAAACAATAAAATTAACTAAATATAATTATTTTATTACGACTCGGAACACAAAACTTTTTATGGGTAAAAACGTAAAAGTTTTACCTTATAACCAGAACCGGTTTTCACTTTCAGGTTCCTCTGAAAAAGCTTTTTAAAAGTGAAAACCGGTTCAGGTTATAAGGTAAAACTTTTATGTTTATACCCATAAAAAGTTTTGTGTTCCGAGTCGTAGTGAAATAATGATATTTGGTTAAGTAACGGACACGTCATGGACAATGAAATCCAAGAATAAAATTAATTGTATTATGATTAGTAAAATAATTTCTTTATGGTTTCCTGAACTGTACAAAGCATAGTGTTTGTAATCACAAGTCACATGTTCTTCGATTGCAAAATTCAGTTGGATTCTCTGCTTGAAGTCCATCACTCCAACATAGTTGCCTGTGGGTCCTCAGTCTGATCAAAGCAGTTTGGAAGCACCCCAATCCATCGAAAATGTCTATTGGCATAAGTGGTCACACCGGCTTCTTCAACTAGTCCCACTAGACCAGTTACACAACTGGCCTATGCTGGTTCTTTCATGATAAGTGTCTCATCTATGGAATTGTGTTAGTTGATTTAATTTACATTGTTTTAGAACATGTAAAAGTAAATTACTTCTCTCTTCTAAAATAGTCTATCAATCCCTGTGTTTTGATAAAGCATATTTGAGGTTCTAGTAAATTCTATTTGACTGCATGGTCTTTAAATAATACATTTATTAAAAGTAACTATGTTTTAAAATAAATGTTATTTATTGTCTTCGAATAATATTATGTAGTCTTTACAGTGTTAATGAAAATAATAAACTTTTATTTGTCTTGACAGTTTCCATAAAATGCTTGTATCATATGCTCTAAATTTACACCACATAGGACACTAATATTCACTTAAATTCACATTAAGGTAATTTTATAATGTTAATACATAAGTGTCTCAATTTTATGCTTAATTGTAATTTCTTAACACAAATAACAATTTGGTCCTTAGCCATTCACTCCATTATTGCTAGGCTTTGGCTACGATCTTAAATAAAGTGGGTATATTTCACATTTGTGTATGGTCACATTGGTGTGTGTGTGTGTGTGTGTGTGTGTGTGTGTGTATGTATGTGTGTGTGTGTGTGTGTGTGTGTGTGTGTGTGTGTGTGTGTGTGTGTGTGTGTGTGTGTGTGTGTGTGTGTGTGTGTGTGTGTGTGTGTGTGTGTGTGTGTGTGTGTGTGTGTGTGTGTGTGTGTGTGTAAACTATATATGCATATATAAAGATACTAATTTTATATTCTGATCCATGGTTTTTGTCTTTCTTTTTTTTAATCCAGAAAGTGTTATACTTCACAAAATCCTGTTGTAAAGACAACAAAAAGTATAAAGACTTTTCCAGTTGTCAGATCATCACCGGATATGAGTTCTAAGGTTCTCCAGAATGATGACCAATTGATTGAGTTTCTTAATGGATCGTCTACTATCAGTATTGAAAATTCACAGGTAAGTTTTTAAAATAATAATTACTATGAAATCATTAATTTATTCTCTTCACCTTTACTTAGCAGGAGAATGGATTCCTGTTGCCTGGCCAACCTAGTTGATCCCTAAACTTCACTTCCTTTCTGTTTTCTTTGCTTCGATATTTTCCATGACGTTATTTACACGTCTTTATAATGTGATATATCTTGCTTCTAAGTATTGCTGCAGCCCATTGTTAACCTTGGCTTTCCATAATATGATAATCTAAAGACTGGCTGTAAACCATCTCCAACCTCGTGTTCCAGTTATTTCAGACCTGCCACCATACCATTTACAAAACTTCTCCCACTTGGTCTTCCCCTTTGTCACTGCCCAACATCTTTCAAAAGACCTAAGGTGAGGGGTTATTTATTAATGGTTATCATTTGTAGTAATAGCACAAAATAATAAAAAGTACCCATTTATCATTTAATTCAGAACTTCATGATTATATCTGCGTGGTATTTTTATAGTGTGTGTGTGTGTGTGTGTGTGTGTGTGTGTGTGTGTGTGTGTGTGTGTGTGTGTGTGTGTGTGTGTGTGTGTGTGTGTGTGTGTGTGTGTGTGTGTGTGTGTGTGTGTGTGTGTGTGTGTGTGTGTGTGTGTGTGTGCTTTGCTAATATATTATATACCGGTACATAAACACTTTTTTCTACAGTCTATTTCTTGTTGCATATATGATTTATTTAATATTTATAAATTCTTTACCTCAAGATGTTTTATTCCCTTATTTGGTACGTTTCGGGAAGCGTATTGTTCCCATCCGCAGCCCATTGATTCCTCCTCAAATTAAATGTTATTTACTTTACTTTTAAACTATTTTATTGTTTTATTATCTTGCTTCTGTTTAGATTTGTTTTTTATTTTCCTGGAGATTAATTTTTTTAATTATATGTGTTGCTTCTGTTCATTTTTCTTCTTGTGTATTGTCTTGTAATAGGTTAATGGCATACTCTGTTTCTACTGTAGTGCCCGGGTAATCCCCAGGTCACCTGAGGCCCCCTGAGGACCCAGTCTGGTACATACATCTATTCAAATTACTCTCGTTAGCCTCCTATCCCTTTATTATTCTTATTAATCACGTCATACACTTTGTTCTCTCTCTGTACCTCAATACAAGGAAACATAAAGTCTAATATATTTTGACAGTTCTATCTCATTGTGGTAATTTCACGCTTGATAAAGAAAACCACTCAGTTACCACAATATCCATCACTTCCTGAGACGTACAAGATAAGACTATAATTGTCCTGACATATCGCACGTCATCATCTCGTCTCCGATTGGCCATTGTTTGGCGTTAATTCAGAATCCCAACCAATAAGACGATGGTGAGATGGGCGGGACACCTGAGTTAATAGTGGCAGTAGTACCCCTATAAATTGAAAAGTTAAGCTTCCAATACAGCAGATCTTTACGTCAGATACTACCAGGGGACAGATCTCTCGATGGTTCATAGAAGTGTCGCTACACCTCTCACCTCTACGTTTACCATGAGTACGAGACTCCTTTGTAAACGGTTTAAGGTAATCAGTAGAGTATAAAGTTTAAAGTCAATACAGTAAAAATAGCTAAAGTCTTTTGTCATTGTTTGCATCGAGAATTACTAGGTAATATGTCAGACGACATTAAAGTGTAACTCAAGAAACTGAATAAATTAACCTTTTGTTATTAGTGAATGAAACGTTGGTTAAAATTATTCAACAATCCTAACACTACCAGACCACCCAGCCTGTATGTCTAACCTAAGCCGCTTGGGCACAACACTACTATTAAATTTACCAACCTAAACATAAAAAAAACCTTGAAAATTTAATAGTGGAAACAGAGTATGACATTAGCCTATTACAAGACAATACACAAGAAGAAAAATGAACAGAAGCAACACATATAATTAAAAAAATAATCACTAGTGAAATAAAAAACAAATCTAAACAGAAGCAAGATAACAAAACAATAAAATAAATTAAAAGTAAAGTAAATAATAACAATTTAATCATAACTAAAGCAGACAAAAGTCAAGCAACAGTAATTGTAGACAAAACAGATTATATAAAAAATCTGAAGACTTCATTAACAATAATAAATGCATACAACTAAACAAAATATCTTAAACAAACAATAAAACTAGTAAAAACAGCAAAAAACATTTTCAACAATAAAAATACACACACACACACACACACACGTGTGTGTGTGTGTGTGTATATATATATATATATTGTAACGTAGAAAATAGGGGTGTGTACTTCCTTTCTTCTTAAAGCCCCTCGTTGGGTTCGTCAATATGTAACGAGACAACGAGGTCGCACCTGTCAAAATGTATCACAATTGTTTATTTTGTGTATTTGTGTGAATGTAGTGTGTTTGCCTCACACTGGTCGTTACATAAATCGACGTCACTACTGGAGTCCGTAGCGTTGTCAATGTTAACAGTACAACCTACCTGTTAATTCATAGGGATCGTTATTCCCGGGTGGCGCCAAATTGTTTCTGTTAAAACAATTAAAATATTTAATTTCTCAGATAATACGTGATATTAGCATAGACAGCTGTGGCGTTCGAATTGTTCCCGCTGCTACACAGGTTGTCGACTCGTCCACTCGTGATGAGCGCTAGTTGGCTGTTGCTTAAAACTTCGCTAACACACATATATTTTTCAAAAATCCTATGAAATAACAAGAGAATAATGTTCTGTACTGTGTCTTTTAATACAAATTTGGTTATCAATAAATAAGACAATGAATTACAAATAATGTTATAACATTCGGCTCCGGCTTAGAGCTTGAAACACAAAATATCTCAGAGTTGGCAAAATTGATTTCAAAACCTTATCGTTGCCGATACGGCATTAAGTTACATACAAAATATTACCAGTTTTAAAATCTGGGGTTCTTTGGATCATGAAAATAGACATAAACGTTGATTACATGAAAAAAGTACACTACCATACCTTATACGTACTTAGGATTTATAATGTGTTTGTACAATTTGTTCGGTAGTGTCGTATTTCTGTTACAGTAGTTGTATTCACAAATAAGGTTATCTATATAGTTTAATAAAATGTTTTTTATGTAAGTAAATTATGCCTTTACCTTTGAAAGAAAATACTACTTTTTAAATAGTGAGAAATTTTATCATTAGAAAATAATTTAAGTAATTTAGGGTTTTGGGAATAAGGAAGTTATTCGGTACTTATCAATTCGTCTCACGTTGAAATGTCATCATCAGGATAGGCGTATCTTCTTCAGATTTGGGCTGGTTTAAAACTTCTAACACCTCCTTCATCTGGTCTTGGGTTTTTTCTTTAATTAATTTAGTTAATCTGGTTCCTGGACATCATGTATTCTTTATAGATCGACGTCTCTTCATTTGGGGTCATCTTGGTTCACTGATTCGACTTTTTGTAACTGTTTAAATTAAAATTTTAATCGGGACAATTTTGCGCGTCGCTTACCCACGCTTCGTTTTTTCAGAGTCTATATAATTTAACGGAAAATAAGCCCTCAAACGTCTCGTTGTCATAGTAACCATAATTCAATGCTTGGTTAATTACTCCTTACCTACATTGTTAAAATATTTGAATTTTTATTCAAATTTATTAAGTATTTTCCTAATGATTTTATTCCCTTATAATTCCTTTGGGATAATAAATGACATCACTATTATTTTTCTTTCCTTTCAAAGTTTACAATGATACCTCATAAGGTCATATTCTGTTATACATTAACTATAGTCTAATTATTTGACACTTAATAAATAAAATATCTTTCTTAAATTAAATTATTACAATAATATTTCTGTGTTAAAATAACTGATATATAATTACTGTCTATTCACTGGTCTTAGATTAGTAAGATTTCTTGTGAAATGGATACAATTTACATTTGAATGTCTTTGGCAGCTAAATGTCTTCATAGTCAAAATCAGCCATGATTGTTTTTTGGTGTATTTCTTTTTAAATTATTCTGAATTCAGCCTGATGGGCTTCACTTATTTGTTTGTGTTGTAACTACTATTCAACATATATTTTCATTACTCTTCGTTTAAAATATCATAATTAGGTTTATGGACTGTAAGTTCCTTTCAGCCATATTCCTCCTTTAACATTGAACCAACTATTCTTTACAAGTCATTATTTATTACTAGTACTAACATTGATTTCTTTCTTGAGTTACAAACTAAAGTGATAAACATTGTCACTTTTCATGAAATTATGAAAGTTGATTCCCCTTTCAATATGGGGTGTTGTATTCCTTGCAATCTTAATTTTAATAACAAAACTTTAATTCTGTTCTATCATGCCATGTTAACACAAGTTATTTGTCTGGGCTTTCTCCCTGAATCATATTACAAGCTTCCTTAATATTAATTTGGATTACTATTTCTAATTACTTCTAGATATATTACTAATTATAATCTCACTCCAATCATTGGTTGTTTATCAAGATTTCACAGAGTGTCTGCTTACTTATCATTCTATTTTGAATGTTTCACATACACCTTCACTATTTTTTAGGGCATTTACACTTCACTAAAGCACTTCACTTTGGTTCACTGTTTTGTAATTAGTGTTATTTAATGGGTAATCCCTATACTTTCTCTTACCATTTCTCACTATTTTGTTTGAGTATGACATTTACTATTAACAATATTAGGCTAGTTGTGTTTTGGTTAAATCTAACCTTTCTAACTGGGTTAGTGTACTTTTCCTATATTACATTGCTTTACAATTGTATTGTCTTTAAAATGGGTACATAGGTTAAGTTAATGATAATAATAACATTGGTTTTATTAATACATAATTATTCAAGGTTCATTGACCGTATTCTATCTCTAAACATACAATCTTTCCCTTATATGTATGTGTGTTAGTTTCCCCTTGGGTTTTATCTGTCTCCTCTTCATTCTTCCTCTTCTTCATCTTCAATAGTCTTCATCTTGGTTCGGTTCTCCTCTTCTTCTTTTCTTGTTTAAACTCTGTTTAATTTTAGGGATCTGTTCTCTTCTTCTGGTTCTTCTTTAGTTCTGTGTTCAGCATTGTTTTGTCTATCATATTTTTCTTAAGTATGTTACGTGGTTCCCTTCTTTATGTTTGGGTTGTTGGCTCAATCACTTGGGTTGGGTAATATCGTTGTACGTCGTATCAAAGTATTTACATTTTAATCATTTTTTAAATATTTTATTTTACATGAAGTATTTTTATATCAAGAATTATCTTTTTTATCACTGGTACGGGATTTGGCTTAATTGTATCGTTACATAATGCCTCTCCTCTAAAATTGATCATTTTAATAAAATACTAGCATAGTTTTTTATGAAATTATCAGTTATAGATAACTTTTTTCCTTCTTTTCCTTGTTTGTTTCTCCATTCTCCATTCCTCTTCTTACTTAATTCACTCCATTTTATTTGGATCTGTTTTTATTTATTTCCATTGGTGCATTTTCCCTCATACACAAATTTTTCCCTAACTTTTATATAGTAGCTGGTTTCTCCCATTACTATTCATTTTTCTGAGACTAGAGGCACATCTTCTCTACTCAGTTGATTTGGATTGCTGGACTTTTCAACAGTCAATCTTAAATCTTTGTCAACTTGTGACTTAATAATAATAATAATATAATATACTTTGGGATTGTCCACCTTGTGGTTTGTTTTTAGATCACTTTGTCATTACTACTCATTCTTCCTTCCGCTATACCTTGACTATACACTATCATCTACTTATACACTATATTGAGAAATTTTATCTTTATTTATATGTTAATTTCATCATATCTCAGTTTTCAATGCTCGTTGTGATCATCTTAATTGTCTTAGGCATTTTTTTTTTTTTTCTTAGTCATTTAGCAGAATTCTGCTTTAGCCATATTTGTATATTGGTATTATATACAATTTCTCTTTCTCTCCTTGTACCAGGTATAATTTAAATTTTTTTTTTTTTATAATACTTTTGATTCAGTATAATTTCAAGTATTCATCTCAATAATTTGAGCTTGATTTTATTTTTAGGTTCATTTTATTCTGTATTCAACATCGTTTTTGATAATTCTTTGGTAAGTTAATGGTCTTACCTTAAAGGAATGTTTGTAGCGTATTCCTTTTTAGCTACTTTTTTTTTTTATTATAATTGTAAGTTTGTGCTTCTTACATTTTTATTATATAGGAATGTGTGTAACTTATTCCTGATTATCTCACTTTTTACTTCATACTTCATATATCAATTTTTTGTTATATTTTAAACTTATTTAAATTGAAAGGAATTTGTATAACTGTTTCCTTTGTTTTTTTTTTCATTATTATAAAACTTTTTTATTGTTCCGCATATATCATCTAAATAAGTTAGTAAGCTGCTCTTACAATCTCTTTTGGAATTTTGAAATATGTTTCATTTCACAATGGTTTCATTTTTCTTCGTAAAACTTTTTTATTGAAGTTTGGTTATAAACTCCCTTGATTTTCCTTGTATTGATATTACTGATCTGGTAAGTATTATTACCATTGTCTTTTGTGATGATATACGGATTATTATGATATACATAATTGTTTATTCATATTGCTATATACTGGTCCGTTATTTATATTTTTGTAAGTTGACTTCTCCTTTTCTTTCCTTTATTATTTCCTTCTCTTGTTCGACTCTTTGTTATTATGCACCTCTACTCCTTCAAGTGCTTGATAAACACACTTATTCTGGATGATTATTAAATTTAAGTTCATTGATCATGGTTCATTAGGCATTCCACCTATCGGCCGTCCCTTCTTCTTCGTCAATGACTTGCCTTTCTGTCTGAGGTGTGTTCAATCGATTTCCATTACTTCTTGATGGAATCCATAGTTCCGGCGGGTTTCGTTTGTTATATTCTATGCGGAAATTTTCTGCTGGATCATTGCTGAATGGTATCCAGTCATAGTTTTCTTCGGCCTGATTACTTCCGGATGGAGTGTCCCTTCTTTGGTTATTGTTTCCGGATCTCACTCCCACCATACTGTTCACCTGTCGTATGTTTTGTGCATTTTCTTCTCTTGGGCTCTGGTTATCTTCATTGCGAGGTGGTTCATCATTCCTATCCTCTGCTGGTGGGTTATTATTGTTATTTGATACTTGATAATAACAGTTAGGACGCCAGTTCTGGCCATATCTTCTTTGGTTATTCTGTTTTTGTCCACGGATGAAGTTTACTCGACGTCTGTCGTCGTTTCTATACTGATTACCCCCGGGTCCCCGGTTGTACTGGTAATTGGGATGATACCGGTTGCCGTAGTAATTATGGTCATTGGGGTGACCGTTGGTACGTTGTTCAGGTCCAACTCCTCGGTAATTATCATTCTGTCGGTTATTATTATTCGGGCTGTTTCTATTGTTGCTCTGATTCCCTGAATGATGATTTTGTTGGCCTCTGTTACCAGGCTGATCGTTTGGAGGGTGTTGCTGGGTATTTCTATTGAATGTCGGTTCTACATTATTATCATTATTATTTCGGCCCCAGTTATCCCTGTTATTGTTTTGTGGATGATTGTAGGGTCCATTGAAATTAGTTGTATTGTTATGTTCATTCCACTTATTGTACCTTTGGTTTGTGATCCTGTTCTTTCGATACTGGTTATCATTCTCCATGTCCTCCAATAGACTAACCATTCCTTGAATTGTTTTAATTTGGCCTTGTCGCCTGGCCTTCTGGATGGCTTCTTCTTAATGATACCCCAGTTATATTACCAACGACTCCTCGGGTATCCTGGGTTCCAAATTTCTGGCTAAGCATACTTTCCCAGAAAGTACGATGTTAACGTGTGTCCTCCTTGTGTCTCGTACCTTCCGTTACTGATGTCATTGCGGACCACATTCTGTGTTGATTCGGACCAATACTTCTCCCTGAACTGTTTCTTGAACTCTTGGGTATCATTGATCTCAGGTCTTGTGGCTGTCCACCAATTGTCATGGGTGTCACGGAACATCTCGTCGATCATACTTCTTACACTGGACCATCTGGTTTCTCTGTTCTTCTCTATCAGCTCTTCTACCCGTTTGAGGAATTCTATCGGGTTTTTCCGGTAGCTACGAAAATTAATCATTTCTCGAGTTTCACTGGTTATGAATTGTGTGTGATTATATGGTTTTTCTCTTAATGCATCTAATTCTTCCTGCATCTGTTTTTCTCGTATATTGATTCCCTGGATTTTTTCTCGGTTTTCTCGGGTTTTCTTCTGACAATCCTCCAGTCATTTCCTCCACTTCTACTTCCTCAACTTCCTCCATTTCTTCTGGGTTTCCTTCTTGGTTTGGTGCTTCCTTCCCTTTGCGCCTCGTAACCATACCGTGTCTATTCATGATCGCCGCTAGTTAGTCTTGCTAGCCACACGTTGCTGGTCGCCAATATGTAACAATTAAATACAGGGTGTGTGTACTTCCTTTCTTCTTAAAGCCCCTCGTTGGGTTCGTCAATATGTAACGAGGTCGCACCTGTCAAAATGTATCACAATTGTTTATTTTGTGTATTTGTGTGAATGTAGTGTGTTTGCCTCACACTGGTCGTTACATAAATCGACGTCACTACTGGAGTCCGTAGCGTTGTCAATGTTAACAGTACAACCTACCTGTTAATTCATAGGGATCGTTATTCCCGGGTGGCGCCAAATTGTTTCTGTTAAAACAATTAAAATATTTAATTTCTCAGATAATACGTGATATTAGCATAGACAGCTGTGGCGTTCGAATTGTTCCCGCTGCTACACAGGTTGTCGACTCGTCCACTCGTGATGAGCGCTAGTTGGCTGTTGCTTAAAACTTCGCTAACACACATATTTTTCAAAAATCCTATGAAATAACAAGAGAATAATGTTCTGTACTGTGTCTTTTAATACAAATTTGGTTATCAATAAATAAGACAATGAATTACAAATAATGTTATAACATTCGGCTCCGGCTTAGAGCTTGAAACACAAAATATCTCAGAGTTGGCAAAATTGATTTCAAAACCTTATCGTTGCCGATACGGCATTAAGTTACATACAAAATATTACCAGTTTTAAAATCTGGGGTTCTTTGGATCATGAAAATAGACATAAACGTTGATTACATGAAAAAAGTACACTACCATACCTTATACGTACTTAGGATTTATAATGTGTTTGTACAATTTGTTCGGTAGTGTCGTATTTCTGTTACAGTAGTTGTGTTCACAAATAAGGTTATCTATATAGTTTAATAAAATGTTTTTTATGTAAGTAAATTATGCCTTTACCTTTGAAAGAAAATACTACTTTTTAAATAGTGAGAAATTTTATCATTAGAAAATAATTTAAGTAATTTAGGGTTTTGGGAATAAGGAAGTTATTCGGTACTTATCAATTCGTCTCACGTTGAAATGTCATCATCAGGATAGGCGTATCTTCTTCGGATTTGGGCTGGTTTAAAACTTCTAACACCTCCTTCATCTGGTCTTGGGTTTTTTCTTTAATTAATTTAGTTAATCTGGTTCCTGGACATCATGTATTCTTTATAGATCGACGTCTCTTCATTTGGGGTCATCTTGGTTCACTGATTCGACTTTTTGTAACTGTTTAAATTAAAATTTTAATCGGGACAATTTTGCGCGTCGCTTACCCACGCTTCGTTTTTTCAGAGTCTATATAATTTAACGGAAAATAAGCCCTCAAACGTCTCGTTGTCATAGTAACCATAATTCAATGCTTGGTTAATTACTCCTTACCTACATTGTTAAAATATTTGAATTTTTATTCAAATTTATTAAGTATTTTCCTAATGATTTTATTCCCTTATAATTCCTTTGGGATAATAATTGACATCACTATTATTTTTCTTTCCTTTCAAAGTTTACAATGATACCTCATAAGGTCATATTCTGTTATACATTAACTATAGTCTAATTATTTGACACTTAATAAATAACATATCTTTCTTAAATTGAACTGTTATTAATCAATTACATAATAAAATACACAATAAAATTGAATAAATTTTATATAAAATAAAATACCCATTACAATACCCCCTCGATGAGAATTCTGCTGTTCACGACAGAAGAAATCTCATCGACAAAACCCCGAAGAGGACCGGTGAGGAACTGGTGCCATCAACCCCCTGGGCTTAATCTCATGGGTACACGACCCCCCTGGCTCAGCGACCATGGACTCATCTGAACAAGATCACTGGACTTCTCCGTAAGAGATCCCAACACCGAGAAATCGATCAGACTCGCACCACCGCGCACCTCGCCTTTTAACATACTACCCCCGAAAATCCTCAATCCCTGGCTAAAATTATCCCAGCTCCTCCACCGATATGTTCCCCCTTTTTGCAAGCTGGGCTGCCTTTAGCAAATACTGGGCTCACACATACTCACATTACATGATACCCTAACACATTAAAAATAAAAATTTTCTTTTAAAATTTATTATAAATTTAAAAAATTTAAAATTCAAAAAAAAATCTTTTACCAAAAAATTCTCTTCCTTGTTTTTTCTAATTTTTTGTTTCAAATAACTTAATCTAGACATTTCTAATAACATAAACTCATCCTTACTCTAACATGAGAACCACTTATATTCTACCAATACAATGCAATACAATAAAATAAACATGGTTAATGCACACATAATAAAAGAATAATTATCTAACATATTCATTCGCTGGCAGGCGAAAAATCAATTTTTTTTTTCTTCAAAAAATTTAAAAAAAATTTTAAAATTCAAAAAATTTAAATTTATTCATTAAAAAATTGTATTACATTTATTTATTAAATAGCATTTATTAAAATTATCCAAATATTGTTTTGAGTTAATCAAACAAACAAATTAAAATTGGATTCCTACTATACAAGCTTAGTAGGTGTATGAACTCATCAGCTGATCGAAACTAGGTCAAGTCCAAAACCCTTGACCCACATATGTTATATATAAGTTCTGAAAACACATTGAACACCTGTAATATCCTACCTTGAAATACAAAACATAATAACAAAATATTTAAAACAAACAAAATATTAATATAATTAATCATCAACTTGACATTTAAATTATTTAAAATAAACACTTCTTGACTTTACATTATTTTCACATTTCATCAAAATTCTGTCACTGGTTGAAAAAAATAAACAATTTTATATTCTTTATCATGAATCTCTCTTTCTTTTCAACAATCTTACTTTAATCTACTGTGGGTGATGTAAATGATTTATTCTCGTTTTTCTGTATTAGATTTCTATACATATATAAACTTTCTCCCTCTGACTCTAATATTCATCAACTACAACTCCCATGACACCCATCTCTACCAAAATCTCTACTAATCAGGATACTCTAAACCCCAACTTACCATTTAACACAATTCGCCGCCTTCTCTCAATATATAAAAAAAATACTCTCTAACCCTTTGTATATAGGATACGTGTTTCCCCTACCCAAAAAACTCAATTCCCTTATTTGGCGGCCCGGATTCTACCTAAGGCGGCCCCTTCCCCACAAAAATCTATCCCTATCCCGTCCCAACCTTTGTTGCGGACTCCCCAAATACACTACCCCCTAATACAAAATTGCCATCCCCAAAAATCTCAATCGCATTACCTCACTACAAATACACAAAATAACCTCATTAACTATAAAAACAACAATATGTCACTCAAAATCTACATAAAGTCTCCATTACCACTGTGTCAACATCAATACTACTTAAGATTCTGTTACATCACATTAACTCAAAAACATCATTACATCATAATCATCTATACTATTTCAACTTCGACTTTCAATTCAATTGGGACAGGTCTACGTGTCCCATAAAACATTTATCACCCATAAATTATCTTTTATTAATTTGCATAAATTATTGTTATTTTATTTCTCATATTCTTTTTATCTTTCCTTCAAAATATCTGTAATACGTTAAACATTAATTACTTGTAACATTTACAAATCAATATACCAGTGACGTTATTGCTGATCAGCTGATCTCCTGACATAATTAAAACACCCTGAATACCTTTCAAAATTGAACAATTACATGTAATACATTATCAACACTTACTTCTATTATGTTGATTGCCTGCCAGGCGTCTAATGATTGGCTTAGAAAAAAAATGCACACATAATGAAAATACATTTTATCAACAACTATATCTAACACACAACAATAAAATGATACCTTTAAAATTATAGTCTGAACCTTATATTACGAGTCTGAGCATATAATTATGTGGACAGAGCACAAGCATTTTTTGATTGAATTAAACTTTGAATAAGCAAAACTTTTACGTCATAAAATTTTAAATTCGTGACTCCTTTGCGTCACCTCCCCGCCACACACACTATTTCAGATTATGGAGGACTGTCTCGCCCTTTCGCTTCCACAGAGACGGTATATTTTGGAGCAGGGTTTTACCCCTCCGTGTCTCTGCTTCCGCTGTTAAGTTTAAAGTTATGAACATCATCATGTTCTTGTTATAAAATCATGCACCCTTAAAACGGATCTGCCACCGGTCTTGCTGTTCCTCCTCGAACAGAGTGGCACCCGCTGTTCCATAGTACCGGAGATTTCCTCTAATGTCCCCCCATTGAATTTCAAATTTATACCAATTTCAAGTCAGCTATGGTCAAGGGACTTGATATGACCATAGCTGGCCGCTAGCCAAAACCACGGTTAGTGCTGGTAAGACAGTAACCGCCCGAAAAGTCGAGGAAATCTAACTTTAATTTAATTGCCTGTTACACATCACTACTATGTGCGACACGGTAGTTGGCAGTGTGTATACTTTAATTTACACTGATAAGGTGTGCCGCACATTTATCGCCCTTTTGGCCTCCGATGGAGGTAACACTCACTGTTACCCCCAACCCATTTCGCTATCTAAGAGAGCACAGGCCAATATATAATAGCCACTTATATATCTCAATAGCCACTTAATAGCTACTTAATTTATTAACAATTGAAAATTAAACTTTCTACATTTGCAGTTCCACACTCCATTGTTCTGTCACTTCATTGAGCACCAATCTACCCCCCAAAATCATCCCCACTTCTTGTATTGATACCAAGTTTTATTTTGTTACACATTTTTTAAAACGTTCCCATACTCACTGATACTAAACTTGACAATTGTTTTTGGTCACTTGATTCTAGGATTTATTTAATTTTGAAATTATATACATCCCATTTTTTTTTTTTTTTTTCCAAAAAAAATTAAACTTCAAACTCAAAACTTTAAGTTCATTGTTAAAATCCTTGTTTCTATTAATTGTTTAATGGTTTTTTAATGTCTCAAACTCTGAGTTACAATGATTACCTCATTATTATTTTAACAAACAAATTTGCTTTACTTCTTTTGTGTCACAATAGGGTTTTGTTATGGTCACCAAGTATGTCTGTAGGCATTAGTCACAACATACCACTCCAACACACCTGCTTACTGTTTACATGAACACAGTTGTGTGCTAGACTCGTTTTCATAAACAACAGTTATAAACATGCTCAGTTTCAGCATTCATAATCTAAACATTCTAGTTGCATCATATATTGCCATACCTGCTTGCTACACTTTTCAAGTTTTATAAATCTTCTAGATAATATATTTGTCTCTTACATTTTTATTCCAGTTTAGATCAGTTATATTTTTTATTCATTAATGAAATTGACCCTTTTAAATTATTTATTTATTTAAAACAGTTTCCATGACTAATTACCATTTTCAAAATGATTCTACGTGATTAAATGTTTCAGTTTTTCTTAATATTTCAGTAAGTTTTACACACATTACATCATTAGTTCTGATCTCGCTTTAAATTCCTCCACAATCACATTCTTAATACCATTATCCCCTACTCAAAACCTAACATAGCAGGTACCACAAAATAATAGTTAAACCCTTTGGTTACAACTTTTACGGTGAAATATTTTCCAAAATTATTTACTTACTTATTATAATATTTATACTTATTTTTTCTTAATTACCTGTAAATAGGTTATATGTTACATGTACCGTATTATAGTTTATATGTTTACTCTAAGGGGAGGGTTAGGGAAATCGGGAAGATAAAAGGGATAGGGATTATTACAAGGTCAAGAACTAGGACTAAAGGTAAGGACAAAGCTTCCTCCGAAAATAAGGGTAAATGGAGAAAACCAAGGCTCGCGTGGGCAGGGGCGCGTCCCTGAAATAGAGGAACCCCACTGGGATAAGTAGGGAACACCTATCCGCTACCACTAACTGTTTTATGTTATTCATAGTTATTTATAATTATTTAACTAGAGGTTTATTATAGTGGTTTAGTTGTATTTAATTACAATATTTAATATATTGTTTTGTTTTAAGATGCAAAATATTAATATTATTATTAATATCACAACAAGTTTTGCTACATACATACATTATTTATCTAACGTTTTACAACACACAAATAATTTCACTACACATGTATTTACAATTCTTCATCAATAATTATTCAGTTATATCGCACTTCAATATCTAAAATCAGCTAGGTCATTACCATATATTAACATATTTAAAATTGTTCATTTATGAATTTCAACCTCCATCGTCAAAAATTAATCGGGGTTTCACATAGCAATTTTCAATTTTATTACCACACAAATGACTGTTTTGTGTGTGGTAACCATACAAACTAAACTCATCCATTTTATCCACATAATCATTCAACAAGTCGACATTATTTGTTTCTGTCCAGTCTCCATTAGTAATATTCGTCAAGTCAGTTATTTTTTCTTCATAAAATAAATTATTATTATTTAAACATGTATTATCAAAATAATCTCCACTCTCTATTTTAACGGGTAAGTTTAACCTCTCTTTCAACTCATTATAATATCTCATTAGTTTATATAATTCTATCTCTTTATCTATCAACAACTCTCTCTCAAAACATCTTTCATCATCATAACACCATATCACACTTTTATCATTCCACGCAGAGGGTACAAAATTATTCAGCAAAATTAAACAATTCAAATCTTTCACTAATAAGGGTCTCTTGCCCAAAAATAACACTTTTGAACACTCTGGTTCATCACAAATAAGGGGAAAATCTACCCCCTGCCCTACACATTCATCTACTCTCTCTTTCCATTCTTTTTCTAATTCAACAACACTGATTACAACTTCGTTACTACATATAACTTTCTCTCTCTCACTCACTGTTTCACTATCTATTTTCAACGTATCGCTTTCTGATACCACCTTTTCAATTACATTACCCTTTTCAATATTATTGTTACTATTTATCTTACTCTCTACTACCACATCTTTAATTATATTCTCATTTTCAACATTATTGTCATCACTTGTTAATTTCTTACTGTCATTATTATTTTTACTTTTGCTCTGTTCTCCTACTGACTCTACTATTCTCTCAATATCTCGTTTCAATTCATTACAACTATTTTCGCATTTCATTTTTACCTCATCAATATCAAATTTGAGTGCATCGAATTTAGCGTCGAATTTATTCAATTTTATATCGTTATTGTCGAAACGACTATTCATTACATTGAATTTGGTCTCAATTTCATCAAAACGACTATTTAATTCGCTACTTTGTCTGTCAAAACGACTATCAAATTTATCTAATTTTATCTCATTATTGTCAAAGCGACTATTTAATTCGTTAAATTTGTTATTCTGTACATGAATGTCCATTGATATAGTTCTTAATATACTCATTATATCATCATCTAATTTGTTACATTTTGTTGAGGTCGGGGTTGCTTGAATCCCTGAACCCTCTGTATTATCTTTTTCATTTGTGTTATGCACATTCATGTTTTTATCGTCTTGACCTACATTCGGTGTTGAATGTATTTCAGGACTACTCATCACAGCTAATTCGTCAACTTCAGCTGTTTCACTTATCACAGTCGAGTCGGACAAATCGACTCCGTTCTCTGTATTTTCCATTATTATACTTTTAAATATGTAATTTATTTATTATCTGAACAAGTATTTTTTACTTATTTTACGTAACTTTACGTATTTTCACTCAACCTCTAAATTACGCCTGTATCTTATTTGTAGGTATGGAATTTCATTTTATTGAATTCGTCCCTGTTCGGGCGCCATTGAACTGTTATTAATCAATTACATAATAAAATACACAATAAAATTGAATAAACTTCCACTTACCATCACTCAGTAGCCTCGGATTTAGGGTTGCGTCATACGAACGTTAGGTTACAGGCGTAATTTTCAAGGTTGTGTGAATGATTTACACAACACGTTTTTATGAAGAGAATTACATTTTAATTTAATTTTGAATCATTTAAAATTTTGTTTATAAACTTTACCACATCTGCAATAATTTTGTACGAATATATTGTTTGGTTACATGATTATCATCCTTAATCTAATGCTACGACTTACCTTAATTTATACACACATATACACAAGACTGCCCAGCCTGCAATTTGGCATGCACTCAGACACACATATAAATTTATTTATTAATTAACATATGTAATAAAGTCCCCCCAGCCCTTACACCGAAACCGACGGCACGTGTTTTGCGCGCGCACTCATTGATAGTTAATTCACCGTTTCATTCCTCAACCAAACTCTTCGATACTGTTCCGCTTGTCAAACCGACCGCGGTCACACACTATTTACTGTTGCTACAACTTCCCCTTTTCTTTGTTAAATTAAAACTTTGGTGACGAGCCCACCTGGAACCAGCACGGCACCATGAACTGCTGCTTGTGGACTACTGCAAACTTTTGTTTGTACACTGTTAATACTTTTAATGACTGTTTTCACACTTTCTAAGATAGGCCAAATCTGTTTTAACGGCCTATCTTGTAACCCCGAGGCCCCTGTTTTAAATTCACAATTAAAAAAAAACAATTCACAAATTGTCTGGTGCTGCTTACTCTCTGATACCAAACTGCACACTCTGATGACACACTGTAGACTGTGTCACAAGGCTGCTGCTATGTGATTGTGCAATGCGTCTGGCAATTGTTTTGACTGACTGTGTGTATGTTGCATTGCTGTACTAGAGGCTCCTTACAGGTGAAGTCTGGCAATTTAAAAGTGATTGAATGGGTGATCTATGTTAATATAAAATTAAACTGTGGTAGCTCCCATATATGAAATGAATTGTACACTTTTAACAAAATCAAAACCAAGATTAATAAAAAATAAAAAACCTTCCAATTTGACCCATTACAAAATTAAATTATTACAATAATATTTCTGTGTTAAAATAACTGATATATAATTACTGTCTATTCACTGGTCTTAGATTAGTAAGATTTCTTGTGAAATGGATACAATTTACATTTGAATGTCTTTGGCAGCTAAATGTCTTCATAGTCAAAATCAGCCATGATTGTTTTTTGGTGTATTTCTTTTTAAATTATTCTGAATTCAGCCTGATGGGCTTCACTTATTTGTTTGTGTTTTAACTACTATTCAACATATATTTTCATTACTCTTCGTTTAAAATATCATAATTAGGTTTATGGACTGTAAGTTCCTTTCAGCCATATACCTCCTTTAACATTGAACCAACTATTCTTTACAAGTCATTATTTATTACTAGTACTAACATTGATTGCTTTCTTGAGTTACAAACTAAAGTGATAAACATTGTCACTTTTCATGAAATTATGAAAGTTGATTCCCCTTTCAATATGGGGTGTTGTATTCCTTGCAATCTTAATTTTAATAACAAAACTTTAATTCTGTTCTATCATGCCATGTTAACACAAGTTATTTGTCTGGGCTTTCTCCCTGAATCATTTTACAAGCTTCCTTAATATTAATTTGGATTACTATTTCTAATTACTTCTAGATATATTACTAATTATAATCTCACTCCAATCATTGGTTGTTTATCAAGATTTCACAGAGTGTCTGCTTACTTATCATTCTATTTTGAATGTTTCACATACACCTTCACTATTTTTTAGGGCATTTACACTTCACTAAAGCACTTCACTTTGGTTCACTGTTTTGTAATTAGTGTTATTTAATGGGTAATCCCTATACTTTCTCTTACCATTTCTCACTATTTTGTTTGAGTATGACATTTACTATTAACAATATTAGGCTAGTTGTGTTTTGGTTAAATCTAACCTTTCTAACTGGGTTAGTGTACTTTTCCTATATTACATTGCTTTACAATTCTATTGTCTTTAAAATGGGTACATAGGTTAAGTTAATGATAATAATAACATTGGTTTCATTAATACATAATTATTCAAGGTTCATTGACCGTATTCTATCTCTAAACATACAATCTTTCCCTTATATATATGTGTGTTAGTTTCCCCTTGGGTTTTATCTGTCTCCTCTTCATTCTTCCTCTTCTTCATCTTCAATAGTCTTCATCTTGGTTCGGTTCTCCTCTTCTTCTTTTCTTGTTTAAACTGTGTTTAATTTTAGGGATCTGTTCTCTTCTTCTGGTTCTTCTTTAGTTCTGTGTTCAGCATTGTTTTGTCTATCATATTTTTCTTAAGTATGTTACGTGGTTCCCTTCTTTATGTTTGGGTTGTTGGCTCAATCACTTGGGTTGGGTAATATCGTTGTACGTCGTATCAAAGTATTTACATTTTAATCATTTTTTAAATATTTTATTTTACATGAAGTATTTTTATATCAAGAATTATCTTTTTTATCACTGGTACGGGATTTGGCTTAATTGTATCGTTACAATATATATAAAATAATAATCCACAACCACCTAAGATGAATAGCCTAATAAAAATACGCAAATCAAACAACCCAATACGACCATTAATCAACTTCAAAAAAGCACCTAGATACAAAATAGCAAAAATAATAGCACAAAAACTAAAAAGTAACCATCTAACAAATAATTATCATAACATAAAAAACACATATGAATTAACAGATAAACTAAAGGTACTAAATAATATAAATGAAAACATATTTTTCACATCATATGATATCAGAAATATGTACACGAACATCCCAATAGATGAAACAACAGACATAATAATAAACAAACTTAAAAAACAAAATGAAAACACACAGTATGTAACTGAAATAAAAAATAGCCTCCAACTAATACTTAAACGAAATTACTTTGAATTCAACAGCAAAATTTATCAACAACAAGAAGGTCTGGCAATGGGTTCTCCATTATCTAGTATAACAGCAGAAATATTCTTACAACACATAGACACCAAAATACAAAAAACTATAAATTCATTTGATCCATTGTATAAAATGGATGAGATGTGTAGACAATTGGCTATATGTATCTAATAACAAAAACACAAATGCAGATAACATATTAAAACAAACCAATAACATCCAAAAATGCAATTCGCAGAAGAAAAGAAAAACACAACAAAATCAACTATTTAGACATAACCATCAAAAGAAACAATAACCATCTACAATATGCTATATACAGAAAACCAGCTTCCACTAACATCATTATACCTAACCATTCTGACCACCCACCACAACATAAAATGGCAGCTTTCTATACACTATTTAACAGAATGTACAAAATACCCCTAAACAAACAAGAAACAAAGAAAGAAATATAATATACCAAATAGCTTACAAAAATGGATACAATAAAAATACTATAAACAAAAGAGAAAACAAACTCAAATATAAAATAAAAACTGAACATTTAAGAAATTATCAAAATGAACAACACATAAATAATAACAACAATAAAAAATGGGCTACATTCACATACATAAGACCAGTGGAATCTTGGATCATTAATGCGGAAGGTAAACCAACATCATTTAGAGTTGACACGGGCGCAACAGTGTTCATTGCGTCCCCCAACTTAGTCAGCAACCTCCAGCCTAAAATTAGCTCTTGTACAATACAGACTGTGACTGCAATCCCCATCAAGGTGTTAGGAAAGGAAGACTTACATGTACGCCTGGGTCTTCTCTAGTTTCCACCAAATGCTCGTTGCAGACATTGTCAATGAAGTGATTCTTGGCACGGACATTATGAATGCCTATGGATTCATTGTGGACTTAAGAGAGAATGTCCTGAGGGTTGGCCAAGAGAAGATAAAGTTTTGCATGGCTAAAATGACAGGGTCTACCAACCATTCGATTAAGCAAGTGGCATTGGTTGAAGAAAAAGTCAACAGGTCTGGTCAAGAGGAACCCTTCCTCTTGCAAGCGGAAGCGGAGAAGAACTGGCAGAGAAAGTACAAATAAGTGTAACGACAAAAGAAGTGATTGGAAAGCCAACTATAGGTGTTGAGACAAGACTCTTGCTTGTTCCTGATTTAGTGGAAGTGCCCGGGGAAAACGTTGGTAAAGATGAAGTTATGCAAGAGGTGGTTGAAGAGAACCAATCAGACTTGGACCAGCTAATGGCATATAGGTCATCAGTACATGAGGCAACGGGAGTGATTCCAGCAAAACTAGTGGTTGAGTGGAAGACTGATATTCCTGGGAACTTGATGTTCGGGTCACACGAGACTGAATTTGAAGAGCCGGAGAATTATCTTTCGCAAGTAGACCAGCTATGTAGATTGCCTGGCCAAGTATTACTTCGGAGATGGGTTGCCAGTTGGGGATGAACAGGCTTATGGAGGGAGCAGTGTTATGAAATTACAGAACATTCTACATGTTTCTCGCGTATTCTAGTGGAACCAACTGTAATGTTGTGTGCTTACGTGATTCTTAACAGGCGTTAACGAGATTGTTCCAGACTCACCAGTCTGTGCCACAAGCAATTACGCTCTAGTTTTGACGCGATTATGGATTGTTCTGGAATTTCAGCGGGGTATAAATATGGGCATTCAGTGGTACTTAGTTGAGGTTAAGTGGTGATTTATTCCAGTGTGGTTCGAAGTATTATGTGTTTTATAATTGTGTGGGACTCTATTAGTTGACATTTTTATTGCGTGTGAACAATTTTTATGTGATTTGTTGTAAGAAACTGTCTTGTTGATTACAAACTGTTTAATTGTGATAATTAAAGCTGGTGATTAGGGACTTAATTGGTGTCTTGTATTTTGTTTTCCACTGTACCATACAACCATCAGTAGACCGTTGTAACAATATTATGTAAAACACACACAACATATATGCCGTATATAACATTAGGAGTATTGTCACATATACATCAAGGACGTATGAAAACAGTGAAATATACCAGAATGAAGATTTATTATAATATGAAAATATAGGAATACTGTTTGTATTTAATTTAAGACGGTGATGATGGCTAATAAAAATATGGTAAAACATAAACAAATAAGCTAGCTAATGTATACTCTGTTCAAAGAAAATAGAGCCATCTCTTTAGAGCTCAATACTTTTTAATCCTTGTTCATTTCTGTATCTGGCTATGCAGTTTCATATTTTCTGCATTTTTCATTGATTCAGCTTGAACAAAATGTATCAGATGTATTTTTTTTCTACCACAAGCAGTACTTTGCCTAACTGTTACAAATAGACATAATAAGAAATTTTCATGTCAAAGTGTTATTTGTAATATGTCTTGCATTTTGTGTCAAGTTTTTGTTCTTTTCAGTGTAATCTATTAGGAGTTATTAATTTTTATAAATGCCTGCTATTTTCATAACAGTTACACACGAAGAAACACTGTAATTGGTAAAAAGTAATGTCTATTAACATACTAAAAATGAAGTGAGCATGTCTATCTAATTTATACAAATTAATATTTGATAACTGCCATCCAGTAGAATTTTGAAGCAACATGTGCAGAGTGTAATGCAGTCACTTCCTTATTGCAGTAGTCTTTTTCTTATGTCATATTAGCTCACTGGGAAAATAATATACATTTCATATTTAACTTTACTTTATTATTGGGTAACAAATAAAGTTATGATGCCCAATGGTCTAAATAAAATAAAAATGAAGAATGGGTTGGGGATTAACCAGTAGACTAACCACATGTTCCCCTGGCAAAAAACATACACATGCATGAGTGTCCTCACACGCACACACACATTTAGATTCAGTTGTACAGTTATATAATATTTGAAGTACCTGGGAATTAATTAAAGTTATGAAAATTTTACAAAGTGTTTATAACCCTTTGAAATCATGTTTTTCATGTCTTTTTACACAAAACTATTTTTGATTTTTGCGCATTATTATAATTCATACCAGGAAAATGAATCAGCAGAAAACATTATGCTTTTTCATATCACAAGGAAATATTTAATGTAGACATAATAAAATATGAAAACATCAGTTGCTAATTATTTATGTAGTTAAGAATATTCTGCTGACTTATTAAGTTAGTTTGCTCATATTGTTTAGATTTGCTGATATAAACATTGATGTTGATAAGAAAACGCTAAGATAAGCAGTGGTTTTATGTCTAGTGAGTCAGCACAAGCATGCAAGTGATTTCCATAGATAAAATGTTCTGTCTCATATATCTTTCTCCTTGTCCCTACTCACTTTTTTCTGGAGCAAGGAATACAACTAGGTGGATGATTAATAGCATGCCAGTTGGTTACTCCTTATTTAATCATTTACTGAAATTGATTGTGCAATTATTTAATTGTGTTTTTGCATCACGTAATCCAGGAACATTTTAACTCGCACTCTTTAGTTTTAACCAAACATAATTTCAACATAGATGAAATAATATGTATTTAATTTTAGTTTAATGAAAAGCATTCACTGTTCCTTTTAATACTGTTTCCTGTTGCTATACCACATCCACAGTTTATTGAAATATTATTACTATAAAATACAAAAATTCTTATAAATAAAACATATTCCTTTTAATACATGATTTAACCTTCAGCAAGTTGAAAGTTAGTTAACCGTTTTAAATGAAAGTTAGTTGAAATATAAGTCTCTGTGACCAATCTAAAGGCTTTTTCCTGAGAATGTAGGTCTGTATAAGGTTTCTGATTTCTGATCTGCAGTGGAAAAGCACAGTTATTTTGCTATCCAAACCAATGGGTTTGATTTCATTTTACACAGGAACTGTACCAGTTTTCCAAAAATGCCATTATAGTATCCACATTATGTACTACCTACAAATTGTGTTAATGCATGTGTGTGTGAGAGAGAGAGAGAGAGAGAGAGCACGTGCATGTTTTTTGGCCAGGGGAACATGTGGTTAGTCCTTTTTGGTTAATCCCCAACCAGTTCTCTATTTTTAGAGTTGATGACTACTGGAGCCAAATGACAACAGAGCTGTAACAAGTGAATGATATTATTATAATGATTGCATGGATCATGAATTGAACACTGGAGAAATCGATACAGGTTTTATTAACATTTATATGAAACAAAAAAAAATCTGGCTGTCGTGGGACTGCCGACAGAAGTGTTAACTTAAAAATACCATTTCAAATTAAATGAAAAGTACATCATTTCAAAAAGATAATTTATTAAAAAATTACCGTTAAAAATTACGTTCCAACTTAAGAAAATAATTACTAAATGTTTAAACATTTACGTACAATGCATATTAGACGTACCTTTCATTCAACAAATACTTTTTTTGTTACATTGAAGTCCTTGTAGCAGGAGGAATGGTAACCAATAATTTCATCGTCATAACTTTCCGGAAATATAACGTCGCTGTATTTATGACGTGATTTCAAGTAAAGTTTACATGAATTCCAGATGTCCGGAGTAAATTTTTTAATTTTTTCCCTTTTTTCTCTAAACCCAGGTTTATCTACTAAAGAATTGCACAAAAAGCACTCCATAATTTCCTTTTATTAGCCGCACGTGGTAGAAAATTATCAACCTTGAAGATGGGGCATATATAACATCTCGAAATGTCTCTAAAATAAACAGTTGAACGTTTGATAAACAAAAGTACAAGTTGACCCGAAAATTCCAAACACAGGGATAAAGATTTGAGGAAATAAACAGAAACTAACAAATCAGTGGAAATAAAATCAAGCAAATTAATAATTCCGAGAGAGACAAACAATAATAAAACATACAAGATACAGACGAGATACCAAAACTACGAAATAATAGCCAACTAATACACAGAACAAAAATAACAGAAGTTGGACTAAAGAACAACACACACAATTAACTAATTGAACGATGAATACAAATACAACGACTAAAGACAGTACTAATATCCCGTAAATGACAAAAAGACGAAAAAATGACGTTTATGTAAAATAAAATAACTATAAGTTAGGTAGGCCTAAGTAGTAAATAAGGTTAAACATTGTACAAATAGCTTTTATAAATATCGAATCTATGAGCGAGAAAGACGAAAACGCGCGTGGGATCGAACACGCGATGTTACATTTGACCGCGCACAAAATTCAAACTTTAAATTAATAAACCTTAAAAAGTGCGTAAATTAACGGAAAAGTGCGAAATAAATACCTAATAGTGCGTATAAATACGGAATAAAAAATATTACTAAAAAACAAAGAGTGATATATGAAACATGAACGTGTAAACAGAGAGGGGGAAATTGTTACGGATTCTCGTCGCATTCCTTTCTGATGACGTCACATTCTACGGATTCACTCCCGTGTAAATTTTTTCCCTCTCCTCTGCTATAAGAAGTTAACACTTCAATAACACAGTGGCTGAGAATGTGCAGCATCAGCTAAATGTTACCAGGCACTATGACAACATTGTCACCTTGCTTATTTACACTATGTAATAGTTATCACATTGGCTATAATTGTTATTTATGTCCATAGGAATAATAACATTAATGATCTAACCTAAGTGAATCACTTCACAGTACAGTAAGCATATGCACTTGTCCTTTTTTTTTTAAGTACCAACATATCCCCATAATAATTTAATAATAAATATGGAAAAGTTAGTGACAGAAATTCATGTCCTGACCGACCCCATTGTTAGTCAAAATACGAGAATATGAGCACATATTTTTGGACAAAAATAAATACTTTTTACACATTATAAGATATGTGAGCTTTCATGTGTATATTGTAATTTACTGGAAATAAGTGTTAACAAGTGTAGAGCAGTTGCTGATAACTTCCTGTTGCATGGAATGTTACATAATGAAAGTAATTATTAATAGTACAATTACAATTATTACAATCACTTTCTGCTACAGTCCGTTTCTTGATGTATATAATACTTTAACATTTATACTAAATTTACCTCAAGATGTTTTTTGAAACATCTTGAGGTAAATTTAGTATAAATGTTAAAGTATAAAATTATTAGTATTACAATATTATAAAATTAAATAATAATATAAATTTAAAAACAGTATTGTATTTTTTTCACTTTCTCATACGTAAGTTTCTACAGACAAGTACTGTATTTTCATATGTGCCCTCGTATATAACACTAGCACTTTATTTTTAGAACCTAAAAAATTTTTTTTAAATCATTTTTAAAATAGTGTTAACTACATCTATATAAGTAGGAAAACTTTAATAAGTTTTTTCTAATTTGTTCTCTTTTTTGTTATACTAGCTTTATTTATTATTTTATTACAAGTAAAAACAATGTATACTTGCTACAAGTTTTTAGTTACAGAATAACAAACACAAGTGCAGATTACTCACAATCAGGTGAATCAGTCTGGGTTTTACTACTTAAGGAAAGGTTCTGTGAAGACTATATGTTTAAGTTCTTGTTGAATATATTCTGCAGCTTTACATCAGAAAGTTCATTTCTTTAAAGAATGCATTTTAACTTCTTTTTCTTTGTGCCAGTCGATAATACATAGTTCTGCCACATTTTCGACCTGCTGCTCTATTTCCCACTATCTCTGCTTCTTTTCTAATTTTAACATCTTTCCAGTAGTAGACAGACTTAATCTTCTTCGATGCCATTATAAAATGAAACTGTAGCTTTTTAAATTAAAATTACAGATATAAAAACAAAACAAAAATGAAAATGAGAATAAACATGTTAAAACTAGTACAGAATAAACTAAATCAATAAAATGTTAGATAGACAGTGATGTGTAACTGTACAATACTTGACAATACACAGACATGGTTTGTGTCCACCTGACATATATGTAGTCATAACTGAAGGAAAGGGAAATAGCCATAGTATGAGGTCAATGCAATGCAGATGAAGAATAGCCACATTGTACAACACAGACTGCGGTCAGTTGCAACCTAATCTTACAAAACCTGGTGACTGATAGGGGAAATTTGAGCCCGGTTAGTTGTGACTAAGGTGAAAATTTGAACCTAGTCAATTGTGATCCGACAATCGAAAACATCATTCTATCAGCTACAGACACAGACTGCGTTTATCAAAGGCGTGAAGAGATGAAGGCTCATGCGTGGAATGGTAATGTGTACAGCTGTTTTCAATGTTTAAATAATGTTGCAACCAGTCAACTTTCTCTGTGCATATTCATACTATACATATTGAACCCATATGTGACAAACCTCGGTGCTCGCTTCGCTTGTCCTACATAGACATTAAAATGGTAGCCTTCATTAGCCTATCAATTTGCAGGTTACTAAAATCATCACTCATGTGTTACAACATCGAAACATTAGATCAATGCTTGCCCCTATAAGAAGCTGTTTCTGCTCACTTCACTTGTAGTGATATGCAAGAGGATATCACATGGGGATCCACCACAGAACAAAACTTGTAATCACCAATACCAACATTAACATATTTTGTCACACCATTACACCATGACTCAATAATTGCTAGGACATCTCATTCACAATATCTCTACTGATCATTGTAACATGAATATTACAACTACTTTCCCATTGTACTCTAACTTTATAAACCTTCATGTTACTTGTAGACAGAGGAACCAACCTAAACTAGGAAGAACCTACCTAACCTAACCTAACCTAACAAAAATATTGGAAGAAAGAGGTGACTCGCACAAATAAAAAAGTTACAGAATTGAAATCTTATCAAAGTTTTGAACAGGAATGTTTCTACTAGATGCAACCAAGTGAAAGTGCAGGGTGCAATTGATATGAACAGATAAAAAGTAATTTTGTTGCAGCTTACCAATCCTGACTCTCATACCCTATTTTTATGAAGTATTTTCAAATAAAAATAGTATTCATGATGGTAATGATAATACAGTATTTTATATTAACTGTTACTGAATGTCTTGATAATTTGTACATTGTATAAAATATTGTTATTATAGCTAGAAAACAAAATGAGGGAAAGTGTTGCTCCTGCATTGGCAAATGGAAATAAGAGAGGTTCACCGTCATCTGGTGAAACTAGCAGTATTATCAATGGTGATGATGTCAGTGGTCTGGAGACTGAGAATCAAATGTTGCGCAATGAAGTCAGAAGTCTGAATAATGAAATGTCACTTTTACTACACCGTACCAAAGCTGCCGAAAGAGGTAAAATACAATCATTTATGAGGGAGTGGGATCATCAACAGCCTAATTGTTACTTAATGTTTCTTGGGAGGACTATCTGTTTTACCCTTTTGAGTTAATGAAAATGTTGTGTATACAAACAAATTGGGTGATCACAGATTAATTATTTTTGTTGCTTTTAGTATATTTTATAATAGCCCATATGATACATCTCTAAAAGAGTTTGAGATGGATTTTTTTATCTTACTTCACTTCACAGCTGAAAATGTTCACCTATCCCAATTGTTATGGGATTAAGTGGCAGTCACTAAGTTTCCTGAAACCTAAGGTGCTGTTTTTTGCTGATTCAGTTATGTATATAATTTCTAACTGTGTGACCTGTGTTTAAAATAGCTGACTACTGAATAGTTTGAAATAGACGTCTATCAGATAAGTGACTTAAGCATGTAGTAATGTTGTTATTACACCTTTTGCTCCTATGACTGTGGAAACTATCTGTGTTTCTACCTTTCGCCTCCTTCTGTATGATATTATAATCAGATAGTGTAGTTTATATCTATTAGTAGATATAATCTGGTTAGTAGGATCACCAGGTTTTATTCTGGTGATCCTTTACAACTATATTTGGTTTATTATAGTTAAGCTCTCTCCATTTGTATTTACATATTCCATCGAGTTTTTGTGTGATATTTTTCTTCAACAGTTTATGTTTATGATTGCGCCAGTAGTTATTCATGATTTCTATATCATACTATTCACATATATTGCAAAGTATCACTTTAACAATTGCTTCATGACATTCTGTGTATTCTATGGAAACAAGGACAGAACACCCACTTATTAGATAAATGGTTTCAGATTGATTCTAGCATAATCTGCATTTAATTTTTTGTTGGGTCTTTAGTAATTTGGCTTTGTAATAATTAGTACGAACTGCGTGATCTTGACTTGCAGCTACTTAATGATTTTGTTTCCCCTTTCACATCTCCCTTAGTAAGCCATTGGTTTTGCAAGTTTTTTGTTTATATATTCTGTTGTATCTCTCTTGCATACTGTTTGTTTGTATAATGGTTTTTGTGTCCAGTCGCTTTTTCCATTGTCTTGTAATTTCTTTTTAATTTGTTGCTTGTTCTTTTATCTCCGTTACTTTGATTGTTGTTTCTAAATTCATTGTATTCTCTATATTTATAATTCTTTCACCTCACACTATATTGATTCCTGAATACCTCTTTTCTGATCATTCATTGCCACTATTTTTATATGTTCATCTTCAGTATACTTCAAGTATGCAGATGGTGCTGCTAACATAATCTGAATCATGTATTAATCCTATTTGTGTTAAACCACTTCCTCCATCTGACTGCAGTAAGAATCATCAATGGATATCACCTCTTGGGTGTAATAAACCATTCATGGTAATAAAATTGTTCTAAGGCTTTCACGGCCGGTGTCAGTATATTAGAAGCTGTTTGGCCATGGTCTACGGTTTACAGACAAACCAAACGTTTCGACAGCAGCAACATTACAGACAAACGTTTGGTTTGTCTGTAAACCGTAGACCACAGCCAAACAGCCCGGTAAACACTTCTAATACAACATTCATTGTAATTTTTTAGTTTTCATATCTGTTTTTCTTAATCCTCTTCTCCATTCAATTATACCTATGATATATTCTATTACTGGTGCCACTACTGTTCTTATAGCTGTAAAATTTATTTTTTCGTGATAGTTGTGTTTGTAATCCTTTTTTCATGTTTCTGTTTTTTGTCTGTTGTTCTTTACTTTTACTTATTCTTCTATGACTAGATATGTTTAGCATTCTCCTGTGTCATTTTTTGTATTCACTTCCAGATTTCTTGTAGCAGCAATTTTATCTCATCTAAATGATGCATTTGCAGACTTTTCTAGATAAATTAAATGATATATTTCTTCCTTCAGTTATTTAACTGATATCAGTATCTGATGTAACTCATTTAGTTTTCTAATAGTGGAAATAATGATATACAGAATAGTAACAGTGAGAGACTGTCCCCTTAGAAAATTCCACTTTAATTTTCTCATTTTTAATCTCAGGGTTTCTTTGTTATAAGTGTTAAATCAATTATCTATTTTTGATAGTTGTTTTTAGGAAGTTTAGTTGTATTTTTGTATTTTATAAATTTTAAGGACTTCAATTAACCAAGAATGGGGAACACTATCAAAGGCTTTCTTGTCTATCCAACGCAAACTTAAGATTATTGAAGTCTTTTTTAACAGTTTTCTATTATTGCCTTGTTTGTCAGTAGTTACTTCTTCATCAGATGTTTGTATAGTCTCTTTAATATCTTGTTATATCTTATATATATTTGTTAAATCTTGTACGTCACTGGGAAACAGGTTATAGGGCTGGGTCTGCCATGTTTTTCATTTTTCAGTGTTAGAAATATTGTCACCGGACAAAAGGCTTGTCACAAGACAAATGGTGCCAATCGTACAACTCTTTGTTATTTTGGTGACCCTAAAAATTGCTGTGTGGCGAAAACGCTGTGATGTTTGTTCCACCCGAGCTGCGCTGAGATGGTCGGCGGCTCCACCCGCTGTTCATGGCGTACTGCAGTCCTCCTCTTCTTTCGGCATCGGTGTGTAGAGTCCGCTGCCAGCGCAGCAAAGTCCATCACTGGTGCAGTACAGGGCGAAGAACGTCCGTTCTACTCTTCGGCTGTTCCTTCCGGCTGGCTTCACATCGATGTCGTCCGATAGAGGAGAAGAGATGAGGTGCGTCCGATGGAGTGCGCCAAAAATTCTACCAGCGCTCTTTTTATGCCCTGACCGGGATCCCTGATTGGCTCGCTCCGTATTCGTCAGGTGTCATGCGCCACCAGGTGTTCGTGGTGCTGGCACCGAAGAGCAGACGTTTTTGCTGCCATCACAATATATTGCCTTTGATCAACCTTCCTAGTGTTTCTTGTTTATTTAAGTTATTGTTATATACAACTGCTAGACATTTATGGACTGATTTGAAACATTTTAGAAAGTAGTTTGATATTCCATCAATTCCTGGAGCCTTCCAACTAGAGATCGCATTTATGGTCTAGTTTACTTCTTCTGTGATGCCTGTACAATTAATTCCCCCTTATGTCTTCATTTTGACATATTGTTTTCTATCTCCACCCTGCTCTTTTCTCACATATCCTTCTTTCCTCTTTCTCATATACTCTTCCAGTATTCTACAAGTACTTTTTTTGGGCGGGTTTGGTATTTGTACGTTTATAAATTTGCCAAGAACTTCTGAGAATACCTTAGTTTGTTGAGACTAGTTTGTCATGATTTTTTCTTTGACATACAGTATTACTGGTTTACATAAGTTCTGCAACTGCATACATTTATTCATTTTTGCAATAAAACACCAGTTATTATACAGGGTCCGCCAGTGAAGCGGGAAATTTTGAAAGTCCAATAGTTCATTTTCTGCTCACGAGAGGGCGTGGAGGTTTTCGATTGTTGTTTTACATTTAATGCCATTTGTTAAACATGGAGCAGTGGTCCGGTGCACAGCGTGCTTTCTGTGTAAAATCGTTTTACAAGAATGGTGACTGTGTGACTTATGTACAACGATTGTTTCGTAATCATTTCAATATTCCACGAAATGGAAGAGTGCCGTCCGCTCATGCAATTATGTCATGGGTGAAAAAGTTTGAAGAAACTGGTTCCACATTAAACTTAAAGCATAGAGGAACAACAAGGTCTGTAAGAAAAGAGGAAAACATTGAAAGAGTTCGAGTAGCATTGACGCGTAGTCCACAACGTTCCGCAATGAAACATGCATCCGCACTAAACATTAGTGACACATCGTTACGACGAATTTTGCATAAAGACTTATCTTTTCATCCTTACAAAATTCGAGTAATCCAGGAGTTGAAAGATGGCGATATGCTGGCTCGCAGGATTTTCAGCGAAGAAATATTGCGACGTGTAAATGATAATGAAAACTTTATTCACCGCATGTTTATGTCAGATGAAGCACATTTTCATTTGAATGGATATGTAAACAAACAAAATAGTCGATATTGGAATGATGAAAACCCAGGTGAGTTGCATGAAAAGCCATTGCATAGCCCGAAAGTTACGGTGTGGTATGCAGTTTCATCATCTGGCATTATTGGGCCATATTTTTTCCAAGACGATAGAGGAAACACCACAACTGTCAATGCAGACCGCTACACGCACATGGTCGGAACATTTTTGATGCAACAGCTCCCTATGTTTCCGGAAATTAAGTTTTTCCAGCAGGATGGGGACACAAGTCATACTGCTCGTGTGTCCATGGCTGCTTTAAGAGAACTCTTCCCGGACGGACTCATATCCAGATATGGCGACATCTTGTGGCCTGCAAGATCCCCAGATTTGTCCACATGCGACTTTTTCTTTGGAGATTTCTGAAGAGCAGGGTGTACATTGATAGACCGCACACCATACCGGAATTAAAAACGAATATCAGACAAGAAATTGCACGGATTCAACCTGACCTGCTTCGTCGAGTGATGGAAAATTTTCGGTCAAGATTAGAAGAATGTTTACACAGAAATGGCTCTCACTTGAGCGGCGTTGTTTTTAAAAAGTAAAATAATGGCATACTTTACTCAACTCAAATCTGTAAAAAAAAAATTCTGATAATAAATGTTTCATGAAAAAATTGGGTACTTTTAATTTTCCCGCTTCACTGGCGGACCCTGTATTAGGTGTTTTCTTCCACAAGATTAAATCTATAACTTTATTGATATGTCACACTTCTTGTTTTTTCTTCATAGTTGTTTTTAATTTTCTTAATGATTGTCTTCTTACCATCTCTGTAGGATTTATAATGCTGTTAAAATTCTTTCAGAAATCTCATTCTTTCTTCTTATTCCTCTTCTTCATCATCTTATTTTTTTGATCATCTTCAATTTCTATTTGTTTTCCTTCTCATTCTTGTTTTTTTATTGTTTCTTTCTTCGGATAATCTTGCATATTAGCTCTAATCTCCTCTAAATATCCTTGATCAATTTCTTTTATTTTTCAATAAACCTTCTTTGATTTGCCAGTTTTAGTGGGTTCAGCCCAGGCTTTGTTTGCAATTCCATCCCTTTTGTAATTTGTAAGTAAGTTGCTGGTGTTTTAGTTCCTGTAGTAGCTACTATGTAAAAATAACACTACATAAATTCGGTATACTCTTCATGGATTTACCAAGTTCTCGTGTTTCTTTGTGTTTCCCTTACAGCAAATGGGCCTGGTCTTATACGAGGGTGGTCTGAAAAGTTCTCGGCCTAACAATGAAAAAAAATTTATAATTTCAAAATGGTTTTTATTTTTCAACATAATCTCACTTAAAACTAATACACTTGTTCCAGCGATGCTCTAACGATGCCATTATCCCATCTCTGTAGTTATTCTCTGGAAGGACCGCAAAATACCCCTGTGCAGCTGCAACCACCTCTTCATTAGAAGAAAATCGCTCTCCTGCGAGGAAGTGCTTGAGTTTCGGAAAGAGATGAAAGTCAGAGGGAGCCAGATCTGGAGAATAGGGTGGATGCTCCAGAAATTCATAGTGCAGATCTCTCAGTTTTCCCATTGCCAAAACACTTTTGTGGGCGGGTGCATTGTCATGATGAAAGATGATTTTTTTTTCTCCAAACCGGGTCTTTTCTCACGAATCTTTTTGTCTAGTTTGGTTAAAAGATTAGAATAATATTCTACGGTCATTGTTCTACCCTTTTCGAGGTAATCGATTAACAAAATGACTTTAGCATCCCGAAACACCGATGCCATGACCTTTCTAGCTGATGGGACCGATTTTGCTTTCTTTGGCGCTGACCAGCCAGCTTCTGTCCACTGTTTTGATTGCTGTTTAGATTCTGGTGTGTAATGGTGAATCCACATTTCATCCATAGTAATAAACCGACACACAAAATTAGTTTTATTGTTGTAAAAACGCTCCAAGCACTGTTCACAGATTTTCGTGTGAATGCGTTTTTGATCTGCTGTGAGCATGTGCGGCACCCGTCTTGCGCAAAGCTTTTTCATATGCAATTCTTCATGCAAAACATAACCTTCAGCGTTCTTTCAAAATGCCCACAGCCTCAGCAATTTCACACACTTTAATCTGTCGGTCATCCAATATTAAATCGTGTATTTTTTCGATGATTTCTGATGTTGTTGCACTTTTTTGGCGTCCCTCACGTGGATCAACTTCAAGGCTGGTACGGCCACATTTAAACTCGGCAGCCCATTTCTTAATTGTCAAAAATGAAGGAGAAGATTCCCCATAAACTTTTGTGAACTTCGAATGAATTTCATTCGGCATCAAACCTTTTTTTACAAAAAATTTTATCACTGCACGATATTCAATTTTATCCATTGTACAAAATATACACAATTACGCTACTTCAAATAGCTGTATACAAAAAACCACGTGATAGACTGACTCCCAATTTCACATGAATTGTTGCGACAGGCATACCAACCTTAGAAAAAAAAATCTTGCTCATAGAGTTGATGTCTATGATCGAGGCCGAGAACTTTTCAGACCACCCTCGTATATCTTCTATAAGACGTAGAATATTTAAATTAATTGTGTGTGGTTACCAATCTTTCTTATTAGCTCTTCTGTTAGATTAACTTCTTGTGAGGCTGTCACTTCTTAATTGACAGGGGCCTGCCTTTTTAACCTCCTGCCAACAGTGTCCCGCATGATGTCATGTTCAGCCCCGACTCCAGACGTGGCATGACCATTATTGTTGTTGTTATATGACCATGTATGCAACTGGGTTTCACTATAATATCACACTTCTGTATTTATTATTGTAAGGAAAGTAGATCCCAGGACTGCCTGTATAATCTGGAGTTATGAAAAAACACCAATAAACCTGTTAAAATTAAAGCAACACACAGCTGGTTATGATAAACATTAAACACCTGTTAAACATGTTGGTAACTGGTTACATACAGTTTCCATTATGTTTTCATGTATCTTTCTTATGTTTGTAATTACCTAGTTCATTTGTTTTTAGTCACAAAATGTACATAAGTTACATTAGTGTTTGATTTTATATTCGAGTCAGTGTGTGGATATGTTTATGGGTTAATAAGTCCGCTGTGTTATGTGCTTTGAGATCATTATTTTCCCCTTTTAATTAACTTAATAATAAGGTGAGGAAAGCACAATGTTAACATGCATGTTTTTTTTTACATTTACATCATGAAATATGAAATGTATAAGTAACAGAAAAATATATATAATTCAATTCCAAACTATACGAGTGTGAACTTTCAGCTTTATGAAAAATCATCAAACTAACAGAACCAAAGTAACCTTTCCATAATGTTATACAAAAAAAGGTTTTTTTTTAAACATTTCAAATTGTCTGATTTGTGCAACTAGTGCATAATTTTTGTATTATAAATGTAAAAATGAGCTGAAGATGTGTACAAAAATAAATAAAAACATTATATACCATACATACTTTTGTTTTGGTATTAGTAGACTCATTTGTTATGCTTAGTTTATTGAATTTTAAATTTTGAATCGTGTATGACCTGAGCCATGCTCCACTATCATGAACTACGGAATGTGTTCGTAAACTGTTTTTTTTTTCTGTTACTATTTTAGACAGATTTCTTATACGTTCTACACATTTTGGTATGACAATAAAATATATTGACAACAAACATAGCAGTTTATGCAAAGCATAGATTTTCAAGTCATATTCAATAGCATTTGTGCCCGTTTATATGGAAGTAAATAATTTATCAAGAAAAATAAAGTATATGTACATATTTACCTTACATACCTTGTGTGTGTGTGTGTGTGTGTGTGTGTGTGTGTGTGTGTGTGTGTGTGTGTGTGTGTGTGTGTGTGTGTGTGTGTGTGTGTGTGTGTGTGTGTGTGTGTGTGTGTGTGTGTGTGTGTGTGTGTGATTAGTTGTGGCATTTTCCGCCGACCCGAGACCGTACTGTGGCAACCTCAGTATTAGTGGCAACGTAAAACGCGTGCCACTAATAAAAGTTATATTTTCGCCTAAATTAAAATATTTTTTTGTAACCTATGTATTCGTAAGAGTATAAAACCACTCCTACTGTAACCTAGATGTAACGTTTCGGCATTTCAGCATTTTTTCTAGCTTTTACGGCTACTGTTCCACAAAGTAGGAAAATGCATGGTTGTGTGAGTGTATGCAATCCACCGCATCTGTGGCACGCACACGCCGCTGTACTCATACGAACCTAGCGTGCATTCTTGTCATCATATAATTGCAATGTCAAGGTCTCCAGACAGATTATACAACGTTGCCACGCTGAAATTTGCAAAATTAGCGGGAAACTAAATCTAAACTGTCCGCTGTGTGCCATATGAGTGACGCGGAGTGCTTTGAGTAGTGTGGCTGTAACGAAGGTGCATTACAGCGTTCTTGGATTAGAGCCTTCTTGGATTACAGCGCTTTAACCCAATAATCCAAATGGAATCAAGTTCCATTTTACAATAAAAGTAACTGTAATTTTTGCTAGACACATTATATTTAAGGTTGCATTTATAAACTTGTGTAACCGCCTTAACGTACTTTATATGAAGTATATAAAACAATAAGCTAGAATTAGTGCCGCAAATATATTACATTTGTTACGTAGACAATAAACACATATGAAATTAGGTGTAATATACATTTTATATAAACCATTTCCGTGCAGGTGTGAAAATCAATTGTTCACCCACATGTCAATAACCTACCAACCTAAAATTTTTCAACTCACACGTTGCGGATGACAATATCCGCTTATGGTATTTTAGGATATACCAATGTTAACAGGGAAAAATAAAATGCAAGTAAATTTTAGAAACAAATCTTTAAAAGCGCGGTGACTGTACAACCCAGTGACAGGAAGCCTGCAGGTAAGGACTAAGAGAAGACAAAAGTGTGGAACTACCGTTATGGAGACAACCAATGGACAAAGAAAATTTTGTGTCGAGTACAGTGAAAGACAACAAAATATGATATATAACTTCTCATCCTTAACACTTTTAGCTAATCCCGTGACAAAAAAATAGACAAAAATTAATTTTGGTATTCTTCTAAAGAGATTATCTAAACATCACTCGGATACAAACATCAGATAAACATATCTTTACTCATGTAGTTAAGTACTTTATTAGCTTTGAAACAAACCAATTGAACTATGGAATCGTTTATGCACTATTACAATTGTTTATTTTTCCACACATTTTAGTACATGGAATTTTAATACATCATTTTACACAAAAATGATATACATGAAAGGCAGAATATGGTATATAAACTTATAAAACACATGAATAAAAACAAGAGATGCTGCGGATATTAACGTTATAAAAGACAAAAGTTATATCTCTTTTCAAAAAAGGAAACAAAAATGATGTATCTATTATTATAAAGGCATAAGTCTCTCCAATGGGAGTTACAAAATATGTAGTAGACCCCTTAATCAACGGCTGCAAACTATTTCCGATAACATATTATTAGAAGTACAGTTGGGCTTTAGAAAAGGACGTTCATGCATTGACGTGTATATATACTAAAGCAAAACATTGAAAACGTCGGCAATTCAATTTAGAAACACATATAGCTTTTATAGATTATGGAAAAAGCCTTTGATAGAGTTAAAACTTTATGGGGATTTCTATAAGCCAGATGTATTTTGAGACACTCATTGATGCAATTAGGAGCCTATAGGCCTACTTGAACAATAGTACAGTATTGCAAAAGGATCAGTGTCACACTGTCAAGAGAAATTGCGACGAATTAAGGTGTTTAGTACGTATAATGAAAATAACAATTACCATAATCATAATAACAGTAAACGTCGCAGTCTATCACAGCCTACTTCTAACTCTTCGCTGACACTTTCTTAATTCGCTCTCTGGGTATCAAGGTCCAAGAAAATTTCATTCATGACAATTTCTTTTGAGACCCTGTTGTTTAATACAGCACTAGTGTTCTGGAAAGTATAGCAAACAACCTTTGTTTACAATGTACAGTAAATTATTGAGGACAGCAACAACGAGATGCTTAGTATACGCATTCCATTGTGATGTCGACAGGAACAAGATAAAACTTACATATTAGCATAGTCGTCTCGGTAAAACAGTGGACAGCGTTATTCAAAGAAACGTTATCAGTCTCATTTTTTGCCACACGCTCGTTCGTTATCTCATCTTTCTTCTAAGCGTGCCCATACCAGAGCGATAGAATTTAACTTACAGCTGTAGTCGGCGGGAGCAGTCTTAGGACGTCATGTCCGTACTTTTGTGCTATTTCATCAATAAGAAATTCTCTCTTTAATATTAGAATCTTTGATAATTTTGTAGTAACGCTGGAAAGAGTGAGAGAGTGTGTGTGTGAGAGAGAGAGAGAGAGAGAGAGAGAGAGAGAGAGAGAGAGAGAGAGAGAGAGAGAGAGAGAGAGAGAGAGAGAGAGAGAGAGAGAGAGAGAAGGAAAGAAATAAAATGTGTGTTTGTGTCAGTTTCATAAAATAATGGCTTTCCCGGGCAAATATTTTAATTACGGTACGTTATTACACAAAATGAAAATTACGTGCACACACCACACAAACCTCGCTCAGTCAGAAGGTTAATATTTGGAAGCATTTGTTGTCACAATGTGCTCTTAATTGCGTAGCACTTTTCGAACCTGCCTTTGTACACTAATCAGATTCCTCTGTTAGTAAGATGAGATTGGTGTTTCAAATCCACAGTTATCGCTTATCGTTTTCAATGAAACCGACCAATTCATGTGCAGAAACATCGCAACAACGTAACTACACTGACGTCAGATTAAAAAAATTATTTACCATTTATAACAGTTGCTTTAATGCCGACTGTCATTTGTTTTTTAAACGGGGAGTGTAATGGATGGTACTAACCCGGCATTACCGTTAATCTCTGTTCTATTAACAGGAAGAAAGCTAAAAATGAACTAAAACAAAGGAACTATGCAGTAACATATACGAGAAAAATTATACAATGTTTTAAAAATACGGAGTAGATGTAGCAATTAAAAATGTGAAAGAGTATTTGATAAGATAAGGAATAAAAACATAGAAAAATGCCAATCTTACAAAGAAGTGGAGTTTTTTTTAATATAAAATGCAAAAAAATGTAACAAAGTGTACCTAAGCGAGACAGGACGGAAATTTGAATGCAGGTTGTCTAACCATAAACGAGGAGACAGTAATAGAACAACAAATTCTTTATATGCAAGACATTTTTAAAAAGAGAATCACAAATTTCTTAATCCCCTTGAAAACTATGAGATTTCAAAAGTAGTTAATAATACAGCTGAAAGACGACACTTGATAGGAGGAGAGGGGAAACACAAGTACAAAACAATATACTAAAACACGAAACGTACTGCAGAGCCTTTGACCACAGACATCACTGCACAAAGAATCATACCACTGTGGCAAAACACAAACAGTCGCATAGACTTCAAAAAGGCTCTGGAATTTGGACATCATAAATATGTCAGACTACTATAGATATACAACATTAGCAGTGACAGGCGTAACAAGAGAGTAACGCCTGCTACCGCAGGTAATTAACTTTTACCGTAAGGGGCTGGAAAGTTTTGGCCAACCACGTGTTTCTGTCTGTAACAAGTGAGTCTAAGAATTTCTTTATTTAGGCTATTATTGACACAGTTTCCTCTGTGCAACAATAAGTCTCTTCTGAGCAGCAATTGGTGTCAATTCTTTCTCGCAAAATAATGCAGTGGACCAGAATACCCGCACCACTGACATTAGGCAACGCCAAGGTCACACGCAATACACAGCTAACGGACTACACTTCATACGCAAATTTTTGTTTCGAATCTTAGTTGATTGCTCTATAAAGTGGATTGCACTGCCCCATCACTTGTTTCCCTTATCCTATATGATTTTGTATTTCTGCTACACGTGTGCTGTCGTTTGTAACCATGCAAATGAAGAGCTTTTCATCTTTGATAGTATTCCATGTTGCGACAGGTGCGTCGCTAACGTTCCAAAGCTGAACAAATAAATAAAACTGTCCTTCAAGTAGAACTTAAATAAAGCGGGTGATATAGCACAACCTTGTCACAATTCCTTAGTGACTGAAGGTTCATCAGATAGTCTTGACCCTATCTTTGTGGTGCATAGTAATGTTGGTGTATAGCGCTTCCACAGCATAGAGCTTCCAGATCGCTTTACAGCTCTTCTTTGGGTCTATGCCTGTACCCATTAATTTTTTGAAGAATTCTTCGTTCAATTTTAAGAAGAGGTTCCAAGTTTTGAAAGCACTTTGTTTCCACTCCATACATGATCACCGGCCTGGTCACAATGCTATAATGGCGGACTTTTACACTTCTAGAAAGGTTTTGCTTTCCGTTTATATTATTAATAATAATAACAACATTTTTACAAGAATATACTTTTTTATTTTTTTGTGAATTACTATGATTTGTTAGTATTCAACTATCATCATCTGATATAAAGTTATATATAATATTTTATATCACTATCAATATAATTTTATATCTGATTATGTTAGTTGAATACTATCAGAACACTGTAATTCACAAAATAATAAAAAAAAATATTCTTGTAAAAAATTTTGTTATTATTAATAATAATATAAAACAGTAAATAATAGACATTAAATTGCCCAAAAATGCTATCTGTTCTAAAATCTTTATAAGACAGGTCCACTTATACTGTTAAATACTTTGCCTATGTCTGTAAAAATCTAAGTGGGTCTTAAATTTATGCTAAGTTTACAACCTTTTCTCCATTACTTATTATGACATAAAAATTGCGTTTGTAGAATATTTTTATTTCTTAAAGCCAGTCTGATTACTAATATGAAAACATACGAAACTTATTTTAATCTTCTAGCCTATTTACTATTTTAGTATAAAGTTTGTGTTACGTTTGTAGATGGAAGACTGATTCCTCTACAATATTGGTTTCATTGGATCCTTATTTTGTACAATCAAAACAGTAATCCATAGAAATTTTTTGTGTGGATTTCTTGTGTTCAGTAGTACATATTGATAAAATGGAGTATTAATATAGAACTAGTTTCTTATACTTCAACAGCTTCAAATTGATATCGCTTAAACAAGGAGCACTATGATTTTTTTGTGTCATCTACAGGCATCAACTCTTCCAAATTAACACTATGTAAACATACTAGATACATTTTGCTTTGTTAAAACTCTCTTCATATCCGTTATGTCAGCGTTGAGTCTAAGGATTTTATCATTCTTTCTCGTATATACGTGTACTTAAATGTTACTCTCGCCTTCACATCTGTGATAATTTTCTTCATTACACTATGGATAGCTGACTGATGACTATGAATGTAGACCTAATTTTCAGAAGTTACAAAAGACCTCTTCTTTGTCTTTGCCTCTTCTTTGTGTTTCAACCTAAGAATTTTGTTTGCAGCAGTTATGGGTTTGTTATATATTCGATATATTTGCTGCCTCTTCTTTCACATTCGTAAGCTTTAAACTTGTTTACTTTGATCTTAGTTACTACACTTAAAATTTCTTAATAGCGATTATAATTTTAAAGGTAGAATTTGTTTCGACTTTAAAGGAGAATAAATTATCAAGATAAGCCTGTGAATAAGTTGCTGAAGGTAGCCAATCAACGTAAGCTATACTATCAATCGGCAAAGAAATCGAGCTTTGTTTACTTTAATCGGATTAATCAATTTCAAGTAGTTTCAAATTCTATGACAGCGAATAGTCGTTTCAGGATATCTTTTCTTAGTAAATTCTTTTATAGAGTTTGTGTTTTATTTAAACTGAACAACGTAGATACACATATTACATAAATTGCTTATATATTATATATAAACTATTACGTTTGCTTCAGCGGTATTGCTAATGTGTAATTTCGTAATCACTCTGCTACACTAAAATAAAAAAACCTTTATGTGACGACTGTGGGTTCTAAAACGTTTAGCAAAAAAAAAAAAATAGATACAATTAAGTGGAAATAGAGCCATGTTTTAGTGTCTTCGTATGTTTTAAACTCAAATAATAACCTTCTGTATAATAAATTAATAACCATATTTTGATACTGCAGTATTGTATGGTTCATTGATTACATATTATATAATTTTATTGACTTTTACAAAACTTACAAAGTAAATCAGACTGTTATATCTCCAATATTTGCGTTTTGAAGAAACAGTAGAAGTGTAAAATGAGCAGCTGTTATTCAGTAGAGCAGTTCAGATAAACACGGAACGTTCTCAGTATATACACAAAACATTCAATGCCAGCAGCAATTCAAGTAGACGTAAACACAGTCTACTTTTTGGCGGGATTTTTAGCTGATTTCAGAGAAACAAATGAGTTGTTACGAAGAGTTTATAAATTGTGTAATTTCTAATGGAAATAAACGTATGTTGAAATGATAAATAAAACGCGTTACTAGCGTTTTCCAACTACACAAAATATTATTTAAATATTTTCTGCCACCATATGCTGTTTGATAATATAATTCAGTAAATCTGCTTAGTAGCTCTATTATATAATCTTGCGGACAATTATGAATTATTGTATACACCGCAAATGACTAAATTGGTCATCTCATTTAGTCAGTCTTACACAATCATCACAGAGTCATTACAGGAAAATAAAGGGTTAGTAACCTGTCCTATTCACAAACAACCTTTTTATTTTAGTTTTGTAACTTTCATCTATCTGCTAGTCGTGTTCGCTCAACATACTCGTGCGATTGATTGCTTCTCTCACGCTTGTGTCCAGTGCATATTTAATTATTGTACGCTGCACTATTGTGACTCCATAATTTTCACTACGTTGCCTTGACTTGTTCCTTAATTTCTTTAACAAATTGTTGCCGTCTTTGATTTTTTTCCACTAATTGAATTTTATGTATCATTTGCAATTCCGACCTTTATTCTGCAGGTTTTGGTCCTCGTGCTCGTATCGCTCAGCATCACATATCGCATGCACACCTCCCCTCCCAACATTAACTAAATTCGTTGGCTACATTACAGTTTTTAAAAACGTTTAATATACGCGATACTTTTCTTTTGAACTTTTTAAAGTTAGAAGAATGAAGACACGGTAGTGTATAAACAAAGATTATAAGGTCAACGGATTGTCTTTAGTCACGAGTCAGCTGTTGAAACAAAGACAGTTCATTCAGTGTATCTGGTGTCATGTAGAAGTTGAGATAATACACAGATGACTTTTGTAATCGCTGCTATTAAGTAATACGTATGAATTTGTTGTTGTGGCAGCAAGTTCCTTTTGGTTGACACCTGAGTGTTGCTGAGGTTTTGTAATCTTTATCGTTAGCGATAAATGTAATTATTGTTGTGGCGAGTATTTTTTGTTTGCGTTTGCTAACTGACAGTTGAGTGTGTTTGAGATTGTGTGATTTTTGCAGTACGTGACGCTTATAATTGTTGTTGTGGCCCGTTTTGTGTCACTTCCCCAGCCTGTGGAAACGTGCAAAAATCGCCATGATTCCCAAACCTCGTAAGCTGCGTATAGGCCTACTTACCGAGAATCATCGCCCAATATCTCTATTGCCAGTCATCTCGAAAGCGTTCGAACGGCACCTGCACAGCCGATATGCGCCCCTGTTGGATGGTTTCATTCGGCAGTAGCAATTCGGCTTTCGCAGAGAGCACTCGATGACCTTTCAACTCGTCAGGGTTGTTACCCAATTGACGGACGCCGAGAACAAGCGTCAGTCCTCCGTCGCTGTATTGCTCGACATGAGTAAACCCTTCTATCGAGTCTGGCACGAAGGCCTTCTCTACAAACTAGCCCAATCCCCTCTCCCTGTCTCTTTCGTTCATCTTCTGCGATCGTATCTTTGCGACTGCGTCTGTAGAGTACGCGTCGTACCCATCCGTTCGACCGACCGTCGCAGGCATTCTTCAGGGATCTGTCCTAGGCCACGTTCTGTACCTTCTGTACACGAACGACCTGTCTGTACAGCCTGGAGTCATTTATCGCTCTATGCGATGACGCCATGTTTCATGTTAGCTCAGCGAACCTTAGTTTTGCCTGGTGCAACGTCAGCTCGTCCAACTTCCAGACTGGCTTTGGAAGTGGAGAATGGCGATCAATGTGGAGAAAACCGAGGCGATCGCCTTTTCTCGTAAATATACTTCCCGCTTCCAGTCTCTCTCCCTAGAAGGGAGTCCAGTCACATGGAAACAGTCTGTAAAATACTTGGACGTCACTGTTGACTAGTGCCTAAGCTTTGAAACCCACGTCTCCCTGAGTCTCCAGTATCCCTGCGGCGCCAAACCCAAAATATATCCCTTTCTCACTCATCGGAGTTCAGTGGCTGTGCGCACTAAACTCACCATCTATTTGATCTTTCTCAGAGCAATATTAACATCTGCAGCCTCTGCCTTTTGGGCGTAACTCAGCCCAAACATTGTCGCCTGTTTGGAAGCTTTCCAATCCCAGGTCCTCTGGTACATCTCAAACTCTCCCTGGTTTGTCAGATATGATGCTATCAGGCGAGAGTTGAAGGTTCCTTCTCTCATCGAATTCGTTTGGTCCCTATCCTTCAATATCTTTGCCCGAGCCTCTGTCTTCATTTCAAGGCGGGAACTTTCTTAAATTTTTAAATAAACTTTTAACTTGATTTCAAGGCCTTGTTTTCTGAGTTACTGCGATCCATTAATCTCTTGTACCAATGAGAATTAGAATTGAGATTACCGAAAAAGATCTATAACGCTGTTTAACAGCTGACTGGAATAAAGTCTACACACCTTGTGATATTGACGCAGCAGCTTACTATCTAAACAAGAACTTGTCTGCTATTATTACAAAGCACGTATCAGTAAGGAAATTATTGTAAAAGAAGGATCCAGCTTGGTTTTCTAACTAGACCTTAGTCCCTGACGCATACCAACTGCTTCGTTTACTTCCATATCTCTTCGTAGAGCTGAGTAAGGAGCGAATATCCAATTTTTACCCAATGCTATGAGCAGGTACGAAATCCTCCGATGTTGAATTAGGAGGGAAATGTACAGTAAAAGACACAACGTGCCGTTTAATATAGGCCTACTGTACGTGTGTTAAGTAATAGTGTGTCGATAATTATAGTACAGTAACACCAGCATGACAATAGTTCATGTTTAAAATATTACTTTACTGCTTCAGTTTAATTATCTGTGCGTGTGTTAATTAACAGTGTGCGACGATCATCTATTAATTATAATTTTATTCTTTAATATCACTGTAAGTATCAAATGTCTTCGTAGTTCGTTTTATAATATACATTTTTATTTCATTTACATTATCCGTGCGTGTGTTTATCGAGTTTGTTGTGTGATATTCATTTGTTAATTTTTTGTGATTTTTTTTATATTTTCATAATCTAGTATTTATACCCTTTTTATTTTTGGTTTATTAAAATCAGTGAGCTTAAATACTTATGTTCGTAGTGCGGTAAGGATTGTGAAAATGTAGATAATCTTAACCAGCATTCAAAATTACATCCCGAAGAAGTAAACAGTGGAATGCCGGTTTTGAGCAACTTGAAGTCACGTACACAACAATGTAACATCTGTGATAAACAGTTTAAGCACGGATACACATTGAAGCGTCATGAACGCGAATCCCACGGTAGAGGGGTATCAGCACCGAATAAAGTTAAGTGCCCCTTATGTGTTCTTGCAGCAGCGAAGGAACAAGCATTACTTGAACACTTCGAATTCCAGCACAACATATCAGTAAAGTCTGAAATTAAAGAATTTAAGTTCTTAGAAAGTTTCTTGGGGTATAAACAAGAGACTGAAAAAGAAACATTTTCAAGTTACGTTAAAAAGCGTGGCACTCATTCTGCTACCGACAGCACAAAGAGACATTAGGCCTATAATGTATGCCATAGGTCCGAAAAATTTGTGTCTGAAAGTAAAGGTAGACGGCACATAAAATTACAAAGAAGCAACAAAATTAATGCTGTCTCTCCTTTAAGCATTCGCGTCACTGAAAATGAAGATGGTACCTGCAAGACTACATAAGTGTCAACTCATGTAGGTCATCTAAATGACTTAATCCATTTAGGTGATACAGACAACGAAAGAAAAAGTCTAGCTGTGGATATTGCAAATCAGATACCACTTCAAGCAATACTTAATAAAATACGCGATACTGTTACAGGCTGTAAATTAGAAAGAATTCATTTATTAACGAAGCAAGACCTGTACAACATCGAGCACACATATAATTTATGCTCGAAGTCGGTGAGACGTCAAGAAGATGGTACAAGTGTTGAAGCGTTAGTCAATGAGGTAATTTCCAGTGATCAGCCTTCTGTATTATTTTATAAGCTTCAATGGGTCGTCAGAGAAACTGACCAAACTTTAAAAAAAGACGAGTTATTTAATTATAATGAACAATGTACAGAGTGAAATACTGAAGAAATATGGCAGTGATTGCATATGCATTGATGGCACGCACGGCTTGAACAGTTACGGTTTTTAACTAATAACCCTACTTGTTTTGGACAACATGAGAAAGGGATTTCCTTGTGCTTTTCTCATATCAAATCGAACTGACGAAAAGTGCTTTCTTTGTTTTTTCAGTAATCAAGGCAGAAGTAGGCGAAGTTTTACCGAAAGAATTTATGTCCGATTTGGATGAATGCTTTTATAATGCGTGGATATCAACAATGCAAGCTCCGGCAATGAAATTGTACTGCACTTGGCACGTTGACAGGGCTTGCAGAAGGAATATTAGTTCCAAAGTAAAAAGCAAAGAGAAGCAGGGTTACGTTTATAGTAGAATAGTCAGGACATTAATGCAGGAGATACACTCTTCTGCATTCGAAAAAATTCTGCCTGAAGCAATTAGGCGACTACTTGATGATCCAGACACTTCTGAATTCGGCACTTATTTTGAACAAACGTACTCAAAAAATATTCAGTCTTGGGCCTACTGCAATTGACTTCAAGGAGGTCTGAACAGCAACATGCATATGGAAAGAATGCATAATACAATTAAATATATATATATATATATATATATTTACACGGCAAAAATGTAAAACATTTGGACAAAGCTATAGTTGGTCTAATGTCTTTCGTCCGCGATAAGTTGTTTGATAGTCCTACTATCTTAAGCATAGCCATTGTCCTAATAGCCATAGACTTAAGTCCTACTATCTTAATAGCCATTAACTACAAAGTTGAAAGACATTAGAAAAAGACATAAGTCCATTACAGAAATCGACAGTAACTTAATTATCAGAGAAGAAACAGACAATGGGTGAAAGTACCGTCGTCTTCTGCCATGAAAGAGGTATATTTAGTACATGAAAATGATGTGCAGTGCAAATGTAATTTGATCTGTGTAGACTGTGATGTGTGTGTACATAAATATTCATGCACGTATGTAGATTCATGTAGTAAGTGGAATATGTGTAAACATATTCATGCTGTCTGCAGGATTAACAAAGCAGGGCGTAGTTTGCAGTCGAATGTTAACAATAACGAAGACGATGGTGACGATCGGTTGTTTGTGCATCCGGAGAACGAAATTGATACGACGGAAAAACAAGAAATTTTATTCCAGGTCAGCAAAAGAGAAAGTTTTTGACATGTATGGAGACTCAAAAAGAATCACTCAAAGGGGATTTAATTTAATTAGTTAACGATGTAGCTATATTAGAAGAACTGGAAGTGATTAAACGAGAAACTGCTACTTTAAAAACGACATTAAGTTCAAAATATGCCCAGCTCTTCGACTTCTTAGAAAAGAAATATCGTGCCACAGAGGAGAATTTATTGCACCAAAAAAAAAAAGAAATTAACACACGGTACTGTTATGGTAAAGCCCAATGAAACCGGCATACAGAACACTGCTCTGTCGCTGCTGCTGCAAAAAAATGATTGTTATAAAGTTAAAAAGAATTTTAAATAATTTTTAAGTTTTAAACAGAATTTTAAATAATTTTTAAATTTGTTAGTTGAAGTATCATTATACATTATTCATTAAATTATTAAATATTCAGCGCGTGTGTACTTAATGTGCATATAGGACTATGTATTTAATAGTGTAGTTTCTTGTTAATAATTATCGATGTGTTTCATTCCAATGATTGTCGCGCGTCTGTGAACAATTACGATTCATCCTGGATCAGCTGCTTTCGAAGTGTGTACAGTCTTACGTAACCGGAGCGTATCAGCTGTGAGTGGAAATGGCAAACGATGTAAGCATTTTTAAACAATACCAACATAAATAAACATTCAGTTGTATACGTCATAATTTGGCGCGAAGGAAGTTCCGTAAAAATCGTGTTGCTCAATAAATATTTGTTTCTCAGTATGTGTCAGGTTGCCAGCTGTACTGAAACGCAATCAACCTGTACGAACATTTTTACGGAAAGACACGAACATAAGCGAAGCAGTCGGTATTCGTCAGGGGGTAAGGTTTAGTGGTTTACTATAGAGGAAATAAAATGCCTAAAGCAAAAGAGTACAGAACATAAAAAGTTTAAGAAAACAAGTATGATTCAGCATTGCGAGAATTTTCGATGTTCAGAAAGGAAAAGATGCTTCTCTGAAGAGAGAAATTAAGAATAGCAGTGTGTTATATGCGCTCTCTTTGCATCAGAATAAATTCTGTTTCCCTGTTAGATAGAAATCTTTAAGGAGGCTATAAGGGGATATGTGGAGGCCATCCTTTAAACAAAATTATTGTTTTCATTACTTCTACTCCAATCGTATTATTATTTATAATTATTGAATTTACTTATATATATATATATATATATATATATGCGCAAAAAATTTCATCTGATTTTGATACTTCTGATGTTGAAAGTTTCAACCATGGCTACGTCGTACATTCAAGATATTCCAGCGTTTTTTTTTTAGAATTTACTGTTTTGGAAATCTACATATAGGCTATAATTCAGTAAGGGACACAAATTTGCGGAAGTTATGTACTTCGTACGACCTTCGGAAGTGGCTCATTCTTCAGGTCATATTTCCAGGACCTTGGTAAAAATGCATTTTTTCTTAAAGTATCAAGTTTAATTAAATATAAAATAGCTATCATATTTCACAGTACGCAGATTCCCTGTAGTGTTGAACATATCATTATGTCAAACATAAACACCAGATTTATAGTTTTACATTAAAAAATAAATAATATTTTGTTTTCAACAAGAATATGTTTTTTACTATTTATTACACTGTTTCAACAGTTTTATTATACATTACTGTCATCTTCAGGAACAGAATGTGCAAAGAAATAGTTATACAAATTTAAAATCTATTATTTATAAAAGCTGTTTTTTATATAAGGCTATATGATTTATATGTTTTATATTTATAAATGGTACATATATATATTGTAACGTCACAGAACGTTCCATAAAGGAAATCATTTACATAGCAATTTATCATAAGAGGAAAGTGAGGTGAACAGTATCGAACCCAAGTAGTCCCAAAAAATTGTGTAGTATTATCTAATAATTAATACTACTAACATGAAAAACGACCAGACGATGACTAAGACTCAAATCCCATATATATTATTAAAGTGAATAACAGTGAAAAAACCATAAGATACTATAAGAGAGACAAATAATATCAGAATCAACCAAAATGAAGTCATTAATTATTAAGTTTAGTAACTCTGAATAGAGTATAAAGAACTATTTATTGTGAATGAATGGACATGATCCATTATTATATTATGTAATGTAAATAAAATAAATGTATTAAATGACTTAAATACATTATTAGAAAGGATCTAAGTTAAAATAAAAAATATATAATTGTTATGACAAAAAATATTAATGTGTTGGATTTGAGACCAATCACTCAGATTTCATGTAAAAATTAATTATTATCAAATCGAGATAAAAACTATATGTAATTGTCAAGTAGACAAAGATGAATAATTTATCTTAAATAAAGAAAGCTGTCAAATGAATAAAAGTCAGTCAAAATAGCCAAAAACAGTATTAACTAAAAACATGTAGTAGGCATATAATATGGTGATATTTATGCATTTAATGTTGACAAAATGCAACCAAATTGCATTAGAAAGTTGAAATATAATATAAAGCACCTATACTAATATATTAAACATTGTAATAGTTGAGTTAGCAAAATATTTACCTATACCATGTATGGCTGAGGCCAATCAACCATTACAAGAAATAGCCATATCTGGCTAAATGTTTATAAAATATTGACAAAAATAAAAGAGAATGGTACAATATTTTAGTGTACCATAAAAGGCAAACAGACCCAGTTGAAAATAAGATCAATTATCAAAGAATTTAACTTATAAGAGTGAGATTTGTCACACAAAGAAAAAGGACATCTCAGGCAAACCAATATGATGCTATGTTATCCTACAATAAAAATAATATGTATAAAGAGTAACCAGGTATCACAAAAGACAGACAATGTAATAAACTCTTAGTGTACACTAGTGAAACCCTATATATGTTAAAGAAAAAGAATAATTATTGTGTTATAACAGAGACAACAACGTAGGCCATAGGCATGGACCATATAAAATTGAACTTATTTGTGTATTATGTATGTTAAAATTTATTTGTTTTGTTATAGGAAGATAGTAATATTATGTGTTCATGTTGTGGAAGAAACCTAATAGTTTCACAACGATTTTTTGTTCTAAAAATTGAATTTTAATTGAAACAACCCAAGGTAAGAGTTGTATATTGTGTTATTTATTATAGTTAATTTATTTAAAAACCAATCATGATTAGTATTATTAGATTCAGTTGAAAACAGAGAATCCAAATGTAGTAAGGGCATGCAAATTGTGAGTACTGATGTAAAACTGTTTGACAAATACCAGAGTAATTTTTGAAATATCCTTAGTGTGAAGAATAAGAAATTTTGTTCTAAAAGCTTCGACGGAAGTTAAATTTGTTCCATGATGTTCCATTTCATTATTCTCGAACATTCTAGAAGGAATTTTTACACAAATATACCGGAAGTTCATGAAAACAATCACCCTGACACAGTATATAAGAGAGGCCAAATGCGACCCAAAAACACTTGTAGCTTGAAATCCAGAACAGACGCATCACCCACGACACTGATCAACACAACCAAGGCGAAACCGAAGGCGAGAAATCGACACACACGAAGGAAGGCTTTTCCCGTACATTGACAAATAGACCGACTTAACCTCTACAAGAATCTACGCCAATGTGTTGCTGAAATAGAGCAGCAACACGGCACATTTTAATAGAAATCACGCAGCCAGAACGTCAACGGCCCAGGAGGGACCAAAATTTTAAATAGAGAACCAATTCTGCTGTGTTCGCAAAGACAAACTGACTTGACAATAACTCCCTTAACGTAAACATACACACACAAAGCCTTTCTCTCGTCTGCATGGGAATCAGCGCTGTGACGGCCAATTTGGGAATCAACACGAAACAGCTGATTTGTAGCGGCGGGGTTTGAGCGAAAAATCTACTGCCAAACTGTTTCACAAAAAGTGCGGAAGTTGTAAAAATCGCATTTTTGACTTAAAATAAATTCAGTGCACACACGAAGAGGTGAGATTGAAAAAACTACCCGAGAGAAGTGTCCAGTGCGAGAATAATTAACCATTGGAACGTGAGTTGTCAAAATTAAAGTCACTTTCCTACCTGGTTACATTTGTCACACTGTTGTACTACACATGCCACACACACCTTCAAATCACCTAATTTCTTGTAAAGCATCTTATTGATATGTCTTGGTAGTTCAAAGGAGTCACGTCCTGAGAGTAAAGATCTTTCACGTATTAAACTAATGCTTTTCAACTGAGTAAAAAATTAAATATTTTAGCCGATACTTGATTGGAGAAATAAGATTGTCAATAATAATAATAACTTATAATTTTTTTATAACTCTGCAATTTTATAATTTTTTCATGAATGTTAGTCCTTCAGACTATTTTTTAAGAATCATTAAACTTACGCTATTTTTTCAAACCAAACTGACTTGTTTACATTTTTTTCATAGAATTAAGAATTCAAAATTTTAATTTTTGTAATAATAACAGTTTTTCTTGGAACAAAAGATTCCAAGTGGCGCCCACAAACATAGTAGATTAAGTTGTGTTACAGGACTACATCACCGCAGAGGATCCAGTCATCTGTAAGTAACAAAAAGTGCGCGGAGGTAACGCCCGACATTTTACAACACACAACAAAACACACACTTTTCTATTTGTTATAATGTGTGTGTGTGTGTGTGTGTGTGTGTGCATTTTTCTATAAAAATGTATCAAAATGGCGTCTTTTCAAAATGTATACGTTTTGGCGTCTACCTGAAAACGAAGAGTATATTGAAATTTTATTGTAACATTACGTTCTTGTGAATATGTTATTTGTTTTGCATTTTATATTTCAATATACTCTTAAAATAAGCAAATAATTTTTTTGTACAAAACGCTGTCATTTCATAATTACGCATCTTTTCATAATTACGACAATAGGGTGTCTTTTTTCAATATTTCCCAACAATTAAGCATCTGAAATGTATACTTTTTTCGAATTTTCGCCGTTTTTGCTTCCAGCGACGTTTGCCAGTTTTCAACCCCGGGTATTGCACAGTTTTCGTAGACGCTTATTTGTTTTTATGAAAGAGTGACTAACTGCAGGCGAATGACCTGGCAGTTATTTTTTTTCCTTCGTTCACCCGCTAACTTTAAAACATAATTTCAACTAGTAGTGTCAAATATTTATCAACAATTTTTAAACTTCACTATCCAATTCTATTAACCGTGGTAATATAATTATTGTGTTTTATGAAGCATGCCAACGTAGCATACTGGCCTTTCGAATTATGTAAAAATTGACCACTTCTCGTCGGACCAAATAACGTAATTAACGGTGATGTTAATATTTTCTCACATGCATTGACACCGGGCGATAATGTAACGTTGATCTCATTTACTAGAGAAATTTCTTACGCATATTGGCAGTCAAAAGTAATAAATGTATTGCCAAACGTAATAAACATATACTAGTTATATAACAAATATAATCAGTTATATTTTTTGTCAATATTCATCATTATACATACAGTATTTTGAAGTAATGCTATAAAACATTTATTTGTATCAGTTTTGCGGTTAACAAAATTTTATAATTTTAGTTTGTAGTTCTGTAGTTCTTAATAGTCTATAGTTCTGTTTGGGATTGAGATTGGTAAATAGATAGATAGACAGACAGACAGATAGATAGGTAGATAGATGGAGAGAAAGAGAGAGTGAGAGGGGGGAGAGAGAATTAGTAAAAGGATAAAAGTGTGTAATTAAGAGAGTAGGAGAGAGAGAGAGAGAGAGAGAGAGAGAGAGAGAGAGAGAGAGAGAGAGAGAGAGAGAGAGAGAGAGAGAGAGAGAGAGAGCTAAATGGGAGTCAAGAGTCAGACACAGACAATGGCAGAAAGCTACTGTACGTATTTTTTTGGTAATAAGAGTTCTATGTTTATTAGTAAGAGATATAAAGAAGGGGGAGAAAAGAGAGAGAGATAGAAGAAAGGAGAGCGATCAAATGTGAAAAAATGTACATAAAAGTAATTACTTCTTGTGTTAGAGACAGACGGAGAGGAGGAAGACAGAGGGTTGTGAGATATGATAAAAGTTTGTATTATATTAGTTCTATTTGTGTTAGAGATAACAGCAAGATGACGCGAGACGCAGGCAGAGAAAGAGAGAGAGACACACACACAATATTAAAATGTTTTGGGTTGAGGGTACTAGAAGTCGTCGGATACCTGCTTTACATCTATTTTAATTTTTTTAATTTTATTTATTTTTTAGATTTTTTCTAATTTACTTGTACTATAGCTAAATTTATTGACCACAAATTACTGTATATTCAATTTAAAAATTGCGTGTAAAAATAATGAATAGCCACTAAAAATTCATTAAACCATTCTTCTGCAGAAAAACACTTTTCTCCAAATATATTCAATCAAATACATCTGAAATGTACTAATAGACATTCTGCTGACTCTTCTCCGCGTATCACGCTTAATTTTGGACCATTAGTTCTCGATCGTTTGTGTGTGAACAGCAGAATTGCGAGGACATACAAAATTAAGCGAATGGTTCACAGACAGAAGTAGGCCTCTATACCCATACATTTGGGTATGTATGGGTACTCGCGACTTGTACCCGTGCCACATATCTGCAACTATAGTGGTTCCTGGTTCCATATTATTTAAAATTACACAATATAGTGAGTTTGCATCACGTTTATCCACCACCTTTAGGAACAACTTCTTTATTCTCCTGCAAATGCTCCCAAGTACCCACGGAGTTTTGGTTATTCGGCCTCTGTTGTACTTCCTTCAAGCAAACGCACTTTCATCAATTTCAGTATCTCCCGGGCCGCCAATTTTTGAGCTGTTGTCTATCAACCAGACAGTAAGGATCTATTTATTTATTAATTTTTGCGTAGTTTTCCTGTTTATGTCGATCTGTTTTGAAATGACTGAAATTTGATATTTCAAAATCCAAGTACACACACAGTACAGATAATGCAGGAACACGCGCTATTCCGAAAAAGTGTAATCATGTATGTTTTTTGTAGCTCTGCAATTCCTTCTACCACAACTGAAGGTGACGTTTCTTTATCCTTTTACATTTGTTAACATATTACCATCATACTTTACACATTATATTGATAACGGAAGAATATTTTAGTCTCAAACACATTTTCTGATACCCCTTTTTTTTAATGAAACACCTAAATTATTAACACTTTTGTATTCCATTTCAGTAAGATACGGATGTGTACAACGCTGATGAATGAATGTTAATTCAAGTTTTTTCGTTTCCCTTTTATCCCTTAGTTTAAAGCGAAGGTCTTGTTTCATCGCAAATATCACACAGTCTCAGGGCACTTTATATTTTATAATACTTCATAATTTATAACAAATGTGTTACATCGCGTTATAATTGTTCATTTAAGTACTAAGTAGGCCTGTAATGTGAGCGCTGATGTTGCTAGGTATAAGTCTATGTAGGCCTACTTGTGCTTCGTATTAGGTGGCTACATTAATGATGGCTACATGTTCATAATAGTTATATTATATATTATAATGTGTATTTTATAATCATTTAATGAATTTCATATTCTGTTAAATAACCGTATTTAATTACTTTTGTACGCAAATTGTGTGTTAATGCTCGTACTCAAGTAAATATTACAAAAAAATAATATAGTAGTTATCAAAAAGGAGCTTATATGAACTGTACAAACGTGACGTATTGTGTCGCATTATATATAGGATGCGACGTTCTGGCCGCGCGTTTAATTGATGTTTTATACAAATTATGTCATGTGACTTCTAAACTAAATGAAGTATGGTAAAAAATGTATACAGCTACCCTCTGTCTGTGTACCTCTCTCTCACTTTCTCACTCGCTCGCTCTCCCTCCCTCTCCCTCTCCCCCCCTCTCTCTCTCTCTCCTTATTCGTTCTATTTCTTTCCCTCATTTTTATTAAAGAATGAGCCAAGTAGGTTATGTACATTTACACCTGCCGGACACCTCTGTTAGAAACAATAAAATTTCTCAAGTGTATGAAATATGAAGGACACTGGAATATGGTAAACTCATAGTAATGTTTATTTGGCTGAGACAAGATAAACGAGAAACGTGATTACATTTCTGGCGGGAACGATGATGCATTTTGCAAACTGGCGTCTACGTCACACACGTCCGTCTTTTCTACAAACATTGTGCACAGTTTAATCTGAGTTGTGGTATCGCGAACTCAGAAATGGTTAATACACGTCAGCCACTGCTGTGTAGAGTGATAATGTGTTGTGTCTATTCAGCGTTAACACCACAGGTCTCCAGCACAGAGACAAGATTTCTCATTCATCAGAATCCCGCCAACATTGAGTACTGACTCAAGGTCAAATAACATTCCTAATGTTTTAATGGCACAGCGTGTACGTTTACAAAACATACTACTGTTTGGGCTGACACATATATACACATCTACGTCTGAACTAATGCAACTGTACATCAGCTGTCTGTTTTTACGTTCCACCAAACATGTCCAGAAAATCATGTTAAAATAATATGAGCATTTTATAGTAAAAACATAATAATAATAACAATTTGTAAGCTTAAGTATTCATAACAAGAGTTTTTCAACGTTCCTTTCTCCCCCTCCCTCCGAAGACATACCCACTCTCTCTCTCTCTCTCTCTCTCTCTCTCTCTCTCTCTCTCTCTCTCTCTCTCTCTCTCTCTCTCATACACACACACACACACACACACAAATAAAATACATTATAATTGTTATTTTGTTTCTATGTGTTTTTAATCCTTTGAGATTTTATTTACATATTTATTCGTGTCGTACCTACATTGCTGTATTTTGACTTTGCTTATTTAAGGATACTTGTCTCTTAATTGTGTAGTCCCGTTTTCTGTCTGTATTGTGTTACACGTATCTTTATTTATCTATTTCTACACTCTTTTACTGAAATCACTGTTTTAAAAACGTATTTATAACTTTTAATGTTAGTACATGACAAGCATACGAAAAATTGTTACAAAATATAAAGTTATAATAAGCTAATAGTTTTGGTATTTATTTGGTGCTAATTCTGTACATGCTACATATCTTGTAATAAAAAATGTTGGACGTGTATTAATAGATGCCACAGCTATGTAATTAGGTCTACACGAAATTACAATCTGATCACAAATAAAGAACTTAATTATCAATTACAGTACTTTCATTGCCAAATAAGAAAGTAAAAAAGATCATTGTGTAAACAGTTAAAAATCTAATACACCCTCGGTCAAAAGGATGGCAGTCGGGATCAATGGTTATTTATTTATGTGTGTAGTTACGTTGTTGTCATGTTACTGTACATCATTAAACAACGACTATACCGACAGCAAAATGACGACAACACGATAGGCCGATTCACTTAAAGCTGGGATTCATGAATACTAATTGTGACTACACAGCGGCAACGTGTACTCAAAACTGTTATCTTGTCTTACTAAAGGTATAATCTGATTGGCGCATAGATATAGTTTCGGTAAGTGCTGCGTAATTAAACACGTTATTACATCAGAGGCTTCTGATTGTCATGCTTCTGCTCAAGCCAGTATTACAGACACATCTAATGAATACACAGTATTGTTTCTTTTGAGGGCGTAAAACAAATTGGTATTCATAACACAGACTGTAATGCCCTTATTTTCCAAAAGAACAATATTGAAAACTACTCAAACCGTTTTAAAAATTTTCTCCCGAGTGTTCTTTTCTTGAAGGAATTAAATACAAAATGCTATCGAATGTTTTTAACTTGATTATAAATAGAATGAACAGAATAACAAGGAACCTACAAATTGTATAAAACATTTTGATTATTTACTTACCATCTAGTAATACCAGGTCTAAAAAGTTTCGTTATTTTTAATAAGAATTATGTTCCTTCTTCAATAGTGGCACATTGAGAACTGGACTGGATTACTACCTGATTTGACCTGAATTGTAAATTTTAGGATATGAATTTTCGTTATTTAAAGCGTATCAGAGAAGAACACATGACAGTAAATTCTTGTGAATCAACGGCATTTTTAATCTTAATTTAAATTAAACTTCGTAGTTCATACTTAATAAAAATACAAATACATTACAAAATGCAATCCAATTTAAGTAGTATCTTATTTTAACAGCTGAATAAAGTAAATACATTTCATTTAACGTTACGGTATTCTGTACAATATGTTTCCCACAATAAGCACAGTCTAAAAAGGTTGTATCTATAAAATACCCACGATTGGAGTCTTCAACATCAGATTGTCGAAATGTCATGAGTTTATATGTGTGTATACGCGCGCGCGCCTGTATTCGCGCGTTTAAGCCAGGCCATAAACTTAATACTAATAACTTAATAAGGAATATTAAGCAACGGAATATTTTGCTAAGCTTAAAGCATTTTAAACTAATGAACACTAAACTAAGAGAACATTACTTTTGTTCTTATAAAACTTACGTGAACACTGAAATATTTCTGGAGTTTATTTGTGTAAATATGTAATAAAGTAAGAGTAGTAATGTAAATACTTGTTATACTGTTACGTATAATTTAATGATGAAAATTAGGTTTATCAGAAAATGTAAATAAATTATCTAAAATGCACATTATTACTTTTAAATATCACTCGTTTTTACGCGGATATAAAGCATTGCCTTCTTTTGTTCAACTTGTCTGGTGTTTATATTCACACAACAGTTGTGACTACTTATCCAAGACCGGACAATGAATGAATACGAGTTTGTTTATTCGAACAGGACTGCGTATTATGTCTTCAACTGGCTTGTGTGCGTAGTATACACAAGGCAGCTAATGTCTCTTATTACATAGTTCTCCTTGATAATACCACATCTGACAACAATTGCTGCATACCTTCATGAAACAATTTTGTTAGTCATCAGTACGAAAATTTTACACATGACAATTGTAGTAAGCAATTCGAACTAACCAGTTACACAGCCGTGAATTGATCACAGGACTTATCTGGATGTTATCGAGGAATAATTATTTCGGGACAAAAATCTCGTAACTAATAGAATTTTCATAAGAATGTATATAACTATTTCTTCAGGTTACAAATAAAACCTTTCCAAGAGAGATTACTGTCTATTATGAAACCAAGATATTTCATGTGTTTAGTATGCTCTGTCACCAAGCAAGCTGTACATGCTTGACATGTTTGACATGATGATTCATAAAAAACAATACGAAAATTCAACCTTGTCTCTCAAAAAGAAAATCATCTATTTTTTTACTTAAAACCGTACTGTATTTTACTAAATCAATATTTCAGTTTATCTAATTCGACAATTCTTTAACTGGGAAATAAAAAATACATACAATAGTTATTTATTTTTAATTTACTGTTTTAATAAACATCGTGCCATGGCTGACACTTTTTGCTACAGTCTATTTCTTGATGTATATAATATATTTAATATTTATTAAAAAACCAAAAACCAACGGGAAGCCATAACAACCACCAACCAGCACACAGGTACTACACAATTTTCAAAATTGGGAGGCTCATGATGGGAACACTAAGGGTACCGAAACATGTTCCAAAATAGGGGAAAAATAACATCTTGAGGTAAAATAAATATAAATTTTAAATATTATATATATCTATATGTATTTAATATATAAAAATAAGTTTTGTACAGTTCTATTTTGTGTTTCAAATTTTTTTAAAGTAAAGTACTGGATTGTATATACTGAGACGATCGAGCGAGAGGGAGAATTGCAGTACATTGCCATCTGTCTGTTGGCAGGTTCGAATGTGCTTCGCTGTTGGCCGTTCATTTCCCTTGAAGGTTCCAGCATATTCACATAGAGTCGGCTTGTGTCTACAGTATTTGCGATGAGTACTGTTACATGAGCAAAACGCGACAGTGATTTTCGTAATGAATTTGAGCGTAGGAATTTCTATACACACGTATTGAGTGTTATCGCAGGGCAGGTACATCGTACGCCCATCTGTTTTTCATTAATCTTTTATTGGAAGAATCTACCACATTTAAGCACTGTCTGAATGGAATGAATATTTAATGTTTTTACTGTCATTCCTTGCGTTTCGTTAAAGAGTCAGTAAATGGTAATTTCAATTCTTGTCATAACGGTCTATTCCCTTCCAGAACTCAGGTAAGTATGCAACTGAAAGAATTACTTCTTAACAGCATTAATTTTGTCCAAAACATCCAGAAATATAATAGTATGAGGGCATTCTCTTACTTTTTGGTCACGAAAATCATATCCCTGGTACAGGTTTCTACTCCTTAAAATTTTAGGGACAGATTCACAGATATATTTCCGATTATTTACCACTTGCTGGCGACAAACCTTATTCTTTGGCAGAATATGACATACGTATTGTTCGTAATGAAAACGAAGAGTTTCAACATTCGTTACACACAATCCTGGCAGCTTCCTGGCTAATAATCCTTACGCACTACACGGCCGAGGTTATCGAACATGAAGGAGCAGACTACGTAACATGATTCTTCGGTACCAGGATGTGATGGCGAATCTGGAAAACTGGACAGGTTTTTAACCATGACCTGCAATTCGAAATGGACAGATATAACTTCTTAACTTGGTGAAAATGAAAAATCTGCCGATCGTCGTGATAGGTTTCTGGAGTGTTTGTTGCAAACTCAACTAGTGATAAAAATTACTTACTAAAAAATCACTCATTGTAAGCAGTTGTTATCTACACATATTTATTATTGAATCCCAGAAACGTGGATTAATACACTACCTCATGCTTCTCCCAAGTTTTGTGTGGAGAAATACCTGACCCAGTCAGTTTTCCAAGGATTCATAAAATTGTTATCTCGACTATGATACATGGATCTTGTAGAGCTCGTAATCCTAATGTTCCTTGCATGATTGATAGAATGTGTACACATAATAACTGAGCAACTTTTTCCATTAAACTACTGAAAATAACAATGGTTATCCAAAGTACCGGAAACGAGATGACGGAATTGTTGAACTAAAAGGAATATATAATTTGATAATCGTGATTCGTTCTCTACAATCGCTTCCTAATTCTACAGTACAATGCTCACATATATATTGAAAACCTATTCCAATACATGTATAAATAATGTGACTCAACATGTATGCAATTTGTAAGAAGCGTCAGTGACGATCATTAACTGGATATGTTGTAACTATAACATACGCGAATATGCCATACTTTAGCTCTCATCAGATATTCTGTGCCTTCATTCAAAATAAATGCATGATCAGTCACATACAATCGTTCGCTTAGTTATGCTTGAAGATGGATATTATAATGTGTATTAGGGCGGGGGATGAGAATGCAATCCAAGGACCTGCAATAAAACGCACAACATTGATGAAATCATGGTTTGATTTTAATCAATGCGATCCCTGTGCTTGTCAATTCCTGTACAGTGGCATTTCAGGACTTTACGGATTCGCTGATAACAAATGGACTCCAGGAAAGAGAGATGGTTGCAAAATGATAGGGAGAATGTACACTGTCGCACCAAACGATCATAACAGATTTAACATACGTATGTTACTACTTCATATTAAAGGAGGAACATATTCGCATGTCCACGCAGCTACAGCAATACATACGCAACTTATAAGCCATACAAAGGAGAGGCTCTTGCATGTGGGTTACTTGAAATTGACACAGATTGGCACAAATGTTGGGAGGAAATGCAGAGCACATACTGTACATGTCGTGTCAACTACGAGAGTTGTTCTCATTAATGTGGTACTTCTACAAACCAACATTACCATTTCAAGTGTAAACGATTATCAAAACACTAATGTAGGCGATACGCAGGCCCTTGAAGGAAAATGCAGCATTGCAGGATATACATTACATTCTAAGAAGTAATGATTTGGAGTGCAGGAGCATCGGCTTGCCAATACCAAATAATCCAATGCTTATTAACCCTGTACGCAATATGAATGAAGAGGCCAGTCATGGTGCTAATATACATAGCAAATTAAATGAAAAACAGAAATTAGTTGTAAATAAATTATAATGTAAAGTATTACATTAGTAGAAATTATATTAATAATACAACAGAAATTAGTTGTAAATATAATTATGTAGGCCATAGCAGGCGAGACAATTGAGAAGCTGTTCATCTTAGAAGCCGCAGCAGAACGTAGCATGACCTACGTATTCGCAAATATTCTGAATATTGTTAGGGAACAGGCTCATTTAGCATTAGTAACAAAATGGACATGCAAACCTGCGCAATTTTTGGCTGCAGGAATTATACTCCATTAGTTATTTGGTCTTCTTCTTGTTCCAGTGTTGCCTTCTTCAGTTTCCTCCATTAAGACTATGTCAGGAAAAGCTACAGTTCTACACAAAGAGTCAGTTATTCTAATTGATGAGATGTCAACGATCTCTGCAGTAGCAGTATGGATCATTTACTTTGAAACATAATGTAGTGTATAGTTCGGTGTATACTTTGAGACATCCATTATTAAGTATAGTTCAGATGGATGGAAAAGTGATACTTTTAGTGGATACTTCAGACAGGTCTTAACGTTAGTCCCAAAGGCGGGACAAACAAACAAAACTTTGACCTTTATAACCATACTGTATTTGACCTAAAATATGTGTGCCAGTGCTAATGAACAACAATTTGTGGAGTGGAAACTTCGATTGGGGAACAGAACTTTTCCTGTGATGGAAACACAGCACGATGGAAATGTTTTTAATATTCCCAGCAGATTTATATGCAAGAAATATTCAGTTGTTAACCATGTATTTGGCAAAATTAATTGGATGGAAATAATGCAAATTATTTCAAATAATAAGTTTATAAATAAAATAAAATAATATGTTTTGAAACTCAAACGCGAATTATTGAGTGTCCGTTAAACGACAACTGCAACCTGATCAACCAAAGCTGAGCTGTGTTTACTTTCAGGGGATTTTGACAGAGTAGGCCTACTGCAGTGTAGACTCGATCTATGCCAAGATGGTGATACGGCATATACAAAGAACGTCGTATACACAGAAATACTGTTAAAGAACGATGCAACCACCTAGGCTACTTTTATCACCGACGACTAACAGCGCAAAACTGGTGGAAATAAAGTTTGTTTCTGAGTTTATTGAAATATTAAATAAAAGGAATTCTTAATAAATTTGTGTCTCATTTCATTGAAATAACTTTAAACATTCTCAATAAATGGCGTTATTGCCCCACCAAACCACCAGTTAGTTACAAAATTTTACGCTCTTCATCTGAAAATCGCATATAACTTAAAGAATCTAAACTAAATTGTAAATTTCCGGTAAGCTACTGTCGTTGTACCACTGAATTTTCAATCATGAGAATATTTTTCTGTATTAGCGTTGTAATAATAAAACAACGGGGACAAAAACACAATTGTTATTATATTATTCAAAACTGCACAGACTTCTTTATACGGAAAACTATCTAAAAATATAGTTGTCATTGACACTCTAGCTAAACAAAATTTGAAATAATTGCACCCTTTCCACTAAAATACGTTCTTCGTTTGTACTTTACAATATAAGCTTTTGTTATATTTAATACAAGATTAAATAATACATAAAAATATGCAAAACACAATGCGCTTATTAATCAGTAATGTTCAGAATATTTTAAAACATTTGCTCTTATTCGTTGGAAAACATTTAAGAAAATTAAGCGTAATGGTTATACCACGCAAACTAAGCAAAGACCCGCATGACAACGAGAAAAAAATTGTTGTAGACTGTCAACATAGTATCAGCAGTAAACAAGTTGCAAGTGTCTTGTTGCTATGAGTGAGTTTTGGCGCGCTTTGCCCGAAGAAAATTGGCAACGCTGTATACACACGACATGGATACGAACGTATTGTGGCAACGTGTGTATGGAGTTCACGAATTACAATAAGCGTGGCACGGTTGCCACAACAATGGATATCGAGTGTATCCATAATAAGTTGGTGTGTATACAAAAATTAATGAAATTGTCAAAATCAGAGGTAAAAGATCTATGTTGTAGCGTGTTTAACTCTGACGTTGCCACTTGTACATGTGTATGAACTTGTGCCACTAATTCTGAGAGACGTGTGTGTGTGTGTGTGTGTGTGTGTGTGTGTGTGTGTGTGTGTGTGTGTGTGTGTGTGTGTGTGTGTGTGTGTGTGTGTGTGTGTGTGTGTGTGTGTGTGTGTGTGTGTGTTCAAACACTTTCTGCTACAGTCCGTTTCTTGATGTATATAATATATATTTTATAATGGCTTTACCTCAAGATGTTTTCTCCCTATTTTGGAACATGTTTCGGGAAGCCTTGTGTTCCCATCTTCAGCCTTCTTAATTTTGTGCCTTGTGAGGTATTTGTGTGTTGGCTGGTTGTTGCTTTGGTTTCTGTTGGTCTCTGGTGCTTTAAATTGGTATTACTGTGTGTGATTGTGGTGTATATATTAGTATTTTGTGTATTTTCTATGTTGAGTCCTTTGAAAATTGTGTCATGTTTTGTATTGATTTGTATTTGTTCAGGTATTAGTGTGTTTTGTGTTTTATGTTTGTATATTTGTAAATTTTCCCAAATGTTCATTATGGTCCATTTGTGTGGTATGTGTTTTATTAGTCTCGTATAGGTTATGTCTGGGAATTCATGTCAAGTGTTTATTGCATGTATGGCCAAATTAGATTTATATATTTCTGTTTTTTTGTATGCATTTAGGTGTTCAAAAAACGTTTTTTCAGCTGTTTTTTTGTTTGTCCTATGTAACATTTATTGCAATCTTGGCATTCAATTTTGTATATACCATTGGTTGTTGTAATATCTTTGTTGTGTTGTTTAACAAAACTATTTAAAACAGATATAAAAATAGCATACAAAACTAATAAAAATAATTTACAAAAACTAAATAACCCATACTTTGGTTTTTTTTTATTTTACCCACAATAAATTATTATTATTTATTTAATATTTATAACTGTGTTACCTCAAGCTATATTATTCTTTATGTGGAACATATTTCAGGAATCCTATTGTTCCCATCCTCAGCCAACTTAATTCTGGATCTTGTTGAGTATTTGGCCCCCCCCCTCCAAACCATACAAATAAAAAGTAAACGGTGTATTTTAAACATTTAAAACAATGGCAAACGCAAGGGCAACTTATATTAGTAAGACCACCCAAAACAAGCTTATTAAATGCATTGGAGAAGAAATTTTGTCTACTATATTAAGTAAAGTGGATAAAAGTAAGTTTTACAGTGTTATAGTTGACGAAACTACAGACGTTTCTCATGTGTCTCAGCTGAGCATTGTGTTGAGGTATGTAACAGATAGAGGTGTTAAAGAAGACTTTATACAATTTGCAGATGCGTACAAAGCCATTCAAGAAAAGTCAGATAATCATGGTGAACCAATTTTAACCGGTAGTGCTCTTGGACAGCTAGTATTGGATACATTGAAACAATTAAATTTGGACCTGAAACATTGCGATGGATGTAGTGTCATGGTATCTGAAGTTTGTGGAGCTGTAGCTGAAATGCAGAAAGAAGTTAAAAATGCGGTAAGGTGCCTGTGTTACAGTCATGCGTTGAACCTGTCTCTGTCAAAATCTTCTTCTCTGCAATGTGTAAGAAACGCCACTGGTATTATGAAATAAATGGTCTCGTTCTTTATGGCTTCTGCCAAAAGAAATTCTGTTCTGAAGAGTGTTCTTGGAACTCAAGTTTCAGGTGTTTGTGAAACTAGATGGGTAGAAAGACACACGACGATACTACAATTTCATGCCAACCTCTCAAAAATAGTCGATGCTTTACATATGATTTCGGAATGGCGGGAAATCGAATCGGCTTCAAAGGCTAAATCATTGATTGCTGCTCTTTGCAGTAGCGATTTCATAGTTACAATTGTGTGCATAAGTGAAGTTTTATCACTTACTCTTCCCTTGAGCCGATATTTGCAAAAGGAAAGCATTACAGTTGACAAGGCTGGCTCACTGGTCCAAGACACTTCGAAGACCTTGAAGGAGAAAAGGGGAAATTCTGAAGAAGAATTCTGCACACTTTTTGAAAAGTGCAATTCTACTGCCAGTTCTCTAGATATCGAAGTCACAGTACCTGCTTGGCAAAGCGACAACAGCACAGATCTAACCACCCTACATCTAATCAATCTAATCCAGAAGGATATTACAGAATATCATTATATATACCACTTTTGGAATCCGTCACCGAGGATTTGAGAACTAGATTCTCTGAAGAAACTCTATGGCTGTACGGTTTAACAATGTTCATTCCAGCACAAATGATGAAAGAAGACTTCCAAGACATTGAAACAAAAAATAGAATCATGTTGACATTGAAGAAAGTTGCTAAGAAATTTCATCCTCTTTTAAATGTAGATGAAAGCATAGTTGAACAGATAGTTTCAAGTGAATATCATCTTTGGAGGAGGAAGTGGGAACAAGACAGGGAAGGTATCTTGCCAAAGAATGCTCTGGCGACTCTTGATGTTTGTGATGCACATATTTTTCCACTAATAAAAAGTATGTTGCATATTTTAGCGACACTGCCGGCAAGTGTTGCCAGTGCAGAAAGATGGTTCTCCACTTTAAGAAGATTAAAAACATGGATACGATCCCGAATGGGAGAAGAAAGGTTGGTCGGACTTGCTCTACTGAACATTCACAGGGACATAAAAGTTGAAATCGACAAAGTTATTATTCGTTTTTCAAAAAAATTCAAAAGAAGGTTAGAGTTGATTGTGTAAAAAATAGTTGTGTAATACTAACAAATAATGTATTTGATGTGAACTACATTTTGTACTCAAACCTAAAAAAGTTTTGTACTCAAACTTTAAACGTTTCTTAAAGTAACGTTTAACGTCATTGGCTGCATAACATTTATGTACAATTCAAGATAAGAAAAAAGATAAACGAGCAAAACTAAAAGTACTTTCCCCTTTTTTGTGTTTTTATAACCTACTGTAATAAAACTAAAATTAATTTGGATATAGTAAGTATAAATTTATAGCCCTAAGGCCATATCAACAATTTTACTTCTGTTAATTTTTTCCCCTGAAAAAAAAAACCGCCCCCCCAAATCAAGGCTCTGGATCCGTGCTTGATGTATACATACACACAAACACAAACCTTTGAAGATACTGATATATTCAGTGAAACGTGCATCAGGTGAATTCAAACGATAAAAGTATAATACAACTACTAGCAGAAGAAATTATATTTGGTTATATGTATAATGTTAAATTGACTTTTTGAAAGATTTTATGTTGTATATAATTTGTAATGCATAGAACATTTTTATGTATACACATATTTATGAATACTGAATTGTAGAAACAGAACGTGTGCAAACGCAGAAGAATGAAGTTGATGCTTTGAAATTACATTTGCAAGAGGAAGCTGAGAAGCTCCAGTTTCGGCTTGTTGAATCTGAAGAACTTATAAGAAATCTGGAAATAGAAAATGCCAGGTTCGTTAGATAGACTTTTTGTACATTTTATTGAAACTGTAACATTTTTTATTTACTTTAATTATATTTGTAACATTTTTTATTTACTTTAATTATATTTGAACACTTTCAATTTACCTTGGTTTGTTTACCAACTTGGACGCCATCTTGTATTGTTGCCAACTGCGTCTAATCAAATACTTACCCAGGCCCAGAGTCCATTTAGACGTATTTAGAGAGCAATTAATGGTTGTTCGAAATAAATAATAATTCATTTACTTATGCTCAAATCAATCTTGCTTTATTAGATTATAAAATCCAATTCAATTCATCTTTTTCAATTAAATAAAAAAAACCTTGTACATTCCTTTCCATCCCATCATTACATACAAAATATTCCTTCTCCCTCTCTTACATTTTTGTTTCAGTAATATTTAAACAAAATAAAATAACTCGTTACAAACTTAACTTTATCTAACGCAAACCAGCGCTTCCATTCATACGCACACACATACACACCAAGACTTTAGGAGATCTCCATTTTAATTAAAAGAATGAAATTGAAATTATAAGAGCCCTGGTTGCAATTTTTTTGGTTTTACCCTCTTTGGTTACTTAGCTGATATTTGAGTCCAGAAGAACTGTCCCATATTTTCTGTCATTACGCACCCTTCTTCTTGCTTTCACTATATAATGCCGAAACTGTTATTTCATTTACTATTTTCTTTTAAAAGAAAATTCTTTCACATTTTGCATTCTATTTACTCGGTATAGTTACATTTTGTACGGCGCCCGTAAATTTGTTCCGGAACTTTTGTTCATGACTGGTCGGCACAAAGGTGTAATTTTAACTGGGTTTACTATAAATTTACAGGCGAGCACACAGCCCATGTCTGCCGTCGCTAGATGGAGGTTGACGACTGATGGTACGCCAAGCGTAGATTGTTGGTGTCGTCCTGCAGTTAGCGGGACACTCCTGCATTCCAAAGTGTGACAACCAGGGCTTGGCTACTGACGTCACATAACGTGATCCCAACTGTGCATAGTTCATAGGTCAACTTGCTAAAAATAACTGTTTCTAGCAGCTTGCTCGCTCGACCTTGACACTAATTCACAGACGTTGTTTCTCCATAACTTTTCAAATACAATCTTTGTTATTTTAATTATTACCAAAATATCCCTGGGTGGGTTTGTCCCGTTACAATACCCCTTCAATGAGAGGTTTTATGCCGAAGCATAAAAACTCATTGACACTCACATACTTCCTAAAGGGATCAGTCTGGATATGTTGCCACAACCCCCTTTATTTTTTTATTAAAAATCATTGGTAACTTACCCCCCTGGTCCAGTGACTGTGGCCGCACGTGAATGACCTTACTGGACTTCCCTTTCGAGACCCCAACACCACAAGGCCAGACAGGCACTTGACGCCCCTGTTCTGACGCGCAGGCCAGCACAGGACCACCGCGACAGCATCACCAGACACTGAAACATTAAATCTAAAACATCAAATAGTGGCCTTGTGTAATACCATATCCCCAACTGATCTGGTCCCCCTTAGCTGTGCTGGTTTGCGTTAAGAAGCACTGGGTTTTTTTCTTAACTTCTAATATACATTGATGAATACATACTTAATCTAACATGATACATTTTAAATTTCAATACTAACATTCTGTATGCCCTTCTCTCAATAATTCTTATCCCAAATTCAAAATATTTCCCTGATTCCAATCAGAATTTAAATAACCACTTCCCATTACATCATTACAAATATCTTCCATTACCCATATCGCATCTCAAAATATATAACTTCATACTAAAATTCCTCTTAAACACATTTAAATCAATTACATAATCACAAATTATCTACTTATATTTCTTTTTTTTTTTCAAAATCGTTAATCATCTACTTAATACTCCTCAAATCAACACGAAATCATTTAATTATATCATAAAATCAATTACACATTCTATATTATCAACATAATTCCATTTAACCTGTTCATTTTATCCCATTTACAGTAATCATCAACTTCCTCCTTCCACACACACTATTGCCCCCCCTGGCCCCTGGACTGTAGCGCCCAGTTGCCTCCATAAGGACTGAGGCGGAAGGGGTGAACACTTTTTTCTTTTCTTTCACCCCCATCCTTGCTTTGGCGTTACATAAACTTTAGGGTACTAGTACCACTACTAATAAACTTATTGATATGCCCCTAATCGGTCTACCACCCCTACTTAGGTATGTAGCCGTGTTCCAAAAACATAATTCTTAGATTCCCCTTTGTTCCCCGTTAAATTTCTATGTTACACCAATTGTAAAGGCAACCAACCATGGTCAGTGTACAATAAATCTGCCCACAACTGGTTGTCATCCAAAACCACGGTCTGGGCTGGTAAGGCCGAGACCGCCCAAAAGTGGGGAATCGCATTTAAAACATACAATTACATGTTTTATATCCCTACACACTTACATAATCAACATAATAAACACTCAAAATGAACATTACCATTACTACATTAAAATAAACATCTCACCTTTTCATTTGCCTCAAAATTATAAACATTACAACTTTGACTTTCTATTGAACCTTTTAATAATCAACCTTTAATTATTCATCATTTATTGTACAATTACATTCTCCCAAAATTTAAATTTATTACTAACATTCATCTTATACAACATTTCATTTATTAGCTCCTTTCAAATTAATTCAGCTATTTTATCAAACACATTTTAATTACTTTAATTATCAAATTGCTTTAATTACTTTAACAAAATTCACAATGACCAACTGTCAATTATTAAAGTTGAGTATACTTAACCTTACTACATAATTACATTTAACATCAACACAAAATATATACAATCTATATCATTATCTGTTATTGTTTACCACAAATCATTTCTTAATTCAGTCCATTTCAAAACCCACTACACTCACATAGTTAAACGTTCATGAACAATAAATATTTACCCTCCATCATCAAACAATAATCTTGTCGTACGTATACACAATTCATTATTAATTAAGTACATTTTGTTGCTACCATCAATACAACAACTATTTGCTTTTTCAAATTGTTCCACTACCCCATAACAATGGTTTACAGGATTACCCCACATTATTATCAAATCATATAACCTGTCTACATCAATAATTCTGGTCCTGTCACTGTTAGTATTATTATCTGTCACAATTAAGCATTTTATCATCTCCTTATTAACAGAGTCAGCTGCTATTAATATCCCAATCCTATGTACAGGTAAGTACTCAATATAATTATCAACGCTGTCATCATTTATTGCTGCACGATTCTCACAACAAGGTAAGTTTTTTACTTTATTCACTCTCTCAACCCTTATTCCTTCTAATAATTCTTTATAACTTCTACTAACCTCAAACAACAGACACCACCCCTCTCACTCTCTCTCTCTCTCTCTCTCTCTCTCTCTCTCTCTCTCTCTCTCTCTCTCTCTCTCTCTCAACTTGAACAACTCTATATATCTCACTCTCTCAAAATACCTCTCATCATAACACCATTTCACTTTCTCTCTACCATTCCATGCAGAGGGCACTACATCATCATAAAAACACCTCCTGGCTCTTCCAGAACAACTACAAAAAATTAAGGGACTACTTAAAGACACCTTGTCTTCCACTAAGGGACTCTTGCCCTTCAAAAACACCTGTGAACACCTTGTTTCATAATAAACCCGGGGAAAATTTACCCTCTGCCCGACATTTCTACTTAAATTCTCCTCATACTCTCTCTCTAACTCACAAACACTTATTTCTACCCCTTCATAACCCACTACTCCCATTACTCTCTCACTCTCCCTTCCTATCTCTATATTCTCATCATCACTGTTAATTTTCACTGTATCACTCTTAAACACCTCGTTTTTTCAACTATCTTACCACTATTATTTGTTAACTCATTATTAGAATTATCACTTGCCTCTTTAATTATTTCTTCGTTATTATTCCTTATCACCTCTCCATCATAATTGTCACTTACAGTTTCACTATCTTCATTACCAGATTCACTTACCTGTTTCCGTTTATTTTTTCTCACCTCCTTTCTCTTTCTACTTTCCTTTACTTCGTCTTGTAATTGTTTTACAATAGTACTAAAATGTTCATCAACTTCTTTTAAACTTTTATTAATATAGACATTTTGTTGTTTTATTTCGTCTCTAATCTCATTATTTTGTTCATTCATGTTAGTGTTCACTTTATCAAATGACTAGGCTATTTATTTTATCAAACTTTGCATCGAACTTACTATTCTGTACATCAAATTTAACATTTACTTCAGTGAAATTATTTTTGACTTCGTTAAACTTTACATTTTGTTGCTCTAAAATTAATTGCAACATATTCATTATATCTTTGTCATCAGCTTTTCTACTTTGGATCGGTGTTGATTGATTTTCAACGTCTTCCATTATTACCGACTCTGTTCCGCTTATTTCTATATCTCATTGACTTTCTGTATTACGGTCAGTTAGGCTGACTTCCTCGTTATTATTCTCACTTGTATTCATTTTATTATTTAATTCTTACTTATTTATAATAAACATATACCAATCATATTATAACAACCCTATCTGACACTCTTGTCATCTACGTCTATTTATACTTACATACCAATTTTTCTTTACTCATCTCAAACAACCATTTTTTTCTCTAAAACAGGCCCACATTTGCATAAATAATATTCATGCAAATGTCCCTGTTCGGCAGCGCCATTTGTAACATTTTTTATTTACTTTAATTATATTTGTAACATTTTTTTATTTACTTTAATTATATTTGAACACTTTCAATTTACCTTGGTTTGTTTACCAACTTGGACGCCATCTTGTATTGTTGCCAACTGCGTCTAATCAAATACTTACCCAGGCCCAGAGTCCATTTAGACGTATTTAGAGAGCAATTAATGGTAGTTCGAAATAAATAATAATTCATTTACTTATGCTCAAATCAATCTTGCTTTATTAGATTATAAAATCCAATTCAATTCATCTTTTTCAATTAAATAAAAAAAAAACCTTGTACATTCTTTTCCATCCCATCATTACATACAAAATATTCCTTCTCCCTCTCTTACATTTTTGTTTCAGTAATATTTAAATAAAATAAAATAACTCGTTACAAACTTAACTTTATCTAACGCAAACCAGCGCTTCCATTCATATTCACACACATACACCCCAAGACTTTAGGAGACCTCCATTTTAATTAAAAGAATGAAATTGAAGAGCCCTGGTTGCAATTTTTTGGTTTTACCTTTGTTGGTTACTTAGCTGATATTTGAGTCCAGAAGAACTGTCCCATATTTTCTGTCATTACGCACCCTTCTGTAACGGTACAAATAGGTCCATGTAGGGATTTTGGGTAAGCAACAGATATAATTTTATTGTGAATTAAAATTTTGTATGTGTGAGAGTAAAGTTTTCCCAAACATATGAAACAACACAGAAAATCATGAAGGGTCGGCGTCAAGGTCAGTGGCGTACGTGCTGAGTGGCAGTGACTTTGCCAAAACAACCTGCCGATCTTATGTAAACGTCACTCAAGGAATGTCAGACGTAATCGCTGCACCTCAGAAAACAAAGATGTCATCACCAAAAACAATAGAATCGATGATGCAACAACCCTTCCACTTGGGAAATAAGCGCCATATTGTCACTCTCAGTCTCCAACCATCTTCCGTGTGAACTGCACGTAGTCTAAATTGCTGGCCAGCAAGTTTTTATAAGCAACAACAACATGTAAAAAAAGTGAACTTAGATTGTTTTTAATATCAAAAGTTAAAATGTAGAGACAGTGGGTGCATTTCCAAAAAGAAGAGTGGAATTGTTCGGCAGAATACCGACAAGAACATGAGAGACGCCTGACTGCATCGTCATCCAGCAAGGCAGGGAAGTAAACCTTTCACCCATCTTAAAATCCCGATCTTTATAAATCTTTTGAGCTCAAGTAAAATTTCTAAAAAATGTACCGTTAAATTAGTTTGTGGGAGAGCATGTGTGCATGGGTACCGGTACAGACAAAATCACAAGCATTGGTTAACGTTACGTGATTCATGTAACTAAATAATTGAAATTATTCAAAACTGCAGTAATGGTGTAGATTCATTTAAATAAGTAACCAAAATAAATTGGAGTTAAAATATGTGTTGTGTAAATGTAGAATACTTAAGGCTGATATAGTGAAAATATTTCGCAGCCATTTTGTATATGGATTTAGCAAAGGAGGAAGACTCCATCTTGTTTTTTGTTATTCAAACATTTAGAAATTCAGACCATTAAAACACAAGTTTTACCAAATGATATCAGGGTCGATTATTTCTCAATAACCATTCCGTTTCTATCACGTTTAAAAAGAATCCTGGACCCGAACTTAAAATATGTTAGGTTGGCAACAACACAACATGGCGACTACTCGAATCAGCATGTAAACAAAAAGTATAAATGTTAACGAGAGAAATATAAAAGGTAAGTCAATTATAATTAAAGAGAAAGAAGTTAGTTAACACTTCTTCTTGCTTTCACTATATAACGCCAAAACTGTTATTTCATTTACTATTTTCTTTTAAAAGAAAATTCTTTCACATTTTGCATTCTATTTATTCAGTATAGTTACATTTTGTACGGCGCCCGTAAATTTGTTCCGGAACTTTTGTTCGTGACTGGTCGGCACAAAGGTGTAATTTTAACTGGGTTTACTATAAATTTACGGGCGAACACACAGCCCGCGTCTGCCGTTGCTAGATGGTGGTTGATGACTGATGTTACGCCAAGCATAGACTGTTGGTGTCGTCTTGCAGTTAGCGGGACACTCCTGCATTCCAAAGTGTGACATAACCAAGGCTTGGCTACTGACGTCACATAACGTGATCCCAACTGTGCATAGTTCATAGGTCAACTTGCTAAAAATAACTGTTTCTAGCAGCTTGCTCGCTCGACCTTGACACTAATTCACAGACGTTTCTCCATAACTTTTCAAATACAATCTTTATTATTTTAATTATTACCAAAATATCCCTGGGTGGGTTTGTCCCATTACAAAACCATATTTACATGTTACACCTGTGAACTACAGTTATAATTATAAACATTTATAAACGATAATAAGGAAAGTATTGATCTTTGTGTAACAGCCTTTCACTGGTAATAATCAGTGGTTACTGCACCTTCTCTCTGCTAGCTAGTTCTTGAATCAGCCTTATTGAACTAAACAGTATATACATTATTGTCTTCCTGTAAGCATAGATTATGATTAATTTAAAATGTTTTAAATTTCATGCTTATTATTTTCATCTACTCACAATTAAAATATATCGTCAGCATAGGTTTTTTTATTTAACAACTATGTTAAGACCATTGATAAAGTACTTTTTATTACTTTGATTAAAAATTGATAAAGTAATTTTTAATAACCTTTAAACAATTGCAGTACCATCTATAGTCTTTATGTTATGACATAAAAATGTTGTAATTCCAGTCTGGGCAGAGGTTTCCTTTTACATATCCTGGAAACCGTCTACCAATACTCTTACTTATCTTCTTCTGTTGTTACCATTATTAGTTACCATTTGTGTATGTACATGCATAGAAATGATATACGTATGCTTAGAAATGCATAGTAAAATCTTCTTCCACTTTAATATTTCATACAGTCACTTTTGTCCCTTTTTTATGACAGAAATATCATATGGTAATGGTGGTTTGTTTGATGCACTGTATACTACAATTAAGCAAATATTTTATATATTGAATATTATTACATAATAGGTCAACTTGTATTCAGATGCCTTAATAATGTTGTCACACTAATGTGGTAAGCAAAAGACAGGAGTACAGTATACAAACGAAATACATTCCTGAAGTCGTCTATAATGAGTGCAAACCATAGAAGAAAAGCAGTGGGTCTAATCATAATGGTATTTCTTATAAGCGCTGTTGCTATGTCATACTTTACTTCCACTCCCACTTGTTTATTAGTTATGACTAATGAATAATATTAGTTCAGCATTGTTTTGATACCTGGTGTTCACTATTTGTGTGATTTAAAAGGAAACAGATGTCTGTTTCATTGTTACATGGTCACGCACGTGTGCCCATTTAACTTGCTGACAACTACCGCTCATCAGTTCATGTGAATGTGTTCAAACATTTCTGCATGTTTGTTATATAAAAGAGAGAGAGAGAGACACACACACACACACACACCTGAAACAAAATTATAGCAAGCCATATATTGTATCTCACCAGTGGCGGCCCTAGCCTATCCAGCGCCCTGGTGCGAGAACTATTGTGCCCCCCCCCCCAACCTTTATCCAGTCGTTACATTTGAAACCTATCAGGTTACTACAAACACCATCCCACATCACACAAATTACTTACAAAATTGGATGGGAAAATAGGAGTAAGCCGTTATTGAGGATATCTGGGATCTTATAGAAACCAACTTTTGTTTTATTTATGTTAAATAGTTTATTGTGCCATTTATACAAAGTATAATGAAACAAAATTAAAAATTGAATTAGTAAGTAATGTTTATTTATTATAAACAACTAATATAACTTACAAAGTTACAAAAAATTTACTTTTCGAGCCTTTGCATTAGCAAAATCCCTAACAATGTCACTTACTTCTATACGAGTTTCATGTTCGATACTAATTATTGATAAATTAGTTAATCTAGTTTGAGATATTGCTGACCTGAGATAATTTTTAACTAATTTTAATTTTGAAAAAGATCTTTCACTGTGGCCCACTGAGAATGTCACTTTCACTGGTAATTGTCAAATAAATTCGTAGTGTGGTTAACAAATTCGGAAATGCTGAAACTAAACTGTTTGAAAGCAAGTAATTCAAGATATTTAATGGGGTTGTGTAATCGTCAACGAACGTTGGTAAAATTTCGAGTTCATTGAATAAGTCCTCTCCATCAATGTCTGATTCTGAACAATTGCTCAATTTCTGTTGTAAATTTAAACACAGCATTCTTTTTTTCTCAGAATTTAAATTTTTCCAATTGTTAATATTTTGTAAAAAGGAAAAAGACATGTTGTTTTCATTTAAAAGTTCGAATCGTTCATCTAATTTTGATATCGCGGTATCCAGCAAATAATAGTAGAAATTTATTTTGAAATTGCTTTCTGGATCAGAGATGGTTCATCCACAACCTCGTAATTAAAAAATCTTTTTCTGGGACGGGGACGGGTAGCTAAGGGAAATTCAATTTCTGCATCAACTTCTTCGGCAACAGTTTTTGCGTTACTTATCATTTCCTTGAATGCAGACTCGGTACGAGTTTTAACTAAATCATCTTTTATTTGAGATATCATTTTGACTGCCTCTGAAAGAGCACATCAGATTTTTGCAAAGCTTTACTAATAATATTAATTTTTGACAATATATCGTACCAAATAACAAGAGAGCAAATTAATTTAAACGACTTTAGTTTTGATATTAACGAACTAGCTAAGTTTTTTGAGTCAGTATCTCTTTTGTCATCAGAATAAATTGAATATAAAGCATCATAAATTTTTCCTAGGTTAAAACGAAGTGTCTTTAATGCTTCGACTCTGCTCTCCCATCTAATAGTAGATAATGGTTTTAAAGTTAAAGTAGGAACCATGCTCATAATTGTCTGCCAACGCGAAGTTGATGCTGAAAAAAATATATAAATTTCTTGAACAATAGAAAAGAAATTTGTTATTTCTAGTGAACACTTAGCTGCATCATTAACGACTAAATTAAGACTGTGTCCCGCACAAGGAACATAAAAAGCTCGTGGGTTTAATTCTAGAATTTTTTTCTGAAGGCCGATATTTTTGCCTTTCATATTTGTGCCATTATCATACCCTTGACCGCGCATATCCTTTAAGTCAATATTCAAGGATGTCAAAAATTCTAAAAGAAATGTCGACATCCCTTGGCCAGTAGTATCAGTGATAGGGAAAAAACCCAAAAAATGTTCCTCCACTTCAGCATATTTTGTAGATGGGTTTAAAAATACAAATCTAACAACGACTGAAATTTGCTCCTCATGTGAGATATCAGGAGTGCAATCTAAAATAACTGAATAGTATTTTGAAAGTTTTAGGTCATTAACAATAGTTGTTTTAATTTTTTCGCCCATTATATAGATTATTTCATTCTGACTTTATGACCAAGATAATGAGGCATACGATGTTGAGTTTTTTGGATGGAGCAATGTGTTCCTCTAATACATTATCAAAATTAGAAATACATTCAACCAATTTCAAAAAATTTCCATTATCAGATTTAAATATAGTTTCAGTCTTTCCTCTTAATGCTAAACATTGCTTCGCTAAAAATTGGATGAGATAAATTATTCTTTCTATTACAGCTATCCACCTTTTTTTTTTCGCGCTCAATCTTAGCTAGGTTTATGGAGTCTACAGTGTTTCCTTTTAAAATACAACTTTTTAAATCAAGACACTTTTTAACACTCATTAAATGGTTATAACTTTTTTCATGTAGTTCTATACTTCTAGACAAATGTTGCCAATCTTTATATCCCATTTTATCATTAAAAGTGTCATTGGCATTAACATTAAAAAGTTTACAGTAAAAACAATAAACAGAATCATTTGATTTTGAGTAGACGAGCCAGTCTCTTTCAACAGTTTCATTATTTCGTAACTTCTTTATACAGGGTGATTCAGATAAGTCAGAACTCCAACACTTATTTACCAACATCATGTAATATCAATATCATTTAATACATTTTTAATGTATTTAATACATTTAAATACCTTTATAAAAGATGCTGAAATTGTCCTCCATTTTGTAGTAAACACATATCGACTCGACGGCACATGTTTTCAGATACTCGTCTCAGTACATCAACTGTGACTTCCCTTACAGCAGCGGTAATGTTATTCTTTAAATCCTCCAGCGTTCTCGGATTATTGCAGTACGCCTTCTCCTTAAGATGGCCCCACAAAAAGAAATCTGGGGAAGTCAGGTCTGGTGAGCATGGGGGCCACAAATTGTTAGAGATTAATCGATCATCGAAGAACTCACGAAGCATCGTCATCGTGTCATTAGAGGTGTGACACGTTACACCGTCTTGTTGAAACCACCAATAACGTTCATTCACTTCAAGCATGGCTATAAATTTCTGTATGATGTCTGCATAAACAACTGAAGTAACAGTTGTGTTAAAAAATATTGGTCCAACAATTCGCTGCCTAGACATGGCACTCCACACTCCAATTTTTTGTGGGTGAAGTTGGGTCTCATGCAATGTGTGAGGATTATTGGCAGCCCAAATGCGAGTGTTCTGGCTGTTAACATATCCATTTAAGTGGAACCATGCTTCATCACTGAAAAACTTATTGTTCAGCTTATTATTCACATCGTTAAGAGTGAATCTCTTAAACCACTGACAATAGGCGACACGCTTTTCTGAATCCAAAGGACGCAGTTCTTGAACTACTCGAACTCTGTATGGCCGCAACCTCAGACGTTTAGTGGCTCTGTGGCAGGTTGAATAAGATGCTCTAAGCTGTTGAGACAACCGACGAAGTGATTTACCGGGAGATCGCAGCAGAGACTGCTGAACACGCTCCGTAAATTTCGGTGTTAACACATCAGGCTGACGGCTTCGAGACCTTTCATTAACACTTCCTGTTTCACGAAAACGTTTCACAATGTCATAAACTGTTGTTTTCCCTGGAATAGGGACATCAGGGAACTTCTCGTGGAACAACTCAACGCACCGCTTGTAAGATGTTACCGCGAAGTAAGCTTCCAATAATGCGACCCTCTGCTCTTGCGTGAGCATCGTGGCGGACTGACTAGCCGCCACCTCACACCAGCGCGCGAGTGGGGGAATGATGCATTACTACACAATGTTTCCCAAGGTCAAGGTCAACGCTATGAATAACAATCTAACAATCAACAACACAGAGAAATCATTGTTAGTTTTAAAACAAACTGCATAAACATTTACAGTTCGGTATTAAATGATGTTGGTAAATAAGTGTTGGAGTTCTGACTTATCTGAATCACCCTGTAAAATATACATTTGAAAATGACCTGTTTTTATTATCCTTCGGAAAAATAAAATTGTTTAACTGTACTGGTCCGTCATTTACTAAACATATCCTTAGGTTATCTGATATTACTTCAGGCAGTAAGGCAAGATCATTCATTGCATCTTTAGGAATTAATCCTATTTCCATTTCTGAAGAGGAATTGGCACATTCTACTGGGTTACATTCAATAACTGATAGAGGGGAAGACTCTGCAGACGGAACTGCAAAAATAGGACTAGAATCATCGATATCTTCTTGATTTTCTTCTGTAACTAGATTTTTGAAAGCTGAAGATGGGCCTGTTAAGGAAAAGGTAACAAAAAGTAGGTAAATTAACCCTAAGAAGTATACATTTTATTTCAAAAATATGATTTTTTATAGATATATTGTTTGTTAACAAAAAAATTATTGTTATTACTACATTTATTCTATATATTATAATGAATACAGTTCTAAATATTATTAAAAATTAAATTATATACAGTACAGTCGCATTTAACCGAATCCCGTTTAACCGAATTTCCGGGTCAACCGAATCACCGAAAATACTTTTGTATTACCATATTTTATACTGCTTTCATACAGGGACTGTACACAAACATTCGGCTGGTGCCGCGCTAGAACTCGTAGCATTGACTGTCCACTGACAGCCCCCCACCAGCGTCTATTTTTAGCACGCCTACTAACACTATTGTCCCTGTCCAAGGACACCTATCAGTTATGTTTTGAATTCTGTCTGATGTGGCTGGCTCATGATAATTTTTGTACATTAGTAGTGTATTGTTTGTCGCGTTGTGTGTAGTGTGTCAATATTGTTTAGTGATCTGCAGTGATTATGGCAGAAAAGAGAAAACTAGTTGTTGTGACAATGCAAAAAAAACTGGAGGCTATTAATCGTCTGGACAAGAGTGAGTCAGTAAAAAACATTTCTATTGAATATGGAGTTGGGGCAGCAACAGTTTGTGACTGGAAAAAAAATAGAAGTCAAATTGAAGATTTTTGCGCTAAAATGGTTAGTCAAGACTCTTTAGGGAATCGGTCCACTATAAAGAAACCTAAAAATGAATCCTTAGACGAGGCACTTTTAATGTGGTTTGAACAACAACGTGAGCGCGGCGTGCCTATATCCGGACCGATACTTAAGGAAAAGGCATTGAGTTTAAACCAAACGTTGGGTGGAGATCCAAGCTTCACTGCCAGTATTGGATGGCTCAGTAGGTGGAAAGATCGACACGGGGTGAGGCAGCTGACGATAACTGGGGAAAGTCTTTCAGGCGCTGTTCTTGATGCTGAAGAGTTTAAGAAGAAGTTTGAAAAAATTGTTAAGGACGAAAAATTAAGTCCTGCTCAGATATACAATGCCAGTGAAACTGGGCTGAACTACAAAATGTTGCCTACAAAAACATTGGCATCAAAACTAGACGAGGCAGCTCGTGGTCATAAGAAAAATAAAGAAAGAGTTACATTACTGGTTTGTAGCAACGCTTCAGGCACCCATAAACTGCCACTTGTTTTGATAGGGAAGTCAACCAACCCAAGGGCTTTAAAGAATGTCAAGCGTAGTGCATTGCCTCTACATTAAGCGTCTGAAAAATCCGCCTGGATGTCATCAAATATCTTTAAGGGCTGGTTTTTTCACCACTTTGTTCCGGCAGTAAAAATATTTTTGACAAAGGAAGGGTTGCCTCTAAAAGCCATTCTCCTCATAGACAACGCTCCCACCCACCCGGGAGCAGATGAGTTGAAATATGGTGACATACGAGTGCAGTTTTTACCTCCAAATGTCACAGCTCTTATACAGCTGATGGATCAAGGTGCGATCGAAACTTTGAAGAGACTATACAGGAGGAAACTGCTCAGTAAAATCATTGATAATGATGAAGATGAAGAGCCTAATGACATCATATCCACGTTGAAACAAATAACGATCAAGGACGTGATCTACATGACAGCTGCAGCATGGGAGGAGGAGAAACGGCAGTTGCTCTAAACAAAACTTGGAGGAAACTCTGGCCCAACGTGCCTACAACAGTGTCGCAGAATGAAAATGAACCTGATGTTCCCGTGGAGTGTAGTGACGAGAACTTTGTATCACAGCAAAACAGTCTGGTAGGCGGATCAGAGATTCAAATAAACGATATAGCGGAATGGATACAAGGTGATGAAGAACCACATCCAATTCTTAGTGAAGATGACATTGTTGCCGCATGTTCAAGTCACCAGGCAGGTGAGCTCAGCTCCGATGATGATGATGGTCCATCCCTTCAAGAAAAGAAAGGGCCAAACCATTCAGAAGCAACTAGGATGTTTGAAGACCTCATGGTGTACCTTGAACAACAAGAGGAAACATCTGCTGCTGAGCTGCTTCTCATTAAACGCCTTAGAGATCGAGCTGCAAAGAAACGTTCTTCTCATATGAAGCAAAAGAAAATATCACATTTTTTTACTTCCTCGATTTAATTTTGCATTCCATCGTGCAGGAATGTTTTTATGTATTTTTATTCATTCTATGCCGCACATTTTCGCTACATTAAATTTTGTTTTACTGTACTGTATTCCACCATAATTCTTTCATGTTTGTTGCGAATTTCATGTTTTATTATTCATGTGCGTACGTTTTTATTTCCTACATAGAGTACTGTATAAATTTTTCACTGTACTATTGTATTTCACTACAATTTTTTATGTTTGTTACGACTACTGTACTTTTCCAAAATGTCTCATTCATGTAAAATAAAATATGTATTATTTCACTGCATTTTTAGCGTACTCTGTTTATAAATTAATACCTGTAGAGTGTTGTGATGCATTCGTTTGTAATAGGCCTATTGTAATGTGCCTCGCTATTGTAGGCCTTGCTCGCCCGTGGGCCGTGACCCCGTGAACAACACAACTATCCGGTCTGAGATATGAAAATACATATTTTCCGGTTTAACCGAATTTTCGTTTAACCGAAGCCTTATGGGTCCCATCAAATTCGGTTAAACGGGACTGTAGTGTATTAGACTCTTTAATTTTTAAAAAAAGAAGAAAATTATTTTAAAAGAATTTTATTCCAATGAGGGCAATGAGCCAGATCAGGATATCAAAATATTTCGATTAATGTTTTTTCATTGCTAGTCAACAATAAAGAAAAATCTAACACATTAGAGAAAAATGGAGTTTATGAAATACAATGTGCAGAATACGATGCTATTTATATCGGACAATGTGGCCGTGCTCTGAAACTTCGCATTCCTGAACATAAAAAGGCGATTTTATGTTAACCAACCAATATTATGATATGATAACCAACACAGCCAATACAGGTTTTGCAGACCATTGCTTACAACACAATCCCTTCATAGATACAAAAAAACAACACTACTCCACAACATACAAAAAGGTAAAAAAAATGGATTTGTTAGAAATTTAAAAAGTAACAAAAATTTAACAAATCAACAAATTGAATTCTGTGTATCTGCATATTAAAAGCTGTTATTTAGTTTAGTTAACTTTATATTTGCATTTAAATTATATTTAGATTTTTAAGATCCCTTCAATCCCTTCCACCTTCACCCCCTACACGTGTTCTGTTACACACCCTAAACACCCTTACATCCTCTGTTTTGTGTTCATCATATCTTTGACGGTGACCTAATTAGTCGAAACAGCTGTCAGAATTAAAATAAAAACTGGGAAACTTACCCCGTGTTTATATATTTTTAAGAAAACCTTTGAATTATATAATTTGTTTAAAAAAATTTCTAGAAATATACGCCACTAATAGCGTTAGTTAGTAATAATCCATCAAACTTCAAATTAAATGAGAAAATCGTTAAATCAAAACACACAATTAGTCATTTATTATTTTTGTAAATATATTTATCAAAAAAGGTTTGCTTTAATTTGAGATAAAACCAAAGCATTTTTGGTAGACATTATTTGAAAAAATAAAATCGTAATTTGTCTGTTTATAAAAAATCGTTTATATTTTATGAATGACGTCTCCGCAAAATATTGTCAAATCTAATCAGATCTGATTATAAATTTACAGATAAAATTATATCTAATCAGCTATAAATATATATGAAAATTGGCCTCTTTTGTTTTGATTAAAAGCTATTTCTTCTTTAGTTCGTAACCCTTTGAGGAGTTAAGGGGATAGTCTATGTTCGACTTCAAAAAACTGTTATGTCACAAATGGGCTCTCAAGAAGTGCGCAGGTGTTGATAGTGATGAGGTAGACGTTCACGTCATCACATGTGTATATTTTGGGAAAGAATGTAACAAACAATTAATAATATCCCTTAAAACTGATATTACGAATATGTCATCCCGTCTTGCCCTTCATATGGGGCAAGAGGGGACAAAGTGCATTTTCTCAAAAAAGCGTTAATTTATTAATGAAATCTGTGAAATAGTTAAATAATTCATTAAAAACTAAAAATATAAAGGTGGAACGTTTACCTCCCACTGCTCCTTACAGGGTTAATAAATTAGAACAATTACCGCAACTTACTGGATTGAAGAAATTTTTTGATGGAACCTGTAAATTTCTTCACATTTACTTCTTTTTCAACTTTTCTTTTTCGATTCTGTGCACCGGAAAGTTTTTTTTTTCACATCAACATCAGCCATCTGCAAACATTAAGTTAATGCAAATAATCTGTATTTCTCGCCGCTAGCCCGTGTTTCCACTGCCATATATTTTTAGTTCAGGTTAACTTCAACTATATAAATAAGATTGATAAAATAAGTAGAATCGATAAAATTTACTTACTTTTCAGCAGGTTTCAAATAAATAATAATCGATCTGGTTGAATAATGGCGATAACCGACTTTTTCGCTCAGAGCTCAGAGCGACGTCTGTGGAGATCTAGAAGAAAGTATATGTTGTTTACATTCCACACTCGAAGCGCTACGAACGAATTTCGCCCACAGTAGTTCATTCGTAGTGCTTTGAGTGTGGAATGTAAACAACACCGTTTTGGTGCTACGAAAATAACAGCTCTGGTGTTTTGAACGACTTTGTATAGTTGGTACTAGATCTCCACAGTGGTCACTCTGAGTGAACAAATCGCATTCCGTGTAGTTTCCCACAATAAATTTTATGATTTTACACCCGTAACAGTGGGTGTCGGGAAACTCTTCGATAAATAACTTTAGCAAATATGCACCGATTTTCACTTATCAAAATTTAATTGAATAAAAATTGAATTTAAGTTTAAATCTGAATAATTATCATGCCTGATGTGTTATACGTATCTAAGTCGTACTAAACAAAAATTAACCTAAATTAATTAGAGTATATTTCCTACTTAAGGCTTCGGCGCCCTGGTGCCATGCACCACTTGCACATATGGTAGGGCCGCCCCTGTATCTCACAACAGAAGATATGGAATGCTGATGATTACTGATAAAAGTACACTATAAGTCTATGATACTATATTATACTGAGTGTTCTGTATCCATTACCAGTTAAAATGAGCCCTACTATAGGTATACGACTTAAGATAAAGAATAATAATGTGTGCTTCATGTTAGGGATACATTACAGTTAAGCCACAAAGTGGATAATTCACTTACAGATAATAGATAATTGGCTGTAATCTCAAATTTTATTAAACACAAACTCACATAACCCAACTATTCTTCACAATTGCAATAATCCAGTATCCACTGTTCTTTATTAACAACAAACAGTTTGATTATGCATAGATTGCCTGTCATCAGCTCCGCACGCACGTGTGTGTGTGTGTGTGTGTGTGCGCGCGCGTGCGCACGTACGCTAGCTATAAACTGTGTGCTACTGTACAAAAGTAATTCCTTTCTGATGCATATTTTTATTTCAACTAATTACTACTAATTCCTAGTAATGAAATGAGTACATTACTTCAAAAGAAAAGACCAACTTTTATTTATTTTTTTTCATTAGGTTGGCAGAACTCTCTGCCTCACAAGATGGAGCGCAGAGTGTAGCATTAGAAGAATGCAAACAGCAGATAGAAAAGCTAGAAGAACAGTTGAGTTCAAAGCAAATTGTTTTTACTGGAGAATTGGCTGCACTGAAAGAGAGGTAAATATTGTTACAAACTTATCATGTTCTTTAACATTCAAATTTATTCAGTTTTTAATAATTTTTAATTGTATTGGTGATGATCTGAATGTGTGTTTTTGTGTATACAAAATAATTTTATCATGAAGAAAATTTTAACTAGTATTTTACAATCTGTATATCTAAAGTCTATGCAAATGCCTTTCGTCATAAGATTCACCTCCAGTGCATACACACGCTTGCACACCCACACAGTATAAGTTTGAAGAAGCAGAGACATAAGCTAAGACAAATTAAAAACATAGTAACTTTGAGGCTGAAAGGGAATAATGATATTAATTTGCCAAATCCACTTAGTCCACTAAGAATTTTGTTGCATAAATATATTTCATGTTGTAATGTACCACATAACAGCATCCATGAAAAATTTTCCCACTGTAAAACAAGTCTTCTTATAAGTGTTATTTTCAAATGCTAATTGTAAATGCATATTCATTTTGTAACAACCTAGTGACAATATTGAAGTAATAATTATAGTGTTACCCAGATGGCTTTTTGCGTGGTGTTAAACTTATATACCTTTATAAATTTAGTTTAAAAATGTATTTGATTTAAGAAACTCTAAACCATACACAATTACTATGATACTGAAAATTTAACCACAAGGTAAAACCAGAATAATTTTATCGTATAACTATATCAGAACAGATTACTATATATTTAATCAGGCCTCATAATCTGTATGTGTAGAGCTTCAACAGTGCTGTGATATTATTTCAAATCACTAATGTTTGATGATCAGTTGAATCTGTTGAAAGAATTACTGTTGTCTGCACTGTAGTGGAAATGGACAAGGAAAGAAATAGTGATCTTTATTTTTTTAAATTGTCTAAATTTAACAAACATAGAACTATATAAAATTACAAAACCAATGTTAAAAATAGCAATAGCATATAAAATAACAGAGAGAGAATATACAGAATATATATGTAATTTGTTGTATGTGTGTGTTTTCTACTCCTGCTAAAAAAATACCTGAACATACAGGTAGGCTGTATTCGAAATTTTATTGTTAGAACCATAGCAACTTTTATATGTCATAAGTGAATCATAAAATAATTGTACTGTAATGGGAAAATAATAACATGAGTAATCTAAACGTTCAGAGAAAACTAATTTAAATAATTGGTTAATGAGAAATGAGGACTAGGTCAATATAATTTATATTTTTAGTTTAATATGTAATGAATTGTAAATAATGGTATAATGAGAAACTTGTATCTATGTAAGTAATGATTAAACTTTATAAATAGATAAAGCAAAAGGATTTAAACGTGTAGTATAGTAGGTATAAACATAATATTCATGGAAAGCTAAGAAGTAAAACTTCATACTCCATCAAAGTTAACACTACACAATACTGAGAAAAGAAAGTTACCATCTATTTTAATTTCACTCTTAAAAAAACAACATGAATTGATTCGTTGCCCTAAAAATTTGAGATAAATTAAAAAATTAGACCATCTTGTATAAAACTAATGTAATGAAATAAATTTTAGGTACCGTATATGGCAAAGAACAACTATTAAACAAAACAACTGGAAATATAACATAAAACCTATGAGGAAGTGTGTCATTTATGAAGTGAATAAAAATGAAGACTAAATTTAAGGTGTAACTTTCAGTAGTTTTATACATACATAAAACATTAAATTATGAAGTAACCTATATCACCATTCAAATAAATACAATTTGAGTATATAGTTTTTACAAAATCTCATACTGACCCTGAAATGATAAATAAAGCACACCGACAAGACTTAATGACACAAGTGAAATAACAGGGTGGCCACCGACCTGGAAAATCAGGAATAATGCGTGAATTTCATTGACCGGGAAAAGCTACATGAATAATGCGTGAATTTTCAGGGAATTCTGGAATTTTAAAAAAGAAATAAAGTTAAGAGTACGACATTATTATTATGTGTTTTTTAGCAATTGCTGACTACTTTTTTCTATTCGAGAAACGAAAACCATGCTGAAATCCTTTATAAATTTGTATATCAGTAGGAGATGTGAACGCCGCCAGCGTTGTAACACCCCCTTTGAACCAGAGATGCCAGTAAAGCATCCAATTCGGCCATGAGCAGTACGCGCACTTTTCCTCTCAACTGTTTTTATAAATTTTAAAATTTTAAGGCAGTGTCTTCTGACGAGCCTAACAATATTTCTGAGGTTCAATGTTAGAAATATATTGTAAGGGTACATATCTTCAACATACATTTATGAAGCAACATGATAAGAATAAAATACTAAATGATTAACACTATGAATTAAAAGGGATGAGTCAGAGATAAAGGAATGGGTAGTTAACATAATTATGCGATCAAACAGATAAATTTAATAATAAAAGTAACCTCTGATTAGAGAAATGTAGCAAGCAACAAAGAAAATATTTGAAAACAATAGTGTGGCTGTTAAACCATACTACAAGAAGAATAATAACAAATTGACGCATTCAACGTGTGACTTAATTCACGCACAGATCTATGTTAAATAACAAAGTGGCGCACCAACTAGTGAGGCTAGATTTACAGGAAGAATAATATCTAGTGGCGGTTACGAAAAAAGGAGAACAAGATGATCACTAGAGGCAGACCAAAGAAGAGGACGGAGGACGTCGACATGGATGATAAGGAAGTGACTCCGGTCGAGGACATAGAACAGATATTACCTCCCATGGAACCTGCTGAGCCCATACAGTCAGAAAACCAACCAGAGAAACCAACACAAACTGAGGAGGAGAGATTCCAGGAGATGATGAGGGCGATAGTGGGAATAAAACAAGATTTTAAGGAAGAGTTTAAGAAAAATAAGGAGGAAATTAATGAAAAAATAGACAGCAACAGTAAGAAGATGGAAGAAAAATAGACAACAACAGCAAGAAGATGGAAGAAAAATAGACAACAACAACAACAAGACCATGGAAGAAAAATAGACAGCAACAGTAAGAAGATGGAAGAAAAAAATAGACAACAACAGCCAGCAGATGGACGAAAATAATAAGCAAATGACAGAAAAAATATACGAACTGAAGCAAAACAGCCAGAGAAATATGGAGGTTCTATACGAGAAAATAGACAATATGAATAAGACAACAGAAGAAATACCAAACAATAAAAACAAGGAACGATTCAGGCAGGAAATAGAAGATAGCGACAAGGAAACAGAAAACAAAGAGGACACAAATACCGCGTTACCTGAGAATAACAATAACAGAAACAAAAGGGATAGTAAGCAGATAGAAGTCAACACTAAAGGGGTAAAGAACCAGGTAATTCAGAAAATAAAGCAAATAGGAAAATTACACCAAAAGAAAATAATAAATACAAAGGAAGAATTGGAGATGATGAAGAATGGACTAATTAATGTATTTAATCTACCAATCACTGACCAAACTGAAATAATCAATTATAAAGATTGTAGGAGAACTTTAAAAGAAATTATAGAAGGGACTCACAACAAACCAGTGGGCAGAAATTTAAGCAAATCTGTATTTAAATGGAAAACACCGGAAATAGCAATGCAGAATGGAAAATCAGTGCAAGCATTCATGAGGGATGTACAATTAACTTCTTTGTTTAAAAAACAAAAGCATAAAGTGATTGAAGCAGTCATTGATACTAATGGACATATGATCTCAGAAGAATTGCTGTACAAGGTAGAGAGACCCATATCACGAGATCAGAAGTAGTTCTGCACACCAGAGTGATCCGAACAACCAGTGCAGACGAAATTATGGACTATGGATGAACTGAATACCATGCACCATTGAGAAAAGGGACTGATTTTTTGGATTAACGACAAGGCAAACCAGTTGAGAAATAAAGAAGAAAATTGCAACCAAAACCCCTACAATATCAGATTGGAGAGCAAGTATTACTTAAAAACAGAGAGTTACCAAGTACCATGGAAGGGATAGCCAAGAAGCTATTGCTACTTGACACCGGACCTTATATAGTGAGTAAGGATAATCAAAATAATATATATGAGATCGTAGACCCAAATACACAAAGAAGAAAGGGAACATATAACCAGTCTTCAATGAAAAAATATTATTCAACGCAAGAAAAGCATCCTGAACCCGATTAATAAACAATCAGTGTTGAAAGAGAAGTAATAAAAAACTAATAATAATAATATCATGTGTATCATACCCATCAGTAATATTGTATCACTAAGAGCTAAAAAAAAAATTATAATTTGAAATAATGTATTGTATAATCTAATAATCTAAATAACAATAATGTGAAGAATCCCATAATGATATTTATTTATAGTCGTACTTGGACTACTTATATAATTTTGTTAATGATTGACTGTAGATGATCCAGTAATCATATGCCTGGGCAGACGATACGTTCCTCTGTACCCAGATGATATAATTGATGGCGGAGCAAAGGAGTCAAAAGTACCCTCCTCCGGTCCGAATCAATATAATTTTTAGGGAAGAAATGTTAGGGAATTAGATATTATAGGGATAAAAAACATTAAACAAGAATATAATACAGGAAATCAAGGAGAATACTGACACTAAATAAAGCATTAAGAACTGATAGCTCAAAACTAACAAGTGATTAATAAAATAAATTAAGTATATGATTGATAATTTCACCCAAACACCTGAACGATATTTGCTGAAATAATCAATTTTAGTGGCAGGGCAATATGTAAGGGTACATATCTTCAACATACATTTATGAAGCAACATGATAAGAATAAAATACTAAATGATTAACACTATGAATTAAAAGGAATGAGTCAGAGATAAAGTAATGGGTAGTTAACATAATTATGCGATCAAACAGATAAAAGTAATAATAAAAGTAACCTCTGATAAGAGAAATGTAGCAAGCAACGAAGCAAACTTTGAAAACAATAGTGTGGCTTAAACCATACTACAAGAAGAATAATAACAAATTGACGCATTCAACGTGTGACTTAATACACACACAGATCTATGTTAAATAACAATATTCATTAAAAATCATTAATGCGATATATACGTACAAAATATCGTATCCAATCCCTAGTCTAACAGTCAATGAACGGAACGTTGTTTTTCTCACATAAAACTATGGTACTAGTATCTAAGCTGCATAGTCAGTCGTTCAACTCAAACACCATTGTTTATTTTAAATGAGTTCTTTTCGTGGTTATTAACGAAACCATGTGACGAAAAAATTCATTTTAAGTTTTAGACATAAATACAAATAATTAATTATCATATAGATTTATAGTTTTAGGTAATAGTTTTATTGTTATATTTAGTTTTCCGACCTTTAATAATGCTTAATCTATAATTTTATAGTTCCAAATCGGCCTTTTCAAACTGTTCTTAACCAAACATAACCTAACTTTTTTTCGTGTTTTGTTACTGGCCTCGTTCGACTTTTAAAATTACTTTTATTGTTGTTTTAACTTTTCCGACCTTTAAAAATGTTTATTCTATGATTATAAAGTCAATCTAAACATTAGAGTTGACGGTGAAATAGTGAACAATTACCAATTTATAATTTGAATGACTTCCCATGCAAATTAGTAAAATATAATTTTTTTTAAGAAAACTAAGTATAAGACAAATTCCTACATGTAAATTTCTGCATATATTTTTTCATAAGTTTTAGTCACTTTCTTCAGCCTTTTTTAATAATTGAAAGTAACCTTTTTTTAATTAGTCATGTTTATCACTTTTTTGGACTTCAAAACCTGCTTCAAGACCTGGAATGTGAAATACAATAGGCCTACTAAAATTATTTAACAAGTGTGGGAAGAACTAATAATTCTTTTTTTTTTTGTAGTTAGCATTTAGTTTAAAATGAAATTTTTTAGTACTGGTTATACTAATCAGAACTTAATTATTTCGGTAAGTGTGTTATGAGCATACATGGTCCAAGCGCTGCTTAGTACACTTTGTAGAGTGACAGTTCTTTTGTGTGGAGGAATTTTTTAACCTGTATTAATTACATAAATATTTAATTTGATAACCTATATGTGCTGATTATTTAGAATTAGGAGTAAGTGAAAGAGTAAGTAAGACATGTTGTAAATATGAATATGGTGTTAATTTTTTTGTTTAATGTTCCGTGTCATAATTTGATTTATGTCGAATGTGTAATCAGTAACCTGGAATTTTTTGAAAATGTCCTGGAAAACCTGGAATTATGCATGAATTTTTTGGCCTTGGTTTAGTGGACACCCTGAATAAATAAATATTAATTTTATTTTTGTTTTGAAAACATAGTTTACATGTCGGTTACAGAGGAAGGAATCACCATTTACACGCCATTAAATGCGATTTACACTGACTGAGTATGTGGGACACAAAAATTCACTAGTAGCACTGGATGGTATCCTGTGAAATTCAATTATGCTGTTTAATTAATGTTTTATTATAACAGTGTTCATGCCATTAAATAAGAAACAAGTAATAAAACTTAATAAAATTTATTTAGTAAATTGGTAGTGAAAATGATACAGTAGAAGCCCGATATAGCGCGGTTGTCGGGTGACATACTTTCCCCCGCGTTATAGGCGTAACCGCGGTATATCGGAAGGTGACCTGTACAGTGACAAATGATGGGGAGGGAGGACCGGGAAAAAGGCTACAGCATAATGCACTACTATATACTGTACGTAAATTACGTCACCAAATGTAGAAATAAAAAATAAGAAAACTATTTTAATCCAATACGTATTTTAATCCATTGGAATATAAAATACACTATTTATACATTGCTCACTCGACCTACTGTAGGCCTAATTGTTGGTCTTAAAAAGTCCGTAATTGTTGTTTGACGGGATAATGCATAGCGTTTCTTTTCCGCGTATTGTTTTATAAACGCGAGGTGCAGCAGATGAACATTATTAGATTCACTTTGCCTCTCCATCCACGAAATTACTTTGTTTATGTGTATTATCACTTCACTAACATTTGGAATAACTTCTTTCACTTCCACCCCATTTTCATTTCCATCATCGTCATTGTCTTCTTTTTCTTCGCAATTTGCATTTTGGACTGCATCGATGATATCTTTATCTCTTATACATTCTGTAACAGGCTCACCATTGTCAACTTCTGCCCAGTCATTCAAGTCATCTAGAGTGAAGTTGCAATGCAGAGCACTACTCGCAGACTGTACATCACTATTAGTGAATCCGGCAACAGAGCAATTTCCATCGGCGATGTTTTGTTCAAAGGAACATTTCTTCCAGCAATTCTGAATCGTAGCCGTACTAATACTTTCCCATGCAAGACCTATTGAATACGCAACTGTTTTCAGGTTTATTGACTTAAGGTAAATTTCCATTTCCTCATCAGAATTCACTATAGCACTCAGAAGTTCAAGGCGGTAATGTGCTTTAAATGCTTTTATGATGCCTTGATCTAATGGCTGGATCAGTGCTGTAGTGTTTTTCGGCAAGAACATGACTCCTATTTTCCCATCTCTTGACTGTAGCATATCAGCAGGTGGATGTGCTGGACAGTGGTCAAGGGTCAGTACAGCTTTTTCTTCGAGGTTGAGTGACCGCAGGTGGCTTCTCACAGATGGAACAAATTCTTCATGGAACCATTTACCAAAAATATCACTTGTCATCCAAGCATTTTTTGTATTACGATATGTGATGGGTAATGACGTCATGTTAACATGTTGAAAGCATCTAGGATTTCGGCTTTTCCCTATACAGAGAGGTTTAACTTTGTGGCTGCCTGATTTATTTGTGGCAAACAGGAGGGTAACTCTATCCTTATTTATTTTTAATCCAGATTTATTTATTGAATTATTCACATCCAGAGTTCTGGTAGGAAGCATTCGAAAATACAGAGCAGTTTCATCACAGTTATACACTTGATGGTCATTTAAATCGTTATCGTTCATTACTTTGTTTAATGCCTGAGGAAAAAGTGCTGCAGCTTCACTGTCACATGATCGTGCTTCCCCTTTAATGCTTATCTGGCTTATACCATGACGAGATTTCCATCGCGAAAACCACCCATCAGATGCATTAAAGTCACTGTTGCCATGTAAATCACTATGGAATTTCACAGCTTGACCTCTAATAACTGGTCCTGACAGTGGCACACCTTCACTTCGTTTTATTAAAAACCACCTGTACAGACACTCATCTAGTTCACTATCCTTACCTACTTTAGTCTTTTTTCTTTGCAACCCCACTTCACTTTCAACTGTGTTCACAAAACTTTTAAGTTTATCTTCTTCCTTCATCCACCCTCTAATTGTTCCTTCTGGATGCCACACTCACGTGATAAACTTGCCTTTGACTCTCCGTTCTTCACACGATCAATTATTTTGAGTTTATCACTCACAGAATGTGCTTTTCTTTTCTGCAACATCACAAAACTCTACACTATGCGAATTTATGACAAAGACTATACAATCAAATATATTGGAACTTACCGTCTGCGGCTTTTAGAAACAGCGTCTTTACAAAATTGACATGTTTCGGGACACTTGTCCCATCATCAGAATTTAAAACAATCGTGTATCATTTAAAGTTGATACACTTGTCAATCACTTAAAACATTAAAATCCAATATAAAACAAATAACTTAAAATAATATGATACTAAAATATTTACAGCGAGTGCGAAGGTTTACCGATGTACATCGTATGGAGACCGACCGCGCACTAATTTACGTCTCGCTCCCACCACGACAATAGCGCAAGGCAGTGTTGTACAATACATTTGACTTGAAAACCAATTTATCATTTAAAACATGCGGCTTGGTATCAGTATTGTTGTATGCTTTATAAATTTCGTACTCTTCAAGAGCGTTCAAATATCGCCCTTTCTTACATATGTGAAGGGGTATCAAATTAGTTTTAAAATTAGTGTAGTTATGATTCTCGGAAATCAGGTGTTCTGCAAATTTTGACTTGATATTGTCCAAACTGTGAAAGTGTGTAGGCGGCCTAGTACAACACTGCCTTGCGCTATTGTCGTGGTGGGAGCGAGACGTAAATTAGTGCGTGGTCGGTCTCCATACGATGTACATCGGTAAACCTTCGCACTCGCTGTAAATATTTTAGTATCATATTATTTTAAGTTATTTGTTTTATATTGGATTTTAATGTTTTAAGTGATTGACAAGTGTATCAACTTTAAATGATACACGATTGTTTTAAATTCTGATGATGGGACAAGTGTCCCATTTATCTTTACTCACCTCTACAAATAATCACTAACTACTGTATCCCTAAATATCTAATACTTTCTTTGTATTATTTACTTCAAAATTCTTAACAATCTACTCCCATTAACTTCAATTAAATAACTTACATGTATTTTATCTGTACCCAGGCTCTATCCCTGTTTAAACACTTACTGTAATCATTGACATTTGTCTTATAAAACTTATCTCTCACCTACTCATAACAGTACCTCTCACTATATTTATTCTTACTTAATCATTATTATTCATTAGGAATTACCTTCATTACAAATGAATTAATAATTTAACTTCATTAGAAACTTCTATGACAATTAATAATTTTCAACTTCAGTTAGTACAACTTCCTTTTGTACCATTTTAATTCAGTAATTGACCTTTAATTATTATTCATTTGTTTAAAAAAATTTTACTTGTTTAGGTAAACAAAACATGTTAATTATTAAAATACATAATAACTGGTGTACACAAAATATACCTGCAATACACAACATCAAAATACATAAATACATTGATATATAAATACATTTAATTCAATTAAAAATATACAATCCAAACACATTATTTTGTTATTTATCAAACTCAGTCCATATGCAGTCCAGTTCAATACCACTTTTCACATATATTTAAGGTTCATTTCACAATACAACAGTCTATCCTCCATCGTTGAATAACATCCTAATCTTACGTCTATTTATCTTATTTTTTAATGAAAACATTTTATTATTGAAACATTATATTCATATTCATATATCAAACAATTATCAAACAAATATATCAAGTCACGATCGAATAGAGTTCTGTCTATCTCAGTAATATCATATGTTATAATCTTGTTATTCATCTTGTAATTATCATCATAATTTTCTACCACAGGTAAGTACTTAATACCATTATTCTCCTCATCTATTATTATTTCAATTTTACTGTTACTACAAGGTAAGTATTCATTATTTTCATCCACCGTCTCTATGCCTAACCTCTCTACCAATTCTCTGTACTTTCTATTTACTTTAAACAATTTTATTACTTTCTTTTTCTCACCATATCTCTCTACACTTTCTCTCTTAATACATTTCTCTCCATAACACCAAGTTACACTCTCTCTCTCTCCAAATATGCAGGGGTCCCTAACTCAGAATTACTGCACCACTTATGAGGTACACAAAAACACCAAGAAACTTTATTTGTAGACCTATCGTCTCCCAAATATAAATTGAAAGAACTCTTGTCCTTATTAAAAATACTTGAAGACTTTTCTTCACCCCCTAACACAACATCAAAAGAAAATTCTACCCCCTGCACCCCTTGTACAAAAATACTTTCTCCAAACTCTCTTTCTGACTCAATACACTCAAACACCTCATTATCACTCATAATACTTTCATTATCATTTTCTAACACCATATGCTTACTATCTGTAAACTCGTTATTCACATTATCTCTGTTAATTACTTTGTTAGTCAGTACTTCGTTTTTCGTACTGTTTTCACTACTATTCGCCTTCTGTTTTTCTAGTTGAATTAAATTCTCATCCAATTTTTTAATGACCTTGTCACACTGCTTAATGACATTATCATTATTGATTTTAATTTCATTCTTTAATTCATTAAATTGTTTATCAAATTTGTCAAACTTGTCATTCAAATTTGTGTATTTGATATTAGAATCGCTTTTTTGCTCATCTAATTTTTTGTCTAATTTTAATAGTAATTGCATCATTGCACTAGTTTCATCTGGTTTACCTTCTGAACTAGCTGACATGGATGTAGCGACCTTCTCTGTATCTACAGATACAGGCGTATTTGCCTCGTCAGTCTGACTAGTTTGAGTTGGTTGAACATCCATCTCACCAGTCAAATTTACATCAGCTGTACTGATTTCTATTGTAATATTATCATTTGTACTCATGTTTGCAACTTTACAATACACGCATGCATACAATCGTATAACCTAACTTCGTAAAGTTTGGTTATGTTTACGTATTAAAATTTGGCGTTTATTACCTCAGATAATTTCTTCCGCTCTCTTCGTAGGCTTACTCACATAAAATTTTATGTCAGGTCCCTGTTATTACGGGCGACATCTGTAACTATAATAAAAAATAGCTACAAATGTTTATGTCCCTGTTCTGGCGCAAGAATATAAGATATACGATACGCACTATTTTTATGGACGATCCATCGGCCGATGACACCTGTCCAATCTCTTTACCGCCCCAACATTTTCGATATTTTGTTTAGTTAATTAACCACTTTTAGTGGTGTAAAAGTTAAAATTCACACTCGGTGAACGGTTTGCCGGCCGGCTGCGCTCACGCTTTCTGATGAAATGACATAGATTCTTTGTCCCATTTCGCATAGGTGGGGCGAAAACTATGTCACCAGGCTATTGTCCATCTGGTTACAGCATCGACTTGTTTACGGAAACACATTCCTCAGCGCTGACGTAGTCAGGGCTCGTCGCCTTATCTCAGTATGCGACATACGGTTTTTTGCTGTGTTTCATGTTTTTCGCTATGAAACAGTTAGAATCCTGACAATTCACTTTTGCGTTCACAAAATATATGTATAGTCCACTCACTGTAGATTTACAGGGATTATTAAAGGTTTAATTTATTATGACCAAATTGTAAAAAAAAATGAAGGAATACAATACTTATGGTTTTTTATGTTAATTTAAGAATGTACCATAATTGTACCATTACAACTATACACTTTGATAAGATAATATCAGAGTATGATCTTATACTGTACTGTAATACCCACTTGAACTGGCAATTCTGGCTGTTGTTTACAACGCCGTTTCCAACAACAAGCCTTTGTTTACAATAAACCCAACGCATTCCAATGTTGTGGCTACGGAAGTCACGATAAACAATTCATAATTTACTCACTCTCTACAAGTAAGAATTTTCGCTAATAACGGGCGACATACTCTTCACCGCGTTATATCCGAATCCGCGGTATATCGGACCGCGCTATATCGGGCTTCTACTGTACATGCAGTTGTGAGTGTAGTTGTGCAAAATTCAAATAACTAATATCTTAGCTTTTTGGATATGAGTGTGTGTTCTTCCTCTTGGTGTTCAAATCTGCTCTGACACCATCCTCAGGCATATGAATCTATTTCTGTTCTTCATGCCTATCTTGTAGTAGTATCTTTTGATTGGTTGGTTTGCCATGAGCACCACTGCTGAGAACAGGTTCACATTTGATTCAGCATAATATTGGTATGCGTTAGCCTCCAAAACAATTTCCATGTCATGTTTTACCATACCATAGACTCACAAGTAAATGTTATAAAATTTTAATTTGCTAGAGACCAAAAAAAAAAATCTTTTACATCTGTACGAAAATATTAAAATATGTGCATAAATATATGTTGTATATGTATTATGGACAGTGTTCTCAGTTGTCACTATTTTTGCAGAGAATTGCTGTTATTATCTTCATTATTCCGATGACACTATCTTCAGTTCCATCAAGGTCGTTTGAAATGAAGTTTTATGCAAACAGAATCCAATCAGATTCTTCTTTAGGTTGCCGTTCCCATACTAATTTTCCAGGATTATAACCATTCTAATACCTGCATATTGTCCATCTGTTGTCTTTTCTTGCATCAGTGATAATTGAAATTTGATGATAAGTTGCCAGTTGGCAATTTTTCATCCATTAAAAGAGCTGTTCATTTAAATATAATGTATGGTGAAAGTTATGCATCATCTCCAAGTACTGACATCATAGCAATACATTGATGTTTCTGTGATCCACAAACTTGAACAATTCTTACTTGAAGAATTTTGTCTGCACCAGGATTAACCTATACTGTGGGCATGCCAAAAAATACTTGTACCTTATTGGTATCACCTATTTGATTCAAACTTTTTTAATACAACTTAAGTGCTTGTAAATTTAAAATTTCTCCTCATAACCGACTGAAAGATACTGATGTATAGTAGTTCCGTCTTTTATGGCTAGCCTGTTACTGTTCATGAAGTGATTCAGCCATTCTGCACTGCTAGAGTGCTTTGTATTGCATCCTGAAGTGCTTTAAAGTATGCATTAGTATCTGAAATCTTTCACTAAGGGCTGGATAAACAGGTCTAACTCATAACTTAATATCCATTAGGTTATTAGTACTCATAGGTGGAAATTGTAATTAATACAGAGTGAGGTAAAAAATACTTTCCCCAATCATTATTAAAAAAGAACATCAGTCTTTATTTCTTCCTTGAGAATTTTATATGGGCTTTTACTTAACCAGTGAACATAGTTCTGCCAGTTAATTGTACCATTTAATTTAAAAGAATTTTCATCTAGTCATAAAATGTTTTTCAAAAAATTAGGATCAGCTGTCTGTTACATGAGAAACCATTCTCAAAATTGCAAATTATATCAGCATTTTTCTTGTAGCACTTACAGTTTTTGGTTGAAACCGTTTCAGTTTCATATCACATAACAAGTTTCTTAAAGTAAACTGATTAATCCCCACGTCAGGAGACCATTTTCAAGTGAACTTACATGGACTTTTGACACAGCTCCAAGCGATAGTTGTGCATTTTATTCAGTTCTAAGAGTTTATGGATGCCTGCCTCATGGATCGTGACAGAAATTGTTTGCTTAAACTGAATATTTAAATTTTGAATTAGTTGATGTGTATCGGTGATTGAATACCAGGAAATATCCTCTTCAGATGAGGCTCTAATCAGTTCAGTTTTCTTTTTGTGTTTCTGCCAATTTGTAACACAAAATGTGTTCTTATTCTGTTAACACTTTAATGACCATGACGGGCATATACGCCTGCTTCTCGTCTTTCTGTAGGGACCGCAGTGGGCATATATGACCTCTCAAACATTGTACAGAAAAATTGTCTCTGTAGCCCAGGTGACCGTTTCTCAGCCAATTTTTCTTTATGATGCAACCACTATAATCACTGGAAACACAAAAACGTATTTGGACTCACATTTATTATCTTTATAAAATTCTTATTCTAGATGTTTGTTGGTAACAGGTTGTTTCGATTCTGAATATTATTTTCTTTGTCTCTCATTATAAATACCTTCAAGTAGAATGTCTTTATATCTTTAAGTATAATGATCAAGCCATATCTTTTAAGTTTTAAAAGTCGTAAGTAAGATAAAAGCTTCACTTGAAGTTAAAGGTGATTTCCTTTTCTGAATGCCAGATATATCAGCCTTTGAGTACAAGAAGATTAATTTGTTGATTTGAGTACAAGAGATTTTATTTGTCGTTTATAAAAACGAAACTAGGCAAACAACAAACTATAATGAAGAAAAACGTTTGACAACTTTGAACTGTAATTTAATAACTGCAGTGACACATATTCCACTACTAAGAAAATACTTTCTTTTTACACAACGAAATGAATGTGGCAACATTCAAAAATCGAAATAAGAAAAAAAAACACATTGGAAATTATACACATATGCTGAAAGGAAACATGAATGTGAGAAAGAGGAAATTACTGTAACATTTATTTTTTTTTACTGCACCGTGAATCAGTTTGTTGACAATAGACTCGCATGTTAGTGATATTATGTAATGATATTAGGTGACATCCACCACTTGATCATTTTCCAAAAGGCTAACCGTGAGGCAAACATGAAACACACACATAAACACATACAGAAAGCTATGAGTAATAAAATATTATTTTTTCAGTAGGTTCCCACGAGTGGCCAATAGCTTGGCTAGGCGGGAAGTGATTAGACATCAACACAAACGAAGTGGTCATACATGCCCGCCATTCATGGCAAAAGTTATATCAACTCACTACAAGGGACCACAGCGGGCATATACAACCGCTTCATGTTTTCTTATATTATTAGACTCGAAAAGGAAACTTATTACTATTTTTTTCTTGATTACAAGGCTAATCCAGTTGAAAAATAGACTTGGTCCTGTGGGAAGAAAAATGAATTTTACTATAGTCATTAAAGTGTTAATGTGTAAATTAATTTTTGTTACAACTTCATGAAGTTAACAATGCAATAATTACTGCTATTTGAACTGTTGCAATGACAACGCTCCTGTTTATGGATAGTGATTTTTATCTTTCCCTGTACTTGTTAAGTCATTCAGATTAAATTTATCATTTCATAAATTGCTTAATCTTATTTAAACTAACAGCATTTATATTTTATTTCCTACATTTACTATCTTAAAAGAAAATCTTTGCACACCATGAACATTCATGTTGGTTTAAGTAAATATTGTGTGCACATATTTATTCGAATTTTGCATTTATGTTGGTTTGTACATAGAAGAAAGAAAACGTGAAAATTTATATAGTCCTGTTGAAAAGTGACAACTGATGATAAAAATATATTTTATATTAACTTGATATTACATAAAATATTAATATGTTATTAATTTTACTAATAATTCCATGTTGGTTGTGCAGGTTGAACAAAGCAGAAGGTGAACGGGCGCTGTTAGAGACTAGCAAACGAGACATTCAAAATGAATGTGAGTTGTTAAAACAAAGGTTGGCTGATACAAAGGCTGAACTTGAACAATACAGGATACGTGCACAACGTACCCTAAATGATAAAGAGAAATTGATTGCTGAATTGAGAAATTATGGTAATGATAATGCTGTCGACTCGAGTCTTCAGATGGAGTTGCAACAACTCAGGTACACAATTTGTGTCACACAAGCTTGTGATTAGGGTGTCATCAGCTGTGGAACCATAATGTAGATTTTGTAACTTTCAGATTTAGATAAAATTTTGCATACTCTTGTCTCTGATTACAATGTTAACTTCTTGATATATCAGAATTAAAGTAATTGAACAAGTGGTACTCTAAGTGAATTAACGATGGATGTCTGTTCTTCTTACACATACATAAATAGTGTTAAGACTGGTATCTTGATTGAATACATAATGTAAAAAAATCTAACTGTATATACTGAATAAATACTGAATTAATATACAGGTTGTCTCACAAAGAAAAAAGTTATTTCAGGATACAAAGAAAAAAAGTTTATATCTATAAATATAGATCCAGAAAATCATTGTTTTGTATTTCAAGTAACTGTGGACACAAAAGAATTTATTTACTTTTTTTTTAATTTTTGAAAATAAATTATTGGATCTGAAACAAGCAAATTTTCAATTTGTTTGCATATATTGCAGCCTAATGTAACTGCAGACACAAAATACCTTTATTTTTTTTTAATAAAATTTGCAAAAAAAAGAGTAAAAATACAAACACTAGAAACATGATTGCTGCAATTTTGTGCGAAAAGGCAAAAAGTAGGAGGAGACGCAAAAAATGTATTTTTTTGTAAACAGTTACCAAAAGTGAATGTTACAATAGGATGAATATAAGAAAGTATTACCAACCATTGTAAACACGCATACATGACAGATTAAAATTGGTTTGATGATATTGGTAAGACCCATTTGAATTAATGCAAGATAAGTCCACTTCATTTTCAATAAATCTGTATTATTATCACACCACTAAGGACATTATAGTATTGCTCTAATTGTTTGTACCACCACCTCAAAGACCTCCGTTAGCTAAGCAAGATGAATGTCTTGGTTAGTACGGGACATATTGACAGAGGGGCTAATTGAGCCTTCATCAAATGCTTGGTCTTCTATGGTAGTGCTGGTAGCAAAGAAGCATGGCGGGTAATTTTTCTGCGTAGACTACCGGAAGTTGAATAATATGACAAAGAAATATTGGTATCCATTACCTTGTGTTGATGATACACTTGACATGCTGTCTGGAGCTCAGTGGAATTGGACTCAATAATGCACCAACAACATATGAAAGACTGATGGCTCTGGTCTTCCGAGGCCTAACTGGGAAAACTTGCCTTGTTTATTTAGACGATATCAAAAGTTTTAAAATTTGTTGTTTCCCATTTCACACTCTTTGTTAGGTATAGTTACATTATTATGTACGGGCACCCGTAAATTTGTTCCGGAACTTGTGTTGTGATCGATCGGCATAAAGGTGTAATTTCAACTGGGTTTATTATAAACGGGCGAGCACACACCCCACGTCCACCGTCGCTAGATGTTGGATGACGACTGTCTTTGTTAAATCAAGTGCAGACTGCTGTCGCCGCGGACACTTCTCGCATTCCTATGTGACGTCGGTTGGGTTTGGCTTATGACATCATATGTTGTTTTGTTTAACATGCATAGTTCAGAGGTCAGGTGCTAAAAATAACTACCTCCATGCCGTTAAACTTCTGACCGTGAGTCAATTTGTGTATATTATTTTCCACAATCACATTTTCAAATAATACTTTACATTTTACCAAAATATCCCTGGGTGGGTTGACTTGTCCCGTTACAATACCCCCTCAATGAGAGGTTTTATGCTGAAGCATAAAAACTCTCATTGACACTCACATACTTCCTAAAGGGATCAGCCTGGATATGTCGCCACAACCCCCTTTATGTTTTATTAAAAATTCATGAGTAAATTAACCCCATGGTCCAGTGACTGTGGCCGCACCTGAATGACCTTACTGGACTTCCCTTTTGAGATCCCAACACCGCAAGGCCAGACAGGCACTTGATGCCCCTGCTCTGACACGCAGGCCAGCACAGGACCGCCGCCACAGCATCACCAGACACTGAAACATTAGATCAAAAACATCAAATAATAGCCTTGTATAATACCATATCCCTAACTGATCTGGCCCCCCTTAGCTGTGCTGGTTTGCATTAAGAAGCACTGGTTTTTTCTTAACTTCTAACATACATTGATGAATACATACTTAACCTAACATGATACATTTTAAATTTCAATACCAATATTCTGTATGCCCTTCTCTCGTTAATTCTTATCCCAAATTCAAAATATTTCCCTGATTCCAATCAGAATTTAAATAACCACTTCCCATTACATCATTACAAATATCTGCCATTACCAAATCACATCTCAAAGTCTTTAACTCCATTACTAAAATTCCTCTTAAACATATTTAAATCAATTACATAATCACAAATTATCTACTTTTATATATATATATATATATAAACCTTGTTAATCATCTCCATAATACTCCTCAAATCAACACAAAATCATTTAGTTACATCATAAGATCAACTACACATTCTATATTACCAACATAATTCCCATAAACATTTTATGTTTCCCATAATCAACATAATACAATATAATAGACACTCAAATTGAACATTAACATCATTACATTAAAATAAACATCTTACCTTTAAATTTGCCTCAAAATACAAACATTACAACTTTAATTTTCTATTGAACCTTTTAAACATCAACCTTTTTAAATTCTCCAAAAAATTTAAATTTATTATCAACATTTCCTTTCATACCACATTTCATTTATTAGCTCCTTTCAATTTAATTCAACTGTTTTATCCAACACATTTTAATTACTTTAATTATCAAATTGCTTTAATTACTTTAACAAAATTCACAATGACCAACTGTCAATCATTAACACATTCTCTGTTACCTTAGCATTACAACAACATAATTTTACTACATAAGTACAGTTAGCATCAACACAAATTTATCTACAATTTTTGTCATATCATTTTATTGTTTACCACACCTCATTAGATAAGTTAGCCAAGTAATTACCATAAACTAAAATAATTAAATGTTCATTCACTATATATACATAACCTCCATCATCGTAGATTAATCTTATTATTTTATTACAACACAATTCATTTTTCCATAAATTTATTTTGTTATTATGATTATAATAACTATCTAATATTTCAAATTGTTTCATTGTACCCACATAATAATTTACTGGGTTATACCACATTATTATTCTATCATATACCCTGTCTACATCAGTAATTCTGGTCCTGTCACCGTCAATATTATTATCTGTCATAATTAAGCATTGATCATCTCCTTATTATCAGAGTCAGCTGCTATTAATATCCCACTTCTATGCACAGGTAAGTACTCATTATAATTATCAACGTTATCATCATCTATTGCTGCACTATTCTCACAACAAGGTAAGTTTTTTATTTTATTCACTCTCTCAACCCTTATTCTTTCTAATAATTCTTCATAACTTCTACTAACATCAAACAACACCACCTCTCTCTCTCTCAACTTGAACAACTCTATATCTCTCACTCTCTCAAAATACCTCTCATCATAACACCATTTCACTTTCTCTCTATCATTCCACACAAAGGGCAACAAAACATTATTATAACACATCCTGGCTTTTCCAGGAAATCATAATACACAGGGGAACTATTTGTAGATCTTTCATCTACCAAAAACACCTTCAAGAAACCTTTGTTCTTGCTAAACACACGTGAAGCTTCTACTTCACCTATTACACCAGGAAAATCTGCCCGTTGTCCACACTTTATCTTTAAACTCTCTCTCCATTCTTTCTCCAGTTCATCAACCACTATCTCATTACTAATTTCTACTTCCACTAAAACTTCATCACCACTATCATTATTCACAATTTTACTCTGACACCACATTTTTAATTATACTTACTTACCTTTTCAACTACTACTTTATTTGCACTTAAACTATCATCATTATTATTCGTAATTATCTCCCCATCATAATTACCACTTGTTTTAACGTCATCACTTACCTTATTATCTGTATCTTCGTTATTTCTGTTTTCGTTACACTCACCTGTGTCATCATTATAATTAACGTCATTACAACCACTTACCTGTTTTAATTCACCTTCTGTATTCTCTTTTAATCGACATCTATCTCCTTCCCACTTCTGGTTTTGTTTTTTCATATCATTTATCATTTGTTTTTGTGAATTTATTATCTCATTAAAACCCTTCTACATCGTATTAAACATCATTTGCAAAAAATTCATCCTATCTTCTTTTGATGTACCTATGTTAACCTCCTGTACCTCAGCCATGTTCACAAATTATTTATATTATAATACCCCTTTATAAAATTGCAACCCTCCTAGTACACAATAATTACACACCCAATCAAAATACCCGATACATAATAATTACCGTCCTTATCAGCATATAAACTTATACATAATAATCGTATTACAGCATAATCATATACGTTACACTACCCCAACCTAACCCCATAATATGCGTCTATTTATCTTATTTATATTTCACTTGAGCCTCCAGGTGGTCTAGCGGCTAACGCGGGCGATTCATGCGCTCATGGTCCCGGGTTCAATTCCCGGCGGAGGCTCCATACGGCGTGCACTCAGCGTCGTGAGGCAAACTGAGTAGGCGCTGAGATAACAGCGCCGCCTCCTGGCCGTGAATACCGCAACTAGCGGCTGGTGGTGCGTAGTACTAGCCATACACCGTCACACTAACACAAAAAGCTGCGCGGTACGCCTTGGTCCTTAACGGACTGTGGAGCGGAGGTTTATTTATTTATATTTCACTTAGTTACCTTAAATAACCCCTTCTGTCCTCCAAAGTAGCCCTACATTTACATAAATAAGTTTTATGTAAATGTCCCTATTCAGATAGCGCCAATGTAACGTTAATTATTATTTTATCAACTGTTTACCTTATTTTGTTTACATCCGCATTCCGGATGCCATCTTGCATTACTGCCAACTGTAAAAAATTTGTTACTTACCACAGTTCGGTTAGACAAACTGGAGAACAGAATAGGTTATTTACAGAAAAAAAAAACAGATTGTTACTTGCATACAGCTTTTGATCTCTTTTATTATGCACTTCAATTCAAATTCATTTTTCATTTTTATTACAAAAACAAAACAATTTAAAGTCATTCGACTCCCATCATTAACCAAAAATATTCCTTCTCCCTCTTTTATTTCTGATGTGATTTTTTTACGATAAAACAATAACAATGATTACATGATTTCATACACTGATAGTACTTAGATTCAAACTAGAAATAATTAAAACATAGAAATAGTTAAATTAATTTTTTTGTTTAAAAGGAATAAATCCCAAATGTTTAGTACCAAGCCACGTGTTGTTCAATCAAATATATTGGAACTTACCGTCTGCGGCTTTTCAGAAACAGCGTCTTTATAAAATTTACATGTTTCGGGACCCTTGTCCTATCATCAGAATTTAAAAATAATTGTGTATCATTTAAATTTGATACACTTGTCAAACACTTAAAATATTAAAATCCAATATAAAAATAACTTAATATAACATGATAATATAATATTTACAGCGAGTGCGAAGGTTACCGATGTACATCGTATGAAAACCGACCGCGCACTAATTTACGTCTCGCTCCCACCACGACAATAGCGCAAGGCAGTGTTGTACAATACATTTGACTTGAAGACCAATTTATCATTTAAAACATGCGGCTTGGTATCAGTATTATTGTGTGCTTTATAAATTTCGTACTCTTCAAGAGCGTTCAAATATCGCCCTTTCTTACATATGTGAAGGGGTTTCAAATTAGTTTTAAAATTAGTGTAGCTATGATTTTCGGAAATGAGGTGTTCTGCAAATTTTGACTTGATATTGTCCAAACTGTGAAAATGTGTAGGCGGCCTATGTTCTATAAATCTTTTTAAAAAACCACGTCCTGTCTGGCCCACATAAACACTGTTGCTAAGGACAATAATAATAAAAAGTTGCAATTTGACATCTATAGAAAACCCACAACGACTGACATTGTAATACATGCTAAGTCGTTTCATCCTTTATCACAAAAATTAGCTGCCTTCCACAGTATGATTTATAGACTTTTATCTTTGCCCCTCGGTGATAAAGAATACCGTGAGGAATTAGACACCATTAAACAAATTGCTGTCGCTAATGGTTATGATGTCAATATGGTGAACAACATCCTTCGAAAACATAAGAAGGGACATAGCAACATTAACGGATGTAAAACACGCGAAAATACAACACGCAAATATATTGCAACACCGTACACATACCTTATGCCACAGATCTTTGGGTCAATTTTTGGTAAAACCAGTAATATCAAGGTCACTTATAAGACCACTAATAGTATTATGAATAATCTTCGTGTCCGCAGAACCACCAGCCTTGAACACAAAACTGGTGTTTACAAATTGATATGTGACGATTGCGACGCCTTTTATGTGGGCCAGACAGGACGTGGTTTTTTAAAAAGATTTATAGAACATAGGCCGCCTACACATTTTCACAGTTTGGACAATATCAAGTCAAAATTTGCAGAACACCTCATTTCCGAAAATCATAGCTACACTAATTTTAAAACTAATTTGAAACCCCTTCACATATGTAAGAAAGGGCGATATTTGAACGCTCTTGAAGAGTACGAAATTTATAAAGCACACAATAATACTGATACCAAGCCGCATGTTTTAAATGATAAATTGGTCTTCAAGTCAAATGTATTGTACAACACTGCCTTGCGCTATTGTCGTGGTGGGAGCGAGACGTAAAATAGTGCGCGGTCGGTTTTCATACGATGTACATCGGTAACCTTCGCACTCACTGTAAATATTATATTATCATGTTATATTAAGTTATTTTTATATTGGATTTTAATATTTTAAGTGTTTGACAAGTGTATCAAATTTAAATGATACACAATTATTTTTAAATTCTGATGATGGGACAAGGGTCCCGAAACATGTAAATTTTCTAAAGATGCTGTTTCTGAAAAGCCGCAGACGGTAAGTTCCAATATATTTGATTAAATTAATTTCACGCAAACCAGCGCTTCATTTCCCCACACACACACACTCTTTCATACTTTACATATTTTATCTTTAATAACCCCTCTTTGAGCTCATGATTTTCTTTTAATATATATATATATATATATATATATATATATTTGTGATTCTGATGACCAATTGAATGATTTATATAATTTAGGATTGATTTCTGTTTGTCGGTTACTTATCTGTCCATCCTCCAAACGACTCGTATCTTGTACTATGCACTCCCGATTACTCCTTACTTTTCACTTATTGCATTTTAAGAAAAATTAACTGTTAATTCGTTCTAATATTAAGTTTTAAAATTTGTTGTTTTCCATTTCACACTCTTTGTTCGGTATAGTTACATTATTATGTACGGGCGCCCATAAATTTGTTCCGGAACTTGTGTTGTGATCTATCGGCACAAAGGTGTAATTTCAACTGGGTTTATTATAAACGGGCGAACACACGGCCCACGTCCGCCGTCGCTAGAAGTTGGATGACGACTGTCTTTGTTAAATCAAGTGCAGACTGCTGTCGCTGCGGACAGTCCTTGCATTCCTATGTGACGTCAGTTGGGTTTGGCTTATGACGTCATATGTTGTTTTGTTTAACATGCATAGTTCAGAGGTCAGATGCTAAAAATAACTACCTCCATGCCGTTAAACTTCTGACCTTGAGTCAATTTGTGTATATTATTTTCCACAATCACATTTTCAAATAATACTTTACATTTTACCAAAATAACCCTGGGTGGGTTGACTTGTCCCGTTACAATGTTTTCTGAAAGGCTTCACTACTGTTGCTAAACCATTACATGAGCTAATGAAAAATAAACGAACATTCCACTGGTCAAGAGAGTGTGATCAAGCATTCAGGGCTTTGAAAAGTGCATTATGGTCACACCCAATTCTTCCTTTCCCAGCCTCCAAAGGGAAGTACATCGTAGACACTAATGCAGACAATACTGCCTGTTTCGTCTCAAGTGCAAAACAGGGAAGAACTAGTAGTAGCATATTACAGCAAAGGCCTTTTCAAAGCAGAGAGAAATAATTACGTTACTAGGAAAGAGTTGCTTTAGAGCACTGCTATAAAAATCTTTATGGGAAGAAGATTTCACTACGTACTGACCATGTATTTGCATGCCTCTTGATGTTTAAAAATTGGGATGGGCAATTGGCAGAACATTTGTAAGAAAACAACTTCAAGATACAGCATCGGCAGAAGCCCAAAGACCATCTGCTCAGAAGGTTGCCGACACTGCCACAGAAAGGAAGAACAGAATGCAAATAATCAAGTTTAAGCCATCACTGTGGATTTCGTGGCAGATGGTTGGATGATACAAGATTTCCAACATTTATAGATGTGATGAAGACCTTAGACTGATCTTGATGGCAAAAGAGGAGGGTTGTTGGCCTGATTGGCAAGTTGTCTGCCATGTGGTTCTGAAGAGGTACTGGGCACAATGAGAATCACTAACCTTGGAGAATGGATCGCTGAGAAGGTTTTGGGTAAGTGCAAATGGACATGATGTGGTCATGCAGTTGATAGTTCCCTGAAGTAAAGTGCACTCTGTTTTGAAGAAACTGCTTGATGGAGCATCTGGAGGTCATCTTGATATCAGTAAAATGATTGACAAAATACAGAAATTGTTGTACTGGCTTCATCTTTGCTGTGATGTAGAGGACTGGTGTTGGACCTGTGAAATATGTGCTGCAGACAAAGGCCTACAGTCCTGAAGCAGGGCCGAAATGAGACAATATAATGTTGGACTGCCATTCAAGAGAATCGTCACAGACATTGCTGGACCTTTCCCAGTTACTGACGTTGGAAACCAGTATGTCATGGTTATAGGTCACTATTTTACTAAGTGGGTGGAAGCATATGCAATTCCAAATCAGGAAGTTGCCACTGTGGCAAAGGCATTAGTATACAAATTCTATTGCCGTTATGAAATCCCTATGGAAATCCACATGAGGAATTTTGAGTTAGGAGTTTTTAAAGAATTATGTCACCTACTTGGTATTCTAAAGACCCAGACAATGCTTTTCCATCTTTCATCCAACGAAACGGTTGAGAAGTTCAACTGTAGACGGGGGCCGGCATGTACTAATATTCCTAATGGCATATAAGTCATCAGTACATGATACAACCATCAAAACTAGTAGGTGGGAGATTCATCTTCATGGAGATTTAATGTTTAGATCACCCAAGACTCAGTCCAAAAAACCGCAGAATTATTCATTGTAGTTAGAGAACCAATTGCAAGAAATGAATCGTTTGATAAGAGGACGGCTGAAAATGGACAGTGACAAAATGAAAATGCGCTATGACGTTTGCAGCAGTAGTGTGGGTTTCGAAGAAGGAGGCAAGGTTTGGTTGTACAACCCAAAGTACCATTGTGGTCACTCCCCAAAACTTCGAGCTAACTGGGAAGGTCCTTCTACTGTGAAAAAGAGAGTCAGTTATATTGTTTATCAGATACAACAAGAAGGACAATGGAAAGTCAAGCCATCCACCTAGACTGCCTGACAAAGTATTACTGCAGAGATGGTTTGCCAGTTCTGGATGAACAGATTCAAGAGAGCGCAGTACTGCGTTCAGATAAAAGACAATTTCATGGCGCTTATCAACGTTGATCCACTATCATGGTTGATCCAGACCACATGCAGTTGGTGAGGTGTGTTCAAGACCAGACATTGACACAGTTTCCACTTTCCAGTAGATTCCAGAGCACCAGTAATATGAAATTCACTCTATATGTCATCCGGAAAGTGACGGGTTATTTTAGAATCTCAGTGGGATATAAATATAAGCTTCCATTGGGGGGTCAGTTCAGTTCAGTTACACCTGGCGATATTTCAAGAGCACTTGGAAGTGGTTGTTGAGGTTCAGTGGAAAGTGATTATTTTGTTAATTACTGTAAAACTGTAATAAGGTGACATTTATTGATGAGTGTTTCATAAATTTAATTTGAATTATTGTATAAGAGTGGCTTTGTTGATTTGTAACTGTTGTTTGTGTCTAATTAAAGTTTGTAATTAGTGACTTATTTTGTGTCAGTTGTATTGTTTCCACTGAAGCCTACAACACAGTGATCCGTTAAACCGTTGTAATAATATTTACCAAATATCGACAACAAACCGCAATGTTGTGACTAGCAAAACACAAAACATAGTATTCCAATATGAACCTGTACAAATTACAAAACATACAACATCTGGAAGTACAAGACGATGAAGTATTACTCTTGAATTATTAATTGAAATATTTAAATTTCGTCCCTGTTTCGGGCGTCGTTTGAAGTATTACTCGTGAATTAAATGATTAAAATATTGAAATTATGTCACCTACCTTTATTTGGACATCAATTGTACCAAACTTAAATCTTGACGTTCTTGTGCAAATTAACCAAAGTGTCGTCTAGTGTACTCGGCAGAGAAAAATAGGTAAATGCAAATAACAAATACATATTTATAAATTCACAAAAAACATTATTTTATTTCGTTTTACTCTGTTATTCTTGTTAAACTCCCCACATCAATAATTTATCCCCTTTCTCTACATTTCGTATTCTGGAAACAGATTCTGAAATATAGTAAAAAATAATTCCTATAACTTTATATTTACGTATTTAACTAGATTATATCTACTTTGGAAAGGCGACCCAGCTTTGCTCACACTCTCAGTCATTCATTATACATTTTATTTTGTAAGCGCTTTTTATTTAATTTTCATAATTAATATTGGTGTTGAATTTAGTTAAAAATTGAAATGTTTTTGTTTGTTCAACTGCTTATATTAGGTACTCATCCTTCCATCGTCGTCTCCACGTGGTTACACCATCATGGTTAACTCTCGATTTTGCTAATACACTACGAAAATAAGTTTAGACTGTTATTACTTGTAGAGTACTTCTGATTTATCACTATGACATGATTTACTGTTGTTTTAAACTAAAATCACATGATTTACTGGTCGGCCTACCCTAATTTGCTCGAGCTAAGTTTTTGTACGACCGCGCAGTTCTATCACTGTAGTAAGACAGACGCTAACACCAGCGTCCAAAAAGATGGCCAAGGCACGTTCATGCTGACCAGCTTGCCTTTTCATTGGCTGAAATGAATCACGTGACACAGTAATTTGCTCCCTTTCTGAGAGCAAGTCTACAGTAAGCTGGCCGATGTACCATAGTCCTAAGGCTCGCTAAAAAGTTTGTGATTATTCAAACACCCGAACAAGCAGGCGCGCGCTTGAGACATTCCAGAGTACCTGCAAAGGTGACTTGTTGACCGTTTTTCTGGAACAACATGCAGATGGGCGTTCCCTACAGGAATTTCTATTGTTACAGATCGAGGCCTTGTGTGGGTGACTACACTCCGTCAGATTCACAATTAAAATTACACCTATTATCCCATTCTGCCCCGTTACAATGAACAAGTGATTTCATTGTCTTCATCATGTAGTGAAAGAGGAATACAAACTGTTGTTCCATAAGGAAACGGAAGTATGGTGATGGCAAAAAAAATCGTGGTCGAGATTATTGCAGATTGTGATTGTACTACCCTCAAAACATGAAAAAAGTCATTTTTCGAAATGTGTGTGTGTGTGTGTGTGTGTGTGTGTGTGCGCGCGCGCGCGCGCGCGCGCGCGGGTGTCTGTCTGTCTGTCTATCTGTAGATTTTTTTTCTATGGCAAACGATAACAGCCGCAAATTCAAACAGAATCAAATAATTTTTTGCATACAGCCCTGATTTGTAGAGTACTCAAGACCTATTGTTTTTGGTGAAGATCGGTTAAGGGAAAGGGGTAGTTTACCTGCAACTTTTTTTTTTATCAAGGGTAATTTTTTTTATGGCAAACAATAACAGCCGCAAATTCAAACAGAATCAAATAATTTTTCGCATACAGTCCTGAATTGTAGAGTTCTCAAGGCCTGTTGTTTTTGGTGAAGATCGGTTAAGGGAAAGGGTTAGTTTACCTACCACATTTTATGTTTTAACAAGGGTAATTTTTTCTATGACGAACGATAACTGCCGCACATTCAAACAGAATCAAATACTTTTTTGCACACCTTCCTGAATTGTATAGGACTGAAGGCCTTTTGATTTTGGTGAAGATCGGTTACGAGAAAATAGTAGTTTACCTGCAACATTTTACATTACAGATTTCATTGATAGTTGTATTATTGACACCATTAATACTGATAACTCCAGTTCTAAATATGAAAGACATAGAGAGGACTAACCTCATATCTTTTGTGAGTCCTAATATAAGACATAAATGAAACAATCAGGATTGTGTTATTGATTTTCATAGTTCTGTTCAAAATTATATATACTAAGCTGAGACAAAATAATAAAAATCAATGCAAGTAAAACAGTTATGATAAAGTGTTTGCCTTGTATAGTGCTATGGATTTCTTTCTGAGAATAATTCACATACAAAGTTAGTATATAATCTGTCATGGAATCTGTCAAAATGCCGTGTCTGTATTTATAGTAAAAAATAAAACCATAAAATAGTTTTTGTGATTTCCACTCGTCAATTTATTAAAATTATAAAACCATGACAGCTGTTTCGGCAACACAGTGCCTTTGTAGCGGGGCATTTTTGGGGCCTACCTGAGACAATGTAAAGAAGTTTATATTTTATTGATAATAAATAACATATTTTGTATTTTTTTTGATTTATATACCTTCATCAGATGGTATAAGCTGACTAATTTTCGTACAAACAATACAGAATATAAAATATAATACAAGTGCTGTTGTATAGAGAGCGATAGTAATCTCGTGTCAATAAGATTTATACACATTACACAAATATATAACATAACATATACCAAGTCTATTTATACAAATTAAGCAGAGGCGAGCTATTTAGATCTAACTGATCATTTAATAATACATTTAAATATTTGTGTTTATTTACAATAAACATTTACATTTACAATACAATAACATTTACAGTGTCTGTATTTACAATAACCGATAGGACTTTGCCTCCACTAATGGCCATCCCAGGTTTAGTTTTCAGCATTGGCTCTTATGGGAACTGTCGCGTTCTTTCTTACCCACGTGTTTCTCCTATATTTCTCTCCTTCTCTATCTTGGCAATGTTGCCATTCGTACTAATTATGAAGTACAAATTTTAAAGAGTTTTAAATTTTATTGTGCTGCACATTTCTGTATAAATTATATGTCTAAAACACAAATACCTTCTTCTTAAAAAATATTTTATAAATTGTTGTTTACTTGTAGAAGTTAGAGCAACATTTCAATCAACCAGTGACTGCTGCCCTATTATAAGATTTATGGAGTTCATGTTTAACATATTTTATTTACAATAAATTTCCTTTGTTGTGAACACATTTTAATAGCCAAACCACAAAAAATAAAATTTTTATTGATTTTGTATCTATACAACTAATGCCGTCAGTGTGTGTATTAAAGTTTTCGGTCTGTGTGGAAGTTTATTATTTTTTGAGATAGTCATGTAGTGTAAGCATGAAAGTTGTAGTAAATGGTCTAAAGTTAATTTTAATTCAGATTCTAATATTCAACTTACGGTGGTTTGTGGACCATGTATACAATTATTTGTAATGTTTATAGCAGACACTTCAGGAGACTGCAGAGCTGAGCCATTCATGCTATGTCTTGTCACCACGTTATTTCACATTAACTCATTTTGATTATAGACTGTTCGCATTAATAATAAAAACGTTTATAAAAATTGCATATGCAGCTTTCATATGCACGTTTTGTATCCATGGGGTACAGCTATTCCTCTTACCCAAAATCCTGACTAAAACCGTTTCACAATTCACTAAACAGTTCACTCTGTATGGAGGAACATACTTTTTTAAACGAGCTGAATTGCAAACAAACAATACCTAACACTAACGTTTACATTTCTCTTTTAATACTAAAACCTTCTTTTTATAGTATATATAAAAAAATTACTATATACAGTAGAACTTGGCTAATTCGAAGCTGAAGGGACCAGTAAAAAATTCGAATTATCCAAAAATTCGAATTAGGAAAGTTTTAATAAGGGTAGAAAAATCAAATCAAAAACCGAAATTCAGTAAAGCAATATGTTATTTTATTAAACAATTTCCTTATACATATGTATTACAAATGTATAAAGACGTTTCAGTTCAAAATATAGCATTTACAGATTTTTAAAAAAGCTAGAAACTTTTGATTGCATATTGCAATTAATACACTGATTTGTAGTAAACTCTTCAAGTTTATTAAGTGCTTGGAAAATAGTGTCACTTACGTTCTGCTGTCCTTCAACAAACCGTCTCAAGTCTTGAATGTAATTTGATGCCTGTGAATCCGTTGGAATCGGTATCTCTGGAAGTTCTAGCTGGTCCCCTTCTTCATCTGAAGATGCACCATTATTTCTTTTGTTCATAACATCAGCCACGATCTCCGCATCTGTCTGTTCACCGCACACCGCCAAGTCTTCATCCATGTTTACAAACTCTTCGTAACGAATGCCTGCGTCATGTCCAACATCTTCCCAGTTATCCGCAGTGGGTACGACTTCTCTAGCAGCTTTAATCTCCTCTTCACCTTCAATGTGGCAGAAACCACCTTTATGAAAGCAATTAGCAATTATTTTTTTTGCGTAACTTGGTCCCAAGCACTGTTGCACATGCGGCCAGCTTGAAGGATGTTAATCTTGATATTACACCTTGGTCCATAGGTTGAACTACTGAAGTCATGTTTGGGGGGAAAAACATAACCTTTACATTTCGATCACAAGAATAGTGTTGTGCGCTCTACAGTTGTCAATAAACAAGACGATTCTTCTGTTTTGATTCTGAATTTGCCTGTTGATTTTCAAAAGCCATCTTTCGAAAATTTCACCTGTCATCCAAGCTTTATTGTTTGATGCATATTCAACTGGTTTTGTTTTTACATTTTTGAAACAACGTGGGTTAGCTGACTTCCCTATCATTAGCAAAGGCATTTTTTCCGAGCCATCCATGTTTGCTCCGACTAAAAGTGTTATGCGCTCCTTGGTGTGTTTGCCGCCACTACAACTTTCTCCTTTAAAAGCAAGTGTATTGTCAGGGGTGCATTTGAAGAATAAGCCCGTCTTGTCTACGTTAAAAATGTCTTTAGCGTCTCTATCAGAAATCATTTGCAACAAATCGTTTTTCCATGAATTTGCAGCTTCAACGTCAACAGATCCACTTTCCCCACAAACAGTTTTGAAAGACATGCCATTACTTTCTTTAAAACCATCAAGCCAACCAGTGCTGGCCTTAAAATCATTTTTCCCTAAGCTAGATGCGAATTCCTCAGCTTTGGCTCTGATGAAGGGCCCACTGACTGGAATTTTTTTGTCCCTTGCTTGCTTAAACCACTTCACTACACATTCATCTACGTCAGGATTTTCTGGTTCGCGCTCTTTTCCTATCTTTGTCGCTGGCTTTACACACACTATTCAAAATCTTCTCTTTATTTTTTAGATACGTTGACAGTGTATTTGGCGGTATCCCGAATTCCTTAGCAATTTCAGATTTCTTTTTTTGTCCCTTTTCTACTTCCCGAATAACGGCAACTTTTTCGGCAAATGTCAATGATTTGTATTGGATCCATGTTGGTTTTGAAAGGGCCATGATGAACACACAACACAATAAAACTGCACAATAAGCGTCACTAAAACACACCAGTCTGTATATACAGTACTGTAAAAGAAAGGAACGGTCTCTCACTACAGGACACAGCTCGCACAGTAGAAACTCAAAAAGACTTAACCCTTCCACGAATGCAGGCAGACTGAACCTAAACTGAAGCAACAGTGAGGGTGGCTGACTGACAAGGCGTGGAACAACGGACAATGGCGGACGGTACCGTTACACGAGCCAGTCACGTGTCATCGCGAGATACTGGCGCCAATTCTACGAATTTGACACAAAGGACAAGCGTCTGTTCACAAAGGGCGATGCCTGCTTGTCTGTTTCCAGTCGTGTCTCTATTGTTACGTGGTCTAGCCCATACTACAGGCGATTTTTTGTAGTTTGAGCAACATTTTTATTTTGAATTAACAAAAAAAAGTTCGAATTACAGACGATGTTTTTGCACGGTTTTACATAGGATATTCAAGGGACCACGGTAAAAGTTCGAATTATCCACGAATTTGAATTATGCACATTCGAATTAGCCAAGTTCTACTGTAGTATGTTCTACTATAACAAAATATTGTGCCTTACAAATTGTTGTTTATTAGTAGTAATATGTGGACGTTGCAATAGTATGTGTAGTAAAGATTTTAATTTGGTTTTAAATGGTGTTTCCTAACATTACTTTTATATTTTATTACTAAATACTAAAGCTGTGTGTGTGTGTGTGTGTGTGTGTGCACGCGCGTGTGCGCGTGCGCGCAGGATGCAACGTAAAAGGTGTCTTAACTGTACTTACTCGAATTCTGTGTGTCAGTATAAGAAAAAAGTGTCTATAGCCAGAAGTCCGAAAATGTATTATTTTCCTCCATTTGTCCATTATTATTATATATAAAATATTGCATTTAAAATTGCCAAAAATTTATTTATTTGTAGATTTAAATGAAGAAATACATATAAAATCCTAATAATAATTTTTAAATTTTCATAACTTGGCAAAAATAAGGATTAGAGAGTCAAACGAAAAACCAAAATACACATTTTTTTTAAAAGCTACAAAAAAAGGTCTTATATTTTATGCTAAATAAGGTTCTGCTCATGTAAATTGCGAAAAATCATGAAAAATTGCAAAATAAAACGAGAAAATTGAATTTTTAGATATGACGCACCATTTCAAAAAATCTGAAAAATTCATGAAAATAGTTTTCGATAAAACAAATGAAATTGTAGAATAAAATTTTTTGCATCCTCGAATCTTATATGGTAAAAACGAATTTTTAATTTTTTGGAATTTTTTTAGAAGTCTTAATGACTTTGGATGACCTTGAAAAAAAACACCAAAAGTATTCCCAAATACCCCTATACTCATGATTTTCTATAGAGTTCAAAAATATTTCCTTATATTAAAAAAAAAATGTTAACACTTTTTTGGCTCTTGTGAGGGGGAGGGGTAATTTTGAGGTATGGACCAAAGATACTTTATTTTTTAAGCTCAAGTAAAAATATTATCAGATTTATTTTGAAATAAAACAATTGAGGGCATTTCACCTATCTTATCCAGGGATACCTTTTGGTACACATGTTTAGATTAATGTACTTTTAATAAATTAAGAAGTCACAGTTATTTTATGATCTCAAATGTCAAAATGATGGCTACTTTTATTTTTTTATTACTAATAGCTCTGCAAATTTTAATTTTATCAAACTACCGTTCATGAAGAAAAATGGTAAGCATTTTATTGTGAATACAATGAAATCTTGTTTATTCAATTCCGATAAAAAATAACTGAGCTGTGACAGAAAACAGTTTACTTATAAATTCTGAGTAATTTAAATTACTTAATTTCAAATTAACTCATTAACCATAATTAATTTATAACAAAGTAGAGGAGCAATTTCCAATAATTAAAGTAATAACTTTTAACAAATTTAACTACAGGTATTTACACGTCATAATTTGAATCACAATTATTTGGAATTAATAGAAAATGATAATAGCCTGTTTCAGTTGGTTGGCTATATCATCTATTTGCTTTAGTGAGTTCAGATATAACGCATGAAGTTTAACTAAATAATAGTGTCAGAGACTTTTCTTAAAGACAATTCATAAATTCATTTGTTCTTGTTACTTTACTCATTGCTTATCATGTAATTGTTGAGAATGACTAATTCATATGGCTGAAATGTCAGACATTTGTCTCACGTATGAACTTTCAAACCACAATTGGAAGAACACACAGTGACTTTATGCAGAACGCTTTCCCAACCAAAACTTGCCAAGTGAGAAAATGCTCGTCTGCTTGTCAGGCTGCATAATTGGCTAAAAGAAAATGGATCTTTTTTACACCAAACATTGATCGACGTAAGAGTTTTATAAGAAGAAGGAAAGTGTACTGAATAGAATTGGAGAAAATCCTGAAGTGAGTACAAGGAGAATTACTATGTATGAATGTGTCAGAAATCTATATTCGTGATTTTACAAAGCCAGCGATTAAAGCCGTACCAATCTACAAAACATAAATTGGTTTGTAAATGTTGACTATGAACAGAGATGGGTATTTTGTACTTTTCTACACAAAATTGCAATTAAACCACACGTATTTAGTCCCTGACATATTCATTGATGAAGCAAGTCTTACATGAAATGAATTTCTAATCCCCATAATAAGCATTACTGGGCAGAAGAAAACTCACATCAAATGTATACTTTTAAATTTGTTAAAAGTTATTATTTCAATAAAACCCAGGCCCTTACTTTGTTATAAACTTTTTGTGAGATAATTTTAATAAATAGTAATAACTTTAAATAAATTTTTCTTATAATGAAGGAACTATAGTCCTAATTATGAAATTAGGAATATTTCTTAATTGATTGAATACAAGTAATATAAATATGTGCCAGATTTCATTTAGATATGTCTATTGCTTCTTCAGATATACATTTTTATAAAAAACACACACGCAAAATGGTGACCAGACGGAAAATAAAACGTTTCTGGCACTGTGTGTAGCTTATACAAACTTTTTTTGTTATACTGATACATAAAATTCGAATCTGTATAATGAGGACACCTTTTACATTACATGCACGCATATGTGTGTATCCTGTAGTACATACAGCGATTCCCAAAAGGTGGTCCGCGGACCCCTGGGGGTCCGCGAGGAGTTCGCAGGGGGTCCGCGGAGAACTGGTAAAAATATTAATATAAGAAAATTTGTATAACTTATATTCGATTTAGTCTACTTTCTTTTTATTTTGATAAAAAATAATTAATGGTAACCATTAATGCCAGATTAATCTGTAGGTAGAGTAGTTACAGTAGGCCTAAGGAAGTAAGTAGCACAAGTAACTAGTCAAGTCGAGCTTAGAGGTGTGGTGCAGAGCGCGCTGCGATTGTTGATGTTGGCAGGTCGGCTACAGTAGGGGAAATGCCCATGCGTGCGCTTTCCCTCCAGCACCACAGCTCTTCACGCCATCTCAGTAACAGTCGACAACCCATAGTTGAGTTTACATTCGTGCAGTGAAGACGTGGCATTTTTCTGTATTTCCTGCGTGATTTGAGAACAAAGTATGGATCGTTGGTTAAAAAGTGGTTGTTTTAAACGTAAAAGGGCAATAAGTGATGTTGATGTAGAAGAAGAACAGATTTCATCTTACGATGATATTGAGCCTACAAATGAAGTTCCCACTTCTAAAGTTTCTAACCTTAACCCTAACGTTAACAGTGTGCCGAACAGTATGTTCGCTTTACAAATAGACGAAAGCACTAACATAACCAACAAATCCACTATGCTCGTTTTTGTTCGATTTATTTATGAGTTTCAGTTGTATGAAGATTTTTTATTTTCCTGTGAATTGATGCAAACAACAGGAGAGGTCATTTTCAATGCCATTGATCAGTTTTTTTCCAAACATGGCATTAGCTGGGAACAATGTGTTGGTCTTACTACTGATGGTGCTGGGTCAATGTCTGGCTATAAAACGGGACTATTCGGTCGGATGAAGACCGTAGCACCACATGTTAAGTGGACTCATTGTTGTATTCATAGGGAGGCTCTGGTGGCAAAAAATATGCCTGATATGCTTCAAAATACTTTTGAAAAACTTGTTAAGATTATGAATTTCATAAAAACAAGACCTCTTCAATCCAGGCTTTTCGAGGCCCTATGCAAGGATATGCAGAGTGAACATGTTCAGCTTCTGTTGCATACCGAGATACGATGGCTCTCCCGGGGCAAGATTCTTAAGAGATTTTTTGAGCTAAGAGATGAAGTTCAGATATTCCTTTTAGAAACAAAATTTTCAAATTCACTTAGTGATATTTCTTGGCTTTGCACAGTGGCTTATTTAACAGATATTTTTGAGCATTTAAATGTGCTGAATTTGAGTTTGCAAGGAAATTACTTAGACTTAGATATCTTCAGAGTTGAAGATAAGATTGAAGCAACCATTAAGAAGTTTGAAGTATGGGCCAAACGAGTTGAAAAGAATTCGTTTACAAACTTCCCAACTCTACAACAGTTTTTGGAATCTAGTTGTGAGAAATTACCTGAACAAGTGAAAACTGAATTATCAGTGCATCTCAACACCTTGGCAGGCAGACTGAGAGAGTATTTTCCTGCACCAGATCTTAAAACCAGTTGGATTAGAAATCCATTCACCAGCAGAATTGAAGACCTAAATTTGACCGAAGAAGAGGAAGATCAACTTATTGATTTGTCAAGCAGTGGAACGTTGAAAACTGTTTTTAATACTGAAAAAATAATAGAATTCTGGCTGATTGTACAACGGGACCAGAAGAAATTAGCTTTGAAGGCATTAAAACATTTAGTTCCATTTTGCACAACCTACACATGTGAGCAGGCTTTCTCAACGCTCTGTTTCATGAAAAATAAATATAGAAATCGGCTCAACGTTCATGATGATTTCCGTGTAAATATCTCCAGAATGCGGCCCAATATTGAAGAAATTTTGAGTAAAAAAGATAGATTTCACCGTTCACACTGAACAGTTGTTACATGTACATAATGATTATTTCACTACTGAGACTTATCATCACTAAAATGTATGCTAGCTTTTTAAATATTGAATGCTTAGTTACAAAGTATTAATTGTCCAAGTGAACAAGTGAAAATTGAATTATCAGTGCATCTCAACACCTTGGCAGGCAGACAGAGAGTATTTTCCTGCACCAGATCTTAAAAACAGTTGGATTAGAAATCCATTCACCAGCTGATGCGCATTTTTCAGAAAATGCGTATGGCTATTTCCTAAGTACTGAGTAATTGCAAAGTGTTCTAGGACTAGGAGAACTGTGTGTTCATTTCAAGTTTAGTTACATGACATAAGTTTTTTTAAATTGAAGAAAGTGTTTCTTGGGATTCCAACTGTATTTGTAATCTTTGTACAATAAAAGCAATTTAAGAAATATTGGTAGTTATTTTATCTCCAGAAATTTTGCTTCAGTTAGGCGTTAGGTCGTTAGGACACACTGAATTAGCAAAAATTATGTTATATACTATATTATAATTATAATTCACTTGGGGGTCCGTGACTGACTGGTATTTGGGAATCGCTGCTATAGTATATAGTATAAATTTTATGCTACTTTTAATGTCACATATTTTTTTAAGAATACAATGTTTTGCACATGTATAATTCACGATTATTATTTTAGACAATTTCTTTTTGATTGTACACATGTGTCATCCTAGCTCTTCCTGTCAGTAACTTGATATTTTATATTAATTTTATATAATTAATATAATAATAATACACTTCCAATTATAGGTTAAGTATGAAATTTTTGGTAATTAATGTCATGTTACTTTCGTACATAGAAGTGAGTGATACTGCTTCCTGTAATTGTTAATACGTAAGTGTTTACATCATGAGTAAAACAATATAACTATACAATAATTTGTAGTCTTTCCCTGGAAATATGTTCACTCCATGTAGCAGTATATCGACATCGGTTTTCAGGTGACATACACTTCAAACGTCTTCAGTGTGCCAAATGCAAATCGCCACACACGAAACCTGTCAAAAGTGTAGCCCATATAACTAATGCTGTAAATTAAATCTGGGAAGGCCTTTACATATCTGAAATAACATTTAGTGCAATTTACCATCAGTATACTAATTTTGTAATCTTTATTGATATCATAGCATTGTGTCTTTATCTCGGTTAGTAAGCTTTCTGTTTATAAATTGAGCATTGTGCAGATTATCCGTTTGTGTTGTTATAGTGCATTGTGTGTAATACCAGTGTGTTGAGATTGATACAAGTCTGAATAATAATAATGAAATACTGTACAACATAAAGTTAAAACAGGAAGGTAATTTTGATTGTTCAACATACTTTGTGACAAAAACCTTAAATAATAAAGAAACCACATGATAATTCATTAATTTCACTTATAATTAATTATAATTACAATTACAATGCTTACAATTACATACTATGTGAATTTACATTCAGTGTGATAGAGATGACTTTCTCTACACTTCATTCAGAAGTCACGTGACACAATGGGAGAAGATAGGGAATACATTGCATATATGGGTTTTTCGCTCTTATGTACTTCACAACCTGAAAATTTACTTGTCAAAGAAATAAAGTTAAGAAAATTATAATTGCTAAACTTTTGTATTATCAAAACCATTATTCTCCATTGTTCCACAAATTTTTAAATTTTGTTTACCATAAACAAAGTCATAAAATATATGAAACCAATAAAATGGTACATTTCAACAATTTCATGAACTTTATAACGTCATATTTCCGTAGTTTGTTGACATAAACAGTTCATTTTTACTTCAGTTTATAGCTTAAGGTGTCAGTAAGGCAAAGGAATAGTGTTTTTCTGCATTTTCTCATTTTTAACAAATAATTATAACATTTGGTGCAGTTTTTTGAATTACAAGTGAAAAAGTTGATCTGCGAGAAACATTTTACTTGTCACAGGTGCGTACCTAGTGTAAGTGAATGAAATGATGAGAATCGATTAAATTTAGTTTTAATTAAATTTGCAAGTCCCTATTTATTTAAAAGATATACAATTTTCATTTAAACAATGCATGGTTAGCATTTGGTGCCTGATTTGCTCAAATGTGACACAGCTTGTAACATTTCAACAGGACACATTATGTTACGTTTTAATAACAACTCCATTACTTTTTACAATAACTACATTAGTACTTTATAACTTATAATGAATACATTAGTTTAGTAATATGTATATTATTTATGAATAACTAAACTACATGTTCAGTTTAATAGCCTCTCTTAAATTATTTCTATTTTGTTTAAACTATTCAAGAAAAGTGTATCATATGCACAATTACATACAGTACCCAATTTCTATATATGTATCCTTAACATTTAATATTTTGTGTTATGTGCTATTCTAATTATTACCATTGAAACATAACATACCATTATTATAAGAACATAGTTCTGGCACTTATTAATTTGATTATTTATTGTTTGTTTTTACAAAATTAAACATTGTAATTAACTGAAAACTTACCTGTTCAGCAAAATCAATTTTCATTCAAGGTAAAACATTCTACGCTCGTATCACAAGAAATATTAGCTCTGGTGGAACTCTTGTGTGTATTTCACCTGGTTATTTATGTTCCACTACCAACACACAGTCTTATAGCGATTGGTTCTTTAACTGTGCACATTGTCTATAATAGGTCTACAACACACACAAACACACGCCACGTGTAATTTAAGTTACTCTTCAATGACTGACATCGAATCCTGGCTATGGCTACCACTCGCACTGCTTGAACTAGATGAGTCCATATCAGTGGTCATGTCCATTGCCCACATTTTCTTCTACATATCTGCAGTAGTTTCTCCATTTTTTTCTAAGTTACTGAGTTCAGAGTGTCAATTATTAATCTCTCCATCACGTTTGTTTTGAAAGTTTTGTTGTGCCTTGCAACATGCCGTTTTATGTCACTCCACACTAATTCCATCGGGTTGAGTTCACAGTGTTGTGGAAGAAATCTGCATACAGTGAACTCTCTCTTCAGCCAAGTCATCAATAGTTGTCTCAAAAGATTGCCTCTTCATGTTTCTCACCCAAGTTTAATAATCAATCTTCAAGCTGTTCTTCAGAAAATCTAATTCCTTCAGAAATGAAGCAATTCCTTAAATTTTTCTTTTCTCCAAGATGTGGTGGTACTGCTTCTTTTTTTCTACAAACATATGGGGATTACAGAATTGCTTGTAATATTTAGTAACAGTGTGTCTCTGAACCACTGTTCAAATCTTGGCCCATCCATTTCATCGTGGTAATCCACAGGATTTTTTTTATGAAGAAGAGAAGTTGTGCATTTGGTATAAAACCTGAATTTGCCACCTACATGTAATAGATCAAATCAAAGTCCTCAGATCAAATCAAAGTCCTCTCAAATTCACTTTCCACCGTAAGTCCAGCTTTCCACCGTAAGTCCAGCCTTGAACACATCTTGAGGTCTTCTGATAGTTATTTCCCTCTATACTTTAGTCTGAGACATTCAAAAATTTGCCCAAGTCTTATCAAGAGAGAGTATATTTCTTTTTTCCTTTCAAAAATTACTTATTTTCCAGAGGTAGTAATGGTGCCATGATAACATATAACGTCATTTCTCTCAGTTATCATACTTCTTGCTCTTTTTTCAAAGAATAAACCTATTTCTTTTAATAGAAAGTAGTTCTTTTAAAGATTGATAAATCATCTTTTTTTACAGTGTTCAAAACTGCATCCACAGTTGGCGTTATATTGTCTCTCAAGGAATCGAGCATTTTCTTCTTATTGCACTTATACTTTATTCTTCGACTGTTTTTTAATGTCACACCTTGTCGTTATTTTTTATGGAGTTATGAGTCCTACAACGATTCTTTATCCTTTAGAAGGAAGCTTGACTAAACTCCTACCTCCAACTGCTAACTCCAAAATAATAGTACAAGTTGAGTACAACTTGTCTTTGCCCACTTCTAATCGTCTTTTAACTTGAACTACCACCAACTTCCATTCCAATACAAAAATTTATAAAATTATAAATATAAAATGTATATAATAATTACATTAAAGTAAAAAATAATTTAAACGAGTAGTTATACACAAACATGTTTATATACACAAACAACGCGTGCTCCCTTGGAGAAGAAAATTTCACAACTGCCAGTGTAATGGCAATGTTACAAAGGAGAGTAAGAAAGTTGGGGCAGTGTACAGTTTGCTAGATGGATTTATTGCCCCATTCAGAGGCCTATTTATTTGTTGACTGCTTCCACAAAGAAGGCCTGTTCGACTGGGACTCAGCAGTTGGCTTTTTTTTTAACTCATGCATACGACTAACTATGTGTATTTCTCTTGTGGAAAATAAATTCTACTATGAAATCTATATTACTATATATCACAATAATTATAAGATGTTGGAATTGACACATGATAAAAAGTCCTAACTGCGTTTAAATAAAAATAATTAAATAAGGCTGTTCAAAGAAACACTGATTACAAAAATTATAAAGTATATGATATGAAATAAAATTTAACCATTACTAAAATGAATTAATTATCAAAATGTAATCTAATAGGCCTACAATACATGCTAAATAATAGTGTTACACAAATAGAGCGCTGGCATAAATCTCCAAAATATATTTTAAATGCATTAAGATACAGACTTGAAAATTGAACTAAAACTAAATTTAATCAATTCTCATCATTTCATTCGCTTACACTAGGTCATAACAAAAATTTGCTACCTGTGATAACAAAAACGTTTCTCACAGGCTAACTTTTTCATGTCATAATTCGAAAAAATCATAACCAAAAATTATAAATATTTTTTTTTTAACCTGTGAAAAAATGCAGAAAAACACTGACTACTCCTTCGCCTTACTGATACCTTAAGCTACAAACTGAAGTAAAATTGAGCTGTTTACATCAGTTAACAAGGGGAATATGATGTGTTAAGACATAAAGTTCACTAAATTGTTAAAATGCACAAGTTATTAGTTTTATATATTTACAGCTTTGTTTATGGTCAACAAAAATTTAAAATTTATGGAACAATGGAGAATAACAGTTTTGAGAATACAAAAGTTTAAAAATTATAATTCTCTAACTTTATTTTTTGGACGAGTAAATTTTCAGGTTGTGCAGTACATAGGAGCAAAGAACCAATGTACGCAATGTATTTCCTATCTTCCCCATTGTGTCATGTAACTTCTGAACAAAGTATAGAACTTTTATAAACGTGTTATCAAGAATCTAAGAAGTGGATTGAGGAGGTTGTTGTTTGGTCTTAGAGGTATATGGGGTTGTCCTGCAGCAAGGTTATATCTGGTCCCAGAGATGCTAAATGCAGCTCTGAGTATAGTTATAAAGTAATGTTACTTATTGCCAGAACAGTTAGTTTATTTTTTTTACTGTTGTGATGTGTACCTGAAGTTTTATACTTTCCTTACATTATCGTGAATGTATTTTCTCTCTTTGTTTTTGTAAGAGATGAACGCAATATGTTAAGTAATGAGTGTCAGCGTTTGTCAGGACTGTTAGACACTGAACGATTACGTGTATCTGAACTGGAACGCACTCTAGATGCTGTCAGAGAAGAATCATCACAAACTCAGCACAGCCTTCAAGAAGCTTTAACTCAGCAAACTCGACACAGACAAGTAGCAGAAGAAGATTGTCGAGCTCAGACTGAGGTATTTTTTGAGTTATCATTTAATATTAAATGTTATAAAAACTTATGAAACTATGAAGTGTGCATTAGATTTTTCTGTATAAATTTCTGACTCCATTTATATTGGTGTGGATCATGTTAATCATCCATATTACATTTCTTAATTGTTCTCAAAAAAAAATCTAATTGTAAAACTTCTTTAAATTTAAGACTATAAAATATTCTTTGTTGACCTCCTTTTCAAGTAATTTTTGTTGATACGTGTGACGTTTAAACTTATCAAAATCCCTTGAGGATTCATTGCAGTCCCCAATCTTCTTCAGGAATCTTGCAACTGTAAATGCATCAGTTTCTGTTTGCTTGTTGTTGCCTTCTAAGATTATTTAATTGACAGACTTACATCTCAAACAATATGATATAGTGTATGAGTGGAGACATGGACAAAATTTAGTCAATGGAGTTTAAGAGGGAACTTCGTGATTTTTTCCCATTTATATGTAGTATTTCAGTAGACTGTTGTTTGGTAGCAATAACGTTCCAAAAAATGTACTATAAGAGCGAGAAAAAGAGGTTAAAATATCCGATGATATTTTAAACGATGATATGAGGTTAAAATGGCCCTACTACAGTAATTGGGCCAGTTTGGAAACCAACAAATTTAAGTACAAGGGCTTAAATGTGTTGTTAAATATGAGTATTATGCAACTTTATATTATGCATGATATATGAGTATTATACATGATAATTTCAGTTGCTGCAAACAGATGTCTGTGTTCAGTGTGAACAATTAAAAGTATGTATGTGGTCTAATGTTGGAACTGTTAAAGCAGATTTTCTAACACAACTCTCACTGCATAAAAAAGGTGGTATATTCGGTAAAACAGTTGAAAAGGTTGAAAACAAATGGTGGAAGCAGCTACAGGTACTGATATGATAGCTTTTGCTTTCAGTCAGAATATGCAATTTCCAAATATCCCAACTACCGATGTATTTTATTGTAGACAGCTGTGGCAATATGGTCTTGCATCTGTAGTGCAAAAAATGGTTGTAAATATATATATGTGACCAAAATCTACTCCAAACAAAGGGTACAATGAAGTACTTTCTGTAGTTCATCATTTAATAAATAAGTTCATTCCATCTTCTATTAAAACGTTACATATTTTCCAGATAGATGTAGAGTCCAAAATCACAGTAACATAGTCACTAGATATTGACAGTTACTTGTTATTAACAATAAGTATACTGAAATCACCCAGTATTTTTCTGAAAGGGGTCACAGCTACTTACTCTGTGACTGCCTTTTTGGTATAATTGAGAGAAAACAGACAAAAATTGGGAAGAGTTGACTGTTATATGATTGGAATGATACAATCAAAGAAAACTTTGATGTTTTGAAGTTAAGAGAGAAATGGTGAGGGATTTCAAAGGAGTCTTTGGTTATTTTTGTAAAAATTCAATTACAAAAATAAACACAACTTTCAGGTTTCAAAGTCTAAGGTGTTTCATTTTATTTGTAGGGATAAATATTATGTTACTTTTGCTCCCTTGATTAACAGTTTTGCCTTACAAGTTGTTGATAACTGTAAACTTTGATAAAGTCATTTTCCTAAACGAGCTATTATATGCGCATACTTTACCAGTAAAACAAGTGGAACTGGCAGATGTACTGCAACTTTGCTGATACATTACTAACATTAACGTGTTACATTACTATTACATTTAAATGCCACTGATAACCACATCACTTCCCATAATGAGGAATAGGAGGAAGATGAAGAAAATGAGTAAATAATAGTTATAGTATGTTAGAAGTATAGTTAGCTATTGGTTTTTTGTTTTTTACTTTTGTTGGTATATATATTGTTACAACACAAATAACCCACCCCAATACCAGGGATAAAAACGATGAATCAACTATATAAAATGTTTAAACTAATGAAAATAAAATGACAATGACGTGACAAACGACGACGTGACAACCCAAGTGATTGAATGAAGTGATTGACTCAATACAACCAAATAAAATAAAACCAAATGAGAAGGGGAAAACCAAAATAAAAGGAAATTAAAAGAAAATAAAATGAAATCGAAGAAGAAGGAAAATGAAAATAAAACAAAACAAGTATAAAGGAAATAAAAGGAAAACAAATGATAAGACACAAACAAATAATATAGAATAGAAAAAGGAGAAATGAAACGCTCAGATATAATAATGGAAACGAAACCAATAACTAACAAATGTAAAAGATAATTATTATTATCGATTAAACGATAAATGTAAATGATAATTGATAAAACCCGATAAAGTAATGAGAAAAATAAAAGTACACTAACCAAAGAATTAGAGTTTGAATGTAATAAAGAACTCTATAAAGAAATAAACTTATTAATCGTATAAATAACATTTGTAAAGAGAGAGATAGTGAGAATGTAAACATAACAGTGACAAAGAGAATGTAATGTGAGGGATTACCCACTAATAACACTTAAAATAAAATTTAAGAAGTGCAAAAGTGAAAGTGTAAAACCCCAAAATAATGAGAAACCCTAGTGATAGGTATAAACACTTAATAATCAGTGATGAACACTAAAAGATTAATGGTGAACCATATTAGTAAATAAGAATTTTGTTAATGATAGTAATAGGTGTAAACACTTAATAATCTGTGATGAACACTAAATGATTAATAGTGAACAATATTATTTAATAAGAATCTTGTTATTGATAGCATTAAGTTTAATTGTAAGTGAGGGATACAATAGTATTCAAAGGGGGAATCCCATGGAAGGTTAAAAGTTAGGGTTAACATGGCTAGAAGGTAAAGTTTGTATAAGAAAAAATATAATAAAGAAAACAAGAGCAAAATAAAATAAACACCCCATGTTCTAAGGGATAATCAATTAAGTAAGTTTAAATGGTGTAATGATGTTTATCACCCAAAAAATAAGTAAGAATGAAACAAATTGTAAGCAAACATTGCATAATAACTGTTAAAAAATTGTTTGATTTAATCTATGAATAGGATATGGCTGAAGGAATTATACAGACCATAAGCCTAAATATTATGTTTTATGTAATAGAGAATAGTAAGTAATAGCCTAGTTATTAACAATGGCAAAATAAGTAAATAAAAAGATAAATTAATACAGATCTAATAACACTGGAAAATCAGTAAGGAAATAATTAACAAACCATAATGTAGAAACTAATGGGAACATGCAATTATTATAAAAAAAAAAACTGATCCAAAACACATCAGTAAGTAAACAAATCAATTATAATATCAAAACAAAACATGTATGAGGGTAAATTAAAACGTAATTTGTATAAAATAAGTAAATATAGTCAGTTATTACTTAGGCCTATGAAATGCCTAACTGTAAAAAACAAATAACTACAAATTGTAAAAAATTAACAAGAATATTAGCAAATCCAAGGCAAATAACTAGTCAAGGATAATTTGTGAATCAGATTAAAAGATAAATGTTAGATTAAGGACTTAAAATAAAAAAGAAATGTAATTAACAAATATCAACATAATTGTCCAAACAATAATACATTAGAAAACCCAACCTTAGGGTATGTCAAAATGATCTTTGAAAGAAAATACGAACAGTAGTGATAATATTTAATACGTAGAGAGGAAGACGGAAGAATAATAGCAATCAGAAGATATACAGTGATTTTGAAGAAAAATTCAAATATGATAACAATGGGCTTATGTCAAGATCAGCCAATCAGAATCTATTAGTAACCATGACAACGGAACGTTGGTTGCTAATTTTCCATTAAATCTTATTATTCCATAAGTGATGCTCATCCAGAACAGACGCCAGGCCGTGAATGACCAAAATTTTAATATAAAATGTTTAAAAAGTAATAAAAATTCAAAAAGATGAAAACGTAAGAAGCAGACGAAGGACGAGAACATTTAACTGATGCCAAGGACCAATTTAAATGAATTTTAAATTAATAAATTTCAACAAATAATATGAAAAAGATGCCAGACATACTTAAGCCCCAAGAATATTGAAAATTGACGACTATTGAAGCCCCATTCCATTTCGACTGAATGACAGTTCACAACAAGTCGACTGATTTGATAAGTATTATTAAATTACCCGAATTTCTGAAATAAATTCACTTTAAATTTGTCTCACAGTAATCTGAACACTCACTATAAACTGAATATTATTTCTTTCAAAGATTAATTAAAAAATAAAGCACTGAAATGTTGTTAACTAGAAAAATAACCTGTATGAAAATTACGAACTTTTGAGACACACTTTACCACACTTCAGGAACAAATTATAATTACACATTATATTATTTAAGTACAAATAATGTAAGGTAGTGAACTTTATTGTAATCATTATTAATATTTCTTTCGTAATCACAAGAACCCAGGACTTTGAACGGAACAAACTGTAAACATACCAAGCAGTCGCCATATTTGACTGGATAATTCGTTCAAAGTCGATTTGCCAACCTGAGATATTTGTCTTATAATAATTGTCGATGCAAATTTGTTGAATAACCAAATATATTTTTGTGTCAAACTGAGTAATTACCAATCACCAATAAATAAACTAGTACAGAGTGTAACCACTGTTTTTTATTCCATAGGAAAGTATATTATAAATTGTGTGTTATTTAGCTAAGAGCGAAAATGACGGTAAGCGCTCACATCGCAAACTCGGCGAACTAACTGCTCGATTAAGGAGGTCGAACGAAGGCGGGAGTAAAATTTGAATACTCCAGATCGTCATAGCTAAGAACGCTAAACCACCCTATTTGTTAATTTAATTGTTTTGATTAAACAATTTGGCGCCACCCGGGATTTATGAACACCTAAAGAAGAACAGGTAAGGTTTCCACTCGTGTTGTACTGGTAATTGAAGGATCGCTACGGACATCGTCAGCGTAACATATAAGTAACGACCACTGGTGTGAGGCGAACACACGAAATATACAATTTTACAGAGTACATAAAGATTTCTTCGTTACAATATATATATATATATATATATATATATATATATATATATATATATGAAATACTGTAATCATTAATACTGTTATTGCCAGAGAATATAAAAGTCTATGGAACTTATTACTAACATATTGTTTGATTTTACAACAGCTTCACGATTTGTGCCAGTTTTTTAATGTTGTAGATTGTTTATTAGTTTATTTAATAAAAATGTGTAAATGTATTTTCAATACCAACAGAGAAAACGACAAGAAAGCTATTTTATCATATTATTTGTGTCAATAAAGGCCCAATTACTAAATTTAAGCCCCATTATTTTAATAGCGTATGTTCTTATAACTATTTTTTATACTCTATGTTGTATTTAACCTATTTTTATATAATAAACTACTTAGTTAATCACTTGTTATGGTTTTATTGAAATAACTGTTGTAGCATGTAACTTAACGGGTATTAAGTTAGGCCTGGACCTATACAGGGTGTTAATCCTAACCCATGGGGTCCGGAGGTTTTTTAGTGTATTTCATTATTATACTACCAATTCCATTTTGTCAACTTACCTTTTATTGTCTTTTAGTTTGTGTTCCTCTTTAATCTGATGTATAACAGTTTATACTTTTTTTACTATTTAAAACAAAAAATAAGGTTACAAAAAAATTTAATTCACAATTTATTTTTGTATTATGATGTTTACATGATTTTTGGACACTAGTCTACACTACATATTATATTAAATATGAAAAATAAAGAAACTGTTATTTAATGTTATTAAAAAAAAATTATATGTAATTGGCCACCTGTGAAACATTACAAATCTCTGCACATTTCTAAACAAAGTCCCACTTTACTACCTGTTGTCTTTACATTCCCTTTGTCTGAGTATACATTGCAGTATTTCTTCTGAAGTCTTTTTTTTCCTGGTGTAGGTTGGATTTTACTAGGAAAATGATGTGCTGAAGTTTGGATGAGGCTTGTTGTTAGCGTTGGGTGACTTAGTTCAGATTCTCCTTCTTTTTCCACCAGAGCTTTTCCAACTGCATTTATAAAATTACACAGTGTATTTTTTCTGCCCCTCATTTCTTTCAATGTCATATAACTATGTACAACAGCCATACAATCATGTACAAACAAACGAAAGAACAGTTTTCCACCATTTGAGGGTCTTCTGTTGGAATGAGTAATAGCTCTTTGGTCAGCTCTGTCAACACCTGTCTTATTTCTGTTGTAATCAAGTATCATGTCTGGTTTCTCTATATCTGTTATGCCTCCTTTACCTCTTACACTTACAGTGGACATAGTCACCGCATGTTGTTGATAAGCAGCAGAACACATCCCTGTTAGATTTCACTGTTACATGAAGTCCCTTATGTTTCACAATACATTTTTATGTAAGAAGAGAGAAGGAAGATTTTGTGGTGTGGATTAAATACTAATAAAACATTGATTTATAAAAAGAACAAATTCTTTAAAGATTGAAAAGAAATATGTATGAAATATCACCTTTTAAAAAACATAGACATAAAACAATCTTTGAGTTACTTTGGTGTCTGACGTAAATATTGAATTCAAATAATGTATTTAAATATTGCAAGTCGTATATAAATTTACCACTTAAATATTTATTACATAAAAATGAAAATTTATGAACAGCATTTTGATAAAAAAAAATAACGTTTACTGAACTTGAAGAAATACTAGATATTGCACACCCATTTTAATTAAATAGAAAAATTGTTTTTAATAACTGAAAATTAATATTACTTATTTTACTTTGAATATTTACACTGGTTAAATTTATGTATTTGTTTTACTTTCTTCTTTATGAGTTTAATCTTTAAAAAAATAATTGTTCATGCTTCACCTGCGTGTGTTACTGTTGAAAACCTAATGTGTGTGTGTGTGCGTGTGTGCGCGCGCTCCTGGATGTTGATGTGCTGATTACCACGTAGATGATTAGTTGTCAGCGTTCTGTTCCATGGTGATGATGATGGTACTGGTGCTCATTCGTCAATTATTGTATGTTCTGTTTGTGGCTTGATGGTGATGCTGATGATGAATCTATGTTGCTGAGCAAATTGACATAGTGTCCCTGTAAGTAAATTCTTAGCGTCTGTTCTGTCATTCAGAATTGGCGTGTATACTCAAGACACACTGACAGGTCGAAGAGTGCTTAACAAGCCATATCAAACCAGTCAGATTTTGTTCAAGCTTGTTCTGTGCATAGGTTTTCCACACAACACTTTTTGCATATTTTCACACCCATAATTAGTGTTCATGTGCAGAATAATAGAATCATGAGATTCAGAGATACTTTTGTCTTTGTTTACATACTGATTAATTGCTTGTCACATATTAATTAGCTGAGTAATTAATTAATTTGTTTGTTTATAATTCGGTTGTAATTTTACTATTCACCTTCAAATTGTAACCACACACACATTTCGCACGTCTTAAAATGATATTATTGACTTTGCTATATATATTGTCAGTGTGGGAATTTTTATTAAATAAACATATTTAATTATTTGTATTTTATGCCTGTCTGAACTGGAGCTCACTACCACAATGAAGATACATGTGTACACAAAGACATGATTGTTTCCTTTAGTTGCACAGGTGAGAACAGGCATGCACACACACACACACACACACACACACACACACCTTCCCCCTAGTAATACACATAAATAATTGTTCAGAACAGGTGTTTAAAACCAGGTCCAATTCTTGTCTGTTCTCGTATGCACCATTTAATACTATTTACAGCCGTTTGTCTTTATTTTATATATACAAATAAATTACCCTGGGTGAATGTGCAGATATATATATATCGTTGCAAGACTAGCATAAAAACGGTCCATATAAAAGTAAGGATCTTTACCAAAATTATCTTTTCATAATCTTTGGAACAGTCCCTGGATTGAATTTTCTCTACTGACTGCAGCCCTAGTAGGCCTATATATTTCTACATTCAAAACACAGCTAGTGGCAGAGTCAAGTAAAATGTATCATTTCATACCATACTTGTTGGGTTTATTTTTCATGTAAATTCTAAATCCAACTTTCCCACGAGAAAGAACATATGCCTTCATCTATGATCAGGTTTGAAAAAAGGTTTGAAATTGTTATATTAATAATATAACAATATTATTAATACTGTTAACAATATTAACAATATTTTTAGGGGTTAGTAATTATTTTAAACTTGATTTACTCTTATTAATTCGTTTCTCAAAATTACAAAAATTATTTTTTTTTTTTTTTTTTTTTTTTCAATTCTGGCCATCATTATTCCATTTCATTACTTTGGGTGATTCTACGTTATTCATTATAATTTACTTTATCCACTTGGCATTTACTCATAATCTTACCCCTTTTATTACTCTAACGTTCCCTTACAAAATCTCTAACTAGTATGACACCCCTCTATCAAAATTTTACTAACCCTTCTCTACCTCTAACTACTTACTACTTTAACTCCAATCGCCACCCTCTACTCTTATATAAAAAAATACTCTCTAACCCTTTGTACATAGGATACGTGTTTCCTTCCCAAAACTCATTCCCTTATGTTGGTCCCTGGACTCACCCTAGGTAACCCTTTCCGGCGCCAATCGGTCCCTATCCCGTCCCAACCCTTATGTTGCGGACTCCCCAAATACACTACCACTACTACAAAATTACCATCCCCAAAAAATCTCAATCTCATAACCTCACTACAATTACAACAAATTAACATCAACAAATAAACAATATATCGCTCCAAACTCTACATAAAATCTCCATTTCTACTGTGTCTCCACTTATACTTCTCAAAATTCTATAACATATACTAACTCAAAACAACATTGCATTATTTTCATTTCCACTATTACTTTAACTTTTCCTTCGATTTGGACAAACCTATGTCCCACAAAATTCAACTTGAACTGATTCAAACATTTTATTCAAACAATTACTATCACCCACTTCTATCTTTTACAACCTATTGAAAATTTTACTTATTACAACTATTTTTCATTTTATTTTAAAATCTGTAAACACATTGAAAACATATTATTATATTTTTATAATACTTATTCCTAACATACTAAATGCAAACAACACAATAAGACATAATAACACAATATAAGAAGTATTTAGTGCATCTATTTTTAAATTCAAACAAAATTATTGAGTAGCAAATCATCATTATTAATTAAAATATATCAAATTTTTAATACGTTATCCCCTTGGATAACCTCCCAGCCACACACACTATTATAATACATCACATAACACAATACACAAATAGCAATAAACCTGGATTATTAGCATACATCAAACAAACAATTCTCTTTTAAATAATTTATATAAAATTTATAAACATTATTATTTAAAATTTTCATTAACTGTTTTTATTTATCATCATTATTGACTTATCCTGTGTTGCAATCAGCTTTTCAAAATTGCTTAAAATTTATTATTAACATATATTTTTAATCATTATGTTCCACCAAATTCCACAAAATAAACCATTCATTTATTTATTCATGATTATTAAATTAAAATCTCATCACACAATTTAAATTCCTTATAAAATTCAAACACATAACATTCAATCACAATATCTAAACATCTCAAATTATTTACTTCAATTTATTATTAAAATAACATATTTCAATTATTATCAATATTCTATAAATCATTAACTATTGTCTTCGTAATTATTTTGTTATTTAATTAGAGTGCAAAAATATTAATAATATTATTATTATTAATACAACATTTTCTAAAACATATACACATTACTTTTCTAACATTTCACAATACACACAAATGAATTCAATCTTATTTACAACATATGCGTCAAAACTGTTCAAGTGTATCTCACTTCAGATGTCCAAATCAGCAAGGTCATTACCAAAATTTACAATATTTAAAAATGTCCCAACACTGATCTTTTAGCTCACCCTCCATCGTCATATATATATCTAGTGTATTTGTAACATTCATCATTTTTATCAACACACAAATTATCATACATACTATCACAATAATCTATCAACTCTATTTCATCCATTGTACCACTATAAATCTTGTCACCATAGGTTAGGATTGTCCCGTCTATATCAGGGTTATTTGTTAATGTCAGGTAAATTTTCTCATCTTTGTATTCCTCAACTACTACGTCAGGTAAGTCATTATAGTCAGGTAAGATATTATCAAAATTATTCTCTGCCTCTCTTTCAACAGGTACGTATTTCACATGATTCATCATCACCCCTTTTATTAATTTTCTCAATTCATCATACTTTCTTTCTAACTTGTATATTTCTATTTCATTCTCAACATATAACTCTCTTTCTTCATAGCACCACATCACACTCTCACAATTATTACGGACAGAGGGTACAACATTATACAACATTACTTCATTTAACAATAAGGGTCTCTTGCCCTGAAAAAACAACATTAAATCATCATTATAAACAATAAGGGGAAAATTTGCCCTCTGTCCCCATTTAATTACTACATTATTCTTCCACTCTCTTTCTATTCCATAAACACTCATTACCATTTCATTATCGCATTCTAAAACTTCATCAGCACTATTTATTATATTTTCATCATTATTCTTCACCCCCACTATACTCTCAAAATTGTCTACTATTTCGTCATTTTTACATTTTGTCTTACTTAAAACATTGTTACCTAATTTCTCGAACTTCTGTTCTAACTTATTTAAACCGTTTCTTATTGTTTCGTTAGTGCTTTCTAAATGTTTATTCATTTCTTGTATCTCATGTTTCAATTCTTTATACTGATTTTTTAATAACTCCTCAAAACTATCAAACTTTTCATTGATACTACTTTTGAACTCTTGCATATCGTTTTTCTGTTCATTAAAAAGCAATTTCATCATCTTGATCATATCATTATCTTCAGCCGTTTTATTCGCGACTGGTGTTGAGTGAACACCTTCATGCATGATTTGAGATTCAGTTATGCTTATCTGGCTTTCATCTACACTGTCAGTGACGCTGACAGTTTCATGATTGTCTGCCATTTTTCTTAAAAATTTTTTAATATATATTTCTTTATTAAAATCCTATTATATGTAACATATACTTATTGAAAAATATTCTACTCACCCATCTTGAACATAACCTCTTACGTTTAATTTACGTACATACGTAAATACACATTCCAAACAACCATATTATTTCTTCAACAGGTCCACCTTTGCATAATTTAATTTATGCAAACGGTCCAGCTGTTCGGGCGCCACTGTTATATTAATAATTCTTCGTCTTTTGTATTTAAATTTATTATTACACTTTGTAAAACTTTTTATACTTTAGGCTGGAGTAGCAGCCATATTGTTGAGTACCAACTTAAACTCATCATGTCCAGGATCTCGTTAGACGTGTTGGAAACCACATGGTTGTCTGAAATAACTATTACTTCACATTAAATGTTATAATCACTATTACTTTATTAATTTCAAAATAGAAAAGAAAACATCATCAAGTTATATTGTTGATACAAAACACCAAATTTCCTCTCTCCCTCATACATTTTGACTTTCGCAATTTTAGTATGTTTAAGTATTCGTAAAAATGATCATTTTGCTTAAGCCGTTTCAAACTAGAATATAACATAAAGATAACCCATTCTCTATAACTACGACATAACGAAAACCAGCGCTTTCACACACACACACTCACGCTATTTCATACAGTACATTTTTATTTTATTGAGCTCAATTTTAAAAGTGTCAGTATTTAAATAATTTTGAATGTCTACTTTCCTGCTGTTGTGTAGAACTGGGGCGTCAAATCGTGGTTCATTGTTTGCTGTTTCTCGTATTTCTCACTTTTACACTTCATGGCTGAACGGTTAATTTATCGCAATTTTTTCTCACTGTCTCTACTTGTTTTGTAATAATACTGTTAGATCAAAATATATGTATTAAAATTTTCACATTTTTACTTGCTTTGCGGGCCCGCACAAATATGTTCCGAAACTTAACAGGTGTTGCTCGCGCGAGCATTGAATTTAGACTGGGGCGAACTACTTGCGCTAATTTGTGTAGCCGCTGTGGTTCTTTCAATTCTGATTGGTGTACATTTTGTATTCGTTCGCCAGTGGACTGTTTTTGGCTTGTTGACAAAACTGGTGACACACATCGTTATATAATTTGCTGACGCAACACATCGCCTGATGTCTGGTTGTGTAACGTGTTTACTGTTACATAACGTGTTCGTCATTGTCCTTGAACTGAGTTTGGTACAGTTGCCGGTTATTAAAACTGTTTATATGAATATTGTCTAATCATATGGTCTTCACCGTCTCAAACAATGCTGCCATCGTCTCGATCGCTCCAAATAATAAATTTACCGTTCTGTCATAACATTTTTCTATCACTTGACAAGTTATTTATTATTAAAAAATACAAATCCTGTTATTACCCCAGGTATGCCCAAAAATGCCCCGCTACAAAATTACTTTTACAGCTTTCAGAAAAAAAAATCAAAAAAGGTCGCACATTATGCAAAGGATCATGACCCTCTTCGCCCCCTTTCTTATAGGTGTTATTGTCATTTATGTGCAACATGAAGAGTATGCTTAAAAACCTGTCTCAACTCATTAGTGAACCAAAAGACCGGCGAGTGCTTCTACATCCCAGCAAATGAAGCATCAAGTATGGATGCCGAGCTATTGGCGCTGACGCGGCCCTGGTGAGCTGTCTACAGATTGAAGACAGAGAAATATGTATTCTCACAGGCTCAAAATCAGCCATGGAAGCTCTGACACAGACAGGCCCAAGTGACTATTACTTCCGTATCAAGGAATTGAGGGCGCTTCTATCGTCTCTAATGATGAAAGGAAAACACATTATATTCCAATGGACACCAGCCCATTGCGGGGTGGATGGAAACGAAAAAAAAGCGGACCGGATAGCAAAAGAAGCTGCAAACATGGGACCAGTCCAACACCCCCAATACTCGCTGGCAAGATGCAAGAAAGCTGCGGCTGCTCGGATACAAAAGGAATGAACAGAGCGCTGGTGCACAGGAGTGACAGAGAGACAACTTTTTCGACTCCAGAAAGAACCTGCAGACCCTTCCTTATACCGCGACTTGGCAAGAGCCACGACTACTTTCGCAGCAGGGCCAGAATTGGCCACATTGTCACCGGACATTACCTGCACCAATTCAACTTGAGAGATTCCCCAACCTGTGAGAGCTGCCAGACGGAGGAGGAAACTCTTGAGCACATTCTGCTCAGATGCTCTGTACAGAATCCATCCAGGGAAACCGTGAGGGCCGTGATGGGAGAGAATGGTGGCCTGGACCGGATTCTCAGGAACAAGCACTTTTGGCACTCGCTGCTGCGGTATACCATGGACATCGGACCATTGGGGTCACTTGACCCTGGAAGTCCGCTCCAAGAAGTAAGAAGCAAGTAACTCATTAGTGAACTATCAAAATTAGTTTGAATGAGTGTGTCCATAGACCAATAATCCCTCAGTTCTGTTCATTTCAGAAGACATGTGAAGTATTATAGCAAAAAATGTATAAATCTCCTGAATTTTTACTGCCTGCAATGACACCACACTGTTCTTGAAAACCAAACCCTCCTAGATGTGTGTCTATCTGTGACCAGTTGGTTTCTTCATCCATCTCAAGTAATGGGTATTGTTGGCCGATGAAATATTGTTGTCTGGCAGGCTTCCATATGAATAAAGCAAAAAAGAAAACTGTAGTCGAATAACTTAACATTTTCCAATGTAACCTCTGTCAATGTCAGTTTGTCATGTCCTGTCATAGTCAAATTCAAAAAAAAAACATATATGTTTTTGAACGTATATAAAAATTCAATTCAATTTTTATGCAAAGTAAATATAATAAACCAAAAATATAAAATTCAGTAGAAAATTAAAAATGTCTAGAAGGCATTAGAAATTCTCAAGTATGTTTCAAAGCACATTTTTACTTCATAGTGGTGAGTAGAAAACCAAACAAGATTCAAAAATGTTTAAAATAAAAAATAAACCTATGTACTCGTATGTAAATATTTGAAAAGAAATGAATATGTAGCTGACTCATCGTCAGAAGAATCATTACAAAAATCGGAGTTTGTGTCAGAGTCATCTACTTCAGACCCACTATCACTTTAAAGTAAATTGGCATCTTCAGCTACTTCTTAAATCTCTAGCCAATGACATTTCCAAACATTTATAATAAGTTTTCACGTACACAAACTCACAAAACGCAAAAGCTGATCAACTCACAATCTAACCAACAACAGTCTCTGAACACTTTATGCAAAGCATATAAACAACAAAATATTTGCTATTTATTCATATACATGCATTCAGCGCTATCTGTTAGATAACAAAATATTTCAGTTATGCTCTCCTGCTTTCATACAGAAAGCTCAAAAATCATTTTAAACATACATAAAAGTAACACCTGTACAATGTATGTGGATCAGACATAACTGAATCACATGTGGCTGTACAACATATGGGCATAGGTCAGAAAGTGTTAATAATATATCTCTGTGTCAAATAAACATTGTAAACATTATAATAAAAAATATGCTGCAAATAAAATTGTTTTATTAGTTTAGTTGTATTTTTGTAAAAATATTTAAGAACGCCAAAAAAATGGAAATTAATATGTAGATGTCTATGTAGTAATTATTCATAGTATATGTCTGTTGTGTAATGTTAGCAGTTGATGTAAATTGTACTCAGCTTGACAGGTGGTTTTCTCTCTCATTGTGTAGGAGTTGCATGCTGTGCGTGAAGAACTAAACAGACAGAGGTCACAGTTGTCCATCCGACTACGAGAACGAGATGCAGAACTGACAAGACTAAGAGCACAGTTGTCCCAGAGGCCATCGTCACCACCTCATTTACCCGGTGAACTTGAAATGAGGCTCTCTTCACTAACAAAAACACTTATACAGAAACAGTCAGCACTGGAATTGGTCACTACGGAGAGAAATGAGTTAAGAGTACAAATTGAAGAAATGGAAGTAAGTAGAAATATAGAAATAATGTTTTTGTACATTACATAATTGCTCATATATTGTTACTAGCTGTGTACCTTTCCTTTGTCAAAAACATATAGCTTCCATGTAGATGTTTACTTTTCATATATATGTATACACATGCCCATTATATACATTACGTATTTGACCACATTTTGCTTTACAGTTTACTCTTATTACCTGACTCATTATGGTTTCCCATTCTTTTAAAATTTAAACTTAATTTTTTATTATGATATTGATCTGTGTTCTTCAGCTTTTAACCCTTTCAGTGCTACGTTTTTGACCGAATTTTGACCCCCCCCCATGCTGAGTTTTTTTTTGCTTTTTTTAACTCTCTGTGTATAGCTGATGATAGAAATAGGTTACTTAATTAACTAGAATTTTTTTAAATTAATAATATGTACTTACTTTTTGATGTTCTTGTTGTATTCTGAAGCGTCACCTCTCACATAAATATTGAAATTTTTAGTTTTTATTGTCACTGCAATTTAGATTATAACTGATTTTGAAATAATACTGTATTTATGTACAAACAAATTAGGAATAAAATAGATATATTTTAACGTATTCAGTAATTTCGTTTTGTGTGATATATCTCAAAACACGGATAAACACATAGTCCTACATCACACTCTTTACACACATATCTTGACTCTCTCCTCCTGGGTGCACAGACAGCACATCTTCGAACAGCTGTTGCTTTTTTTTCTGTGGGTGGTACTAGTGATGGGAAATGTCTCTCCTTCAAACATAGAGGATCATCTCCTGATGATGGCCTGCCTCCTTTCCTTTTTAGTGATGGTTGGTGGTACTTTTCCAGCATCTCTCTTATAAGGGCTAACTGAAAATCAGCAACTGAAATATTTTTTCCTGTTACTTTCTTGTATAATGAATGGGCATTGAGAATAGATAGGTCCATGAAATGAAAAAATAGTTTTTTGTACCACTTTACTGTTTTTCGGACACATTCCACAGAACTAAGCAGCATATCAGTCTTGTGTACTGCACCCATATGATTATTATAGTCTTGTACGCATGCTGGTATCATAATTTCCTGCCCTGTTTTTATATCCTTCTTACCCGAAACAACAAAGTCATCTCCATGAAATGTAGTCAACATACGTACTTCCCGCCTATCTTTCCATCTAAGACACATCATGTTGTTGGCTACAAAACTTTCATGTTGACCCTTCCTGAGTTCACTTGTGAATTTTGGCATGAATTTTCTATTCATCCTTACAGTACCACATACATTTGTTCGCTTTTCACGCAGGATCTTGAAGAGCTTAGGACTAGAATACCAATTGTCAATATACAGTGTGTGACCCTGGTCGAACATACCATTCATAAGTGTCACAACAACAGAACCAGCAAAACCATATTCAGGGTATGAGCTTATACGTGTCGTGCTTCCTGTATACACAATGAAGTCGTATATGTATATATGAAGTCAGGCAGTCACATAAAATAAATAATTTTACACCAAACCTGTGCCTTTTTGACGGAATGTACTGTTTGAAAGAAAGTCTGCCTTTGAAGAGAAGCAGGCTTTCGTCAATGCACACATTTTGGTATGGTCTAAAAGCAGATTTGAAATTATTTCTAAGTTCGTCAAGGACCATCTGTAACTTGAATAACCTGTCTCCAGAAGGTTGATGAGAATTACAGCAGAAGTGTAAACATTTTAGTAAAATTTGAAACCTATCTGTAGACATATAATTATTAAAAACAGGTATATGTAGAAGTGAATCTGTTGACCAGTACTCAAAAATTGAAAGTTTTGTTCTGGTCATGAGGAAACACAAGGCCAAAAATACATATAATTCATCCCCATTTGTGTCTTTCCATTTAGATAAACGTGAAGATGGGGAATTTATATTTGCAGCACATTCTGTACTATATCGGTTTGTTTCTGCAGCAATCTTGCCCACCAAATTCGGTGTCACAAAGAGTTCGAAAAAATCTAAATACGATGAATTTTCATTCACATTGTCTGTCTGCAGACCACCAGAATTAGAGTCAAAATCACAAAACACAGTGTTAAGTGGTTCGTTTTTCCACTGAAATCCTTTATTTACAAATGGATCGACACTAAAAGAACGAGTAGTATCTTCGAAATCACTCAACAGTTCATCGTCGCTTTCAATATCACTGTCATTACTTACAAACAACGAATCACGGAATATTTGTCCATTTTCACAACTTGGGCCTGGCAAATCTTCCACTGTTACATAAACAATATGAAATACGTAATAAATAAACCAAAACAGAAAAGAAATAAACTAAAACAAGAAATAAACACGATATAAACACACGAGCACTTTCCTTACTAACCTCGCACGTGGTCAAGCGACGAATAGTCAGCTGTTTGAAAATCAAACTAAAAGATAAAATTTCCCTCCAACAAACACAAAAGTACCAACATAAGTAAACTATCGATATGTTGTGATACCAAAACTGGCCACCAGGTAGCTCAAACAACGAACGAATTAATGCGACAGTAGCATTTGTGGCACTAACTCTGTTGCGTGTTAATGCGTCAGTAGCACAGTGGGCACGAACTGTCAACGACGCATTGATGCGTCAGTAGCACTGAAAGGGTTAAAAACTTCAACAGATTTCGTACTGAAACACCCTTATCAGTTACAGGAATAGTAACTCCTTATCAGTTACAAGAATAATATTTCCTGTACCATCTAAATTTTCTATGCATTGCTCCTTCATCACTCATTTTTGTCTGTTAGACACCACTGTTAATGAAAAAACTACATTGCAAATTAAAAGAACACTTGAGAACCCAAAATTGCTTATGTGAATTCATCAGTATGCAAATTTCAACAGTTCATATTATGGAAATAATACTATATAAATGATTCATAAATGTAAACATACATGCCCATTATATATGGATCAGTCATTTACTGCCTCTGTCTGTTCAGCCAGCTAATACTTGAGTATTCTTAGAAATGTCTACTACCAAACTATTCTGTATAGTAAATGTAATGTATTCTGTATACTGAATACCTATAAGATGGCCATTTAAGAGAGTGAACTAGTCTGTTATGGATTAGTTGCTGGCCAAGTGAGAAGGTGGCAATTGATTAAGATGAAAGAGAAATTTATATTGGTCTTAATGCAAATAGAATCCATTCCACAGAAAGGTGACCGCCAAATAATGGTGGCTATTAGGTCAGGTTTTCTGTGTTAGATTTAGTGTTGTTAATAAAACAAAATTATAATTAAACAAATTTTTCAGCATAAGCACAGAGAACAACTTTCGTTACTTCATCAGCGGCATCAGAACAGATTGATTAGTGCTAATGATACTGATGATGGTAAGCACTTGTCTACAATTCTTATTATATTATTAATGATATTATTAACAATGATTGTGTGGGGGGGGGAGTGAATGAGATTAAAACTATAAGTTAGAAATTAAATGTCAGAATGTACTGCACTGCCATTCTCTAAAGTACGAAAAAAATGGATGTGGAATGGAAACTTTATTAAACAAAAGAATGATTTTTTAATTTTTCTAGCAAAAGCACAAGTACCAAGGTTTATGATAGAGAGTCCATTTGATACTGGAATGACACGTAGAGTAAAACGAGCGTATTCGTCATTGGATGCTGTTAGTATTCGAACAGGGGTGTTTCTGCGGAGATATCCTTTTGCAAGGATATTTGTTCTATGTTATGTGGTGAGTATTCTTGCAGCCCAAATTCTTTTATTGTGTATACAAATAATATATTAGAGATTACAACATTTTCTTTCACTTATTTTGCAGAAACTGTAAATTTTATGTAAAATCAGTAATATTTTTAAGTCTTAATATCAAAATGTAGCCTGTGAGTCTGTGCCAGATCTGAAAATGTACATTTTATTTTAAGAGAAACGATTCTCTTATGATTTCAAATAACTGTCATTCTATGAATTGGATTCACAGAATAAGATTCTTTAAACTATTTGTGGGCATATCGATCTCAGATTTGAGATGTAAAAGGACTCAGCTTTGTTTATCACAGGCTGGATTACATAACATTTTTATTGTAGACACATTCAAAAACTTCGTGTGTAAATGATATTCCAGATTTGTTTTAATTCACAGGCAAATGTTGTTGTGTTGCTGTACCTTTGGCCAGTATGGAAAGTTCCATCTTACTCCTGTCATCCCAATGAAGTCTAACTAGATTGACCTTTTGTTCATAGGCAGGGTTAGGTCCAGTGTAGTGCAGGAGGTGTCATGGTAGAATTTTGGGGCATAACAAATGGTGCATTCACTTGACTGGTAGGTCTTTATTTGTGCAAGATGTGCTGCAAGACAGTCATAGCCAGTTGTTAATCTGAAAGTTCCCACAACTTCGTACCTGGGTTTTCCCTTAATCATTTTTCATTGATTTGCAAGTGTTTCTCATTTTTCCCTTTTGCCTGTTCTACTGCTTCTTTTCTACAGATTTAATGTATTTGGCAATATGTAAGTTACTTGACCTAGCTTCCAGAGGTTCTTCCCCCAGATGGACTTCAGTGGCCTTCTTAACCAGCTTATCTACGAGTTCATTTCCCTCAACCCCTACATAGGCTGGGATCCACTGGAACGTGACAGTTTTGGTGAGAGATTTTGGATGTTTTAGAATTTTTACTGACTGGTTATTTCTTTAAAGATACGTGTTGAATCGCAGCCTAGGAGTCCACCATAAGAATCCTTTTTTGAATGGTATTGGTATGGTAGCTTAGTTATTGTAGGGCCAAGTGTATTGCTTTAATTTCTCTGTCAAAGTTTGTTTTATATCTGCCAACTGACACATAATAGGAAAACAAATGGCAATACACCCGGGCACCTGTTCCAGTTTCTTCAGTTTTGGATCCATCTGTGTATACTCTGCGAATGGTAAAGTCATGCGTCATTCTTCTTAAGGGCTTTTTTTTCATATTAAGAACTGGGCATTTCAAGAGTGCTGGATGTGTATATATTTTTGGAAATATCTGGGAGAAACAGGTTGGTTGATATTCAGGTAAAGTCTAGAAGCTTAAGAAGGCCTCCAATAGGATCCACTTGGAATATTCAACTCTGCAGGGACCTTTCTGCATGAAGTGATAGTCGTTTTCTGAGTGTTAAGAGTTTGAGTTTGGTTTATTTTGTGAATTCAGCTATCTCATGGTGAATCTTTCATATTGACAAGTCTTGTCATCACTATTTTTTGTATGTCACACCTAATTGGGAAGGTTTGGTTGTATTACGGCGACTTGTGTTGACCTTACTCTGCCCCATATATTAGTCTCAGTGCATTAGACTATGTTCTTTCCTGGATGCATGTGCTGGTATACAAGATTTCTCACAACCAAACAAGTTGTGAGACATCCACACCATGTGAGATGTCTTTTCCCTCTGCAATGAAGCTCTATGTGCATTAAATACTTTTAGGTGTAACAGCTGTTGGGGGTAGGCTCACATCTACCAAAAAACATAAAAGATCAAAGTTAACGTATGTAAGTACCATTGGCAGCTCATGACCAAAAAAAATCTGGTGGTGCAAAAATAAATCCTCAAGCAAGAACAACTTTAGATTTTTATTAAAATATAATTAGACCTAATTAATTGTTAATATATAATACAATATACAGGGTGTTCACAAATGGTCGTCCAATATTTCGGTAACATGTTCCTTACATAATTACAAGGAAAAAAGTTCCTGTAAACATAGGTTCAAAAACGTATAGTTTTCCATCTGTCCGCCATTTTGTATTTTTTAAGGAAAATTTTATTTCTCGAGAATGGAGTGAGATATTCTAATGAAATCTGGTACATGTTACCCCAGTAACATAATCTACAAAATGAAATTTTTTGAAAATTTTACATTTACAAATTTCAAAATGGCGGCTGTTTTAATTTTTAAATCATTCATATCTCACAAACTATTGGTTTTATGGAATAATGTTTCATTAGAAAAAATCTTAATCATTATTTCGTAAACAAAATGATACCTTATTTATTACAATGGGATCTCAAACAACCGAGTTATGATGGAAAATGTCAGTGTGAGTCTACCATCAAACTGCAAAGTAATTATTGGGAAATAGTTTTATTTGTGAATACAAGCAAAAAAATAGTAAAAAAAATGTACAGGCATTGCACAAATGCAATGCACAGAGAAGGGCATTAAAAATGCTTCAATAAATCTAAAAAATATATATATATATTTATGTTCATTCACCAATCAATGAATTCATTATTCATTTACCAATGTATAGATGATAAGTTAAATGTAGTCGCATTCATAAGCGAAGTTTTATATGTGTACTACGTTATTGACAACAAAAAGTAGTTTCTATGGAAACTCACCGGTTCCCATTTTCGATAACCCACCAGTGATCAGCCGCAAATGTGCGACACATCCTTATAAACATTTTCATTGTTAAAACATTACAATTTATTTGAAAGGAGAAAATCAGAATGTAAAATACAAAATGAATACAAAAGATTTTAAACTATTTTATTTATCTGCAGCTATAGTATTAAGTAAAATGAAGAATTACCATAACGACAGCACGAAATAATTAAAGTAGGCGTTCAATGTGTCCCCCATTTACTTCAATGCACCTTTCAGCCTGTTTGACCATCAAAGCTCGAATATGTTCAGAAATTCACGGTATTACTTTAATTTGTTGATTAAAAGAAGTATCTGCCAATTATAAAAGAGCAAATTAAAAATGAAGTTGAGTAGTTCCTGAAGATACAACCAAAACAAACTTTTGAACAGACTGTACCAATGATAAAGACAGAAAAGACAATAGAGAAAGTCACCTTGCCTGCGGTTGGGACAGTTCATGTCAAGGCTCCAACCTTTGATGGAAGCACTCACTGGGCGAAGTATCTAAGCCAATTTGAAGTCGCCGCATGCGCATATAATCTGACAGAGAAAGACAAGGCAGTTTCACTCGTTCTCTTTTTAAAAGGACCTCCCGCAGAACTACTACAGAATGTGCCACCTGACAGCCAAAACACCTATGCCGAATTGATAAAATCTCTGGAATTACGGTATGGTGATAAACACTTGCAAGATGTGTACTGAACTCAATTGAGAGCAAGGCGACAGCATTCCGGGGAGAGTTTTCAAGAGTTTGAAGCAAGTATAGACAGACTAATTAGACTAGCCTATTCTGAAGCGCCAGAAGATTTTCGAACGAGGTTTGCGATGCAGACATTTACTGATGGTGTCCGAGATAATGAACTACTGCAAGTGTTATGCACGGCCGCAAAGTCAGCATCTGGTTGGGCAAGTCATAAAGTGTGCGCTAAAAGATCACGCCGGCACGGACGATGAAGAAGAATAGCAAAGAACAGAGACCCAACGAGTGGCACCACAGAATAAAGTAAGAAAGGATGGAAGACCAAAGTGTTATAGATGTTGGAACCTTGGACATCTACAACAAGATCGTCGGGTTAGAGTTCAGCAGCAGGGAAACGAGCAGTAGTCGGTACAATGGGGCGTGTGCTAACTAACTGGAGGAACAAAGCCCCTAGGCAATAAGCAATTTCTACACTTCAGAAAAATAGTGGAAGCTTGATGGTTACTGGATTCATCCAAGAAAGGCCAACCTCGAGTACAGTTGACACAGGTACAGTAGTTTCCATTTTGCACTCATGCCAAATCTCAAGCAAATCTGGTGCTTGTGCAGCTTGAGAACAGCTACTGGACGGCCTGTAAAAGTGTTTGGAAAAGTAGAGATACACCCATGCCATTGTTGACGTGAGTTTGATCATCAAGTACTTGTTGCAGACATTGTGGATGAAGCAATTCGTGGTGTGGACGTAATGAATGCATATGGATTTATAGTCGACTTCAAAAACAATGTCTTGAGAATCAGAAAAGAAGAGGTAATGCTTTCCACAATGAATACATCAGAAAAAACGATGGACATGATGAATCAAGTGGCCGTAACTGTCCCGCCAAACTCCGAAAAGATCATCATGGTTAGAACTGAGGAAGATACTAGGGACAGCCAGTGCTCTATATTGGAACCCCAGGTAATCAGCACACCAGGCATACTAATTGCCAGAAGTTTAGTAAAACCTGACGGAACTGGAAATGTACCTATTAGAATGGCAAATATTTTGGATCAAGCTGTCACTTTACAAAGCAGTACACTCCTAGGCAGATTTACTCCTGTGGCCTGGGTAGCCGGAATGACACAAAGAAGATGCAGTACTACGGACACTTCTGAATTACCAGAGGAACTGCAGTAAACAGATCTTCTAATGACTTCTCAAGTGGTGAGATAAAAGAACTCAGACGGTTTTTACATGAATTTAAAGATTCGTTTGCAGTTCGGGGCCAGTCACTGAGAAGAACCTCTCTACCACAACATCGCTTCAATACCGGGGACACAACACCGATACGCCAACCTCCTCGAAAGCCTCCATTAGCGAAGCAAGAGGAAATGTCTCGGTTATTACAGGACATGTTGATAGAGGGAATAATCGAGCCTTCGTCAAGTGCTTGGTCTTCTCCGGTAGTGATGGTAGTGAAAAAGTTAGTGATGGTTAGTGGATTACGTTCTTGCGAAGACTATCGGAGGCTGAATGACGTGACAAAGAAAGATTGCTATCCGTGAACTCGCGTTGACGATACACTCGACACGTTATCCGGAGCACAGTGGTTTTCCACATTGGACCCACATTGGCAAGTGGGTCTTCATCAAGAAGACAGGGAAAAGACCGCTTTCTCGACCCCAAGTGGGTTATTCCAATTTAACGTCATGCCATTTGGACTCTGTAATGCGCCGGCAACATTCGAAAGATTGATGGACCTGGTACTCCAAGGCCTGACATGGAAAACTTGCCTTGTTTATTTAGATGTGATAGTCATCGGGAAAACCTTAAGGAGGTTCTGACTAGAATTCATGGTGCCCAACTGAAGCTGAGCCCGAAGAAGTGTTCTCTATTCCAGAAGGAAGTACAGTATCTGGGCCATCTGGTTTTGGCAGCTGGTGTTAGCATGAATCCTAATAAAGTAGACACCATAAAAGACTGGCCAGTTTTGAACAGTAAACACAAAGTCCGGAGTTTCCTGGGGTTATGCTCATACTAAAGACGTTTTGTGAAAGGCTTTGCTGCTATTGCTAAACCACTACATGAGCTAACGGAAAATAAACAAAACTTCCAGTGGTCAGGAGAGTGTGACCAAGCATTTAGGACTTTGAAAATTGCATTATGTTCGCAGCCAAATCTGTTTTGAAGGAGATGCATGATGGAATGTCTGGAGGCCATCTTGGCGTTAACAATACCCTTGACAAAATACAGAAGCAGTTCTATTGGCTTCATCTTCGCCATGACGTAGAGCACTGGGTTTCAGACATGTGAAATATGTGCGTATGGGCTTATTGAGAAACTTCTCAAACAATGCTATCGAACGTATGGGATTGTTACGATTATGTAACACTACTTTGCGTGATAAGCATCATGTACGCATTACAGCTGCGGGAATAGAGTACAACAACGTTGTCCAATGTACCAGAACGTTCCGTAATAGCGTAACACTTTTTCTGCATTACATAACACTGCCCCCTTCTTAAGCCTGTTCATCCTGAACTGGCAAACCGTCTCTGAAGTAATACTTTGTCAGGGGATCTAGGTGGATGACTTTGAACTTTTGCTGTCCTTCCTGTCGAATTCGATAATAGACAACATCGTTGATTCTTTTTTTCAAAGTGTAAGGTCCTTCCCAGTTAGTCTGAAGTTTAGGTGAGCGACCACGATGGTGCTATGGGTTAAACAACCAAACCTGATCTCCTTCTTGGAAACCCACACTATTACTGCGAAAGTCATACCGAGTTTTTATTTTATCACTGGCTATCTTCAGCTGTCCTCTTATCAAACGATTCATTTCTTGCAGTTGGTTTTCTAATTGCAAGGAATAGTCCTGTGGCTCTTAGGACTGAGTCTGAGGTGATCCGAACATCAGGTCCCCAGGAAGACAAATCTCCCGCCCAAACACCAATTTTGCTGGAGTCATGCCGGTTGTGTCGTGTACTATCTCTTTCTATTAGGTATGCTTTTGTTAACAAGATGAACCTGACACCCAGACAGACAGGTGAGATTTTTGATGTTTCTAAAACTACATTAGTAGAATGACAGATCAATTCAAGCCATTAAATTTATAAATTTAACTCTTCAAGTGGGAAGGTTTAAGCAGACTTTCCATGAAGAGTTAGAAAAAATAATTATCTTTAAAATGTTTTAAAAGTAAGTAATGGGAAGTTTTACAAGTTGATTTTGATTTGGCTGAACTAATCACTTTAATGAAGAAAACGAAACGACAGCTAAACAATTTTATTATAATTGTATGACATTTGTCACTCAAAACTTTCATGTTTACTACAGATCTCTCAACAGGTCTCATTTCCATCTATTCAGCAGGTGTATTTTCAGAAAAACTGTGATAAAAATCTCACTTGTACATATGGCACAGTAGTTTCTGCAAAGGTTGCACTGAAGTGTCCTCTAGAATTTTCGATGGCTTGTTATGGAACCCTGCAGACTATAAGTAGCCTATACCTGCTGCTTACTTTTCAGTTATTGTTGGGCAGTTACTCTGTGTGTTCAACTGGTTATTAGTGAAAAGTACCATAATTATTGTGGCGAAGTGTTATGTGTTTTATAATCGTCCAGGACAATTGTAAAATAATTGTTTTATTTTTATTGTGATTGTGTTGTGAATGTGTTGACATTTTATTGCGTGTGAACAGTCTTTATTTTATTTATTGTAAGAGACCATCTTGTTGATTACAAACTGTTTTATTGTGATAATTAAAGCTGGTGATTAGTGACTTAATTGGTGTCTTGTATTTTGTTTTCCAGTGTACCATATGATGATCACTAGACCGTCATAAAATATGCTCAGCAGTGACTTTTTTAAATCAAAGTCTAGTTCCCTTTGTTGCCTTATAAATTTACCCCATGTACTGTTTTTCTAAGTCCTCCTTCTCTTCTTCTCTTCATTTTTTACTTTTCTTTAGTTCTCTCTCAGCTGTACAGTACTTTCCAGCAATCAGTTTTTCTTTGACCATACTCTTTTTGTCTGAAGTGCCTCTACAAAAGGAATTGATGTGTGAATCTCTTGGATTCACTGTTTTGCCTTTTTTAATTTCACTGTGTAGCCATATCATCTTCATATTCTTCTCCCTTCAAAATTTAGGCCTGCAGCCTAAAGCACGCTCTGCCGCAACTCACATTCTACCATCACCAGAGAGAAACAACCAGCTGCCAACCATGTGTGTGGTGCAGTGGTTAGTTGTTGATGGAGAGAGAGAGAGAGTGTGTGTGTGTGTGTGTGTGTGTGTGAGAGATATTTGTTACCATTGTATATTATGTGCCCCAAGCAATAAGGCTGGGCAGACAGACTGAGTCACGACCTTGAATCTATCCTGTGACAACAGTACAGCTATTGTGATTATGAGTCACAACTAAAACTACTGTACCATATGTACAAGTGAGATTTTTATCACAGTTTTTCTGAAAATACATCTGTTGAATAGATGGAAATGAGACCTGTTGAGAGATCTGTAGTAAACATGAAAGTTTTGAGTGACAAATGCCATACAATTATAATAAAATTGTTTAGCTGTAGTTTCGTTTTCTTCATTAAAGTGATTAGTTCAGCCAAATCATAATCAACTTGTAAAACTTCCCTTTACTTACTTTTAAAACATTTTAAAGCTAATTATTTTTTCTAACTCTTCATGGAAAGTCTGCTGAAACCTTCCCACTTGAAGAGTTAAATTTATAAATTTAATGGCTTGAATTGCTCTGTCATTCTACTAATGTAGTTTTAGAAACATCAAAAATCTCACCTGTCTGTCTGGGTGTCAAGTTCATCTTGTTAACATAAAGCATACCTAATAGAAAGAGATAGTACACATTATACAACAAAAATCGTTAAATTTTTAAGAAACGAAATGTCACCTTTGTAAAATTACTTTTTATACAGTGAATATCAACATAAAATGCTTAATGTCTTCAAACTTGACTAACAATATGATCATGTTAGTTCAATTGTACAGTCCCCACATACATTATGTAGAACTAAAATATTAATGTACTTCTACGTGTAAAGTTCTGCTCTGTCAGCATGATTGAAAACTAGCCAGGTGGATACTGCATGACTTCCCAACCCTGACATTTATAAACAGAGTTTAGTCTTTTATAAAAAATTAGTTACACTGTGAAACTCAATTTTAAAGTGAGTTATCAGAAATTTCAAACATTTATTTTTAAAAGTTTTTAAGTAAAATTTTAGTAAAATCTATGTTAAAAAATATTCAAGTCGTATTGGCCAGGAAATATAATTTTTATTTTTAAAATTTATGTAGTGTAGTAGTTCGAATATTTTTTAAATTCAGTTATGTAGTTCTAACTTTAACGAGTATTCACTACACATGTCAGAATTTTTTTTCTGTGTATTGAGGGGAATTAAGTAGAAATAAAGCTTTATGTGTTTTAGAAAGGAGAGATTTAATGTTGTTTTTTGGGAATTCTTTTAAAACTGAGTATTTTACATAAAATTGCCCAAAGACTCTCGGATTCTCTGTACAAATATATGTGGTACGTTCTAAGTACATGAACACTTTTTCTTGATATATCAACTCAGAAATCTTCACCTCGGACCATCAGCAATCACAGTGGAAGAAGTGCCACTGCTTTACAGCAGAATGTATATTTAGCAATTTGATACATTTTGACATAACTTACATATTTTAAAATATTTAATTGTTTTATGATGATCCTTGTATTTTAGAATTCTTAATTCAAACCATTTCTTTTCAATTTTCAATATTATTTTCCATAAAAATATAAGTAATTTAATTAGATTAATTTGAAATAAATTAATTAAATCGCTTAAATAATTGTCAGTCCTTTATTTTTAGCAATAACTTGTTCCAGCATTAAAATGGTTCTATGAATTGTTTCCATTTTTCCAGGTTGTGCTTCAGCTGTGGGTGTTCTTTGTCCTCTTTTCCCGGACCCCCGACAATGCTCAAAAATAAAAGAAAAGAATCACGGACATCATGCAATCATCAGACTTGCAACATACAGAATTTTTATTGCACAAACATGTTAATCTACTGTATAATGGTTATCTTGTTAATAAATATAGTAAATATTTGTTTTTTGTTCTGACTGGTTTTTAAAATTCCTTTGAGAATTTATGTTACTATGTATTCTTATGTTTTTTAAATAGGTACTGCAAATCTACAGCAATTCTGCTATCGTTGGATATAAAAATTTTCTTATCAGTGTAATAGGCAAAGATGTTTTTCTTGCATTTGGTATATTAATGTATTAATTTATCATTCTATCTTCATTTTTTTTATGGTAATACTTCTTTGATATGAAGGATTTGTGTAGTAGAAGGCACATTGTCATTCTTAAAAGTGAAGATAGTTCAAACCCATTTTAAAGTCAGATAAAACGTGTACTCCCAAATTTTTTTGGTAGTTAATTACTTTTTAAATTATTTGATTTATATCAGTTAAACATTTTTCATAAAATCCTTTCATTGTAGCGAAACAGAAGTTTTCTGTTTTCAAAGATAATTTTTTATGATTTTTTTATGATAGTACCATGTTGGTATGACAGTTGACTAAATGTTGAAAGCAGAAAAATGTTAAGAATTTAAATGTTAATTTTTAAGAGCACTCTAAACATTAAAATTATACAATAAAGATAAATAACTTTTTTGTTAGTTGTAATATTTTTGTACCAGTTTTTTTTTTTTTTTTTTTTTTTAGGCATGGCTGTCACTTTACAAAATCAGTCTTCCCTCAAAAAAGTATCAAATATTGTTACAGATTTCTATACCCCTGTATTCACATACATAAATTTACTAGCCAATTTTACACAAAGCACCATGTAACACCAGACAAAGAAGGTGTTAACATTGCGTGAAATTCCTGTGGCATGTTACTGCATATCATTTATGACAGTCACAAAGTCCCTACTACCCATTGCAAAATGATAACTATTGTACCCATACCTCTCTTGTCTTTGCCAGACAGGCCCGTAGCCAGAACTAGCTGTCAGGAGGGGCAAAACATTTCCCAGATGGGGCATATAAATATATTGCAACAAGAACGTCTCTGTACGTTACTGTGCATTGTCGCAGTTAGTTAAAAAACTACTTAATTAATATGAATAAGTAATATTGTCAATATTTAAAAAAAAATGCGTATTGAAAGCTGTGAGTAACCAGCGAACAAGGACACCTAATATACAGGTCGGAACAGGCATATCATGCCACACACAAGCTAAGAGTGTGTATAGTGTAAGTGGTATGTGTGTGTGAAACAAGTAGAAACCAGCGTGGCATCACTCCTGAATAAATGTGAATTAAATAACTAATTTATTTAAATTTTGGTAAGTGCGCGAAAGATATGACAAAACAAATTATGCCACGTTATTAATAATATAAAGACGCATACATGTGCAAAATGTAAATAAAAGTGAATAGTAATCAGAATAATTGAAGTATGAAAAAACTATTAATATACAATCATACATAAAAAAATTACCGATCTTTTGAACATGGTGTAATAACCAAAAGACTTCGCATGTTGCGAATAAAATTAAAATGATTATGAAAAATAAACAAATCTGTAAAGGGACGCTTGACAAACTATAACAATATAAATCGTGCACAGAGTGGTTGAAACATGATTTTTGCGCCTGACAGTATAAATAAGCGAGGATCGCAAGCCTGGAACCTCAGTCTACTGAAACACATCTGCAGCCGAAGGCTATGCCTGACTGCGTAGCATCCAAGGTCGATACCCGAGCAGTATGGAGATAAAACCGTACGTGTGTCATCTGAGTGCTGAATGGACCAGACGGCAACGGAGGATCGACACGGGACTCAGGATCATGACAAGGAATCACTGAGTATCACCGCATAAACAATAAGGTGACATGAAACCATTTTACATGTCAACAAACAAGTCATAAAAGGTGTTAAAAACAAGAGTAAAGAGACAATGATAAACTCTAATTCTGTAAATAATAATTGTAAAATTTAAATGGTTAAAGTGTAGTAATAGATCACACGAATTTTTATAATGATATTTAACATTTACAAAATTATTATTATTTTTTGAAATTGTAACGTATTATAAATGTTTATTTAATTCGAAATTTGATTGATATTTCCTGAATATGATATTCATATGTACGTACACAAAGCAAAGCAGTAATAATAGAAAAAAATATGCAATTTAAAAGGAATACAATCTGAGCAAGTCGAGAGCACATTTTTAGAATATAAAACTTATATTTATTCATGTTTATGTATACATGTCAATTTGTACTTTGTGTAAGAGATTTATAAATATTTATTAAATCCTTAAATTTTTAGTGACCGTCAATCAATGAATGTTTTAGTGGATGGTTAGTGAGGATTGGTCAATAATACAAATTGTAGCTATTTTGCGTCGACGTTTCGACAATATTTATTGTCATCTTCAGGACCTGTGTATGAAATACAATAGAAATATCAAACATAACAAAACAATTAAATATTTGGGTGAACGTGTTGGTGATGTGAGTGTGTGCGTGCGTATGTATGTATCATTTTATATGTGAAGACTTATGATAGTTTGTTTACATCTTAAAATTATCTTTAAGAAAACGAGCAAATTATAGTATGAGAGAACTTAATTTATACAGTATTACAATTTAAATTACTAACTGTAATGTTATTTTAATTAATTAAACAAACAGTAATCAACAATTGGATATTAGATTGGTACATACATTTTTTATACCTACAGCAGTCAACATATAGCAAAGTAATATATTACCTATAACTAAAACCGATTAGATGTTCACTATGTAATTATTAAAATTATTTTTACCATGTTTCACTCCGTACTGGTGTTAACAAACAATCATAATTTAGAAACATACAATTTACACAATACTGTAAAACATTACGACTTAAATCAGATAGGTTGACAAAGGTTACAAACAAAAGTTTCTGGTAAATTTTACTAACAGGTAAACTTGGATAATAATTGTAATCATATTATAAAATATAGTCAAGAGTACTATAGAATAATGTAATTTATGTATGTGTCCACAATCACTCTTCTCTCTCACCCGTTCTCCCCCTGCCAGTCCTCAAAGCCTCTCACTCTAACCTGAAATCGATCTATCACTCACTATCACCCCACTCACTCACTCTCTCTCTCTCTCTCTCTTCTACATCTCACTCACTGTCTCCCTCTCTCACTCTTCCACCCTTCTCTCTCTCTCTCTCATTATATCTCTTCATTCACTCTCTCTCCCTCTCACTTGTCATTGTCCACGATTGGCACTCTAAAACACTCACCATTTTTATTACACTATCATCCTCATATAAAGTAGAGAATTATGCACACGATAGCAGAAATGATTTACCAACTTGTATTAAAGGGTTACAGACTTTATAACACACCATTATAGATAACAGATCTATTACAGTAAACCCTCGATTTAACGGACCTCGGTTTAACGGACTTCGGATTTAACGGACTTCAGGAAAAAAAAAAGTATTAGGCTTTTGAAACGTATAATGTGCATAAACTGCAGACTCTCCTGTTCTGGCGATATTGCTTGGCTATCGCAGCATTCTTTATTCGTTTCTTTTCTTCTTGTTTTGAAACACGCAAATTTTCTCATCTTCAATTGTATTTGATGAGAACGGAGTATTCCTGTCTTTGCGTTGTTGTTGACGCAGGCGTCGCACAGTGGAAGACATCATGACGACTAACACTGAACAATATACACTGATAAGCATCTTATTTCACTGTGAAATATTCGTCTATCGGCTAATACAGCAAGCATTACAGTGGCACGTAATTTTTCATTTCCCGTAATCTTTACTGTTACAGATTTGGTTCCCTTTTGGTCCACCGTAAATATACGTAAATAAAAAATACGGGCGTTTCATCGGCATTTCCCATGTGTTCAAGTGAATAATTATGCTTCTTGCGTAAATGAATGACAAACCACTGATACTGTAGGAGTTTTCTTCGTAGTCACTCGGTAGTTTTAGCGCAAGTGATGTACGTCATTTAAGCGCAAATCCATTTTGCCGCATCATTCGTCTTATACACCCGAAGCTGGCTTTAAAACCGGAGACTTTTAATTCTTCTGCAATATCTAAAGCTTTTAATTTTAAAACATGTCTAGTGACAGGGAGTCCTTGCCTTCTTAAAAGCTGTACGTATTCACAGACGCTGGACTCTACTGCTACAAAACACCCAACTTGAGGTCCCGCGCGCGAATGCTCGTTGCGTAGTATTTCCGTTTAAAAGTCGTTCCTTCTGTTTTCTCCATCGTCGAATACAGGATTCATCAATATCGAATTTCCTTGCGGCTTTGCGATTGCATGTTTTTTCTACATTTTGTATCACAATTAATTTATAATTCGCATCGTACGGGTTACGTTTAATTTGATTTGACTGCGTGCCTTTAGTCTCCACAATATCACTCATACTGCAAACGCACTACAAAAACGCCGAATGAAAACAAAGTATAGATAAGCGATGTTGTCGCTGTTACAATAGAAAACCACACTGGCAGTTTACCTGTTATTTAGAAACATGTTACACACCCTCTACTCATCCTTTGTCTTGCTACCTACAGAAGGGTGCGAGCACGCGCGCGTGCGCACGCACTTACACTTTATCTTCCTATTCTTTCTTCAGTTTGCTGTTAAAACATTCAGTTGTAGTCGTAAATCATAACGCCAGAGTTAACTACAGCCAGGCAAACTGCTGTTGCTCAGGCAGTAAACAACTCATAGATACGAAAAGCGTTCGTCCCGCCAGAAATCAGGTATAACTTCGAATTTCGTTAGCGCGCGAATTAAGGCCGCAGGCCAAATTAGCGACCATGTTTTTAGGAGAAAAAGTGTGGCTTGTATTCGGAACAATACGGTATTTGCATGATATTAATAGTATTAAAATTTCAAGTGTTATAGGCCTATTTGATTTAAATATATCCTCAAAAAACAAAATTTGCGATTTAACGGACTTTCGATTTTACGGACACCCCTCAGCCCCAATTAGTCCGTTAAATCGAGGGTTTACTGTATATGAAAATGATTATTACTTAATATTTACATTTTGTACAATGTTATTTACCTGGAACTTGGTCTATACAGAGTACCATAGTCAATGTAGTTCGTATATATGTCGGTCATAATCTCTCTCACTATGCTCTCTCTCTCTCTCTATATATATATATATATATCTCAGTCTTGTATCTTTCTGACTCATACAGCACCTTCTCACTCATGTTAACCACTCGGGCGCTCTGTCTCTCTCTCACTCTATTCTAAACAGATATATACCACGAATACTTTCAGTTCAAAGCTTGGTTCGACATACAGGAGTGAGAATATGGACTCGATGTAGTTTTTTCTTCACACGTTCTTTCAGCGGTCCATGGCATGAGCTGAGGAACACGCACCCGTTGCGACCGGCTACAGCAGGCTGTGAGCGAACCTCTCCGGATTGCCAAGTAAAACTTAACCGTTAACAACTTTCAGTGGAAGTTACAGTACAATTACTAATGAAAAGAGAGATAAACCAGTTTCCTCACCTTATGTGACAGGAACTAAAACCTTTTACGAATATTTTGTGATGCAGAACAGTGTTAGAATTTCCATGAACAGATCACAGCTTGTACACTGAACACCATTAACTGTAAACTAGTATTGATTTATGCAATTGTTCTACATTCAGTATTTAATCTTTTCTATATTTAATTTTTTGAGCTAAATTAACTCAGTAATTGACTTTTGCTGACTGACTTATTGTGCCGTGCCTACACGGCGCTTCGTAAAAACACCGTATTATATATCTATAAGGGACGAGCGAATTGATGCGTTACGATAATTCGGTGCACTGCACTGTGGGGGAAATGTCATTTCGGCACTGTCATGCACTCTGTAGGCAGAGCGGTGATTTGCGCTTTCAACGGCCGTGCTGGGTGAGTTGATTTCCGGCGGCGGCTGCAAGCAGTTCGGCATCTTCCTGGCGTGCAAGTTTCTTTTGTTATAAATTACTATCTGCCATGTGTACGTAGGCTCTAAGTGATCTCCCGGTAAGTCTGTTGAATTTATTTGTTCATTTTAGTGTTATATTTAACCCAAGATTATAGTGGATGCTTGTTGATAATGTTTTAGATATGACCACGTGGTGAACAGGTTAAAGGCTGATTATTTAAGTTGTTCCAAATAGTAATACCGATTAAAATGCTGTATTTATAAGCTACATACAATCTTTTCAATTGTATAAAAGGGGCGTAAAAGTGAAAAAATTATTCTGTTATTTTATGGCGAACTTTACAAACTGTCTGTGACCACGTGCGGCTGTATGGCACACGCCTGTTTGAGTTTGTTAAAGTGGGCATACCCTCGTTATTTTGTGATTTACTATATGTACATTTATGCTTGTCATAAAGATAATTCTATAATTATGTAGCGTTGAGGCCTTGAGTGTGTCAGAATGTTTTAATTGACAAACTAGTGGTGAAAATGTTAGAACGAGTTATGTGAACGGTTGGAGTTTGACATGCTGTGGCATGCTTTGATTACGAATTAAAGGCCAGTTAATTAATTAGTATTATGCATGTATAGGGTTCCTGATCTTGGATGCTTGATTCGCTCCGTTTGGAGGCTGTACACCTGCCACCATGACTTAAAGAAAATGTGATTGACTGAGCTCTCGTGATTCTGGCCGCCAGGGAGAAGCTGCTGTTCATCATGTCGCAGTAGCCCCGAAATATCTTCAGGATGAAAGCAGGTGACACTTATGCCTTTAATACACTCTAGGCCGTTGAAGTAGACTCCATGTGCTATGCAATTCACCAGTAAAAAGCAAATTCACTCAATTCAGATAACTATTGTGCTCACGTCCGTCGGGAGATAAGTGGTTACGAACTTTCTCTGTTTAACTCATTATGTAATTACGCCTTAAAAGAACTGTGAACTCGGGGCCAGGCAATGTGTCCGGCCATCATTATTTTTATTACTAATTTTATTAGGTTGCAGTTGCGATACTGGGGGGGGAGTAAGAATTTTAGCAGATTTAGGTGGGTATTTTTTTATATATATGTATTATAATATAAAAAGGGGTTGGGGTTTTTTTTTGTTTAAGGGTTCGGTTGTTCTGTAACCTGAGGCCGACACCTGTTGATGCAGTTGTCTGCATGCATTGGACATGTCATTATGTGCTGGAACTGGTGTGGGCACATGTCTGCGCCCGGGGAGATTCAGCCCTCTGTGATTCATTTAAATATTGTCGTGAAGCTTAAATTATTTATTCTACAATTTTATAACATTATTCCGGCTCTTTAATAATTAAATTCATGATTTTTTTTTTTTAAGTGCCAAGCTCAGTTCAGGATTTCTCATGCTTTTAATATAGAATTATTTTTCTGGTTTCTCACTGTTCCATTTTATAATTGTAAAATTTATAATATCCGCTTCTGTTTATAATTTATTTTCTGGTGATCATACTACACTTGAATTTTCTTGAAAATTCTGTATTCTCATAGAAGCATAGGGGAGAGTGAAAGTCTACTATTTTATAGACCATACAGACACGTTAATCATGTGAGGGTAGTTACTATCAGGGGACAAGCCCAAATTTTCAATTATAAAATTCGTAATAGGAGAGAGTGTACAGGCTGCTGCGCCAGTTGAAATTGCCGAATTCTAGTCCTTCCAATTAGTCCAGTTTTTTTCTTACTTCGATTATGTGCTTGTGGGGTTCATGGGTTTTTTTTTATGAGAATTCATATAAGTCTGTCTGCCGGGTTGAACTTGTTATTTTTGTTTGTAATGTATATGTATTTGTGTATTTATGCCGTTTATATGTTGCATGTCAGGGGTTTTAGAAGAATATTAAATTATTTATATGTCCTGTTTATACGATTACTATGATGGTTGATGTTATGTGCCTTTCTTAGATTATATAGATACATATATACTGTTGAATTATATTGACAAATTTGAATTATTATGAATATGAAAATACTTGGAACATTAACTTTAATTATATGAAGATATATGTATACTGTTGAATTATACTAACAATTTTTTCTTGAATTAATATGAATATGAAAAGACTTGGGAAAGGCACTACAATTGTATGAAGAAGTATTAGAGGTTGAATTGTATGGGTAAACATTAAATTGAAATTCATATGCAGATGTGTAGAAAATGAAGTATGCGCATAATAAAAATTGTTATTGTTCTCTTACAGCAGAGTTTCATTGCAAGTCCCGTCTTTCGAGGCTCATTTTGTTTTGAAATAAACGGGTCGAGTTCGACTGCTCACTAACTGATGGTATTGAAAATCTTTTTACTCACACCTCCCTCCTTTTGGGAATTATGTTAAACTTTAGGGATATATGAGACGTATGTTATAATGTGTAGAGAGACATAAATATTAATAAGTATTTTGGCTGATTTTATGGTATACAGTAGAAGCACGATATAGCGCGGTTGTCGGGTGACATACTTTCCCCCGCGTTATAGGGGTAACCGCGGTATTTCGGAAGGTGACCTGTACAGTGACAAATGATGGTGAGGGAGGACCGGGAAAAAGGCTACAGCATAATGCACTACTATATACTGTACGTAAATTACGTCACCAAATGTAGAAATAAAAAGAAAACTGTATTTTAATCCAATACGTATTTTAATCCAATGGAATATAAAATACACTATTTATACATTGCTCACTCGACCTACTGTAGGCCTAATTGTTGGTCTTAAAAAAGTCCGTAATTGTTGTTTGACGGGATAATGCACAGCGTTTCTTTTCCGCGTATTGTTTTATAAACACGAGGTGCAGCAGATGAACATTATTAGATTCACTTTGCCTCTCCATCCACGAAATTACTTTGTTTATGTGTATTATCACTTCACTAACATTTGGAATAACTTCTTTCACTTCCACCCCATTTTCATTTCCATCATCGTCATCGTCTTCTTTTTCTTCGCAATTTGCATTTCGGACTGCATCGATGATATCTTTATCTCCTATACATTCTGTAACAGGCTCACCGTTGTCAACTTCTGCCCAGTCATTCAAGTCATCTAGAGTGAAGTTGCAATGCAGAGCACTACTCGCAGACTGTACATCACTATTAGTGAATCCGGCAACAGAGCAATTTCCATCGGCGATGTTTTGTTCAAAGGAACATTTCTTCCAGCAATTCTGAATCGTAGCCGTACTAATACTTTCCCATGCAAGACCTATTGAATATGCAACTGTTTTCAGGTTTATTGACTTAAGGTAAATTTCCATTTCCTCATCAGAATTCACTATAGCACTCAGAAGTTCACGGCGGTAATGCGCTTTAAATGCTTTTATGATGCCTTGATCTAATGGCTGGATCAGTGCTGTAGTGTTTTTCGGCAAGAACATGACTCCGATTTTCCCATCTCTTGACTGTAGCATATCAGCAGGTGGATGTGCTGGACAGTGGTCAAGGGTCAGTACAGCTTTTTCTTCGAGGTTGAGTGACCGCAGGTGGCTTCTCACAGATGGAACAAATTCTTCATGGAACCATTTACCAAAAATATCACTTGTCATCCAAGCATTTTTTGTATTATGATATGTGATGGGTAATGATGTCATGTTAACATGTTGAAAGCATCTAGGATTTCGGCTTTTCCTATACAGAGAGGTTTAACTTTGTGGCTGCCTGATTTATTTGTGGCAAACAGGAGGGTAACTCTATCCTTATTTATTTTTAATCCAGATTTATTTATTGAATTATTCACATCCAGAGTTCTGGTAGGAAGCATTCGAAAATACAGAGCAGTTTCATCACAGTTATACACTTGATGGCCATTTAAATCGTTATCGATCATTACTTTGTTTAATGCCTGAGGAAAAAGTGCTGCAGCTTCACTGTCACATGATCGTGCTTCCCCTTCAATGCTTATCTGGCTTATACCATGACGAGATTTCCATCGCGAAAACCACCCATCAGATGCATTAAAGTCACTGTTGCCATGTAAATCACTATGGAATTTCACAGCTTGAGCTCTAATAACTGGTCCTGACAGTGGCACACCTTCACTTCGTTTTATTAAAAACCACCTGTACAGACACTCATCTAGTTCACTATCCTTACCTACTTTAGTCTTTTTTCTTTGCAACCCTGTATACTCGTGTTATACAGACATGTGTGTAAGTAGTGTATACTGACTAAAAAAACTGACATTGGGCTGGTGGCGTGAAACCGGTCCGGCGCCTACTATGACGTGGTGCGTCGAGTGGAGGGGGTGACTCCGGCCAGTAGTTTAGTGAGGCCTTGCTACAAGGCCTGACATTGTTCAAAACAGCTCCAAGGATGTCTTTATACAAATGGAATTATGCAAAAATACGGTGAAATCTCAGGACATCAATTGACGTCTGTCGGCATTCTCGGAAGTTTTCAAAGGACATCCATCAGCATCAAAGTGTTAAACAACAAGCCTCAAGTATAACACAAAGAAGATAGTCTTGAATCTTATAGGCCTAAAGTAACCAAAACGAATAGGCTACGGTACTTTCTTTGCCTGCGGGAAACTAGAAACATCATTCTCATTCTGAAATCTAAGCAGCCGCGAACCTTTCCTGAAATCTAATGCCTGATCTCACTCTTGCCAGCAACCTTCAAAGGACTCCTGCTAGGCCACATCTGGCTCCTGATGGATTACACCATCTGCAAGGAGCCATTCGGGTTTTGGCTATGCCCCGTTGCTCCTGGCGTTTTTTAAGGATCTGTCCTTGGCCCCGTTCTGTACCTCATGTACATGAGTAACTTGCCAGTGTATCCTGGAATCACATTGTTCCTTTCACTAACGGAACAATGTTCCATTATATTACCTGTTCCAGTGGCAGGCAAGTGTAATGATACAATGCCAGTTGGACATTCTTCAGGACTGGCTGTGGAAGTGGTGTATAGTGTCCAACGCAGTCAAATCCAAAGTGATCTGCTTTACGCATACCAATAAAGTCTACTTACAAATGCCAATTGCTCTTCTTGGAAGGGAGACCCATCCAGTGCGCTCGAGGCAGCAGAGCTAAACTCATGCTTTTATTGAACAGCCACTTGGCTGTCCGAACTGTACTGTTGTTCTTATAGACACCAACAAACTTAGGCTGGCAGCATTCCAAAACCGTACACTCCGGTTCCTCTTGGGGACCCCAGTGGTAGTCAGAAATGATGTTCTACATTGGAGCCTCTTTGTTCTTCCGTAAACGATTTCATTTGAACTCTGACAAGTTTGCAGTACGGAGATCAGCCAAACAGTTCAGACACCGCACCACCTCCTGTTGTGTGTCAAACGACTTCGGACAGTACTTGTACACCATTTTTTAAATTAACTTAAAATGGATGAACTACCACCTTCCTAATCCCCTATGATCTGTTGCCTGGCACAACTAGACAACATCGCTTGGCGGTGGCTTCCCCACACTTGGTCAGCCCAATTCTGCACCAAAATTCAGCAACAGATGGAACAGGAACAGCTGCCTTGGCTGTGCTGTTGTCTAGGCATGAGAAACCATGAGGTGTGCAAGTACCTCCTTAACACGGCAGCACATCACTCCGTCTCAATGTGATTTACGATGGCCACCTTAACGTCCCTGCCAGTATGGCTCTAAGCTCCTGCAGGTGAATCCTTAATGAGCAACAATGGAGCTGAACTCAAATGTGGAGTCAGCCGGAGCAATCCAAACATGAAAGTCCTTACTTGCACGCCACGCCCTATTGTCCAAAGGGGGCCACATCCTAACACCACTGTAACGCATAACTGCGCTACATTGCAAACAAAACTGGAATGAATTGAGCCAGACAATGCCCAGACACACCAGGGCGCTAAAACACCCCAACCTCGTAACTTCTTCTGTCTGTCAATACAGAATATTGTGTTCTAACAAAAGGGAAGCCAATTAAACAAATCATAGTTTTTTGTCCCAAAACAAAACAACAACTGTTGTTTTTGAGCTGCTTGGTATTGTTTATTTGTTGCACGCTTTACTGCTGCTGAGCCCCAAAAGCGCAACACAGAATACACCAAAAATAACATAATACAGTAGAAGCCCGATATAGCGCAGTCCGATATACCGCGGATTCGGATATAACGCGGTGAAGAGTATGTCGCCCGTTTTTAGCGAAAATTCTTACTTGTAGAGAGTGAGTAAATTATGAATTGTTTATCGTGACTTCCGTAGCCACAACATTGGAATGCCTTGCGTTTATTGTAAACAAAGGCTTGTTGTTGGAAACGGCGTTGTAAACAACAGCCAGAATTGCCAGTTCAAGTGTACCTGTAGACATAAACAATTGCCCGAGCTATTTACAGTCTCTACGTTTCTAAGAATTCATGCCAAGGCAAGCAGCCAACTAAATCCCTTCTCTCCCTCATATTACAGTACAGTATAAGATCATACTCTGATATTATCTTATCAAAGTGTATAGTCTTTGTCATAAATTCGCATAGTGTAGAGTTTTGTGATGTCGCAGAAAAGAAAAGCATATTCTGTGAGTGATAAACTCAAAATAATTTCATTTTGTTTTAATTGTCTCCAAGTCACGTTACTAAATATTTAGAATTAATATTAGGCAATTACCTGTATTAACTTCCGTCTTGTGACTTCTTTAGTTTTTTCTTAAAACAACGCGTTTCGAGAATAAATTCTCATCATCAGGTTTAAAAATACTATAAAAACATCAAATTCACCCAAAAGGGGTCGTCAACTATTTAAAATACACAAACACAAAAACACCACACATAATTAAACACCGACACAGTCACGGCACAGTCCGATGCGCATCGTCTCGTTGCCAGCGACCAACTGTTGCACTTTGTCTTATACGACCGTTATCATTGCCCGCTGACCCATCGATATCGATGGCCGTGTTGTACAGCAGATTCGATCGGAACGAAACTTTGTCATTAAGTAGCTGGTCCGTTTGTAACTTAGAAGCCCTGTATATCTCATATTCCTCCACAGCGTTCATGTATGCACCCTTTTTACAATTATGAAGCATTTAAAGTTTGTGTGGAAGTCTGAGTACTTATGATTATACAGCATTAAATGCTGAGCGTAACTGGATCTAGTTTTCGAGATATCACTTTTGGGCAGGTGTTCTTTAAAACGTTCGGCTGACGGCCTGCCCGTTTGTCCTATATAGAATTTGTCACAGTCATCGCATTCAAGCTTGTACACTCCAGTTTTCTCTTCAGCCGGGATATGAGTTCTTTGCCCCAAACGTTTTTTGATGTTATTTGTGGTTTTAAAGGCCACTGCTATTTTACGTTTTTTCAGCTCATTCTTTACAATGACTGGTAGTACATTTGTGTACTCAGTTACTATAAATTTAGTATCTTCTTTAGATGGGCCGGTTAATCTGCTTTTACTATTGATTTTTACCGAGTGTTTTCTTATAAGCTTGTCTATGATTCCACTGTTATACCCATTAGCGATAGCTATACTTTTGATTATATTAGTCTCTTCCACTCTGTCTTTTTGCTCAAGGGGAATAGCAAGCATTCTATGAATGAACGCGTTGAAGGCTGCCATTTTTTGGGAATATAGATGGTACGAATCAGCATGAATAGTAATATTCGTGGTGGTGGGCTTTCTATAAATTTTGAATCTAAAACGGTCATTATATTTGCTGATAGTGAGATCAAGAAAGTTCAGGCAGCTATTATTCTCCATTTCTAGGGTAAATTGGATTTTCATGTTTATGCTGTTCATATATCCTTTCAAATTTTCTATTTGTCTACTCGTTCCATTGAATATCATAAAAGTGTCGTCAGCGTAGCGTACGTAAAATTTAATTTTGTCTCGCTGTTTATTAAGACTAGACATTAAAAATGTATTCTCAAAGTGCAACTGTTTTTCATTCCGTACGTTTGTGATAATAATATTAAAAACATGCCAACTTCATGCTGCGTACCTGGATGCAAAAGCAATTATAACACAGATAGTTCAATGACTGTTTTTAGATTCCCAAAGGATCCTATCCAGTATCAAAAATGGCTAAATGCCATTCACCATTCACAGAGCAAACTTCACGCCCAGCAAACGATCTGTTGTTTGCATTCATCACTTCGACGAACGTTATATCGTGCGAGAGGACTCGGTGACAAGACCCGACGGCACCGTCTTGACTGTAAAACGACAACATGTGAAATTAGCTGCAGACGCATGTCCAACAGTTTTTGAAAACCTTGTTTATAACGGTGGTTACTTGGTACACAGTATTTTAAAAAATAAACTCGTGCACTGGGTGTACAGATTTCTTTACTACAACAAATACCGAGTCTACTGTTGTACCACAAAAGGACAATTAATATTTTAATGTTATTAATAGAGGATCTTTAAAATACCCTTCAGATTGTGATGGAAGTACTAAATTTAGCTTTCGAAGTGTTTACATTAATTGTATCTGACAGATACGAAACCCAGTTTCTATTGTCCACTAATCAGAGAGTAGCGCTAAAATCCACTACAGTATTTTAGGTTTTATTGACATCCATCATCCACAGAGAAATTGTAATATATGTAAAATTAATTTTAACAAACTTATTGATAAATGTTTATTTTCCTTTTGTAACATCTTATTAAACAATTATTCAAAATCCCGTAATGACAAATTCAATAAAAAAAGGAAAGATCCTCAGAATGAAGTCAAATCGGACAAAAAGAGAAAAATACACAAATTTCAGTCAAGTTCAGCGTTAACTTGACTGATAAATGTTAGACACAGAATTGTTAAGTTAGTCTAAATAACTTTATTGTAAGTAGATTTTAAATTACATATAAATATGTTAGATGTAAGGCAATTCGACATTGTAATGCACCATCTTCAAATGATCAAATTTGTGTAAATAAATACTGAGCAGTTAGTAATTGGTTATTTCTTTAATTTTTCCGCTTACCCCGCTTCTGGTACTATTTATCATACATGATATAAAATCTTGTACAATACGAAAGTTTGGCTGTTTATCTACATAAAGAAACTTGAAAAGTTATTTCCCCGATAAGCTGTCAATTACCTCGATTCACAGCTTTTTTACATCCTTCTTGTAAATTGCACTTTCTCAAATGCTAAATATAACTGTTGTTGTTCACAAAACTCTACATTTTGTCATACCAAGGTCTTTATTAGTTCATACAGATTACAGCCATATAGGACATGTTCAGGTAAACCATTACAGGTGTGTGTAGGAAAGGTTATTTGAGAACGCGACACAGTAAACAGCATTAGCTGCCGTGTTCCGTTTCGGCGCCTAGTGTGATGTCACGTTTCCAGCACTCCGGCCAGTAGTATAGTGAGGCCTTGCTTGTAGTACCCAAATCATCCACTAGATCGCATATGCATTCACTTTCATAGGGACAGTTGACATAACACAGCATGCAAGCAAACCGCTGTGTTAGTTGGCTAAATACCTTACATGTCAAAATGTCGGACAAGCGTTTCTTGACAACAAATGAAATATATGAAGAAATTGAGAGATAATATATTGTTTAATCTATTCCTAACAAATAAAATTAAAATTGAGTTTCTAGTAACAACATGTGTTTTGGCCAATTTTATTTTCTTCCAAAAACATCACTTTCTTGTAAAGCAATTTCAGGGAAAATAACCTACACAATGACATACAGTATATCCCACTTCAAAGAAGACACTTAGATCTTCATAAAAATATAGGTAGCATATATTTATACCATATAGTTTAGAGGCTACAACATTTTAAATACAGTACAACCTCGTTATAACGGACCCCGTTACTACGGACTTCTTTTACAACGGACACATCTTTTACGCCATACCCCCACCCCCTAGTAACTAAGTCAATGCACCGGAATGACTCACGTCCGCCCGCCAGTGCCGAATGACAGTTTTCAGAGACAAACACCCTTGTCAGGTATAAATCGTTGAACGTTAAAACCCAACCCCAATCCACCATTGATTTAACTGGTTTGAGAATTAACTGTTGAGATAATAACAACAAATACAGGAAACTGTTTGTTTGAATGGTAAGGGAAAGGGAGTTGAAAACAAAGAAAGGTTAACGCCTTAGCCAGGTATATTTTCACTCCCACCACTACTGGTCAGTATTGTTCAGTTGTTTGTCGTGCACAGTCACACGTCCTGCCTATAACTTTTTTTAATTTATTCAAATCATGTCGTTAAGTAAGCCAAGTGTAGGACAGAAACGGAAGCGTAAGGCGCTCAGTCTTCAAGATAAACTCTCCTTTATAGAAAAATTAGAAAAAGGAGCGTCTGTTTCTAGCATTTGTCGTATGAGATCACAAACAAACCATATCGGACATTAAAAAATCAAAAAATGACATTCGTAACTTTGTTCTCAATTTCAATATAGAAAAGGAGAAGAGTGCAGCTAAGCGTATGTGGCTGCCTTCTATGGCAACACTGGATGATTCAGTCTACAAGTGGTTCTATCACCTTCGTTCATGTGGAATGGCTGTTAGAGGAACTGAAATTCAAGCCGCTGCCGAAAGACTCTCCAAACAGATGGGACTTGAACAGTTTAAAGCGAGCTCTGGTTGGCTGTTTAGGTTTCGTTGACGTAACAACATTTCAAACAAGAAGATTAGTGGGGAAATTCTTAGTGCAGACTTTGAAGCTGTTGAGCCTTTTATAAAAGAATTAGACGATTTTATTAAAAAAGAAGGTTATCAATTGAGCCAAATTTACAACTTTGATGAGACAGGTTTGTTTTGGAGAACTCTACCTGACAATACACAAGCTTCAAAAGCTGAAAAAACTACGCCTGGTAGAAAAGTAAGCAAGGAGCGTGTGTCAGTTTTGTTGTGTGCAAATGCAGACAGCACTCATATGCTTAAACCTGCTATCGTTGGTAAAAGCAAAAAACCAAGGGCACTTAAAAATGTGATGGACAATTTACCAGTTCACTATTATAGTTCCCGAAATGCGTGGTTTACAACTGAAATAACAAGTGATTGGTTTCATATGAAAGCTGTGCCAGCAATTATAAACCACCAAATGGAAATTTTGAACATTCCAAAAGAAAAAAGAAAATCTTTGGTTCTTTTGGATACTGCACCAACCCACCCTGATATTCGACAAACTCTGCAGTCGAGACAAGAAGATAAAGTGTAAGTTCCTACCTCCAAACACAACATCCGTGTTTCAGCCCATGGACCAAGGAGTAATTTATACTGCCAAGCGGCTTTATAGAAAAAAATTTCTCAATGAACTCTTAGAAGTTGATGAGCCATCCGCTGCTGAAGAAGATAGAAGGGGCCAAAAGACTCTTCAAAACTTGAAGGCCTACAACATTCGATCTATGATTCACAACTTTGCTGATGCTGTAAAAGAAATTAAACCAACTACTTTGGTGAACTCATGGAAAAAACTGTTAAAGAATGAAGAAGCATGTTTAGAAATAGAAAATTGTGAGACAGAAGATTTCCGTGAAACTTTGCAAAGAGGAGGGGTGGAAGATGTGGAGACCTGGCTTGAAGAAGATGAAGATGACCCTGGATTCCACTTGTTGACGGAAGAGGAGATTGTTGGCAGTGTCACTGAGAAAGAAGACTCTTCAGAGGACGAGGTGGAAGACTTACAAGAGGAAGACAATACTCAGGCAACAATAAAAGTGAGTGAAGTGAAAGATCATTTAAATTGTGTCATTGAATATATTGAACAATCAAAAAATGAAAATGTGTTTGCTTACTATGAACACTTGCGGCATCTTCGTCAGTTACTGACCAACGAAATAAATAACAAGCAAACACAACAAAAAATCAATACTTTTTCAAACCAGTTAATGTTAGTAGTAATAACCTAATGAATAATAATGAACCAGGCCCTTCTTGTTCAAGAGAATAAAACAATAGAATGTATATAGAGTTTCAATTCTGGTCTATAATGTAAATTGAACAGTATGATCTCATTTGTCATGTATGGTATGTAAAATGATGTCAAGTAAAAATAAACATGATTTATACTAATTTACCGAGTTTTATTGATGTAAATACGACCTAACAAGACTTATTTGTTATATAACTGACTTTCATTACAACAGACAACCTTTAGCCCCAATTAGTCTGTTATAATGAGGTTCTACTGTATATGCAAAAATGGCCTGGCATAGCCGAAGGATTACTATGTTAAGGGTCTGGTGTCAAAGTGTTAAAACAAATGTTTATACACACCAGTAAAAGTCACTTCAACTTTGCAATTGTCCGATGTTACACATGCTAATCACAAAACTCCACACCTAACAAAACTAAGACTGTTCATATTCTTAACTCTACAAGCTACATGATGTGTTAAGCATTAAGCCTTCAACACTGGCAAAATATTATTAAAATAGTAGTGTATCATTCTGTAATTGCCTTTGTATCCATTACTGGCAGAAAGAGTAGAGATGCAAGGTAACAGTCAAGGTTTACTTAGTAAGACAGCAGGAAGCAGAGGAAACGAGACGGATTGTCTTACGGAAAACCAAGCTTCAAAAACCTTTGTCAGTAATCTGATAAAACATTACTGACAATACACACAATGCCATTCCAAGGTCGTATAGGGAAAAGTCTAAAAAATATATAAAACTCCAGTTACTAGTTAGAGTAAAATTTTTTATTTAACTGTATAGTTGTACTGATGTAAAACAATGAAATAACTGAATGAACATTATTTTCTGATAAAAGCTGATGTTTGTTGTTTGTATTTCTAGTTCTTTGTTTTTTTTTTGTTATCTCATCTAAAAATACATTTATTAAATGAGCAAAAACATTTTTTGGAATGCTTATACAAATTTATTTAACAAGTTTAACCAACAACAAAGACATTAATTAATTAACAACTACAAAGAGAGAACAAACACATATTGAAATATGTATTTTGTTTATTTACATAATAAAAAGCATAAACAACATTATTGTTTTTTTATATTTATTAGATATGTTATCATTTAATACCTTTTTTAAAACTGGCATTAAATTGTAATGATAATAGTAATAATAATAAATATACATAACAGTGCTTGAAAGTTGCACATTTCTGTGTGATGTAATCATTTTATACTAAAAGAACAGAATATTGATTCAGAGTGTAATACATGTGTATGACATGCATATATGAGTTACAAATTATTACAACACTAATCAGGCATATATATGCAGATACACTTTAAATGTAGGTATATAATATATGTAGAGGTGTGTTTGGAGTATACTTTGGTCAGACAGTTGTTTCACAGCTGTGTTAATGAAAAGGAAAAACATCATTGTCTGCTGTTATGTCAGAAAAATAGGTCATTCCATGAGGACTGCAGTTACTGAGAAAATAGTCTCTGCGTATCAGGAGTAATGAAATGAATGAACCGTGGAGACAATAACGTGTCAAAGCTGCTGATTGGAACAAGATTCTATGAGTTCACATATATTGCTAAAAGATGATTAGAAAATAATTGAAATAACAAATGCATGCAGTTCTGATTAACAGATAGGTGTTGTCATGTTATTTCATTTTACAACTTTGTGAATAAAAAGTTACCCTCTCAGTGACCATTTTCAGTTTCTGCAATGAATTAAAAATTAATTTGTTAAAAAAAAATGAATGAATGTTTATTGGATACAACATGAATATTAATAAAATTATACATAATTCCATTCAAGCAGGAAACCACACCACATTCATTATTTTGATACATGAATTAAAATAATGAAGTTGATCATTTCAGTATAAAGTTAAATATTTATATTATCTTATTACAGTATTTGCATATTCATACAGAACTGAAGAATACTCAGGGATGTAGGTAGCCCATTGCCCTGTTGGTTGTTGTGTATTGACTTTAAGGAACAAATAAAGTCCTTATGAAGCCAATAAGAGAGAAGTTAGTACATATACAAAGCCAAACTAATTGAGAGGAAATGAAGACAGTGGCCCCAGGTACCACAATTGGGGCAGATGCTGAAATCAGGGAATAAATATATGGTTATTACTGAAAATAAATGGTTTTCTCATAAATAAATTTATAAAAGGTCAGGAAAGACATATCAATTTATGTTTTGTTTTAACTGAAGATGATGTGATGGCATTATTAGCCTTAGAAAAGAGTATCGATAATTTTGCTTCTGTAAAAACAATGAGGGTTAAGTTAGAATAGTGCACTTCAGTAGTCATTTCTGTTTTTGTTGAGCACAAATTCAATAACATATTACAAAAACAGTAGACTTCCGATTATAAGTGATGCAGATTATCGATGACAGTGTTTGATTGCGTAATGAAATGATTTTTAGTGGTAGTAAGGAGCATGTAAGCAAAAGTGACAATGATCTGGATGAATTAACACAGGCACTTTGATGATCTTCTAGACTACCTGGATGTTAATGTGATTTACAGCTCTACGACAAATAATGGTTGAAAAAAAAATAGTGTTTCAGAAGACAAGAGCAAATAACCCTTACAGATTATTTCAAAAAAATTAAATAAATAATTTGAAGTCACATTGAATGAGTGAAACACTGAATTAATTAAAAATACTTATTGAACAGTATTGGTTACCATTTTTTTAATTATAATAAATTTTAAAATTAAAATTGTTAATAAATTTTAATGTTAGTGCCTGTGTTTTAAAAGTTCATTTAACAGATGTAGCACATATACAAGTAAATCAGTTTATTAAAGTCTTCATAGTTTTTTAACAACAAAAACTTCAAAATTAACTAACAGCAATTAGAAGCAGGTAGTCTGTACTCATAAAAAAGTAAGTTAAAATTTTGTTGTAATATTTTCAAGTAGGCAATAACCAGTGGCGAAGTTACATGGAGGCAATTGAGGCAATGCCTACCCTAAAAAATTCTGTAGAATAAAAATTATAAATACGTATGAAGTATGTAACGTAAAGATTATACATTGTTACTGTAATTGTCGAATTTACTAATTACATGCTTTACTCAGCGACCGCTAGACGGTGACAAGTGACAGCAGACATAGTTAGTTTAAACCGAATGAGGCAACGTGAACCTGCCTCAGTGTTTTTTGTATACATCGTATGTAAGCAATGTGTTGGCAGAGACTGTGCAGTGCGGGGAGCGGGGGACTGACCAGCGCTCCACACACTGTAGCGTTGAGGCATGTCTCACTGCTGTTGTGCGAGTTTTAAAGCGCGCTGTGTTGTTTATAATCGTGTTTATTTTGTGCGGTTATTAAAAGTGTGCCTGTGATTCCGGTGAACTAATAGATGATCAACACTCATTTAAATTATTTGTGACATTAAACATATATATATATATATATATATATATATATATATATATACATATAGAAACTAACCAAGTTATAAATTTGGAAGTTCAATTAGTTATATTATTGTGTATGAATATAACATAGTCGTGTGTCGCCCGAAATGAGTGAACGCGGTCCTTTTAATACTTTGTCAGGTCTTTTAAACTTATTAAAAAGTAAGCCGTTTTTTTTCTTGGAGTTACGAAGAAAAATGTGGTGTTCAAAACAAGAGATTTACGTCTAATTTAGAAATTAAACATTTTGATGGTAAAGTATCTAGAAAATTTCACTTTTCTTGGTACGAGCGATATTCGTGGTTAACAGGCTGTTCCGAAACCAACAGACTTTTTTGTTATACATGTATCTTGTTTTCTGGTGAAAAAGAATGGATTTTATATGGAGTGACGGTAACAAAAAACTTTCTTAGAAAGGCAGACAAACACCAGAATTCAAATAAACATATTCAAAATGAAGAGCGGTACCGTTTGCTGAGACGCGTGAGGATTGAACATACTCTCTATTCAAGCTAGAATTCAAGCTGTTAAACATAATGAAGTTGTGAAACAAAATAGGCTTGTTGTTGAAAGACTTGCTGATATTGTGTGTTTTCTCAGGAAACAGGAGCTTGGATTTCGAAGTAATTTCGCAGCATTTCACACATTTTTTTGTAGATCCTCAAAGAGATCACAGCTTTTAGAATCTAGAGGATTTAAACTTCCACAAGCATCCACTACCCATTGGAACTTTCATTCCAGAGCAGTTTATACCATCTTTTCCCACTATGGTGACTTGAAACAAATTTTTGAGGACATTACAGAGAATGATGAAGGATGGGATAGTGATTCGTACAATTCTGCTGTTGGATTGCTTAACATACTCAAAAAGACCCATTTCATTTACTTACTTTGTTTTTATAGGGAAATATTCGTTTATACTGACCATCTCTTTTCTCTACTTCAACACAAAACTATCTCCGATATAATTCTGTGCAACACTGAAATTAAGAAAACTACTGCTATCCTCAGGGACATGAGATCAGAAAACACTGTGTCGTCTTGTATTGAAAAATGTCACCAAATAAGCAGCGAGGTAAATATAGATGACAGTAACAGGAAACTGCTGAAAACGTTAACTTATGAAGTTCTTGACACTTTGATTATGCAGCTGGAGGTATGGTTCAGTGATTTCGAAAGTATCCAGTTTGTTGAGTTGTTGGATCCAAATCACTTCATTTCTTACAAAGAGAGTTTTCCTTCTACTAAACTGAACAGCCTTATAAATAAATACCCTTTTTTCAATAGTGAAAGACTGGAAAATGAATTAAAAAACATTTACTCAGATACTGGAAAACATTTGTTCCCTCAAAGACTTTTACATTTTATAATTCTTAATGACTTAGAACCAGTGTACGTGGAAGTTTCAAAATTAATTCGTTTGATTTTAACGTTTCCGGTTACCACGGCTTCTTCAGAAAGGACTATGAGTACTTTGAAAAGAATAAAAAACTACTTGCGCAATACGATGACTAATGAAAGACTTAACGCTCTTAGCACCATTGCTATTGAAACAAAATTTGTGAAGGAATTGATGAGTGACCAGTTGTTCAAAGACCGTGTAGTTGACAATTTTGCAAGCAAGAAACCTCGCCATGTTGAATTACTCTACAAAAAAATTTAAGGTAAGACTTTTGCCTACCCATTCATTAACTACTAGCTTCGCCACTGGCAATAAATTATATTGCATTTTGCAGACTGTCGGTGATCAGCAAACCAGACATTACCACCAAAAAATCTGAGAACTGTAATTTGCCTGTTACTATTGTTTGCGTTATTTAATATTTACGTTTAGATATATTTTACATTATGGTACTGTAACTAAGTTTTTTAATGGACGTTTTAAGATCAACTGTTTTCTACCAAAAATGCTGACAAAAACATTACATTTTAAATTTTTAAAAGACATCAATTTAGGCTTAGTTCCAAACTCTTTACACATACCTGGGTTTTAATATAATCAAACTGTAGAAAATTTGGCTTATGTCTGTACTTATATTAGCAGTACAAAAAAGTAGCTGTATACACCCCTATGCTATACATGTAAAGTTAATATGAAGTTTACTTAAGCTAAGTTAAAGAGTTGTAAAAGACATAAATACAGAGTGATATTTTGCCTGCACTGTTTGATGTAACTCAGAAATAATCGTATGTATAAAATACAAAAACTTATAAATTTGTCAGTTGAGAATACGTTGTCAGTTGATTCAGTGTCTCTGTAATCAATACTGATAAGAATATCTCTTATTTTATATTACTATATATATAAATACGTAATATCTTTACATCTCGTATAAAATGTCTGTAGTTTTCTTTAGCAACTGGTTGCTCATAACATTTTCTGTGCAACTTTCAAAAGCCTTACTTGTGCTTAATAAGTAATAATAATAATACAATATGTACAACCAAATACATCTTGAATGAGGACAAAAATATAATACAATAATAATGTGGCAGTCAAAAAACAGCATATATGGAGAGAACTGTACACACAAGTCCGACAAAAACCCTGAATCTTTCTTTAGTAGTTAAAAAAAATGTTATCTCTTAATCAACATCAGGTAAAAATAATGATACAATAAAAAATAAATTCACCACCCTACACGAAACTTACCAGTATCATTACAAACAGTAGAAACACACATACACACACACTTTATAAACATATACATGTTGGAGCACATCATACAGTTATTATTAATTAAACAAGTCTTACATTGTACAGCTGTATCACAAGGAAATATTACAATTAATAGTAATAATAATAAAACAATGAATTAAATAAAAATAAAATTATAAACTATTCTTAAAAATAAATAAAAATTATAATAATAGTTAACTTTTAATATAATACATTATTTTTAGAACTAATAATAGGCCTATCTGAGAAGAGACAAAAATACAGAATAATATTTCAGAATCAGCTGATAGCAATAAATCTTTTATAAAAAAAAAAACTACGTTTTCACCAACACTCACATACACTAAAAATAACTTAAGTAATTACAGTTTATATATTTGGGACCTTAATATACTTTTTCAAGCTGGAATAATGGCAATTATATCAAAATGTATTTTACCTCATTACACAATTTACAAATAATATAATTATAAAACTGTTTTATCAGAACTATACTTGTTGACTGGAACAGAACAGCAGTCAATTCTCACTGCCTATAATAGTATGTGGTGAAGTCAGGTACCTACAGCCTGAGAGTACAAAATATAATAATGTGACAGCCCCAGCTTGTGATAATGAATGTTGCCTGTATTAAATTGATGGGATAATTAATACCCCCAAATTCATATTGTGTTTCAAAATTGCAGACAAACGTCCTAACGTCAAAAAGTGTTACACTTCATCAGATATATCAATTATCAAATATTTCAATTAAAAGTTTTTAATAAACGTTTTTTAGATAATTCCCATATCTAAATTTAAATCTTTAAGTGTTGTTAAAAAATACAAATTTTAGCATAACAGTATTTTAAAAATACTGTTCAGCAGTTTTAAATACCCGAAAATTTCAAAAGTAATACATTATTTACATTCTTTTGGGAAAAGTGATGTGTAGTCACTAAAAGTTGATCACTTTCCTTATAAAGATTTTGTTAGGTATATAGATAAAGTGTTTAACACCAGTCAAATTATTCATGAATGTTTCTTCACTTTTGTATATATTTATATTAATATTGTGATATTATTCAATAATAATAATATTGTGTTTCTTCTGTAAGTTGTCTTTTATGTTTTTGTCATTTTGATAATATAATTTTTAAAATACTACTAATATTTCTATTAGTCATAAGTCATAACATTTGTAAATTTGTCTACAAGGTTCCGTCTTTTGTCTGTATAAGGAAATGTTTTACTTTTCATTATAATAGATAAACATAGCCTAATTCTGAACACATTACAGTATACACTGACACCCTCACTGACTATGTATTACATTATCAAAATCTGCATTTATTGAATTTCATATGTGCAAAATTCACACTTGGTTAATATTTTTTGTTGTGAATTCTTGTAGTGTGGTCTTATGCAGCTTAAAATAAATAAAATAATAACATAGCAATATAATTGCCAACAAAAAGTTTATTTTATCTTGTGTTTAGCTATTCTGAGCCTGTCTAAATGACTACAGTACAGTACATAATTGCCATGTCTCCAAACGAAATCGTCTTACACTACATCTAAAACATGTTAGGCAGCATGTATTATTCCATACAGACACATAGGACATGAAGTGTACATGTCTGCATATAAAAAGTCATATACTCACATACAAGGACACAATCTTTAATGTTTTAATTTATAAATATTATTTTTTTATAAACACATGCTAACATATTCAGCATCATACTCTCCACATAACTTACATATATACACACAGACACATATGAGTTGCAGAATTTCTGTATCAACATTACATCAGAATTATTCACATTCGCCAATTTCCATAAACATACAGACATTACAACATTTTTTACTTACATTAGCAATGACTGATTGCCATACAATAATAATAAAATTCATCATATAAAACGAACATATAAATTTGATTGTTGAATTTACATATTTTAATTTTTTTACAAGATAGACAAATAACTGTACAAATTGCACTTACTTTGAAAAATTAATTTCTTTGGATTTAAAAAATGTTAAATAACAACAGTTGTGTTTTATTAGTTTTTTTTTTTTATTAACATACACTGTAATTTGTGGTATCATTTGGTTTATTCTGAGTTTTATCAGCATACACAGGAGAAAAATGTTTATATCTACTAGGTTTTATTAGAATAATATTTTAGAAGCATGTTATCAACTAACCTTCTGTTAAGATTATTTATAGGAATAACAACAATAATAATGACTGAATATTTTTGAGGTCATCTTTATTCATTTTTCTTTAGTTTAATATAGTAATGGTTACTATATATAATACAGATAATGTTCTCTTAATGGTCATAGAAATACTGGTAATGCTTTATCATTTTCATATCTAACAAATTTAATAATGAATTTAAATGAAGCGACTTTAAACTTTAAGTAAATAATATAGCCTATCTAGTTTTACTATTAAGTCTTTTACAAATATCGTTTGTTCTTTTACTATACCTTTAATTAAATTTGTTGTTTTTTATATCAGTATGTTGGTAAATTGATACACACTGGGGAAAAAAAAAGGGGGTAACTCCTCGCTTATTGTTTTGGCCCTGCACAGACATTCATTTCCATTAATGGGTTGACAATGTTTTCCATACTGAGCTGTATAGTAGAGCATGTACTGCTTATTTGAGCTGTATCCAATCAGTGGTTGGTAATCTACAACATAAAAGGCACACCCTGTTCATCAAGGTAACTACGATTGGTTGGAATGGCAATGCTTTTATGTACTGGACAAGCCTCACCAACTGATTTAGACAAACTGACTCTGGACAAGTATGTCAACAAATATGATAATAAAACCACTGAGAAAATTCATATGTTTGTGCATTTTATTGTACTTCACAATAAAATTAATGGTTCGCCAAGAAGTATATTTGGCAATTTTGTCTATTCTTGTTCTGTCTGTGATTATCACAAAGAAATAAAATTAATATTTGAAACGAAAACTGAACTTTTTAAATATATTTAAAAAGGGTCTAGAACGACTGTTAGTATATATTTTCTCCCTTAATATTTTCAGCTGAACTTCGAAACATGCAGAACATGCTCAAGCAGAGTAATAAATGTTCCAGCAATGGGATAGAAACATTATGCATATTGTCAGTAAAACAAATAGTTTCTAGTAGCCCTTAATTTTAAAAATCTTCTAAATAAAAACAGAAACACAGAATTTTCAAAATAGTAAGCTAGGTTTAGCATTATATGAATCTCTTAAGTTCCTTTTCTGATATGAGAGATTCACTATTGTGAGGAGACTGAAGAATCAGTAGGCCTACACCACTGACAGTAATTAGAAGACACATGATGCTGTTGATGGTGACTACTTGATGATCTTTGCAGTAGTAGTAGTAGTAGTAGTAGTAGAGTAACACAAAATTCAAAAGGCTTCTTTATTGCAATAAGTTTTGGAAAGCTTTCTTTGTATAATTATATATTTAGTTAATTAATTTATTGTTTGTTAAATACTTTATCATTTGTTTATTAATCTCGTGATTGATCGTCATCGTCGGCGTCGTTTATGCTGTGTTTTACTTCCATTTCTTCTTCGCGTTCAGAACTGCTGCTGTTGTCGTCGTTTCTCTGACTGTTCTCTGGGTTTCTGAGCACAGACTGAACAAAGGCCCGCGTCTCCGCCTGTAGTGCCGACAGTCTGTATTGTAGCTGTTGGTTCCGTCGCAACAGGGCCATCGTTCGGATCGTGATGTCCAGCAGGCCTTCTTGTCGTCGGAACATACACTTTTCTTTTTCTGAACACATCTGCGCTTCTGGCCTCCACGTTTTACCAGATTCAATACTGTTTGTGGTTCCATTGTTTCCCGTGTACTGTAGTTGAGGAGCGTCAGCTTCGCGGTGATTGACGGACGCGTCGCAGTCGTCTTCCACTACCAGACCCATGAGAATGGTCCGCACCTGTAAAGTATAAAAAAATGCCATGTTAAAAAAAGGCCTTATAAAATGTTTACATAAAGGAGTAAAACCATCGAGATAAAGTTCCAAAAATCTGAATAAAAAATATTAATTATTTAAAATATGTGTTTAGAAAGGGTGTGTAGTTTTAATTGATGTATTAAACTCCAAACCTACAACATCAGTTCAAACTCGAAAACAATCGATAGCTCTAAACATTTGTATCCGTAACTGGAGGTTTGGAATACTTGATATAAAACAGTTTCGTGAGAGAGATGGAAGATAGATATCCACTGGAAGCAAAAACTGAAAAGGAGAAGACAGCCGCAGAACACGATATTGAATACTGTAGTAGAAATGTTCTACGTGAAACTGGCAGTTCATGTAGAAAATTGCCAAAACAAATTAAAACATATATTTTTGAAACTGAATCTTTAATTTGTAGAGCGACTAGTCCACAGTCAAATTAATATGATGAAAACGGATAGAAAAAAGCAAAGGAGCATGACGGGCAGACAAGATAAGTTAAAGTTAGGCGTCATCCCATTGGAGAATAATAAACTCTGCAATTTCCATTAAATAACGCAGACAGTGATATTAAAAAACAAACAAACAAATATGAACAGTAGTAAACGAAATCTATGAACAACATGCACACCTGTTGCTGTTGATTATGGATACACGTGTAGCCTAGTTTTTGCGATCAAACGAGAGCGGAATCTGGCGCGTTACAGTTTATAGCATGGCGTGACCAACGGCATAACAAAAGTGTATGCGTTATTGTTCACCGGTACACAATGTGAACACGACAATAATATTTCGTTTTCCCAGTAAATACGGAATCCCGGGCAGTGTGCGATAAAGAGTAATGGGTTTTTTATGTTGTTTGCGTCATGAACAGTATTTTAAATACCGATAATTTGTATAATAAAAGCTAAAAAGACACATAGTACGTGGATATATGTATTCTGTGTGTGTGTGTGTGTGTGTGTGTGTGTGTGTGTGTGTGTGTGTGTGTGTGTGTGTGTGTGTGTGTGTGTGTGTGTGTGTGTGTGTGTGTGTGTGTGCGCGCGCACTGAGGGCGAACAGGGCTAAACTTTCGTAACGAGAAAGAAAAAAATTCTAAACTACATTAAAAACTGTAGGCTTTTAAAAAATACGTAGCATTTTAATAAATGAACGTTCTTGATGACAAAAGGACGTTACTGCAAAACCTTCAAAACGGAATACGAAACACGCATCCGACTTTATGGTTTTTGGTGCGTAGCCTGTTCGTAAGAAAGATTTGATCTATCAGTCTCTGCGCGCGTGCGTGCGCCTGCTTCCTCCTGGTACTCGCGTGCTGAAACTTCCTTTTTCTGTGCGTAGTCCTTACAGCAACGTTGCTGTAATAAAATCAATCCTTTGAGAAATCAATAGCAGACCAACACGGAAGCAAGACTGACGGAAATTATTTCATGCCTATCTATTACAAAATTCCTACCACCTAATCCAGTCTAATGCCGCCTGTATAATGTTGCGTACTCTCGCCGGGAGGTACAAGGGACTTCACTCCGAACCAAAGGATACTCACCATCTTGTAAATCTCATATGCGTCCCCTTTCGGATACTTTTACTTAATGTTCCTGAAATTATAACGCAATTTCTGGCATACATATACTAAAGCATTTGGCATTGAAAGGAACAATACATTTTTACCTTTATGACAAACCGCAGGAAAGCAATGACAGATGCTTTAAATGACAGCTAGCTCTTTTAGATGCCTAGTATACAATTCACAAGAAACCTCTCCAGATGCCTGTTGTTAAATTACAAAATATAATTAAATATTTCTAGCCTATATAAAAAATTTCAATTTATGAGATGAATGTTACAGCTTTGAAAGACAAAGAGAACACTTGAGATCCAAATAGTACAGGGTAAGTCAAAAAGTAAAGGCAAATTTTATTTGGGTCTTTTGCGTTATACGACCACAAAGCTTGGCATTGGCATTTTGTTCATCTTTCATTAAACTGAGTATAGTTCTCAGAATTTGCTATCTCTGTTTACTGATTAGTTAAAATGATATTCTCTCATTTACACATTTACACACTCAGAAGGTCGAGTCAAATGTGGTCGTCAGCCAAGCCTCGAAATAGGAAAGAGTGCGGAACTCATAGGGAAATGTTAGACTCTTACCTGTGTGAGTTTATGTGGCGGAAGCGACATGCAGGCACTGACTTATTTGAACAAATTATACAAGACATCAAGGCCTTTTGGCCTCCTGAATTATAAACAATAACTTTCCAGTTCGTGAAATTAGGTTAGGTTACGTTAAGTGTTTTTGGTGTATAAAATTTGTGTCTTTGATGAATAAAATATAAAACTACTTCAAAGTCTTCTATGCAGATCTACATCATTATTTTGGTAAGTTTTCACTATTATGATATTGTTAAAAAACAGAAAAGACCCGCTGACTGCCTTTACCATTACTCGCTTTTGTTTCTATAATCAACTCGTATAAATTACACACACACACACACACACACAGAGGCGAGACTGGACGCAGCTTTTAACTAATCAGTAAACAGAGACAGCAAATTCTGAGAACTATACTCAGTTTAATGAAAGATGAACAAAATTCCAATGCCAATGATTTGTGGTCGTATAACGCAAAAGACCCTTTTATTTTCCCTGCTGCAATGGATGGCAGCACTGACTGAACAATGACATATCATAACCTCAAAGTTTTTTTGTTCTTTAGCCGTGTTGTTTCAGTGCTCAGCTCCATTCTAGTGATTTCAGGGCATTTTATTATGAGTGCCCCGTTGTCCGTGTGCACCAAGGAAGAAATGAGGGGAGTGGTACGTTTTCTGCATTCTGAAGGGACTAAACCTGCGGAGATTATTCGCAGAATGCAACAGCAGTACGGTGAGAGCTGTCTTAGTGAACGCAAAATTTATGAGTGGATAAATCGCTTTAAAAATGGTCGTGTATCTATCTGCGATGAAGAGCGTTCAGGTAGGCCATCCACTTAGAAGACGGACAAGAACATCGAGACAGTTGAGCGAATGATTCATGATGATCGTCGTGTAAAAATTGATGATATTGCGCATGCGTTGAACATTAGCCACGGTTCAGCAGTTGCAATCATCCACGAATCACTAAATTATCGCAAAGTGTGTGCTCGTTGGGTACCACATCGACTGACAGACCAGCACAAACAGAAACGACTGGAAATTTCGAAATCACATTTAAGGCGTTTAGAAGAGGAAGGAGAAGAGTTTCTCAGTCGCATAGTAACCGTTGATGAGACGTGGGTCCATGACTTCGAACCACAGAGTAAGCGGCAGAGTATGGTGTGGAAACATCCATCCTCGCCTACAGCAAAAAAGTTCAAAAGACACGTTTCTGCAGGAAAGTTGATGATGACAGTGTTTTGAGGTATGAAAGGTCCACTTCTAATTCATTACACTCCTAAAGGTCAAACAGTGAATAGTGACAGCTACTGCGAGATCTGAAACCCAAAATCAAAACAAAGAGGCGAGAAAAACTTTCAAAAGGTGTGCTTTTGCTTCAGGACAATGCCCGTCCTCATACTGCGGGGAAAACGATCCAGTGCATTCAAGATCTTGGTTTTGAGCTGCTGGAGCATCCGCCGTACGGTCCTGACCTAGCTCCAAGTGATTTTCACCTTTTTGGTCCGATGAAGGAGCACCTGCGTGAATCCAAGTTTTCGTCGGATGACGAGGTTGTGGAGGCGGTGCGCGAGTATCTGTGCACGATGCCACAAATCTTCTTCCAGGACGAATTACGAAGCTTGTCAAGAGATGGAGCAAGTGCATAGAAGTTGAGGGAGATTATGTAGAGAAATGATGTTACTTATTTCACAATAAAAAGTTCCTTTTTAAAAATTTGCCTTTACTTTTTGACTTGCCCTCGTAATAAATATGAAATAGTAGAACAGTGAAACGCTTTCAATTTTCTAAGCTGCACGCTCTGCCTGAACTGGGTACTAGGCATTTCGAAAAATAGGAAGATTAAATACTTAGACAGAAGTGATCAACGTTTATTAAAGAATAAATTTCGACCAGAACCGGAAAAATGACCTATAATGTAGTGTCCGTCCCAGTCTTCGTTTATGGGAGCGAAAGTAGAACACTTAACTAACGCAAATAAAAGAAGACTACAAAGCGCAGAAACATGCCTTAAGATCATTAGTGGTCTACACAAGAAATGACAGGAAGTAAAATGTCAAAATACAGTGGAATAGTATCACTGAAACATTGGTTCCATCACGTCAATCAAATGAATCCACAAAGATTGCAAGGAAGTATTGAGATTATCGGGTAGAAGTTCTTTTTCCCAAATTTCCCTATGGTAGCAAGTTTGGCCAAAACTAAGAAGCCATGAAAAGATCAAATTGTAGATTCACAGCTGAGGAGCAACCATATATTTATAACATCGTAATGTCTACATGCATGGAGAAGAATTATTTGAAATATGTTTAACGCTAATAAATTTATTTTTCTCCCTGTCATCCTTTAAGTATAATCGCAATACGAATAGTTGAAGTATGACGCCTGTTACTGATTCTGAATTAAGACTTTAGACTTCAAGGGATAGACTCATATAAATTGGGTAACTTACACTTTCTTTACTAAAATTTTCTTATACCTACCCCTGATTCAGTGGATGTAACTTCATAGACTATACCATCGCCATTCGAATCCTTATAGAATTTTATGGAAAGCAGAAATAAAGATGAAATAACTAACTTATTTCAGTAAAATAATAAGTTATAGTAATAAAAGAGAATAAATGAAGTATTTAAATTAGAACAATAACGTGTACAAGAACTGTGTGTGTCTGGTTACAGTTCAGGTAAACTGAAGTTAACGAAACAACGGTTTATAAAACCATTAAACATGCTGACATGTTTGTTTTCCGATTGAACTTAATATGTCAGTTACTTTTACAGAACCATATCTTTATAAATTATAGCATCTGTTTGTTGAAGTTTATTTTAAACGGACCAAGTTTTTAACAATTTTATTTCTGAAATAACGTAGTAACAGAATTACAAAATAATTTACTGTGTGGCAAAAAATGGAGTAAAAAGTAATAGTTTGTATACAATATAGCGTGGAAACAATTTAAATGTGAAACAGAAGCCATCTATTGTGTATTGACTCCGCGTACGTAATTCAGTCAAGATTAGTGGGACATTAGTACAATGGAAACTATCAGTTACATTTTAATAACAACTATGATCTTCTTGATGATGCTGATAACACAGTAAAGGTTTCATTCATTCTGAGGATTCTGCATTACATGAGGAAAACGGCTGGCGTTTTACATTTTAATATTGCGAAATAAATCTAAATAAAGTTAACCGATTCATATGTCTACAAGATCATCAAACGTAACAATAAATTTGTCGAAGCCTACCCCGAAGCACAGATTCTGTAAAAAACTATTAAAAATCCCATTATTTCACGCAATTGCAAAAAACAAATATGTTTATATGTTATATAGCTTCTATTAACTCAATTTTCTATTTACATATTCCATTTTTATTACTTTTCACGTTACGGCTAGGGGCGTCACCCCTAATACAACGTGCAGGCGTGCAGCTTACATATTCAGTTCTCATCATCGACTTAACTTGGGTGACCAAACGTCCCGGCAATCCGGGGGATTCATTCCGAATTGTAAAACTTGTTCTACTGTTCCGGGAAAACTATCGTGACGCTGATTTGTCCGGGTTTTATAAATATTGCAAAGTAAGAGTTTTTGTTTGATGACGAGAATAAAAAAGCAAAGAGTAGAAAAATATTAGTCATGAAGTTAAATAGATTTTTTTATTGTGAGCATAAAGTAAACTGAATTTTTAAAACTATATACCTATTTATTGGCGATACTGTCTCACAACAACGCAGAAAAATAGTTTTAATTCTCATGAATTAAAACTAAACTATCTGATAACAAAACTAGGCTAAAATTTAACACATTGGTTGATATTCTGCGAGTTTTGAATAGTTTTCAAATGGATTGTATACAGTTTTATAACCGTATTTCTGAAATAGCAACTTCAAAACACATTGGTACAACTGAAATGTACTCATAGTTGGAGGCATCTACATCAAAAGCATTAAAATTTGATGAATGTTTGTGTGTGTGTGTGTGGCCAAAATAAACTTAAAATGATACCAATATGCTTAAGGTTAATACGTAGTAATAGATTTAATAAAATAATATGTGTGATATAACATACTAGTTACAATAAAAATATTTTATGAAAAATGTTGATTCTCTAAAAATATCCCTGATTTTGGTATACACAATTTGGTCAGCCTAACTTAAGCATGTTTCTTCTGTTGTAAGCTCATCTCTTTTAAGAAGAACTTTACTAATAAGTTTGACTATTCAGACCGATTTTGTTCATTACTGAAGAGGTTTTTTGTCGAACAATATCTTTTTTCGTCTCGTTAAATTTTATTTTTAATACTAGCTGTATACCCGTGCTTCGCTACGGTTTTTACTGAATAAACACATTGGTTCGGTGGTTTTTTTTTTTTAATCTTGGGTAACCAAGCACATTGTATAAATGTAATATTTACAAATTTTTAAAAGCATAAATGGGTGCTAATACTAAGTCTACTGAAATCGTTTTGTGAAACGAAATACGGCACTTATAAAACTTCCTTGTAGACAACGTTCTTTGTTTGACCCTGTGGCTGAAGGATAGTTAAACTCTCAGAAGAGCTAACTCGTGAGCAAGCAACATACAACTGGCCATGGGAGAAGCAGTCTTCCCTCAGATCAACACCGGCCATTTTCAAAGACTGCCCTTGTGATTTATTTATTGTCATAGCAAAGCAGAGCTTGACAGGGAACTGGAGTCTTTTAAACTGAAAATGGTAATCCGATGGAATTAAGGGAATGCGTGGAATGAAGACTGCTTCCCCCTGACCACATCCAGTGAATATTGTTGCTTCTATGACGTTGTTGTGCAACGATTTAATAATCTGCAGCCTAGTAGGTCTACCGTTACAAAGCTTAGGCGGTACCAGGTTTCGTAGCAGCATTATTGGAGCTCTAACTTTAAGGCAAAGATTGTGCGGTGGAATGCCTGGAGGATTAAGCGTGTGCAAGAACTCTACTGGGTAATGGACCGCATCTTCTACTTCCACCACAGAGTCCACGGATTGGTACTGGACAATCTCAGTTGGCAGTTTTTCCAATAATGTGTTACTGATATTTGCAGCAGTGTCATTCTTTGGAGTAAGGATAGCTCTTTCTTTCAGCCAAGATACATCTTTCAAGTAAAAATTAGTTAAATCTGGGTAAATTTTTTCAGCCAACGTTGTCAAGTCGCATACAACTTCACGTAAGTGTTTTATAATATTGACTTTGCCATTTTCTTCAGGTAGATTTCCATTACCGATCTGTAAAAGTAAACTTGAAAACTCGTCTGCCTTTAAGATGCACCCGCATGTTGACTCTCAAGGAACGAACTTGGACTTTAGGCCACAGGACAGAACTCTTTAGACAGGCTTTAACTTCATCTGCTCGAGTTCCCCTAGGTACAACAGGTAAAGTCTGTCTGAAGTCTCCGGCCATTAGAAGTGTGACTCCACCCATCAGGTTTTTATTGCTTCTAATGTCCTGCAGAGTTCTATCCAAAGCTTCAATTCCTCCCTTGTGAGCCATGGTGCACTCGTCCCAAATTATCAACTTACAATCCTTCGCTGTGTCGCTTTGTTTTGATATGTTGCAAAATGGGGTCTCAGAGTGGTTTAAGTTGAGAGGCAGTTTGAAGGCAGAATGAGCTGTCCTCCCTCCATCCAACAACGTTGCTGCTATACCTGACGAAGCCACAGATATAGCAATTTTCCTATCTTGTCTTACCGTGGCTAATATTAAATTAATCAAAAAGGTTTTCCCTGTACCACCTGGTGCGTCAAGGAAAAATAGTTCTTTACCCTTTGTGTTCTTTAAAAGAGGGTTAAGTTAACTTGTAGAACAAATTTCATGTTTCTATCTCATCTAGAAGCTGCCTAACAGTTGTCACGTTTTAACTGTCATGTATTTCTTATGAGAATATTCGGTCACTTTGACCCCTCCAAAACCCCCCTAAAATTTTGAATTTTGTCAAACCCCGTCTTATTGCACATCTACAGTATCTAGTGAATATCTATGTTAAGTTTCATCTTTCTAGGCCTTGTCATTGTTGAGATACAGTGATGAGTCAGTGAGTGGGCTTTGGCAAATATATTATAGATTATGAAACAACATCGTAAAAAACAATTCTCAGTAACATGTACAGGAGGGCAGGAATAAATACGATGGCGAGCAGTGACGATACTTTCAAACACTATGAATGTATGAAATCACCTTTATATTTACAAACACACATTCATCGCTCTGCGTTGTGCGTTTTATATTGTTTAGTCACTTTCTCAACGCCAAGGTGCCTAATTTTTTATGAATCATTCATGAGGAATATATTTTTTAAAACCTCAAATTGTTCATACCTTTAAAACAGTTACTTAAAATTTGAAGTGTTACACTCTTACCTTTCTTATTACACTTAGAGTTTCCTTCCCCTCCTTGTCTATTACTAATAAGCAAACCAACTTTTTTGTATCATTAGCGATGTACACATATTACTCTTAATAAACCTACAATAAGTCAACATACCTTATTATCTCGAACACGGAAGACTCTGTGCAGTCTTCTCCTGTAAATGGTCGTCAAACTCCTCGTTCCTTCACCTGTAACACACAAACACGGTGATGTAATAGTAGGTCAGCACCTCGAAACAGCAGCGTCAGCGTGTGCGTGTGTATAAATAACTCAAAATCACGTGGACATACAGAATTATGCTTTAATTTATATTTGATGGCTAAGTACAACGTTTAAGGCCCACTAAGTCTTCGGAGCTTCAATATGTGGAATATACGTTGTTGGAATCCCCAGACTGCATATCACTACTTAGCAGAACAGTTATTGGAAACTATTCGCCAAATATAAATATTGCTTCACCCTACTCAACGTTGCGATACATGAACAATTTTTAATAAATTGTAAGAACGTATTCTAGTATAAAATATTTTAAAATATGTACATTGTGTAGGAAAAATTGAAATTTCCATATGCGATGTATACGAAATACAGTTAACAGGTGACTTGAAAATCGTTTACATTTAAATTTTTTAACTTCCTAAAGATGTGCAAGACCAAACACCCCGTGGGCGAAGTACATTACAACATCGTTAATGTGGCGGAAACAGCGAGGTGAGGACAAACAGTATGACCGATAAATAGCAAATGCCGAAATACACGTGCATCGAGGCTAGTGAACCCGGAAACTGAAGACGCGCGTACTCTCTTACGCACCTGAAGCGTGTACGCACATGACCTCATTCTGAATGCAAAATAACAGCGAGAGGACATACACGTGTTACGATTGCCAATAGACAGCTGGTGACCCGTCTTGCAGTAACGGTACCACGTTGGGACTCTGTGAAAGATCACAGTAACTCGTGGCTTTTTGTCAAAAATTACACACAAAAATGAAAACATTCTCATGCACATTTCCACTTGGGACACAAAAGTACAACGGTGAACTTGGGTCAAGAAACATGTAAACCTTTTGCCAATATGGCCTGTGGAACATACGTGTCCGTCCAAAGCTAATGGATAGGTATACCCGGCACAACAGGTACGGATCTGGAAGTAGTGACAGCTGCATTGTCGTCCTACTTTAATACCAGACTAAAGTTATGTAGCATCACGTATATTGACTACCAACTCTGTAAACAGTACACAAGGGTAACAACTATCAACTCACACGCGACGCTCTCACGCTCTGTCTGTCTCTCTCTCTCTCTCTCTCTCTCTCTATCTTGCACACACACATATGCGCACTTGGTATCAGGTATTCTTTTGCAAGATTATGTTTATAAGTTGCATCACAACACTTGTTTTGAATTCTTGATTTTTCATCTTTGGGGTAAATACGTTTTACTTAGACTGAACAATACTTTGAGTTGGTAATTAAAAATTATTCAACAATTAACTCAGAATTTCTATTCAATAGAATCTAAAATTTTTAAATTTTCATGATTTTTGTTAAATTCGTTTCAGGTTACCTTTTCTAAGCCATAAGTCTTACTCATGGAGAAATAAGGTCACCTGAAATATAATTATTATCATTATTGTTTCGTCGTCGTTGTTATTATTATTATTATTAAATAAACTGCAACAAAAATAAGTGAATTTTACAGACATGTACAGTTTGTTTCCGCTGAAATGAACTGTTGATGCTACGACGACGGGTAAAACAAGAAGCAATACCGTCTCCTGCACTTAAGAAACAACAGCACATACACGACCCAATTATACAGAGACAATGATTGTTCGGTAATTCTGATAATTGTCATTGAACATCATTAATTGCTGATCTATATAATCAAAATTGGCTTCCGACAGCAAGTCTAAAAGGGAAATATGAGAGCAAAGTGAGTGAATGATGAACACGGACACCACGGGAATTAAAAACGCAACGAAAACGTTGACAGAGCAAAATGACTATATAGCTGCAAATTCTGCAAGTTCACACGGGGAAAATAAACAAGTAAAAAAATAGTACGCTAGACATTCTGTAAATTGTTTAGTTTCATTTACCACGTTCCAGGAAAATGAAACGGCAATGTATAAGATTACAAGAATTTTTTAATTATTCCTCTACGCGGCATCTTTAGTTAAACTGCTTTAATCAGTTTGATCACGAAATCTGACAGGTTGTATCAGAAAATCGTTCAGAACAATTGCCGATACATGTTAGGACAGTGTTTATAGATAAAATTATTATTTTTATACGATAACTGAAATTATACGTTATTTAATTCAAGAATTTTTTTATATAAAAAGTTATTTAAATTTAAAGTTTTACATTCTGATTTTAAGCAGGGAACGTTAAATGGCTAAGTTGCACACTATATAAAATATCGAGAGTTCACTGATACAATTTGGGTTAAGACGTAGCAAGCGTCGTAAAGCGTCACTGAAACATGAAAATAACTGGCGCAACATGGACAATGTATAAATCAGAAAGTCGACATAAGCCAGCCAGCACATGCAGGTTGCATGTGTAAATGTGATTGGAATACTGACGGATGGGTTCACTCACGTGTACCTAACGTTACAACGTGCCATTTACACGTGCCGTAATAATGTAATGTAATGTACTCGGCACAGACACCTGCTACAGTATAGTCTGTCCCCTTCTGATGCGAATTTTACACACGTGATTTTAATCAAATAAGAAATTCTCTCAAGCGAGCTTAGTTAGCGTAACGTTAAGCGATGTAATAATGGGAACACTAAACGAGGGCGCTTAAGGCGAGCGCACGTGCCTCAGCCATCCGTCGCAATAAATGGTAGGCCTTAATACTTCCTCGCTGTAAATGTAAGTGATTTTGTCCTGTGCGCTCACATAATAGTTCCCTGTTAATGACATTTTTAATTTGTAAATATCACAGGTTATACAAACGTGGTAGATTCTCTGTATAACAGGACGAGTTTCTATATTAAAATTTTAATACATAATAATAACCTATCGATATAGTCCGTTATAAATTCTTCAGTAAATTATCTCACCAAATTTTCTATACCTTTACCTTTTTTATCTTGTGTTTAATGTACCGTATAAATCTGAACTAATAAATTCAGTCCATATGATGTAGTGATCATTGATTATTTTTACAGCTGTTATTTAGGACCAGAGGATATGAAAGAAAATTCCTTTGACTCCCTTCTGACGCTTGGGTAGTATACGGATTATATTCAGCCAGCAGATTACGTACATTTTTGTTGTTCTTATTTTACGTCACGTGCCGGCAAACGAGAGTTCTAATCAAGCAGGCAGCGTAACGCCGCCCTGCTCTTTAATCAAGCCAAACGTTACATTTAATCAAAAAGATGGCCGGTGACAAGCTGTTCACTACTCCTATTCTGTTCCTCTGCCAATAAAAATAATCAGCATTTAGTATTTGGGCTTTGCGTATAATCAAATTAATTATATAAATTGTAAACAAACTAAGAATATTTATTAATTTTTTCATAACTATCATAATCATGAATTATGAGTTCATTAACGTACTTAGGCTACGTACTTATAGTATAAATTTTGTTTATTGTAGTATTCTTGAGTTATGGTTATCATAGCGTTTATAATTGACTATGCAAAATAATAACCATGATCGCAATATTAGTATGCAATTACTACCACAGCTTTGTAACGAATTGGTGAGAACGCTGTACTTCACAAAATTAAAATACGTCTAAATAAATAACAAATCACTGCTGATTCTAATTAGAGACGTACAAAAAAACACAAAAACAAAATAAGAAGAACCCTAGGTCAGGCATGTTACATTCGCACGCCCGTGCGTCATATGATCCTATTCTTGCCGTTGCTTTTCAATAAAATTACTATCGAAGTTTCCTGCGATTACCCGTTATTTTTTAAATTAATATATTGTTACGACAACCGCAGTTAATTTTGAAAACGACTGGAAGAAACTACTATTTCATATCCATTCGTTAAAGTCTAAAACTATCCAAAATGAAAACAGCTATACAGAGGCATAGAACCTGTTCGTTGACAAGAATACAGGTATACATTTGTCGCTCTCTTGTCATCCTGCACCTTTGCTCATAGTTTACATTTATAAAGGAAAGCGACCCATTACCCGAAAAAATCCACTATTTAAAATCAATCTTCAAATATTGTTACAACACAAATAAGCCACCCCAATACCAGTGAGAAAAAAAATGAATATACAATATAAAAAAATAACTTGAATAATAAAATGTTTAAACTAATGAAAATAAAATGACAATAACACGACAAACGACGACTTGACCTAACCCAAGTGATTGACCAAACAAACAGGAAAACAAAGAAGAAGGGAAAAAACCGAAACCAAATAAGAATAAAACCAATTGAAGGAAGTGAATGAATCCATACAACCAAATGAAATAAAACCAAACGAGAAGGGGAGAACCAAATTAAAATGAAGCCAATGGAAAATGAAGGAGAAGAAGAAGAAAAAGGAAAATGAAACTAATCAAGTGTAAAGGAAATAAAGTGAAACCAAGGGATAAGAAGCAAACCAATAATATAAAATATGTAAGGGAGAAATGGTACACTAAAGTATAATATTGGGAATAAAGCCAATGATTATCCAATATCAGTAATAAATATTATTATCAATTAAATAATTAATGTAACTGATTTAACAAAACCCAGTAAAGTAATATAATGAAAAGAAAAGTACACTAACCCAAGAATTAGAGTTAGATGTAATAAAACTCTATAGAAATATAACCTTAGTAATACTATGTATAATATTTGTAAAGAAAGAAATAGTGAGAAAGTGAGAAGGTGACAAAGAGAAGTAATTATAGGGATTACCCACTAAGAAACACTTAAAGTAAACAGTTAAAGAGTGCAATAGTGAAAGTGTAAATCCCCAAAATAGTTAGAAACCATATTTATGGTAATAAAACGCTTAATAATCAATAATAAACAATAATTGATTAATGGTGAAACAAATAATAATTAAGAATAAAGTTTTAATGATAGAATAGATGTAAGCACTTCATAATGTGGAATAAACACGGAAGAGTGATGAGGAAACACTATGTGATTAAAAGAGAACCGAATTAATAATTAAAAATATATGGTTAATGATAATATTAAATGTAACTAATTAGTAATAAGAAATGAACACTGGAAGATGATGATGACATTGTTAATTAATAAGAAAATTAAGTTTAATTGTAAACAACTGTAATTAAAAGGGAGAATCCCATGAAAAGATAAACAGCTAGTATTAACATGGATTGAAGGTAGAGATTAATTAGGAAATAAGAAGTTAATAATGTAATAAATAAACACCCCAGATTATAAGGGAAAATCAATTAAGTAAATTCAAAAGGTGTGATATTACTTAAAACCCAAAAAATAGTAATTAATGAAATGAGTTGTAAACGAACTTTACTTAATAATTGTTAAATAATTGTGTAATTATATTTAGGAATAGGGTATGACTGAAGAAATTTACAGAGCATACGCCTAGATGTTATAGTTTTAATTGATGAAGAATAGGGAGTGGTAGCCATATTGTTAACAAAGGCAAAATAAATAATTAAGAAGTTAAGACAATACAAATCTAATTACACTAGAAAATCAGTTAATGTAGAAAATAACAGAACCATACAAATGGGATAATAACAAAACAAAACACATTAGAATAAAATGAGACATCATTTATATAAATTCAGTAAATATGATCAATGGCTACTAGTGCCTCTGAAATGCTTAACTGTCAAAACAAATAATTACAAATTGTATAAAATCCACAAGGAAATTAACAAATCTAAGGCGAGTAACTAGCCAAGAATAATGTGCAAATCATTTTAAAAGAAAAATGTTACAATAAGAAATTAAATTAAAAGAAATATGTAATTAACAAATGTTAACATAATTGTACAAAAGTTAATATCTAATAGAACACAACCTTATGAGGTATTAATTTAATCTTTGAAATGAAAGACAAACAGTAGTGATAATATTTAATACTCAGGAAGGAAGCCAGAAGAATAAAATCAATCAGAAAATATACAATAATTTTGAATAAAAATTCAATTATAATAACAATGGTAATAAACCATGCCTTAGCCAATCAAAGGTGATAGGTAACCATAGAAACGAGCCGTTGGTTACTAATTTTCCGTTAATTCTCATTACTCGTATAGTGACGCTGATATAGCAGGAACGCAAAATTTTGTATGGCATGAATTTTACTTTAAAATGTTAAAAAACTAATCAAAAGTCAAAAACATATACAAGTGAGAAGGAGATGAAAAGTAATAACATTTAACTGATGTCCCGGAACAATTTAAATGAAAATTAAAAGAAGAAATTCCCAAGACTAATCTGAAAAGGACGCCAGCAGCCTAAATCACTCAAAATTGATAAATTTTCCATTTCAAATGAACAACGATCTATCACAAACCTTCTGAACTGATAAGTATCATTTAAATACCCTAATTCCAGGAATAAAAGCACTTCAAATATTTCTCAAATCTATACAAACTCTCACTATGAATTGAAAATAATTTCTTTCAAGGATTAAATAAAATAAACTTACATAAAAAAACTTGTTAACTAAAAAATAACCTCGCACTAGATTGCGAACTTTTGAAACACATATTACTACACTGCAGAACAAATTGTAGCCACACTTTATATTATTTAAGTACGAATAATGTACGGTAGTGTACTTTTTTATTGTAATCATATTTAATGTTTTCCTTGTAATCAAAAGGACTCCAGATTTTGAACGAGTATACGTGTAAAATATAAACAGCAGCCATTACTGCATCAAATAGCTCGTTTCAATATCGATTCGTCAAACTGAGAGAAAGCGTTTCATGTTTAATGTCGGAGCAAATTTATTAAATACCAAATAATAATATTATTGTCAAATTGCATAATTACCAAACAGCCATTAAAGAAACAGTACAGAGTGTAACCATTGTTTTTATTTCATAGGGAATTGTATTATATATGTGTGTGTGTGTGTGTGTGTGTGTGTGTGTGTGTGTGTGTGTGTGTGTGTGTGTGTGTGTGTGTGTGTGTGTGTGTGTGTGTGTGTGTGTGTGTGTGTGTTAGCGAACTTACAGAAGAGACGACTAGCGCTTTCGCTACCTGTTCGATACAGCAAGCTGTACAAAGGCGGGAACCGATTCGAATGCCCCGGCCATCATCGCTGAAAACACCTTTTTAACACATTATCTCATAAATTTAATTGTTTTCAACAAACAATTTGGCGCCACCCGGGATTCACAAACCCCTATGGAATTACAGGTAAGGTTTCCACTCGGTTGTACTGATAATTGTGACAACGCTACGGACTTTGTTAGCGGCAACCATTGATGTAACGACCCCAGTGCGAGACGAACGCACTAACACTACACCAATATAAAACTGGTATACATTTTACAGAGACACACCAGTTCTAACGTTACAATGTTCACGTACATTAAACTGCCCGACAAATAAGAAGTAATTACCTCGCGATTACAAAGTCTACAGTCCATATTGCTGCTGTATATATACGTGCAGAAGTAAAGCTTTTGATTGCTGGTCTCCGCAGGATGACAACAATAATCGATCATTTGTATTACACTGTATATACATCATTGGTTTAATTATGACTCGCAGTATCCGCCACACCTACCTCACAAGGAAGGCAGCCAGATACAAGTTATACAGTTAGCTCTATATACACGTTAGCCGGATAAAATCACTTTTTCGTTATCTTCCCATAATTCACTATAACGTTACTATGTTCACTTACAAAAAAAAAATTTTTTTTTTAATTTGTCGTTATATCACAGACTCATGTGTGTGTGTGTGTGTGTGTGCGCGCGCGCGCGCGCGCCTTAAAAGGTGGAAGAGACAGAAATTACTTTAGTTGATAGAAAACAACCTTAAAACCCTACTCTTACTTTAAGACATGTTTTAATTATTTCTGTGTCAGCATTTCTCTTATAAATGAGTGACTATTACTTAACAGTTTTATCTCAGTGTTTTCTAATATGCCTAATGCATTAACTTTTATTTTTCCTCAAACTTATACATACATATTCATAAATAAACACACACACACACACATTTCATACGTTATATACATACTGACACAGAACTCACGAATTCCTTTACACATTAATTATTTATATCCTATTATCATAAACACCCCCAGTTTTCTTGCCGCAAAGATATATTTTGATATCAATCGTATTAAAAATTTGTAACCTCTATCATCAGAATTTTACACGCATCTCAAGGTAGAATAAACAAATAATTTGTATGTACCGGTTGACACAAAAATATTATTTGTTAATACCGATTGTTACGGAATAAGAATACAACACTACACACTAGCTGAATGATGTAGGTTTAGTTCCACCTACCGTATGTCAAAATTGTGTAGTATTTTACGTCTGTCTGATATTAATGGAATTAACATATTTTTTCCTGCAGGTTTTCAGCGCGTCTACATCAAAGAAGCGTGGGGTTAAAGTAAATCCAATTCATGACAAGCTCGTTAACGACAGTTCCATTGGCCTTACTGGGGACTTATCCGTCTTTGTTGGACGGAAACAAAAATGGCCGAAACATTGCGGCCACATGTGTGTTTAATGAATCGTTTACGAATAAACGTCTTCAAACACAGTCAGGAAGAAGGGAAATTTTTCAACATTTTTGTAAATAGCCTACTATGGGATCAGAATTTCAGTTCGAGGGTATGACGAACAGGACTTTACACCCAGATATGTACAAACTGTGAGATCACGGTCAATAGGTATAACTGTTACTAATAAAATTATCCCCCAAAATTTTAAAAACGACTCTTCCGGTGTCACCCCACCCACTAATGAGGTTTAAAATTGTCTATAAACATAAAATTCACCGGTTTTTCTACAGTATAAACCGGCCACAGTTATAGACTATTTTCCGATAGAAATTAAGATACTTTTTCGTTTTCATCTCGCAAAAATATCGACACATAATTCAAACACTCCCATTTTTTATACAAATTTAATGTCATTATATGTTAACACGGGCATTACTGTCCGTTATAATATAGCCTAGACATATACACAAAATTATGCAAATACAAATGCCGCCTTAATAAGAAATTACGACAGACTTAGTGTCTCTAGAGTTAACGCCAAAGAAAATTTCTTATTCTTCAATTGACATTTGGAGGACGTTCTTCCAACACACTTTTCCTGTTAATTTCTTGTTTACAATCGTTAGTTTTCATCAATATATAACGAAAGAACAGAAAACACTTCACACATAATAGAGTGCTCACCCCATTTCAAAAATTTGTATTAGTCTCAGAGACTGGAGAAAGAAACCAATTTAATGAAAGAAACGGACATTAGATGTTTGTGTATCGTTCAGCTGTGCTTTCGACTATCATATTTCAGAGTTGACATTTCAACAACAAAGAATGTAGTTTTAAGAAGTGATAAACCCTCTTGTAATCTTCTGAGAGGGAGTCGACAGCGAATGTCTGTTGGTTCTCTGTCGACGCCCGCTGATTTGAGAATAGAATTTTGTTTAAATGACGACCAGATAGTCATGCGATCGAAGTTCTAACGCTAAAAAGTAACTAAGTTAACGTCCTTACAATCGCACGTCACACCACTACAAAATTGAATTCAAAATGCGTAATCAAGCAACCGTTCAATGCATCGAAAACGCCGAAAAAAATGTATAACAAGAAAATGATAACAACAAACCAAAAACAAAAACATTAATCTATGAGCGCCTTTTATAAATACGTACTGATAGATAACCGCTCAGCATCGACGCGCGTGTGAAAAAGTCAAGGTGATCTATACAAAAAAAAAAGGTTAACAACAAAGTATCGTGAAATAAATAAAATATAGAGTATGCATCAGTAAAAACAAAAACAAGTCAGTAACAAAAATTTCTAAAGTATGTTAACATACTTTTTAACAATATTTGTAATCTAAATAAATAAAGTTAAAATAAAAATGAAAAAAATTGATACACTCTGGTATAGTGTAATATACTGTAATAGCAAATACCAGCACATTTGTAAGTCGCACGTAGCCACATATAGCAAAAAGAAATTATGAAATTTCTTTGTAAAACTAGGATATTTTTATGGAATAGTAAAAACTATTTTCGGCAGATGTTTCTTAGACAGCACTGCCACATTCTCCCCAAACGTGTACAAGCTTATAGAGAACATACGGTTACTTTAAAGTAAACTTTGGGTTTTTGTTACAGCCTGAATACGTATTTCTTCTAAGAACAGAAATGGGTTTTGTCAATATTGGATTACTACCCTCCGTGTAACTTGGTTGCTGGTATTTCCACCAAATTCAAGTACTGTACCTACAAATAATAAAAAATAAAATCAGTGGTGGATAAAGTCCGTTTTTCAAAATTAAGTCTTCGATTAGTTTTCGGTTGGACACTTTCACAAAATTACTTTTTTTCTCCAGGATTAACTCTCACTAAATATCATTTTCCTTCACGCTCGTCACCAAATTAACTTTCCCATACTGCTTCCTAAATTGTTTTATATATGTAAAGGCCTACAAATAACTTGTGAATGCACCGACCGATTTCTGTAAAATTTAGCACACCTGTCTACATTTTCACCCTATAGGACCCAGTTTTTTGGAGATTGATATTCCGCAAAATAGGGTGGCGGGAGACGAAAATGTGAGGGGTCCAAATTTTTACAAAACGCAAAAGTTCACGTTGAGTATCAAATTAAAGACAGTTTTACTAAGATATGAATTTAGCGTTCACTTTTGACAATTTCAAAATTTTGAGATTCCAGGGCCCAAAAATGGGGCAAAAGTTTGATAATATTACAAATTCCATGTGAGATAAGAAATTAAAGAGTATTTTAACCAAAATCTAAACATAGTATACAGTTTTGGAAACATCAAAATTTGTTGACCTAGGGTTCAAAAATTGGATCAAACATTTGATAATATTGTAGAATGGGCATCACACTAAAGAGGATTTATTTTAACACAAATCCGATTATTTGGAATTTTTATCGTGTTCTTGTATGATTGCTCTACAAGTGTTACTTTACTAAACAAAAAATAGAAAAGTAAAGGGATTTGGAAAAATTATCTAATATCAAAATTTATTCAATGCTGAATATACTTCGAGGAGTTCTGCGTCATAATAGTATATATCTATATATGGAAAGTGGACGAGGGAAAATTCAATTTTTTATAATATTATAGTGGCATATTGTAATTTTTGTTGAAATATTGAGTTATTACAAGAATTTAACTTCTTTCTTCGTTTAATTTTCAGTTCATGCGAATTCGTTAATACTAATAGGTTAACAAAGTTTATAAACAATTAATATGTTAATACGTAGGCCTAATGTCTAATGAGCTAACGACTTTAGTGAAACACCTTTCTTTCACACACACACACACACACACACACACACACACACACACACACACACACACACACACACACATTGTGTTTAACAGTAAATATACCATTCACCTTTTTACAGATTCATAATACTTGTATGGTCAAAAACTACAACTCTTTTCGTGGCTATTCGGCACACGCGTAACGATAATTTATTTTCTGGGCGAGCTCGCCCTATTCCGGTTACAGTTTGACAGTTATTTATGTAAAAGAACTTAGCACCGGACGCGCCCACAGGCAAATTGGCGAGCGGTCGTAAAACGGATGATGTGCGCGTGCGCTTCAACTTGCAAATGGCAATGAACTCGCGGACTCGCCGAATATCTAAAACGGATTAACTAGAGAAGTTTTTTCTCATGTGACGCTCGTTCCTTCCTTCCAAGTGCATAGATCATTGTAGAAGGTACTAAACACATACACGAATAGGTATATGAACAATGAATATCTTTACACAAATGACACGTAACACCTGCTGTAATATTAGTGAAACCGTAACATACAAAGAGAATGTAAGAGTAGTAGGCTAAACTGACATAGGGGTGTGTAAGACAGTGGACTTGGTTTTGTTGAAGATAGAACAGGTTACATACATATTCCTTGAACGAAGGAAAATAAACAATTAAACGAACGTTTAATGTGAGACATCTGAACGAGCGGTCACAGATACAATTACAGCATAAATGTTTCTCAACTTACACATGTCTGCATAAGCATCCAACCAGATCCTAATGAACCAAGCCAGGAAAACGTAGTGGGATGTAAGCACGTAACTGAAAAAATTAAATAAAACCCTTACAAAACTTTCCAAAATCTTAAAGAAGTTTCATAAGTTCGCTCGTGTAGTCGATACGATGTGTGACACTGAGGCACCTGTACTCATCCGATTTCCTCACTATTCTCTCTTCCCTTCCGAGTGAGTGTCGTTATAGTTTTCGAAACAGTTTTTATTTACACAATCTATAACAAGTGTCCTGAGATGGCGTCTATCGTTAAACAAAACACGATCTGCAAACGAGAACTGAAAACGTTGCTGTGCCAAAAAAAGAAAAATTCGGTGACTTCCGCCCACATTCAGTAGCATTAGACACTATCGATGGTTTAAAACTACCAGGTTGAGGTTGGCTAGTAAACCGTTTCACGCCTGATTGAGTTAACACGGTAATAAAATGTGATCGTCTTCGTTGCTCAAAAAAATATATACTTTTTTTCACGTCTTGTGTAAAAATTGACGTGCTAATTAGTTTTATTTCGCATTTTTCCGTAATTCCTTTCACACCGAGCCGGTGTTTCCAAGCGCATGCGTCTGTCCAACGCACATTAATTTCCTGTTAACTACTGAATGAATGAACGAATGTATTATACAACGGTACTCATAATACAAGAAAGTCGTCTATAATCTTTAACATGGAGATATAGGAGTGTGTGAGTGATGCTGTAAGCATCGCGGCATGTGCCGTGAGGACGATACCTGTACACTACGGACTGTAGTTGTTTTAATTAAACTACAATCGGACTACTATAACAAATCCAGATATTCATTACTCACTCTTTCTCACTCTCACCATCAGCCACACCCCCTCCCACACAAACACATACGCATACCCGAACTATTCAACGCAGTCTCTCTTTATCATAGGCGTGCGCACTTCCTCTTCCCTTTTGTACAACTAACATTTACTTTTTAACATCACGTTTTACATGTTGTATAGTGCACCAGCGCAAATACAATACTTGAATAAAAAGACTGAAAACCTTTGAAAAAGTCGACTCACTTTTAATTCCGTCATTAAACATGAGAAGCACGTGGTATTTATAATGAACTCCACATATTGTTGGCGCGCGCGCAAACACACAAACACTATGTCCGCGCACGTACAAACGGATGGTATTCAGAATCGGTTCCGTGTGGCGTGAACAACACAAGCACAAAAATATTGCGTCTCACTGGCGCGAGTACAGCGTCCGTCAGACTAAAAGCGAACGAACTGCCGCCCTCCCTAACCTACCAGAAGGCGGGCGAAGGCGACTGTGGGCTGGGGGAATACCCCTGGCGTGCCCTAGGTCAATGGCCCCGGACTGAGCCGCCGTTTCTATTATTGATCCATGCGCGCTCGTCAGGGGTGCAAAACATCACATACACACACATAGGCCTACATTGTTGCCTAACGGCACTACCGCTTTCACTCTCCGCCGAAAAACTCCTTGATTTGCGTGTTACACTGTTATAAACAACATTGTTGACCCTGTTGCCAATGTTCCCCTCTCATATTTAATATGAACTTTGTGTATAGAACGTTAAATACAACTTTCGTTTTCATTGCTACACAAATTACAACAGTATAGGCCTACTATGATTCATTTTCACTTTCACTTTTTTCTTATTACGGAACGATTTTTGTTTATCTTGATCTAAATTTGTACCAATTATTCCGTGTAATAGTTTTCACCGAAAACTAGGGATCCGTCTTCCACATCTACGTTTGTTGATAATGTGAGCGACGTTTTACTTATCCGAACACTCTCTGTCTTCTTGGTATCCTTTCTTTTATTATAATGCTGTACATTAATTCTGCTACACAACGAAATTTTTATCGTTAAAAAACATTTACACAATTCGAACTTCGTTTTTACTTTTAGTTAAATATTTTAAAATAATTAAAAGTTTTCGATTTCTCAAATGCATTACAATTTGTAGGACTTAAAACACATGTATAAGTCTACAGCACGTTTTGCATACGTCTATGTAATGTATCGTAATATGTAAATAAAGTTAAGTCAAATAAATATCTCATTTAAAAAACTTCAAGCACTATAGGTTTTGTAAAATTGTAGCTACGGTATTTGTGCTGTTTACTAGTTTACTATAGTTACTTAACTATGCTTAACTGTGCTGTTTGTGTTATGAACTATAGTTAATTAATATTGACACACGCGGACACAAGCACACCGAGAGAGAGAGAGAGAGAGACAGACAGGCAGAAAGACAGTAGTAATAAACCTTAGTTTCATTTTTCAGCAGTAAGTAACGACGTTTGGAAGAAACTGAAATTTTATTACTTAGATCACGCCGTGCGACGAATGTCAGTCAACCTGGCCTGACCTGACAAGTATTATATATTTTATTACGAACACACACATACAGCGTTAAGTATAACACGTGCGCCCTACTTTGTTTGAAGGTCTTCAGGGGCGTAAACAACGTACCGATTCACCACACCAGCCCGGTCCGGCCCTGTGCCAGACGTGATACCGGACGATGCAAAACTTCACCGACGTGTCTAAATTTGCTGAGTGGAAAATCATCATGAGCAGTTTTCCAAGTCGCATGACTCCTATTTAAAGATCAGTCATACTTTGTTATTTTGTACCCAGAAATCCAATCTACTTGCTGGATCATTTTTTGTGAAACTTATTGTTTATAAATTACTTTTCAAAACTAAGTGAAGGTAAACAAATGCCAAGACAGGATAAAAATCCCATAAAAGTGTAAAAAATTGTCCAGAATATCTCTCTTAAGTATCCCTTAATTTCACTGAAATCGTTAAGGAATTGTAGACTTGGGATTAGAAAATCAGGTTCTGACGTGCACGGACGTCTCCTGCGTTACACTTTGTGGGCTAACTACTACTCTGATGTACGTTACATACACGTAAGACTGTATCTGTCCGCATCCATTACATAAAGTAAGTGTTTTATTAAAATACTTGTTATACTTATACCGGTAGATAAACAAGTGTTACATATATCTATGTAGGTCATTTGTACTTAGTTCAAGGTGTTAACATTGTCAATGAGAGGGAAACCCAATCTTCAGAGTTAAAAACAATTAGGCCTATGTAACTTATATTAAGCGATCTGCTGTTGTACTTAACAGTTGGTCATTTTAAATTAAATTAATGCGCTAAGTAGGCCTATGTGTAATGAGCGTTTCTATTTTGTGAATGCATGTTAACCATTTGACATTAAACTACCAACCGTTTTCAGAATAAGGATGGACGACCCCATATGATTATTATACTCGCACAAACGATTTACAAATGTTTGTTTGCTAGTTTTACGCCCAACGTACCCAAAGACTATCTAATAATAAGTACAAAAATTACTCAGCGTTCAGCTGAAACACGTGTATTAACAGTCTTAATGCTTAATTTAGTGTTGTCACAATTTATTATAATTTGCTGTTGAATTGTCTGCATCCATATTCAGTTTCATGACTCGCTTGATTATCAGTCACATAGGCATAATACATAATATATCTGATGAAATTATGTCTTTATATAAATAAATAATATTAATATTGTGTGCGCGTGTGAGTGTGTGTGTCCTCGCTAGTATGCACAGTCGATATAGTGGAATATCATACTACACATCGATGTATGTTATGCATATTACACCGCATACCATAACTACACAGGAACTAAAACAATGGCAACATTATTTCATTATTCTTGTTAATTGAAAATATAATTTAGTTGTGAACTTCACGTGTCGCTCCTTAATTAATTAACTATTTTATTCACAATGAAAAGTCGATTTTTGAATCGACACCACGAGACACCTATCAAAATTGACAAAGAAGTACAACTCTCTGGTGATACTTTAAGTAAAGGTGTCATCATGACTCATCAGACAAATTGAAATAATTCCGTTACTTACTTCGTACATTATTTACAGTCATTCACATTCTCCCCTCCTGATTCACCATCAGCAAAAAGCTACTGGTATGATAATAATCTATTACAGTAAATTTGAACTACAGTTATTTCTGATACTGCTAATCTCACCAAACGGGAGAGGGGGAAAAGTTGTTCATTTTGTCAAGGAAACGGATCACACATGCAAGGCGTGGATAAAACAAAACAATAATAAATATTTATTCGAAAAGTCAGGTGATTCATAAAATTGTAGATGTGCATGTTCTCTGATAAAACAGCGCATTTCAGTGGGCACATTGGTTTGCTGATAATCGCCTCATTTTATGGTTGATGGGTTTTCGAAGGTTAATTTGATATAACATATATTACCAATGCTCGATATTATATCTAGTTGCTTGATAATAACCAGAATCCCTACTGCAGTCCCTTGACACGCTTTCACGATATGTATTAACTGACAACAATATGTAAAGTTTTTTACAAACAGCTTGCAAACTTTTTTTACAACTTTTGTTTTTAACCAAACTTTGAAAATTTTGAACCCTTTTCTGGTCTCTGGTATTTTACAAATTTTGAAATTTTCAAAATTGAAAATAAGATTTTTTTAAAATTCTCTCTTAATCTGATACATCATACGGTATTTGCGATTTTTCAACATTTTTATCCTCGTACTTTTGCCTCCCCCCTCCCTATTTTTGGGCTCACAAAAACAGTAAGGGGTCTGTGTTCTGTGAGTACAAGTATAAGGAACGCGTGCTAAATTTACGAAAATCGATTGATGCGTTCAAAAGTTATCGAGAGATATTCCCGAAACAGATAGACAAGCAGACAAGTGCCAAAAAGTCGAGTTAATAACTGAGAACTAGTTTCGCTTGTTTAATTAGCTCATGGAGAAACTTATTATTTATAAATCTTCACATATGTAATCTTCACATATAATATGCTAATGATAACAGATAAAAAACACACATACAATCGGACAAACATATCTTCAGTAGCTTCAGTACATCAGTAGCTTCGTCGAGGTGATCCTTATTTTTCTGAATTCAGAGAAGAGATAAGTCACTGAGTGTGTCTCCACACACTGTACTCTTTAGACATTGCTTTACAAATTTCATAGTCGGAAAAATACTCTCGCTTGAGCACGTTGTCATCTTTTTGAGGTTTGTAAATTTGAGAGAGTTTGTAAGACTGGAAGCCCCCATTTGTTGTGAGTCTGTAGTATATAAACACATGTTGTGCGTGGTGTAGTGTACCTGGTCTTTTCGTTTGCTACACCGCCGACCTGCGTTCAAATCCATACAGATAAAACAAAAATTTTTATTTTTATTCGATCATACCTGCAACAGCAAACAAACGAGTAGTTTCACTGTTGCCTATCACATTTCTTTACACAACCGTTTAAAGCTGGTGCTAATTTGTAGGTAACAAATTTTGTAAAATAATATGTACAAGTGTAAAGTAGTAGAAATCGATTGTATTTTTTTATTCCGATCATTAATCAGAAGCATAAAATGGGCCTATTATTGTATTATGTGCTCGATGGTTAAATAAGAATCACGTTGTGTACGTGATCACAAACATATTGGCCTACACGTTGTCTATAAAATTACACACCTCCTCGCTGAGCCGTATAATTCAATCGTGATTTATTTCCAACGAAATCTCAGTCATTCTTGTGGTAGGTATCGGACACTACGCGCGCTATATAGCACAAAACGGATCAGATCTCCCTGGAAGTACTGTACTAATCAATACCGGCTAGTGCTAACGTGACGTCACAACCGGAAGGACAGTAAGAGGTAATCGAAATCGCCAATTCAAGGGTAATAACGTTATAATCAATTTCACTAAATATGCTTATAATCAGTACAACTTTTACCTTTTTGTATGCTATAAATACGATAGCAGACAGAGCGGAGCTTAAACTTTTTCGGTTTTAAACACATGTAAAACACAGCTTTTTCAACAGGCACATTAATTTTATCTCGGAAAATAAATCATCTGAGGCGTGATTAAATATTTCTCAAAAATAAGATATTCTTCATACGCTTTAAACAAATTTGCGCGAGAAAATATTTTACACCGTGGGCAGAAAATAAGCGCTATACGTCGAATCATTATGTTGTACCTCGTCATCACTATACCCACCATCGTCAGTAACTTCAAATTTAAGGCCGTTCTTGGATTTATAACAAGAAGACTACGGCCCGGACAAATGGTTTTACTGAAGTTGACTCCGGCTATGAAAGCTTTAATGTTATGATATTCTTGGTCTGTTTGATCGTTCAGTATCTACATCCTCTTCCTTGGTTTGGTTTATGTCAGCGAATAGAACGTGTTTCTGCCATCTGATCACTTCACGACCTCACGAAATAGTATCAGATTTTCACACCCTTGAAGTAACGAATCAGGATGCCAACTCTCATAGCCTATTATAATTTCAGCACATTTTTTAAATAAGATTTTATGTTTCATATCCTGTGAAACATGTGAAACAGACAATTCATGTACACTATAATGAATAGCCTACATACATGAATGCTAAGCTTGTGCTTTCGTAGATTTAGTTTTTAGTACAAATCGAAAGATCTTTATCTTGAATGCGTCTTTCAGTCACTAGTATCCAAATATTTAAAAAAAAACTTTATCTGTCTCAACAAAACAATCTTTACATCTCCGAGTTACTTGTTTCATCATCTTCAGTTATACATATACTGTATCTATGGCAGTGGCGTATACTCCATTACGTTTACGAGCGTGTATGCGTGGCGTGAATGATCAGTATAAGAAGATTATTGATTCTAGTTTGTTTGTTTTTATTAACTGCAATAACGTAGGTCAGTTTTGTTTGTTCGTCGAAATAGTTGGCGTGTTTCTCGTTCCACTGATCGAGTACCGATAAGTGTGGCAACTACCGACCTTTTGTCTGTAACTCAAACAATAGAACTTAATTTGTTATTTAAATTAATAACAAATTAATTTTGCCTTTATTACCATCACTTTGTTTTGTTTTGTTTATTTTTGCATTCATTCACCTTAAGAAACTGTACAGTACCTGTGGGGTTCTTTTTGATTTGCAGTGGACTGTATATTGTCAAAATAAATAGTTAAAAGGCTTTATTCCCATGTAATCAGCAATGCATAAAAATTAAGCGTTTACTGACCTTGTACTTGTGCGTTGTAAATGTCCTGTTGTAAGCAACACTGGTGATTTTCTAGGCAGTCCTAAACTTAACAATAATATCCCAACAAACGTTAAACACATAAATAAACACATGAAAAAAAAGCACAAAGTAAAATAACAAGAGCGTTGAATAGTCTTTCTATTCTTGCGGTATGCGGGTATAAACGAAAAGAACTGAACTGCACGATATACCGTACACTACAGGAAAGAAAAACGCTCTAACTATGACTGCTGATTACAATGTGAATTGAACTTTGAAACAGGTAATGGGAGTGCATTCTATTAGAGATAATGAAATATAGATAGGGTGAGTTTAACTATTGTTATAAAAACAAAATATCTGACATACCGGCCCCTTTGAACCAACTGGTTCAACAAGAAACATTAAAAGAACATAAGAACAAATTTGATCCTTTGGAAGAGTATAATAAAACTAAATTATAAGGGGCAGTAGCCAATTGACTGGTCGAGGATTTTAGTAAATGGGAAGACGGGATACCTTAACAGAAGGACGGGTCAAGGTTCCACCGGCAGTCTTCATGTTGACGACACGTACCACTCCATCATTCCCTGGAGATACGGAGATGACTCTCACGAGCTTCCACTTGAGGGGTGGCAGGTTTGTTTCATGAATAACGACTAAATCTCCTATTTTGAGATTTTCTTGAGGTCTGATCCATTTGGACCGTTCTTGAAGTGTGTGGAGGTACTCCATTTGCCATCTTTTCCAGAGATGTTGTGTGAAGGCTTGAACCAATTTCCAGCGTTTTATGTGATTAAGTGGTGCATTGGTTAGTTGAGGTTCGATCAGGGCATTAAGAGGTCCTCCAGTTAGAAAATGTCCTGGTGTAAGAGGTTGAAGATCTGAAGGGCCATTCGAGAGAGGAGCTATCGGCCTCGAATTAAGGATAGCTTCAACACGCACAACTAAGGTGGTAAATTCTTCGTACGTTAAAATGTGTTCACCCATGACTCTGGTGAGATGATATTTTGCACCTTTAATGGCACGTTCCCAAAGTCCACCTTGGTGAGGTGCACGCGGAGGAATGAAATGGAATGTGATACTGTTGGTCGTAGCAAAATCTTGCATCTCTGGTTGCTTCATGAGATCTTGAAAATATCTTTTGAGCGAAGAAGCAGCTCCTATGAAATTAGTCCCACAATCAGAGTACAGGTCTGATACAAGACCTCTCCTAGAGATGAATCTCGTAAGGGCTGCAATGAAGGCGTCTGTAGTTAAATCAGTAACCACTTCCAAGTGTACAGCTTTTGTTGCAAAACAGATGAACAGACAGAGGTACACCTTTATAGGCTGTATCCTGCGAAGTGTAAAAAACTTGACCGTGTAAGGGCCAGCATAATCAACTCCAGAAGCGTTGAAACAACGAGTAGGGGTAACACGACCGGCTGGTAGATCACCCATGAGCGGAGACGTGTTTGTTGATTTTGCACGAAAACATCGTACGCATTTAAATATTCTTGAGCGTATGGCACTGCGGGCGGAGAGGATCCAAAAGCGTTGAGACAGTGTTGCTTGGAGGAACTGGGGACCAGCGTGCAGGTACATGCCATGATAGTAATCAATGAGTAAATGAATAGCGACATGATTTTTTGGCAGAAGAATAGGATGTTTGGCATTGTAAGTAAGCGCAGAGTTTTTCAGTCGACCTCCGACACGGACTATTCCTGCATCATCAATAAAGGGTGCTAGACGTTGGATGCGGTTTGAGCATGTCCTTTTCTTGGAGAGTAGATCTATGTCTTCTGCAAAGTGAAGTCTCTTAATGAGCCAGCAAATGCGGTTACAGGCGTTATTTAATTCAGTTACTGTAAATGATCCACTTATGGTGGTTTTAAATTTCAAACGGGTTATAAAGCGAAGGACATAAGCCATTACATGAAGAAGAGTCTTCCAAGAAGAAAACTTTGTAAGAAATCCAAATGTTGGGACTTCTTTTGTGGTCATCATAAGATTAAGCACATTTGGTTTCATTTCAGGAATAGACTCCTCCGAAATTGGATGAAGGATAGATTGTGGCCAGGTCTGCGTTGATTTAGCGAGCCATGGTGGTCCTAGCCACCACTGACTATGTTTCATCAGAACCGTGGGTGTCAAGCCTCGAGAAGCACAATCAGCAGGATTGTCAACAGTTGAAACATATTTCCAGATGTGCGGTGAAACTAAGTCTTGTATTTGTGCCACACGATTAGCAACATACACCTTGAGACGAAAAGATAGAGTGCGTATCCAAGATAGAACTACTGTAGAGTCGCACCACACTGAAATGTTGTCGATCTTGTGATGTTGTGAGAGCTGTTCTGTACAGTAATGTAGCAATTTGGCTAACATGTGCGCACCACAAAGTTCCAAGCGGGGAATAGTCACACGCTTCAGTGGAGCTACTCTTGATTTTGCGATCAGCAGTCGTATGTTGACATCTCCTTCTGCGTCTTCTGTGCGCAGGAGGACACAAGCTGCATATCCGGATTCACTTCCATCTGAAAATCCATGAAGCTGGATATTGACTGCAGTTGCTAAGGATATGAAACGTGGTATCCTTAGCTTTTCTATTTCTGGAAGTTCTTTCACGAATCGTGACCACTTCTCGGAAATATGATCAGGTAATGGAGAATCCCAATCTAAGCCTAAGGTCCATACATGCTGCATTAAGACTTTAGACCAAAAAACTATTGGGGATATCCAACCACAAGGGTCATAAATCTGAGCAATTGATGAAAGTAAAGTTCTTTTTGTGTAATTACTTGAAGGTGTGTGCATCACATATGAAAAGACATCAATATCTGGGATCCATTTTAGCCCTAATACACTTGAAAATGGCTGTTCCGATGTGCGTAACATGAGGGGTGTCTCAGGATTATCTTGCATGACATTTTCTAAGAGTTTAGGATGGTTTGAAGACCACTTGCTCAGTTCGAATCCACCCTTTTTCAAAAGTAAAACAACATCCTCTTGAAGGTGGAGAGCTTCTTCCAGAGAATTGCTCCCTAATAGAGCATCATCAACATATATTTGCTGTTGGAGTGCTTCAGCAGCAAGTGGATGATTTTTTCCTTCGTCCATAATGAGCTGTTGTACTACTCTATTAGCAAGGTAAGGCGAGGACGTCATACCATAAGTGACAGTAGTCAATTGGTAGACCTTTAGCGGGACTGAAGTGTCTTCTCTCCAGTATATTAACTGAAAGATCTGATCATCTTCATGGATGGATATCTGCCTAAACATTTGTTTGATATCACAAGAGAAAACAAATTTATGTTGACGAAAGCGAAGAATTATATCAGTAATGTCATTGTGCAACTTTGGACCCTGATGTAGAATGTGGTTCAGTGAGACACCTGAAGAAGATGGTGCTGATGCATTGAAAACAACACGGATTTTCCTATCTTTAAAAACGCCATGATGTGGCAAAAAGTAATGCGGCTTGTTCAGAGATGGCACAGATGTGCACAGTTTCATGTGCCCACATGCTAAGTAGTCATTCATAAAATTGACATATTTCTGTTTAAACTCAGGTTGAGATTCAAATTTGCGTTCCAGTGTATTAAACAGGCGTTTTGCCAAAGTTGTAGAGTCACCTAGTTGAGCAGGGTTTCCGCTGAAAGGCAAGTGACAAAAATATCTGCTTGAGGCATCTCTCTTATGAGTAGAGACGAAGTGAGCTTCACATTTTTCATCTTGTGGAGCGAGTTTTGTAGTGTGAGGTGGTTCCTCTATGGACCAAAAACGTTGCAATGTTGCGTGCAGATCATGATCATTTGTCGATAAAAGAGTCACTAAGCCTGAGTAAGGATTAGACTTAAGTGAAACAGGTGTCGGACCAAGCACAACATAGCCAAAGATTGTATTGACAGCGTATGGCATATTCTTGCCGAGATTGATAAAGGTACCATTAAGAGTCAATGCAAATAAATCTGCTCCAATCAGAAGGTCAACTGGACCCGGAACATCAAAAGTTGGATCCGCTAGCATATAACCTTTGAGTCGCTCTTTAATTTCTGGTGGGAGCTGAACACGAGGCAGATTGCATGATATTTTATTAAGAATCATGACTGGGTGAGATTTTGCTAAAATATTCCCACTGAGCGAAGACAATGTCACAAAGGTAAGTCCCTTCGTTTTCACTGGGGCTGTAGAGATGCCACTAAGTTCTGGAACATCTGTTTGAGAGCGGTACAAACACAAAGTCTTTGCACAACTTTCTGAAATAATTGTTGTTTGGGATGCACTATCAAGCACAGCTCGTACAACTGCTGCATTTCCATTGGCAGATGTGATATGCACCAAAGCGGTTGCGAGTAACACAGTGTTATTCTGGTTGCAAGAAACACCTATCAAGGTAGTATCCTGGTGACACTCTGCAGAGTGGTTTTGCTTATTCATCGTCGTTTCAACAGAAGGGCACAAGGTAGGTCTATTTGACTGAGTCAATTTTTGTTGCGGTTGTGCGGAGCGGTTCTCAACAAAAAAATGTAGTAGGCTATGGTGACGCCTATGACATACATTGCATGTGTGGACGGACTTACAGGTGACTAACTTATGTGTTCCAAAACAATTTTGACACAAGTTCTTATTTTTAACAAAAGCTTGTCTGTCTTGTACAGTAAGTGCGGAAAAATCTGCACATCTATATATGTTGTGTGAATTTGATGAACAGAAGATACAATGCTGAGTGTGAGTAGTGACCATCGCTATTTTGTGCGGTTTAAACTGGTTTGTATTCATTTTAAAGCCACTGATTTTTTGAGAGGTTTGAAGAGAAGGTTCATTTTTTGAGATGATATTAGTTAAACCCGCTGCCTCTTTGCAAGAACATTCATTTTCTAAGAATGTAATTACTTCTGTAATGGTAGGAACATTTTGTAAATTATCTCGAGAACGTTCAAGTTTGGTCCTGAATTCCGTGTCAAATCTACGCAAAATATATGAGGTCAACAACAAACTTTCACTAGCAATATCATGTCCTAGTGCTTTGAGCGCTTGATAATTTTCATTGTAGGTCGACAGAAAATTCCTCATTTGTTTAACTGAAGGATTGTGCAATTGTGGTAACTCAAATATATTGTTTACGTGAAGTGTTATCAACAATCTAGAATTTTGATATCTTTTTAGCAAAGTTTGCCAGGCTATGGCATAGTTTGTATTAGTAACAGGCAACGATTTAATTAAATTTAGCGGCTCATCAGTCAAACAAGAAAGCAAGTATGTAAATTTCTCCACATTAGAAATGGTTTCATTTTTGTGCACTGCATTTTCAAACAGACTGTGAAAGGCTACCCATTTCTCAGGTTGTCCAGAAAATGTTCCCAAGTTTAAGCGAGGTAAATTTACGGTGGGAGTGGGTGCAACTAGTTGTGGTGCACCAGTGTGAGACTGATCCAAGGTTTCCTGCGGTTGCGATGGTAGAAGAGGAGCACACAAACTTTGTATAGATATATTTAAGTCTGATATAGAATCTTGTAATCTTGAAATCTGTTCATTATCCAGATCTTCTGGTAAAGGTGTTGTACTAAATAGTTTATTTATAAGCCTTTCAAATTCAGCATATTTATTTTGTGCGGTGGAACTAAGCAAACTAACTTTTTGTGTTTGCTGTTCAGTTAAATTACCTATACCAATAACCTCAAGAGCAACAATTTGCTTGTTAATATTATGAAGCCTACTCTCAATCAGTTCACATTGCTTCACAAAAGAATAAAATCTCATTTTGGTAATTTATTAATACACTCTGTTTAAAAAACAGATTCAGATGTAAATAACAAAAGAGTTCTGAGTAAAAGTTGTAATTCACAATGTTCTTCCACTATTCAGTAATTTCCAGTCCAAATAATTTTAATTTATTTATTTTTTATCACTCTAATACCAATAGCGTAGATGACAATAATAATGGTAATATGGTAATAAAGGAATATGGCTACTGTATTTTAGAAACTAATACAGAGGTCGGTTTTGAAGAAACACACTACACTTCAGAACTATGCTTGCTAGATAAAACATGAAATAACACACGCTGCACAATGAATCAATAAAACTATGCTTGCATGAAAAAACAAGAGAAAATCATAACAAAATGAAAAGAGCACTGAGTATTGGCAATACTTGCCAGTAGTAAATAATTTTTTTTTTTTTTTATTTAAGCGTTACAATAATTCAATAAACATAATAATAAAGAGCGTAATAATTAATAAAAATCTTGCTTTCCAACGTGCTGGATTCTGTATGAAAGATGCTATCCGGGCTGGACGGACCAAAAATGTGGGGTTCTTTTTGATTTGCAGTGGACTGTATATTGTCAAAATAAATAGTTAAAAGGCTTTATTCCCATGTAATCAGCAATGCATAAAAATTAAGCGTTTACTGACCTTGTACTTGTGCGTTGTAAATGTCCTGTTGTAAGCAACACTGGTGATTTTCTAGGCAGTCCTAAACTTAACAATAATATCCCAACAAACGTTAAACACATAAATAAACACATGAAAAAAAAGCACAAAGTAAAATAACAAGAGCGTTGAATAGTCTTTCTATTCTTGCGGTATGCGGGTATAAACGAAAAGAACTGAACTGCACGATATACCGTACACTACAGGAAAGAAAAACGCTCTAACTATGACTGCTGATTACAATGTGAATTGAACTTTGAAACAGGTAATGGGAGTGCATTCTATTAGAGATAATGAAATATAGATAGGGTGAGTTTAACTATTGTTATAAAAACAAAATATCTGACAGTACCAAAGTTATTTTAAACTCCCGGTTGAATAATCACACTCCCCATACTACGTTACCAGCAGCTTCTTTATTTGCATTACCATGTCTTTTTAACTACCTGAAGACGGTGGGTGCAATATAGTACACGAAATTCACAATTTTACATACCAAGGACGAATCGACTAAAAATAAGCATCGTTTAATGAAAACTATACCTGTCAAGAGGTCATTACACACTCCATTACGCGATCCATTTTGTCTTCTGCAGGTAAATAGTGAATTTAGTCACAGTCAAGCAGTGACGTAAGGTTTCCATGTATTTTTTTCACAAATTTGTGACTGACAAGAACATCGTCTGATTCATACTGTATCACACTTCATACATTTATATTAGTTTCGCATTCTACAGAAAAAACAATCGCCTTTGTATCACGAACTATTCTCAATAAGCTGGTCCGATAAACTTTCTGCAACACACATTCTTTTAACTGACTAGCTATTGTGAATACTGTACACAAATATTTTCAATATTACAGACAAATGCGTCCTGTCTGTAATATAATCTGAACTACACAGTAATATACCGATTGTATTTACTGACTTAAGTAATGTGACAACTTATTTTTAAAGTTTACATTTTCAGGTATCCATTAATTTTACAGTTTCCCTGTTAAAGCTGTGTGTGTGTGTAAAACATATATATAATAAACATACATAAACAGGCTTGGAACCTCGTTTGTTGCGTGTCTACTGTGTAAGAAATTCGTTCACCAGTAAAAATGAGCCCACTAGTTTTCCAGTTATAAATCCACACCAACACTATAAAATACAACGCAAACACATAACACGCTCCTCTTGTCACTCGCTTGGAAAGTTGTGTCCGCCATATACAAACGCGCATCGATTCCGTGAATTCATGAGTTTTCTAACTTGATTGACTACTGTAGTATAATATGTTCGGGTTTAACACGATTTGATGAAATGAGAGTAGACTGGGGCGCGGACCACCATTATTGAAGTGTAGAGTCAAGTCCCAATTATCTCTGCGATACACTATCTGCTTTAGTCTCAACTGCATGTACACCATGGTTGCATGACTTCGAAAATAAGAAGCTACACAAAGCATACATAGTATAACCTCTGGCTGATTGCCGGAACACGTATGAATTTATTCAGTTCATTCGCAAAACTAGGAATAGTCTCCCAGACAAAGTTTCGTATATATACAAAAGGCATTGATGCACACAATCTCATTCTTACTTATGCTTAATCTTCCTCTAACAGAAAAATTTTACTTTGTGAAAATAATAAGCAAATGTTTTTTTTATACAGCATGTAGGTACCAGTTCAGGTTTTTAAAATTTTGGATTGAACCGTTTTTCATCCGACAGACTATTAACTCATTCTTCGTTCAATTAAATGTTTTTAAAACCTAACCAATTAAATATGATAATTTAACAATCCTCGGCTCGATACAGGTTTAGGATTTATCCATCGTGCCCTAGTAATGATGAGACCCAGTAATAATAGGTGTACATTTTGTTATGTAGGTTTTCCATACTGCTAGCATCATTAACCGAATAAAAATAAAAATGAATGAAAACAGGATATACATTGACTGACAGAGCAAAAGAGACGAAAACAAGTCGAGGAACCGCGGCTGTTATGTAGGCTTATAAACCACTGACTTGAAGCGCGAAGCCGGAGGAAGCCGACAGTGGCTTAATCCTTGATAATTATGACAATAAATAAAGTTACAGGGGATAATGGTTTCAAAATCCGGTAATTTTCTCTCGGTACGTAACTTTTCGAGTCACTCCAAAAAACGTTTTGGATTTAAAAATAAACTTTTGATTGCCTGCATTTTTACCACGAGGCCAAGTGGCACTCTGGCTTCCACGACAGCCGTTCACGCCAACAGTTCAACAACATTAATTGAATAGAACGCGTGCAAAAACATTCAATAAACACTTGCACATACAGATACCACATGTGCTATATCGAACGCGCTGAGTCACAGTGCAAATATTTTTAAAAACAAATAAAACACAACGTGAGTTCGCACATTCACTTGCTCCAAACTGCACCTTTTTTTAAGTATTTTACTTCAAATATTTTATAAACGTGTACGTATTTACATATATTTTATTTTCACAAACGTGTGCGCGTGAACTTAACAGTATTCTTCGTTGGGATTTTTCGCATATAGATTTCCATTTTTTCAGTCTCTCCGACTATCCTTTCCCGATTAACTTTCACGCGAGGCAATGAGGGCACAACAGTATCTACTATCGTTTTCGTGACGTCCCTTTTCTATCTTTTTTAAGTTGTAATTTCCATAACTAACTATAGTGATCCACCAGAAGTGTCAGACCATATTCGGTTTTCTTGATTAGCCAGTCACATTTGCATTTTTTCTTCTTGGTCCTTTATTTTATAATTTCTGAATTGTTTTTGTTCGTTAGTCTGTTCGCTCCAGTGAGGGCACAGTTTTTAAAATAATGACTCCTTTTTGTGAAACCGAAGCAGCAGAGTAGACTCTCACATCATTTTGTTTAGCTAATTTAAACAGAAACGATAAGCGAGTTAAAAATGCCCTTTTAAAATTCTGCTCTTGGTTAATACTTGATGCGTTCGTCTAATTACTGGAATATATACAGTCTGCTTACCTTATGATTAACAATCCTATTTTAGAATTTAATGCAACCCTATTGCATTAAACAATATAACATGTTTGAATGAAACAAATATTTCCGTGACAAATTAAAAACCCCATAATACACTAAATCAAGGTACTGTTCATATATACATAATTATTTTAGCACACGCGCCTCATACTGGTACCTGCAATGCTGAAGTTACGTAATAGGCCTATATCTTGATATATTATAACTGACACTTTGTTATCTTAAACAGTTTTGCAGATAATGTCCAATACTGTTTAACAGTGTGTGTGTGTGTGTGTGTGCGCGCGCGCGTGCGCGCGCGTGCGTGCGTGTGACTCAAAATGAAGAGGTTCATCCACCTGTTCAACAAAATTACTGTGAAATATTAACATTATCATATCGTACTGAAATAACAGCTGAAAATTTTACCTTGGAGTCTTTCTTGTGGTTAACGCTCCACTGAAGTAGGTAGAGTACTAACCACTCGGTGCAAGCACTAGGATAGTGATTAAAAAAATAATGTATGAAAAGTTTCAGGAATATAATGGATACAAATGGCCAGAGGAATCGTAGTCTACCTGCCAGGATATGCAAGATACCTGCCAAACAGACATTACACGGATGGGGGAAAAGCACTCCAATAACTAAACCGGTTTGAAAGTAACCGTGGGGTGATTATATTTCTTAACGTATGTTCCTCCACCTTAGCCAAACCTCCCTTGTAATGATACTGTCTTCTGTATTCAGTATGAAATGCGAATTTCAACGTGGCCTGTACCATATATTCAATCTCAGTTTTTAGCCAGTCGTGAAGTTCTAGATATCAATTCATTGATGTGAAAGTAAAAAAGATGAACTACAACGTAATTATAAAACTAAAACCTGTTTTTTCGAGTCTTGTGATGCGTAGATAAAGGTTAAGTAGTTTTTTTTAATCCCCGCTTACAACAACTCACTTTGTTGACAAAAAAGTTCAGAAACTATAAGAACGTAAACATTATACGTATCTAGTGTACAGTATAAAAGTCGCAGTTCCGTGTCTTAAAGGCTTTACAGGGAATTTTATTTGATTTTTAAAAAACCACGTTTCTGCATTTTTACGAACAATTAAGATCTATAGCATCAACATAAGGCAGAAATACAAAATTCTTTTTCTCGCGCTTCTTAGGAACAAACACTGTTCTTCTGACAGTACTTGCCGCATTGGAGAGCAATATTTTTAGTGTCAAACAAACGGCGTCTTTGTTTTAATTATTTTAAAACAATTCACTATACAAAATAAAACAACATTTAGTTGTATTACAATCATTGCCATAATTTATCTTCCTTACATGTTCGCAATAACTGAACGGATAGCCGTACCAACTTCAAACTTATACGCATTAATCAGCACTTCCCGCTCTATGTAGTAAAAATATTTACGGTCCTCCTAGCAGAACGTAAAGGCCTCTTATAACCCATCAAATATCGTCCTCAAATGAGGACGTTACGTCTTGTTGGCAGTGCTTCGTACATTCTATCATCAAAACCGTTCAGAACTTTTAGTTATTGGCGTTTCTCATCAGTCAGATGTGAAATTTTTCATTTGAAAGAAGTATTCTAATCTCTGGGTGGGAGGAACGCGAAGTGGAACTAAATGAATAATATTTGAAAATTAGTGAAGTCCACATCCCTATTACGATAAATGACGGACGTCAACCAAGACACATCAAAATATAGGCTAAACGTTGTTGCAATTATTCAGATCATTAAATCTGTTATTAAAAAAAAGATGCTGCTAGCACCTCGTTGATTCCAACAAGAAGTTATTTTTATCTTAAAGGCAGCGTCTGTGGTATTTCATCTCAACAGTTTATATTTATCTAGCAGTATTCATTATAATGATGCCACACCTCCTCGCTATACAATTCGCAAACATCTATTGTACCATATTTTTAAAACAAATACCAGTTGAATGGCGTAGCCTAACATAGCGCGTGCAATTTCAAAATTATCATAGGAGCGTCGACGCACAACGCCGTGGGCGCGTTGATTGTCGCACGGACAGAGTAGGCGTTGTTAATTAGTACACGCGCTGACGTAGAAACTGAATAATTGCCAGACATTGTGACGTTATTAGGACAGGATTAGCTGTTATTATTGGTGAAAACGTAGAGTAAAGCAGTAAAGCATACTGCTATTTGCGCGCATGCGCTTCAGTGTATATACACATACGTGTACATAGTGACTACGTGACTCCCAACACATGAGGACGTGGAAGAAGCGTTGTCAAAGCTTTCCGTTTCCTTTCCTGTAAACTGTAACACTGTCTAATAAATCCAGCTGAGCTTTTCAAACTTCATACGGTTATTTCTTAATAACATTTCTTAGTTAAGTTGGTATTGGTATATAGCTACTACAGTGGCAGCAGGTTCCGGGTGTAGTTATCACCAATTGCCAAGTTTACTCAGTATGTGATAGTAACCTACATTGGAGCCCGGGGTAGTAATGAAATATGACTTATTGAAAAATTTAGCCCACTCCACTAAGTTTGTTATTCCATTATTTTTAGTTAAATGTTTAAATTAGATGACGCTAAACTGTAGGCCTACATAAAATACAGTAAACAGACTTAAAAGCAATCTGAATATTTCAGATAACTTTCTTTTCACTGTTCAACATTCATTAAATAATTCTGACGTTAATTTACCCATGATTGTTGCCGCTTCTGAGCAATTTTTTTTTTATTATGCAGTATATAAATATTCTAATAAATATTTCCTTTCTTTGAGGAAGAATATTTTGTTTTTATTTTTTTACTGTTTACTTTTACTTTATTTATTTATTAATTTTGGTTTTTATAAGCAAGAATTAGGTTTGATTTATTATCAAATTCAAAGTGCAGAATCATTACCGACGAGATCTGTCTATAGGCCTACAGGGGGTAATGACAGAATTCGTTTCTAGCAGAGATAGGATAAATATAATTCTTAACTGTAATTTCATATATTGTAGCGGATACTGAACATATGTTTTATAATAATTTGTATTTGATCGTAGTTAAAAAAATTCTATTATTAACTTCTGCAATCCGAAAAAATAGAGGGGAGACTTATGTCCTTGCCCATGAAAAGAAAGAAACCGGTACTGCTATTATTATGTGCTAGCACAAAAGAGCGACAATGAAGTGTTACAGAAAGGGTAGAGGATGAGAAGTGTGTCTAGGGCAGGTTAGAGACCAAGGACGCAGCGCGAACACGTGGCTGAGAAATTGCTCAAAATGAAGGTCGCCTCGTGGCCTTGGTCCCCCAACGCTGTATGTCACACTGTAACTTATGGTGTTAACACACCATATATACATAGGCCTATATATCTATATCTATACGCCTACACACAAACAAACTTTGTACACGGACGCACTACCCGGCCCATTTGTCCTAGCCGAAAAATCTGTAATTCTTATCGGCATTATTCTTGCTCACCTCTCCCTCATATTTTCTCACTTAAATTCTCGTCGTCCCATTTTTTAATAGTTACCTACTACTTGTTTAGTGTCCTCTCATACTTCGTTTTCCTACCCCCCTCATACTCACTCTCTCTCTTTTCCGCTCCTGTTTCGCCAACAGAATTCTTTTGTGCTCCACGGAATTAACGCGCGCGCGCGCGTGTGTGTGTGTGTGTGTGTGTGAGAGAGAGAGAGAGAGAGAGAGAGAGAGAGAGAGAGAGAGAGAGAGAGAGAGAGAGAGAGAGAGAGAGAGAGAGAGAGAGAGAGACGAATCGCTCAAAAGTCGAAACTAAAGATTAAAGTCTCCATCTGCATTGGCGTAGGTGTATCTAGTCGGTCATGAAAAACTATAAAAATATTTTTTCTTTATATTCCTCTTATATATATATATCTCTCTCCGCCCATCATTTTCTTGCCCACTCCCACTGTTCTAGTTATTCGCCTCTTTCTCGCTCGACAAACGTAAAATATCCAGCGCGACCATTTGTCCGAAACGATGCTGTAATTATTTCTCATATTATTCTCTTTCAGAATCATAATTCGATTAACATCTCTCTACCTCCCCCTCCCCCTTTTCTCCGTATCACGTTTACTGTCTATGAGAGTCAGAGTGAAAGATTCGTTATGAATTTTTCTATCACAGATTTTACTAACCTAAACGTTTGCCAAAACTCAGAGAAGTCTTACATGAAATTATGAAATGCAATCGGATTAAAAAATGATGTTTCTAGAATTTGTTCATAAAGCTTCAAATATCTGAGACTGATGGTTAATGCGAAAAGTTGGAGGAATATGAAATAACGGAAGGTATACAAGAGTGAAAAACATATTGGAAGTAGGCTATAAGAAGTTCAGAGATACAGAAATGTCACCAAGGAAACCAAGTTAAAAATATACAGTAATAAATCCGTTCTATACAGATCGCAGAAACTATATCATGTATTTCACGATTAGTGAAGAAGATAAGCTGTGAAAGTTTGGAAGAGGGATAGTAAGAAACATCTTAGAACCGTGGAGAATTTAATGAACCACGAAATAATTATATTTGGCTGGCGAAAATAGAGCCTAATTAGTTATACGCTTTCATAGCACAGATAATAAGATGGTCGGACCACGTGCAGTGAATATATTGGAGACGGTAATAAGAAAGATGATGGAGTGTAGATCAATGAGGAACAGACCGAGAGGAAGACCAAACTAAGGAGGAGAGTATAGAACCCTGAAATTAAAAAATGGAAAGAAATGGTTGAAAAGTGTAGATTTATTGAGCAGAAGACGTAAAAACATAAAATTACGAAAGTAATCAATCGTGGGAAAGGGAAATGAAAATGGAGTCGCAATAGCGCGCGGTCGTTATTGTAGTGAATGTATGACCTAATAGTGGTAATGACAGTGGTAGCAGTAGTGATTTTCCGTCTTTCTGGTAGACCTTCCACAGTACAAAAAGTACTAGGTATTCCAGTGTGCCTGATTACAGCAGCGTGACATCGATATGCAGGAATTGGTTCGTTTGCAAACTGAAGGGTCTGCTGTTTTTCGGAAACTGAATCCCTATAGCAGTCGCCATCGGCGTACGGTATGTGAAAAGAGTCTGTGAGATAACGGCCGGGAAGGCGACATTTCAATAACGCCTGGGATACTCGGCAAACAGTAATCATTTGTCATACGAAGACTTGGAAAGAGTAGTCACAGAAGATCGGCAAAATTACTCTCGGCAAAGCCGCATTATGGCAGCCACTGAAGACCAACACGAAATTGTAGTGTGATGGCTAATATAAGACCATTGATAACTTCATATTACGTCAAAGAAGTGATATCGGGATATTGTCAAAAGAAAAATATATCTACGTGATAGGTCTAATCCTGCAGTGGTCTTCAGCAAAACATTCTATCACACTGTTCTCTCTGGTCTTCTCCCTCTCTTACGAAGCTGATAGTATTTCTATACTGTTTAAAGCAGTATAATGTACAAAACTCAGAGCAGTACAGTACAAAGTGCAGTGCCCAATCGGTCGTGCTCACCTCCCAAATCGAAGAGAGAGAGAGATATTGTGTGTGTGTGAAGCAGGCGGGCCAGTAGGTTACCCTCTCTAGGCAAAGGAAATGTAGGTTAAGTGCAGGGTCGACATTGTTTAAGGGGTTTGAGGAAGGGAGTGCATGTACCAACCCGTCGCCCCTCGCTCTCTCTCCTACTCTCTCGCCCTCGCAATTTACATTGACGGGGTCGTAAGAGAGGGTAGAGGGGGTAGAGAATGTACACGTGTGCAGAATGCAACGGTTTGTCGATACTGTAACCCCGCTGCTGTCTATGGCACATACAGACAGGCCAACAAATAAATAATATAAAGCCTTCATATTGGCGAAGCTTTATATTATGTTGGCGATTTTATTCCAGTGTTGTAATCCACAGTCTACACACATGCAGTTTATCATAGACAATACAAATTGTGTATGCTACTGTAAGCATGCTTGAATATTCTACAAACATAAGTGTTAAAACTTGCTATAGGCCTACGTATAGGCATATAATCTATCTTGTTTGACTCTCACTTCGTGGCTTCAGTATACGTTCACAGAGTTACAAACCGCGCACAATAAAATGTACGAAATGTAGGCCTACATGTAATCGAAATACTAGTAAAGGTATTTTAATATTGGAAGTTTCAATAATGACACAGCCGTCGTCGTGAATAATTAATGCTTATCTTATAATCTTGTTATTCTGTATGTGCCCTCCTCTGTGGTGTCTTTTGCGGGCGACAACTGTACAATGTTAATATTTATGCATATTTAATTAATTGCATAAATTAATTAAATTTTAATTATATAAATCTTGATCAAATTTCTCAAATGTGTAATCGGCAATGCTATCAACCAAGAGTAATTAATCTTGTCTTCTACTACCAAATAAAACTCCAAGAATTAAAATATTTATGAACATGGTACTTGTTAAATCATATTGAATCTAAATCATTGATTGTGGATTTTACTTGTTAAAGAATTGTCTTGTATGCCAGGTCTTAAAATAAATTAACTCAACACTATCGAATCCATTATAAATTACATTTATTATGATATTGCATGTTCCATGTATTCATTGTATAAAAGAAATCATGTAATAAGAGTACCTACAACTTTTCCAAAAGATAATTAAATTCTATAACATATTTAAAGTATCTGTAAGAAACAGTCAAATGCTTACACTTACTCGTGTGTGGTGACGTTAATAACTATCAATGTTGCGTGCTTGAGATTTGCACTAAGTGATATGCTTCGAAACATATTTAAACACCTATACACATGAAATACACATATATCTGCAGTAAACATATTAAACACATACATATTTGAAATAATCATATACTTACACTAATAAGATAGTACATGTGTAATATTCTATGATATTATTTATTCCTAACCATGGATTCGTATTTATAATGACTCTATTCTGAAATATCTCAGGTAGTTAGTTCTAAGTGACAGGTCAGCGGTATTACGATAAACTAGGAATTATAATAAGTGGTTATTTTGGTACATTACTCAAGTCGTCGTAGTGTCTCACTCCCGTCGCATGTCCATTTGGATCCATTGGGTGACGATTGATGTTAGTCCTGGAAACACTCGTAACTCGCACTTCCAATTGTTATACGTACATTGTTTCGGAACGCTAGTTCGCACTTCATGACATCCGTTATAAGTTTTATAATATTATTTCAGTTTAAGTCGCGGTACTTGCACTAAGGATTCATTGACTATTCGTATCGCGTCAGTCTATTCATGCGATTTTTAGTTCGATACTGCCACGCACTTAGTTATCTTTCAAATTACGTGTTCGACTCTTCCGTAACGCCTAGATTGATTTCAAGTTCATTAGACGCATATAAAACATCATCGGCACTTGTCTCTATTCTACGAAATAATGTTGTCTCACAAATTAAGTTTTATGTTATATACCGATTCATTCCGTTGATAAAGAGTTCAAGTATGTTACTACTGTATCATACCACTTCTTACAGCACTAATTGTATTAGCGTAATGCTTAGAGTTTTACAAAGTTCGTTAGTCGCGCATCGTCGCGAATGCCACTGTTTCGGCTTAACGCTCCAAGTCTTACTCCCGAACTTCCACTGATACCGAATACTACTTTGAATATCTCAAAACAAAATCTTTATGAAAACTGAGAGAAAATTAGAATAATACTGAGATAAAATTATAGTAATACTGAGATAAAATTATAGTAATACTGAGAGCGCGTCTCCTCTTGCATACAGTTTTTATGCTCTTCGCTTTCCCACTCTCGCTACTCCTACGAACGCTTCATTTTCCCACCAAAATAGCTCTGATAGGACAGTTGTTCGGATTCCCTCTGTCCTCATGCCTCTGGTCTGTGATTCTTGTGAATTCTCCACCCAGCGCCGTTTGGAGAGGGACGTTCTTCCTCGGGATTTGTTCTCTGGTCGTCGGTTTCTGTCAAGATCATCCCTTACAGTTACTCCCTTCTGAATTCTCGTTTCCAATTGGCTGGTTGGCTTCCCTACTTGAATCTCACATAGTCCACGTTGACACGACGAGCTGCTGTCATCAGGAAGTTGCCACTTTCTCGGAATCTGAATCAAGACCTTGCTACTGAAGTCACATCTGTCCCTTTTGGTGTAGCGTGTCGAAATAACCTATTGTTTGGACACTGTCGACTTCCTCTAGCGAACTTACGGGTGGCAAACATCTGTGTACGTCGCAGACGCCTCCTCGTCTCCTGCTACATTGTCCGTGCTCCAGCTATTGTTTTTTTTGTAAGTTTCACATATGCTTGGAACAATGGTCTTACCGATGCCTATCTATTCTTCTCGCTACTGAAACGGATGCAAGGGTAATGTTCCTTTGTCATATTTGTAAAGTCAAGTGTTCCCACGCATGGCCCTGTTCGTCGCAACATGTGTTGCAGCACGCATTGTCCTTTAACGGCTTTTATGTCATTTAAGTAGAAAGGAAAGGTTTGTTCCTTCCGTCGCTCACCCTCGAACAATGCTAACTCGTGTCACTTTTGACGGGCCCTAATTGCTGGCGTAACTCCCTCGGAATACCCAAAAAATCAACAAAAAAAATCTCAAAGTAATAAGTACGTTATAACTGTATTCAGTACTTGCTAGCAGAGAAGTCAGGAATTACTGCTGGGAACTAAGAATAATTCCACTATGCCATTCATTCACTATACAAATGTCATCTAATAAACCAAAGCCCACAACACATAGCGTTAGGCCTACATGTTACATGTAGGCTATAAAAATGTAAGTATTACGGAAGTGATATGATTCATTATCGCCACTGAAGAATTAGAAAAGTTCAAAAAACCAAATATCCTGGAAAGTAATTTTAAAGTGTTGAGTGTTCAGTATCACATAGAAGTAAAGATTTTTAATTATCTCTGCTATCATTAGAGTTGTCAGTATAATGGTTAGATAAGAGCTAATATATAGGCCTAGGCCAGCTTTTGTGATCAGCTTTGTGCAGGTAGTTTTGTAATTCCTTTTTTATAGGCTATGTAAAACATGCCTTCTTATAGTTGTAAGAGTACATTTAGTCATCTTAGTTGACATGTCAACTCCATGTGTGTGTGTGTGGGGGGGGGGGGTCCTCTGCCTCGAATATGATGTATGTCTCACCTGCAAAAATGTAACATAACTTATACTGAAATATAGTGTTTGAGTAATAACATTTTTATTTTTCAGGGAAGACCCAGGAAGTGGTAACTTAATTACGTTCTCTCAGTTTCTGTTTGTTGCTGTAGAAGGCTTTATATTCACTCACAGATTTGGTAGCAAAAAACCTCAAATAGGATTATGGTTAGTATGCAGTGAAATAAATAACGTTGTGTTTGGTTAAGTAATTAACGTCAGTTACTATTAATGGTGCAGGATTGATCCACAGAATTATTAAAAATTGAAATATTATATCAGGAAAGACAAGGTGGATGATGGGAACCATGGGTTTAATAAAGTTTTTATTTATTACAAAAGTATTTTAACACACACACACACACACACACACACACACACACACACACACACACACACACACATTTATAATGAATTTTCCTATTTTTTTCAACAACTGATGAGGGAAGAAAAATGTAAATAATAATAGGTTATACTCCCTGGATAGCATTATGTGGGTTTCAAACTTTTCAGGCAGTTTTCAAAATATTTTTTGGAAGAACTGGAAGCAAGTGTGGTAGGATTTTGATTTACAGTATATGAATAATTACTGTAGCAAAATATTTTGAGCCATTTAAAAAATATACTGTTTTTTATTTTGATATCTTTAACGATGGTTCATTAAATAATATGTATTTCAATGGTTACTGGGTGTTGATATTCCCATGAGGAGCTGATTACAAGACCTAGATTTAAAACTTCAGCCATTGATGTTTATTTATTGAGACAATACACACAAGTTGACGCTTCTACTACTAGCTATGGAGGAGACAAAAGCACATGAAATGTAAACAACAATTCAATGCTGTGTTTTCTAAGGTGCCTAAGGTGTTTGTGATAATGTGGTAGTTACACAGTTTTGTATGGAAGTACCACATGTTAGTTGCACATGTCATACACCCATACATATTCCAAAGCACTCCAAATCATTGTCAGTTCAGAATATTAATATTAATTTGTGCCCCCTTATATATTTCTATAAATGAAAAACGCGGGCGCGCGTAGACCGGCTACACTCAATTATGTCATATTTAATCGTATTAATTAAGGCTTATCGGGGCATTCCCACTTTCCTTTGCCATAGCTCTCGGTGCAAAGCATGTTGCTACACCAGATTACAGCCTTCAGTGGCATGTCTTGTAACGAGTGTTCCGGACGTTTCCACTAATAGATGCATTCATAACAGTTGTCCGAAACGCTTCAAACCGCTTCTTATAATTCTGTTACAGTGCTCTTCCTTTCAGTTGGCTTTTTACCTCCTCGTTCGTTTTTCTTCCCAATCTCGATGTCTAGCTCTCCTTCTTCTTATGCAGTAAGAAGAATATTAAATTTTAAGGTGTTTCAAGGTAAAAGCTCAACAACTACTTTAATACACATCTTCAGTGCATAGTGCTTTATAACGCCCAATTTTTAATATTCCTTAGTCGTGTTTGGTGTCATTTTCATCGTATTATTTCGCTGATTTCAAATATAACAAAATTTTACCAGTATTGCGCAAGGCAAAAAAAAATTGTTTCATACTGGACGCACAGTGAGGTGACTCACGCGGCAATTAGCTGCTGTCGAGCCCGGGCGGAAATATTACAATGGGGGAGAGGCAGCAGGTAGGCTAAGGGTCCACACGCCAACCATCGTCATACAGAGCATAGATCATATTTCAAAACTATGTAATATAACACGCTTCCTGTTTATATTCATATAGACCTAATATTGAACATTGTATTCTTAATCAAGTGGGGAGAGATATCTGGAATGTGCGAGTACTCATTGGTTGATCGGTTTAGCCTGACAACCGGAAAGGGACTATACGTGAAATTCTGTAAGTACGAAAACATCAAAATGCTAAAATTATCACTACAGGCAAGTCAATATTTATTAGAAGTTAGAAGACGTAGAAACTAATAGGGTACCTAAATGATTCACAGCCAAGGTTAATCACGAGTCTCGAATAAAAAAGTAACTGGCTGTAATAACAATAAATATTTTTAAAATCCTTCTTTCTACAAATATTTTGACGTCGGAATATGCTTTAAGTACACAATTTTGAATTTCCGAAAATAAGAGATGACGTGTTTAGCTGTGAATTAATAATAAAAAATGATACATTTTATTGTATATAAAATATTAGATATAATATAGCCTAAAAAGAAGACAGTGTGTTAAAATTCAGAGAGTTATAGCCAGTTTTTAACGTAACCAAGGTAACGATCCGAGTGGCGCAAAATATACAAACTCTGAAGAACTTGCCGTCAAAATCTAACCTTGGCATTCACCTCGATATGTGGACGATCTTTATTTTATTTATTCATTCATTTATTTATTTTTGAAATGTGCTAAACAATTCTTTATAACAATAAATCAAGTCAAGGTATTATTTATTTTCAACGACATGTACTTATTTTCGCCGCTTTGCTTTTGTTATTGTTATTGTGTTAATTTCTTCGGCGGCAATATGCAAGTAAGAATTTCTTATTTTCAGGAAGTCGCGTGAGGACATTGCCATCTGTTTTCCATAACCTCTTTTCTGTTTTCTTGTTTTTTGTGCCGCAGAAAGAAAAAAAAACAGTAAGAAACATTTTCAACTTGGAAATTTTATTCAAGAACTGAACCAATCACCTAAGAAGTCTCAAGCGTTACTGCTGAACTACCTTCTTCTTCTTCTTCTTCTTCTTCTTCTTCTTCTTCTTCTTCTTCTTCTCACCAAGCTATTGGTCGCCATAGAAGTTGTAACAGCAGCGCACAATATTACTGAAACTACTTTTTGCCACTAATATAACTTTTTGTTTGATACCCATTCTTTTTTCTTTTTGTCGAAGTATTGAACCCGTGGCAGCAATCTTTTTACTTGCCATATTTTGTTTTCTGATTTTGAACTAGAAAACATATTGGGAAAATACCCGTTTTAGGTTTCAGATTTAGGAATTAGCATTCGGAAAAATAATTCCCGCAACAAATAAAAAATTCACTCGGGATTTTTAATTTTTTACTTTAGTATTCCGATAAGTGGTCGTGCACGACATAAACAAAAGGTGTACTGCGATGGTAATCGAACGCATAGACGTTTTCTGATGTAGGCCTATCGATGCAAAGCAACATCCAAAGTGGAACGTAATTAACACCACGTGAAAAATATAACGAAGACAATGACAATGAAAAAGAAGTAGAATGAGGGAGAAAGAAGCTGGGAGAAAACATCCGTGACGCAGCATCCGAGTGCTTTCACTCTCAGGTTTTGCACTGTCATTATCGCAATGTCGGTCAGCGCACGTTGCGGATTTTCTTTGTGACGCAACAATGAGTTGGCGAGTCTCGTCGAAACCGTCATGAACCGCGTCGCACAACTTGGCCTCTTTTGCGTGCCCACGAGCGCTTTTTTCACACAATACTTGTTTCACTTTTCGCAGGAACGCGACGATGAAACAGTTTACTTTCCCTTTCTTTATATAAATGAACAATGAAACCCACATGGATTCTGTTAGAAAATGCTGACCAAAGTTTGTCGAAAATACATAGGCCTAGGTGGTGAGGTAACCGAATACAAAAATTAAGTTTCTAGAACTTGAAACGTATGTGTGAATATGCATGAGAGTTATTATGTGGAGAGATCTGTCCGTGAATGTTTTCCTGACTAGTGCACCGTATTGTTCCGGCTGATGTGAAATGCTACGAAGGGTTGTAAGTATTTTGGGCTTGTGGTGGCTCATTAAAAATAAACTAACTGTACATGGCATGGGTTATAATAATGTAGCAATTTTAATATACCAATATACGCCGCAAACTATTGTTGCCCGTTAATAATGATATGACAATAAATGTATATAAATTATAAATATTTGTGTAAATATAAATTATATATAATTTATAATTACATAAATTCATATTTTCTGAATTCATAAAAGTTAATTAAGAACCTACAAATTCACTAAAACCATTAGAGGTTAGAATAAATAAATAGGGCATACTTATATCACTAAAAATAAATAACAAACAGAATTGTCACTGTTGCACACCACCATAGAAAAATTATTCCGATTAGGGCTTTCAAGCTTCTCAGCTCATCGTCAGATCGGAAAAAATCGTCAGCTCATTTTTTCGATCTGACGATGAGCTGAGAAGCTTGAAAGCCCCAATCGGAATAATTTTTCTATAGTGGTGTGCAACAGTGATAATTCTGTTTGTGATTATAACCACTAACATAACTTTCTTAATTAAAAATAAATAAAGTCAGAAAAGAAGAAAACGCAAAAAATAGTCAACCACAAAAGAATACCAATGAAAGCCCTGAACATGAAATCGATACATGCTTTTCAAAGCGTCCAACCAAAAATAAGATATTTTTTGCATATCTCTATCATGCCAACATGAAAACAAGTAGCAATACAAAATAAACGTGAAGAATACATAATATTATGTATTATGTATTACGTAATAGGCTATAATATTATTTCTTTTACTATGTAAGAAACTCGGAAATGAACCACTTAATTATTAACTTACTTATTCCTTACGCGTTAGGTAGTTATTACCAGCATTTAAATTCTAATCATTATGTAATTATGTAAAGTTACTTAATTCAAATGCCATTACGAACGTTTAATGTAATGGACGTACGTGCGTTTGAGTTGTAATAACCTTCAGTGTATTTCACAAGTGAATAAATAACACATTCTGCAGTCCGATGGTGGTGTCCAAGAAGAGAAGTGATGTCGCAACAAACAGACTACATTCTTGTTTAATGTTTACCGTGTGTCAACAGCCGTTGTGTACTCCGCTTGCAATACGTATGCTATCTCAACATGTCTGTTGCTCATAACGTATTTACCGTGTTACACTTCCAACCGCTTTTTCTGGTTGTGTCTTCGTTGTCTGAAGAACAATCGTGAGCCCAGGAAATCATTTTCAGTTTTAAAACATTATGTTCTTTATCTCTAGCGCTTCAAGTAAATATTTCTTTAGTTGTTGATTTGTTTCTCGTCTATATATATTCTCACTCTCGTTGGTCAATTAAAGTGTAAGTGTTTACCACATTACCCATATCCGTTGTAAAGAGCAAAAATTTAAAAATTTTTAAATTTTCTCCTCGACGGAGTGCGTTCACACGAAGCGGTATAGTTGACGCAATAAATAAAACGTAATGAGAAGATGTCAGAGCGGCGTCGCTAACTAGACAATAGAAAGACGTTAAGTTCGACTCGGCTATAGAAATTGGTTGTACAAGATGACAGGGAAAGTTTAGTTCAGAATTATTGCTCTCTACAGCTGTAACAATGTAGGAGAGGACATTCACACTTGTACTGAGAAATGTGGCAGATGTTCGACCAAGTTACGTCAGTATACGATGGACTACAAAAGGGGGAAAACTGTATGTTACAAAAGAACGGATGCACTGCACCTTAAGAAACAATACTAAAGCAGAGATCAGACAAAAACTCAAGTCATGTTACACAGCTGGAGGTATCGTCTAAGTGTCAGACGGAATTTACGAGTGGAAAGTTGGGGTGACTTCACCAGCCAGCAGATGTCCAAAATTATTAATAGCTACAAAAAAGGGGTATAACACAGAACAATACTTCGGTAGAACCGAAAGTACAGATAAAAGGCAAGCCAGAAAGACACTGAGTTTACTTCAGACAATGGATTGATAGACAAGCGTATAATAGCTAAAGTTTCTACGAAAAGGGTCAACGTTCGACAGAGCAAAATCGGGGGATGTAAAAGAACCTATCAGAAGCCCAGAGCCACGGAAAACACTTGTAGAGAGGACTGTTTCCATAGCAACAAAAACAAAGAACCTATCAGAAGAACGATGACGGAGGATCTTAACATAGTGGGACAAACTATTCCAAGAAAACTCAAAACTGACCAATCACGAGTAAAGAAGGCATAAACAGCGCCAGGGACAAAATTTTGAGTAGGGACGATTTAATAAAACTATATGTCCAAGCCGGGGAGGAGGCCAGTATATCTCAATTTTCCAAACAGTTCACTTTAATTGTTCGGAAGCTAATATATCTTAAATTTTCACGTAATACACTTTAAGTACGAAGTCAGTTTTACTCTTAAGTTCTCAAGAGTATATTTAATTGTTCGGAGAGATAACTCAAGTTCGGGAGTTAATACATCAACTCGTAACTTAGCAGACTTAGTGAAATCATCATGTCACGATAGTCAGACTTAGTAAACTTTTAGTAGTGAATTTCGAAGTGCGATGTACCGGACTTGGGTAATAATTATTCAAAGCGAACAATCAGATCGTTACACGAACAATTATCACCGCATATGTACTATACAAAACAGTTGAACTTAATTTTATTCAGTGATACTACATCTCATTAAAACCTTAAAGAACATGAAACATTAAACTAATTAATCAATCACACGTATATTTGATAAAACAGTGATATAAGTGGAACTAGACATGTACAGTAACGTTAAAATGAACACACAACACACATCGTAAGATGAAGTATTTAATTGAACACTAAACACTAATTATCCACATAAATCTACGCCAACGCGAGTGATCGGAAGTGTGTGCAAGTGCTTATGATATCAGCGGCATTCAACGAGATGTGTCTTCATGTCATCCTCATCACTGAGACTGGAAATCACCAAAGACTAATGGATATTTCATAAATCAAGTAACCATTATTTTAATCATTACTATTTAGTTACTTCTACTGACCTTATTCTTTCAAAGAATTCATCCCTGGGAAATTATTAGTAAACGCAATGAGTATAAATCAGAATTAAAAACGTAATTAATGAATATATTAACAAAAAACTATCTGGGATTAATGAACGCATCAATAATTAGAATATGAATTGTTATCTTATTTGATTTATATATGTATGTATGTCTTCTTTGTTTCAGGATATGTTTAAACATGAATTTGTTCTTATAAAATATGTATGTATTACAGGTACATCGACGTCTCATATGTATGATTATAATTTATTGTGAATGATAAATAAACTAGTTATTTAAGTTGATCCTATATATGCGTTTATTATTACCACAGATAACCCAGATATTAACTTAATTTTTGAATAAAATATAAAGTAGAATTTTAAGAGTTTCTTTTGTTCAGTAATATAAATGAATTGACAATATTAATTTATTAGATGATATCAAGTATTTTGTTTATGAATAATCAGAATAGTTATGCATTGTATTAATCATGCATCCAATGTGTGACACGAGAAATAAGTATGACTAGATAATCATAATTGAAAGAAGTTTATTTAAATAAAAGATAAATAATTTATGTCAGCAATTTTATTAATTAATTCAACTGATATTAATATAAAATTACATTATATTAAATGGTGCTTCCAACCTGGAGCATAGATAACTAAAAGTAATAGAGAAAATTTAATTATGCATATTTAGTGTAAACAATAAAAGATTACCCTTTATTATTATTGTATTAAATGGCTGCACAACACGTGGCACGAAAGTAATATATTAATGCAAGTAATTTGCATATTACCCATTATAAGTAAATATTAATATAATTTACATTATATTAAATGGCGCCCATCCGCACGGCATGATACGTAGTAACAAAGATAGTTAAAACGTATAGCTTTGGCAAAGATCAGGCAGTAGAAGAAGTAGATAAAGTATCGTTATAGAATTAGAAATAAGATAAGTATTTGTGTTATAAGTCAGTTTGAATGATTACGCGTAGGAAGGCAAAAATGGCGAGCAATTCCGATAGCGTAGAGTTCGACGTTAATAACCAGTTAGGTACGGTAAATACGGAAGATAATACTACACCTAGCGAACCAAGTAGCGCTGTAGAGAGTCCAGAAGATAGGGCGCGAGGACAGACATCAAAACCAGAAGATGTAAGTCTACAAATGTTGATGGAGTTCATCCGTCAACAGAGCGAAAAACAAGAAGAAAGTAGCAGAAAACAAGAAGAGAATATTAGATTGATTAGCGAAAAACAAGAAGAAAGTAACAAGTTAATTAGTGAAAAACTCGACCAGCATAAGGAAGAGATTAAACGAGAGACAGCGGAACAGCTTACGCAGATAAGGTCCGAGATACGTGAATACCAGCAGGCCTGGGAAGGAAAGATCAACGAACTACAGAAGAAACAAGATGATATCGTGAGAGACTTGAGAGAAGAAGCAAACAAGAAATACGAAGAGATACAAGAAACACGAGAAAACGATCGTCAAGAATGGATGGTAGCGATACACACTACCCAAACGACTGTTAAAAAGATTAATAATAAATTCGATGCTCACGTCAAAGATGCCAATAAGAAGCATGAAGAATTAAAGGCCGAGATACACGACACCATACGGCAGAAACAACAAGAACAAGACGGAACAAACAATAACATTATACAGAAGTTGGAAGAAGTTGACGGTAGACAGCGTTCAACGGAACAGAAGTTGGACGAGACTACAAAAGAAAAGACGACGCGAATCGAAGAGTTAAAAGGCCATTTGACTAAAGTAAGAGAAAACCAGGAGAGACTGCAGAGACAGTTAATGGAAGGTGAGTGTGGTATATTGAATCGAATTAATGGACCTAACCACAATGACCTTAAATATAATGGTACGGACAGATTCCCCATGGAATTCCTTAAGGAGTTGTCTGAAGTACAAGAATTATACTACCCCACTGACAATATCAAGTGGATAGGTAGGCATTTAGAATTGACGCTGGAATTTGGTGGCGGGTTATACGTAGCCAAATATCAAATTTTGAAGAGTTTAAGGAAGCGTTCTCACAGAAATATTGGGGACAAGAACGACAAGACAGCATACGAGACCATTTGGAGTATGGTAGGTTTGATTGGCGTGGACGGATTACTGCGATCCAATATATAGAACGCATATTGTTGGAGAGTAGACAATTATCACCTACTCTGACTGATAAACAACTGATACGCAAAATATCTCGTCACTTTGGGCGCGAGATTCAGCTCGCTGTGGTCACGAGAGGAATTGTGACAATTCCAAATTTCGAATCTTTAATCATAGAATATACGCAGATACATCCGAGAAATAATAGGGAGTCAAGCTATGTGACGGCGAACGAGGGGAGGAATTCTTACAAAGAAAGTGAAAGCGTTCCGAACAAAACAAGTGGAGTGCAGAAGAAAGTATGGGGTGAGAGACCGGCTGTAAATACACAACAACACCGCACTGGGGACCGGCGCGCAGTCAACACAATGGAATTCATAAATAAAGCTGCCTCTACGTCGAGCACTGAGCCCAAAACGGTTCGTCAACAAGAAGAAAAAAAAATCCCTTTACTCATTAACGGAGATAGCCGATAAAACGAATGACTATCAGACTAACATAATTTTACCAGACTTACGAAGCGACTTGTTATGCAATGATGACGAGGAGATTACCCAACGAGTAATAAAGTGCCCAGAAATAAATATAAAATTTAACAATAATATTACTGTACAAGCGTTGCTTGACACTGGATCCGTTATTGCCGGATTGTCCGAATCGTGGTTTAATCAAAATAAACATAACATAGCACCTTACGAAATTTTACCGATGACTAATACTTTAATAGTTAGCGCGGTAGGCAATAAATCAAAGTTAATAAGGAAGCAAATATTATGCGATATTTATATCGAAGGAATTAAGTATGAATGTGTTTTTCTCATTATACCGGATTTAATAAAACCTTGTATATTAGGAATTAATTTTCTTCAGGAAACAGGATGTCTCATTGACATGGGAAAAAGGATCGTCGAGTTAAGAAGAGAGGCTGACGAAGCGGCGTGCACGGTGCCAATGATGCATATAGAAGAGGTGGACACAGAAGAAGAAGAAGAGATCATAAGGAACATCGATAAGAAAGTAAAGAGTATTGACTGCGGAGATAAAGGGATGTTGGTGAGATTAAGGGAGATTCTAGTAAGGAATAGAAGTTTATTCAGAGAGTGCCCCGGAAGGATCGAAGGATACGTTCACGAGTTCCAAGTCACCGACCGGACACCGACCTTCCAGAGAGGATGGCCTGTCCCATTAGCATATAAAGGGAAAGTGGATGATGAGATTAGAAGAATGTTACGGTATGGGGTCATTGAGCGATGCAACAGCGCATATATCAACCCACTTGTTACTGTGATTAAGAAAGACGGAAGAGTACGATTATGTCTGGATGCGAGGAAAGTGAACAGCGTGACGATCCCGGACTACGAGGGTGCCCCACCGATAAACGATATTTTGGCTAGATGTTGTGAAATGAAATATTTATCTACCGTAGACTTAACTAGCAGTTTCTGGCAAGTACCACTGAAGCCAGAGTGCCGGAACTTCACCGCTTTTATGTACGAAGGCAAATGTTATCGCTTCACAGTTACGCCGTTTGGACTGAGTACCAGTTCTGCTGCACTAACCAGGGGATTGGACACAGTATTGGAAGATGAAGTTAAGGAAAACACCATTATATATGTAGACGATTGCCTATGTTATTCAGGAGATTTAGAGACACATTTATTACATTTAGATTTATTATTATCTAACTTAAGAAGAGCGAATTTAACCATCAATTTGGATAAGTCGCAATTCTTTAGGCAAGAAATTGCATACCTTGGATATCGATTAACTACGCAAGGAATACAGGCAACGGATGAGAAGATTGATGCAATTATGAAGTTTCCAACACCTCGGAACCAAAAGCAATTAAAGGGTTTCTTGGGTTTAACAAATTTCTACAACCGTTTTACAGATAAATACGCCGAAACCACCAAACCATTACTTGAATTATTACGAAAAGGACATAAATTTACCTGGACACCGGAACTAAACGAATGTTTTCAACGAGTTAAAGAGTTATTCGTAGAAACAGTTATCTTGAAGTTTCCTCGAATAAACCAACGATACTACATGCAGTGCGACGCCAGCAACTTTGCATATGGCGGGCAGCTATATCAACTGGACGAGGAAGGAAAAATCGGAGTTATAGCATTTACTAGCAAAACATTCAAGGGTGCAGAAAGAAATTACTACACCACGGAAAAGGAGCTCTTGAGTATCGTACGATGTCTCGAAAAATTCCGTATATACATATTAGGGCAACCTTTAACCATTATTACAGATAATAAGGCATTGACCTTTATGAACAAATGTCATTTAAATAACTCACGAATAACACGCTGGATTTTAAGTATCCAAGAATACAAGTTCGACACTGTCCATTGTAAGGGCAAGGACAATATTACTGCTGATCTTCTAAGCAGAAACCCAGAAGATGCCACGTTAGAAGAAATTAGCGACAATACGTGCGAATACTTAATTAATCACCTGATGATCAAGATGGATAAAAAAGTAAGCAAGATAATTATGGATATTGGAAAGTATCAACTTAAAGATACTAAGCTTAAGACCATTATAGATAAGATTAAGGAAAAGTGTTTAGATAAGGAAATAAGGAAATTTTATAGATACGTTAATGAGAAATTATATAGATTGCGTAGGGGGGAATGGAAACTGTACATACCGAACAGTGTATCCGGAGAAGTAATTGCCGAAATACACCGGATGTATGGACACCCAGGAGCGAAGAAATGTATAAAATTGTTACAGGAGCATTTTACCATAGACGGTATGTTGAAAAAAGTGAAAAAAAAAGAAGGACACTTAAAAGTAAATGAGTGATATTATACAAAAAGCTATATCGTAAATGAACTCTGTTAAAGTGAATGTACATCATTGATAAAGTAGGATTGTAAATGAGGTTAAAACGAAGTAAATAACTCGTTAGCTAAATTTATTACGTGTATGTATAAATTATCAAATAATATGAATATAATTAAAACTAACGTAGCGGATATGTTAATTACCAATCTAATTTTAAATAACATTTTAAGAACAAAATTATTGGTAGGACTATTAGTACTACATAAAATGTATATGTGTAGGAGATTTCTCTGATTTCATGTAAAGCGTTACATTAAATCAATTGATTTGTTTGATATTATATTGCGAGAATAATATTTTAGAAAGTAAAGAGATTATTTAATTAATTAAATTAATTATTACTCATTGAATTTAGGATTTGTTTTGTAATTAGAGAAGTAAGGTATTTATATGTAATCGATATGTAAATACGATAATGTTAAATGCGTTCAGCCATCCCAAATAGCTAGCAATAAATTCATAGATACAATTAAAACTAAAAGGGGGTACACCAATTGTAATATAAGTCTTTAAAAGTAGGTTATCATGTAATATCCCTCCCTGAGGAAGATGAACATGGTGAGGCGACGTACAGGGCGCAGAATTTGGATTTGAGTTGTTCCCTGAGGTCACATCATCAAATCAAAATTGAGGACACTGTAACGAGCAAAAATTTAAAAAATTTAAATTTTCTCCTCGACGGAGTGCGTTCACACGAAGCGGTATAGTTGACGCAATAAATAAAACGTAATGAGAAGATGTCAGAGCAGCGTCGCTAACTAGACAATAGAAAGACGTTAAGTTCGACTCGGCTATAGAAATTGGTTGTACAAGATGACAGGGAAAGTTTAGTTCAGAATTATTGCTCTCTACAGCTGTAACAATGTAGGAGAGGACATTCACACTTGTACTGAGAAATGTGGCAGATGTTCGACCAAGTTACGTCAGTATACGATGGACTACAAAAGGGGGAAAACTGTATGTTACAAAAGAACGGATGCACTGCACCTTAAGAAACAATACTAAAGCAGAGATCAGACAAAAACTCAAGTCATGTTACGCAGCTGGAGGTATCGTCTAAGTGTCAGACGGAATTTACGAGTGGAAAGTTGGGGTGACTTCACCAGCCAGCAGATGTCCAAAATTATTAATAGCTACAAAAAAGGGGTATAACACAGAACAATACTTCGGTAGAACCGAAAGTACAGATAAAAGGCAAGCCAGAAAGACACTGAGTTTACTTCAGACAATGGATTGATAGACAAGCGTATAATAGCTAAAGTTTCTACGAAAAGGGTCAACGTTCGACAGAGCAAAATCGGGGGATGTAAAAGAACCTATCAGAAGCCCAGAGCCACGGAAAACACTTGTAGAGAGGACTGTTTCCATAGCAACAAAAACAAAGAACCTATCAGAAGAACGATGACGGAGGATCTTAACATAGTGGGACAAACTATTCCAAGAAAACTCAAAACTGACCAATCACGAGTAAAGAAGGCGTAAACAGCGCCAGGGACAAAATTTTGAGTAGGGACGATTTAATAAAACTATATGTCCAAGCCGGGGAGGAGGCCAGTATATCTCAATTTTCCAAACAGTTCACTTTAATTGTTCGGAAGCCAATATATCTTAAATTTTCACGTAATACACTTTACGTACGAAGTCAGTTTTACTCTAAGTTCTCAAGAGTATATTTAATTGTTCGGAGAGATAACTCAAGTTCGGGAGTTAATACATCAACTCGTAACTTAGCAGACTTAGTGAAATCATCATGTCACGATAGTCAGACTTAGTAAACTTTTAGTAGTGAATTTCGAAGTGCGATGTACCGGACTTAGGTAATAATTATTCAAAGCGAACAATCAGATCGTTACACGAACAATTATCACCGCATATGTACTATACAAAACAGTTGAACTTAATTTTATTCAGTGATACTACATCTCATTAAAACCTTAAAGAACATGAAACATTAAACTAATTAATCAATCACACGTATATTTGATAAAACAGTGATATAAGTGGAACTAGACATGTACAGTAACGTTAAAATGAACACACAACACACATCGTAAGATGAAGTATTTAATTGAACACTAAACACTAATTATCCACATAAATCTACGCCAACGCGAGTGATCGGAAGTGTGTGCAAGTGCTTATGATATCAGCGGCATTCAACGAGATGTGTCTTCATGTCATCCTCATCACTGAGACTGGACATCACCAAAGACTAATGGATATTTCATAAATCAAGTAACCATTATTTTAATCATTACTATTTAGTTACTTCTACTGACCTGATTCTTTCAAAGAATTCATCCCTGGGAAATTATTAGTAAACGCAATGAGTATAAATCAGAATTAAAAACGTAATTAATGAATATATTAACAAAAAACTATCTGGGATTAATGAACGCATCAATAATTAGAATATGAATTGTTATCTTATTTGATTTATATATGTATGTATGTCTTCTTTGTTTCAGCATATGTTTAAACATGAATTTGTTCTTATAAAATATGTATGTATTACAGGTACATCGACGTCTCATATGTATGATTATAATTTATTGTGAATGATAAATAAACTAGTTATTTAAGTTGGTCCTATATATGCGTTTATTATTACCACAGATAACCCAGATATTAACTTAATTTTTGAATAAAATATAAAGTAGAATTTTAAGAGTTTCTTTTGTTCAGTAATATAAATGAATTGACAATATTAATTTATTAGATGATATCAAGTATTTTGTTTATGAATAATCAGAATAGTTATGCATTGTATTAATCATGCATCCAATGTGTGACACGAGAAATAAGTATGACTAGATAATCATAATTGAAAGAAGTTTATTTAAATAAAAGATAAATAATTTATGTCAGCAATTTTATTAATTAATTCAACTGATATTAATATAAAATTACATTATATTAAATGGTGCTTCCAACCTGGAGCATAGATAACTAAAAGTAATAGAGAAAATTTAATTATGCATATTTAGTGTAAACAATAAAAGATTACCCTTTATTATCATTGTATTAAATGGCTGCACAACACGTGGCACGAAAGTAATATATTAATGCAAGTAATTTGCATATTACCCATTATAAGTAAATATTAATATAATTTACATTATACCGTGCAAATACGAGTATACTACACGTCATCACAATAACCGACCCGAACGTTTTCTGCCTTAAAGTCTTATCAAGAATTCTGTCAGTTTGTCAGGCACCTGAATCAACTTAAGAATACAGTAATTTTTACAAACACGAAACATTCAACAGTTTTGTCGCAAATTTACTAAAAGATCATTGCCAAAATACTCTTTAAACTTTTAACTGATTTAGTCTCAACCCATCTTTTAAGTATCCGATAATCTTACCCAGGGCCGGATTAAGGTATCTTGGCGCCCTAGGGTAATTATATTTTAGTGCCCCCTCACCTCCCATAGGCTACTCTTACGTTTATTTCCAAGGGGCTGAATGAAGCTTTAAACACACTACAATATATTTCTTAGGAATATTTCAAATATCATACTGTTTTTGGAAATAGTCTCAAGAATTGAAAACTGATGCTATTTTTCAGAAATTGTTTTAGAGTTACACCTTCAACCATTTGTAGTTTGCATGGCTTTTATAAGGAAAAAATTAACTAAGTAGTTACAGAATTATAACAGTTTTATTAAGGGTACATTTAACATCATTTACACAAAGAAGACAATCAGTTAAATATCTTGTGGATTTGTTAAGACTCATGTAAAGTTCAAGCTAGATTCTTTTTTCTCGCTTTGGATTGAGCAAACGTTTTAATCACCTCATTGAAATCAAGTCCTTGCAGAAAGTCACTTTCAATGAATAAGAGGGCTACACTGGTCAGTTTATCCTGGCGCAAATTTGAGCGTAAATAAGTCTTCACCCTCTTCAAAGCTGAAAAAGATCTTTCCCCACTGCAGTTAGTGAAGGGCATAGTAAGGAATAGATAACGTGGTCGGCAATTCCACGAAAGTCGGGCAGCGGCATAGTTCTATGAGCGCCAGCCGCCTATGACTCATAACAGGAGAAAACAGTTTGGAAAGCACTTCTATTATTTATGTACCTACAGTTTTACCATAATTTCTCGCAAACAGGCGCCTGTGTTCAAAATGAACTTAAATTTTTATCCTTGTAATTTATTACCAATTTTACATTTAGCTGTAAAATTTTATTATTTTTTTGCTAAAATTTTGCGCCCCCCCCCCCCCAAAGTACCGCGCCCTAGCTACAGCCTAGTCAGCCTAATGGTTAATCCCCCCTGATCTTACCCACTAAAACGCTAAAACGTTATCGATTCTTTCTTAAAGAGAGTCTAGGCATCTGCATATGGACTTTCACTACTCGTAATCGAACATGCATGGCCCGAAATGTAATCGGATCTCTTCAAGCGTAGAGAAATGTTAGCTTAAAAACGGAATAACATAAAAGAACGGACTAATCCCCAAGTAAATGGATTAATCAAAATAATAATTTGACCAACTATTAACTGATTACTTTAAGGTGCCATTTCAGGACTAAATGTCACCAATGAGTTAAAAAATATTCACCAATGTGAATGCCGAAAATATTGACATCGGACGGACATCGCGCAGCATTAAAAAAGAATTTTACTAGCACTGGGTGGAACGAAAACAGCTTGGAAATCTAACGTATGGCAATATTGCCACTATAACGTAACAAAACTCTTATGATTGGCCGAACAGATAAATAAACACCGGCCGATAAGTAATGCCCACTTAGTGTCAGTAACAGATTTGTTGCTATAAAAAACTTTAACAGAGCAATAAAAGTGCTTGGAATGTATAACCGAGTAATTTATGGACTAGACAAACTTCGTTTGGAAGTTTAGTTAACTATATAATATATATATATATATATATATATATATATATATATAATATATATATTCTTTATTGATAAAATCTTGAGTTATCGAGCACTGACTCATATCAAATACGACAAGATTTCGTCTTCAGCCGTGGAAGTCATCGTCAGTGCATGTTGTTCTTCCACAATCATGGAATTATAATTAATTAAGTATAATTAATCGACTCTTTCTTCGGAAGGAAAATGTCGACTAATGAAAAAAGAACAGTACACCAGTGAAGACGACTTCCGCAGCGAAGACGCAATGTCCATCGTGTTTGACAATGAACCATGGCTCGAAAGCTCAGTAATTTTTATCATCAAATGACTCCTGTCGTAAAATCTTAAGCGGAAGACCATATGGGCCTATTTACGTATAAGTACTTGCAAAAACAGCTGCAATCCCGTTATAGTGTATCATTATGGAGACAATACTGTTGTCAGTTGTTAAAGACAACACTATTTGACCGTTTCTATAGGCTATTCTTTATACTGGATACGTCTCGTAAATGTGTTTAGTAAAGGTAGTCCTAGTCCTATTTTAGTTAGTCACTAAAAAGGTTTCTACAATCAGAAATACAAAAAATAAGTTATACAGTCGCCCATCAACATAAACCACTAGAAATTTTCAACTGAAGTTCAGACATGTTCAGGCAATGGGTGTCAAATATCGACGACAACAAGCCTTCTATAACACACGTTGTTATTTTCGAACAGGGGAATAGATGACAGTGTCTCCATAGTAATTTATCACGGTTTCCAATTTAATTGTCTTTTCAGCGTGGCAGTCGTTTTACCTAATATCGCAAGATTAGTGTGACCTTTCCATCTTCATGTTTATCTTAATTAATTGATAATTCCTGCCGCAACTGAACGAATTTTGTCATTATTTTATCAAGACATTTCCGTTTGTTCATATCATCGTTACAAATAATTTTCACTCAGTCAACTAACATTCTTTTAAACAGACGTGCGCGCAAATATGGAAAGAAAGAAGGGGAAGGATAGGTGACAGAATATGGAACGAACAATTGCCTAATGAGAACAAACGAAAGTAATTCTGCAAATATTTATAGTGTACCATCAGGAAAATAAAATATCGGTGTGGAGAACCATACATGACTTCCATGTTCTAAGATTTATATTTAAAATCATTTACGAAATTAAATGTTTCCATAGAAACCACTTCTTTCCACTTATTGCTTCAGCCTTACCCACAGTACTGTGGTCACTAACGTATACCACCACACGTTATCGCACTCGATTTTCACTGATGATGGCCGTCGACGGCACTGCCGAAACGTCTGGTTTTGCAGAAAACATTGGACTACGGCTAAACAGCCCGGGAAGGAATTTTAACAAAAAAACTACTTCTTTGTTGCCGATAACGCAGTACACATATAAAAAATTCTCCCCTCCACCTTCAACTATAATTTTTAATAATAGAAAATTACCCCCACCCCGTTCACCTAACCTCTTCATTTATAGATATTTAATCTACGTTTCTACAATGGATTATTATGAGCTTCTTATCAGGATACTTTATTTATAAAAATTAAGAACTTTACTCTTGTTAAATCATAAAATGTTTCAGGTAAACTACCCCTTTCTCTTAACCGATCTTCTCCAAAATCAAGAGACCTTCAGTCCCCTACAATTCAGGGCTGCATGCAAATAAATATATGATTCTGTTTGAATGTGCGGCAGTTATCGTTCGTCATGGAAACATTTCTCTTGTTACAACATAAAATGTTGCAGGTAAACTACCCCTTTCCCTTAACCGATCTTCACTAAAATCAATAGACCTTGAGTCCTTTCCAACTCAGGAAAGTGTGCAAAAAATAATTTGATTCTCTTTGAATTTTCGGCAGTTATCGTTCGTCATAAAAAAATTGCCCTTTTTAAAACATAAAACGTTGCTGATAAACTACCCCTTTCCCCTAACCGATCTTCAAAAAAATCAACAGACCTTGAGTTCTCTTTAGTTCAAAAAGGTATGCAAAAACGTAGTTGATTCTGTTTGAATTTACGGCAGTTATCGTTCGTCATAAAAAAAATTACCCTTGTTAAAACATAAAATGTTGCAGGTAAACTACCCTATTACCTTAACCGATCTTCACCAAAACCAACAGGTCTTGAGAACTCTACAATTCAGGACTGTATGCAAAAACGTATTTGATTATGTTTGAATTTACGGCAGTTATCGTTCGTCATAGAAAAAATTAACCTTGTTATCACATAAAACGTTGCAGGTAAACTACCCCTTTCTCTTAACTGATCTTCACCAAAATCAACAAGTCTTGACTCCTCTACAATTCAGAGAGACATGCAAAACATTATTTGATTCTGTTTAAATGTGCGGCACTTATCGTTCGTCATAGAAACAATTGTTAAAACATAAAATGTAGCAGGTAAACTACCCCTTTCTCTTAACTGATCTTCACCAAAAACAATAAGTCTTGATTCCTCTACAATTCAGGGAGGCATACAAAACATTATTTGATTCTGTTTAAATGTGCGGCACTTATCGTTCGTCATAGAAACAATTGTTAAAACATAAAATGTAGCAGGTAAACTACCCCTTTCCCTTAACCGATCTTCACCAAAATCAACAAGCCTTCAGTCTTTCACAATTGAGGCACGAATACAAACAAATATTTGATTCTGATTGAATGTGCGGCAGTTATCGTTCGTCATAGAAAATATTACCGTTGTTAAAACATAAAATGGTGCAGGTAAACTACCCCTTTCCCTTAATCGATCTTCAACAAAATCAACGGGCATTGAGTTTTCTACAGCTCAGGAAGTAATGCACAACATTATTTGATTCTGATTGAATTTACGGCAGTTATCATTCGTCATAGAAAAAATTACCCATGTTAAAACATAAAACGTTGCAGGTAAACTATCCCTTTCCCTAACCCGATCTTCAAAAAAAAAAAAACAATAGGTCTTAAGAACTCTACAATTCAGGGCAGTATGCAAAACATTATTTGATTCTGTTTGAATTTGCGGCTGTTATCGTTTGCCATAAAAAAATATCGGTATGGAGAACTATACATGACTTCCATGTCTAAGATTTATATTTAAAATCATTTTCGAAATGAAATGTTTCCATAGAAACTACTTCATTCCACTTATTGATTCAGCCTTACCCACAGTACTGTGGTCACTAACGTATACCACCTCACGTTTTCGCACTCGATTTTCACTGAGATGGAAGTCGATGACACTGCCGAAAAGTCTGGTTTTGCAGAAAACATTGGACTACGGCTAAACAGCCCGGGAAGGAATTTTAACAAAGAACTACTTCTTTGTTGCCGATAACGTAGTAAACATAAAAAAATTCTCCCCTCCCCCTTCAACTATAATTTTCATTTATAGAAAATTACCCCCACCCCGTTCACCTAACCTCTTCATTTATAGATATTTCATCTACGTTTCTACAGTGGATTATTATGAGCTTCTTATCAAGATACTTTATTTGTCAAAATGAAGTACTTTACTCTTGTTAAAACATAAAACGTTGCAGGTAAACTACCCCTTTCTCTAAACCGATCTTCACCAAAATCAATAGACCTTCAGTCCTCTAAAATTCAGAGCTGCATGCAAAAAAATATTTGATTCTGTTTGAATTTGCGGCAGTTATCGTTCGTCATGAAAAGATTTTTCTTGTTACAACATAACATGTTTCAGGTAAACTACCCCTTTCCCTTTACCGATCTTCACCAAAATCAACATGCCTTGAGTTCTCTACAATGTAGGAAAGAATACAAAAAATTATTTGATTTTCTTTGAATTTACGGCAGTTATCGTTCGTCATAGAAAAAATTACCCTTGTTAAAACATAAAAAGTTGCAGGTAAACTACCCCTTTCTCTAAACCGATCTTCACCAAAATCAATAGACCTTCAGTCCTCTACAATTCAGGGCTGTATAAAAAACATTATTTGATACTGTTTGAATTTGCGGCTCTTATCGTTTGCCATATTAAATACCCTTGTTAAAATATAAAACGTTGCAGGTAAACTACCCCTTTCCCTTAACCGATCTTCAACAAAATCAACAGACCTTGAGAACTCTACAATTCAGGACTGTATGCGAAAATTTATTTGATTCTGTTTGAATTTGCGGCTGTTATTGTTTGCCATAAAAAAATTACCCTTGATAAAAAAAAACGTTGCAGGTAAACTACCCCTTTCCCTTAACCGATCTTCACCAAAAACAATAGGTCTTGAGTACTCTACAAATCAGAGCTGTACGCAAAAAATTAATTGATTCTGTTTGAATTTGCGGCTGTTATCGTTTGCCATAGAAAAAATCTACAGATAGACACACAGACACTTTTCGAAAAATGACTTTTCTGTATAACTCAAAAAGGTATGCAAAAGAGTAGTTGATTCGGTTTGAATTTACGGCAGTTATCGTTCGTCATAGAAAAAATTACCCTTGTTAAAACATAAAATGTTGCTGGTAAACTACCCTATTCCCTTAACCGACCTACACCAAAACCAGCAGGTCTTGAGAACTCTACAATTCAGGGCTGTATGCAAAACATTAATTGATTCTGTTTGAATTTGCGGCTGTTATCGTTTGCCATAGAAAAAAATTACCCTTGATAAGAAAAACGTTGGTAAACTACCCCTTCCCGTTAACCGATCTTCACCACAAACAATAGGTCTTGAGTACTCTACAAATCAGAGCTGTACGCAAAAAATTATTTGATTTTGTTTGAATTTTCGACTCTTATCGTTTGCCATAGAAATGCCCTTTAAAAACATAAAACGCTGCAGGTAAACTACTCCTTTCCCTTAACCGATTTCACCAAAAACAATAGGTCTTGAGTACAAATTCAGGGCTGTATGCAAAAACTTGTTTGATTCTGTTTGAATTTGCCGCTCTTATCGTTTGCCACAGAAAATACCCTTGTTAAAATATAAAATGTTGCAGGTAAACTACCCCTTTCCCTTAACCGATCTTCACCAAAAACAATAGGTCTTGAGAACTCTATAATTCAGGGCTGTATGCAAAAGAGTAGTTGATTCTGTTTGAATTTGCGGCTGTTATCGTTTGCCATAGAAAAAAATTACCCTTGATTAAAAAAAACCGTTGCAGGTAAACTACCCCTTTCCCTTAACCGATCTTCACCAAAAACAATAGGTATTGAGTACTCTACAAATCAGGACTGTATGCAAAAAATTATTTGATTCTGTTTGAATTTGCGGCTGTTATCGTTTGCCATAGAAAAGAATCTACAGATAGACACCCAGACACTTTTCGAAAAATGACTTTTTTTCATGTTTTGAGTGTAGTACAATCAGAATCTGCAATAATCTCGAACACGATTTTTTTGCCATCACCATACTTCCATTTCCTTAAGGAACATGGAAGTAAAAAATCTACAGATAGACAGATAGACACACAGACACACACACACACACACATTTCGAAAAATGACTTTTTTTCATGTTTTGAGTGTAGTACCTACAATCAGAATCTGCAATTATCTCGAACACGATTTTTTGCCATCACCATACTTCCATTTCCTTAAGGAACATGGAAGTAAAAAATCTACAGATAGACAGATAGACACACACACACACACATTTCGAAAAATGACTTTTTTTCATGTTTTGAGTGTAGTACCTACAATCAGAATCTGCAATTATCTCGAACACGATTTTTTTTTGCCATCACCATACTTCCATTTCCTTATGGAACATGGAAGTAAAAATAGCTTATCTAGCTTATCAGCTGTGATGACTACAATTCGTAATCGGCGCATATTTGTTTGATTTTCTTTATCTGTACTACTTATTTAGTCGAGGCCGTACATTAAAATACTACTTGTATTTCATGTACAACACTCACGATAAATTACAAAAGTACTGCACTAACTGTAATGCACGAGCATGCGCTTGTCAATATGCTTATCAAAGCAACTATTTATACATGTGTGTAATCTAATATACCTTCAATGTGCATAAGTAATACAAAATTAAAATTAATAAAAGTCAACTGCAATCTGTAGTGGAGGGGGCATAATTTCTGTGGTAGACTTTGCTCTTACTCTTTGTCTGTTGCTGTTTCGGTACATTGCTCAATAATCGGAAACATCTAGCAGTGAAAAGTACTACCATACCTCCTGAGATTCCGAAAATTATCTGAATTCAATTACAGTTCCCTGTTGGCCGGTAACGTATGTAAAAGAGAAACAATGTAGGCTACAACTAACGCATAATCACTCAACATTGTTTGTCCTTAAACCCAGAAAACATACCTAAAAGTGTGTCCAACTAATAAGTTTATAAATTAAATTAATAATAATTTGTTCGTGCCCGTAGCAAGTAGGCCTAAACAAGATATTTGCAGTCAATTGATGTTACCCGAAAAGTACCATAATTTCAATTTACTCTGAAAAACTTCATTAAAAATAAAACCATGCGAAAATAGGGCGTCGGCTACTATTTAATAACCATGGAACTAACAGTCTCCAGTCAGATGCTCACAAGATTACACTAACCACTCTGTGCAGTTTATTCTCAATATGTAACTCCAGTCAGATGCTCACAAGAGTACACTAACAACTCTGTGCAGTTTATTCTCAATATGTAACTCGAAATATCTCACTTCGTAATTAGCCTGATTATATTTTGGTTGCGATTAAACTACATTGCAGGATGAAAATAATGAAGATCATGTGAGTCTTACTTCGCTGGGGTACCAGACTGCATAGGGCGCACATTTAATGCAACTTAATTCTCTTATAGTATCCTGTGTCCGACATAAAGTTCCAACATACGAACGTCCAATCGCTATCAGTGGCTCTACAGGCCCCCGTGTAGCTAGCTGCCTCTATTATTGTTGTTTTACGACCAGCGAAATAGATGACGGTATCTCCATAGTAATTTATCACGGTATCATCTTACCCACCGTTGTCTGCATGCGTGCAGAATTGGGATGCTATCACGTCAAGATGACTATATTATAAATTCAGAACGGCGAGATGCCTCTGCGACATAACCTTGATGTAAATTCAGTTACTGCAGTCAAATGTCTATTTCTGCTTTCATATAATTTAGTTAATCATCTACCATAGTCACGTGTTTCGACAGAAGTCCTCAGTCACCAAGCCACCAAGCGGCTATCAATTGTATTCGTCTTTTCAAGTTCAGCCACGACACAACGACTACATGACATAATGAATATCGGTATGGAGAACCATACATGACTTCCATGTTCTAAGATTTATATTTAAAATCATTTTAGAAATAAAATATTTACATAGAAACTACTTCTTTCTACTTACTGCTTCAGCCTTAACCACAGTACTGTGGTCATTAACGTATACCACCTCACGTTATCGCATTCGATTTTCACTGATGATGGTAGTCGATGGCACTGCCGAAACGTCTGGTTTTGCAGAAAACATTGGACTACGGCCAAACAGCCGGGGAAGGAATTTTAACAACAAATTACTTCTTTGTTGCCGAAAACGTAGTACACATATAAAAAATTATCCCCCCTTCAACTATCATTTCCATTTATAGAAAATTACCTCCACCCCGTTCAACTAGCCTCTTCATTTATAGATATTTCATCTACTTTTCTATAGTGGATTATTATGATCTTCTTATCAGAAAACTTTATTTATCAAAATTAAGTACTTTACTCTTGTTCAAACATAAAACGTTGCAGGTAAACTACCCCTTTCCCTTAACCGATCTTCACCAAAAACAAAAAACAATATGCCTTGAGTCCTCTACAATTCACGGATGTATGCAAAAAATTATTTGATTCTGTTTGAATTTGCGGCTGTTATCGTTTGCCATAGAAAAAATTCCACACACACACTTTTCGAAAAATGATTTTTCTTCATGTTTTGAGGGTAGTACAATCAGAATCAGCCGTTATATCGAACACGATTTTTTTCGCCATGACCATACTTCCATTTCCTTATGGAACATGGAAGTAAAAATTATCTCTTAACGCCATAATCGGACACCTTTTACAAAAATTATAAAAAGAAAATAAATCGTACTACATAACAATAATACTATTCGTGCCAACAATATTCGACTGGAAGTAATGGCTTTTACACTTAAAAATTACACCGAGCAAAAAATATAAAATTGTCAGGGCTTCATTGCATTAGTATCTGCCCAATTAACATTGGTCCAATAGTACAATTGACATTACTACTACGCCCGTAGTCAGAAGTCGGAACAATTAACAATAGTCAGCTGAAATAACGTATTACTGCAACGTAAACCAACGTCACAATACTAATGCCAGCCGCCAATCAACGTAACGGAGTCATTTGCAAACAAGAAACACAAGTGGAAAATTTACATTCCAATTAGTGCGCACAGACGCACAGAACTATTACTCAATGAATGGCCGGCTAAGCAGTTACATTTAGCCTGCATAGACCAAAATAAGAAAAAAACAAGAAGCAGCAAGAAACGATTAAATATTCATGGACATTATAAATAGATAAACCGGAAGGAGGAGAGTCAGTCGGGGTAATTGGTCATGCCAATGTGCGTCCGGCAGCGCATAAAGTTGAATAACCACACGTGAGTGAGTGAGTGAGTGTGTGTGTGTGTGTGTGTGTGTGTGTGTGTGTGCATGCGCGCAGTTTCGCAGTGTTTGTTACGAGTCGGTGACCGCGCCACGCGTGCCCTTGAAATTGGAGCGTTCGCGTGGTGGGGGTGTGCGGACACGTGGCGTGGAGGTCAACTCCTGTACACCCTTCCTTGCAGCCGACGACGCCCGGCGGGAAAACTACCTGCCGCTTGCAACAAAGAATTGCAAATCGTGTCTTTGCTGCACGCCATGTTTTTTCTTTATTTTTTTTCTTTTACAATCTTAGCAGGAGCTCGAAAGATTGAAGCGATACGAAATGAGGATGGTGTAAACAACTCGGCGAAGTCAGAAATTCTGAAAAACAAATAATACGTAGTAACCTAGTTTTGCGCTTTCTATGAGTATCATTTGTATTGACGTCGGCCTTCATATTGTGTTTACTTTTGATTAAATCATAAGATTCTGATGACGGTTGTGAGTAATCATAACAACCCTCAGATTGTGATTATGAAATTTATTTGTAAAGAACACTATATAACCCAGTTTTTTAACCCAGAGTTTATCATTTTCTCTGCTGATATGTGTGTGTGTGTGTGTGTGTGTGTGTGGTAAAATGCACTCTAAAGTTAATCGATTTTAAATTGATAAGTAACACTTAAATAATACATGATGTGCACTAAATTTGCCTTTTTTAGGCAAGACATTAAAGATTCGTGTTCCATTAGTAAATTAAATATCGTCAGCGGCTGTAAACGGTCGTACACGTTCTGCCAGTTTGTTCATTTTATAGCCTACAAATTGTTGTAATTTAAGTTTATATTATTTAATTTATGTGTGCTTGTGCCATGTTTAACACCAAGTTTATGTTTTCAAATAAAATATATTTAAAAGGGATATGTTCTTTTAATCAGCCTTTTCTTCTTGTTCTTGTAATATACAGTATATGTGCATGTAGGTTTTAACCTTTGGAAATACTTTTATTTAGCAAAACATCACATAAAATAATATTTCAAAGTTGAATTGAATATGTATGGAAACATTTACATATACAAACCTCAGCCAGTAAACTATCAAATTATAAATTCAGAACGACGAGGAGCCTCTCCGGCATAAACCAAGACCTTTGTAGCATGTAAGAATTTGATTTAGAATATGTTGATTCTCCAAACTGAATAGGCATATATTTTTTTTTATAAACGCACAGGAAAACTTGAATTATCATGAATTAACTTAAAAAAGAATACATGGGTTGAAAATGAATTATATAAATACCATGTAGACCTAGACGTTATGTTATTCATTCGCACCAATGACGCGCGAGTTCCACAACATCAAACCACGGTTTTCATGACACAGATTTAATATTAGGTTCCTGCTGAAATAATTGCATAAACACGAATGTGTAGCGTTTTGTTTGAAAACATTCACACGCCTTTTTGGCCTGTACACAGTTCGAGTGGTCGTCAATCCTGTTTTATTTATACGTTTCAAAACAGTAACTAGACTTAACAATCTTGTAACAAAAATTTGTACATTGTGAAACCACGTTTAAATTTAAATAGGCAAACATACGAAATGTAACCTGAAGCACACAAGAAATAAGTAGCCTAAAATATAAATAGGACCCAGACTCTGGAGTAGCATTCAAACAAAATCTGTCGTCTATCTAGTCTGCAATTCGGAAAATCCCATCTCGTGACTATGACTTCATCGCATCGCAATCATATGACACTCACTTTAAAGTGTAAAATGTACGTAAAGAATTCTGCGGAAAACGGAACAACGGCAAGGCCCTTGTCGACAGTTACCGTCCCGTAACTAATGACATTAGTTTCAACGTATTGATTTGATCCACACACGCTTTTCCGTCTTCTAAATGGAAAACAACAGGACAGAGGAAAACGCTTATAAAATATGTTGACTCCAGGTTTACGAATACTGAGAAATCCTATTTCGTGCATTTCTTAATTTGGTTTTTGTGGCAGAACTTAAGACCTGAGACAAACTGCCTAGAAGCGTAAAGAGAACTTAGAAAACTGACTGGTTTTCAAGAAACATGAAGAACTTTAATGTGACCAAACAAAAGAAATGCCTACAGTAGGAAATGTGAGTAGCCTTAATATTGAAGTCGATGGTGTGGACAGCTAAAGTTCCAGTGCGTCTCTGTGTCCCGGCGAAAAAATGTCTATTAATGCAACTCTGTTGTGAACCCTTCACCCAGCTGAAAATGTACTTTATTCCTATTCTCTGTCCATATTTGTGTATCTGTCTCCCTTAGGTAGGATTTGCTGAGACCGCTGATTCGGAGCGCCAGCAAGTTCCGCTGATAGGTTCGAACGTCAGTCATCCATACTGGCTTGCATCAACATTACTTTAAAGTCAGGAATGTAAAACTCAGGAACTTTCTAGTCCCTCCTTCGTGTACGCACTCATGGTAGAGAGAGAGAGAGAGAGAGAGAGACTAACACAAATGAAGAAGAAGATTGTAGTCGGCATGTGTCTTGTGCAAAGTTTGCGAAATCCTACACGACTTACACCCAATCAAATCTCGCAAATCTTGTTCTGTCGCGCAAAAGCTGTCACAAGGAAAGGATAAAATGCCGACTTGGAAACGCGTGTGTATGATCTTTATTTAAAGAATGGTACCAGTTATTTATTAAAATAGAAATAAAACAAAAAAGACAGACTGGCGATTGTGGTAGCGGTGGCTGTGACGCTTACAAATGTCAAGCACTAACTCAAGCGAGCGAGAGCGCGCGCGAGTTTTATGCGCTTCAATTAATAATCTAGTCATCGTGGTAAAAAGAGGTCAGGTGTAAAGAGAGAAAGAGAAGAGGGATTAGAGGAGGTGAGAGATAGGGGGGTTTGGAATGGTTCGATAACGATAACACGTGGAAGAGTGAATATCGTTGTCGACTGGGATGGGATGGGATGGGATAGTGTCGTCACCGGCGGCGGCGGCGTCGCGCAAGCGCCAGGACTGAGTTAGACAGCCCGGAGTCTGCTGCTGCTCCTCCCACTCCCCGCACACTCAAGCTATACACCTCAGACCTACATTTCATGCAGAGATGCTGCTGTGACCGGTCTGACCTGATTTTATTTGAATCTATCCCGCCCCCAGACTGCTGCATGTTCATTTTTCTTGTTAATATTTTTGGTCTCGCCGCAACCATCCATCCATCTCCTCAAACGTTAGACAGGTTTTTAATTAATGAAAACGTTGGCGGCATAGCAGCAGCAACGGAAAGGAAATTTAGTAAAATACCGTATTATAAAAATCTATGAAGATTGTTCGTGGACTCGCGTGCATTACATTTATAAAGAGGAAAACGATATTTAGTAGATTGTGTGGATGTGTTTAATTGTATATTTTCATTCAACAAACAGACTCACTCGCCTTTGAAGAGTACCAGAAAATTTTGTTGTAAACCAAATTAAAATGGACAGAGCTCGGTGCCCATCCACACTAAGTCTGACATGAATGTTTTTAAGTTTGAGATTTCACGATACTAACAGTGAAGAATATTTAAATCAGACCCAGTCATCATTCTGACAGATTGCGTCTTCGCTTCGTTCCACTACAGGATATCTACCTATGTCTTATTTAAAAGTGTCAGTTTCAAAAAGTATTGTTACTTTACCAGTCTAGAGACAGTTTTCGTGTTAAAATCCATAGTTTTTACATCGCATCTTCATACGTAAACTGGGGAAAAATATATGTATTATTATAAATTTATAATTTTTCTGTGGAGTGTCAGGATAGATTATGGAAATTCTTGTTTAGCTGGTTGAAATTATTCACACACCCTAATACTGAAACCTATACGTATTATTGCATAATCTAATACGTATACGTCTAGTATTATTACGGTGATATATCGTGTTGTACAGTAGAAATAATAGCAGTTACTTGTTTTACAAGGTTATTTGCTGGACAACTAAGTTCAGTCGTTACAAGAAAGCTGAGAGTTGTAACAATTTGTGGATCGTTACACGATACGTCCTACATGACGACCAATACCCAATACCTATGTTTTTCTCAGCGATATCGCTTAATAATGTTGTAAAGCTTTTTAGATTATGCTGCTTACGATTGTCCTACTAATGTAACTCTGTTTTATGCACTTTTGGATTACAGAGTTTCAGATTAATATTTAATTTCTTTAATTAACTATTTAATTAATAATCTAGGTTTTCAGATTAATAATAAGTTGAATTTATAATAAAAACGTATTGCAACCAATTGAAAGGAGACGTTTTTCGGGCAAAAGTGTCAAAAATGTAGGGAGTGCAGGGTAGGGGAGAGAAAAACGCAGGTTCAAAGTGGACTGAAGACTGGAAGAAGAGACATAGTAAGAAAGATGAAAGAATATTGGAGAAAAAGAAAAGAACAAGGAATAAGGAATTGAAATTGGCATGTGGTCCTCAGATGGCCGATACAAAAAAAAAAAAAACTTATTGCTTTTATTCTGAATTTAAGCGGCCGGGATAAGAGTCTAGCAGCACGATCTCTACGCCAAAAGTTACCACCAGTATTGACGTCACATAAACATGTATCCAGCATTAAGCTTTTGTTGAGTCGAACCCCAATGTATCAGTCTGACTTCAACCACCGAGCCACCAGTCCACTATTATTATTATAATTATCATTATTATTATTACTGTTGTTCTTGTTAATATTTTCATTCTTACTCTTCATCATGGTGAATTATAAAGTAATAAAACAAATAATTTGTTTTTACATTAAATGACTAATTATTAGTCATTTAACATCTGTAAATCAATTCCACTGAGTTGACTAGCATCACAATAACAAGCACATAGGCCACATACGCGCAGCTACAATGGCAAATCAATAAACATAATCAGCACTAGCCAGGTGATTCATTCGCCGAATGGTAGCACGTGTGGTGATAAATATTTATCAGTAATTGAGACGTATAACGTATTTGTATTCTGGGAACACTAGTTATCCTGATACAAACTAACGTTATTCTAACTTAAATGTTTATTCTAAACTTTAAGAATTCTACATGTTTGTCTCCAGTGCGCTAATTTTGAGATTAAATCCGGCTCCCATAAACAGAAGTCATTTCCTCATTAGACTGTTGTTCACCAAGTAAGATATATCCATGCATGGGACTGAATATTCCACAATACGGAGTGAGTAAAAACAAAGTAGGAAAAGCTGTAGGTTTTTCTTACCAGCTGTGTATGCTGCATTACAAGATGCAAAGTAGGTCTATGTAAAATGCCCCATAGAAGATAAGACAATGAAGGTTTACATAATTCACATTCCAAAACATTCACGCGATCCGATGGTAATCTTACGATCTGTGGTATTTATTCAATCTGATGTCCAAGATTTAATTTTTGGGTACACGACCGTTTCAAAAATTATTAGTCTGCAAATTTTTTACTTTCACTTTACAGGTTACAATACAGTTCTATTTTACGGATAAATATGTTTTTAGCGTATGTTTAAAGATACCTGTCAGAGAGCGATAGTTATTGGGCTGACACATCGTCGTCGATGGGAGATGACAGAGTCGTCATTAATGTTGACCAGCGGATAGAATTTCAGTTTCAGACATTGCATTACCTCGCCTAACGTGTAATCAGCTGGTAACTACCTACGATAACTTGCGATGTTCACTTACTAAACCAGATACAGTCTTCACGTGTCTATTATTTTAGTTTGTCCTGAGTAAATGTGTATTCTATTCCCACCCTCCTTTCATGTTTGAGCTACTGCTCTCTGGGCTTTGCTGAATCTGTAATAGTTTTGGCTCTTTCGTTATTTCAGCAATATACACAATAATTAAATAAGATAATGTTCTTCTGCGTGACATACAGACAGGCGCGCGAGCGTGTACACACACACCCACACAATACTTGTGTCCATCCGTGTGCGCGTACGAGAAAATGGAAAACCATAAATCTTGGCCAAATATCAAAACCTGTTAAGTATAATAACAATATATACGGTATGCAGTCTTGGGACGGGAAAGACGCCAAACATTTCATCATAACAGAAAAAAAACAATAAGTTGCTCAATGCTCCTGTCTCTTCTAACACGCGAACGCAATGATACACCCACAAACGCTTCCAAATTTTAAATTTATCAGTAGGTAACCGATATGAAAGTAGAGGGAGATCGCCACGAACAATGAGACGATTGCGCTGTCAGTGGCGATTTAACGCATGGACGAACCCGGCGGCCGCCGGGGGCCTCGGTCTCTAAGGGGGCCTCAAAATATTGAAAACAACAATCACGCCATTCAAGAATTATATTAAGTTTTTTTTACCAAAGATATCAGTTTCACTGCTTCATTTTAATGATTTCAAATATCGGAGTCATGTTAATCGTTATCCAATAAAGTATTATCGTATTGGGCAATACGTTAACCTGGGGCTCACTCTGAAATACTATATCAAAGGCTTGCCGAAACCATACACTCATTTCTTAAACTATGATCCTAATTTCTGTAAGCACCCGCACTAATAACATTCGTACACATTCAATTGAATTGTTATCGTTCCCCACTCCCTTGTTACTCGATCGGTATGTATACAAAAACAGCAACTGAAATTCTTGGAAATTGATTCAATTCCCAACCTATTAGTTCCAAGAATTTCAGTTGCTGTTTTTGTATACATACCGATCGAGTAACAAGGGAGTGGGGAACGATAACAATGCGTTTGACTTACCGATGTTATGTTTATGCTACACAATATCCGACAGTATTCATTTGTCTTTCAAAGTGATCGTGTCAGTGAGAGTCTATTAGCCTAAGTTTTCTAATTTAACACTCTTCCCAGTTAACGTATCAATTACTATCATTTATAATGAGGCGTTTTGAAAGTGGTTGTGCTAAGCGTAAGAAAGTCAAAGAACGAGAAGAAAATATTAAGAGAATTCCTAAACTAATTAATTATTTCAATTATACTGTCAACAAAAAGGATAATACTGCATATAATAATGTACCGGTAAATCATATTCCTGGCCCCTCAACTTCGAGTTCAGAGAAAAAGATTTACAGAAACAAGCGGAAGCAACAAACCGTGTGCTAGAACGTAAAGATTTGATAACGTACAGTGAAGAAGATATTCAAGATCAGGTGACAGACTGTGCTTCAGGAAACTATGTAAGTACCATTATTTCAGAAAACAGTCACTATACAACATCAGACCCCGGTCTTTGGCCACATACTGATGACATCTTACGGGATTATTGGGTAGAAAAGGGACCTTCCGCTTGTCAAAATAAAGAAAATAATTTTGATAAATCAGCCCGTGTATATAAAACTGGGGATAATTAGGAAGAAAGGTGCCTTACTCAAGCAATGTTCTCGCGACAACTGCCAAACAAAGAAATCGTACAAAGAGAATGGCTCATATATTCACCTGCGAAGGGAAAAGTTTATTGTTTTGCGTGTAAATTATTTTCTCACTCAAAATTTCCATTTAGCGGAGATGGATTTAATGACTGGAAACATGCTCTGAAAGCTGCATCAGAACATGAAAATAGTCAAGAACATAGAAACTGCATGGTAGCTTATTGTAGTCGCTCAAAAACACTCGGGCGAATAGATACACAGTTGGTCACCCAATTCAATAATGAGCGACAATACTGGAAAGAGGTGTTGAAAAGAGTTACTGCGGTAATTAAATTCTTAGCATCGAGATGACTCCCTTTAAGAGGTTCTGACCAAAGAATTGGTTCAGTAAAAAATGGAAATTATTTGGGTATTTTGGAACTTATAAGTCAGTTTGACCCATTCTTACACGAACACATAAAGAAATATGGCAATGCAGGGAAAGGGATTCCATCATACTTGTCAGCCACCATTTGTGAAGAGTTCGTAGAAATAATGGGGACTAAAGTTCTTTCAGTAATCATCTCGGAAATTCAAAACGCAAAATACTATGCTATTTCTGTAGATTCCACTCCGGATGTGACCAGTGGCGAAATCTTAGCTTAAATTTTTTTTAAGGAATCACTAAAAGGACGGTGGTTCAAATCGGACGCTGAGGTAGAGTTTGCTGTTAGCGAATGGTTCCCCAAACAGCCGTAAGAATTTTACTAGCAGGGAATTTACAGATTAGTGCAAGAGTGGGACTCATGTCTTAATGTTAATGGAGACTTCTTTTAAAATCGTTGAATAAAAAATGCTTTACAGCTCTAAACGTGTTTCTATTGAACAATCCTTGTATAAGTCATACACAATAATACATCTGATTGAACTTCAAATTTTTAAACTTGATTAGTGTATATATATTATATCTACGTTTAATGTTACAAACAATTCAAAAAACAATCTTGATCATCTGTTAGTTCAGCGGAATAACCGGCACACTTTTAATAACCGCATAAAATAAGCACACTTATAAACAACACAGCGCGCTTTAACTTAACTATTTGCACCATAGAAATGAGTGTGAGACATGCCTCAACGCTCTGTGTACAGCACGGGACAATCCGCCTCCCCCGTACTTCCCATCGCGCAGAACATTGCTTACATACGATGTATACAAAAAACGCTGAGGCAAGTTCACGTTGCCTCATTCGCTTTATGCCGAATCTCACCTGTCACCATCTAGCGGTCGCTCGGTAAAGCACATTTCGGCTTAATAAATTCCACAGTCACAGTAACAATGTATAATCTTTATGTTACGTAGTTCATACGTATTTATAATTTTTATTCTACAGAATTTTTAGCGTAGGCATTGCCTCAATGTAACTTCGCCACTGGATGTGACTCATATTGATCAACTTACTTTTATAGTAAGATATGTGATAGACGCTGTTCCAAAAGAGCGATTTTTGCAGTTTATTCCTATTCATGGTCATAATGCAGAACATCTTACTGAGGTTGTGACCAGTGGCGTAACTAAGGATGACTGCGCCCCAATGCAAGCGTTTATCCTGTGCGCCCTCCCCCCCTCCAGAAAAAATAACCAACTTTATCCTTACCCCCTAAGTACTACTTTACCTCGCAACATGTTTCAAACTCCCTCCTAAACATACTAAACAGAGCATAATTATACAGAGAAATCGTTTTTAAGAAGTATTTTTAAATTGTATATCAAACATTTGTTTGAAAAAGAATTTACATAATATTTTTATACACCATTAGAAAATAACTGAAAAGAGAATCACATTACTTATATTTACTGCACGTTTGTTACAGGATGATAAAAATATACTCGTTGCTACATTTTTATAAAGTTTGAAACATGATATTTATTGATATGTACATAATATTACAAAACACATTTGTTATATGCCTTACATTATAAAGCTTGAAACATGATATTTATATATGTACATAATGTTACATAATATTACAAAACACATTTGTTATATGCCTTACATTTTTGATTATTGAATAATAATCATTTAAAATTTTAAAATAATGATATGAAATTTTAAAATTCATAATGAATTTAAACCTATTTAAAATGATGTCTACTGCTCGGGTTCACATTTTAAGGCTACTCCCTAACGAAACCCCGACGGCTTTTTAACTGTAAAAACTGTCTAGCTGACTTGTCTAAATCTAAACATCGAGATCTCTTGTGTTCAATACTAATTATACTAAGATCACATAGTCTAGTACCAGACATCGAGTTCCTTAAATAGCTTTTTATGATTTTTAGTTTTGAAAACGACCTTTCGCTACTTGCGACTGTGACTGGCAAGGTTATAAACATTATAAATGCTGTACAAATGTTTGGCACACTAGACGGAATAAACTTATTTTTAATCAATAGATAGTCAGCCAACTGGCTGATTTTGCTTATTTTATTACTTTTGATATCATCTTTGACAACATTTCTAAAGCAAATAACTTCATTGACCAAAGCAGCAGTCACATCGGATTCATATTTTTTGCAAAACCCAGAGGCTGAGTCTATTAGTTGTTCGTCTGAAAACTCTAATAGATTTTATGGTTTCAAAAAACTGAAAGTATCAACTAGGCGTAGCGTACTTTTAAACCTATGATTTAATTGTGAAATTAAAATATCAATAGCTTTCAAAAATACCTTTATTTTAAAGCTTGTAACGGTACATAACCCGGTCCCAATAAAGTAAATCATGAGAATAAAAGTCAGAAATGGGTAAAACTAAAGCTCGCTCAAAATTTAATTATATCACTCAACATAATAGACAATTCGAGTGGTATATAGTGCGAAGTGAGTTCTAGTGTACCCATTGAGGTGAAAAACCAAAGTGAAACTAATGTATTACTAAACTGTGCTGTATGTTTTGGATAGGATAAAACTATGGAAGTAGTATGTAATAATACTAATTGATTTTTGTTATTTTATTTATTTATTGTAATTTATATTGTATGAACCACAATTTGTTATACCCAAGTTAATATTATATTGTTTCAAATAATTGTGTTAGATTGTAAGAAAACCCAGGGTTAATTTTAAAAGACATAAAAATTTTAACTACCAAAGATAATATAAAATTAAAATAATCCTATGAAGGAAATGGCAACAGGAAGTAGTACCGGGTATGAACACTATTCGAGACTAAATAAATAATATATAAATTTATTTAATGATAATAAAACGATAAAATATTTATATACGTCATAAAAAAAAATTAACCAAAACATATTATGTAAATTAAATTAGTAAAGAAACCGGAATGGAAGGGAATTATTTTTCCATAAATAAAATATAAATTTATAATAATCACAAACTGCCTACATAATAAAAATACTATGTGTTACTAAGAGTGATGAAAAATAACAAGTATTGTTAATAAGATATAAAAATTTTGAACTAAACCGGAGAGTTGAAGAAACGATGCGACAAAAATTATAAAAAATAACCTTTTTTGGACGTTGGAGGAGGCGAAATTCACGCAAGAGTAATAAACAAAGTGAATACTAACTAATTATACCTGAGGAATCCAAATTAAGTGGTGATATACATTAAAAACCAGTGGATGAAAACATTCTGAGGATCCAATATAGTTCGGCCTACTTCCAGTAGACAATTAGAAAATACTCCAAACGAAAAGGAAATAATAACGCAAGACGTACCTCATCACAGAATAAAACTTCAATCCAGTAAGGACAACACGGAGCGAGGTAATATAAACATTTTTTCGTAATAAGTCCAGAAGAAAACTCGTTTTTTAACAGTGAAATAGAACAAAAAATATTCATTTTATCATATGTTTCTTTCAAAGTAAACAAATACATGCTGCTCTCTTACGGCAATTCCGGAAACTACGTAATATTTGAAAAATAAACAAAATTATTTATTAATTTTTTGATATTTGTAAAGCGTAGCAATTATCCATTTCTGACACTCTCATAACACAAAGAATTCACCCTGAACCCTGGGGAATTATTAAGAATTATGTAATAACTGATGTTTTTTATTATAGCGTAATATTGGGTAAATAACAACATATATGTTTTGTTCCTTAGACAGATCTATGTTTACTCGGTAAAGTCGAGATGATGTTTTTTTTTCAAATAAGATTAATTGTGATACCTATATTTTGGTGGCAGGTGACAAAAGTCAATAATCAATAAAGCAATATTATTGAAAATTAATATTGAATTATAACGTGTTATAATTTATTGTAGTGGGTAGTTAATGAAAATTTCAGCACAACATACAGAATAAATCGTCACAACTGAGGGGCAATAATGATACTTACTCTCTCTTCTGCATAAGGCTGAACAAATTACCTCCTTGACCCCAAATCACACACTCTCGATTTCTTTTAGATTGAGTAAAACAAGATAAACAAAATCCTTTATTTATACCTTTTAAAACGTCAGTTAGTATAATTCAAAAGTGACGCATACTGCGTGAGGCATATAATAACACTCCCATTACACCTCACGAAAAAATAAGCAGGACGTTACAAATTGGCGAACCCAACATTTGGGGCTTGAATGAGAAGGACGTTTCGCTAACACCCGCCTCTCGCGGAAACCGCACGTTACAGAATTGGCTTCCATCGCGGGGCTTGAAAAATAGCGACTGCTCATTATACGTTACAGAATTGGCGTACAACTGTGGGGCGGAATTAACAAAGCTTGTAATTGCAATATACTCGCAAGTGCACACCTCACATTAAGCGGTACGTTACAGAAATGGCGCCCAACGTGGGGCTTGAATGAGAAGGACGTTTCGCTAACACCCGCCTCTCGCAGAAACCGTACGTTACAGAATTGGCGCTCAACGTAAAAGGGCGGTAATTAGAAAAGAATTTCGATATTTAATAAAAAAGATATATCAAAAAATCTAATTATCGTTGGCAGTTATGAGAAAACAAGAAATGCCTAATACCCGAGGAAAATCGAAGAAGAGGGCAGAAGAAAAGGAGATTGAAGAAGGTGGACAGGAACAAGAAATAGAATTAGTTACGGACAGTGAAATGGACCAACAGACAGGTGATATAGAAGAAACCGAAGTAGTTATGGATACGGAAAAGGAAATAGTGGAAGAGGATGCCCAAGGGGACCAACCAGATAAATCCACCCAAAAAGAAGATATGAGCATGCAGGAGATGTTGAGAATTATTATGGAAAGCAATAAACAAACAAATGATAAAATAGACGAAAAATTTAGGAAACAGGAGGAAACTTTGAAGGAACAGAATAAACAAACTAATGAAAATTTTAGAAAACAGGAGGAAAACGTAAAACAAACCATGAATGAACAACACCAGAAATTGAAAGAAATTATTAATGGACAAAGGGAAGAGATGAATGCAAAATTTGAAGAGAATAATAAGAATTTAAAACAATTTGAGTGTAAAATGGAGAATGTCAATAAGGAGATATGGAAAACTTTCGGAGAGAAGTTTGAAAATGTTAATACGCGTATCCAAAAAGCAGATACATACCAAGAGGAGACAAATAAACAAATGGACCATAGTTCCAATAATTTGGATGAAACATTGGACAGTACTTCAGAAGGTATTAAAGTAAGTCCGGATACAGAAGAGGGTAGGAAGGAAATAGAAATTACAAAATACCAAGGTGTAATGCCATGTGAAAATAAAAATAGCCACAACAAACAGGATATTCAAACCGTGGAAAAGAAGACCAAGGAAATAATAAAAACAAGTAGAAAGAAAATAATAAATACCAAGGAAGAATGGGAGATGATTACAGGTGGATTAATTAATGTATTCAACCTTCCAATTAATGAACAGAGGGAATTAATTAAGTTTAGACCTCAATTAAATATGTCAACGATTGAAGTGTATCAGACAATATCAGTAATGTCTTCAAGACGGAAGACAACATGCAAATTTTGGGCAAATAATCCAGAGGTAAAAGGGAATGAAATGAGATTAAATATGAGCAACTATGTTATGTTTGAGGAGGTACAATACTGGTTAGTTAAAAAGGAACGAAATATAACGGAAGACCGGTACTTAAGTGAAAGTTTCATAGCAGCAAAGTGGGAGAGCCGGATGGTAAGAAGATTATCAAGGAGAGAATTAATTACGAACACCCCAGCAATCCGAGAACATGGAGTACCTGAAATAATGGACCACGGTTAAACAGACTCCAAACAAACCAGAAAAAAGGGACGGATTTTATGGATACAGGACCAAGCAACCCATTGTAAATAAAACCCCAAAATTCAAAAAGTATGTAAGGACAACTTACTCAAGTTATTTCGAACAATAATTTAAAATGAAGAAACTAATAAAACCCCAAAATTCTAAAAGCATGTAAGGACATCTTACTCAAGTTATTTTGAAAACATATAATTTAAAGTGAAGAGTATATAAGAACAGATGATTAAATAATATTTATAAAGAACTGATTTAAAATGGACTAATAGGAAAAATAATATTTTTATGGTAACAAAAGAAGAATAAATAAATAAACAATTAATGGTAATGTGCTCAGATAAGAAGGTACAATAAGAAGAATAACGAATAATTTAATGACTCCAATGAAACTGAAGGAGGATGATAATTAATACAACAAAAATTAGAATTTCTCGGAATTGAAGATTATATAAGAAGAAATGATACGGAGAAATATGTCACAAGAAGTAAAGTCAAAAGAATTTTAACATAAGGCCTATCAATAATGGTATATGCTATTAATTAATGGAAAAGAAGAAGGAATCAAGGAGAAGAAGAAATATATAAGTAAATACAAACAGCTACAGTATGAAGAATCCCAAAAGTGTTTGGTACTAGTCGCTAATTGACTACTACTTATAATTTTTTTATTTTTATGTATTGACCGTAGAAATGTTCCGGCAATAATTTTTATGAGCAGGGATGATGTTCCCCTGGTCTCAGAAGGTGTAAGGATGGACAGCGGTGTATGGACCCAGAGTGGCCACCCGACTGGAACCACCGCACAGGATAGGGAAAAATGTTAGGGAAATTGAATATTTAAGGGATAATAATTATAAAATAGCTGAAAAGAGTGATATTGGATTCCAGATGTATAAATGAAGAAAATAGAAGGAAGATAGCAGACAGAAGCTTAATTGATAAAGCGAATTTATAGAAGCAAATAGAAATGAGTGTTGAAACAATTTTAATATGATTAGTGTGACCAGTCCTTATCAAATAAAATGTGGAAGTACCACTAACCCCGAGAAATAATTGATGAATTTGCCTCCAAGAGAGAGAGAGTTAAGTAAGAAAACGACAATTACCACAAGTCTGAATTACCAGAGTTTATAATCAGTCAGCAATGAAACACTATTATGAAAACAAAGTCAAGACCATTATGAGACTTGAACAAATCAACAATTTATTTCTATCAACGAGTTGAACTAAAATAAATTTGTTCTAGTGGGGGGGCTTTATGTAACGGTACATAACCCGGTCCCAATAAAGTAAATCATGAGAATAAAAGTCAGAAATGGGTAAAACTAAAGCTCGCTCAAAATTTAATTATATCACTCAACATAATAGACAATTCGAGTGGTATATAGTGCGAAGTGAGTTCTAGTGTACCCATTGAGGTGAAAAACCAAAGTGAAACTAATGTATTACTAAACTGTGCTGTATGTTTTGGATAGGATAAAACTATGGAAGTAGTATGTAATAATACTAATTGATTTTTGTTATTTTATTTATTTATTGTAATTTATATTGTATGAACCACAATTTGTTATACCCAAGTTAATATTATATTGTTTCAAATAATTGTGTTAGATTGTAAGAAAACCCAGGGTTAATTTTAAAAGACATAAAAATTTTAACTACCAAAGATAATATAAAATTAAAATAATCCTATGAAGGAAATGGCAACAGGAAGTAGTACCGGGTATGAACACTATTCGAGACTAAATAAATAATATATAAATTTATTTAATGATAATAAAACGATAAAATATTTATATACGTCATAAAAAAAAATTAACCAAAACATATTATGTAAATTAAATTAGTAAAGAAACCGGAATGGAAGGGAATTATTTTTCCATAAATAAAATATAAATTTATAATAATCACAAACTGCCTACATAATAAAAATACTATGTGTTACTAAGAGTGATGAAAAATAACAAGTATTGTTAATAAGATATAAAAATTTTGAACTAAACCGGAGAGTTGAAGAAACGATGCGACAAAAATTATAAAAAATAACCTTTTTTGGACGTTGGAGGAGGCGAAATTCACGCAAGAGTAATAAACAAAGTGAATACTAACTAATTATACCTGAGGAATCCAAATTAAGTGGTGATATACATTAAAAACCAGTGGATGAAAACATTCTGAGGATCCAATATAGTTCGGCCTACTTCCAGTAGACAATTAGAAAATACTCCAAACGAAAAGGAAATAATAACGCAAGACGTACCTCATCACAGAATAAAACTTCAATCCAGTAAGGACAACACGGAGCGAGGTAATATAAACATTTTTTCGTAATAAGTCCAGAAGAAAACTCGTTTTTTAACAGTGAAATAGAACAAAAAATATTCATTTTATCATATGTTTCTTTCAAAGTAAACAAATACATGCTGCTCTCTTACGGCAATTCCGGAAACTACGTAATATTTGAAAAATAAACAAAATTATTTATTAATTTTTTGATATTTGTAAAGCGTAGCAATTATCCATTTCTGACACTCTCATAACACAAAGAATTCACCCTGAACCCTGGGGAATTATTAAGAATTATGTAATAACTGATGTTTTTTATTATAGCGTAATATTGGGTAAATAACAACATATATGTTTTGTTCCTTAGACAGATCTATGTTTACTCGGTAAAGTCGAGATGATGTTTTTTTTTCAAATAAGATTAATTGTGATACCTATATTTTGGTGGCAGGTGACAAAAGTCAATAATCAATAAAGCAATATTATTGAAAATTAATATTGAATTATAACGTGTTATAATTTATTGTAGTGGGTAGTTAATGAAAATTTCAGCACAACATACAGAATAAATCGTCACAACTGAGGGGCAATAATGATACTTACTCTCTCTTCTGCATAAGGCTGAACAAATTACCTCCTTGACCCCAAATCACACACTCTCGATTTCTTTTAGATTGAGTAAAACAAGATAAACAAAATCCTTTATTTATACCTTTTAAAACGTCAGTTAGTATAATTCAAAAGTGACGCATACTGCGTGAGGCATATAATAACACTCCCATTACACCTCACGAAAAAATAAGCAGGACGTTACAAATTGGCGAACCCAACATTTGGGGCTTGAATGAGAAGGACGTTTCGCTAACACCCGCCTCTCGCGGAAACCGCACGTTACAGAATTGGCTTCCATCGCGGGGCTTGAAAAATAGCGACTGCTCATTATACGTTACAGAATTGGCGTACAACTGTGGGGCGGAATTAACAAAGCTTGTAATTGCAATATACTCGCAAGTGCACACCTCACATTAAGCGGTACGTTACAGAAATGGCGCCCAACGTGGGGCTTGAATGAGAAGGACGTTTCGCTAACACCCGCCTCTCGCAGAAACCGTACGTTACAGAATTGGCGCTCAACGTAAAAGGGCGGTAATTAGAAAAGAATTTCGATATTTAATAAAAAAGATATATCAAAAAATCTAATTATCGTTGGCAGTTATGAGAAAACAAGAAATGCCTAATACCCGAGGAAAATCGAAGAAGAGGGCAGAAGAAAAGGAGATTGAAGAAGGTGGACAGGAACAAGAAATAGAATTAGTTACGGACAGTGAAATGGACCAACAGACAGGTGATATAGAAGAAACCGAAGTAGTTATGGATACGGAAAAGGAAATAGTGGAAGAGGATGCCCAAGGGGACCAACCAGATAAATCCACCCAAAAAGAAGATATGAGCATGCAGGAGATGTTGAGAATTATTATGGAAAGCAATAAACAAACAAATGATAAAATAGACGAAAAATTTAGGAAACAGGAGGAAACTTTGAAGGAACAGAATAAACAAACTAATGAAAATTTTAGAAAACAGGAGGAAAACGTAAAACAAACCATGAATGAACAACACCAGAAATTGAAAGAAATTATTAATGGACAAAGGGAAGAGATGAATGCAAAATTTGAAGAGAATAATAAGAATTTAAAACAATTTGAGTGTAAAATGGAGAATGTCAATAAGGAGATATGGAAAACTTTCGGAGAGAAGTTTGAAAATGTTAATACGCGTATCCAAAAAGCAGATACATACCAAGAGGAGACAAATAAACAAATGGACCATAGTTCCAATAATTTGGATGAAACATTGGACAGTACTTCAGAAGGTATTAAAGTAAGTCCGGATACAGAAGAGGGTAGGAAGGAAATAGAAATTACAAAATACCAAGGTGTAATGCCATGTGAAAATAAAAATAGCCACAACAAACAGGATATTCAAACCGTGGAAAAGAAGACCAAGGAAATAATAAAAACAAGTAGAAAGAAAATAATAAATACCAAGGAAGAATGGGAGATGATTACAGGTGGATTAATTAATGTATTCAACCTTCCAATTAATGAACAGAGGGAATTAATTAAGTTTAGACCTCAATTAAATATGTCAACGATTGAAGTGTATCAGACAATATCAGTAATGTCTTCAAGACGGAAGACAACATGCAAATTTTGGGCAAATAATCCAGAGGTAAAAGGGAATGAAATGAGATTAAATATGAGCAACTATGTTATGTTTGAGGAGGTACAATACTGGTTAGTTAAAAAGGAACGAAATATAACGGAAGACCGGTACTTAAGTGAAAGTTTCATAGCAGCAAAGTGGGAGAGCCGGATGGTAAGAAGATTATCAAGGAGAGAATTAATTACGAACACCCCAGCAATCCGAGAACATGGAGTACCTGAAATAATGGACCACGGTTAAACAGACTCCAAACAAACCAGAAAAAAGGGACGGATTTTATGGATACAGGACCAAGCAACCCATTGTAAATAAAACCCCAAAATTCAAAAAGTATGTAAGGACAACTTACTCAAGTTATTTCGAACAATAATTTAAAATGAAGAAACTAATAAAACCCCAAAATTCTAAAAGCATGTAAGGACATCTTACTCAAGTTATTTTGAAAACATATAATTTAAAGTGAAGAGTATATAAGAACAGATGATTAAATAATATTTATAAAGAACTGATTTAAAATGGACTAATAGGAAAAATAATATTTTTATGGTAACAAAAGAAGAATAAATAAATAAACAATTAATGGTAATGTGCTCAGATAAGAAGGTACAATAAGAAGAATAACGAATAATTTAATGACTCCAATGAAACTGAAGGAGGATGATAATTAATACAACAAAAATTAGAATTTCTCGGAATTGAAGATTATATAAGAAGAAATGATACGGAGAAATATGTTACAAGAAGTAAAGTCAAAAGAATTTTAACATAAGGCCTATCAATAATGGTATATGCTATTAATTAATGGAAAAGAAGAAGGAATCAAGGAGAAGAAGAAATATATAAGTAAATACAAACAGCTACAGTATGAAGAATCCCAAAAGTGTTTGGTACTAGTCGCTAATTGACTACTACTTATAATTTTTTTATTTTTATGTATTGACCGTAGAAATGTTCCGGCAATAATTTTTATGAGCAGGGATGATGTTCCCCTGGTCTCAGAAGGTGTAAGGATGGACAGCGGTGTATGGACCCAGAGTGGCCACCCGACTGGAACCACCGCACAGGATAGGGAAAAATGTTAGGGAAATTGAATATTTAAGGGATAATAATTATAAAATAGCTGAAAAGAGTGATATTGGATTCCAGATGTATAAATGAAGAAAATAGAAGGAAGATAGCAGACAGAAGCTTAATTGATAAAGCGAATTTATAGAAGCAAATAGAAATGAGTGTTGAAACAATTTTAATATGATTAGTGTGACCAGTCCTTATCAAATAAAATGTGGAAGTACCACTAACCCCGAGAAATAATTGATGAATTTGCCTCCAAGAGAGAGAGAGTTAAGTAAGAAAACGACAATTACCACAAGTCTGAATTACCAGAGTTTATAATCAGTCAGCAATGAAACACTATTATGAAAACAAAGTCAAGACCATTATGAGACTTGAACAAATCAACAATTTATTTCTATCAACGAGTTGAACTAAAATAAATTTGTTCTAGTGGGGGGGCTTTATGTAACGGTACATAACCCGGTCCCAATAAAGTAAATCATGAGAATAAAAGTCAGAAATGGGTAAAACTAAAGCTCGCTCAAAATTTAATTATATCACTCAACATAATAGACAATTCGAGTGGTATATAGTGCGAAGTGAGTTCTAGTGTACCCATTGAGGTGAAAAACCAAAGTGAAACTAATGTATTACTAAACTGTGCTGTATGTTTTGGATAGGATAAAACTATGGAAGTAGTATGTAATAATACTAATTGATTTTTGTTATTTTATTTATTTATTGTAATTTATATTGTATGAACCACAATTTGTTATACCCAAGTTAATATTATATTGTTTCAAATAATTGTGTTAGATTGTAAGAAAACCCAGGGTTAATTTTAAAAGACATAAAAATTTTAACTACCAAAGATAATATAAAATTAAAATAATCCTATGAAGGAAATGGCAACAGGAAGTAGTACCGGGTATGAACACTATTCGAGACTAAATAAATAATATATAAATTTATTTAATGATAATAAAACGATAAAATATTTATATACGTCATAAAAAAAAATTAACCAAAACATATTATGTAAATTAAATTAGTAAAGAAACCGGAATGGAAGGGAATTATTTTTCCATAAATAAAATATAAATTTATAATAATCACAAACTGCCTACATAATAAAAATACTATGTGTTACTAAGAGTGATGAAAAATAACAAGTATTGTTAATAAGATATAAAAATTTTGAACTAAACCGGAGAGTTGAAGAAACGATGCGACAAAAATTATAAAAAATAACCTTTTTTGGACGTTGGAGGAGGCGAAATTCACGCAAGAGTAATAAACAAAGTGAATACTAACTAATTATACCTGAGGAATCCAAATTAAGTGGTGATATACATTAAAAACCAGTGGATGAAAACATTCTGAGGATCCAATATAGTTCGGCCTACTTCCAGTAGACAATTAGAAAATACTCCAAACGAAAAGGAAATAATAACGCAAGACGTACCTCATCACAGAATAAAACTTCAATCCAGTAAGGACAACACGGAGCGAGGTAATATAAACATTTTTTCGTAATAAGTCCAGAAGAAAACTCGTTTTTTAACAGTGAAATAGAACAAAAAATATTCATTTTATCATATGTTTCTTTCAAAGTAAACAAATACATGCTGCTCTCTTACGGCAATTCCGGAAACTACGTAATATTTGAAAAATAAACAAAATTATTTATTAATTTTTTGATATTTGTAAAGCGTAGCAATTATCCATTTCTGACACTCTCATAACACAAAGAATTCACCCTGAACCCTGGGGAATTATTAAGAATTATGTAATAACTGATGTTTTTTATTATAGCGTAATATTGGGTAAATAACAACATATATGTTTTGTTCCTTAGACAGATCTATGTTTACTCGGTAAAGTCGAGATGATGTTTTTTTTTCAAATAAGATTAATTGTGATACCTATATTTTGGTGGCAGGTGACAAAAGTCAATAATCAATAAAGCAATATTATTGAAAATTAATATTGAATTATAACGTGTTATAATTTATTGTAGTGGGTAGTTAATGAAAATTTCAGCACAACATACAGAATAAATCGTCACAACTGAGGGGCAATAATGATACTTACTCTCTCTTCTGCATAAGGCTGAACAAATTACCTCCTTGACCCCAAATCACACACTCTCGATTTCTTTTAGATTGAGTAAAACAAGATAAACAAAATCCTTTATTTATACCTTTTAAAACGTCAGTTAGTATAATTCAAAAGTGACGCATACTGCGTGAGGCATATAATAACACTCCCATTACACCTCACGAAAAAATAAGCAGGACGTTACAAATTGGCGAACCCAACATTTGGGGCTTGAATGAGAAGGACGTTTCGCTAACACCCGCCTCTCGCGGAAACCGCACGTTACAGAATTGGCTTCCATCGCGGGGCTTGAAAAATAGCGACTGCTCATTATACGTTACAGAATTGGCGTACAACTGTGGGGCGGAATTAACAAAGCTTGTAATTGCAATATACTCGCAAGTGCACACCTCACATTAAGCGGTACGTTACAGAAATGGCGCCCAACGTGGGGCTTGAATGAGAAGGACGTTTCGCTAACACCCGCCTCTCGCAGAAACCGTACGTTACAGAATTGGCGCTCAACGTAAAAGGGCGGTAATTAGAAAAGAATTTCGATATTTAATAAAAAAGATATATCAAAAAATCTAATTATCGTTGGCAGTTATGAGAAAACAAGAAATGCCTAATACCCGAGGAAAATCGAAGAAGAGGGCAGAAGAAAAGGAGATTGAAGAAGGTGGACAGGAACAAGAAATAGAATTAGTTACGGACAGTGAAATGGACCAACAGACAGGTGATATAGAAGAAACCGAAGTAGTTATGGATACGGAAAAGGAAATAGTGGAAGAGGATGCCCAAGGGGACCAACCAGATAAATCCACCCAAAAAGAAGATATGAGCATGCAGGAGATGTTGAGAATTATTATGGAAAGCAATAAACAAACAAATGATAAAATAGACGAAAAATTTAGGAAACAGGAGGAAACTTTGAAGGAACAGAATAAACAAACTAATGAAAATTTTAGAAAACAGGAGGAAAACGTAAAACAAACCATGAATGAACAACACCAGAAATTGAAAGAAATTATTAATGGACAAAGGGAAGAGATGAATGCAAAATTTGAAGAGAATAATAAGAATTTAAAACAATTTGAGTGTAAAATGGAGAATGTCAATAAGGAGATATGGAAAACTTTCGGAGAGAAGTTTGAAAATGTTAATACGCGTATCCAAAAAGCAGATACATACCAAGAGGAGACAAATAAACAAATGGACCATAGTTCCAATAATTTGGATGAAACATTGGACAGTACTTCAGAAGGTATTAAAGTAAGTCCGGATACAGAAGAGGGTAGGAAGGAAATAGAAATTACAAAATACCAAGGTGTAATGCCATGTGAAAATAAAAATAGCCACAACAAACAGGATATTCAAACCGTGGAAAAGAAGACCAAGGAAATAATAAAAACAAGTAGAAAGAAAATAATAAATACCAAGGAAGAATGGGAGATGATTACAGGTGGATTAATTAATGTATTCAACCTTCCAATTAATGAACAGAGGGAATTAATTAAGTTTAGACCTCAATTAAATATGTCAACGATTGAAGTGTATCAGACAATATCAGTAATGTCTTCAAGACGGAAGACAACATGCAAATTTTGGGCAAATAATCCAGAGGTAAAAGGGAATGAAATGAGATTAAATATGAGCAACTATGTTATGTTTGAGGAGGTACAATACTGGTTAGTTAAAAAGGAACGAAATATAACGGAAGACCGGTACTTAAGTGAAAGTTTCATAGCAGCAAAGTGGGAGAGCCGGATGGTAAGAAGATTATCAAGGAGAGAATTAATTACGAACACCCCAGCAATCCGAGAACATGGAGTACCTGAAATAATGGACCACGGTTAAACAGACTCCAAACAAACCAGAAAAAAGGGACGGATTTTATGGATACAGGACCAAGCAACCCATTGTAAATAAAACCCCAAAATTCAAAAAGTATGTAAGGACAACTTACTCAAGTTATTTCGAACAATAATTTAAAATGAAGAAACTAATAAAACCCCAAAATTCTAAAAGCATGTAAGGACATCTTACTCAAGTTATTTTGAAAACATATAATTTAAAGTGAAGAGTATATAAGAACAGATGATTAAATAATATTTATAAAGAACTGATTTAAAATGGACTAATAGGAAAAATAATATTTTTATGGTAACAAAAGAAGAATAAATAAATAAACAATTAATGGTAATGTGCTCAGATAAGAAGGTACAATAAGAAGAATAACGAATAATTTAATGACTCCAATGAAACTGAAGGAGGATGATAATTAATACAACAAAAATTAGAATTTCTCGGAATTGAAGATTATATAAGAAGAAATGATACGGAGAAATATGTCACAAGAAGTAAAGTCAAAAGAATTTTAACATAAGGCCTATCAATAATGGTATATGCTATTAATTAATGGAAAAGAAGAAGGAATCAAGGAGAAGAAGAAATATATAAGTAAATACAAACAGCTACAGTATGAAGAATCCCAAAAGTGTTTGGTACTAGTCGCTAATTGACTACTACTTATAATTTTTTTATTTTTATGTATTGACCGTAGAAATGTTCCGGCAATAATTTTTATGAGCAGGGATGATGTTCCCCTGGTCTCAGAAGGTGTAAGGATGGACAGCGGTGTATGGACCCAGAGTGGCCACCCGACTGGAACCACCGCACAGGATAGGGAAAAATGTTAGGGAAATTGAATATTTAAGGGATAATAATTATAAAATAGCTGAAAAGAGTGATATTGGATTCCAGATGTATAAATGAAGAAAATAGAAGGAAGATAGCAGACAGAAGCTTAATTGATAAAGCGAATTTATAGAAGCAAATAGAAATGAGTGTTGAAACAATTTTAATATGATTAGTGTGACCAGTCCTTATCAAATAAAATGTGGAAGTACCACTAACCCCGAGAAATAATTGATGAATTTGCCTCCAAGAGAGAGAGAGTTAAGTAAGAAAACGACAATTACCACAAGTCTGAATTACCAGAGTTTATAATCAGTCAGCAATGAAACACTATTATGAAAACAAAGTCAAGACCATTATGAGACTTGAACAAATCAACAATTTATTTCTATCAACGAGTTGAACTAAAATAAATTTGTTCTAGTGGGGGGGCTTTATGTAACGGTACATAACCCGGTCCCAATAAAGTAAATCATGAGAATAAAAGTCAGAAATGGGTAAAACTAAAGCTCGCTCAAAATTTAATTATATCACTCAACATAATAGACAATTCGAGTGGTATATAGTGCGAAGTGAGTTCTAGTGTACCCATTGAGGTGAAAAACCAAAGTGAAACTAATGTATTACTAAACTGTGCTGTATGTTTTGGATAGGATAAAACTATGGAAGTAGTATGTAATAATACTAATTGATTTTTGTTATTTTATTTATTTATTGTAATTTATATTGTATGAACCACAATTTGTTATACCCAAGTTAATATTATATTGTTTCAAATAATTGTGTTAGATTGTAAGAAAACCCAGGGTTAATTTTAAAAGACATAAAAATTTTAACTACCAAAGATAATATAAAATTAAAATAATCCTATGAAGGAAATGGCAACAGGAAGTAGTACCGGGTATGAACACTATTCGAGACTAAATAAATAATATATAAATTTATTTAATGATAATAAAACGATAAAATATTTATATACGCCATAAAAAAAAATTAACCAAAACATATTATGTAAATTAAATTAGTAAAGAAACCGGAATGGAAGGGAATTATTTTTCCATAAATAAAATATAAATTTATAATAATCACAAACTGCCTACATAATAAAAATACTATGTGTTACTAAGAGTGATGAAAAATAACAAGTATTGTTAATAAGATATAAAAATTTTGAACTAAACCGGAGAGTTGAAGAAACGATGCGACAAAAATTATAAAAAATAACCTTTTTTGGACGTTGGAGGAGGCGAAATTCACGCAAGAGTAATAAACAAAGTGAATACTAACTAATTATACCTGAGGAATCCAAATTAAGTGGTGATATACATTAAAAACCAGTGGATGAAAACATTCTGAGGATCCAATATAGTTCGGCCTACTTCCAGTAGACAATTAGAAAATACTCCAAACGAAAAGGAAATAATAACGCAAGACGTACCTCATCACAGAATAAAACTTCAATCCAGTAAGGACAACACGGAGCGAGGTAATATAAACATTTTTTCGTAATAAGTCCAGAAGAAAACTCGTTTTTTAACAGTGAAATAGAACAAAAAATATTCATTTTATCATATGTTTCTTTCAAAGTAAACAAATACATGCTGCTCTCTTACGGCAATTCCGGAAACTACGTAATATTTGAAAAATAAACAAAATTATTTATTAATTTTTTGATATTTGTAAAGCGTAGCAATTATCCATTTCTGACACTCTCATAACACAAAGAATTCACCCTGAACCCTGGGGAATTATTAAGAATTATGTAATAACTGATGTTTTTTATTATAGCGTAATATTGGGTAAATAACAACATATATGTTTTGTTTCTTAGACAGATCTATGTTTACTCGGTAAAGTCGAGATGATGTTTTTTTTTCAAATAAGATTAATTGTGATACCTATATTTTGGTGGCAGGTGACAAAAGTCAATAATCAATAAAGCAATATTATTGAAAATTAATATTGAATTATAACGTGTTATAATTTATTGTAGTGGGTAGTTAATGAAAATTTCAGCACAACATACAGAAGAAATCGTCACAACTGAGGGGCAATAATGATACTTACTCTCTCTTCTGCATAAGGCTGAACAAATTACCTCCTTGACCCCAAATCACACACTCTCGATTTCTTTTAGATTGAGTAAAACAAGATAAACAAAATCCTTTATTTATACCTTTTAAAACGTCAGTTAGTATAATTCAAAAGTGACGCATACTGCGTGAGGCATATAATAACACTCCCATTACACCTCACGAAAAAATAAGCAGGACGTTACAAATTGGCGAACCCAACATTTGGGGCTTGAATGAGAAGGACGTTTCGCTAACACCCGCCTCTCGCGGAAACCGCACGTTACAGAATTGGCTTCCATCGCGGGGCTTGAAAAATAGCGACTGCTCATTATACGTTACAGAATTGGCGTACAACTGTGGGGCGGAATTAACAAAGCTTGTAATTGCAATATACTCGCAAGTGCACACCTCACATTAAGCGGTACGTTACAAGCTGTATAAAGGGTCACTAAATTCATAGTCCTTTGCAAGTTCGTCAAAAAAAGTTTTAACTCTTCTGTTGCGTTTGGTGTTCATTGAAGGATCGATGTTCCACTTAGCAGCTAATTTTCTGGCTTGATCCACAACATCGTCGAATTGTCCCCGCAGATCCCTTACGGTATTGATACTCTTCTGAAGGAGATTTTTTGCATCGTCCAGATTAATGTCAGGTCTCTAAAGGGATTTCGATGTGATCTGAATCCTTTCTAAAACTCTGCTTTGAAAAACAAGCATCAAAATAAAATCAAATGAAGCTTTTTGTTTCCTAAGACCAGTTGCTTCTACTACTTCACTGGTCACGATTGAAGCCAAAATTATTTTGGTTAAGCACTTCATCACTGGGACGAAATTAACATTGATTGCTAGTAAAGCGTCGTATCTCGAAGACCACCTTGTACGACAGAGTTTTTTTAAAGGTCAAGTTTATAATGCTAAAGATTGCCATCTTGGTAGGCTTTGACTGAAAAACACATATATACTGTTTATTATATCATAGAACACTGAAATCTCTAAAATAGATTTTACACTGTCATTTAAAACTAAATTTAAATTGTGATTAGCACAATGCACATATTCAGCGATAGGTGACTTCGATTTTATTCTAGCCTGCAACCCTGTGTAAATTCCACTCATGACAGACGCCCCATCGTAACCCTGGCCTCGGCATTTATCCAAAGATATTTTCTTTTCTTCCAAAAATTTAACTACATGCTCCTGTAGGCCTTCAGCCGACTGTTTTGAAACTCGCACAAATCCTAAAAATGATTCAATTACTTTAAGTTGATTAATATCCGGTTTGTAAGAAACGTACCTCAAGATTATTGATAGTTGATCGATTTTTGAAATGTCTTGTGTGGTATCCAAAATGAGTGAAAAAAAGGATGATTGTTGGACCTCAGACAATATTTCACTCAAAATCTGATGAGATGCTAAATGGATCAATTCGTTTTGAATTGTAGAGCTTAGATATTTTATTCTGCTACCTTCGTTTTCCAGATGGCTCTTTAAAATAGGATCATATCGAGAGAGGAGATCAATAATATTCAGAAAATTCCCTGACTCACTGGATATACTTTTGATGCTTTCAGAGCATTCAGAGCGATGACCCCCTGAAAGCTAAGTTGCAAGTTGACATTGTTATGATAACATCAAGGATTCTCTTTATTACTTCAAGCATTTTTTCTTCTTTTTCATAAAAAAGTACTTTAATGTCTCTGTTACTTTTTCTGATTCCATAAGCCTTACACGCATTAGTATGGCATTTACTCCATTCGTGGTCTTTTATTTTTGATGAGAGATTTCCCCAATCATTGATTTTCCCGTGGACCATGGTTTGTTTTTATCAAGTTTTTATCAAGTCTGTTAGCGAACAGCCAACAGGGTTCGCAATACACCCCATTTAATACCGGAGAGTAACAAAGCCAAAAACGCTCAATTTTCTGTCCAGTCTTTGTTTCGCAAAAATAATAATCTTTTGAAAAAGACCTATTTGTTTTGGGATCTTTAGGAAAAGGCCCTTGAGGTCTGCATGATTCAGAGTTTATAATTAGAGATTTAAACTCATCTTTTTTTACCTCATCTTCTGAGAAAAGGGCGATATCTGTATTAAATTTTCCTGTTGCATCATCATTGCTGTTATCGATATTTTCTACATTTTCTTGTACTATACTATTTACAACGGTTGATGATGTTGAAGGGGCGTTAAAATTAGTATTTAGGTCTGTACTCACATTTTGGTCGACTTCTGATTTTGAATCATCTCCCAGGAAATTTAAAGTGTCGTTTTCTTCTAAACTTTTATCGTCTTCACACTCTCTCTCACTAACTCCATCGGACTGACTCGCAGAACCTCCCGAAAAATCACATTTTTTAACAAAAAAAGTGTCAATTTTTGGTAGTTTTTTATTTTTTCTTCTTCGTGTTTTCTCCTTTTCCGAAATTCAGCTCCACTCGGTCGTTTGTTTCCGTCCATGGTAAATGTAATAACAAATTATTATTAATTAATTTAAAGAAATAAAAAAAAATATTTTTTAAACTGAACACAAGTAACCGTAACCAAAAATTATTAAAACACAGCACTACCGAACTGCACAATCGTGTTATTTGTATAACAAGGACTGAGTGATTTCCACTTTTGACAGTAAACAGTAAAACAGGCGTAGGCAGTAGCAGGTGGGAGCGATTCTTGGAATCTTTGAGTGATTCACTTGGTCCCCCACTTTCACTCGTTACTCGTTTACCCTAACAATAACCAACCCGACGATAACTCAGGCTCGTTGCTCGTAGTTGGTCCCGGCCGAGCTAAATATTTATGATAATTAATGCCTTATATCAAATACTATTGATATAAATACGTCCAGCTTCGGGTAAAATGTGGCAACACGTTACACTAGCGCCTCCCGTGTCTTGAGTTGGCACAACGCTACATGGCTCTGCTTCATAGGTTGCCACCGGATTGTATGTAAAATGTCAAGAGTTGCACGTATTGGTATCTACAGTATTTGCTTATATTATAGTTATTTAAATAATTCTTTTGAAGTGAAAGCGTGACAAAATCAACCCTGATTAACACGGTCACCATAAATAAATAAATAATTCTTAAAAACAAATTTTTTTTTCATTTGGTTGAAATGTTTTCCAGTATATCCGTTTATGCACTGCGCCCCCCATAGGCTCTGCGCCCCAATGCGTCGCATCGGTTGCATTGGCGTTATTTACGCCACTGGTTGTGACACACTTCTTAGAAACCAATAACATAGATACAGTATCCTGAATTGTAGGGGTCAGTCTTATGACAACGCAGCAAACATGTCAGGGTGATGTTCAGGATTACAAGCAAAGATAAAAGAACTAAACAAGTATGCTGAGTATATACCATGTGCTGGACACTCACTTAACTTAGTAGGGGTACATACTGTGAAGTGTGTTTCAACTGTGACAATTTACTTTGATGTGGTACAAAATCTTTACACCTTCTTTTCATCGTCAACACACCGCTGGGAGATACTCCGTTCACATTTAGGACCTCATCATAAAGTGGTGAAACAACTTTCAGATACTAGATGGTCTGCGCAAGCGGACGCAATAAATGCTTTATGTGAGGGATATACGCTAATGAAATCAGATTAAGTCTTCAGTCTATAAGAAATGATGTGACAAATCAGTCGTTAGAGACACGTCTTATGGCTCAAGGATTAGAGAAAAAACTTGATAAACTTGAAACAGTTTTTCTAACAATACTGTGGAATGAAATCCTCAGTAGATTTAACGCAGTAAGTAAACTACTGCAAAGTGAAAAAGTGAATTGGTCTGTAGCAGTTAAGATGCTGAAGTCATTAATTGTCTTTATTAGGGAGAAGAGAGATGGTTTTGACGATTATGAGTCCAAATCAAAAGCGAAATCAGTTGTGAAAAAATATCATGATACACAAAGGCGTCAAACAAAACATAGCTCCATTCTTGCATTTGCAGATGGTGGATGTAGTAATGAGGAACGTCTGGGAAGAGAAAAGTTCAGAGTAGAGACATTCCTACCCATAATAGACACCCTGGTTTCTAGCCTAGAACTCCGAAGTAAAGCATACATAGACATTTTTGAGAGGTTTGGTTTTTTGGAAAGTCTGCATGTGTTAGAGAGTTCAGAAATTTCAAAATATTGCGAAAACCTTGCAAATTTTTATAGTGGAGACTTTATTACTGCAGAGTTAATATCTGAATGTCACCATTTTGCTGCATATCTAAAAGTAAATATAAAATATTTCCAAGAATATGCTGGAGTTGATAATGAAAAAAATATTAATATTCATAACTTGTACAGTTACATAAATAATGAGAATATTTTATCAGCATTCCCCAATATGGAAATTGCTATGAGAATTTTTCTCACTTTATTTGTGACCAATGCATCTGGAGAACGTTCATTTTCGAAGTTGAAGCTATAATAAAAGATGAGTTACGAAATTGCATGGCACAACCACGCTTAAATAATTTAAGTTTGATGAGTATTGAACATGACATTTTGGCAGAAATTGATTTTGAAGACACAATTCACGATTTTGCCTCCTCGAAGTGCAGAAACGTTCTTCTCTAAAGAAGTAAAGACTAATAATAATTAATAAGGGAAGAGTGGAGTGTTAATAACTGTGTAATTATGTGTAAACTTCGTTCGTTCAATCGTCCCTGCTTTAACATCAAATAGGTGAGTTTATTGTTATTATTATTATTATTTTTACATTCGCCTGGGGCCTCTACCTTTCTTGATTCGGCCCTGTGCGCTGTAAACACATTAACCGTATATCTGATGAGGATTTCACAGTAAACATACTGTGTTGATAATCAATAACAACAACAACAACAACGATCACGCTGTGTGAATGACGATATCACTATTGTCTTTGAGCATCCATGGTAACCGACGCCGGCAATTTCGTAAATGACACACACACACACACACACAAAATGAAGTGTGATGGCAGTTCCGATAACTGCGTCTGACGATGCTATTCTGACACAAACTAATTAATTTAATAATCTTATTATGGATGTTGTGTGAAGGCGGTTACCATAGTTGATAGTAGTAATGCAAGTGCCACGAAATGATCAAATACGTTTTGGTCAACAGCAATCTCTGTACCTTCTAGCCCAATTTGAAAAATAGTTACAGAATTAAATGTAGATATAGAAGTAACTACGATTTTATAAGACATCTTGACTTATACATTTGAAATAACATTTATTGTAACATATATAGAACGACTATACCGACTTACATATTATAAGAAAAAATGTCTCTTACTTAATCGGAGGATCGATTTACTCGTCTGTTACATCAGAAATTAACTTCATTTATATTAAATGTAAATACACACACTGAGGAACTCTGCACGTCTTTCCCCTTTCTCCCTTGCACTTCACACGTTCCTCTCACTCACTCTCTCACTCACTCACTCTCTCTCTCTCTCTCTCTCTCTCTCTCTCTCTCTCTCTCTCTCTCTCTCTCTCTCTCTCTCTCTCTCTTCCACTCCACAATTTTGCGCGCCCGCTGCCTTGTTAACAATCTGTGCATTCCATACATTCCCAGACAAAGTGTGTGACACCGGCACAAAACTAAGGTATTGTCGCATGTAGTTAATTGGGCGGAGCCTGATGAGCGTAGCGAAATCAGGCATAGCCCTCTATCCACGACTCGGTGCACAACTTAGGCCGCGAACTCCTCCGAAACTACTCAACCGAATGTTATGAAATTTTGCATACGTATCCGGACTGTATTGTAGAGTGAACACATGTAATGTTTATTTCTCTAAGTTATTTGATTCAAAAGATATTATGATTTTTTAAAAATCATAGCTTAAACGTGTGAGAGGAAGTGAGATAGAGATATCGTGGCCCAGCTAGCTGTCGCCCGATAAGATAAGATTTGCTGTACACAAATGCCGGTGCGTGTGCATGTGCGGCTCCCGCCGCCCGCGCTGGCTGTCGCTCGATAAGATAAGATTTTGCTGTATACACTTTGTATTCATGACTCACATGTGTTTAATTCAAACAGTAGTAGAGCATTGTTCTATGGTGTAGCCAGATGTACGGATTGGACTTAAGTGTTGAACAAGTGTCAATTTTTAGATGAGAATCTATGTACTAGTCGCTGATGCAACTGTAAATTTCCATTACATATTGCAACGAATATTCTATACATTCTTATTCATCAATTTATATATTTGTATTATTTATAGTACGCCTCGACGGAGAAGAGGTCCAAATATTGGTCGTTTAACTACAAATCAAAGACGGATGAGACAGCGACAAAATGTTGCTGCAGCAACTGTTGAAGGCCCTGCAGAACATAACATGAATCATGTGTTATATGATCAAAACAACGCAGGGTATAGGAATCTTCAGTATGAATTTGAAGACAATTTACGATCACTAGAATTCTATGAAAGTGTAAATTGTTCTCGAGTGTAGATGCAGCAAACATTTTTTGGTATGTGTCCGCAGGTAAGCGAAACCCAAATAAGTTTACTGCAGTTAATCCTACAGTACATCCTAAAGATGTAGCCTACCTATAGAACTGACGGATCTCACTTATGTGGAACAACTCTTGATAGCAAGTGTACAACCAGTGATGCGTGTGTATAGGGTGAAATCGAGAGACTTTCCCGGTAAATATGCTTATAAGGGAAATATTATAAATACTGGTCCAAATATAACGGAGACTGTTAGTTCCTTGCCCCCTACACCCGCTTCACTGAGCACTATAGTTGTAAGAAAGGAAAGTGTTAATGGACAACGGGATTTTCATGTGAGACGTGACAAAATTTTAGAAACATTCAATTTTTTTGAAAATGAATAATCCAAACTATAGTGATATCATCATTGATATGGAACAAATATCTCAACTTCCATTAAATGATAGTATTTATGGAATGATACCCACTGTTGATTTACCTGAGGTGAATACAGATGAAGAGAACTTTTCTGAAGAAATTTATGAAAGTATGATCCCGGAGAATATTAGAATCACAGAAATCACAGAAGTTGATCGACTCCAATCTGCAGTGAATAATGTAATTCTATGGCCACAAGATATTGATATCATAAATGAGTTCTCGTGCGAAGGATATGTAAGCATGGCATTTCCCGCTTTACTATCTTACGGATCTGCTGAATTAAACGATATACTCGAGCAAGTAGTATGAAACTTACAGCACTTGAATATTTTCAATTTTTGATGCAATATAAAGAGCGACTTTTGCACAAGATCCTAGGTTCAGATTTTTTGCATTGAACACTGTTCAGCGTCATCAAGCTATTCAACGAGGGACAATATTTGCTAGAAAATCTCATTTCAATGGAACAATACAGCAATTGAGAAACACGCTGTCGAGTAATCCTCAAATAATAATAAGTTTATATTATTGGTGTGGAAAAATAAGAGGATCAAAATCTTACTGGACACAACGAAGGGGTGAACTTGAATCAATGATTGAGCAGTATGATAATCTTCCTACGGATTTTTTTACTTTAAGTGCAGCTGATCTTTGGTGGCCTGATCTGGGACGACTCATGGGTTGGGTTGTGATGATGAACTCCTGAATCAGTATAATCCTGTCATCGCACAAACATAGAGAGCAAATACTGATTTTAGTATAATTACCTCCTTATACCAGGTGGTTGAATATGTATCCAAATATGCTTCAAAGTCAGAACCTGTTTCGAAAAATTTGACGGAAATGTTTCAAGAAATCGTTGAATCGAGAGCCCCGGATGAAGAATCTCGTCGAGCATATACAAGTTTGATGATAAGAGTGATCAGAGAAAGAGACATCGGGGCTTGCGAAATATGTCATTTACTCCATGGAGTTCCATTGTACCAATGTATCAGAACTTTTAGAGTACTTGTCATAACAATAGAAGACTATGTTGCAATTAATGGAACCAATAGTGAAAATGACAGTAATTCATTCATTCAGTTTTATAGTAGTAGACCACTAGACACGGAAGAAGTAACATTATCCGATTTTTCTAAAAAATTTTCTAAGGGAAGAAATAATTCAATTAGCACAAACATAAAAGAAAGCAGTGTAGAAGTTTTCCCTAAAATAAACAACAATAACAATGCAGTCAATTCTGAATTATATTGTAAACAAAAGTTGATTTTACATAAGCATTGACGTTAACGAAGAAGACTTGAAAAGTTCAGATGAAACATGATTCATGGCTTATACTCGACAAAATTTTGGACAGCTTCACGAACAATTACACATGTCTTTAATTACAGAAGAAATTGAAATTTATCAGGATAATAATAACGAGTTTGATATTTTTGACGATAGAGACTGGATGGCTGTAGCAGCAGTAATGCCTAATGCACTACCAACTCATGTTGGTCTAGGTAATCGTGATATCGATTTACTTCATAATTGGGAAGCAGCCTATTACAAATATCCAGATATAAAGAATAAAACTTCTTTCATCGAAAGGAATCGAGAAACATTTGGGAATCAGTATGATTCTCATGAATCATACAATGTTATTTTCAATAACCAACAAAATAAGATATTATCTTTCTTAGAATATCAGTTAAATGACTATGATGATTGCATCCAAAGACTTGCAATTATTCAGGGAAAAGCTGGAACTGGTAAAAGCTGTGTAATTAATGAAATGGTTAGGAGAATTAATTCATATTTTGGCTGCGATGCAACTCTTTTAATGGCTCCTACTTGTGTGGCAGCCAACAATATTCCTGGTCAAACTATTCATGCAGCTCTAACAACAAATGCTTCAAAGAGAAGGGGAGGAACTTTCAAAGATTTAGAAGGTGAATCCAAAATTGCTTTTGAAGAAGAATTAAAAGATGTGAGATTCGTTATTATTGATGAACCCAGTATGTTGGGTTTGAATTTGTTTTTTAAAGTGGATATGCGACTCAAACAAGCAAAGCAGCGTCCTTCAGCTGTTCCTTTTGGTGGCCTTTGCGTGTATTTAGTCGGTGATTGGTCCCAACTTCCACCGGTTTGTGTCAGGAATCTTTACAATATTGGTAATGTTCAGACCATTCAATCGAATCTTTTATATAAACAGTTCAAAAAAGTTTTCTTTTTAACGGAGATTATGAGACAGCAAGGTGATGGTCAAAAAAATTTCAGAGAGACTTTAAATAGAGTCGCAACTGGAACAGTCACTGAACAAGATTATCAGCTCCTATCTAAAAGATTTTATGTAAACAATATCGGGGACAATTTCAAAGATACTGTCTGTATAATGTCGAAAATGATGAAATCAAACGCTTTAATTATGAAAAACTAGAAAGCAATAAACAACCCGTGGCTCTAATCAATGCAATCCATAATTGCCCAGAAGTGTCTCTAGGAAAATGTGACGATGCTCAGGGATTATTTGCCCAATTAAGTTTATGTAAAGGTGCTCGAGTTATCCTTAGAAGAAATCTTTGGGTTACAAAAAGACTAGCCAACGGTTCAGTTGGGACAGTAACTGATATTTATTTATGACCCGGCAGCTGATCACATGCCAATATGTATACTCTTATCTTTCGAAAAATATACAGGACCAGTTCTGTACGAGAATTCAATACCCACTGTACCAGTAGTGGCATCTTTCAAGAAAAATGAAATTTCTTGTACTCGCAAACAATTTCCGTTAATGTTAGCATATGCTGTTAGTATACGTAGATCGCAAATGATAACATTAGATAAGGAAATTGTTAATTTAGGAGACAATGAATTTCAGGTTGGATTAATGTATGTTGCTCTTTCAAGAGTGAAAACATTAGAAGGATTATTATTAAAACCGGCGTTTAATTTTGATAGACTGCTAAAAATTAATAGAAGAATGGTTGATCGTAGAGATGAGTTGCAAAGGTTGTGGAATATGTCTAATGACAATAAATTCATGTATATTGTACTATAATGTAGTGTATTCAATAAAACGTGTGTATCATAATGTGTATATATTTTGTTGATTGTAAGAATATTGATAAATAAATTATTACGAATATATTTATCTAACGGATCAAAGACGGTTGATTGTAAAAATACTGATAAATAAAGTATTATGAATATCAAATGCTCCCCCCATTTGTGTCAGTGGCACTCCTAGATTTATCGAATCTACTATGAAAAACTGCTGTTACACATATGCTCACAGGCTTACACGAGTACGCCCAGATTGCTGGATTAGATCGCCACCTCTAATTTTTCAGTCCAAAAAAACCGTAGAGTATCATGAAGAAATGAATGCCGAGGTGTTTGAGGGTTGGTTTTTTTGAAGTTCTTCTTCCTTCGATCCCTGCTGGATCAACAATCGTCATGGACAACGCCCCGTACCACTCTCGGGTAGCTAATAAAGCGCCAACGTCTGCCTCGAGGAAGAGTGAAGTGGTAGAATGGCTAAAGTCACGTAATATTACGTTTTCTACAGACATGCGCAGGCCAGAGCTCTACAGCCTTGTAAAGGTGCATAAGCCACAGGTGACATCTTACTTAATAGACAAGAAAGCCTCTGAGCTTGGTTTCAAAATTATAAGACTCCCACCATACCACTGCAACTACAACCCAATTGAACTAGTTTGGGCAAACTTAAAAAAAATATGTTTCAGCACGAAACACCACCTTCAAAATAAATGATGTCCAATGTTTGTTTATGGAAGCAGTAAACTCTTTCTCTACAGACGCTTGGAGAAAATGCGTAGAACACGTGAAAAAAGAAATTGATTCTGATTGGACAAATGAAGGACTAGATGACAGTGTTCAGGAATTAGTGATCAATTTGGCTCCTGGTGACTCAGATGACAGTGACTGGGAAAGTGACAAAGATTCCGATTTGGGAGTGTCACCTCTGGAGTAAGCAGGTATGGTTCATATTTAAATACATACAATTTCACTTTGATAAAATTTTTTTTTACCATAATACATTTCAAATGTTAAACGGAAGGCACTATTGTTTTCGTTTTGTTTGCAGAGTCATGGTGCACGATGGCCGCTTAAGGGAAACAACTTCTCCGCTTAATGAAAAATACCTTGGCATAAAGAAATATATTTGAACATTTATCTTTCAACCATGTAAATAGCTACAGTATGTAAAATATTATTTTAATTTTCTTTATAAAGTGTACATTAAATGGCTCCAATAAATGAACATTTGCTTATAAACATGCTGTAACGGTAATTTGGTTTTCCAACCTATTAATGTCGTGTTTGGTGTAATTTTTCATATTTTTTTCCGAACTTTTCAAATATGTACAAGAAAATTTGAAATTGTGAGTCAGTTAAAAAAGTTAAATGCCTGAGTGGCGTTGCTAGTAGGTGACACATTATTGAAACAGCTGCGGGCGGTTGTGAATGCCAGGGGATTACCCGGGCCAGCCCCAGGTAGTCCCCGGCCCAGACGCCAACTTAGTGTATAGAGAATTGGAAACGCAGCAAGGACAAAAATTCAACCTTGACTGATACACTAATGAACGTGAAAAGGAAACGAATTCCACGAACTGTATTGTCTGAGAATCGCTAATTAATTTGTAATTTGCGTGTCTGTGATGAAGAGGGCACTGCATTATTGTTTTCTTTAAAAGCATTTTTTCCGTATATTGAACTGGTGAAACGTAGTGTACGATAGAATATTATTTATATGAAAATATTATTCAACAAGAATTGAAGAAAATACAAATTTTTAATTGATGGAATAAGAGAATTTTTTACACCACAATGGTGTAGGAAGTACTTTGGTGTTTTTTTTTAAATCTTATGTGTCAATTTTTGCGGTTTTAATTCGTTTTTAATTCTGTCCGTACTGCCGGTGCATACTTCGGAAATGAGTCACATAAAGGGGGAGGGGCGCTCACGCTATGTGGTGAAGTCAACCAACGCTACGGTGATTATGTAATGATGTCGAAAACGTGGTCGTTGTGCAATTGACGACAGAAAGTTTGCTTCCTGACAGGAAATGACATATAGTTTGGCAGCCGACAAACCGGTTCACAAACTATTTCAGAAAGTACACGCACACGCGCGCCAGTCGTTGCAAAACGTAGCGCAGCGGCGGTTCTGGCCTGGCTAGACGCATCCACATTCCACCACACCACCCACGCCTAGTGGTGTTCACACGTCAATCATGTTCTTTGCACTTGGTGTAAAACGAAATACGGTTCACAGAGATATACACAAATGTCCTAATGCACATTCTATGTCGCAATTTCTCAATATCGACGTGAAGCACATGAAGTGAGCTGGTCATTCGCTTTCCCTGAAGACTGGTTTTCACAAACAACTGTCATAATCGTTATTTTCGTTTAAACGTGTTTTTGCTAACCGTAATAATGCCTTACTGTATAGGAACTAAATAGCTGATGGCCAGGAAACGTGTCGAAACAGCATTCCCTAGAAACTAGTTCCTATAGGCCTACTGTTATTTTAAATTATTTTATTAAAAATCCAAGACTGATAAAACTTTGGTACCATGTAAAATAATTTCATAGAGGCTGCGCACTTGAGCCGTATGGAAGAATGGAAGACATTGCGGTTGCAGGCTTAGTCGGCTTCGGGACTGTTAAATGCAGCTTGATGGTACGATACTGCGGGGTCCAGTTACTTTCCTAGTAGGAGTGTTTATCAGTTACTCTTTACTATTTCATTGTTGTCAGTTACATTCGTGGTAGTTATGATACGAAAATGAAGTTGCGTGTGTATGCATCAAGATGAGCAACTTGGAAGCATGTAACGTCAGCCAGATTCCGGATTAGACACTAAATTGATGACTGAGGTATTAGAGAGTATAGTAGCTTACTTAGTCGCTACGGCTTCAGAAAGTCTCTCGGAATGAACGACTCTGATGGATCCTTACAGGTTTACTGAGCTAGACTCCTACCAACTACTCTCAGCGAAGATGGACAGTTCAAGGTTCATATCTTGATTGCTGTGAAGCTAAGCAGAAGCAGAAGGGCTCCTACTGATCACACGCGCGCCCGTGCATGAGTCCCAGATGTTCTATGGTCGTTTCATGCGACGACGTTTCGCTAGAATTCCATTATGATACTTCAAGCAATCATAATATTACGCGATCCAGCCGGTAGGTATTATATTCATAGTTCTCTTTTATGTCCGAGCTGGGTCAACGCTGGCAGATTCAACACTGAATACTACTGGAACGCTACCAAAATTACGTAACTACCCAGCTTCAAGACGAATTCATAGGTGCGGCAGTATAGGCCTATTCAAAATAAACACACACTCACAAATTAATAAACATAATTTTACTATACATTTTTAGGCCTATAATTTTACATTTTAAGGTAACTTCCGCATATTACTTTATCCGCTACAGCAAGAGAAAAAAAAACAGGTAATATCACATCGTGTTTTCAGGCCTAATTACTAACCGCGTATCGCCTGCGTTGGCCTATACTTTGCGTTTATTTAATTATTAAGTTAAATTACAGAATTTAATGTACACGTATTCAAACTTTATTTAGTAGGCCTATATGTATAGGGGCTGGCGACGATATGGAATATGTATCGCACAGCTAATATAGTAATATTTTATAAATAATATCTAAGATTACTGTATATATACACACGCTCGCGCGCAAATATACATTATATTATAAACATATTACACATTACATTATAATATAATATATTATAATTAATATATTATTATATAATATTATTAGATTATATAAGCGCGCTCACACACACACATAGGACCTATACCGGCTCCTCCCCAACCCGAAACGTTGGAATGACATAATATGGAAGATCACTAAAAATCAGACATTATCAACAGCTGTTTTCCACTGATATTGTGACATTTATTTCTCTTTATAAGGGAAACATAGTGGACATTATCGAACCACATTTTCCACGTATTGCTTATAATATGTAGATATACATGTTTAGTTGTTCAAGGCTTTTTATCTTCAGTAACTCACCTCTTTTTCTGAACATACCGTTCAAGCAACAGTGCAGTCAGACAAAACGGACTATGTTTCTCGGTAATAATGAAGGCGGTGTCGATACGCACCTAAGTAGTGGTGAGAGCGCGACGCGGCGCGACAGTGCGACTGTTTGGCACCTCATTACCGAGTCACACACGACCTCAGACACATACCCCGTACTTAAAATGCGTATAGCACCGCTGAATATACGCAAAAAACTCGCGAATCGTAGCTGGCGAGAGAGACAAAGGCATGGCAGGAGGGAATTCGGGCCGGGCCAAGGCCGCCACGTGTAACCTATGTCTGTGTACAGTACAAACAAGTGGTATGCCGCTCCGCTATCTGTCTCTGCTGCGTCATCGTTCTTACCACTAATGTACGCAAATATAATTAACATAAATATATAATTGTAGTTTTAATATAAACGTTACGTTAAATATAGTTAACGTCAATATATTACAAACGTATGTGCACGAGTGAGTTCTATCTCCAGGAGGCCTATACTATACTTTAGATTCGCTTGTTGGATCCTGTTAACTTAGGTACTATCAATTTAAACGTAAATTACCCAATATTCTACGGTAATAAGGACTTACACTATACATACACAGACCCGTGTTTTGTAGTTATTTCTTCATTGTTTTAGCCAGTTTAATATACTTGTCTCAACAGGAAAATATTTCTCCTGCATGCGCGCCCGTTTGTGTATGAAATGAGAGAGAGAGAGAGAGAGAGAGAGAGAGAGAGAGAGAGAGAGAGAGAGAGAGAGAGAGAGAGAGAGAACATTTAGACAAATGTTATTTAGGTAATTAAAATCTTATTTTCTATAGATTGTGAAAAATAACTACCAAATTAAACCACTTGTCCAAGCCATCCAGATTTAAACCGTCCCGTCTTCTATACGGCCGACCAAAGCCAATCTCTCGTCGGAAAGCCACTTTTTAAGTTCTAAATGTTTTATATTATGAATTTTCAGTTATTTTGGAACACCTTATTGGACACCACAATCATAGTTATAGCTGAAAATTTTTGAAAATTTCTCAAACTTCAGAGACACATTGAGGCAGTTAATTTCTGGCGAGTAAAGCAATAAATAAGGGGTGAACATCAACTGACAGTCAAACAATACTGGTGTACGACAGGGCGAAAAGGCGACGACTTCGTTCAGTTGAGACAATTGATCTGAAAGTTGAAACGTCAGAAGAGGGTTTACGTGGAGTTATTGCTTCATTACATAAGAACAAAGCAGTCGCTACTCCATTCATACAGTTACGACGAAACGAGGCGAATGACACGTGCGTTGCATCACACCATACGTGAAATGACAAAACGTACCCGGACACAAAAGGGTTTACGACAGTTTAACTCACAGGGACAATAAAGCACATACGAGGTGAATAGAAGACGACGATGTAACACAGCAGGACTGCTCATTTAGGAGACATAAATACGATTTACGAGGAGAGAGCTGGAGAAACTTTACTGGGAGACGTCTGTCAAAGAATTATTAATTGGTACAAAAGGGGAAGGTAAGGTAAACAATGCGATGATTCGTTACGCCAGCAGCATAGAAAACTTGGGGTGACAAACATCCATCAGTGGGGCGAAGCTCGGACAGGAGTCGAACAAAGAAGATGATTGACAGGCGAGGAATTACAACTTTTCTTAGAACACAGGGTAACGACACTGGCAAGAATATCGGGGATGTTAGACGACCTATCAGAAGACAGAATTCAGCCAGGACCCGAGTCTTGGGGAGAGTTCCCATGGCAACGAAAGACAGAAGCAAATCAGAAGAGAGTCACAAGGAGAAATCTAGAAGGTGGGTGGATTGTTCAAAGAAATCGAGTGGTCTAACCAATGATGAAGAGGACGATGTTGTGGAAGGAATCTGACGAGGAAATCTGGTAGGGGTGAAGTTAATAAAACTATCTACTTGCCACGCGGACGAGGTCAGTTAAACTTAAAATTTTACTCAATTATTCTGGACACGGACGACAGGAGTTATCAGTCAAGAAGTCGATCAGTTAGCAGTTACTCAGTTAATTGGTTAGTTGATCAGTCAATCAGTTCAGTTATCAGTCGACTAATTACAAATTCTGAACTTAGAATTTTGCTCGTTGATTTCAAAAGTGAACGGTTACATAAATGTGATATTCAGACTATTTTAAATTAACTTAGAACGTTGATCAGTGTTAATAACCATGATAAATAACAACAGGACAAGTGACATTTAAGATCAGTGCGCGACAATCAGCGATTATAGTGATGTAACACTCGCCGACAAACATTTCGAGTCACTCATACATATAATTCGAGTGCACTAACATAAACATTCACTCGTAAATACAAAGTATAACTGTAAGAATAATGTTTACGAACTATTGCATTGAACACTTGTAGTCAATTCACATTGTGGCACGAAGCACATATTTATCATAGCGAAGATGATCTTACCCAGACAAATAACCGGACACGCATGATCTTCACACAGAAAATTGATACTTAATACTTTGATACTTACACGAACATTCACATTAGTCAAGCCAGCGGTACACCTACATGAAAATTTAGTAGTGGTTTTGTGAAAGTGAATATCATCTGCGAACAACATGCGAAGTTACGACGACGTCGCTGGACACAGGGAACCACGAGACGTTGCAGCCAAATGATAATGGATAACATACACCAAGTAATGTAAAATATTTATTATTGATAATCACCACTACTGAACCTGTTTCTCACAAAGACCCCACTCTTTGAGATAATTACGAACGTTAATTTCGAGATAATCATGAACCATAAATTAAAAGTTATGAATAGATATTGCCATCTGGAACTATGAACGCATTATAGATATAACATTTGTTGAATGTAATAATTATTCATATATGTTTGCAGTTGTAGGCTAGTAATGATATTGCCATTATATGTTATATATGTTGTATTTGTGATTTTATTTCAGGAACGACGAAATGTTAGTTATAATTGTATTTTAAGAATTGTTTAATAAACGATAAGTTGCTATTCTAATCCAGATGTGCTTAAGCGTTCATTATTACTATTGCCCTATGATGATTATGGTCACAAGAATATTATAACGCCAAGCTATGTCTTGTTAACTTCATTGTCAATACCATATACGTGAGGTTTACCTTTTACAGATGTGATTTATACTAATTGACAAATTAACATAATTACCACTAATAACAATCGCACCATACGTAGGGCAAGAGTAGATATAGTCTCATTAGATTGTGGTCAGGTTCACCACACATCAATTACTCATCAATCAAAATTTAATTAAGATTAATTAATAACTCATAATTAATTAATCGCATTGTACATAGTACCAATTCCTTAGTAAACGATGACAACAAAGGAAGTAATTTAGGCACTGTATGACTTTTTAATTAAATGGATATTATCGTAATAGCTTAACAGAACTCTCCGCGCCACCAAGTGTGTAAGATTTAACTAAACGCAGCGTACAGGCTTTGGTGACATATTAAGTGCATTATTTGCATTTAATAAAATAACCTTTATTTCGGCCTATTATAGGCTTATTTGGAGACTGACACCATTTGTTTAGCATCTGATTACAGTTAAGAATCAATAATTATTTTACACCGGTTTACTATATTTTCCAAGTTATTTTGTGTGTGTGTGTGTGTGTGTGTGTGTGTGTGTGTGTGTGTGTGTGTGTGTGTGTGTGTGAGAGGGGGGAATAGAGTAGAATTTCTTTAAAATCAAAGCGCTATGCGCGTTTTCTGAAATTTGGCAATTGGTAAAGTTTTAATATTGGCAATATTAAACTGGCGATATCGGTCTCTATGTTAAAATTAGATATCTACACAATAGTATTTAAACAACCAAATTATACTAAGTGTATACTGACAGTGCCACAGCAGAAAATTAATGATTTTATATTACTGCCATCTCCTAACGAGGTCAGATGGGTGGAAGATAGCCCAAATCACCTAAAGACTGGTGTTCGTATTCATATTCGTGTATTGAATTATCACTCTTCATGTTCATGTTCAGTATGGTAGAACTTTTTACCTGTAAACTGTGGTTTCAAAATTATAAAATTCTGTGTTTCTCCTACCTTAATGAACTAATTTCAACCTGTTAAAAGCTTAGATTAATATATATATATATATATATATATATATATATATATATATATATATATATATGCACGAATATATGCAACGTGTCAGAATGTAGAAACGCAAAATGACTCATGGGCGGAAAAACAAGGAAAATTGTCTCTTATGAGAAAGTACTATTAATACGCGCACGTGTATGAGATTATGTGAAGGGTGGCTTTGTAACTACTTTGTCGGGAATGTTTTGTAAATTTCCCAGCGATAAGATATATATAAGACGTGTCATACCAACGTTCACTAACTCTCCTTGACGACTAAGTCAACCTTGACGATCGTTCATTCACCTTTATATTCTCCTTATCATAAATATTTTTGCGCATCTGGTGCAAATAATCTTTTACGTTATCTGTTTTATTTTTTGTTTTGTCTATTTGAAGCACGTTACTGTAATTGAGTGGAAACGTTTTCATGATTTACAAGAAGCCTTCTTAATATTTCCATTAATATGAAAAAATTATAGATAAAAGTTAAAACAATTCATTGAGTAATTACCAGTAACCCAAAATTGATCATTTTTTTTGTATTAATTTTATACTTGTCTAATTTACTTTTACTACTATCCCTAGATTTGTTTTTCTATTGGTATGCCAATAGCTGAATTTTTACTCCATCTATAATCAGGATATGTAGGCTACTATTTTTTGTTGTTCAATTATCTCGCAGATTGTTTGTAGATGCCTTTCCTAATTCATTGTCTTTACAAGAATATTCCCATTACTTTGATTAATATTTGTCTGAAAAAGCTCATTTCTAAGACATATTACTTGATTCTACGACTATTTGTACAGGTAATAAATATTACGTACGGTGGTCCCCTGTTACATATTGTTTTGTTGAACACATTTGTTATAAGGCACAACAATGTTTCAGTTCATATTTGAAAGACAGGACAGGACAGGAAAGTAAAGACTACGACAGTAAATAACAGTGGACGCTTCAGAAGCAGTAGCTGGATTCCATAAATTGGCATTAGTTAATACGAGTTCCTAAGAAAGAGTACCTGAAGAGATAATAAAAGCATTGCATCGACACGAAGTAGTGGACACTAAAAAATATATTTATTTTTTTGGAACGTATGTAGTCATATACTAAATCCAGCATCAAAGATGACTAAAAATGAAAAACAATAAGTTATTCAAAATGTAAATTAATCTGACATTTTATAATTTAAATTATAATTTTGTTTCAGTAACTACATCGGCCAACATACTGTTAAATCTCATTAACGATCAAAGCCAACAATAAGTATAAAGATTAAGTAACAGATAGAGATTGACGACAAGTGTAAAAAAACTGACGGTTGTTTAAATGTTTGTGTTAAGAATATCAGTCAGAATGTCACGAATAAAGAGAGAATAATACGAACAATTAAAGAAGAATCTACTACTATACAAAGCTATAGAAGACAATAAAAACATTGTGTAAACATGTGGGAAAATGAATTATACGACAACATCCAAGAAAATGTGAAAGGCTTATAAATAAGAGAAAAGTAAATAAGAAACATATGGGGAGAAGAAGTACGAAAACTTCAGTACAAGAAACCGAACGGTGGGTGTGTGCTACGACCGATGAAAGTGGAAAGTAAATAGTATCAGACAGAGAGGCGAGGTACGACATAAATCAGCTACACACACACCCCACAGCTTATAAATTACAGTGTGAATTCGCTTGTATAATTTTTATTTTCTTACATGTTCATTCGACTAAAGATTTTATTCTGAATTAATTTCTTTAGACTTCTACTACAGGGAAAAAGTTTTTCAGGATGATAAAATCTCGTAACACCACATCTACGTGCTCTTGAGTTATATGGAATAGAATGATTTGTGTTGTGTTACTGGTAACGAGTTTATGAAAGGAAGTACTCGTAACTGTCATAAGTTTAAACGTGTAGCTTAAATCTCGAGCTCAAGGAAAAAAAACGTAGAGGGAGTAAAGGAAGAGGAGAAGGAGGAAGAGGATGAGGAGAATGAGAAGAAGGTGATAACAAAAGAAGAAGACATTGGAGAAGGAAGAGACGAAGGAGGAGAAAGGAAAAGTAGGTGTTTAATTAAGAACGTTGTGTTAGTGGTTATAATCACAAACAGAATAATCACTGTTGCACACCACTATAAAAAATTTTTATAGTGGTGTGCAACAGTGATTATTCTGTTTGAAAAGTAGGTAGTAAAAAAGAAGGAGTAGGCGATGAAGAAGGAAAGTACTCTTGTAAGGCTTAACGAATGTTATAAACCCGAAGTTAACAAAAATATTCAAGTTGCGATCCGCTGACGTTTGGATGTGAGTAAGGGGCAGGTTTAATCCCCAGTCATCGTGGTTAGATCCTCTCTTCATTTGTGTATGCACGTCTGCACACGACATAGGGTAACGTGTGTCATGCTGATAGACATGCGTAGGTATAACAGACAAGGAACTCATCGAAAGGTTAAGGTGCTCAGTCGGCTCTCGTATCCGTTAAGACTGTGGAGACGAGAACTAATTTCTTTATAAAAACAACAAGAACTCCCACGCCGCGAGAAAATACAGGTCAAAACGATGACGAAAAATCAACAAACAAAAACAAGAAAAGAGTTCATCAAACTAGCGAACGCCGACGCACGTTTATCCGCGCTGAACAACTATTTAGTAGGCAGCGGTTTTACAAAACTCTACACATATAAATCTTGCCATATAGATACACATATAATGACGTAATCGGCCGTGAGTAACATATCTGCAGCAGCAGTAGTAGTAGGAATACAGATTTCCAAAATGGTTGTACATTTGACATTTTTAAGAGGTTGTAATCTATTTAGTATCTGAAAACAAGCGCGTAGATTGCAACACACTGTTGACGACGATAAGGACGGTGGATATTGAATGTTGCAACTGCCCACACTACTATTCCGGTTTTCGTAATTTTTAAAAGTCTGCGCCAGATTTAATACAAATGGCTAGAAATTATTTAACGTGCCAAAATACTTCAGCGCGCTACACTAGTACTTTGGCGACATGGGTTTGTATACCACTCTAAGTTTTCATTAGAGGGGGTGTTCATTTTACTTGAAGGTAAAATGACAGACTACGATCTATATTACAACGTTGGCCAAAGTATAACTACAATTTCTCACACAACTTTAAGAACCTTGCACTTAATCAAGTTACGTAACCGATCATAAATGTTTACAATCTATATTCCTTGTTTCAAAACAAGATGAATGAAAGTATCTCTAATGTAGAACTTGTAAAGTGTAACTGTTCACATGAGTAAGGCCTACTTAGTCTGACCCTATTTTTGAAAAGCGAAATTTGGTTAAGGCAATTCGTTTGCTAAGCTCTACAGAACGCTTATTATTACAATGCATAGGCTACATTGTTTTTATTAGTTAGTGTTATTAACGTACGTATATTCACGAGACCAATTAATTTGGTGCTTCGTTCGAAACGTCTGAATACTACCCACTTCTTTCTTTGTAGCCTGTTTCTCATTAGTGTGGCAATCCCCATATAATGAATTATTTTCCAGTGGCTAATGACTAGTTCTTTCATGATTTTACAGCGTTTTTTTACAGATATATGAAGCAAGTATTATTTCACCGCTTTCTCGTTTTTTTTTTTAGCCTTCCACGTCAACATGAGTAACTGATTTCTATACAGATCACTAACACGCCACACCCACTCTAACACTAACACTGTATATAACAATTACACTTCTCTCTCTTTTGGTGCTAAAGTAAAAAACTATGCGTGAAGCTGACTTGAAAAAAAAAATAACAAAGATCGTGAAACCCTGTTTGTTTACAGTGAGTGTACCAAACAAGAATATTCCTCGATAACAAAAAACAGGCCGACCTCTGACCGTCGCTAAAACAATAAAGGCCACTCATGTAGACAAACCTGCGGGCTTTAGCCTAATTCAAGAGAATACAAAACGTGACCTACATCTCGCAGCAGAGTGCTTAATGTCAGTAAATGAAAATAAAAACAACTACTTACGGAAAAAACTCCGGTAGTCAGTCACGTGAAATATTTCATACAAGCTATCCAAAGGTATAGGTTAAAACACATCTGAATGTCATTTTACAATAGTAGTAGTGAGAACATCTCTGTTGACGTCCATTTAATCAATTAACTGGTTCATTAGTACAATCATAGTTCCTAATTTGTTTATTCTTAATAAATACAAGTGGAACTTAAAGAAAAAGGGTGTAGCGCCCGCGCCCTTTCGCGAGTGTATGTGGTGTGTTTTGATTGCATAATATTCGTCTATTATTTAGGTATTTAGAAAGTTTCACAATAAATATCACACGTCCTTACGTGATACCAAACACCACATAGACACAAATTGTAAGCCTAAAAGGTCGAAGTTTTTTCTATTTTGTTTCGCAAAAGTGGTCAGAGCTGTTGGGTTGAGCGTCGTGAGACGACCCAATGGTTTCCTAGTACCGAGCCTCCGGTAGGGGCTCCTGCCTAGTGGTCCTGTCCAGACGGAATATTGTTAATTAATTTTTAATGGTCGCTACAACGACATGCTCGTACTAGGTCGACTAGTACAGTATTTGTCGAGGCCGTTTCCAAGATTCACCTGGACGTATTCGGTACCTGCCAAGGCCAGCTATGAGTGGGTTTGTCTGGGTCCTCGCAGCTCGGACGTAAAATTTACGTGCAAGTCGCCTTGCGGTGTCATCCAAGGAGCGGACACCGAGTCCTCTTCTCAGGAGACGAGAAGAAAACCGATAGGGGACTTTGGCCGCTAGCCGAAGCCCTCTATCGAGAACGCTTTGCAACCTTCTTTTATGAACGGTTGCGAGGTAACCCCAGACGGGAAGAGCGTAGGTAATGATCGGCAACAGGTACGCGTTGACAATCAACTTACCCAGCTTGCGGGTCATAGCCTTGTTGGCAAGTAGCGGAAACAGTTGCGCGAGACGAGCGGACGCTTTCTTTCGCATCGTCTCAGCGTGGGTACGCCAGGTGAGCCGACGATCTAGGTGGACACCGAGGTACTTAACTTCCCTCGACCAGGGCAGGTACGTTCTACCTAGTCTCACTCGGCCTCGTGGTTCTTTCCGGCGCTTTGTGAATAGCACCGCGGAGCTCTTGGTTTCGTTGACGGCAACTTTCCAGCTTTCCGTCCACGTCGAATACGCATCGAGTGCGCGCTGAAGTCGTGGGATAGCAAAGTCTGCGTTCCGATCGGCGGTATAGACCGCCGTGTCGTCGGCAAACAAAGCCATCTGGACTCCAGGCTCTCTGGGTGCGTCGTTGACATACACGGAGAACAGGAGAGGCCCTAGCACGCTACCTTGAGGTACCCCGGCTGTGATACGTCTCTCGGAAGAGACGTGGTCGTCTATTCGCACGCAGAAAGTCCTCTCCGTCAGAAAGCTAGCAATCAAGCGAAGGTAGCAATCTGGGAGCTGGATTTCCCGGAGCTTGAACAAGAGCCCGTCGTGCCAGACACTATCAAAGGCCTTTTCCACATCTAGGAAACAGGCGACAGTCTGCTCTTTCCGACACCCGGCGTCCGTGATGTATTCCACCAGTCTCATCAGTTGATGAGTGGTGGAATGCCCCACACGAAAGCCGAACTGTTCGGGGACCAGTACATCGAAATTTCCTAGATGATCTAGTACTCTCCGTTGTACAAGACGTTCGAGGACCTTTGACGTGGCTGACAGTAGACTAATGGGCCGGAGGTTGCCGGGACGGGAAGCGTCCTTTCCCTGCTTCGGGATCACTATAACCGTTGCCTTACGCCATTTCTGGGGAAAATAGGCCAGTCTAAGACACGCGTTGAACAGCGCGACCAAGAAAAGTACTCCTCGCTCCGGGAGTCGAGTAAGAGCGGCGTTCGAGACGCCGTCCGGGCCAGGAGCTTTTCTCGGCACGAGTTCAACGAGCCGATCTGTGACCTCTTCCCTAGTAATGGGTTCGGGCTCCGTAGTGATCGGAAGAGACAGAAAGTCTTCCACTTCGTTCTCGACTTCTTCGTCGAAGTCCCAGTCCATGGGCGGGTTAGGTGCGAACTGCCGCTCAAAACACGCGCCCAAGTACTCGGCCTTCGCCTCCGGGCGAGCCAGGATTTGACCGAAAGGTCCAGCAATGGCCGGGATGCGAGGCCGGCGCCTCTTCCCTACCAACGCCGAAGGTATCCGGTAAGGGCTACTTTCGTCCGATCCGTCCCCTGCCTGGGCCACGGCGAGTTCCCAACAGCGTCTCCGGTAGGCCTGCATTTCACGACGTAAAATGCCGGTCGCCCGGTTGTACGCTGCCTTGTCGGCCGGATCACGGGTCCGCTGCCAGCGTCTCCGGAGGCGATTTCTCTCGCAAGCGAGAGCACTCGTCTCCTCTGGGATCCGCTGCCAGTGGGGCGTGACACCAGGCTTCATCCTGGAAGACGCGTCGATCGCAGATACGACAGCCTCGTCAAACGCGGCAACTGCCTCGTCGACTTGGCGGACGGTTTCGAGTGGTCCCGCGTCTGGCAATCGGCGTTGTTTCGCAAAAGTCCAGAGTTGTGATTTATGTATGGAAACGAAACAAAGTTTATGAAAATTGTGTCACCATAACGCAATAAAGTATTTTACAATAATATCAGCGGTATGCGAACATCTGCTCTCCGGTACCAGCGGTGAACGAGGCGAGCCAATCCGGCATCAGCAGCCGCCGGGACGTGACCAACTTCGTGTTCGGAGCTAGCGAATCAGCGGACCCGGTTAGTTAATAAAACCCGGGCCGGCAGAAAATTTTACGCACTCTTCATCGCCACGCCATCGGACGCACTTCATCTCCTCTCTCGGACGACATCGAGGCGGAGTCAGCCGGAAGGAACAGCCGAAGAATAGAACCGCCGCCGTTCTTGCGTCTTCGCACTCCCGTTCCGCGCCAGCGATGGATTTCGCTGGGCCGGCAGCCGACTCTACAACCGGTGCCGAAAGAAGAGGAAGACTGCAGTACGCCACGATCAGCGGGCGCAGCCGCCGAACATCTCAGCGCGGCCCGACCAACATCACCGTTCTCGCCACTCGGTCCTTTTTAGGGCCACCAAAAACGATAGTGTGTACGATTGGCGCCAGTTGTCATGCGGCAAGCCTTTTGTCCGGTGACAAGTGGCGCCCAACGTGGGGCAGCGATCATCTTGCGGATGCAAGATCCAGCCACGCCAGCGAGCTACCAGCCGGCACACCAATCAACATGGCGCCCAACAGACACCTCCACATCTGGAGAAGAGCAGTAGGCTGGCTACCGGAGAGCATTCAAGACCCGGTGGGGTTGTGACGGCAGCGGTATGCGAACATCTGCTCTCCGGTACCAGCGGTGAACGAGGCGAGCCAATCCGGCATCAGCAGCCGCCGGGACGTGACCAACTTCGTGTTCGGAGCTAGCGAATCAGCGGACCCGGTTAGTTAATAAAACCCGGGCCGGCAGAAAATTTTACGCACTCTTCATCGCCACGCCATCGGACGCACTTCATCTCTCCTCTCTCGGACGACATCGAGGCGGAGTCAGCCGGAAGGAACAGCCGAAGAATAGAACCGCCGCCGTTCTTGCGTCTTCGCACTCCCGTTCCGCGCCAGCGATGGATTTCGCTGGGCCGGCAGCCGACTCTACAACCGGTGCCGAAAGAAGAGGAAGACTGCAGTACGCCACGATCAGCGGGCGCAGCCGCCGAACATCTCAGCGCGGCCCGACCAACATCACCGTTCTCGCCACTCGGTCCTTTTTAGGGCCACCAAAAACGATAGTGTGTACGATTGGCGCCAGTTGTCATGCGGCAAGCCTTTTGTCCGGTGACAAGTGGCGCCCAACGTGGGGCAGCGATCATCTTGCGGATGCAAGATCCAGCCACGCCAGCGAGCTACCAGCCGGCACACCAATCAACATGGCGCCCAACAGACACCTCCACATCTGGAGAAGAGCAGTAGGCTGGCTACCGGAGAGCATTCAAGACCCGGTGGGGTTGTGACGGCAGCGGTATGCGAACATCTGCTCTCCGGTACCAGCGGTGAACGAGGCGAGCCAATCCGGCATCAGCAGCCGCCGGGACGTGACCAACTTCGTGTTCGGAGCTAGCGAATCAGCAGACCCGGTTAGTTAATAAAACCCGGGCCGGCAGAAAATTTTACGCACTCTTCATCGCCACGCCATCGGACGCACTTCATCTCTCCTCTCTCGGACGACATCGAGGCGGAGTCAGCCGGAAGGAACAGCCGAAGAATAGAACCGCCGCCGTTCTTGCGTCTTCGCACTCCCGTTCCGCGCCAGCGATGGATTTCGCTGGGCCGGCAGCCGACTCTACAACCGGTGCCGAAAGAAGAGGAAGACTGCAGTACGCCACGATCAGCGGGCGCAGCCGCCGAACATCTCAGCGCGGCCCGACCAACATCACCGTTCTCGCCACTCGGTCCTTTTTAGGGCCACCAAAAACGATAGTGTGTACGATTGGCGCCAGTTGTCATGCGGCAAGCCTTTTGTCCGGTGACAATGTATAAAAAATGCTAAATGATATTATGTTTGAATAAATAAATTATGTGGATAGTAAAAAATAAATAAAAGGTAATTAACATGGAAGGAGGAGGTGTAATAAACTGAAAGTGATTAATAAAGAAACTCAAATAATAGACTGGCAGACAAACGACATTGACCCAACCCCAGAGATTGGCCAGTTAAGAAACCAGTTAAGTAATCAAAATAAAGAAAACAAGACGGAGGAAGGAGAAGAAAAATGAAAACCAAGAGAGAACAAACCCATGAGGAAGAAAACAAGATGAAACGCATCAAGAAAACTAGACAAGTGATGAAAAATAGAGAAGGGAGAAATAATGTAACCCAAAGTAATAAAGACAATGAAATTCGGTTAAGAACCAAAACTATTAATGAACGTTAGTATTGATAAAATGACCATTATGAACCGTCAGTAATATGAAACAATGTATAAAAGTACACTAACCAAAAGAGTTAGGGATATATGTAATTTGTTAACTAAGAAAGACACAATATTAATAATTTTATATATATAGTGTGTAGAGAAAGAGAATAAAATGATGAGAAATAAATGGAAGTTGAATTAGTGAAAGTGATTTATACTAGAGTGATATAATACTAAAGAAACACTAAATAAATTATAATGAACACTAAATAATTTACGAAAGTGCTAGTGAAAAATAAATACAAATATTGTCTATCATATAAATAGTAAGAGGAGAGTAGGCTAAGGTAAAGGCTTAGTAAAATTACTTATGTTTTAGTTTTAAGAGTGAACAATAACATTTAACAAGTTACAATGAATAGTATTTAGGATAGAACATTTATTCAGTAAATAATGAACACTAAGTAGTGATATTCACTGTGATGACCAGGAAGTAGTATTGTTATAACTTAAAAATGTATTGTAAAAGTTTAAAGGTGTGTTTCACAAAGAAAGGTAATTAGATGGTGTTAATATGGAAGGGAGAGAAAAAAGCATTAGAAAATAAGTTTGTATTAACATTAATTAAATACCCATGTTATAAGGGGAATTTAATGGAAAAAGTTCAATAGAGGTGAGGTTGTTTAGCACCAGAACAACAAATCAGAAATAATGAATTATATAAACTGTTAGTTATGAAATGGATATGGCTGTAAGAGTTATACAGACCATAGACCTAGATATTATATTTTATATTGGAAATGAATAGCAAATAATTAGCAAGTAATATTGAATAAAACAGTTGTTACTAACAAAGACTAAATTAAAACACATCCAGAGACATTAAACCTAATTATAAATGCAAAATAACAATTTGGGACTAAATGAAATATATTGTGTATGAAGCCATAAAAATCCAGTAATGGCTACTTAAATGTGAAACAGGCCTAACGGTCAAACATAAACAATTACTGATTGTACAAAAATCACCATGTAATGGACAAATCCAAGGTGAATGATTCATCAAGGATGAATAGTAGTTATTATTAAAAACCAAATATTAAATTAAGGAATTATATAAACAAAGAAAGGTAATTGATAAGTATGAAATTAATTGTGAACTTAGAAAACTTGATAAAACCCAATATTGTGGGGTACCAAAATAATCTTTGTGAGAAAATATAAATGACAGTGCATTTAGATAATAACCCCGAAGGAAGATAAGAGGAGGAAGAAAGTCCGAAGATATGGGAAGATTTGAAGGGCATTCGAAAATTGATAACAATGTACTGATGTTCAGCTCACCCAATGAGAGCAAATACGAAACCATGGAAACGAGCGTTTAACGAGGTAATTACGGTTAAATACACTTACTTGGAAAGTGACGCTATCGCAAGCCAGAGGCGAATTTTCTGTACAACACATTTTAATGTTTAAAACATCTTAGAAGTAAAACCAAGTATAGAATCGATAGTACAGAAGTCTGATGGATGCAGAATACCATTTCCAGAGGGAGAAGACGTTTAACTCAATATGAAATATCTAAATAAGTCCAAACTACTTTGAAAAAGATGCCGAAGCCTGAATAAAGAACACAGGAACAATATTGATGCCATAATCCTTCCTTCTTGACATCCCGAGTAATACCGTACTGCAAGGCTGTTAAGTATTAGTTAAATTATTTCAACTTCCAAAAAATAAACGCACTTTGAACATTTCTCAATGTATGTTGAATACCACTGAATCATTTTTATTCTCTTACAAGGATTGATCCATAAAATTATATCACTGAAAATTTGTTAACTATAGAACTAACCTTTTAACGTGATCCAAACAACTCACAACCATCGATCGAAATATTTGTTGATTGGCGTTAGAGAAAGCCATGCTGTTTATATGTATTCGAAATCGATTGGTTAACCCTTGAGTAGAGTCTTATAAAGAATTATCCGGTGCAGAATTATATATGAGCAAATTAATTACAACTTGTGTCTATAAAATATTAACTTCCAATTAATAATAAATTTATACTGTGTGTGTTAAATCGTGTCTTATTTCTATTAGCAAAGTGTATGTTTAAAAATATAATGTATAGTGAAGGTTTCCCATGCGACGTCTAGCGCTCAAGTAGCGAATCCTGTAACCGCTATCTCGATTGACACGAAATTGAGAAAAGGCGGGACGGATTGAATTCGTCGCCTCGTTCAAATAGAACATTGATAAGTAAACCATTTTAATTGTTTTATATAAACAATTTGGCGCCACCCGGAGATTATCCACTACGTTTGAACCTCAGATCGGGAACCACGATACCCGGTCCCCAGTACGTTCGCTACGGGCCCAAACATCGTGAAGTACATCGCCGTGCGAGGACGCAGTGGTAAGAAACACAGACACATTTTCACACTCAGACACACTGTTATATTTTACAGAGGTATACGAACGGACACGAGACACGAGTTTGGTTATAATATTTATCTTGAAAGTTTACTAATATGCGAAACAACTAAATGTGCTCTCAATTCCAATACAAGATAATCTTCTTGATATGTTAATATGCTGGTATTCAAGGAAAGTTGTACTTTGTAAAAGAATTAAGTTTCACGGTAAATATAGAAAACCCAAGTTCACAGTTCCGTAGGAGACACCTTACAGGACGTTACGAAACGGGCTTAAAATCATGTCACAGCCGATACCCACTTGCAACGTAGACCTACGAGTCAGATCTAAACGCCAGCAAACACGTTAAGTCTGTGTAAGTAGTGGACGTTTTGCCTGACTACACGTACCGGTACTCGTGAAGACAATTTACCGCACGCGAACACACACACACACAATAATATTCGATATTCGTACATCATCCGTTCCGATTTCCGTGTGTCAAGCTGCAGTGTGTTTAGTTCTGCACAGTAGGTCGAAGGCGCGAAAAGGGATTCCCGTTCCGAGCAGTAAGTGCTGATGACAACTAGATAACGGAATTTGAAAGTTCGTGCTGTTGTACACTAGCAAGTGACACTGCATTGGTTTATAATGGAAGGATTTGTGTGCTCACGCGTACGAATTATGTAAGTTATACAGTAAGTAATAGTGTCAGCTTCTAGTGAGTGCATTGTGAGTTGGTGGTGTCACATGTAGGCCCTACAGTGACTTCCGCGGCAGACTTCGCGTGGTACTTATGAGAGTCTCTGATAATGAAGAAAATACATATGCGCTATGCGGAACGCAGTCGACACATTGTGGCTTCAACGCTGAAGTTGGAGCACAGAATCACCTTACATCAACCGATAAGGCAATAATACTACATCGTGACATAATGGCTGACGATGATGTCATGGGGAAATTAGGGTAACGTCCGTAGTATTACTGGATAAATGTCTCCATGTTGGTAGTATGGTTTTCTCCGTATCTTCGACGCTGTCACACAGCCTTGCAAAAAAGAACATCAAACCTTCGCAAACAAACAGAAAAATAACGAGTGCACAAATTGAACACTGTTAAATCATTGCGAGGATATGTGAATAAAACCAACACGTGAGTCAGCCAACACACAGCATTGTTAATTACCTTCATCTTATCTATTTCTATGGCGGTCATAAATTTTTATGTAGCCATTGCCGAAATATGTGCAAAACGTAATGTCGTTTAACTTAGGCCGTGCTTCATGTTCCTGGCACATCAAATCACGTTACATTTATGATAATGCTAGGAAATTTACTACAATTGTGTGTGCGAGAGAGAGAGAGAGAGAGAGAGAGAGAGAGAGAGAGAGAGAATAAGAGAGTGACTGAATAACGAAAGTTTGCAAAAGCGAATTGACTTTCGTTTCCTATCTCATGATATTCTCCTAGCTGGCCTTTCCCTGGACATCCGGCTTGGCATCTATTTTGTCTTTGAAAGATTTTATTCAAGAGGAGTCACGTGATTGTGCTATAATAATATCGAAGATAGTTATCGAAAATAATATCGAAGATAATTTTAAACAAATTCTTTTGGCCAGAGAATAGACATGTTACAAGTGAAAATGGTACAAATGATTAAATTATAAATAGGAAAAGTATTTTTAAAATTATTTTTTTGGATTACTACTACACTTTACGAAAGCCAGAAATAGACAATAGGGAACAGAAACAAAAAGGCTTTGTCTGAATTGTTTTAATATATTTCTGTGAATTAAATAGATTGTAAAATTGGGACATGAAGACATTCTGTATCAGAGAGTGCACTTATTGTTTCAGAGGAGATGAATGCACTCTTGTTTCATCATAAAATTCAACAGATGTAATGCTATTATCCACATAAGGCCTTTTCTTATGAATTTTCATGTCAGCAAAGAAGATAAATATAACCTTTCTTTGAACGCCTTATTTAATGCGTGCTGTCTTCCGAAAATTCTTTATGGACACCATCATAAGAATATTCTTACACCGTCCAGTGATTTCTTTTAATAAATTAGTAAATTTAAAAACTATAGATGGGAAAGTCCTGAACTATAATTCCATAAACAGAATAAGTTAATCGGAAATGCTATGATGAAAGACAATTACGCCTACCTATTTATAGATGTGAAAAAGAATTGTTAATAACTTGTAAGTGAGGGATAAGTGTTGTGACATTTATGTAATTGTAAATGGTGTCATTATCGCCTAACAGTGTAACAAAAATAAATGTATGAGAGGAGCAGCTAGAAGAGGTCTCGTAGACCATCAGCAGTGCAGTATGTGTGTGTGTGTGTGTGTGTGTAGCAACTATGTGTTAACGCAGAATTACTTCCTTGAATGTTGTGTTGATTACAAAGCAAGGAGAAGAGATAGAAGAGAAAGAGAATAGGAAGGGTTAGTCGTACGGACTGGGGGGGGGAGAGAGAGAGAGAGAGGGGGGGGGGGGGAGAGACGGCACAGAATTAGTGTGACGGCGGGTAGTAGGTGCCAATATATACGTCGATGTAAAGCTTGATGTGAGATACAAGAGAGAGACAAACTGTACGTCAGAGAGTGAGATAGAGTAGGACGACGTCACGATATGACTACACGTGGCTGCACGTGGAACAGTTGTTGCGAAAAACTGCCGCTAGGAGGTGAGGTGGGGGTACAGGAAACTATGACGTAGTGGGGAGATCAGCTGATCACGAAACATTGCACAATATGCATCAGTCACACAGTAGTAGGCGTCTGGCGTCAGTAGCGTTTGTTCGTTTGGACTCCGGTTCTGTACAACTCACGATCTCGTACCGTCAATCATCGTATCTATGATTTACGTTTTTAACCTGTTTTTGTTCACAAAGTTACGTTATTAATACAAAATAATTCAATCTGCCCTCACAGGAGTATAAGAAATTATTATAGAGTGAAATCGATTTATTCTATCCATTTACATTCTTCACTCCACACGTCAAAATAGCAGTCATGTTTAAAAAACAAATACAAAATAAAAAACTTACACCTTCTGTAATCTGCTACAATTATATATATTTATACTTGAGACACGTTAACTGCTTGTGTACAACTGTAATCCCAGTCACCAGGGTTTAAATGACATATCTAAATAGGAACAATTATAAAAAGAAATTATGGTGGTTTTTTTACATTTAATTTATGTTTGAAAGTAAAACAAACTAAAATTTGCAGCTCTTTTAAGTCGTAGCTGTATGGTATGCAAAAATACGCATAATTTAAAAGCTAAAATATTCTCTACAGGCCTACACAACAAAATTATTCGGAGCATTACCTTCCGATTAGCACTTTGTTCTCATAGTCATGTACTATACTTGTGATGTGTCAGGTCATGGATATAACTGTAGGTAAATGCGCGCGCGAGTGAAAAGACTCGTCTTCACTTTATTAAACATTTCTATATGTCAAAGAATCAATCGGTAACCAGGTGGAGAGCCCTTGTTTGCATAGACCATGAAGATATTCACGACCGACTTGTTCTGGTTCAGAGTTCACATTCAGAGGACAACAGTACGTGACTTAAAACGCGTGTATCTCGCATGAAAAATGGTTGACAGCAGAGTTTAGTCGAACTCTCGCCGCGAGCACATTAATCAGGCAGACAAACTGGTCGCGACTTTTTGAAGAACGAATCCTTTCCGACTCGAACGTTTTCTTCCAATAGCAAGCCACTCACACATTTTACATTATATAAAGCGTACATAAATGATACATTTATTTATTTAACTGCGCAGACGATACAAAATACTCTTTATAATCAAATTTGAGTTTGAGAATATTTTACCTTAATTTATTTGTATTTGCCACACCATAACTAAATAAGGGCGGTAGATTACCGGCTGCTGAGTATCTGATGCAGGATTTCTCAGATTTATTTCATAGGACAATGAGATCCAGTTATAGGATACACTAGAGGATAATTTCACGAAAGACTGACTTCCTTATTTTCGTTTATGATCTACAATAATTCCAGACCTATTTTATCTATTCCTCTATATTTTATTTCTAATTTAATTTCTTGATATATGAAATAAGTAAGTTTCTCGTAGTAATTAATTACTTTTCTTATAGATCGTTTAGTTTTCTTAATCGATTTCGACCATTCATATATGGATTCTCTCGCAGTTATAATCCATTATAGCTTACATTATTACGATCATTGTATCATTTTGCTTTACAAAAACAGCTTTTATACAGTAAGTACTTACTGGATAAATTTATATTGGACTACGATGATTAAACAAAATTTAATTTAAAGAAGAAAAATGGCGTAAATACTGTGGCACAGTACAAGGAGCAGACAGTGGATGATACCAAGTAGTTGGCACCAAAGCATAGGCCTATTTAGTGTCCTCATACCGTACGCAAGTCTACCATATAGAATCAAATATGTAAAACTTTTAAGCAAGTTTTAAAACATGGACATCTGTAATACGTAAAATGCAAATGGTAGGAGAACAAAAGTCACCCCTGTGTTAAATGTAGATGACTTTACACTAGGGCAGGTGGAAAATAATGATTTCCCAATACGAAAACATTCTTCACCTAGACAACACATCTGGCTAACAACATAGACGGGGCTAGCAAGTTTGATACATCATGAGACTGCAAACCGGTGTGCACTATTTGTCCTGGCGACTAACAGTGCATTAGGAGCTTATAGGCTACATGAACAATATCCATTATACAGTCATCATGCGCGCGCGCGCGTGTGTGTGAAGTAGACGCTGAAAATGATTGGGGTAGAAATTCGCTAGCGGTGGATAGTCGACACTGATGATAATACGCCAATCATGATGGTAAGAGACAAGCCTATTGGCCGACATGGGGTTTTATATTAAGTAGTGATTGTCATACAGTTGGTTTAAAGACTCTCTAAGAATTGACAACGACAACGTGGACTGTTTGAGAGAATCCATTAGAAAATAAATACCTACCCTTTTTGTTTAACAGTATCTGTTTTTTGCACGTCCTTCCATCCTGAAAACTCTGATTCTGAAATTTTGAAATTTCAGTACATAATAATATAAACAAATACCCCTAGGAACATCAATTAGCAAACATCCATGTTTGTGTTTGGTGTGTGTGTGTGTGTGTGTGTGTGTGTGTGTGTGTGTGTGTGTGAGAGAGAGAGAGAGAGAGAGAGATTGTATATAGTATATGACAATCTGCGCGTCTGATGAGCACACGTGGCGGTTATTTCAGAAACCGGCCGTCACTAACCGGATTTCAGAGAAGAAACTCAGCATGATTAGACAAATGAAGAGAAAGCGGCCAAAAACGAAAGCCAGTTGACGTTTATGCAACGCGTACAATAAAATTGATACGCAGAAGGCGTGAGAAGTAAAGAACCCATTTTCTGTTGAGGCCATATTAGATTCGGCTTAATGTCTTTGTATAACTTAGACATTATAGACATTGTATAGACACAGCTCCTACGCTGTAGATCATCCTTCATACTACGTTATAGATCAACTAAAGTTCTTAATTAAACTGATTGTACTTTAATGTACTCTCTTTTCTTGACTTAGGGCCAAAAATTAAATTGGAGACAATTTTTGTAGAACTTTGGTAGGGGTGTTGTCACTCTGGAGCCCTTGCGAAGTGGGTCTAGTTACAGGAACACTGCTGTGCGGATTATGGTGCTGTGCTGACGTTGATGGTTGTGGTGAGCGTGGTGGTGTACTAGGCTTGTTCTCAGATCCTATGAAAGCTCGATCAGGAATGGCGCAGGGATCAAATGGGAAAATCCCAGTAGCTCGAAAAGAAGAGGTCCCATTCTTGGAATTAGCAGACTCCCTCCACGCTGGGTTCAACAACTCCCCTATCTGAGCCCGTCCCAGTTTCCTTGGCCTACGTCAGGCATTATTTTATCGGCCCGGTACGCAAGTGTCGAGGACTTTTGAGATTGCCATTAGGGCTGATGCGGGTGGGTCCACAATCTGTCTGGAATGTGAAAAAACAACTCGGTGAAATAATTCCTGCAAAACATGTGTCTTCCTGTGATTACGCAGTTACGCGTCTGATGTTGACAAGCACTTTATAAATACAGTGTGATTGAATGAAGATTCTTGTGTACAGGTTTACCTTACCAATCTCAAATCAGTTTACTTGTTTAACAACTTTTAGGTAAACAAGTGTGGAATTTTTCAGTTTCAAATCATATTTGAATCCTATGGGAACTCATGAGTATATGCCCATATGATATTTTTTCCTTGTATCTCTCTTGAATTTTTTTTTGAACCTAGAATCCCAACTCAGAAAATGTGGACGTATGCTTACATAATAATGTAATTATTATACAGTCACCATCTTTCAAATTGGATTTTGGTCTCATTCCGGGTCTTTTCATTATGTTATTGAACTGTGTTGTGGGTTCTTTAAATTTTATGTAATCTTCGAAGTTTATGACATTTTAAGGTAGGCTACCTGCTGTATCAAGTTTAAGATTATTGTGGACAACAAAATGTTAGGATAATTATCACATTGTACAATTTACTTTGCTACCTGCCTTACTGCAGGGAGCATAAATGTCAATATTAAAATATAGAGTTTGAATTTAAGTAGCCTAAATGTACAAAACGGTTTATCATATGTTAGCAGTAATTTCTTGTCATATTGCTGCATATTTAATAACAGATAAACTCTAAAATTGGGCCAAATATTCAGGGGGTCATTCTCCCCTCTTCCAGTGATCGAGGCAGAGAGACACCATTAGTGTGTCTTTTGTTACAGCAACGTAGTATCCGCCATTCTCTTTACATACTTCTTCTTACAACAATAATAATAATAACAACAACAAACAACAATCATCATCGTCATAATCTCCTCCTCCTCCTCCTCCTCCTCCTCCTCCTCCTCCTCCTCCTCCCCTCACTCTCCTTTTCCATCCTCATGTTTACAATCCTACAATTTCGTCTTGCATTTGTTTCAGTTATACATACGAGTGAATCATAACAGTCCCGTTTTTACATCGACATATGTCCATAAAACTTTCTTGTTTGCGTAGTATTTTGTTAATCGTTTTAACGGGAAACTATGCAGTTACTATGGAATGACACTTATCTGTTGACTATGTAACGTATGCTCCTGTGGTTCAAACCATCATCTTTGGGGAAACAAGCCATACTCAACAAATAACAAATGTATCTGGACTTAACAACAGGCATATGTATCTGGATTTAGCGTTTTTATGCTGATGCAACAGGACTAGGAGAGTTAGAAGTTTTTAAACGACATCCAGGGAAGAGACTGGTCGCCAGGAATCGCTGGCACGATTCGTTATTCGTTGTGCTGCAGCTCCTAAAGCAGCATCAGACTCTGGGTGAACGCTGGCGTGCAAACATTTCGAGAGACTCAACTCAGCGATATTAGATCGAGGGCGAGGAATTTAGGACGTCTTAGACTTTTTTCATTTAGCGAAAGAAGTGAATGTTGGGACAAATGAATCCTGAAGTAGAAACTATCCAGAGAAGACTCAAACTGACAATGTCGTTTCATTTCTGTTGGAACAACGTGTCCACTCTATCCCCTACCATGAACAGATAAAAAACTAAGCTATATTAAATTCTCTAGTGGACTGTCCAAAACGTGTGTTACGAGGTGTAAAAAAATATTAAACTTCATACCAGAACATAAGCGTTGTTTCTGAACTGAAGTGTTACTTTAAACAAACATTATTCCACATAATTTATCATGACAAGCGTCTAAGCGACTGTCAGGCCATCGATAAAACTGATTACTCTGGCGGTAATCTAAACCGTGTCGCGGTGAGATGATGCAATTTATCGTCATGTGCAAGGCTGTGATGATATCCGCGTATTTTAAACAATATAATAGGTCAGCTGATTAATCTGTTGTCCACAGATTCGACACACCGCCCGCCATAATTGAGGCCTTGCCAAAAGTGCTGAGCCATAAGCACAATTTGGTTTCATTATTCGACACGTGTCTCTTTAATGCGTGCGTGCGCCCGCGCGCTTATGTCAGCTAAATTTGTAACATGTTTTTTTCATGCGATTCACTTATTCACATTCATTTTAACTTAACATACAAACTATGTACTTCTTCATGAAAAATATTAGCGCGATTGGAATTTTAATATTTTCAAATTTCTAGAACATACTCTTCGACAATACACTTAAAGACAGCAGATTAAAATATCATAGTAAACATTTCTGCCTTTCAAGAATGATCTCTTATTTTTATATGTAGGCTACTAAAGTATTATTACCGCTGACTAACAATAATAATAGTAATAATAATCATTATTATAAACAAAACTAATAATTTCACCGTTATCTATAAGTCGAAAAGTGCTAACATACATGTTTCAGTTTCAAAAAAGGGCATCCTCCTGCTCAGTCATATTACATAGGTTGTTTTGGCAACCTTGTGCTTAATATATTTCTTTCAAAGATTTTCCAGTAGGCCTAATACGATACAGACCTCAAGGAAGACGATATATAGGTAGACGAAGGAAGAGATGGATTCAGTGAAGGCGGAATAGGCTGTAAGACTATATCTTGACGTTGAGAAGAAGAAGAAGACGAAGAAGACAAAAACTTTCCAAATGTGTAATGGAAAATCTAAATGATTATAATCAATTTTTCAAACGATTATATAACAGGTCCCAGAATAATCGTAGATATATTGGAACGTTTACATTTCTAACACGTTATTTTAGTTCCAGCCCGAACATAACCTCATAGAGGTTATTTCTGGAATTGAATATTACTTCGATCCCATAGATTAAGCGTACGCAAGTTTCTGATCATTATAAGTGGTATGTAGGAAAGGAACAGTTACAAAACAAAATAAATCTACCAGAGAATGTTATGTAAATAAATAAATAAAAAGTTTTAATATATTTCAAAAAGGGTGGCAAGAAAAAGTACGTAAAGCTTATTTTTACCTTACAGCGTCAAGCTTACTGTACAAGCGAGACCTATGGGGTCATTGCTTCGTAGTTACAGAATCTTATGCCGACTTGGCAATGAAGACATCAATGCCACTCAAGACAGTATTACCGTCGTAACATGTAATTAATTTGTAATAAAACGGACGTACACTTTTTACTGCTTCCAATAAAAATGGTTGTTAAATGGCGACTTGTACTCGCCTGTGTAAACGCCACAACTGACAAACAGCTGACACAAACTTTTCTTCTCTTATTTTACCGATTACTTTATAGACAGGTTAGGCAGTTGCTGAATCATGATCCTCTATCTGATTTCCTGTCACTGTTCGATGGGCTTTTGAAATAGCCCATGAAATATTTTGGGATATTTATGATGTAGCCCTATACCTAAAAAAATTATGTATACTGTATACCTACAGCAAGGTATATATTAACCTGGTATACATTTAACATGTTACAGCTCATTATTCTGACGTACAACTACATTAGTCTTATCTGAAAGTACTGTAAACTGTATTCTCTTACCTGAGGCAAGTTTCCAGAATGTAAATATAGGTAAATAAACCTACTCATCGTCATCCATGTTGGTTCGTTGTCTGGTGAGGTATTTGTGCTTAGCTGGATATTTTTTATTTTTGTTTTGTCTTTCCAATATTAGGCCTAGTGTTTTAAATATCTGTTGTGTTCTGCATTGATTTGACTTGTTCAGTAATAATTTGTTTGGCGTTTTATGTTTGTTCACACGTGGGGTTTTCCAATTTATCATAATACTGCCTTTGCATGGTATATTTTCTGTTAGTGACAGATTATTAATGTCTATGAATTCATATCCTGCATTTGTGCCATGTTTAGCTGAATTAGGTTTGTGATGTTCGGTTCTCACGGATCCATTTAAATGTTCGAATTAGTGTTTTCTAATTGTGTTTTTGTCTGGCCAATGTAAAGTAGAAGGATGTAAGTAGAAGTACTTAATGTAAGGATGTAAGTACTTACTGTCGTCCAAGATGTAAGTAGAACGATGAATTGCCATAATTATTTGGCTTGAACTTTCGTACACATCTTATAGGCAATGACTAAAATATAACAAAACGAAATGATATTAATGAGTTCGAAACAAAGAGGTAAAAGAGAAAAGAAGTGGATTGAAAAACGTGATTTACAATGTACTGAACTTTGGAAAAACCAGTTAGGAAAGGGGAAGCGAAAAGCATACGGTACTGCGACAGTAGAATATACTTCACGAATCGACAGGCAACACACGATATGTGGATACACAATAATGAGGTGGTAATGATGATGGCAGCGGCCATTATACAACACACACACGCACACTGTGATGGTGAGGAAACTGTTACATTCATTGGATTGGCACATTTCCTTCTGAGATAAAAGAAACTCTCCTGACTCTCGCAGATGGGGTGGTATCGTGTGAAACAGACGTGATGTGTTCAGTCTATTTCTGACAATTTTACAGAAAGAGTAGGAGTGTGGTAAAAAAACAATACAGCACACGCGCCCGCGGAAAATTTATTTTCAAGACGTTATTGAGAACGGTAATCGTCAAGGCTGTGGCTGCCAGTCAGTGAGGCGTGTTGAATTCAGGGAAACCCAATTTTAACCCGTTTTATTATTGCAGCAATTAGCTTGATTCCCTTCGCATGATAAACACTACTTTCCCAGGTTATTTGTTTTCTTTTAAACGAGATCCGAACCAGACATCAAAGTTTGTAGCAGTGGCCAAATCTTATGTATGCCCTAACGATACTCAAATATAAAATCGTGATATCACAAAAACAATTTTGTTTTTCTGCAAGTTTACAACTATTCTGTTTACCAAACGTTGCATGGACGTAGATCTGAATTGTCAGGTAGTGAACCGAATTATTTATTGTAATGAAAGATTTGTTTATGAACGAACAGTGATTCAAACACGGCCATTCTACTATAATGAACGAATCGCCACAGACTTACATCAATGATGCTGACATTAGTCTGTAAAAGGTGCGTTAGACAAAGTAAGAGGCTAACAGGCTACTACAGGTAATATACTGGCTACTATAATACTATATATAACGTAATGTGGAAATTATACTCACAATTTAAGAATATAAATATTAAATTGTTAAAGTAAAGTAATCGATGAGAAATTATTTACGTACTTTTAGCAGAGTGCCAAGTCTACTTACCGTTTACGTTCAGTCGCCTTTTTGCCCATCGTGTCTTGCCACGATACAACTTGCCGACAGGGTAATACGAACAAGTTTACCAATAACCAATTCAATGTGCAACAATTGTAGCAACTATACGATTACAGTGAAACATTATGTAACGCACGTAACAGTCGCAATATTAAACAGCAGATTAGCGCACGTGCGGAATGCCATTAAACGGCGGCCGTAAATCATAATTAAAATTTATGTTCCGGCATAATTTATTGCCTGTATTAAGTGGTGGTGGCGGTGGCGTTGCATAGCGTGAAGCCATGGACATCGATCGCACTAGTTTGCTAGCGTCACTGTTCAGTGAATGACGTAACCAGGTCGTACAGCCAACGATGTAGCGGCGGACAGTCTACTTGAGCCGAAAATATCGATTTTCGGGTAATTTGATATTTGCTGGATCTTCATAGCTCGACATATGAAATGCCGGGTATCTTCAGCAAATATATAGCGTTTCCCTTTACGAGCGTTCCACGTATTTGCATACATTTGATTTTTACGCGTAAACTCGTATTTATTTAGGCTTATTTGATGAACTTCATAGTTATTTTATAACTTTGGTATTGATGTCTAAACTTATGTTCGTTCCATTATGTGTTTCAGTCGATAGAAGTCAAGAAAAATAAACAAGCGTATTTTTTAATGTACAGTAATTGAGTGGAGGTCACTTCATAAGTGGAATTCTATTACCACTTTTATAAGTTTTAATTAGTCGTTTTAAACAGATAATTAATTCTATGTATACCGTGTCACATTAGATTTGTGGCCGTTAAACTGGCGCTTATTTTGGTTTAAAATCGGGTAATTTTGGGGGAGGAGGGGAGTCATTTAACTGCCGTGCATCTGCAACACTGTATTGACGATTTGATTACAGGACCGTCAACGTGTGGCATGTAAAATTGTTCTATTCATTTCGGATTGTTTTTGAGTTACATTCTAATGTTAAGGATAAACTAGCACATAGCACTCGACAACCACATCACAACGACAAAACGGTGGTCGCTTGTGGATGAACACGAATGATATGTCCTTATTGCTCTCCTATTTCTTTAGTAATATAACAATTGTAGAGGACACAATCAAACAGTAAACAAAAATTTCGAAGAATTCGGATTGGGTTACAATTCCTTTTAGTGTGACACCTGGCAGGATTTTCATAATTTTTTCAAATTTCTGATTTTTTCTTTTGGGTGCTGAGGTCCCAAACTTTTAAAATTTTCAAAACTTAACATTATATTAAGATGTTACTTAAAATTCTCATTACTTTCATACCTCACAAGGGCTTTTCCGACATTTTCACAATTTTCCCCCTCGCATTTTTGCCACCACCTATTTTTTGGGATCAATCTAAGACATATTAGGGTTGTGCTGGACACGCATGCCACGTTTTACGAATATCGGTTGATGGGGTCAACAGTTGTCATGAGACATCCCTAAACAGAGAGACAAACGGTCGAGGTAAAGCTGAGAACTCGCTTCCCTCATACAATTAATAATTATTTTTATGTATTTCTGGAGATATGCGCGTATAAAATAAATTAATAATAGGCGTAATAATAGGCTAATTCCTATTATTTACAATAAAAAATAATATAATGAAATATTTATAATACATTTTGTAATTATAAAATAGCTGTATAATTAACATTTTACTTACAATGAGTGTTAAGCGCTGCTTAGCTTGTATACTTTTCTTCGCAGTTGTGTCGTTCTACTATATTCTCGCCGGTAACTCAATGCAGTAATTAATCAAATGTAGGCCTACTTTTGGTCATTCTAAAATAACCGGAAAATTTATACTCATAATTCTCAACGAATAATAAAGGAAGGTAAACTGGGTCTCGTTTTTATTTCTGTAATAGCATGAACACAACAACAAAAATTGTTTTTACGACGCCGCTTTTCTTTATTAACGGCAATATTTTCGCAGCGGTTATCACAAGCCGGTCAAGTTAATAAATGGCGGGTTTGTAGAAGGTAAACCCTATGAGACGTTCAAGAGCCTTCGGATCTTCAATGATTTGACTGAAATTACAGTTGCAAAATCTAGGACTTCATATGAAAGGATTTGATATAGGCCCTATCTAAAAATTAATAGCCAAGTGTATAATACGTTTGAGAGAATTAATAGCCAAGTGTATAATACGTTTGAGAGAAAAAATTAAGTCAGTGATAAACCATAAACAGCTTTATTACGACCATGCTTTAAAAATCGGTGTTGAGGCAGTTTTATTAATTGGCCTATTGTTCATTTCGTCGACTGTTAATACACAAACAATACACAAAAATCGATAATTAAAAAAATATTTGCTACAAACAGTGAGGCGTGTACGCAGAGACAGGGGCTGCAAACAATGAGACTTGGGTAAGTGGGTAGAAATAGTGAGGTATGTGGTCGTAAGGTTTCAAAACAATTTGTGATTTGCTACTGAACTGTACAAAACTGATTCCGAATAAACAAACACGTATGAACTCAAATACGTACACTTCGATATATACGCATAACGTACATAGAAAAATAGTATAGTTATTTGCGTCCGCTTGTCATATATTACGTTTTCTGCAAACCATGTAGCTTGCAGTATAACGTACTCCAATGTATATTCTTGATTTTCGAAGCCGCACACATAATTTCACGAAGGCAGAAATGGGGCATTCTCTACAACATCCTCAAGTATTTCCCCTCTTTCACGTATATTTTGTATTTATTTATAATTTTTATTATGTATAATTAAGTCCTTATAAATAAATTTTTTTAAATTAATAATTTCCTACTATCGCTAACTTAATCTTGCAAAAATAGCTATCCCAACTCATTCAAATCACAGTAATGACAATAATACAAATATTAACTGTAAAATATAGTCACTATCTATATAATCACGTACATTTATTCACACGATTTTTTATTATTCTATTCTAAAGTAGTCTTCTGGCGATAAGCCCAACTTTATAGTGAATAGCCAAACCTTTCGACAAGGTGAGTGTCTTGGATTCAACTGTCACCGACAGTCGTTAGCATTCTCGATTAAATCAATGATAACAACAAAAAATGTTCAGGTCACGACTGTGAAGCACAGCAATTGCGAAAGATACACTTACTGTCTGCTTCGTTATTATCCACAAACATCGCCTCCGTATTATTCACATTATTTATCAGTTCTGTTTTTTTTTTATAGTCATGGCACCATTATTATAATAGATAAACCAATACCCAACTTGTCTGACGTAACAGAAAGAGAGAGAGAGAGAGAGAGAGAGAGAGAGAGAGAGAAAACAGTAAACTGAGTAACACACACACACAGAGTACACAGTTAACAGTGTATTACTTTTCTATTAACCCCATGAGACATTATTAAATTGTGTGATTGCGCAGACCACTTGCGCCTCTCAGCGGTCGTCTTGAGCATGTAACTTTGTTTGCACATGCATTAGACTTATTATGTTTTCATATATATTAGTGGTTATTACTTTACTCCTACATAACTGAAATTTATTTAGGTGGGGGGGGGGGACTTTTTGACATCATACGACAAGAGAGTATGACTGTAGGCCTAAGCTCGTGATGTAATAATTTAGTTACTTGCATCAGAATTATTTTGTTTTGTTATTTGCTTGTCAACTACTTTATAGAAATTTAGGGTGTATAAACTTGGGTAAAATCTTCGATTGGTGACTGGTATACGGTTATACTGAATCATACGCACCTGTGGTAAAAAACCGCGCGGATGTCCATAGCCTAACCTGAGACACCGGAAACTCGGTCTGATCGTGTCAGATCGGTCTGCACTTTTTATGTTACAGTAGAGTATCCAGATGTATAGAATACTCGGTTAGAATATGCAAAGAATCATTATATTACATCCGGGGGTCCTGAGGGCGCGCATGGCGTTCCATGCGCCTGCGATGAAGATAACGAAGACAGGTTACAGAAATACAGTAAAGAGTGATTATGGAACCCCCGCAGCCCAAGTGCGAAACTGCGCGCGCGCACACACAAACACACACAGAAACGCTTTTCTTACATACCTTATGAGGTATCATCTTGATAAATAATTGTGTACTCGAATACATTTCATTAATACAATGCAGGATACAATTTTTAAATGGTTGAATGTTAATAGGGTAGCTATTAAAGAGATAAAGATATAAAGATGTGGTCGTACTAAAAGAGAGCATAAAACGATGCGTTTGATGACACCGATTTCAGCTTAAATCTTATTTATGCTACCACAACATTTTTTTAGACTTGTATACATAACTTTACAATTAAAAACTTATGGTTTCCAAAACCTATATAAACTAACCCCACCTTGTAAAGTAGAATCCACTTACTCCAGGTTCAATTTTAAAAATCACTCTTGAGATGATCAGGTATTTATAAAAAAAAAACCTATTCAGGCGAATAGGAAAAACGATTAGGCAAGTTTCACATTGGCATTGGGACAAAACGATAATACTGAGAATCACAGCGTCAAACATCCGCCCTCGAGGGAACACTCACGTACACACTCGCAACTGTACAGGGCTTGGGTCTGTTCCGTCTACATAATTACGGCTATTTCGTACGTACTTATAATATATTATCGATTTTGTATAAATATTAATTATAGAGAATTGTGTTAGCATCGTGACGTGACAGTATTGGTAGAGCAACCACAATGCACGGACTTATTTGTCATCATTCGAGTCGTGATATCACCGTTCAAAATTAGTCCCACACTTCATAAAACAAATACCCGCGTTGAAAACAAACTCTTTTATCTTCGACCACGTTCGAGACGTTTCGGATTGCAATAACAAAGTTCATCGCTGAGGAAATTTTGTCATAAAAATAAATGGATTTGATGACCAGGGGCTGTGCGGGATGAAGGGCATGCCCGTCGTCCGCTCGTATACTACGTCCCGAGCTTCAGATAGAGCTCCTGCCGCAGGGACCATGGGTGGGGTCTGGATTAAGGGTGTGTCCTGCTACCGGCCGTGGAAGTCAATTAAGTGTTAATTAATTGAGGGTAAGAGTACGCCGAGGCCGGGTCCAAGATTCTCCTGGCACAGATTGGTAGCGACCGAGGGCGCTAATAAGGTGATTGCCCTGGAAACGGGCGGTGCGACGATACAATTTTCGGGACAGTGTCCGTATAATGGCGTCCAGGGAACGGACACGCAGGGAGTCACGGATGGTTTTGCTTGATGTCAGGTAGTGGGGTTTACACGCCCAGCGCAATCCTCGGTCAAGGAGAGACTGAAGCTTTCGCTTATGGATCTTGGCCAAGTAGCCCCAAACGGGTACCGCGTAGGTAACCATCGGCACCACATACGTGGAGACGATAAGCTTCCCTAGGCGGCGGGTCATGGCGTTGCTGCATAACACGGGACGGAGTTGATATAGACGATTGGCGGTCTTGCGTGCAGAGTGTGTCCGCCATGTGAGACGTCGGTCGAGGTGAACCCCGAGGTACTTGACCTCTCGAGACCAGGGCAACAGAGTACCCCCTACTTAGAGTCTGTCTGGGAGCCTTAAGCGTCTGGAGAAGACTACTGCTGTGCTCTTGGCCGCGTTGATGGCAACCCTCCATTTCTCTGCCCACTCAACGTACTCGTCCAATTGTTCCTGGAGCCAGATAAGTCTCAGCTCGACGATCAACGGCATACACCGCCGTGTCATCAGCGAACATGAGCAACCTGGTGCCAGGCAACTTGGGTACGTCATTGACGTACACAGAGAAAAGCAGGGGGCTCAAGACGCTTCCCTGAGGTACACCATCAGTAATAGCCCTTGCCGAAGAAAGGGTGTTATCTACTCTCACGCAAAAGGTTCTGTTCCGAAGAAAGCTAGCAATCAGATGAATGTAGCAACCCGGAAGCAGAAACTCCGTGAGTTTGTATAGAAGGCCTGGATGCCAAACCGATCGAAAGCCTTCTCGACATCAAGGAAAACGGCGACGGTCTGTTCTCGCGAGCAACCGGCCTCGGCCACGGTCTCCACGAAGCGCATCAGTTGATGCGTCGAGGAGTGCTCAGCACGAAAACCGAATTGCTCGGGGACCAGAATGTCGAACCGTTGAAGGTGATCCGCTAGTCGCCGCTGGACTAGTCGTTGGAAGACTTTCGAAGTGGACGACAGCAGTTTGATAGGCCGGAGGTTCTCGGCGAACTTGGGGTCTTTCCCCGGCTTCGGGATCATCGTGACCGTAGCCGAACGCCATTTCTTAGGAAAGTAGGCGAATCGGAAGCAGGCATTGAACAAATCGACCAGGAAACGAACTCCCCGGTCCGGAAGTCTCTGTAGGGCGGTGTTAGTAACACCGTCCGGTCCAGGGCTCTTCCGGGGCCGAAGCGCTAAAAGCCTGTCCGTTACCTCTTCCACCGAAGTGAGTTCGGGTTCGGAGGTGATCGGGCTGCCGAGATAAGCGTCAACTTCGTCTTCTATCTCCTCATCGGAGTCTGGGTCCCCGGACGGGTTAGGAGCAAATTGAAGCTCCAGGCGCCCGGCCAGGAACTCAGATTTCTCATCCGGCTTGGCAAGGGGATGTTCCCCAGGTCCGTTGATGGCCGGGAGTGGAGGACGGGGCCTCTTCCCGGTCAATGCGGAAGGAATCCTGTAAACGGAGCCTTCCTCCGGTGCATCGTCAGCCATCTTGGTGACCGCAAATTCCCAGCAGCTTCGTCCGAAATCCTGCAAGTCACGACGTAACTTGCCAGCCGCCCGATTGAAGCTGACCTTGTCGGCCGGATCTCGCGTCCGCTGCCACTGTATCCGAAGTCTGTTCTTCTCTAAAGCGAGAAGACGGATTTCGTCAAGAATAAATGGTTGAACAAATAAAACACTCGTACGAATGTTATTTTCGGAAACAAATTGATGCAGATGGTTGTCATTACCCGCCACCAAATAACCAAAACAACAGAGTTAATTTTATAAACTGCTGTGAAATAGAGACGCGTTTTACAGCCCGAAATTAATTATATTTCTTTTCTTCATACCACAGCGTTTTAGACACACATCGTCGCATTATTGCCCAAAACTAATCCACAAGCTTAACAAAAATAAATAAAAAGAATTAAAATAAACAAATACAAATATGGTAAAAAATTAAGTATCAGACTTGAAATAAAAATTAAAATAACAAATACAAAATTGCAAATAGGCTATGAAGTTAAAAATCAAATAAAAATCAAGTGTTTGTAAAAAATAAATAGGCCTATCACTTTTTTAATGCAAACTAGATAATTTAAATATATGTGCCACTCAAAATTATAAAGTTACCTTCAAAAATGTTAAGTGAAAATCTAATTTCACAGGTAGCCATATCGTTCTGCAACCGAATAACTCGCCTAGTTATAAAATTGCACACATCACTCCTAAAAATATTCTACGTTTTGAAATAAGGCCCACTTGGAATGGACAAGACGGTCTTCTTTACGAGGTACAAATTTATTTTAAAATCTGCTCTCGTAGCATTGCTCAAAAACGTTACTAATGATTTCATTCATTGGATTTCAGAGTTTTAATAGTTAAAAATAGCCCATGAACTTACAGATTCGATAAATTTTGGTTAATTTATTTAAGGTTTGTGTTGTAAATTCACAGCTGTGTTTATAATATTTGTAGGCGGTGACTGCAAGACGAAGGAGTTGGGCGTACCTGTCCGCGAAATGTCCGGTAGCATGCACACAAACACGTTGGTCCCAATGTCTGCTTACTGAAACCAAGCCTTTTGTAAGAATAACAGAAACAGATCAACAGAGTCACGCATAGGAGACCAAGGAAACATAAACGGTTATCATAAATTAAAACACATCAATTTTTTGTGAAAAAAATATAATGCAGATTTCCACTATTTGGTTAAAATAAAAGAAATTTGGTGATTAAAAATTGATAAATAATTTATTAGTTATGTAACTTACGGACCCTCTCTTCCACAATATTAATTACGTGGCAATGATGAACTACGTACGTCATACAGGGTATTTCTCGGTAACGTCTGTTTCATTTGTACACTGTTTGACCTCCAGTGTTTGGAACTAATTATGTTAACGTTAGATTTGCGAATCGACTAAATTGGCAGGCATGCAGTCCGGTTTGAACCAGTAGGAACGAGAAATACACGATTCCGAGGTACGTGTCAGCAGTATGTCGTCATTTTTCCTTTTTTTTCATAATTTGGAATAACTCACAAGCCTGTTATAGTTTATGTCAAAGTGTTAACAAGAGTAAAGAGATGACTAACGTCACGAGAAATTTAGTGTCAAAACTGTTGAACGTATGAACAAACGGTCTACAGATAACTGTGTTCGCAGCGTAGTAGTCTGGTGTGGTCTATTCGGTGCTTGGCTGCCAACCTAAGGGTGCTGGGTTTATTCTGTCAGTGCCGTAGTTGACTCTAGACTGACACAACCGATCGTAAAGAAGTAACTGGCATAACATTCTGAGAGTAATCGAGGTCGACTGAAGCACTAGCCACATCATCTTCTTTCTCGTATGCCAGAGTTTAACCAGAAACACTTTAGTATTAACAGAAACTTCAATTAAATTTGATATATAAATTTCTTCAAATAATTCTGATCGACGTTTCAATATAAATGTAATAAGAGAATATTTTTACTAATGGAATAATAGTTAAATAACTAATCTTATTTTGAAACGACTTACAAAATATCAGTATCTATTCTAAATGAAGATTGACTGAAACTACTTTAATTTTGCAACCGTATATTTCCCACTTGGTGGGTGGAAGTAGGGGGAATACGCCCCTGGCTGCATACAGAGATATTTTTTTGACTGATTTGTAGTCAAGCTTCAGCAAAGTTATGTTACAGAATCATGAACGTCTGCGCTCTTTTATTCTCAGGAAGTCACAAATGATTTTTTAAAAATAATGCTAGAAATTAAGTTAAAGATAATACTTATTTTTGTTACCATTAGATGTCACACTAAGGAAGCGAGAAAACACAGATTTAATGTTATTGTTCGACATAGTAGCAGACTAATGAACTGTTGCGACAGAGGGGTGGAGGAAAGAAGAAAAATGATAACACGATGAGATAGAAAAAAATTGATCTTTATAAACCTTGGATTCCTTCATACATGCGGAAATAAGCAGCCAAGAAAGGTTGAATAGGACAGATGAAAAGACGAATGGCACGAAGTAAATGAGAAAATTTTCAAACTGAGTGAAGAATTCCAGAAAGACTCCAGAAGGATTGGACTGAATCCGGAGGACGTATTTTGCATCCCATAGGGAGACAGATGTTACTGCCGAGTCAGTGATCCGTAAAAGGGGGACACTGTGCATCAATACTGGTTGAATACGATTTTTTATGCGTTATCCAACAAATGAAGTTATTTTTCTTAATTCATGAAGACGCACTTGTTTACAGAATTTTAATTAGTTAATGACATAAAACTTTTGATAACTGTTTTGCACAAAATACTAAAATTACTGAACATGAGTTTATAATGGACTGTCCTTATGGAAACAGTTTTATACGAAGTGATGATAAGCGTTAACAGTAGGTAGGTAATAGTCTGGACTGCACAGTTCGTCTAGTGTCGACAAGACAACTATACGAAGTGATGATAAGCGTTAACAGTACGCAATAGTCTGGACTGCACAGTTCGTCTAATGTCGGCAAGACAACTATACGAAGTGATGATAAGCGTTAACAGTACGTAATAGTCTGGACTGCACAGTTCGTCTAGTGTCGACAAGACAACAGTAGTTCTAAAATATTTTGTTTCTTGTGAGCAGGAATTCCAGCATTCCCAACTGATGAGTTGGGACCTCAATTTTGGGTAATTCTTTCTCCATGGGTATCTGAAGGGCAATTGAAAATGAATGTCGTTTCAGGTTACTCGTTGCTTCCTCAAAAATATTTTCTTAGTATTAAAACATCATTCTTAATGTTTCTGCATTTTAGTGTCACGCTGTTAATGAAAATTCTCTGTTTGTAAGTTAACTTCTAGAACAACAGTGAATTACAGTTTAAATCGATGCGAGGCGTTATCACGTTTTGGATAATACCCGCAATTCTAATCGTCATTTAAGTGCTCGCTGTTTTAATTTGGACACAAACGTAACTATATATTCGTATTAACTAGTTTTAAAACGAATGCATATATGAAAAACTTGTAGCTTGCATTAGTTTACTTAAAAAAAGAAAAGAAAAAACGAGCAGTTTTTTGTAGTCTTTAAAACACTGGTGTTTGTATTACAACTACTTAAGTTAATATAAGGTAGGCCTATATATTTTGTTAGATAATTTTACTGATACTCATAACACTACAAACACTGGGTTTCAATTGTTTTGACCAACTTATAAAAATAGATACTTTTTGCATCTATGAAAATGACTAGCCAAAATCGTGTTTCTTTTCAAAAGAAGAAGATTGACCTTTTTCAGGAGCGAACTTTTTTAGGAAAGCGAGTTTTCTCTACGGTAAACGGAATCTAACCTCAGCTTAAACAAAGTGCCTGTGCAAAGAAAGGAAGTTGGAAACTATGACCTATATTCGATAGTTGCTCAGACGCCTATTAATGGAGATCGATGTCTGTGGCTACGTAACCGGTGTGCTAATAAAACACGTCCGTAGTCGATACGTTTGTATACAGCTGTTTGTACCATAATGCAACTGCCAATCATCGGCACACGTGGAGCACAGTTAATTCTGTTTGACAAGCCGCGAATAGATGCATACAACCGTGCACTACGGTGATCTATCACTGGCAAACAACAACGAGGTCTTGTCCTTGCCGCTTGTTTGCCCTACACCCTCATAAATATACAACAACATTTACGTTATCCGCCTTACAAGTTTCTGCCTCGCTGTCCTCACTATTTCGTTCTCTTTCCCTCTCTAACTTCTTCTATTTCTCAGCCCCCCTCAAGAGAAATAGATGCTGACGCCTAATTTTATATCCGTACCAAAATTAATAAAGTGAAGAACAGTCTGAAAACAACGATTCCTGAAGTTCCGTGTATAACCGCAAATCTACTGTATTAATTGTACGTACATACCAGGCGTTCATGAATTCATAACAATCTGGAGAAGAAACTGCTGCATTGTATTCATCGTCAGACGGTGGTGAAGAAAAAACTAACTATCGGTAACGATACTAAGAAGTGAATGTTTTTTTTCTGTGGAAAAAGTGTACCTACGGTTGCGGTATCTTAAAAAGACTGTATGACAGCACGGTACAGGTAACAACAAATGTCTACAATAACCCGGGGAGAACAGTTCGTTAACAGGTGGTGGCGTGACGCGGTAGTAGGTAATCTGCATGTCTCCGCGTGCGCCACTGCACGTGGGCCTGCTGTTATCACGTGTAGATACACGCTCACACACATACACACACAAGCGTCGACCCATCGATCCGAAACTGCTGCGTGTGTCCTCTGTTTTTTATTGAGAGAAGAATAATCGTGGGTTCGATAGCCATTAACTATTTACGTCGTTTTCCTGTTTTCAGACTTCTGTGGTCGACGAAAAACAACTGACATCGAAACCTGATAATAAGACCCTCGATAATAAAAATATACATTAAGCGTTAACAACGCGCACGATGTTCCTTGCTAATTAAAAGTAAATTTTCTGCAAACAAAATCTCTCAGTTAATTATACAACTGAAAACGTTATTATAAATTCATAACCACTATACACAATTTTAACCATCTGAGGACTGTGTGTGTATGTGTGTAGCGCGCGTCAGAGGTACACTATCGCTCTCACAGATTCTCGATGGTTTACCATTGCTTTGCAAACGTAAAAGCCAGGTTACATTTACCTTTGGCGAAAATTAAAAATATTAACTCCTTAAAAAAGGAATTAAAATAATTTAAAAAAATGTTAACTCTTCCTATAAACGTACATGTAGTCCAATTTCCTTTCTTTCTTCCTATCGTCTCACTTTCTCTTGTTACGTTTTCCTGTCCTGCCTAGTGATTTCTACCTATCAGCTTTTGCTTTGTACAATAGGAAATAAAAACGTTACGTTCAATATAACATTCATATAGGGCTACAGTTCTACCATATACGCTCGACAGAAAATGCTCTTTTAATTATCTTTACTTTCTATTGCTACTGTAACAAACACCATACCCATGTCTGTACAGATAGTAGGCTACACTTATTGCTACTGTAACAGACACCATACCCATGTCTGTACAGATAGTAGGCTACACTTATTGCAATCAAAAGAAACATTACATCCATAAAACACAACCACTTTCATTTCTCAGTGAACTCTTAATACTTTAAACGTTTAAATACTTTTAAATGTAACACATGCACGCACGCACAGTGTGTGTGTATGCGTATGTTTAAAATAGTTTAAGGCTTCAGCTCTGTAAATTAGTACTGAAATTAATATACAAGTTTATTACCTTAGTACCCCAGTAGTGAGGCTCTTCAAGTGTTGGTGTAGGCTACCGAGTGTCAACACACAGCAAAACGGCTGCAACTTGCAGTCTGAGATCTCAATTATTCCTTACTAATACAATAATTAGTTTTAATTTTTAGTAGGGGCGAGAAAGCTGGTAATAGGGATGGTTATCTAGACTGTCCCCCTCCCCATACACCACGAAACCTCCCAGCGTAATGTAGTGATTCTCTTATCTCATTAATACATTGTTTACCGGTCAATGGGCGAATACTCACTTGGGAAAAATGACTCTTATAAATAGCTTTGTAAAAGTATGATTTATTTAAAATGATGTCGAAATTAGTATTTTAAGGGCATTACGCTTATCATTAAAATTTTGTAATATACAAACTAGGCTATTACAACATTTTGTCGTTCACTATGATATTTTGAATCACTATGATATTCAGTTAAAAAGCCAATAGAATACATAAACGAATTAATCTAATACTTGTGAAAAGTATGTACTTAATTTTTAAGTCTTATAGGATGCATATTTTGTTAGCTGAAGAAATTTTATTTCAATTTTCCTACTAGCCTAACTGTTAAATGACCATACTGTACTATTTAAAGTACTCGTAAATGAAAATAAAAGCCAACACATTTGAACAGTAAAAAAAAAAAAAGGCTAAAACGTTAATTTTTTATTTGAGTTATGAAACGGAATATTCTGCAAACATAAGTTTTGTAAGCTAACTTTATCTGTAGATATATTTCCTTTCCTATTTATTTTATTTTTGAAATGTTGTTCAAATTTGGTTGTGTTTTGTCATTTTTTCAAGGAGCACTTCGTTGGGTTGATGAACAAATTACTTACGTTACCTCTTAATTGGAAAAGACAAAATTTCCGCTTGTGACTCTTGAACTTTAACGGAAAACGTATAAAGCTCTACGCCGCACGTGCGTGTGTAGACGTGTCGTTGCCATTAACAAGAAATAATAATAATACAGTTTTCTGTACACAGTTAGTATGGAGTTTTCTCATTTCGTATTGTTGATTTCTGAGAAACCTAAATGTTGTGTTGTGTTGCTATCCATTATCGTTAGCTCGACTCTTCTCGTTGACGCTCATTCACTGTCGCGTTTACTGAACAAGTTAATACTGAACAAGGAAAAATCTGTCAGCGTCGGAACTACAAGACCAGGACTTAAAAAACAACATAAACTAATACACATGATCAGCAAAACTCCAGTAATGTAATATTAGCAGAAAAATTTGACTTTTTTGGCTACTTTTTGCATTATCTAAATCGGCCCTATAGAGCCGTTCAGAAAACCTTCGTTTATCACGTGGTCATTTTATTGATTCGCTGTTGCTAACGGCAGTAGGTTTAAAAATAATACCAAATACATTTCTCATAGTGTTTCATACTGCACTATTGAAAGTTGCAAACTTAAAACCATTTAGTATGGGCTGTATCAGTAACTCTGTCGCTAAAGGAGTTACGTCGCATCGTACGTCCAAGTTTTCCCTCAGATGTATGCAAGGCACTGATATTCGACCGACATTTTGTAGGTGTAGGTGTTTTATTTGCATTTTCTGTCTCCCTTTCTCATCGTTTCCATCTTCTCTCCGTTTCATCTTAATCACTAGCGCTTGCATACTTGTTCCTCCTCTGCTGACCAACAGTTTACTCTCTCTCTCTCTCTTCCCCCCACGCTTACGTTACATTGTTGACAATTAGATAAATAGATAGTTAACAGTAAGTGTGTTTGTTACTGGAAGCTGCCCTTGATATTCAGTCAACTATTACAGCAACTACAGTAACCGCACACGTCTATAGCGCAATCTATGTTCCCGGGAGGCAGATTGAATGTACGAAGTTACAGGTTAAATCTTAACGGCTCAGTGTTGACAACATTAAGCAATATTAGGCATTAAGCAAATCGTTAATAGCAGTTTTACTGATATTGTTTAGTTTTGATAAATATTAATATTTGTATGGTGATAGTAAAACACATTAGTGCGTATAGTGTATCGAAGCTTTTCTCAGATCACATTGATATTCAGTGTATGAAACGGATGTAAAATTACATTGCAACAGTTAAGTAATACTAATAGCAATAAAAAGAAAATAAGAAAGTAAAACAAAGTATGAAGAGGGACAAAGAAAAAGAATTCGGACGTTAAGTTTGACGGAATTACTGTACGTTGTAGCTGTGAACTTACAGCGAACTATACCGCCAACTGTGCGTATCCATTTTTTTTTTTTTTTTTTTTTTTTGAGATAGTCAAATACAAATTAAGGTCTCTGATCCAAATCTATCATCAGTGGATTGCCAAGTAATATCACTGAATTATCTCTAAAGAACATTATGATATGAGGACAAAATAATGATTATGATTATTATGATTTTGTTAGTACAAAATGTTACTAACAACAACGCTGTCCACTCACTTGTGTTGTCATCCGTGTATACATGAATGTAAGATTGAGTGAATTTTTGTGAAAGGGGACTTGACTACGCTACTTAGTAGTGTCCGAAGTAGAACTTAGATTTAAAGACGTCAGATTAGCCGTCAGTGTCAGGTGAATCTTAGACCCGGTCGGCGAATGCTCACCGTGAATTAGACAGTCCTCTCGGCCGCCATCTAAAAAACAAACGGTTTTCATTCTTGACCCTGCAAACTCATCTGAAGCTTGGGATACGGTACAGTAGCGGGAGACGGGCTTGGCTGTCTGTCGCGCAGCCCTTGATCGATTAAGATTTCTATGCACCTGGTGTTTCAAGCAGAAGCGATATGAAGACGCTATCACGGTATTAAGTGACACTTTTTAAGTTAGGTACACCTAAGTCATTTTAAGTTAGGGAGATCTGTGATTCTAATTAATAATTACAGAAATATTATAAGCTGTGTGAACTGTGCATATTAGGTTAACGCGTTTGTGGAGAAGTGTTGGGTTAGACATACCCTATAAGAATTGCACTGAAGTTCACAGTTGTTTCATCTCAGGTGTTCGCTGAACTTTACGTTGAAGATCGTCTAAAATTCAGACATCCACATAACAAGTCATACTGAAATACAGACGTTAGATTAACGTTTCGTTGAAAACTAGAGCAAAAGTATATTCTATTAAACTACAGTATTACATATTGATTAAGGTACTCACTGTAAATGCTCTTTCTGTTGATCAGGTGGGTGTCCAGTGAGAACGGTACTCTGGGTCTCTCGGGCATGTCCGCTAGGCATACGGTTGGCGCCATTCTGCCCGCCGTTCTGTAACAGCAGGAAACGTTATGTAATTGCTTTTCGTCTGTGAGCCGTTATCTCGAATTACGTCAGAGTGCACATCAGCACGTGTGCACACTACTACAGTTGGTTGTCAATAATAATTACTAGTTTTGCAGATTAATAATTCGTACGATATGGTATGGTGTTGCAATTTTTGGATACTTAGGTACATAACTACACAATAATGATGAAACGCGCGCGCGCGCGTGTGTGTGAAAGTAAGACAGATTTCTATAATAAATATAATAAATTTCTGTACACGCCGTGTAGAAATTCTCGTAGAAATAGAATTTCTCATCTATGCTATCAGACATTACACATTTCCGTATTTTAAGAAGTTTCAAACTTGATACCTTATTTTGATTTCAAAAATATAATGTTACTTATTTGTGTAGAACTTTTCATCTCAATCGGCCGATTTTATACACAAATTGTTAATTAATTTGTAAGCTGTGTTTGCATTATTTATACCATTCCTTAAACATCAGTCAAATAATATAAATCAAGCGTTTAGGTCACAAAAGAAACCTAAATGAAACCTGAACGCATGAAAACACCAGACACAACAAAATAATAAAAGAAATCAAATTCGTAATACGATGGCGTATTGAAAGTACTCCACAGAATACTATGCATCTGGCATCAAGGCGTTATTATAGACGAAAACAATCCAAAGGCGAAATGTAACTAAATTTAAAGAATTAGTTGAAGATGAAGGATTACTGAAATGCATGTTACGCTACTAGCAATAGTTTAAATGTTTGACGTAATATAAAGAGAAAAGTGTCGTTCACGTCTCTCTCTCTCTCTCTCTCTCTCTCTCTCTCTCTCTCTCTCTCTCTCTCTCTCTCTCTCTCTAAAGTACATATATTTATATACAATGACATTCGTGCCCCAAATTACATTCTAATATTTCTATAGTTTGTAGAATCTATAATCTACATGAGTTTACAGAGGTGTTTAGGTTTATGAGATAACCAATAAACACATAATCGGTAAGAAACGGTGTCGATTACATGGAGGCAATCAGATTGTTTTAACATTTGAGGGATGTTCTACACCACGAACAAGCCAAGGACGTTACTTGTTTACGATTCAGTCTAACATACTGTATTAAGTAAAGTCAATAAAAACGAACTTCTAAAGCACAATTTAATTAACGAAAGTGCGAAAAGATCCATTTTTAGCGCAGCCACCATGACTGCGTGCCTTTTCGTAGTGGGCCTGTCATGCATATAAGACTGTCATGTGTATACAGACATACACATAAACTAATGAACTTACAGTTACATACTTGGGTACATATTTGTGTTACTTACTTAATTACAGTTAAAAACTTACAGAGCATACATACTTAACCTTTTCAAGTTATTTTATTTACTTATTCTTTTACTTTGTATGCTATACGCAATAACGCGTAAACAAAGTATAGTTGCGTACGCACTACACATAAACTAGTAAACTAGGGCATACATAGTTAGGTTTTTAAGTTATTTTATTTACTTATTTTTTATTTCTATGCTACACAGAATAAATTAATAGACATACACATAAACTAATAAACTCTGCGTTCTTCAGAAATCTACCCACGTTGCTGCCATCCTCCTCATACTTTTTGTAGCTTTTCCAATTCTTTCGTCTAACTGTGGGTACTTCTGACACGGTCTAGGTTTAGTTCCATCCTTGAAATTTGTAGATCTGATTTCTCAGCTTCAGATTTAAGGCACTTGCTGAGATTCTTAATTCTTCGGCAGGATCTTACAATCGTCCTATTAATCTTGTGGTGCCATCCTTCTACAGCATTAGTCGTTCGGTGCCTTTGTTGATGGCAGCTTCATAACTCCGAGGGATACTGATGGGTTACCTTGCCATTATTTTACAAAGAAAAGATACAATTTTATGATATTTTTTAAGTAGAAACACTCCATTTATGTATTACCTATCAGTATTGCCTGCTTTGTAACAGCTTACACATGTTGTTAGTTTTTAACAAAACATTTTCAGATATTAACTCGGCTACATAATATAATTTATGTGAAAATGATAATTTTTAAATGGTCAGGCATGGGGCCCCCCGAGAAGCAGGGCCCGGGACTTTAGCCCCCCCTTAATCGGCACCGGTAGGTACCCATGGAGTTGGTGGACTCATACTCCATCTGGACATTTTAACGTTGGTATTTCAGACATACAGCTCTCTGCTATAGCAGCAAAAGCGCAGACCACTATGCTGGTAGGTAGCGTGCTCAGAGCGCCCGTGCTCTGAGCGCCGGTACTGATAAACCCGTGTTCTGTGCGCCGACCTTATCTATGCATCATTAGACATCTGGCTGCATGTCTGTATATCCGCTGTTCGCTAACTTCGTAGCCAACACTAGTGGCCCAATGAAATTTTGTACAAGTCACTACTAAAGCCATTATCACAGCACTAGTAATGTCCCACAACAAAATACATTTACTACTATGTTAGTTAAATTTAATTAATGGACAATTTTTCATATTATCAGGAAAATTACAAAAACCCAACTACTCTACCATTTTATTATTAACATAACAAGAGCAGACAATCATAAAATAAATACTAAAGGTTGTGGACTACTGGGTTAGTTTTTTTTAGTTAAATTTGTAACCATAATACTTAAATGACAAATAATTTAGTCATAGCTTTTCAGTGTATGTATGTTTCCATAGATATCTATCTATCTATACGTCTGTATCTAACGTTATTCACAAATAAGTTACACATAACTGATAACAAAATATACCGGTAAATTTTTTTTTTTAGGACACAGTTTACAAACGTTTTGAAAGCGATCCAAAATGAGTGTTGAGACATACTAATTCTGTCAAATTACTACACATACAAAATACAGAGACTTCAGATACAGATTTTCTATTTTCACTAAATTTCCTCGTAACTTCATCTCCAAATAAACTATAACAAGTTTATAAAAATTTTGAGTTTTGTTTTAGGATTTTGATGCTCCAGATTTAGCTCTTTGTTTTGATGTACCTTTGGCTGATGTTTTTTCCTTCGTACACACCCAGAACGTAATACATTCATTTGAACGTTCCATCCTGTACTGATATCACTCGTGAAGAAATAGAGGATCTTTCTTACTTACTTTCTTGGAAGTAATGACTCCTTTAGATCAAAATTTACGACTTTAATACTACTGTGACACAACAATTGTCAAACCACAACTAAGGAAAGGTGCGAGTAACAAGCTCATCTACGAATCATATGGTCAGCAAATTTAAGGTATGCGGCTATCTAGTATAGACGACCATACTATTATAGCAAGTTTTGCCTTCTTATCAACCCGCTTACATTGTACAGCCCGTGTTTACGCATATATACAGCTCAGGTCTCCGTCTCATAATCGTATTCTCCTTTATTATTTACAGTTGTATTTAACCAAATTCTTTTATTTCTTCTCAAATGTGTTCGTCCCAACCGAATGAGAAATTCTGAGATAATAAAGACGATTATTCGCTAAAGATGCAGTAGACCTGAAGTATTCAACTACTTTTAAGACTTCCGCGGAAATAAGTTATGTTATTTCTCTTTGACTGGCGCGTGCACGCACACGCACACGCACACACACACACACACACACACACACACACACACACACACACACACACACACACACACATGTGTATGCACGTGTATATAGAGTCGGTTCTAGTATGTGTAGATGCGTGAAGCAGAGGTATTCGTATAGGCCTACCTGGCTGCTAAAACGTAAAGAACCCTACATGAATATTATCTGTACGTACGATATGTGGAATATGCGTACTTGTGATTTGAGTGTGTTGGAGGGGGGGAATCTTTATGTGTTTTTGATATGAGGGGGGAGAGAGATGTGGAGATTAGAAAATTTTGTGCGTGTGCGTGTGCGCGCGCGCGCGCGCGCGTGTGTGTGTGCGTGCGTTCGTATGCATGTTTTAGACGGGGAGAGTGAGATTGAGAGGAAGTGGGAGAGAGTAATGAAGGGAGTGCTGGAGTGCAAGAGAGAGAGAGAGAGAGAGAGAGAGAGAGAGAGAGAGAGAGAGAGAGAGAGAGAGAGAGAGAGAGAGAGAGGGGGGGGGGGGCATGCGAGTGAGAGGGAGGAAGAGTGTGAATGTCGACGTCTACATAATTTAACAATAGTCTATATTACTCTGTATAGCCCGATAAATATTATTTTACAAGATAAATAATAAGTAAAAACCATTGTCACATGATTGATTTGTTTACCATAATTTTGTGTTTGTAATATCAGCAGTTCTGTTATTTTGTACATCATTCTGTAATTTATGGATAGGTGTGTTCAGTGCCAGTAGTAATAATAACTTTTAATAATATACACTGATGAACATCTTACAATCTGCATTCAGCAATAACATATTTTTAGACATGTATTGCTATTTGCACCAATTCTAATAAGCATTCAATGATTACTGGATCTACAATTATTTACAAACGTAATTAAGCGCTTATTATATTATTAATAATTTAAATTGTCATACTGTATCAATTAGGTTTTTGGAATATTATAATTATGTCATCTATTTAAGTAAAATAATGTGTAAGCAATGTTAATATTTTGCCGATGTAAAACAAAACTGTCTCACACCCCCCCCCCCCCACACACACAGAGGTATGTACGTATAAACTCTCTACGTAAGCGTAAAATATGAAAGACGCGGATTGACAACTGTACCGAGTTTATGTTTAAAGGTAACGGATGAATACACATTTTTCAGAAGCCTGCAACTTTCACTTTGAAATTTTATATTATGAATGTAATGGTGCCTTTGCACATCGATCATTAGCGAATAATCCTATTTATATCTCAGGATTTCTCATTTGGTTGGGACGAACAAATCTGAGGAGTGAATAAAAGAAAGTGATTAGCCTAAAACAACTGTAATTAAGAAAATGAAAATACGATTATGAGCGGTATATATGCGTAAACACAAGATGTGCAATGTAAGCGGAACGATAAGGAAGACAAAACTCACTAGTGAGGTTATCTAGCCGCATACCTTAAATCCGCTATCATACGATTCGTAGATGAGCTTGTTATTGGCACCTTTCCTTAGTTGTGGTTTGACAATCGTTGTGACACAGTGGTAGTAAAGTCGTGAATTTTGATCTAAATGGAATCTTTACTTCCAAAGAAGTAAAGTCTCTGCTTTTTTACGAGGAATATCAGTACATAGTGAAACGTTCAAATGAGTATATTACATTCTGAGTGTGTACGAAGTAAAAACATCAGCGTGTCAAGGGTTCATGAAAACAAAAAGGTAATTTTAGAAGCACTAAGGGCTGGAAATAGAACTTAAAGTTATTAAAAAATTATAAAAGTTTATTTGGGGTTAAAGTTATGTGGAATTTCAGTTAAAAAACAAAATCTGTATCTGTAGTCTCTGTATTTTGTATGAGTAGTAATTTGACAGAATTAGTACGTCTCAACACTCATTTTGATCGCTTTCAAAAAGTTCGTGAACTATGTCTCAAAAAAACCTTATATTTTGTTATCAGTTATAAGTATGTGTGAATAACGTTAGCTATAGAGCTACAGATATCTATGGAAACATACATAAATTGAAAATATATTACTAAATTATTTATCATTTAGGTATTATGGTTACAAATTTAACTAAAAATCTAATGCAGAAGTTCGGAAATTTTAGTATGTATTTTATGATTGTCTGCTTTAAATTGTTATGTTACTAATAAAATAGTAGCGTAGTTGGGTTTTCATAATTTTTCTGATAATACAAAAAATTGTCTAATATTGAAATTTAACTAACTTAATAACAAATGTATTTCGTTCAAAACAGTTAGAGAGTTCTGCAGCTACGGGAGCTTACTAGTGGTGTGGCAATGTCTTTTAGCAATGAATTGTACAAATTTTCATAGGACGGCTAATGTTGGCTACGGAGTTGAGGAACAAGGGCAGACAGATATGCAGCAACGTGTTACCGCGTCTAATGATGCACAGATAAGCTCGGCGCACAGAACACGGGCGTTCTGAGCACGGAGCCTGCTGATCAGACTCAGTGTTTTTAATTTTCTTAACACTTAATAAATACGAGATCGAATAATATTGTAACAGTAGGCCTACTTCCTATGTAATCGTGTATAATTATTCTCATAGCAGTGTAACTGCTATAAACGTTTTGTTTACGTTGTATTACTTTCTTTCTAATACAGCCAATGAACTGTATCAATGACGTTAACGATAAACCAGTCAGTCAGCAGTGTATAATTGCAAGGTCGCTGACCGGCGCGGCGGACGACGGGCGCTGAATTAGCGGCGGGGTAAAAACCGCTAATTCACATTCATAATAATAAATATGCACAACTCGCAGTGTCTGATACCGAGAATAAAATAATTACCACTCATCGGAAGAAAATTAAAATCATAACTAAAACGAATCACAGAAACTCTCGCTCTTGATGAGCTGGGTAAGCGAGTTCATGGTCGTTACAGAGTAGGTAACAGCTGTTCGCGCTGCAATTCTGTTGTGTTGATCGTTTTCGTGCATTTTTTCAAGGAATATTGCTATCAATCGAGTTTCAAATCTTACAAAAAAAAAAAGAATGATCCCACCCATTGACCTCGTAAGGCAAATCATTTGACCTTGTCAGAACGTGGAATTCACTACTTGTTAACACTGGTATGGAAAGTTTTTACTTTGCGCACTGTAGGATACATTTTGTTGGCTCGTATGCCCCCCCCCCCGCTAGTATAGAGATAACGAGATGTTTGTTTTGAGTCGCAACAGCATCATTATTACGTAAACGTAAATAGTTAACTTACTAAACAATTTCTACAAAGCATAATACTTTCCTTCTTGTTCTTGCACCTAGTCATATTTTGGAGTCATCAAACCATACTACAGATCACACTTTATTTACGTGGCGCAAGAAATTTTTACTTAACCTTTCCTTGCATTTCTTCCATCATTCTTTCCTTTTAATACCGTTATATCTAATTAACTGCCCTAGCTGGGTGAGAAAACCTTCTGAAGGTGTTTTCACCTGGCTTATTTTCACGTGTATCAGCTCAAACATTCTTAAGCAGTGTTATGGGATAACTACGTAACCATAACCATAACCATAAGCATAGGAATAACTAATTTTACCGCTCTTTGAATCCTATGAATAACTGTAGTTCGGTTTGACCAATGTTCAGTTACATTAAAATTTTAGCAAATAATCCTACTATTGTGTTTATTTTCAGTTAGCTGAGCTACAGCAATACAGCAACTACAACGACAATTTTTAGCGAGTTCTGTAGCTAGATACTGTGTAATTTGTAGAATTAGCCATGGCATGTTAACATTACAATTAGTAAGTAAAACACGCTCTGATGGTTGTCACATGATGTGAAAAGGTTCGTTTAAGATGGTTCATATTAGTAATTTTGAAATTCAATAAACCACTAGCCAGGCGGTATCAATAGAAACGAGGAGACGACATTGATTAGATGACCCGGCACAGAATGTCTATGTAGAATAGTGTCCTGTTTGTATTCTTACAGTTTGCATAACATCGTGTTCAGATGTTTGCGGGACATGGAGTGCTTTGCAGTGTTCAGCGAACTCGATGTAGGCCTAAGTTGAATGTAAAATTAAATACTTGAACGTAGCGTAACTTCTAAAATTATCTGCGAAAAGTAATACACATTCTTTTCCGCGAGATCTCACTAGCTGAATTCAATCAGACGATTCACATCGGGAAGTAGAACTCCATATTCTTGAAGATGGAATTTGAATTCTGCTTGAGAGTTCGTATGTCCACCAAACAGAGTAATAACAACAGGCCAACGTTGTGACTCGACGTTTATGGAAACTTAGGAAGAGAACAAAACTAGTAATATTTGCTATAAGCATGTTTGAAGCAATCTATCAGTTGATCTGTTTTGACTCGAAAGGGAATAGTGATGGGTTTCTGGAGGAGCACAGCAGGTAAATTCAAGGGCAGTGTACGGTTGTCAGGTTATTGATTAGAAATGGCTGTGTGTATGATTGTCAGTTATGGAGATTTTGAACGCATATGGAAGAATGTATGTGTATGGTCGCTTAAGTAGATCAGTAGGCTTTGCAGGAAAAATATGACGACACCTGGAAATAGGCGTAATAGTAAACTGTGTATAAATGTTAATTTATAACTTTTATTTGCATATTTGATTAGTGGTAAATTATAAATGTCAATTTATGCAAATGTGTAGTAAATGTAAAATCACCCTTGTGGTAATTAATATTGTTATCGTGTTCGCTCTTAAATACAAAATTTAACGATCTCTTACATGTATGTGTATACTTGAATCTTATCTATGACTCTGACTGTCTATGCTCATCAACACATACGTGATATCATTTAATAGATGGTAGTCATCGATTCATTTATTTAATTGAACACAAGAAACTCTTAAAATCTATTTGTATTCCTTCAAACTATAGGTTAATATTTGGGTTGCATTGGTAATAATGAACGCATATTAGGATCAACTAAAATACTAGTTTAATTATCACTCATAACATATTATAATAGTACATAGGTTACGTCGCTGTACCTGAAATACATACATATTTTATAATAAACAAAGACATATCTCAATATATGCTGAAAAACAAAGAAAACATACATACATATATAAATCAAATAATATTACAATTCAATATTCTACTTATTTAATGCGTTCATTAAATCCCAAATAAGCTTTTGTTTATACGTTCATTAACTACTTTATTCAGATTTATTCATTACTTTTCTTAATAATTTTCTCAGGTGTGAATTCTTTGAAAGAAACCAGGTCAGTAGAAGTTATTAATTAGAAATAATTAATAGTAATGGTTACTTGGTTATTGAATATCCATTAGTTGTTGACGAAGTCTCGTTCTGGTGATGGAGATGGCTCGTAGACACATTCCGTCGGATGCTGCTTTATCACAACCACTTAACACTTTATTCTTCCGATCACTCGCGTAGGCGTTTGTATATGTGTGAGTAATTGAAGTTCAGTGTTCAATCAATGTTTCATCTTACTGTGTATGCTGTGAGCTCGTTTTAAAGTCAATATACCTGTCTAGTTCCATTTGTCGCCGCGTCATTAAACGTTCATATAATTTATTAGTTTGTTTAATGTTTCGTGTTCATTATGTTGTTGATAATGTGTCGTACACAATATTAAGTTCAAATAATTTGTATATCGTTAAGTGATGCTGTCTGTTGGTGTAACGGTCTGATTGTTCACTTGGTGTAAATTTTACTAAGTCCGTTACTGCGCACACCGGTAAAGTATCACTACCGCGATATGAATGTATTATTAAGTCTTTTAAGTTACTTGTTACCGATCTAACTTCCGAACTCGAGTTAGCATTCCGCCGTTTAATGTACTCTTCTGAACTTTGAATAATTACTAACTCCGAATGATTTGAGTAAACAATTGAAAGTTTATGATATACCGTCTCTCGCACTTGAAGTTAAACTACTTGATATTTTGAATGTAAACTGTCTGAAAATTCTGACTGTAAAGCTTTAGTATAACTGTTTCAAAAATTGAGTGTAGACTGTCTAAAAATTGAGTATCACTGACTCCCTCTGTCTTGGGCAGATAGTTTTTATTAATTCGTCCCTACTCAAAATTTTGTCTCTGGCGCGCTTCACGCCTACTTCATTTCGAGATTGGTCAGTTTTTGATTTTCTTGGAAAATACTGTCCCACCATGTCAAGATTCTACGTCATAGTTCTTCCGATAGGTTCTTCGTTTCAGTTGCTATGGAAACACCCCTCACCATCAAATTTCTCGCTGGCTGAAGGCCTCTGATAGGTCCTTAGGTCTCCCTGATTTCTGCCCTGACGATCGTTGACCCGCTTCGAAGAAACTACGGCTATTAAACACTTGTCTATCAGCCTATTGTCTGAGTAAACTCTGCGTTTCTATAGATTCCCATTATCTGTACTTACAGTCTCCCTGGCGTATTGTTCTATGCTCTAACCCCTTTTTTCTGGCTATTACTAATTTCGAACATCTGCTGGTCGTTGAAGTCACCCCAACTTTCCCTTCGTAAATTCTTGTCTGTCAATTAGACGATACCTCCAGCTGCGTAACATGACTGTAGTCTTTGTCAGCCTATCTTCCAGTATTGTTTCTTAAGGTGCAGCGCATCCGTTTCATTGTAGTGTGGAGTTTCACTCGTTTTTGTCGCTTATCGTCTACTGACGTAACATGGTCAACATCTGCTACAATTCTCGGTACGGGTGTGAATGTCCTTACTTACTTTGTTACAGCTGCGGAGAGCAATAATTCTGGACGAAACTGTCCCTGTCATCTTACGCCACCAAATTCTATAGTTGGATTGAACTTAATGTGTTTCTATTGTCAAGTCAGCGACGCTTCACTGACACCTTCTCATTACTCCTTATTTATTGCTCCACCATAAGTCGTTGACACTGCCTCGTGTGAACGTACTCTGCCGAGGTGAAAATTTAAAAATTTTTAAAATTTTCTGCTCGTTACATGTGATGGTACCAGAAAAGATACCACGGTTAAACTGTGATGGTACCAAAAAAGATACCACGGTTTCAAGGGAAGAACGTTACTGAACGGTCATGACGAGGTTCTCTTCTAAATTCCTTTTTAAAAGTTTCCTTATAACACACCCAATTTTTTTTTTAAGAGGAAGTGGCATTTTCTTGAAGAGGACAGTGGCAGATCATAACGATTTATGATAGCAGATCATAAGTAGCAAACAACGATTTATTGTCACATCCTATCAATAAACGTAAACAGTAAATGACACTTGTTTAATCGACGGTGGAGAGAATACAACACGCACCCACGTAGTCAGTATGTCCCACACGAGCTTGAGCGAACGGAGAAGATAGCTGTAATGACCGTTATTGAAGCTCGCTAGTACGGTATTACCGTAATCTTCAAAATATCGTTCAGAATGGAATAGGAATAAAAATGCCTTAGTAGTCTTCCACATGAAAATATAAAAAAATTCGGTTAATTCACAGTAATGATACCATTACTGCAAGTTATTAAGTTACATCGGCTGTATTTTCACTGAAGAACACTTTGTTTTCTATAAATACCAGCAGGACATTTGGCTAGCCAAGAACATGTCAGATGACCACGAAGGTTGCCACAATGACAGAGTGAGTCCAAATAATAATGAAACATAACTAGAGCTCCTTTGCAAGATAGAGCGATAACTTACGGTTTAAGGCCTGGAAAAATTTGCTGTAGTGCAGAACTTCCTGAGAACGACCAGGGAGATATTCGCTTAGTAGTGGGCAAACAAAAGATAACGGTGATGTTGACGATTATATGAGAGTGTTAGTGTGTTTATATAATGGTCGATGAAACGATATCACAAACGCTCAGTGTTTTGCTGGCATAATCCTTGACAGATAGAGCCATAAATTAAGGAGAATATGCAGCAAACGTAGCCGTGGCGCTCTAATCCCTTTTTTACGACATACGTCAAATATTCTCTAGCGTATAGGGTACATGTAATCTCCTGACGCCCTAACACCGAGCCAGGCTTTCCCTTCATCCCTCTCAGCAGCTTTCAAAATATTAAATAAAAAAATATACAAGTCTTAACAGAGCCGGTCTCACAAATTTTTAATTTTTAGATTGTGACAGTTTTATACACCATCATTTGTCGAATAAGTAACTAAATTTTAATATACGTCACTTCTTTTCAGTTTCTTAAGAACTTTCGGAAACTGTTAAACCTGATGAAGCATTGGGTCGCCTACATGCACATACTGTACTTGAAACACGAGCTAGCTTAGACGATCAGCTTCTCTTTTCAGATTGTCCTTACGAGCGTTACAGACTTTATTAAAGACTATCGCTTGTTCTATATACTGTAATTCAAAAGTAAAACGTATTGTTCGACATGTATAAAACAGTCTTTACTAACCAGTAATTGAATATAAATAAGAAATGTTACTCTGTTTTTACAGTTTTTAGAATAATATTTACTTACTGGGCATAAAAATAAGGATATACCATGAATGCTAGAGACAAAACACTAATGTGGTTTACGAGCCATGAGGTAAATATAATTAGGTACACTTACACAAATCTAATCTTTATATCCATTCTAGAAATATGATGCAAACACAAAAATGTATTAACTACTGTATTCACACAGTTGCTGAATATCACGGTTTTATAAACTTCGAGGTACAATTTTAGGCTGTATATTTAAAAAAAGTAATGAAATAATACATGCTATCTTAATGTGATTGTATGCGTGATACCAGACAGCTGACTGGTTTTACAAAGTCCTTTTTGGATTTCTGAAAATGTAGTTTTATGAATTTCAATTTTTGAATCCTTATTAAATACAACACAGTTGAGAAATACCGGATGTAGAATCTCCATATTTATGTAGCTTTCCAGACTTCGAGCAGGCTTTTGATTACGTCACCAGAGAGAATCATGAGAGAAAGGATAGCCGTCACAACCAGTTAGAGTAATATAAAATGCTCAAATGAAACAAAGTAGCCTATATTCATCACTTTGGACGGTAAAATAACCTACCCGGTGTATCTTAAAACTAGTATGCAGTTTGTCGCCTCAGTGTTACTGAATATTCACGTAGACGAAACCCATTACTGGTAAAAATCATAGAGATGGCATATATTTAGAAAGAGGAATGTAACAATAACAGCTGATATTATATTCTGACGACCTGACAATAATTGGAAATTATGAAGACGAATTACACAGTGACAGTAGCAAATAAATAAAAAATTTATTTTTAAAATTCTTAGTTCCAAATCGAAAATTATGACTGTTTCAGGAGTGAAATGTACAAGGATCAAAATTGTTTTAGAAATCAGAACACTGGAACGGGTAAAGTAGGATAAAAAACTGTTGGCTATATTCTCCTCAGTCGCAGTGAACATTTGAATTAAAAAAATGGAGCTTCTAATAATATTTGTGGAACTGTTAGCCGATGTTTTAGGAACAAAATGAGGAAACAAATAATTTAAAATTTTACAAAACATTGCAGTTCACACGATTGCGTACAGGAGTGAAACGTGAGTTACATCAAAGGTAGAAGAAAGAAGGATGCAGGTACAAGAAATAAAGTTTCTAAGCCGTTTTAAACGATACAGCTGAAGGAGACATAAGAAATGATATAATAAGGAAACGAGTATGTTTACATAAAACGGCAAGATATCATCGGAGAGAATGCAAAAAAAAAGGACTACAAGCAAAGACGGGGAAACGTTTGGCTGACGGAAAAAGGAAGACTGAGGAATTGTACTGGGCCAGTGTGGCTAAAATACGAAACAAACGTAAAGAATATATATGGTTTGATGTAATGGTAAATCTGAGAAGTGTCTTACAGAACGTTCACAGAGACGCTTTTGAAGCGAAGACTCCGCAGAAAATTCACAAATAATCTTTAAAGAAATGTAACTAATGCTATACAGTTACGAGTGCAAATAGCCTAATCTCCGGGGATTATAGCATGACGAAGAATATGCTCTTGTAAAAGAGGAAAGGGGGGGAGAGAGAGAATAAGAGAGAGAGAGAGAGAGAGAGAGAGAGAGAGAGAGAGAGAGAGAGAGAGAGAACTATTTCGTATTTTTCCCCTTTGACATATTGGATTCAGACAAAATACGTATATACGTATATCGAGCTATTTCTGCTTCTACGCAAGGATGTCTGCTGGCTAGGGTTAAATCGATTAAAAACATGGCAAACTACGAGGCCGGCCACGTATTTCTTTTGAGACACTTCTGGGCTACATTGGCGCAGGTGTGTAGGTGTTGTACATTCCATGCGGATAGTTGATCTGCCGATATATGTAACGTGACGTGAAAAATGGTTGGTATTATCATCGTATATTGCGACGTTATCACAACATATTGGGAAATGAGACTGGCCATTATTTATTAATTTTTCACATAGTCATACTATAAAGTAGTCTGCACTATCGTTCATTGTAAGAATGAAATCGCTGATTAAAAAAAGTGACGTTAATATAGTACAATACCGGATCTACGAGTTTTAGGCCTCTTGCGAAAATTATTTCGCGCCCTCATTGTCCATGAAAATGAAAATACCAAGAATTGTTTCTTATAAATAAATTTTAAATTTATAAAATTAAAAGTTTACAAGAAAAAGCATACATGTTTTAGAAAGTGTTTGCAATACTCTACCTAGACAAATCTAATTGAATAAAGTGAATAATATTTTTAAAAATTACTGGTTGTAATTACTATTATCGTCTATTCAAGGCTGGGTGGAAATTGTAGATACACCTCTGAACTGTAACAACGTAGATAAAATTTGCAGCAGGATTTAGGAGTAATCAGTACTGTGTAGAATTAAAAATATGGACAAATATGCACGTCAAATCACAGTGTGTTCATGAAGACGGTTGGATTCCTGAAGTAAGCCAACAAGAACAGAATGGGAGCGTGTAGATTAATGATTAAAATGTTAGCCATAGTAAAAATAAGATAGATACTTAACTGAATTATGTTCGGTTGGAACTAAGTATGGAAACCGGTATTATCTACACTATCTCACTACCAAAATCTCAGTTTATAAAAGTTATGTGGAAAAAGTGGAGTAAATTTTATATGCACATCCAACACATGATAGTTGTGGATATTAAGGTGAAAAATTTATGTCATCAGCTGTATAAGAAATAAAGTTCAAAGACCCTCAAAACTTGTAGAACAAAAAATCTTTCAGAACATTGTAATACGCATCCACACGCTCAGAAAAACATCTGTCAATTTATAACTGAAAATGCGGAAATATTTTACGGCATATGTCACAGAAAAAATATTCCCGCAACACAGGAATCGTAAAAAAGATTTGTTATGCAAATGCCGACACAATGACGTGTGACAGTGATAAGCGTTTTTGTTCGTCTGTCAAACTATTTTCATAATCAGGTGTTCAACACATCTGTTTCCATAATACGCCTTTGAGACTGGAGGAATCTGATGTTTCGGAATTTAAACTGACCAAGCAGATTTATCGCTTTTTTTCGAGGCTTTGATATTTGCGGTCGATGTTACAGTCTCGAGGATAGGCCTATAGATCTCCGCATGTAAGTAACGTTTTTAAGAATTCCATGTTACATAAACGAACGCATACGCATTCACGGGGCGTTTTCCTAAACTTCTGGTCCTAAATCATTGCGTCTAAATATTCTTATGAGTAACGCGTTCATTCAATAATATGAGTGGTGTTTGTTAATCATCATCATCGACTTTTATTCTATAATTTGATTCACCAATTCGTGCTGAACGAATTTCTCACATCCAGGTGCTAAGTGCATTCGTACTCATTGGTTTTGCTACTGACAGATACTTGTAGTTTTGGCCGTTTGAGTTATAATGGTACTCTCAAGTGCTTATTGTATCTCGAAAATGTCACTTTAGAGATCCGGATCTTGTCTAGATTTTAAGGCGTTTGACATTATTCTTCTCTGGAAAAAATGTCTTTTTATTTTTTTCTCTAGAAATTTACCATGTAGTTCCATAGATTTAAGTATATTCTCGAATTCCCGTATTCGTGGTAACTGTCAGGAACACAACCCAGCTGTACCCTACGTAATCCGACGTTATTAATAAAGAAGGCCGATTCTACAAATAATAAAAGTGTGGCGTCCTCCTCTCTAACGATCTAAACTTTTGATTAGGTAGATAACATTATTCATTAATGTATGCATATTTCGTTCGTTTAATAAGTGCGATGTTTTCGGATTAGAGTAGAAAAAACTCACTCAAGCAATCGAAATAGAAAGGATTCAAGTACACCTACTGAATTATATTGGTTTATATACTAGGTTATGGTTTACTATGGGTTATCATGCTGGATATACGACTTCATTCCTAAAAGTCATGTAGGTGGTCTCGGAAAATCCATATTTATTCTCAGCTTTTATTACTGTAGTCGCTTTCTTACCGTTCAAAATTTCACTTATTTAAAAGTATGATTTAGTATAGTCTAGTGTGGTAGTTTCCAGTCTGCAATGGCGAAGTTTACGTGAGCATTGAATCACCTTAATGCTTCAATTGAATATGTAGAATTATTAATGCATATAGGCCTACTTTGGTTGGATGGTTTTAAATAATAACACAAAAAACTGCGAGGTGCTGAAGTTCAAATGTAGCTTCCTGTTTGTTATTCCTAATTACTACTTCGCGTCATCGAAGCTACGAATTGATATGATATTAATCAATATAAAATGTGAGGCCTTGAGCCTAAATAGGCCTCGTGGACTAACAATCTGACTCAGAGAATTGTTTATATTGTACTTGAGATATGATCGTGTGTCTTATCGATCCATGCGGTGGCATTCGGCTTCCTAACGTCAAGGACGCACACGTGCGACACACACACACACACACACACACACACACACACACACACACACACACACACACACACACACACACACACACACACACACACACACACACAACGTCTCGTGCTCTGGAGTTAAAATGTTGTGATGTGTACTTACCGTTATTAATGTTGGATTCATTTTTAGAAGGGAAACTGTATGAATGACACTATATACTACACGGAGTAATGGTATAGCTCTAAAACGCACTCCTGGAGTTGTAGCCATACAGCGACATCTATATTCAATTATGTAACTTTAATAAATACGTTTTACTAGAGCCATGCACATTTATTTTATGCATAAACATTTTTATTGCAATTAAATAATAATTTATTATAGTCTACTTTCATTTATTTAATATTTTTATTAAATATTTAGTAAATATACAACCCAAATAGTTCAAAGAAGAGGCCGGAGTAAAAGAGGGGTGGTTCCATTAGGTCGAGTACCCGGTGCCGCGTAACTATGACTAACAGGCCTATATGTAGAAAGAAGAAATAGGATATTTTCTGACAGTTTAAAACAAGTGAAGAGAAATGAAGAGCGTTACCGTTACGAAACTCCTTCTAAGTAACAATTCTTTTGAAGAATTTTGGTTTAAAATCAAAAGAACAAGTGTTCAAATAAGCCTACTGCTGAAAAAGGCTGTAACAATTTTCTTGCAGTTTTCTCATCACGAAATGGGGTTGATCCGGTTTTCTGTACAACTAAACGTAAGCGCCTACAGTCTGTGGAATGTGGGTATAAACAATTCATCTGAACAGTAAAAAGATTTTGTGTTACACATCATTCATAAAAGGCATTTTAAAAAGTGAAATAGAGAAGGAGACATTGCAGTACATTACTGCAGACATTGTTACATTACAATGCACATTACATACTACAATTACTATACATATTGTTATATTACATACAACTAGTGATGCAGTACGTAGTTATTGCGAATTATACTGTAGTTTCCTGCTTGAATATTAATAAATACATTAAAAAATTAATACTATCCCTTACACAAATTAATACTATCCCTTACACAAATTGATTGGCGTGCCGCCATTTTAGGGTGTCGGGAACTCAAAATGGTTGTAAACTACCATCTTACACAAACGCTAAATGAGCTGCATAAAGGCGCGGCAAAAACCATTTCGTTAGTGGCATTACGTAGTACTCAGCATTACCAACGTCAGCGACAAAACCGCTGAGATGATCAGGAAGGCTAAACCGACTGGCAAAACGTCTAAAACTTGGTAATGGAGAACAAAAGCAGAAATGACCTGTCATCGGCCTCATCCTATACACATGAACTATATGCCAGCATCCCTTCTGCAGCGTTCTGGTGGCACCTGACCTTGCAACGTTAATTGGACGTCTTTCCGGAAATAGCGTATTCCGAAAATTAAAGGAAGCAATTTTCTTTACACGTAGACTTCTTTCCCTCTCTCCTTGGAGGGGAACCTAACGCATGAATCTATGTTATAGGCTAAAATTAAATACTATATATTACTATATATTTTTACTTATACTATACTATACTTATACTATATATTATACTATACTATATATTGGACGGACGTCTGGTTAACCACCATTTTACACGTTTGTCGCTATATGTTTTCACAGTTCTTCATGTGAATTATTATAGGCCTATGACACTTACGTTCTTGAAAGATTTCATCAGCAGTCGCACTGATGACTGGTATGCTAATTTAAACAGTTTCATGGTACAAAACGGAGCCATAAAAAATATTATTATTATTTTATTATTAAGTTTTTCAAGAGGGACTTATTAAATTATTGTGTGTTAATGTACGTGTATGGGGGTGCGCGCGCATGTGATGAAACTTGCTGTGCAGATACTTGTGGGCTGATGGTTCTTCCATGTTCCTATAATACCTCTGTACTCAACAGAATCTCCTTATTAGAGCAGTACTGAGAACACAACAGGTAAATCCTCAGGGAACTTAGACAACACCCGAGGAATCGACCACAACGGTTGTTGATGTCTACACTACAATATCCGTGCGCGTAAGCGCAAGTCACGGAACGCGATTGAGAAATTGTTAAACGTTCAGCAATGACAGAGTGATGTGAAAACGCACTAACAGATATAGACGTCGAACAGTAAGATAACAGGCTTTAATCAGTGGAAGATGGGATCAGTCACGGCTTCACGTTAGATCGGTCATTTTCAAAAGCTGTCAGAATAGAAATATCAGCCGCAGTTGGCCCCATCGATCCAACGTAGATAAGACGCTTCTTACCGCGTCTTGATTACAAAAATTACGACAGGCCGCTGTGTTCCTGTCAGTTTTGTGTGCTTATATCCAAAGGACACCTGCAAAATCATAAATGTGTGCGGGAATATAAAAATTGTAAGGTCTAAGTGACTGTAAACATTATCATATCTTTTAAGACGCAACAGATGTTAATAATTATTTTGTTAACATTCGAAACAAAGAGACGAGTTCCGACTGCGTAGGACTACTCATAAAACCGTTTAGAGACAGTCGAATAATGTAACTTAGCGGTTTGGATGATTTGTGTAAAAATTACAATTTTTATCGGCAATTGTAATTCTATTTCTTCACTTCATATATAAATTCCGTTTACGTAGAATGTCTGTTACCTCTGGTAATTTGTTTTAATCTATAATTCTGATAATGTAATCATCTATTTTTTCTCCTAATCCAGCCGATACTGTCCACCTCTGGTATGCCCTTATTCCCTCACTCTACAATTTACACGCTCTCCAAGAGTTACTCCTATTTCATCGTTGTTCAAACTGTCTTGTTCTGAGCTCACGTGTCGCGTTCTAAAGATGTCACGCGCTTTGTAGGGCTCTTAAACCTTATTGGCTCGCTGTTTCTTGTAAAGCATGTGCATTTCTACATCTGTAACTGTCAGGTTCTGTTGCTGAAGACAATATAACGTTGAAGGCAGTCCCCGAACGCTCCGGAAAGAAAGCTGCCGAACGATCTAAGGACTGAAATAAACAAAGAAGTGGGAAAACTATTAAGGGGGAAAAAAGAAATTACAAAAACAATAGATCAAAGTTTGCGAATCGAATGAGTAATGTGAAGCAGCAGCTTTCGTTAGACGTTTGTTGGCAGATACCTATGCGAGATTTGATAATACTGTACACTATTCTGCTCTGCGTGTGCGTGCATACGGTCAGTGCCTTGTGTAGGAAGTTTGGAAAACAACAAGAGAACGCTGCTGTTTGGTCGATTCGCTTGCGTAAAACTCATTATAACGTAATAAAAATAATCACACAGTGTGTGTTTGTGTGAGGGGGAGGGAGAGAGAAGTTTGTTGCTAGAAAGTAAACAAAGTGCGTGGTGAGTGTGGGTCACGGGGACAACACACGTCCGGCAGCGCTAGGTACAATGAATATGGAATACAATGTACAAGAATGAAGAAAGCGTAGCCACTGTACCGGCACGCACGGTCTATGCGTAAACAACACGTGTACACCTATGTCGATACACACGTGGTGTTTATCTGTACTCTGGAGGGCGATTATATTCCGGGTCGCAAACTTTATATATAGTTGAATCTTCATAGGTAGTATAAACATCAAATACGTAAGTCGCATCTTTGCGTGTGGGGGGGGGGGGGGAGGTTCGCTCCTGTGTCAAATGCGCACGGTTGTTTTGTGTGTGTTTCTTGCTATTTCTTTTGAACGGTGATGCGCCTTATAATGAGATGTGCTGTGGCGTGGTTTCCAATCTTCCCTCATCAGACGCCAATAAGCCTATAGAGGCTCACAGTAGTAGATCTGAAGGCTACCCGTAAAAGAGCTATCTGATATTAAAATGTTTGTATCTAATAATACATTAATAGACATATCTAGTATTAATAATACATTTTTACTCAGTAATGAAAACAGAAGCAGGTCTAATTACTTCCATATTCCTTAAGGAATGGAAGTATGGTGATGGCAAAAAAAATCGTGTTCGAGATTATTGCAGATTCTGATTCTACTACACTCAAAACATGAAAAAAAGTCGTTTTCCGAAAAGTGTCTGTGTGTGTGGCTGTCTGTGTGTCTATAGATTTTTTTTCTATGGCAAACGATAACTGCCGCAAATTCAAACAGAATCAAATAATTTTTTGCATACAGCCCTGATTTGTAGAGGACTCGCGACCTGTTGTTTTTGGTGAAGATCGGTTGAGGGAAAGGGGTAGTTTACCTGCAACGGTTTTTTTTTATCAAGGGAAATTTTTTTTTTGGCAAACGATAACAGCCGCAAATTCAAACAGAATCAAATAATGTTTCGCATACAGCCCTGAATTGTAGAGTTCTCAAGACCTATTGTTTTTGGTGAAGATCGGTTAAGGGAAAGGGGTAGTTTACCTGTAACGTTTTATGTTTTAACAAGGGTATTTCCTATGGCAAACGATAACTGCCGCAAATTCAAACAGAATCAAAAGATTATTTGCATACAGCCCTAAATTGTAGAGTTCTCAAGACCTTTTGTTTTTGGTGAAGATCGGTTAAGGGAAAGGGGTAGTTTACCTACAACGTTTTTTTAACAAGGGTATTTTCTATGGCAAACGATAACAGCCGCAAATTCAAACAGAATCAAATACTTTTTTGCATACAGTCCTGATTTATAGAGGACTCGCGACCTATTGTTTTTGGTGAAGATCGGTTGAGGGAAAGGGGTAGTTTACCTGCAACGGTTTTTTTTTATCAAGGGAAATTTTTTTTTTTTGCAAACGATAACAGCCGTAAATTCAAACAGAATCAAATAATGTTTCGCATACAGCCCTGAATTGTAGAGTTCTCAAGACCTATTGTTTTTGGTGAAGATCGGTTAAGGGAAAGGGGTAGTTTACCTACAACGTTTTTTTAACAAGGGTATTTTCTATGGCAAACGATAACAGCCGCAAATTCAAACATAATCAAATAATGTTTCGCATACAGCCCTGAATTGTAGAGTTCTCAAGACCTATTGTTTTTGGTGAAGATCGGTTAAGGGAAAGGGGTAGTTTACCTACAACGTTTTTTTAACAAGGGTATTTTCTATGGCAAACGATAACAGCCGTAAATTCAAACAGAATCAAATAATGTTTCGCATACAGCCCTGAATTGTAGAGTTCTCAAGACCTATTGTTTTTGGTGAAGATCGGTTAAGGGAAAGGGGTAGTTTACCTACAACGTTTTTTTAACAAGGGTATTTTCTATGGCAAACGATAACAGCCGCAAATTCAAACAGAATCAAATAATTTTCTGCATACAGCCCTGATTTGTAGAGTACTCAAGACTTATTGTTTTTGGCGAAGATCGGTTGAGGGGAAGGGGTAGTTTACCTGCAACGTTTTTTATCAAGCGTATTTTCTATGGCAAACGATAACTGCCGCAAATTCAAACAGAATCAAATAATGTTTTGCATACAGCTCTGATTTGTAGAGTACTCGCGACCTATTGTTTTTGGTGAAGATCGGTTGAGGGGAAGGGGTAGTTTACCAGCAATGGTTTTTTTTATAAAGGGAATTTTTTTTTTGCCAACGATAACAGCCGCAAATTCAAACAGAATCAAATACTTTTTTGCATACAGCCCTGATTTATAGAGGACTCGCGACCTATTGTTTTTGGTGAAGATCGGTTAAGGGAAAGGGGTAGTTTACCTACAACGTTTTTTTAACAAGGGTATTTTCTATGGCAAACGATAACAGCCGCAAATTTAAACAGAATCAAATAATTTTCTGCATACAGCCCTGATTTGTAGAGTACTCAAGACCTATTGTTTTTGGTGAAGATCGGTTGAGGGGAAGGGGTAGTTTACCGGCAACGTTTTTTATCAAGCGTATTTTCTATGGCAAACGGTAACTGCCGCAAATTCAAACAGAATCAAATAATTTTTTGCATACGTCAGTGAATTGTAGAGGACTCAAGGCTTTTAGATTTTGGTGAAGATCAGTTAAGGGGAAGGGGTAGTTTACCTGCAACCTTTTACGTTTTAACAAGAGTAAAGTACTTGAAAATTCATTTAAACTTTTTCAAACAATGGTAATTGTTGAAAATAAAATAATTTTGTTGCCAGGCAATCTGAAAATTTCAGATTTTGTACCACAAAATCTGAAAAGATTATACGATAGTTTATGAAATGGTTAATAATACGTCAGTGGAAGGTGTAATGAGAAATTAGCAGAAATGGAAACCTGGGGAATGTTAACTGTTCTGTAGATACAATTTTGTCAGAATGTTTGGAAATGATCATCAACATTGAAGAAAAAGTAAGCATATTAAGAAACATATGTAAGTACTTATTATAAAAAAATAATGTTTGTTTTTTGATAAAGTCATTTTGATTATAAAATATAAATATTTACAACAAGAAAAGAATTTTCAGTTTTCAAAATTTAAATATATTTTTATAAAACAATGGGTTCTTCATTGAGGTGGGGACCATGTCACTCACTCCATCTCAAGCCTCCTCTCCCATTTTGCAGGAAAAGAGGACCCTGTCAAGGCTGATACTTTGACGACAGTGACAGGGCTTTCCACCAAATTCAGCAGAGTGACAGGTAGGCCCAACTCTGATTGGCTCCTCAGATTTCCCTAGCGTTAGTAGGTTCTATGAAAATATTTTATTTCAAAAATGATTTTAAATATAAATCTTAGATATGTTTTATAAATCTCATGTTTTATGTTTTAACATGGGTAATTTTTTATATGACGAACCATAACTGCCGTAAATTCAAACAGAATCAAATAATTTTTTACATATGTGCCTGAGCTATAGAGAACTCAATGTCTGTTGATTTTGGTGAAGATCGGTTACGGGGAAAGGGCAGTTTACCTGAAACATTTTTTGTTGTAACATGAGTAAAGTACTTAATTTTGATAAAGTATCCTGATAAGATCTTAATAATCCACTGTAGAAACGTAGATGAAATATCTATAAATGAAGAGGCTAGTTGAACGGGCTGGGGGTAATTTTCTATAAATCAAAATTATAGTTGAAGGGGGAGGGGATAATATTTTTTATATGTGTACTACGTTATTGGCAAGAAAGAAGTATTTTTTTGTTAAAATTCCTTCCTTGGCTGTTTGGCTGAAAATGATTTTAAATATAAATCTTAGAATATGGAAGTCATGTATGGTTCTCCATACCGATATTTATTTTTGCTACAGGTTTCATCCGATTTTTGTAGAACTTATGTTAAAGCTTCAAGATAACCAAATTAACTAGTGCGCCAACCCCCAGTCTTCAATGAAATGTGTGTGTGCGAATTCGACTAATTTCGCACTGTGACAATCATTGGTGTTCCCTCTTATCCATCACTGTGAACACACATAGGCCTATACGCGTAATATTTTGGTGCTACATTCACATCAGGTCGTGACAGTTTTTACATGGATCGGAATGTTGGGTAGTTAGACCACGAGACGAAAGTCATGTAGGCGTATGTAAACATCTACAAGCATGAGGCTAGTTTTATAAACACATTCGTGCAGAACTACAAAGATTAAAAGAACACATACGACCAAAACTACGCGTAATTTGTCTGATAAAATCTGTGATTGAAGAATTTGCAGCTTCTTGTAGTAAACGTGGAGCTCTTAATTTAAAATATATTTAATTTTTATGAGCGTTTATCTATAGTACTTCCGCCGAAACTATTTGCATACAAAACTGTAATTAGAAGTCAGCTGTATACGTATATGATAACAATCTGCTGTCGCCCGACGTAAAGTTATCTTCACTCAAAATCACAAATCGAGATGATAAATGGTTAATTTTAAAAATAATTTTATTTGTTACTTTACAAATCGATTTTCACGTAACAGTACGCTTACATTATTAGTAGATAAATTGTGACCCACAAAAGTAGGCCTATTCATTGTGTATTTTCATAATTTGACTGCACACGCGCCCGCACTTGGTCCTTACGTCTCCGTGGCGTTTCGTAAGAACGTTTAGTATAATTATATGATGTATTTATAGAATAAACGGTGGCCGCCATATAGCGATACAAGCATGTAAAACCTCTTGTGTAATAGAATTTCGAAACTGGTAAATGACTCACCGAAACTGGAAAACAGTGTTATGATTAAAAAGATCATCGGAATTATTTATACGTCCAGCAATTTATTAGGAATGTAAACTGGTTTCTTAAAAGGTCGATTCAAACATCGGATAATATCGCATGGTCTTGATTCCGTTGCCTTATTGTGTGCAGTAAGCACACACAAGTTCCCTGTTATTCCAATTTCAGAAGAGGATTACTCAGTAGCAAGTTTCAACTATTGCGTGGCCTGTGGAAAAATATCTTGATGTTGGTGTTTTGTGGTGGATGACGAAACGTCTTGTAGCTTTGTACATTAGCTTCGAATAACCAATAAATAGCTGAGGATGAAGCGGCAACTTTGGAAGAACCGAGAGGGTGTTTGGTGGCGCGTAGTCTTATAAATCTTCTGAACTCAGGAAGGAAAATTATGTAACTCGAAGAAAAAATTCTTGGTCCTTCAAAAATTGGAGTTTGGTAAACGCAAGTTCCTGCCGTCTTTAAAAATCGACCCGTTAAAAAAACCATCAAGACAAATATGTCATGTTACATAGGAAAAGACGTATTAAAACGAAAATAATTATGAATTTGGTATTAACGAATGCCCAAGGAACTAAAGTGAAATCAAATGAGATGATTCAAGAAATTCAGCACATGAGAACAGATAAGAAGTCCGAACATAATGTAAGAGGAAAGGATGACAGATTATAATTGAAGTTGGAAGTGCTTACGAGTTCTCACTGTAATTAGCGAGGAAAAACAAGAGGATGTATTACGAAAACAATATTTAAGGGGGGTAGGTAATGAATGTAAATATTACAATGAATACAGTACCGAAGTAACAAGTTATATGGTAAGAACGTGTATGATCTGGCTGCCTACATTGATGATAATAATCAGATGGGCAGTCGGATAACTCTGATCACAATAATGGGCCAACAGTAAGGCCGAATAACTGAGTTCACCAGATACCGCTACATTACAGATTCTATTTAAAAAAAAAAAAAATTTTAAATAGGCAGTCATTGAGGACTGCCGACAGAAGTGAAAACTTAAAACTATGAAATAACAGTGGTTTTTTTGGATATTCAAATTAATTGTAGTATCAAAAATTAAAATTTTTTGTAAATTAAAATCTTTAACATCAGTCTGGTTTTCACATCTATCGGCACTCCGAGCAACAATTATATACATTTTTATATTGTTTACTTATTAATCAAAACATATGATGGGCTGCGCAAGCCCAGTACAAAATATAAATACAACTTAATTGACATAATCCAAAATTTCGATAATATAAGCTAATAAAAAATAATTTTGAATTAGTAACCATATTTTCAAAATTCAACACACAAATCTAAAATTATTATAAAATTTTATAGAATTTTTAATTTTAAAATCCGCGGCAAAAATACTATCGAACAACTAGAAATTTGTTTTACCACGCTAGTAAGATAACTCCTAAGCCACTATGAAATACTCATTGCATGATGTATGGCAGAGGTCAAATATCAAAAATAAAAAATAAATAATATCAAATTTTTAAACAGAAATATTGATACGAATATTGGAAATATTTGAAAATACATGCTTTGTTTATGTTATTCATTTTTCTATATAAAAATATTAACATATTTAGTACTCACTTTTGTACTGCACAGTGATCCTACATTTGAACATTTAAAATAATGATCAAACTAAAACACAATTTAAACAATGCACAGTATACACACATTAAACTTTCCACGTAGTCAATTTAACTTTACTTATATACATATACACAGCACTAATGTTACAATCTTACAATAATAAAAAAACTATTAAAAATACATACTTCGACATTAGACATGACGAAAAACCCTAAGTTAACAGCCAGACGGACAAATAACAATTATGTAAATATCATATAACATAGTATAAGTACGGTAATTAATAAGAATAAAAATAATGTAAAATAGATCATAAGTATTGCGTTAATTGTTAATACGGAAAGCCGAAATCGCGCTAGGGATCGAACACGCGATAGCAAATTCGGCAGCGTAAGAAACTCCAAAATAAAGTACGTAAACGATAAAAGTGTGTTAAATAGTATAAATAGTATTACAATTGTATAATATAATTGTAGTATAATAGTATTACACACAAGTATAATCTATACTTTCACTGCTGGCCACGCGCAACACGTCATACTTATAGCTACAGATATACTGTTAGCATTTGCATGTCGGTGACGCGAACTCATAAGATTTTACCCATCCAAAAATCGCCCAACGTGCCTATAGAAGTTTTCACTTCAAAAATGCAAGCGTTTATTTGAAATAATGGGTTCAGTAATACATTAGAATCTTGATTTAGAAGCTTGATGAAAGCGAATGTACTGAATAAAATTCATTAACAGACATAATAAACACGAAGAGAGCAGCACGAATTAAGCGGGTAGGGTACTTCTTAAAACGGAATGTTAGGAAAAAGTGGCCATACAATATCGGTAAAAAATAATTTATAAAAATATTCTTATCGGTAATAGACATTAGACTGGGAAAATCCATCCGAGAATATCACTGCTTCTGAGCGTGTGATTACGTGCAGTTTAGTAATCTCACATGTTTGTGCTTCCATAAGTATGCCAAATGAAAATGTACTGAGTTACATGGTAGCTCAGAGACTATGGTGTACTATATACAGACAAATCTATATAAAATAGATATAGATTTTGCTGGTTTACAATAAGCAATTAGATAAGCAATTAACAATCCTAATTGGATTATCCGATGTACGATTTTTCTTGTTCAAAAAAGGGTTTTATTAGAGGCTTTATTAAAACAGTGGATTATTAATCTATTCGAGTCCGGTTACTGATTTAGAGGTACCAGAGATCGATTCCTGGGCTGGGCGCACCGTAAAATCAAGGTGCATTATTGAGTCCCCATGTTCACTGAGCCTGAGGAATGATGGTCACACTACCTTCTCTGTATGACGATCGATCAGCTCAGGCTCAGCCTAGGATTTAGACTACCTGCCTAACTCCTATACTGTTTGGTGGATAAAAAGAGAAGACATTATTATAATTATAAGCAAAACATAAGCATAGAAATTTTGTCTTTACACTATGACACTGACATCACTCAGACGTTGAGGCAGAACAGCGAAAATCAAGTTCGGCTTACAATATCTAAGGACATTTTCTGCTAAAATTTTGAACACATGAACTCTATTGCCTTTTTACGGACGTGACAGGGAGCATAAAACACAAGAGTTCGGCACTTTTAAACCGAGACGGATATAGACGAGTCTTCGGAGCTGTTTAAAATTGCAAAATAACCTGTGGGGTTGAACTGGCTACCTCGGAAGTCTTAAAGGTGAGAAACCTTATTCTACGTGGTCGAATTACTATTTTTCTTTGATATAAGATTTCTTCGTTGAAGACAAAGGGAAAGGTTGTTGGTGAAATCCTGTTGGTGCCGTACACGTGTACTCTGACGATTACGCGAACGCACAAAAACAACAAGAGATCTAGCGATAACACAACACAGAGATAATGATGTGAAAACGTGCGTACGTGTTTTGACGAAGTGAGGTCACCGAACTCGCGGCCTCAGTGTGCGTGTGCGTGTTGATAACACTGTCGGCGTTTGGTAGTGGGCACACAGTATTCGCAAGGTTACTACGTTAACACTGGAAACAACGACGTGTATTCAAAGAAACAAATACTTTGTGTACTACTGACAAACACGCCAATGACAGTATCTGCAGTTACACTGTTTCAAAGGCAAATAAGCCTATTGACCTAAAAGTTAAATCGCAGTGTAATCAGACAAATAACGCGTTGCGTGAGTGTGCGTGTGTGCAGATGTCGATGATTATGCAACTTTGTTACACAATAACAACAGCAGAGGTCGTCTCTTACACGTGCCTATCCCCACCACACTCAACACCATTTCTCAAACACACGTGTTATTCCTTCCTACAACACGCTCTCTCTCTCTCTCTCTCTCTCTCTCTCTCTCTCTCTCTCTCTCTCTCTCTCTCTCTCTCTCTCTCTCTCTCTCTCTCTCTCTCTCTCTCTCATTATTTGCTGTTATTAAAGTATGGGAAGTATAGACTACAATAATCGATGAACTGCAATATTCATAATAATTTTCATTAAAAAATTCTACACTATCACCATATGTCAATTGATGTGGATCACACAAAAAAAATCGCTAGTTGGTTAGAAAATAGAAAGTAATAAAAATATAGACTATAAAATTTAGCTCTTTTATAATTTCCATTAACAAATATTCAAGTTTTCGGTGCTGGCTTTACTACATAGATTGGCCAAATCTTTATCCCATTGGTCAATACCACATAAATTACACTGAGTATGAAATATATCATAAAACAGTCAGCTGACATGCAATAATAAACTGCTACTAATTTTTAGATTTCGATAAAAGATTATACAAAATTCTTCTTTCTTTTTCACTCTTGTTGAAACCCGGCATGGAGTACAAGACTTCTTTGTCATATAGGCCTATAGTAGTGATATCACTTTCTTTATCCACGGTCTCGTAATTTACTCGTCTAGATTTCTTTTCCTCGACCATGGTCATCCGAGCACATCACTGTCAGCTAACGTCGTCCATGATATGAGACCTGTATAGTCTCATTCTAAATATTCCTTCAATCCAAATTCGGTCTCATGTCAGACTTTTCTTCTTTGAGCCTCTTCAAAGCCTATCTTTCCTTCCTTTCTCATTGCTATCATTTGACCACTGTGTGTGTGTTTTCCTTACTATTTTATAAACATTACAATGACATTTTATAAATAAATAAACTAAGTCAACAAATTAAATATATTAAATGAAATAAATCATTAATGAAATAGATAAGAGTTACAATGAAATTGGTAACGCAGAAAAATAGGAACATGATAATATAACTATACCCAAAAAATATATAAATAACAAATCAATGACAACTACCAAGGACAATATAAACAAAATAAATCATATAAAAGAACGTAATCGTACCTAATATTATAATATTGCGATTGTGGTATTAATAACGAAATGAAGATAGACCATAGTTACTAATCCCAAAACATTTAGATACTTAATTGAAATTCTATTTAGTTGAGTGAAATAGTTTACAAAATCAATCCAATAAAGGTTTCCAGTTATGAGGTAAAATGAAACCTCTTTCTTCCTGAATATCATTTATGTTTGCTGTATTAACTGATTCCTGAATAATTTGCAAATGATATTCCCAGACAATCTGTAACAGTTCCTATGTTATGCCTACGTTAGCGACTGTCGACTTTCTTGTGCGATGTTCTAGAAGTGCTTATATATTCGTAAACCGTGGAATAAATGACAAATTTTGTTATTTGTTAAACAGAAACTCTCGAAATTCAACAAAACAGCAACACAGGTCTTTTATTCATTCCATTCAAGACAGATGAAAATTTCCCTATTATCTTCATAGTGAGTACATTCTCCATGGACAATCTTTACAGTTTTACAAGAGAATATCATCTTTAGAGAGGAGCAATAACAGAATATTCTGCGCAGTGGGAATTTCCTAACCCATGGCCCTTGGGCAGTGTCTAAGACAGGACTCGACATATACAAAAAATATAATAAACATGTCTTTTTTGTGTAAGCGAAAAGAATGTGAAGACAAAATTAGTTTGAAATATATGCTCAAAATTATTTAAACTTGAAATGAAAATGATTATCCATATCAGACTTAAATTAAGGACTTAAAAGTGAAACAAAATGACTGATGATAATTTTCTTCTTCTTCTTGTTGTCCTTCTTCTTCTTCTTCTTCTTCTTCTTCTTCTTCTTCTTCTTCTTCTTCTTCTTCTTCTTCTTCTTCTTCTTCTTCTTCTTCCACCCTGTAAGAACTACTTTCGTCCTGTTTTGATCTGATTTCCACCCATTTTATGTTCATCTCACGTCTTTCCTTTATGTTTGTAGCTCTAAACTTTGGAATCCTCATCTCCCCATTGTTCGAGAAGCATTCATTTTAGTTTCGTTTAAATTCATCTTTCCCATTTCATTTATGCTATTTTGATATCTGTTTTTATCTACTTGTACTGACCTTTCATTTACTGTGTATTATTTAATTCGTCACTACTTTGCCCATTATACATTCTGTCCAGTCTAGTTCAGCTCTTAGGTGGTATTTTTTTCCAGTAAGTTTCTATAGATTCAATATGACAAGATATTTTCTTCTTCGTTATGTCAAGACTTAAGATCCTTTCTACAGATAAAGAAGGAAAAATCGAAACAAAACCATATGGTTTTAGTAAAACATGGTTTTAGTAAGTATGGCTTAAAGGATTGTTTTTTAAATCTGTCTGAATTTTTTAAAATCATTATGATTACTTCAACTATGTTGTATCCTGGTGGAAGTAGTAGGCCTGGTTCAGTCAGCATAGAATTGCTGTAACTAGTAGTAGGCCTACACTCTCGACGATCCCACGCTAGACAGATGCAGTAATTCAATTGTGTTTATCATTGATCACTCTGCTTACCCCAGGAGAGGCGCAAGTTTGAGTCTTCAGTACTGTTATTACGATAATATTAGAGTATTAACGGCGATCGACATTGTAACCAGCAGTAATGCACAATATTTACAGAGCTGCAAAGTTCACCCACAGGCGTGGACATAATGATTTGCTAACAATTCAATAATTACAGTCGAGTAACAGCCATGTCTTTACGCGAATATTCCGTACGTGCGACCGATTAGATTCCGATCTTCAGAATTAACAGACACACAATTGGGATTAAATTTTGATATATGATTGTCAAAATACTGTACTATCGTTAATCAGGATTGAATGCGTATTGTATTGTCGTCTCAAAATATTCCGTAATAAAAGTTTTTGGTATAATGAGACAAGACCATTAAAGAAGAGAAGCTCGCGCATACTTAGAAGAATATGCCAGGATGAAATAGGAAAAGTATTCGAAAAACTAGAAAAAACACGTAGGTCGCCGAAACAGCACAGTACAGGGGGAAGTTGAAGGATCGATGAAAAACAACGCCTATAAAATGGAAAATATAACCTTATCAATAAACGCTATACACCGTATATAATAAACTCTAGACAGTACTAAAATTCACAAACCGCTTAATAGCCATAAAGATGGACCAGAGGTAAGGATTAAATAAGTAAGTAGTTGTCACCAAGGATAGCATACCACAGGCTGGGCAAACAACGTTTGATTAACAACGTACCAATTTGGTTTGTTGCTGCATTTTCAAGTAACCCACACTTAAGTAAGAAAAGCTTTAAAAATAATAATAAAATACTAATTACTCCCCATAATTACGGAATATAATTAGAAATCTGTAAACAGACAGTTCTTGACACGAATTAATAACTCTAATTCTTATAGAACTTATCATATCATAGAGAATCGATAGAAACTTTCGATACTGAATCGGCAAATTATCGACTACGTATACGTTTCTGCACGCATTCACACTCACGCACGTGTGTGTTTCAGAAAGGTCGTTGGTCTCCGCGCCGTTGGTCATGTGCTTCAATCCGCACGTCCGCGATCTGACCAACTTTCTCCTCCTCGTGTTCCATCTAGTCTTTTCTATTACTATAATAGAAGAAAATTTTCCACTATCTACTTTCACTAATCTCGCAATGTTATTAGTAATTCGGAGTTCTACCCCAGGCAGTTTTCGTATTATTTTTTAATAGTTCATTCAGCGGCTCGTGTGAAATACGTTACCTTTTCTATCACCTATCTCTCTCTTTTCACTTAGCTAATGAATGATTTCTAGTTTTTTTCACAAAAACTGTTCTCTTCATAAAGACCAATCATCAACATCATCATCAAGTTGGAAGAATTAAGTTTTAACATTTCTTCAGAATTCATAAACAACGCCACCATTCCTGCAACCTTCCTGTTTAGATTTTGCCAAGTACTCTACAATATGTTTAAGCAAAAATTGTTATAACATTTGTCCTAACCGTAGCTAGAATTTCGTCTTCACTCGTTGAACGTATCACGTACAAAGAGTTTCTTTTACCTGCAGCCTGCAGCTGTTGTGGGATACTTGAGTAGTATTGGCGCGGTCGCCGGATTGCGTCGGCCAGAGCGGTGAGCTTCCACACCTCTCGCTTTCCCGTGTTTAAGGCAACAGATCAGCCGAGGCGACTCGAGCTGAAACTGTCTGTATGACTTCTGTTGGCAAACGCTGCATTACTAAACCCAATTTAGGCAAGCCGCTTCCCTAGGAATTGGCTTGTTCAGAGATGGCTCAGAATGGTGGTGGGCGGTGCAGTCGAGGTTCATGAGATCGTCAAGTAACCCTCAAGGGCGTCAGACGTGTAATGGTCCGTACTGTTCGAGCTTGTTGTCCATAAAAAGACGTCACCCAATCGTAATCCTGTTCTTCTTCTTCTTTGGATTTTACCACAAAGGAAAGTCGTTCTCTTCACTCCGTAAAGTCTTCGTCAGCCCACTCGAGTTCTACTCGACCCTTTTCGCCCGGGGTTGAGCAACCTTAGTGGTTGAAGAAAAATTCATTTTTTAGAGCTTCTTGGGGCTCACTCTTAAACCTTTTTTGTCTATACCCCACCAGCCATACCATTGTAAACTCCGATCTTCTACCGACTGTTGTCATTTGTATTTCTGTTTTTCTGTTGTTTACATTCCTCATAAGTGAGACACATATAGGCTTCTAGTCTATTATTTCAGATACTCTAATTCCACGTTTCGTATTTTATCCCCTCCGATAGCGTAACTCTAATTTACTGCTTTAAGTGTTTTATTGAACCACTTGATAGATCAACAACGTCAAGTACTGATAATACATACGAACGTATACATAATCTATTTCCATCGTACGAAGCACGTGTCGAAAGGGTTTTATAGTTAGCGTACGTGTTGTTTAGGATCTAAACATAATTTTTAAGGTGGTTCTCTGTCACGGTTTCACAGAAGCATCGACGACGGCAGACAACAGATATACAAACAGACTTTGAAACGATTTATAGCAGATAATTTATTCTTCTAGCTGTTAATTTTTGTAGCGATTATTGGGTTTAAAATTTGTCAAATGTTCTACTATAAACAATACTGTATCCATAATTGTTTATTATCCCCATACGTCAGGTCAAAACTTGGCTGACATATGATCACAGCCTGGCTCTTTATTGCCAATATACTCAGCACTGCTTATTACAATTAAGTTGGGTTTGCAAAAGTTCAATCCGTTAAATGACTTTCGATAACGTGGAGTCAATTAAATAGAGTACTATAGTTTCGGATTTGATAATTTGGTTCAGATCCGATTAAGGAAGTTCAATTAATGGCTAATTCTGTTAAACTGAGATTCATTTAACTGGCAGCACTTTTTATGATGTGTATCTTATAATTCAGTTTTTTTTTTAATTGGTAAATCATAGTTTTCATTTGTAAAATTCTCATACTACACTCCTGATTCTATAGGCGCAACGTACACTCTGCGTTTTGCTATTTTGCGTTTGAATAACAGCCTGATCATCTGAAAATAAAGCGCTTAATAGCCATTCCATCAGCGTGCATGCATCGAACAGGATACCAACACAAATTATGAGGGTATGCCTCGCATGGAAGGAGTGTGAGTCGACGAAGGTACGGAAGTGAAGTTTGTCGAAACAGGCATTGATGTCTATACCTGCAAAGTGGCGTGCTTTATTTTTAATTTTCTACAATAATAAGGGGTACACTGAATAACGTGTGACTGAATCACCTGCTTCCTCACGACCCGAGATGAGGTTTACGATTACAGAACACGTGTGCATCTCTTGCATGTGAAACTGTGACAGTCACACACATGACACACCGCTAAATGTTTTGCATAACTAAGTGGTTGCCAATTATTCATAATTAGTAAGAGAAGTATCATATCTCTTGAATATTTTGTATATATCTCTTATCATATATCAACAGAAAACAATCCTTCAGTGATGATGCTGAAATAAACTAGGACCGGATAAATTCAATATAATGACGTATAACCTGCCTACGCAATGTTGCCATTGGCATATAACTGTCAATGGGTATTATTTATTATGCTAACCGTGATTGAATTAATTAATGTGTAAATTTAATTATTTCTCAAATGTATCTAGCCCTTAAGTTGGATACCATTTATAAATATCATTTTATATGCGTATTGATTGCACAATAAATTAATTATTAAATATATAAAATTATCGATCTCTGACATGTATGTGTATAATTTAATCTTATTGATGATTCTAACTATCTATGCTCATCAACACATACGTGATATCATTTATTTAATTGAACATAAGAAACTCTTAAAATCTATTTGCATTCCTTCAAACTTTAGGTTAATATTTGGGTTGCATTGGTAATAATGAACGCAAATTTCTGATCAACTAAAATACTAGTTTAATTATCACTCATAACATGTTATAATAGTACATAGGTTACGTCGCTGTACCTGAAATACATACATATTTTATAATAAACAAAGACATATCTTAATATATGCTGAAAAACAAAGAAACATACATACATATATAAATCAAATGATGTTACAATTCAATATTCTACTTATTTAATGCGTTCATTAAATCCCAAATAAGCTTTTGTTTATACGTTCATTAAACTACTTTATTCAGATTTATTCATTACTTTTCTTAATAATTTTCTCAGGTGTGAATTCTTTGAAAGAAACCAGGTCAGTAGAAGTTATTAATTAGAAATAATTATAATAATGGTTACTTGGTTATTGAATATCCATTAGTTGTTGACGAAGTCTCGATCTGGTGATGGAGATGGCTCGTAGATACATTCCGTCGTAAGTTGTTTTATCACTACCACTTATCACTTTATTCTTCCGATCACTCGCGTAGGCGTTTGTATATGTGTGAGTAATTGAAGTTCAGTGTTCAATCAGTGTTTCATCTTACTGTGTAGGCTGTGAGTTCGTATTAAAGTCAATATACATGTCTAGTTTCATTAGTCGCTGCTTCAACAAACGTTCCTATAATTTATTAGTTTGTTTAATGTTTCGTGTTCATTATGTTGTTGATACACAATATTAAGTTCAATTAATTTGTATATCGTTAAGTGATGCTGTCTGTTGGTGTAACGGTCTGATTGCTCACTTGGTGTAATTTTTACTAAGTCCGTTACTGCGCACACCGGTAAAGTTTCACTACCGCGATATGAATGTATTATTAAGTTTTTAAGTTCCTTGTTACTTATCTAACTTCCGAATGATTTGAGTAAACAATGGAAAGTTATGATATACCGTCTCTCGCACTTGAAGTTAAACTACTTGATATTTTAAATGTAAACTGTCTGAAAATTCTAACTGTAAAACTTTAGTATAATTATTCAAAATTTGAGTGTTGACTGCCTGTCTAAAAATTGAGTATCACTGACTAAAAATTGAGTATCACTGCCTCTCCGTCTTCCTGGACAGCTGGTTTTATTAATTCGTCCCTACTCAAAATTTTGTCCCTGGCGCGCTTCACGCCTACTTCTTTTCGAGATTGGTCAGTTTTTGATTTTCTCGGAAAATACTGTCCCACTATGTCAAAATTCTACGTCATAGTTCTTCCGATAGGTTCTTCGTTTCAGTTGCTATGGAAACATCCCTCACCAACAAATTTCTCGCTGGCTGAAGGCCTCTGATAGGTCCTTAGGTCTCCCTGCTTTCTGCCCTGACGATCATTGACCCGCTTCGAAGAAACTACGGCTATTAACCACTTGTCTATCAGCCTATTGTCTGAGTAAACTCTGCGTTTCTATAGATTCCCATTATCTGTACTTACAGTCTCCCTGGCGTATTGTTCTACGCTCTAACCCCTTTTTTCTGGCTATTACTAATTTCGAACATCTGCTGGTCGTTGAAGTCACCCCAACTTTCCCTTCGTAAATTCTTGTCTGTCAATTAGACGATACCTCCAGCTGTGTAACATTACTGTAGTCGTTGTCAGCCTATCTTCCAGTATTGTTCCTTAAGGTGCAGCGCATCCGTTTCATTGTAGTATGGAGTCTCACTCGTTTTTGTCGCTTATCGTCTACTGACGTAATGTGGCCAACATCTGCTACAATTCTCGGTACGGGTGTGAATGTCCTTACTTACTTTGTTACAGCTGCGGAGAGCAATAATTCTGGACGAAACTTTCCCTGTCATCTTACGCCACCAAATTCTATAGTTGGATTGAACTTAATGTGTTTCTATTGTCAAGTCAGCAACGCTTCACTGACACCTTCTCATTACTCCTTATTTATTGCTCCACCATAAGTCGTTGACACTTGCCTCGTGTGAACGTACTCTGCCGAGGTGAAAATTTAAAATTTTTAAAATTTTCTGCTCGTTACAGTGTCCTCAAATTCGATTTGACGATGTAACCTCAGGGAACGACTCAAATCTAAATTCTGCGCCCTGTACGTCGCCTCGCCGTGTCCATCTTCTTCAGGGGAAGGTATACACAATAATCTACTTTCAAAAGCTTATATTACCAGTGGTACACCCCCTTTTGGTTTTAATCGGTTCTCTGAATTTATTGCCAGCTATTTGGGATAGCTGAACGCATTTCACATTGTCGAATTTACATATAAATACCTTATCTTTATAATTATAAGACAAATCATAAATTCCATAAGCAATTAAATAATTTCATCAATTGAATAAAAATTTACCTTCTAAAATATCATATTCACAAGATATTATCAAACAGTTAAGCGGTTCAATGTAACCTTTACATGATATCAAAGATAATCTCCTATACATATACACCTTGGTGCATTACTAATGATCTTACCAATAAAATCTTTTAAACTGTTATTTTAAAATTAGATTGTTAATTGACACAATCGCTACGTTAATTGTAATTATCTTAATTATTTACATACACGTATTACATTTAGTTTTAATGATTTACCTACTTTATGATAGCATCATTTACAATCCTAGCCTACTAATTACCTACACTCACATTAGTAAAGTTCATTCTCTATCTAGTTCGTTGAATATTATCACTTATCTGATTTTAAGTGTCCATTTTTTCACTTTGTCCTTTTAACTTATTACCAGATAAATCAAATAATAGCAATTAAATGTCCTTTGCACTCACTGCAATATTCTTATAAAATGTCACACTAAATGTTAATTTATCTTATTATCTAACATTTAATTAGTGCTTAATTGACTAAATACATTTTTATGTTATGTTTCAACAATTAAAGTACATAACTTTCTTGGATAAGCCAGCTTGAATGATATCACCGCGTCATTTACCCTAACGCAGTTGATTCATCAGCATCTGCTAGCTTCTTAAGACATCTTCTTCAATTTCTTCCTCTTCCTTCATCTTCAGTTCTCCGATTCATAGTATTTTTTCAATTGTCTGGCATTAAATTTTCCACAGACTTAATTTATTATTATATCATTGCAATCAACGAGTACACATGTAGCTTCGTTTTATTTTATCCATTAATCTCCCACTCTTCATTCATCAATATTCATCACTAATTACCATCTTTGGTTTATGCATTTTCATATAACCAATGTATTTAATGTATTTTATTCAATGTTTTCAAATTTAATCATTACATTTTCAAATATTCTGAAGTTCGCCTTCTTAATACCTTTTCATTTATTTATTCTCAAGTTATATTTATGATGACATATTCGTATGTCCCATCCGTATTGTGCTGTCACTAACGCACGTGGTTTTGTTTGTCAACAGTAAGGTGTTTGACCTAGGGGTTCGCGTCACATGTCCTCCTAATATCCGGTCGGTCGTTCCCGTTACGCTGGGACGATGTGTCGTACTCACACTTTGAAGATTTACGACCCTTCTCTGTCTCTTTCTATGGTAAGTGAGTGAGAAATGTGTCGTACCTTTCCTTGCGTCGACCCCTCTCGGATAAATGTGCGTTAAATTGCTTGCCGCGCCTTAGACAACTCTCCTCAAAGGCACTACCATTGTTTACGTATACGTTGAGTATTTTTTGTCGTTTTCTCCAATAACTTTCTCTAAGTAAACACGCACCGGTCTGCTTTTGCCGTCGTTTCCAGGCCTGCGTACAACAATGTTGTTCGACAACTGGTTCAGCCCTCGTATACTTACATAACAAAGTTTTATTTCTTACGTTTCTAAGAAGTCTTACCTCGAGTGCTCGTACTCTCCTCTCAGTACTATCACGATTCTTTCCAACGTTTTCAAGTGGTTTATTGAAATTCTTTCCTCTCCTTTTCCTCATAACGTTCCTTGTCCATGATGAATATGCATACGGTTCTTGTATGTCCTTCCGCTTTATGTCATCCGTGGTTTGCGTAAACTGGTTTTCAGCTTTATAACATGTGGTATTCGTTTCAACTTTAAACTTTCCCTCCATGCTTCTTATTGGTGCAGCTCGACTACTTCGCCGATCCATGCTTATTTTACAGGCTGGATACTTCATCATAGGATTCACTGATGCAGTACCTCTTCCCGTGTTAATTAATTTGTACTTTTTGTGTCTTCTACTTGGTAGTAGTAATAGATTTTTATAATCTCTATCCATGTCTGGATCATCCTCCGATACCGCCAGATACCGAGAAACAAAGTCATTTCTCTTCTTAATCCACTTCTTCCTTGGTTTGCTAATGACATTCGCATTAGATCCCACAGTTGATAATTTCTTGATATCTGATACATCTGTAAGATCGACAGTGTTATCAGTACCTCGTACTTTCTTCATATCTTCGTAATTCTCATTCACCACTTCTTCTTGCTTCTTCTGGGCTTCGTTACTGTCCGCTTTCAAGGCATTCGTGTATCCACGTATCTCTGTGCGACACAGCGTCAACTCTTTTGTATAACTATCTAAACTTTTGTCAAGTTTTTCTAATTGTTTATCTAAGTTCTCATTGATTCTTCTAAAACTCTCTTCTAGTCTTCTATTACTTTCACTAAATACTCTGTCAAAATCTCTTCTAGTTTCTTATTACTCTCTTCTTGTTCTTTAGAATATTGACGCATAAACTCCATCACCATTTGTAGAGTTACCTCTTCTGGTTTTGATGTCTGTCCTCGCGCCCTATCTTCTAGACTCTCTACCACCTTACTTGGTTCGCTAGGTGTAGTATTATCCTCTGTATTTACTGCACCTAATTGGTTATTATCGTTGAATTCTATGCTTTCGGAACTGCTCGCCATTTTTGCCCTACTGCGCGTAATCATTCAAACTGACTTACACTAATAACACTTATCTTACTTCTACTTCTATGACACTACTTTTTCTACTACTTCTACTGCCTGTTCTTTACCTAAGCTGTACGTGTTAACAATCTTTGTTAATACGTATCGTGCCGTGCGGATGGGCGCCATTTTAACTGTCAATGGGTATTATTTATTATGCTAACCGTGATTGAATTAATTAATGTGTAAATTTAATTATTTCTCAAATGTATCTAGCCCTTAAGTTGGATACCATTTATAAATATCATTTTATATGCGTATTGATTGCACAATAAATTAATTATTAAATATATAAAATTATCGATCTCTGACATGTATGTGTATAATTTAATCTTATTGATGATTCTAACTATCTATGCTCATCAACACATACGTGATATCATTTATTTAATTGAACATAAGAAACTCTTAAAATCTATTTGCATTCCTTCAAACTTTAGGTTAATATTTGGGTTGCATTGGTAATAATGAACGCAAATTTCTGATCAACTAAAATACTAGTTTAATTATCACTCATAACATGTTATAATAGTACATAGGTTACGTCGCTGTACCTGAAATACATACATATTTTATAATAAACAAAGACATATCTTAATATATGCTGAAAAACAAAGAAACATACATACATATATAAATCAAATGATGTTACAATTCAATATTCTACTTATTTAATGCGTTCATTAAATCCCAAATAAGCTTTTGTTTATACGTTCATTAAACTACTTTATTCAGATTTATTCATTACTTTTCTTAATAATTTTCTCAGGTGTGAATTCTTTGAAAGAAACCAGGTCAGTAGAAGTTATTAATTAGAAATAATTATAATAATGGTTACTTGGTTATTGAATATCCATTAGTTGTTGACGAAGTCTCGATCTGGTGATGGAGATGGCTCGTAGATACATTCCGTCGTAAGTTGTTTTATCACTACCACTTATCACTTTATTCTTCCGATCACTCGCGTAGGCGTTTGTATATGTGTGAGTAATTGAAGTTCAGTGTTCAATCAGTGTTTCATCTTACTGTGTAGGCTGTGAGTTCGTATTAAAGTCAATATACATGTCTAGTTTCATTAGTCGCTGCTTCAACAAACGTTCCTATAATTTATTAGTTTGTTTAATGTTTCGTGTTCATTATGTTGTTGATACACAATATTAAGTTCAATTAATTTGTATATCGTTAAGTGATGCTGTCTGTTGGTGTAACGGTCTGATTGCTCACTTGGTGTAATTTTTACTAAGTCCGTTACTGCGCACACCGGTAAAGTTTCACTACCGCGATATGAATGTATTATTAAGTTTTTAAGTTCCTTGTTACTTATCTAACTTCCGAATGATTTGAGTAAACAATGGAAAGTTATGATATACCGTCTCTCGCACTTGAAGTTAAACTACTTGATATTTTAAATGTAAACTGTCTGAAAATTCTAACTGTAAAACTTTAGTATAATTATTCAAAATTTGAGTGTTGACTGCCTGTCTAAAAATTGAGTATCACTGACTAAAAATTGAGTATCACTGCCTCTCCGTCTTCCTGGACAGCTGGTTTTATTAATTCGTCCCTACTCAAAATTTTGTCCCTGGCGCGCTTCACGCCTACTTCTTTTCGAGATTGGTCAGTTTTTGATTTTCTCGGAAAATACTGTCCCACTATGTCAAAATTCTACGTCATAGTTCTTCCGATAGGTTCTTCGTTTCAGTTGCTATGGAAACATCCCTCACCAACAAATTTCTCGCTGGCTGAAGGCCTCTGATAGGTCCTTAGGTCTCCCTGCTTTCTGCCCTGACGATCATTGACCCGCTTCGAAGAAACTACGGCTATTAACCACTTGTCTATCAGCCTATTGTCTGAGTAAACTCTGCGTTTCTATAGATTCCCATTATCTGTACTTACAGTCTCCCTGGCGTATTGTTCTACGCTCTAACCCCTTTTTTCTGGCTATTACTAATTTCGAACATCTGCTGGTCGTTGAAGTCACCCCAACTTTCCCTTCGTAAATTCTTGTCTGTCAATTAGACGATACCTCCAGCTGTGTAACATTACTGTAGTCGTTGTCAGCCTATCTTCCAGTATTGTTCCTTAAGGTGCAGCGCATCCGTTTCATTGTAGTATGGAGTCTCACTCGTTTTTGTCGCTTATCGTCTACTGACGTAATGTGGCCAACATCTGCTACAATTCTCGGTACGGGTGTGAATGTCCTTACTTACTTTGTTACAGCTGCGGAGAGCAATAATTCTGGACGAAACTTTCCCTGTCATCTTACGCCACCAAATTCTATAGTTGGATTGAACTTAATGTGTTTCTATTGTCAAGTCAGCAACGCTTCACTGACACCTTCTCATTACTCCTTATTTATTGCTCCACCATAAGTCGTTGACACTTGCCTCGTGTGAACGTACTCTGCCGAGGTGAAAATTTAAAATTTTTAAAATTTTCTGCTCGTTACAGGCAGGTCTCTGTCATATGCTACAGAAACCTTTAGATTCACATGTACGGTTGGACTGCGCGTAAAATAAAGGTAGACCAAAATTCTAGAATATGAAGGAAAAATACACCGTCAAAGCAGGTATAGGCGTATATTGCCTGGAAGCAGTTAACAGGTAAGTTGGCGTTGGTTCAGTTACCCATACAAATAGGACGTAATGAAAAGACGACTAGGAACTGAAAACAATGAATTCAGTGCCTTCTTTAAAGACCTGAACAAGAATAATAAGAAGAAGAATAAGAAGGAAAATAAATTAAGATTAATCATTAAGCCTTTGTAAGATCTTAATTCTTAGTCTAATTATCTTAGCCAAATATCGCCATTAGAATATGGAGACTAAAGTGTACTGAGAATGGATGGTCTTTAGGGGGGTGAGTGTGAACTAGAGAAAGATAGCACGAGGAGATGTAAGAAAATGTTAACGTTCAACTCTGAGATTGTTTTGACCCAATTTTTGCGAGTGGCAATCCCAGTTTATCCTGTTTGTTTTCATGTCTATAGGCTACAGGCCTACTGTGTTGTGCTGTCCCTACGATTTCATTTTGTTTTGCCATAGTTTGTATTGTGCAATTGTTTTCTTCCATCTTTCTTTATTTTTACCTTTTTTGCTGCTAGATCGACTCATCGTAACCTCGGCTATTTTCTTTAACGACTTCCCTGTATTTTCCACAAGATATCCTTCTCGGCGCTCTTCGCTACGGAGTACACAAAAAATTCAACTATTTCATGTTACTGACTAGGACTAAATTATTTGTCATCTAGTAAATATGGTTCCTAACTAACTAAAAAAAAATTACAGAAGATAGGAGTTTGTAGATTTATTTTATAATCGTCTGGTTTATAATATACCTTAAAAAAGTGACAGGGGTTTTCGTAATTCTCCTGATAATTAAAATATTACCTAAACTGAAATATATCTAATAATTCGAGTATACATATTTTGTTCAGAATAGTCAGAGTTCTGCAGTTGAAGGAGCTTACTATAAGGAGCTTTTTCTAGTATGTTATTTTAACAATTAAACGTAACAAAGAAACTTACAAGCAGACCTGTTGGTCACGTAACAGACACTGTACCAAAACATATTACAGAAAAGTAACTCCTGGAAATCATAATAATGAAGACTACAGAAATTATGTTAATTTTAAAAGTATAAAACGGGTAACAGGCCCGCGATTATTTTGTTCACACAACTTCGCCTCGCACGTGTCCCAGAGTCGGCGCGTGTGAGCTTTAAATAATTAATTACTGCTTTAACATGCGACAGGACAGGGTCGGCACAACAAAGAAGCACGGCGAGCTATATTGCATGTGTCGCTTGTCGGTTATCTTTTCGTTTTCCGCGTTGGGTACCCTCTGTAACATTATTACTTCTGCTGAGATTTAGCATGTACCGGTACTTCCAGTATACTGAAATGATTATCTTCTTGCGTGGAATTGTTTTAGAGCCATTCCGTATGTACGTGCGGCTGTAAAACATGCCCTTTACTAAACAAAGTTTGTGCGTTCGTGCGCGCGCGCAGGAATATTCGTATGACCTAGAAAATGTTAAAGACAATCACCATGGATCACTACTATAAAGCGCAAATCGTGATGTTGTAATCGTTGGAGCTTGGCAGGTGGATTCTAATGTCGGTCAAATGTTTTTAAATTAGTAGTTATAGAATTTTGTATATTATATAGGACTACGTGAGGTGTCGAATCTATGACGTCTTCTAAATACGACTTCCGTATTGTGGATTGGATCAGACACGATACTTTGTATTAACAAAGTTTTACTTATTAATTGTATTACAACATATTTTGCTCGCAAAATATGAATGTTTTCTACATGCGATGGATTAGCGTATACATTTGCTTCCGATCGATAATACGTTTTGGTAGTTTGATAAAATAAATACCGCGTTATATTATTATAAAATATAGGCCTATACCACGTTACAATATTCTACATTCAGTTAACTCACTTTAATATTAGTCTACACACCATGGTTTGAACACTGTCGATCATGCATTAAATTGCTTCCCGCAGATTACATCCTGCTTTAAATTTTTAGTATCTTGAAATGAAAAAAAGGAAATATTATAAACATTCAAATAAGAAGTTCAGACTACTTTTAGAAATTTAAGTAACATTTTACGGTTTCTGATGACCGTTCAAACTTGATTTTTTTATGCCAGTTTTACGGTAAACTGTTAAATTGTATTGAAATTCAAAAAGTAACCCAAAAATTGTTAACACATTTGGAAATTAAAAAATTATAAATAAGTAGGCCTAAGGATGGCCTGCACCATTATTAGTTATCGCATGCAAATACCTGGACAAGAAGTAATGGGTCCAAAGAGTCTGTTAAGTTTGATTTTAAGTCTAAACTGATTTCATATGTGAAGAATCATATTATGTGGTAAACATAACCGGTATACTGCAAATAATGAACGTCGGAAGAGGAGGGGGAGAGAGAGAGAGAGAGAGAGAGAGAGAGAGAGAGAGAGAGAGAGAGAGAGAGAGAGAGAGAGAGAGAGAGAGACAGATAGACAGACAGACAAATACAGATTTCGCGTAAGAATGAAAAGTCACTGAACAGTAGAAGAAAATAAAAGCTGAGACAAGTCGTTAATGTCAAGAAAATTTACTATACGAAGGATAAACAAGTTTTAGAAATAAATATAGGAATGTGTGTGTGTGTGTGTGTGTGTGTGTGTGTGTGAGAACGTATATAATAAGACCACAACCATAAAGTAGCAGTGTGACGAAGTTTATTAACTGAGCTTACAATATGAAGAAACCAGCGACGCGAATTTGAAGTGACATTTATGAGAAGGGTTTTGCACGACTGCAGCCAGTTGTTCAAAAGGCTGTGTACTTTTACTTGCACTGTCTTGGGGTAGATCCAACACGTATATGTTGAGCATTACCAAGAAATTCGTGAAGTAATTACTCAGCAGCGTTTGTTTTGATTTCGGTCGATTAGGCCGATGTAGTATCGTGTACACGATGGCGATAAACCTTCAGTTGGAAAGGTTATTTTAAAACTGATCCCTTTTTGTTTATTTTATTCAAATATGGGCTGCACCTATGTTCTGTTTACTGATGCCATTTAGTTCTCCGTACGTGTTTATTAAATTTTTTGTTAAAAAAATGTAAAACGGTTTTAAAGAGTGGAATTTTTGGTGACTGCCAAGATTGTTTCATAACGAATAACTTGGCGGTGAGAAAATAACAAATCGTTGATCAAATATAAGCCGCGGCTTGTCTGCCCAACTTCAGATTTCGGGTAATGGCTCCCTTTGGCCAAAGCCTAGCAAATACAGTATTTCTCTAGTAATTTTAAGGGTTTACTAGGGTTTACAAAAGCACAATACGACCAGTAATATCCTATGCATCAGAGACGAAGCCAGATACAGCAACAACTAAAAGAAAACGACAAACTATAGAAATTACTACAGTATGTAGGGTACTAGGTAGGAAAGACAAGTTACGATAAGTTGCCAAACAATAGTATAAGAGAAACGTGTAATGTAACAGATATTAATTCTTGGCGTGCGGAAAGAAGATGTATGTGGAACGAACACATAGGCCTATCATGAATGGATGACATAAGGCTAGTGAAAAAGGCAAGACACAGCCAACCAAACACGAAGAGGAGCATTGGTCGGCCACGGAAGAGGAGGAGTGACAGCATGTAGGACCGTTATTATAGAACAGGACATAGAAGAAGAACAGGAAGAATGTTGTTCTTGAACAGGTAGTTCAAGAAGAAGAAGATTTTAAGGAAAATTTTGTTCAAACAAATCACAAAACAGCACTTCGAATTTTGTGTAGGACTGCCTTTGTCTTTGGTCATTAGAATATTCCAGCTTAAACGTATATACATAAACTTTACATCCTACGTATTAGTAGGATCAAGCCTAAATTTAAACGTTGGAGGTAAGAAAAATAAGAACAAAGGAGGAAAAGACGAATGAAGAGTATTTAAACACACAAACAGAAGGCGAAATATCTTTGGTTCCAAGACAAAAACGTCGTAGTTCTGAAACACAAGTGGATAGGCTTCATATCAGTCAGAGAATAAGTATTTTTCGTTTTCGACATAATGAAACAAATTGTAGCCATAAACAACGCAAAACATCTAATAACGATAACAGCGATAAGCACCTTTCGTTGAGATGTGGCGTATGAGTCAGACTGTACCACACAAGGGCTTATCACCACAAGATCATATCCACTCACAGGTTGAGTTGAAGTGCGACAAAACTGCTAAATGCGGCACCGTGTTAACAGCATCGAAGCATGAACTAAATCTTGGATTTCTAGACTGGTAGGTAACCAAAAGTAGCCACATGGAAAAAATTTACTTCCTAACTTATATTATTTACTCTAAAAATAAATTTGTGTTTATTTATGTTCTGAAACAAAAGAACTACGTCGTAGCTGTAACGAAATTAATAATCGCTCGAGTGTTATATTTTAATGAGCGTGTTTTACCTCAGAATTATATTATACGTGTGTGTTACCTGATTCTCTCACAGGGCACGAGACTCACAGTTTAACGCCAGCGTAGAGTTAAAACGTTACAGTTAGGAAATGCGTCACAAGTCTAGGATTCGGAATTACCGTTCAGGAAATTTTATATACCTAAGATGTAAGGCAATTAAGTGGCTTTGTCCAAGTGATTAATGGGGAGCCTGCAATAAAGGCATCATCATCTCAGCACTTCTCACTACAGCACCAGTGACAGATGCTTTATTAGGCCTACTATCGTCATCACGTCGTAATCATAATAATTGACTATGATGATAGTTATACCCAGTTCCAAGTTTCTTATTAAATAATTTAGTATATTAGAAATCTTTAACGATTTTCATGCGCTTGCGCAAAACACGCGCGCGCGCACGGACCCTCTAGTAATGCATTACAATCATTGGTGTTTTTATTCGTTTTGCTTTCATGGGTTTATGAAAAGTGAAGAAGTGTAATATTTAGTAGTACACGTACAACTCAAATGTATAATTCTGCTTGATTTTACTCGTTGACAATTGCATTTCATCCGAAGAAATGGGCTTTAGATGGATCGATTTATCACATGGCTATAGTGATACTCAACAGACTCTAATTCAAAGGTGTTTGTATATCGACTGTGACATTATGGCGATGCGGTTCCATATAGTACGGCGACGACCTACATCCTACTTTCGTGATGACAGACCTGAATATGTAAATAATGTAGTGGAGTGCGGTATTTAACGTATTTACTGAGCCATTAAAACGATTGGATGGGAGACGCTGTATACACAGACACACCGGTGAAAGTTGCAGGGTTTGAGCTATCAGATAATAACGGCCACTCTCAAGAGACTCTACCACTGGGAATGCAACACTGTGATGCCTGATAACTACTTTCAGATAATAATAAAACAAAATATCCTAGTGATAACATCATCTTCATTAACTGCAACATTAGGTGATAAAACCTGTTTATATTTCAAAAATCATACCATTTTCCTATAGAAGTCAAACCATTTCCATTAGAAAGCCAGACTTTCCCATGAGCTATCTGGCCTCCTGGTGGTGTTAAAAAAATATTTTTTCAAATGTTAAAAAAATTATATTTTTATATATAAATAAAAACCAATTTAACATACACTGCGTTGAATACAGTAGCCTGAGAAGTGTCTCCACTGTTTATGAGGAGTAGTGAAACTGATGACTAGATTTTTATACTATCAGATGTGGGCAAGTGTTTACAAGTACGTGTTACTCATAGTTTAAAACTAGAATTAGGATAGTTTATCATCTTTCCGCATTATCATTATTATGTTATACTGTCAATTTTTTGGAGCCTGACCAAGAGATGTTGGACTTGCCAATGAACAAAACGATTATTTTACAATTTATAAACAATGAAATCCATCCAGAGTTAAACTGAGTTATAATGGGGGATTAATTTGTTTTTTGAAATTAATGGATTGTTTTCCAAGAATTCTTAGAAATTTGTATTTGTAGGCATGTTTCAAGCTCTTCTTTATGTTTATAAAAAGTCTAGTCTTGGTGATTACCAGCTTAAAGTAGTCATCACACTTTGTTCAGCAATATGAACTTGAGGCTTTTAATTCAAATTAGTAGCATGTATAGAAAACGGTAACTACGTAAAAGCGATAGAGTATTTCGTATAAAGGTTTATATGATGTTTTGACCCTCTTTCAAATTCCTTTGAAACTGTTTTAAAATGTTATACAATTTTAATGTAAGCGTCAAGAAATATAACTGATAAACATATTGTTTGTTAATACTCGTATAGTTTAAAAATAAATTACCGGCACAGAATTAAAACGTAATAATTGAGATCTAACGGCCGCGAATTAGACACTTGGAGGAGGGTGTCAGGTGCAACTGCAGCGGCAGCAGTTTGTAGATTACACAGTGTGGTTGTCGTGTGGCCGTGAATAAAAAAGTGGGCCAAAAGTCAAACCTTGGCCTGGATCCTATTGCACCAGCACACGCGCACAAACAAGACGCGCTTCTTGCCGACACGTGTAACCATTTCCCCTCTCTCTCTCTACGCTTGCTACACGTGGATCGACAGTACACGTGGCCGCCACCACCACCGTCAGCTGTCACAGTGTGCGTACCGACTCGGCTCGGGGTCAATTCATTAATTCCGTCAACATTAAATAAACAATTCCCATCGTGCACCACCCATCATCGCAAGCTACCCTCTGACAAGCTGAAGACGGTTTTTTGAAACAACGTCTAGTAAATAAAACAAAACTAAAAATACAAAGTAAAATTTCCTTAAATTACACTGTTTTAATAGATGTTCAGACTTGTATGAACAAAAATTTTGAAACTTTGCATCAGATTCTTAAAATGTTATGTGCGAGTGTTTTCCATTCTGGTACGAGTGTTTCTTGAAAAATCGCTGTAATTAGTATGAAATATAGAAAAAGTTAATAATTCATAATTAGTAATTCATAAACCTTGGCCAATTCATAATGTAAGATCTTTTTTCAAAATTTTGTGTACGATTCATTACATTTTCGAATACCTCGTGCATCGTTTACATGTTTGCTAATAACTGAGAAAACAAAATGTGCCACCAAACGCATTGTACCCATTTCAACAGAGTATAAGAGTATAACTATGCAGATTTTAAACACAACTGAAGGTGCATCCACGCAAAACTAAACAGTGAGTCATAAAACTCTAAGAAACTTATATATGAATATTACTACGCAAACAAAATAATTTCAGTTTCAGACTGTATGTGAGTTTTCAAAATTAAAGGTCTGTAAAATCGTGTAAATTCAGCGGTTGTATGAGAGTCACAACTTGGGTAGTTAAAAAATCCAGATAGCTGAGATAAAGGCTTGGAAACAACCTTCCTGACGCACGTTAAAGGTATGTGAGAGGACTGAGTTAAAAATAAAGATGTAGGAATTTGGCATACTTTCTGTGACAAAAATGAGAAAAAACTAAATTTGCACAAAGGAAAAAATACTGCATGTGGAGTACATAGAGTTCTACAAAGGAAATATGTCATGTCAGGCCTCATTTACACGGTGCCAGTTAATGGCGTGTTAGTTGGATAGCTGTCAGCTACTGAACCACGATGTTCACACGGTGCCAGCTCTCCAGCTCTCCGAGAGACAGTTCAGCTGGCGTCGATGTGTTGTCCAGTCTTTGTGGTTTCGGAAAAACGTCTGATAAAAAGAGAGTTTAAATTCTAATTTGCTTCATACTGTCTAACGAGTTGAAGTTTTTACTAGAGAAGGAGAAAAGAGAAAGAACACTGTGGGTAATAAATTGAATGCGTACAGATCACTAGGAGTGTCACTGACAATTCTGAGAGAGCTGTAGAATCACGATGCACAAGAATATAAAGCTGTGACGAGAATAACGTCCATCCAATCAGAGGGGTTTTTAACCTGACTACTCCAAGAATTAAACGTTCCGACATTATGATAATTTCACTGAAGCCGAGCTAGCGAAGGTTTTATAGATTTGTTCGAGAATGCGAGCCGGATTTCGCGACTTTTACACTCAACAAATAGACTTTCTAGGAATTTTCAGAGTCCTTACACATGTTTACGAATACCATTACTTGTTTTACCTTCTATGATTTTGTTACAAAAATTATTCTAACAAACGGAAAGGAAGATGACAGATTATTCTTCCGTTTATACAGGAACAGTAGCTGGTTTCAAAACTTCAACTCGAACTATTAAGTTGCAAACTATTAACTGTTAATGTTACAAAAATTAACTGGCACTATATAAACAAGGTAAGGTATAAGTGTGGATAAATTATGTATCAACAAATAGACATAATGGATGAGTGATTTGTAAAAACGGAATACATCTACAGTTATAGCAAAACGGTGATGATATGATGATGATTACAACACAAACATGTTTCCCCTTATGTTTTCAACTATAATTGGACCATAATCAAATAAATAAAATAATTCTCCTAATTTAAAGTAAACCGCATTTACTATCTCTTCCCCTCCCCCAACCAATCTATAATAGCAGCGTAGCCTATTGTGGACCCTAGCCTTCATTGATACGATCCTCGTACATGGCCGTCTACAGCTAACCTTTACTCCAATTGTTTTCGTCTGCCACCGTATCCTCTTTGAAACATGGGAGATACCTCGGTACTTCCCCCTTGCTGCTGCGCGATTTGGTTTTTCAAACACGATCTATCCTTTCTCCTTCATTTTTAACTTGTCCTCGGTCCTTATGAGTCCGTTTATTGTGTTGTATACGGGATACAGATCAAGGTTCCATCACCATCCACCCTCGATTTTAACGCCTCCGAAGTTGGAAATATTTTTCTATTAAAGTATGCACGATGTGACTCGTTCTTATAATTCAAATCCGTGTCTCTAAATAGTACGTTAATGCTGATCGAATAAGCGTTTCGTATATTTAAACTCCACTATTACGCACGGTACAAATTAGACTTTTCATAACAAAGAGACTTCACCTACAAAGAGAAAAAAGTCAAGCTTTTAATAGCAGATGCAGTAAGTAAACAATAAAGGGTTTTACATTGTTCGTTGATAACTACTGTTTGTTTTTTAGATTCCTGATAACGCAGAAGAGCGCGCGCGCGCGCACACACACACACACACACACACACCACGCTGTACATTAACAGTCGTTATCAGTTTATACAGTTATTTTTCCGAGCATCATTTGCACGTGTAGCAATTTTGTATACTGACAATCGATTCATTAGTAACATTTTTATAGATTACGTGACAGATAAAAAAATATTATTATTAGGTACTGTAAATGTAAAAAATAAGACCGTTCTTTTTATAAGAGCACTAATTAAAACCAGTTTTAACAACTCGATAACAACAGCAACTCTGTCATACAATTATGGTTATAATTGTTTGAACCGCCCACTATATGACGATAAAGGACAGACAGAGTATTGTTGTATTGCGTTACTTAAATCAGTTTTACCCTACGTAATACATAATCGGTCGATTATATAGTGTGGAATGAGGGCAATATTTTTATTTATTGCAACATCGTAACAGTATCGAAAACGTTTATCCGAAAAGGTCAACGAAATTTATATGCTGTATGCAGTCAATTTATAAAAATTACGGTATGTTTTGTTGAAAGAAGGAACGTAGGCGTAATTGACTGTCACACCGTACTTACCTGTACGTCATCGACTATCATACTTAAATCTTTTAGGTATCACCAACTACCTACAATGTCTCACAGCCTCAGAATCGTCACAGTTTCTTCTTTGTAATCCTTCGCATTTACTGCTCCCTACATCAACAAATTCTGGATAGCATCAAACAGTGCCTCACCGATCTGTGTCGTCTTACACATATACGCGTAGTTCCCTTGAAACATCTCCGTCCTTACATTATTTCCAAAATCCGCTCATTCCATACTTTGCCGATGAAAATTTATTTTTATCTTACTTCTATAACACTACATTTAAAGTGTTTCTACTTTTAGTCTCTCAGCTCTTCTTTTATCCAGATTTGTTTGCAACCACATAGTGTTTTTTTTTTCAGGTTTGTGCAGAAAGTACAAAACCTAACTCATAACAGATTTACAGATACAAAGTACTACTTCTCGGCTGTTAGTATCAGCACCCTTCTTAAGCTCTGAAATATTCTGTTTGGTAAATGATTTGCACAAAGCGCGAGCTGGTTTTGATAACATTAACTATTGAAACATTCAAAACATTAACTAATTCATTAGCTTAGAAGTTTCAAAAGGCTACATAATTAGTCAAATAATTAACGTATACAGATTGAATTCTTTAAAGTACGCGATAAGAAAACTAGGCTACAACAAAAATGTCTGAAGTTCCAGGTCAGAAAACAGTTTCAGACAATTTTAAATTTTTGCATAAAATACTTTAAACTATATATATATTTACAAACTTACACATATTATAAAGACACCATTACATTAAGGAATTTTTAATGAATATGGTGATATAAAATGTATTGCCAAATGTGCAATAATAAAGACGCTATTAATTTAATATTAATTACTAGTGTAATTAAATAGTAATTAAGATGTGTGTATATGTGAGTGACCAGAAAAAAGTTACGCAAACAATGATATCGCTCATCCTACGAGTATGCTTACGTAATCGCGAAAATGAACCAAAAAGTGATTTATATTAAAACGACGCTTTGCGCGAACTGACAATCTCTAACATGTCGAAAACAGCCCTGGACCTGTCAGATCGCTGTCCAGTATAAATACCACTGGCAATTTTGGGCGATCAGCGGGTAAGCGGAGTCTACCTAGAGCATTTGCCCGGGTAGGCTGTGTCTGTTTTCGCTGTGCAAAATTGTATCTTTTTGTGCAGAATTACTGTATATTCAACATTTTCACCATCATCATCGTCAGACTTAAGAAATCTTCACACAACGTCACGCTGCCGGTTTGCAGATCGTTCACTGCACCACACACTCACCAAGACGTATGGAGGAACTCTGGAGCATCACCGACAACAACCCATAGAGACAACGAACACAGCATCAGCATAATCATAATCATAATCATAATCATAATCATCATCATCATCATCATCATCATCATCATCATCATCATCATCATCATCAAATTCTCAGGATTCTGGACACACACACACACACACACACACACACACACACACACACACACACACACACACACACACACACACACACACACACACACACACACACACACACACACACACACACACACACACACACACACACACACAACGGTAACGGCAGATGTACGCAGGTGATAACAAACAATTATATTTTTTTACTGTGAAAAGAGCTCTTAAAAAGAACTGATCTATGAACAGTAAATAATTAAAGTTTAAAGTTAAATAGTAGTTAAATAAGAGAATTTAATTTAACAAGAAAATTTAGAAAAGAAATACCAATCTTTTGTTGTATGTAAAGATTATGGGTGTCAGTAGAAATCAATAATAGATTGGAAGTAAATGTTATATCATTTTTATTTTGTTTATAGCAACAATAAATTTTATTCTTGAGTCTTAATATTATTTTGTTTGTAAATGAGTTGCTATTATTATTTAAAATTTGAGTTAATTTCAGACACACAAAAATAAAAAGAATTTAAATAACTTGTTTAACATGTTTGTTTAGGTAGTAAGATTATATGGTTGTTTATTTTTTTATGTTATGAATAGCATAGCAGGTTACATTATATTTGTGAAGCTTATAAAAGTGAATATTTATTTGTCTAATATTTGAAACTTTAATATTTGAATATTTTTATATTGATTAATAAATCATAGAATGATTATTTTGAAACGGTTTTAAATGATTATTTCATGTCAACAACATCTCACTCCTCTTTAAAAATTATTTAATTATTGTGCAACTACATATACTTGACGCAACGAGAAAAAAATCCTGCGACCTGGCCGGTGTAATACACTTTATAGTTGCGTTGAGTACATGGTAATGTATTTAAATAATTGTTGTAACGTTGCATAATAAGTTGGCGCCCAACATGGGGCTCGAATTTATTATTCAACGTTACAAGTATTATACACAATTACACAAATACATTACCATGTACTCAACGCAACTATAAAGTGTATTACACCGGCCAGGTCGCAGGATTTTTTTTCTCGTTGCGTCAAGTATATGTAGTTGCACAATAATTAATTATTTCATGTCAATAACATCTCACTCCTCTTTAAAAATGACTTAAAGAGAGAACAAACATATTTGTATTTGTATTTGTGGGGGGGGAGAACAAACATTACACACACACACACACACACACACACACACACATAAAATCTTCAATAAATACAACTGCAAGTAGGTTTACTTTCACCTGACGCACGTTTTACAGAAATTATTCAATATCTTCAGAGGTTTGTTTGAATTGTAATTGAATGTTTCGCTTACAATACAGCTAACGGATGATCGAATTTACTTTGATTCTATTTTCGATTGTTTTAATGTTTATGTAGTAGCTAATTATTATATATTAAATGTTTATTTTATTATTATAATAACTGTATGATTTTAAATAAATCGATTTGTTTTGTTTTTATTTGTATTTGTTCTTTAATTAGTAGATTATTATTATTGTGTTTGTAAATATAAAGATTTTCCCAGATATTTATTTGAAATATCAAACATGATGGGAACTGATGGTGAATTGGTATATTGTTAGTGTTGTTAGCCCCCCTCCACACACAAAATATCTGCGGTCGTAAACCGATACAGTTTTGTGCAAAAAATATTTTTAAGCCTATCAAATTTGAAATCCTAGCAATATACAATATGGATGGTTGTCAAGAAATGGTGACGATGTTTCTTCTCATTTCTTGCCGGTCCCAGAACGGTGGGTTAACCTTGTTCTCTCTGTCAACACACAAGGTTTGGTTACACATATTTATAGTTTATGATTACAATTTTAACAGGGTAGTCCGTCAAACATTAAGCACATCGGCCCTCTATTTACGGTCCTTTATCCTTTCCTATTTCTTCTAGTTAATTATGAAAAATTCCCATGGTTCTAAAAAGACGTCACCTTTTATCTCCCAAGGTAGATGAGAATTCATTGACATCATAAGGGCCCAAATGGTCAAACTTCTTTTTCTCAGACACTACACGTATGCCTATATCTCACTCACCCAGAACGTTTATGGGCATAGTTCTTTGATGTGACAATTCATTCTTAGAAAAGTAGCAATTAATGTTCATGTACGCCAATCAAGATTGTCCCGTTAGTAAAACGACAGGTAGGCCTATATATCGAGTCCATATCATGTGTACTCGGCTTTGCCACTATTAGCATTCAGCAACTGCACTTTATCACCTTCAATGAAACTGACCCATCGTGTCGTTGTCATTCTGCTGTCGGAGTAGGCCTCTGTTTAGATGAGAGATGCACGTCAACAACGCAACGACTTTAGAGAGGTTAAAAAATTAATTATTATTAATGATAACAGTTGCTTTGATAGTCGATGTTGACGGAGTTACGTCCCAAAGAATGTGGGGGTAGGAACGTCGAAATGTTTGCCTTGTTCGTTTGCTGCAAAAGAGGATAAGAATTTCCATTTTTCTGACAATTTTACTTACACCTATATCGTAAATTTATTTTGATAGAGGATTTAAAATAAATATTCCATGAACTTAAACGTAAATTGTGCAATTCTTAATTAATTATGGACGTACCACGAGACGCAACCTACGGCTTTGGAAAAGAAAATACGTATATCTGAAACATTTATTCAATAAAATCTTTATTAACTTCCAAGTACTCAAAACCAAAATATAAAATCATTAATCAAGTATCTAATACAAATTATAAATTTTTAAGATAACGGACCTCAGTATAATAATAATACTAAATATTATTATTATTGTTAATTTACTATTAGGCATTCAATCACATATACTACTTATAATACATGTAAGCCTACACATGGTTTGCAAAACTAGTATCCTATTCAATATTGACAACTTTACTTAATTCCGCATACTGATAGTAATTTTGGTGTGTCCAAAACTGACTTATAATAAACAAAAGAATGCTGATTTTAATGCTGACACAAAGCAATAATATACTCGTATATTCAAGGTTTACAGAAATCCTGTATTTTATATAACTCAAAATTCGAATAATAAAACACGGAATGTTGCGGGAGTTAAAAAACGAATTGGACGCAAACGTGACACAAATCTAAAATTGTATTGTGTGGCGATAGTTGGTGACACCTTAACATTGTGTGGTTGCACTTTAAAGATTTAAAAAAAAAAATAAAAAAAAAAAAATAATATGTACGTAAGTATATTTAAAACTAACACATAAACGATACATCCAGTTTTTGGAGACAAAAATCATGAAAATATTATGTGTGAAGTGTATTATTATGAAAACGATTTAAATTATTATTAAATAATAATATTGTTTAATGTTATTATTAAACAGAAAACAAAAACAATTAATGGAAGCTAGTGCTTTATTTTGGAAGTAAGCAGTTATTTTAATTACAAAAAAAATGTATTGTGTTTGTGAAATATGGTGTTTTTGATAAGCTTGACTTTTAAAATTAATGTCCATTAAATCTGTTTCATTCTGCTTTTGTAATAACAAATTTCATGAAAGAACTTATAGACAATTTAAGCATTTCTTTTTTAATTAAGTTTTTGGATTTAATAGGAACTTATAAAAGCCGATCAAAAAGACAAAACTAAATGTGCTTTCTGTACCGTTGTGGTCGGCAGTTCCATCTTTTAAAATGGTAGTTATTGTTTCTAATTCTCTACAGACTGAGACACGAATTATTAGTCAGAATAAAATTTGGCTTCCCGTACTTATAAGTCGAACAAAGCGACCAAAACTAATAATTATTTTTCACGATGTCCGGCTACATCACATCCTAACAATATTGCCCCTGTCGTGTTGTGTCCTGCACAAACTTTAGTTGCAGTCATATATAGAACTATATGAAAAACTGTGGGTAATATGAACATAGGTTTCGCGTATATTATTTCTTAGCAAGAGGAGAGAAAGTCGATTTTAGGTCTTGTAGCAAGCATGTTGATTGAAAACAATGTGTTTTAAATAATGGTCTCAAATTTAAGCAAAAGTATTTCATACGCCTGGTTATTGTAACACTCAATGACGTTACAATTGAACTGGATGGAGAAGTCAAAATGTTATCTACTTTATTTAACTAGGAATGTGTAGGAATTGCGTCACGTTAGAAAATACACATGTGATTTGAAAATTTTGCTAAACATTTTCATAGCAGTTTTACAGGCATTGTAAGTTGCAAGCAAACAATTGAGCTATAATAGGAAAAACTTATGTGTTTACGTGGATAAGGGATCACCATGACATTTGCCTGTGAGAAGCCAGAAAGTCTAGAAGGCCATAACTGATGATTAATATATAACAAATGTATTAGAATTTGACTTTTAACTGAGCGCTATATGGTAGAAGTGTTTCTAAATAACGGGAAGCGCATTACTTCATAAGTTTTATACTTTTCCAGTAAAAGTATATTATCACAAAGCAGAAAACTTTATAGGCTACTATAACACTCCTGCGACCAATCGTGGAAGACGCAAATACTACTGCAACTGACGTTTATTGGTCTCACTGTTTACATTTAGTAAAATCTCATTTCGTATAAAGGTAAAATAAAAACAATTACTTTTTAAAATACACAATTTGTAACAGATTGGCTTATAAAAATAATAACAGAACTATGTTAACGTGTTCCTTTATTATTTCTACACATTTCTGTAAAATAAATATAATTTTGACAAAATAAATATAAAAATAATTGTTGCCTGGAGATTACAGCAAGGATATTTAAAATATATAGTATAACGCTAAAAAAAAGAGAAACTATGTGTCCGCGCTTACAATGACATTGATGTATGGAGAGAAACTAGGAGAGGAAGTTAGTACAAAAGAGTGTGAAATTCTTCAACGTCGACGTGCATGTATATGGACGTATCGTAAACCAACAGGGCAGCTGGACGCTTGGAGAAACTAAGGGGTTGTTCTGGCTGAAAGTTATCCAAAAACGCCAGGAAGATTTACGATTCTGAGCTCGGACATACCGCGGCAGAGGTGGTTGAACCAAGAGTAAGAAATAAAGAGGGAACGGATGTGACCTATCAGAAAACAGCTTTGGAGGTAGGTGTGTTTCCAGGAGTGAAATTTCCTAGAAGAAGAGAAAGGACCAATTAAAACTGAGCAAAGTGAAAATTAGGAAACTAGTGGGGGAATTATGTGTGTTGAATATATACAATTAACTTAGGCGCGATCGGGAGAGTTTTACTTTAAATTTCCGTAGAGTCAACATGAGCAAACAGTTTTGTGAGACTGAGAGTTTTACTTAAAATTTCAGTAGAGTCAACATGAGTAAACAGTTTTGTGAGACTGAGAGTTTTACTTAAAATTTCCGTAGAGTCAACATGAGTAAACAGTTTTGTGAGACTGAGAGTTTTACTTAAAATTTCCGTAGAGTCAACATGAGTAAACAGTTTTGTGAGACTGACAGTTTTACTTAAAATTTCCGTAGAGTCAACATGAGTAAACAGTTTTGTGAGAACTAAGAGTTTTACTAAAATTTCCGTAGAGTCAACATGAGTAAATAGTTTTGTGAGAACTAGGAGTTTTATTTAATTTTTCGTAGAGTCAACATGAATGAACAGTTTGTGTAACGTAGTTAAATATTGAAAGAGTGAGAACTAGAGTTTTATTAGTTTGTAACTCGTAAAAAAAAAAAGAATAAATCGGATCATATCATGTGTTACTAACGATATAAACTATTGAAACGGAATAAGTCGTTTGCGAAATGTAAATTAACGTAACGAGAGTAACCGTTGTAACTAGTTACAACGATCTGCCACGCGTTGGGCAGCCAAATACAAGATTTTCTTTATATTGGGAGTTTTTGATAATTGTAATGCCCCACGTTCTTTGGGCGGCAAATACAACACTGTGGGGTGTTATGCTATTACGCTACTGAATTAACTAATCTGTGATTAAGTAATTATTGAATATATTAATTTGCATAATGAGCTCGTGTAATCAATAAATAACACGTTAATTACTTTACGTTAGCATAACTATTGCATGGAGACTCTAGTTGTTGCATTAATAAATAAAATAAAATAAACTACCATAAATCACTCAAATGCCATTACTTTCTCGTTCTGAGGTAATTTGACAATGATGAACGCATATTGATAAAATAAACACTTATTTATTAACATTATATCATTCATTAAATTCAATATATAAAATATGGATGATTCCCTGTAAATACATACATTCATAAACTCATGAAAAGAACATAAAAGAACACATGTTTATACAGCAAATTACAAGGTAAATCCAATACGTTGTTTGCTGAAAAACATACACATACATATATAATGTAATCGATATATAGAAACACAAATATTCAAACAATAAATCCTATACTAATGCGTTCATCGTATGCCTCAGATGGATGGCGTTAAATTATGTTTATCATGTTTAATTTAAATGCTCAAGGGGTGTTTCTTGAAAAAGAGACAGGACAGTAGAGCTCCTTATAATAAGAATAGCATAAAGATTACTTGTTTAGATGAATTATCCGATATTTCCATCGGCGTAACTCCTCTCTGCTGGACCATGTGTGGGAAACTGTGCTGTCACTGACACTTAACACACGCGAAACAGATTCACTCGCGCTGTGTGTTCGTATTGTGTTGATTCTGCTGTTATTGTTCGAGTCATGAAATTATGTGTCGTGAAGATAAGTTCATCGTTAACTATGGTGTGTATATATATATATATATATATATATATATATCTGTCTATTGTTCAACGTTTGATATGTTCATTACTGTTAGTGTCTTGATGCCGCGGTGTAATTGTTCCACATGATATTGTATCGCACCGCAACACTGTATAATGTTATGATTTCGCCGTCCGGTGTTACAACAACGATAGTTCTACGCGTCGATTATTGATGTAAGTGTGACTGGTTAGTTCAATTCTGAATTAGAGTATAATAAAGAATTCTATAATTGTTAAGCACTGGCGTATGTCGCATGTTTTTTAGACACTGAAAGTACACTATTACCGGATACGCGCCAATATCGAAATGTCTAAGTCTCTTAGTAATATGACGCGTGGCAAAATTTCAAAGTCCCACTGCCGTCCGTATGTTAATCGAACTTTGACGATCGACTGTTGAAAATTATAAAGACTGTTCTACTGACCGACTGACTGCTCAAAGTATATGAGTAAAAATTTATGAAAGACTGTCCTCCCGCGTGCTCTGCAAACGGTTTTTATCAAACATCGTGTACCACAATGCACCCTTCTGGAAAACACGCCTCAAGTTGAACATGATAGGACGGAAGATCTCCTACCCTTAAGCCAGAGTGTCGTTCTTCACTTCTCATTCGACGTTCCCGTTGCTATGCTGGCGACGGTCCTCTCCACCAGTTCTCTGGGTAGATGCTGGGTTGTGATTGGATATCCTGTCTCCCCACGGGTTCGCGTCGAAAGCCTCCGTACACTTTTCCTAGAACAGGAGCAATTTCATGCTCGTCTATCATGCTATTGTCTAAGCGTACTCCGGGTCTCGCTGCAGTTCTCACGAAAACAATGTGTCGTCTCTTGTTATTGTTCGCTGTGTTTGACCCTTTTTTCCTGAACGCTATCCTGGCGCAGCGTGACGTCGTTTCCAAAACGGCACACCTACCGCCTGTCGTAAATATCCGTTGTCGCCAGTAAGTCGTTCTCCTGCTGTTTACAAGTTCGATTCTATTATTTTAGGTATCGATGTCCGTCCTCGTATAGGGTATATACTATTGTGTGACTTACACCCTTTTATTCTTTACTGGTACTCTTACAAATTAACCCGGCAGTGTGTCCGCCACGGTTTCTCCTCTAAATTGGTACTTGACACAGTTTCCATTATCTTACATTTGCAGGCTGTAAATCTCGTGTTTTAGACGAGTCTGTCACGGCCAACCTTGTCCCTATTGTACGACTATGTGAAACGTACTTGAATTGTCTGAAGTAAACGTTCACTTGACACATCTACACACATTTCTTTATTTATTGCTCGTGGGCTGAGTAGGTGTGTCATGCTGAATGTAACGTCTTTTCAGTCACACTAAAATTTTTAAATTTTTGGTTGTTACATAGGTCCCCAAATCGGATTTGATGTTGGATTAGCGGAAGACACTCTAATCCGATTTCTGCGCTCTGTGTTTGTTGTGGGAGTCCCCTCTAATAAAGTCGCGGTCAAAGACCTACTTTCCTCTGCTTGGGGTATATGGGTATATATTCCCTATCTTTGGTCGTAAACTACCTCTGGGAATTTATTGCCGCGCATCTGAGGAAAGATGAACGCATTTTTTACATATTTGCATATCTAATTAGATATGGGATTATGTACAATAATAATAGCTGTGGATGGCTGTGCCGTCCGCTTATAATCTAACACATGAAATAATGATTTTCGACATGAATTACAATTATTCATGTATCGTTTAAATATCATTATGATAGCTAATGTTCTTAGTCTATCTTGACCATTTAAAATACAATTTACGACCTGTAAATACACATTGATACATTCACTAATTATTATTGAGTATCACTCACAATATGTGTTACTATCATGTATACTAATTATATTGATTAGAAACTTATATACATTATTCAGGAACAATTAACAATTCACTTGAGATCATTATGATTATAAATAACCTTGTTTTATATCACCCAGATTTGATTAATTAATCTAATATCATCGTGTGTCTATAAAACTCGTTATAACGTCTTTTCGCAATTTATTGCTGCACATTCAATTGAACTTTTCACATCATAATTGTCTTTTCTATTTAAATTTCCACTAACACTGGCTATACACATGTAATTAATGCCGTTAGTTTGCCACATTGTGACTTAAGAACTCCTTGTACAAAATCTTTACATTATACACTAATAAGATATACATCATACTGGTTAGCTAGTTGGACCGGTTTTCGCGGGACATTCACCTTATGTGTTGATCCGCCTCCTAATCCACTAGTCTAACTGATTGTCGATGCACTTTCGTTTTCCTTTGAGACTTGTGATTTCGTCTCAAAGTATCTCTTCAGCAATCGTACGTTGAAAATACCCCTCAGTTTTCCATTGCTATCGCACTCAGCGAGCTCGTATGTTGCGTCATTTTAGTTTCATACGTTAATCGTCATTCATTAATACTCATATCTATAATTATCTTACCTTGGTTTATGTATTATCACATAATCAATCATATTTAATGTATTTTATTCATAATCATCTAACCTAATTATTAAATTTTCAGACGTTCTTAAAATCGCCTTCTTACCACGTGTTCATTTATTTCGTTCTCAACTGTCTATTTGTGGAGACATAGTTGTATGTCTTATAGACCTTGTGCCGTCATCCACGCACGCATTTTGTTTGTCAACAGTGAGGGTGTTTGACCTAGTGGCATGCGTTACACCTTCACTTTTCAGGCGGTCTGCTGATCCCGTTATGCTGTTACAATGTGTTTCGTCTTCAACACCTCCAAGATTTATGACGTGTCTCTTCCTCTCGCTTTTAGAGTGAGTAAAAGATATGTCGTACCGTCCCTTTCGGTAGCTTTCTCTAGGCCGACACGCTCTAAATTGCTTTTGTCGCCTCTTCCAAACCTGTTTATCACTCCCTTCGTACGGGCATGTTGGAAATATTCCGTACCCTCGTCTTGAACAACGTTTTCCAGTCATACTACCATTATTTACGTATGCACTAAGTATTTTGTTTTCTTGATTCTTAAGAAATCTTATCTCAAGCGCTTGATATCTTCTTTCAGTACTAGTAGCACTTACAATTTTCTTAAGTCGTTCGGCGAATTTTATTCTTCTCCTTTTTCTCATAACGTTCCTTGCCCAGGACGAATTTACATACGGATCCTGTCGGTTTTTTCGTTTCACCTCATCCCCGGTTTGTTTAAATCTGCATTCTGCTTCATAACACGCAGTGTTCATCTTAATACCGAACTTCCTCTTCATGCTTCTTATTGCTGCAGCTCGGCTACTTCGACGATGTGTGTCTATTCCACATTCTAAATAGTTCATCATTGGTTTCACTGATGCAGTATCTCTTCTCGTATCGTTGAATTTATGCCTTTTACGCATTCTATTTGATGGTATTAAACTTTTATTATCTCTATCCATGTCTGGATAATCATCTTCCGACGTCATTAAGTACAAAGAAACAAAATCATTTCTTTTCTCAATCCACCTGTTTCTCGACTTACTACTGACACTTACGTTAGATCCCACAGTTGTTAATTTCTCAGTAGCTAACACGTCTGTGAAATCAACAGCGTTATCGTTGTCTCGTACTTTCCGTACCTCTTCGTAAATTTCATTCTCTTCTTCTTCCTGTTTCTTCTCGACTTCGTTTTTATTGTTGCTCCAGTTATTCGTATGTCCACGTATATCTGTGCGTAACAGCGCGAGCTGCTCCTTTTGTACGTCTAACTTCTCATCACAATTGTTTATATATTCACGCATTTCTGCGCGTATTTGCGTAAAATTTTCATTCTGCCTCTCGAACTTTTCATTAATTTCTTCCTTTTGCTTTTCAAACTTCTCTTCTAGTTTCTCGAATTTTCCATTCACTTCTCTAAAATTTTCCTTCTGTTCTCTTCTAATCTCTATAAAATTTTCATTAATTTCATTAAATTTTTCATCCTGCTTTTCAAATTTCTTACTCATAAAATCCATTAATGCGCGCAACGTCACCTCTTCCTGCGGTTGTTGTTGGGACTCCTGTCCCCGCGCTCTGACGTCTGACGTCTCCTCGGTCATTTGTGAATAAGTTGGTGATTCCTCTCGTTCGACACCAGGTACTCCCTGTTGGTTATTAATGTCGAAATCCATGGAATCTGTGCTACTGGTCGTCATTTTTGCAGCTTTACTACGCGTTAACATTCAGTCCCAGTCCAACTAGCTTCACACTAATAATATTTGTTCTTACAACTACTAACATGAAATATTAATATATACGCTTATCCTATCTCTACTGCCTGCTCTTTGCCGTGCGGTGGGCGCCAAATACAACGATCTGCCACGCGTTGGGCAGCCAAATACAAGATTTTCTTTATATTGGGAGTTTTTGATAATTGTAATGCCCCACGTTCTTTGGGCGGCAAATACAACACTGTGGGGTGTTATGCTATTACGCTACTGAATTAACTAATCTGTGATTAAGTAATTATTGAATATATTAATTTGCATAATGAGCTCGTGTAATCAATAAATAACACGTTAATTACTTTACGTTAGCATAACTATTGCATGGAGACTCTAGTTGTTGCATTAATAAATAAAATAAAATAAACTACCATAAATCACTCAAATGCCATTACTTTCTCGTTCTGAGGTAATTTGACAATGATGAACGCATATTGATAAAATAAACACTTATTTATTAACATTATATCATTCATTAAATTCAATATATAAAATATGGATGATTCCCTGTAAATACATACATTCATAAACTCATGAAAAGAACATAAAAGAACACATGTTTATACAGCAAATTACAAGGTAAATCCAATACGTTGTTTGCTGAAAAACATACACATACATATATAATGTAATCGATATATAGAAACACAAATATTCAAACAATAAATCCTATACTAATGCGTTCATCGTATGCCTCAGATGGATGGCGTTAAATTATGTTTATCATGTTTAATTTAAATGCTCAAGGGGTGTTTCTTGAAAAAGAGACAGGACAGTAGAGCTCCTTATAATAAGAATAGCATAAAGATTACTTGTTTAGATGAATTATCCGATATTTCCATCGGCGTAACTCCTCTCTGCTGGACCATGTGTGGGAAACTGTGCTGTCACTGACACTTAACACACGCGAAACAGATTCACTCGCGCTGTGTGTTCGTATTGTGTTGATTCTGCTGTTATTGTTCGAGTCATGAAATTATGTGTCGTGAAGATAAGTTCATCGTTAACTATGGTGTATATATATATATATATATCTGTCTATTGTTCAACGTTTGATATGTTCATTACTGTTAGTGTCTTGATGCCGCGGTGTAATTGTTCCACATGATATTGTATCGCACCGCAACACTGTATAATGTTATGATTTCGCCGTCCGGTGTTACAACAACGATAGTTCTACGCGTCGATTATTGATGTAAGTGTGACTGGTTAGTTCAATTCTGAATTAGAGTATAATAAAGAATTCTATAATTGTTAAGCACTGGCGTATGTCGCATGTTTTTTAGACACTGAAAGTACACTATTACCGGATACGCGCCAATATCGAAATGTCTAAGTCTCTTAGTTATATGACGCGTGGCAAAATTTCAAAGTCCCACTGCCGTCCGTATGTTAATCGAACTTTGACGATCGACTGTTGAAAATTATAAAGACTGTTCTACTGACCGACTGACTGCTCAAAGTATATGAGTAAAAATTTATGAAAGACTGTCCTCCCGCGTGCTCTGCAAACGGTTTTTATCAAACATCGTGTACCACAATGCACCCTTCTGGAAAACACGCCTCAAGTTGAACATGATAGGACGGAAGATCTCCTACCCTTAAGCCAGAGTGTCGTTCTTCACTTCTCATTCGACGTTCCCGTTGCTATGCTGGCGACGGTCCTCTCCACCAGTTCTCTGGGTAGATGCTGGGTTGTGATTGGATATCCTGTCTCCCCACGGGTTCGCGTCGAAAGCCTCCGTACACTTTTCCTAGAACAGGAGCAATTTCATGCTCGTCTATCATGCTATTGTCTAAGCGTACTCCGGGTCTCGCTGCAGTTCTCACGAAAACAATGTGTCGTCTCTTGTTATTGTTCGCTGTGTTTGACCCTTTTTTCCTGAACGCTATCCTGGCGCAGCGTGACGTCGTTTCCAAAACGGCACACCTACCGCCTGTCGTAAATATCCGTTGTCGCCAGTAAGTCGTTCCCCTGCTGTTTACAAGTTCGATTCTATTATTTTAGGTATCGATGTCCGTCCTCGTATAGGGTATATACTATTGTGTGACTTACACCCTTTTATTCTTTACTGGTACTCTTACAAATTAACCCGGCAGTGTGTCCGCCACGGTTTCTCCTCTAAATTGGTACTTGACACAGTTTCCATTATCTTACATTTGCAGGCTGTAAATCTCGTGTTTTAGACGAGTCTGTCACGGCCAACCTTGTCCCTATTGTACGACTATGTGAAACGTACTTGCATTGTCTGAAGTAAACGTTCACTTGACACATCTACACACATTTCTTTATTTATTGCTCGTGGGCTGAGTAGGTGTGTCATGCTGAATGTAACGTCTTTTCAGTCACACTAAAATTTTTAAATTTTTGGTTGTTACATAGTGAACAGTATTTACACTAAAGTAAATATCGGAAGAAACCGGATATACTTAGGTAGAGTGAAGTGATTAAAGTGTTAACGAATCAATCACTACGAAAGCGAACCACACTATGATTCATCCAAATGATCCTGTGTTCAAAGAAGCCGGGAGAGAATCTACATCTACTAAGTGGACCTAAGGAGCCGGAGATGAGATCACAGTACATCAGCCCACCGTAGACCGGAATATGCATACCAACAGTAAAAATTTTATGTACTAATACTATTTTACGATACACCTGTCTGTCCTTCTAAAAGAACTTACGTATGAATTACACATTAAAACTTAAATTCATATGATTAGAGTATAAAAGCGAACTACGTACATTATAAAAAATATCACTTCAATTAAGTATATTTATTCATATCTTAAAATGAATCCATTTGAAATATATATTCCGTAATATAATAAGTATATATTAATACGTGAAGAGAAAACTTTGTACCCCTTTTTAAGCATATTGTGCGCACGGAGGAGTGTGAGATTTGGCATAGTTAAAGTTTATATGGAGAAGGAGTGCAGAAAGCAAAAATTTATATATAATATGTGTTACAAATACATTAAATTAAATACATTAAATAAAATAAAATAAAACATTCATTTGCACTTGAAAATTCATTTAAACTTTTTCAAACAATGATAATTGTTAAAAATAAAATAATTTTGTTGCCAGGCAATAAAATTATAATTTTTTCATTTTAGTGTACGTTCATACTGCCAATGTCAAACACATAATAGTCTGTCGTTTGTTTACGTTCATACTGCCAATGTCAAACACATAATAGTCTGTGGTCAAACAGTCGCACAGAGTAGAGATTGTCGCCAAAGAATTTTAAAATGTTGCCAACAAATAATTAGCAATGAGCTGTGAATTTTGTGTGATTTCAAATGTTCCTTTTTCAATAGTCTGTGGAGTGTATGTCAAGGCAAACAAGCGTTTATTTTATATTTTGTATATTAGATATCTGTGTTTTATATATTAATGTGCAGTTGAAAGTGAAATACAGCTTGCTTAATATACACCTGTTGCAAAAGGAAAATTTTGTAGCAGCAATTTGAATTGACTTACTCTCGCCTAATTATTATTGGTGGTGTCAAAAAAGTGAGTACATTTTATTATTTTTAAATTAAACCCTGTCTAATCTTAGTTTCAGTAATTTCATTACATGTTTTTTTTACATTCAGATATTCGCACCTACTTCCATTATGCCTCGACATAGAACATTGACGGGTCGGAGTGAGAGACAAAGAAGAAGGAATATATATTCACGTGAAAGTCAAAATGATAATAGACCAAATGCAAATTTAAATAGTGTAAATAGTATAACATTGAGGGGTCGGAGTGAGAGACAAAGAAGAAGGAATATATATTCGCGTGAAAGTCAAAATGATAATAGACCAAATGCAAATTTAAATAGTGTAAATAGTATACAAAATGATGAAATTATTTTGAGGGATACATTTAAATGCGCACTGAATGTCATTCCAAGAAATTTTAATACTTTTGATTGTGGATTAATGCATTTACAATGCAGGTTTTGCAATGCAAAACATTTCGAATCTGAGGTCACTTTAGGTGAAAGAACTGTGCCGAGTCTGGCAGATTCGGCGCGCATTCACCATATAACGTCAGGAAAACGTTATAGGCAGTACAGAATTTAAAGCAGTTTAATTTGTGCTGCACTCCAGCAGTGAAGGTAAGCACTATTCAGAGTGCTCTAGAGAGCGTTTGATCGGTGCTGCACTCTAGTGCCCGCCGCTGTAGGCAAGCGAGGAGGCCGGAAATAATTCTGTTTAACTTTGTCTCGCTTGGAACTTCATCAAAATTGGCTGCCTGTTCTACTCCGGACAGATGAAGCAATATTTTTTCACCATTCTTCCCACTATTACAGGCTAAGATCTCAATAGAACTGCGGGTTCCCCGAGCCAGTCGAGGAAACAGCCCAACAACAACCTGACAATGTAACATCTAGAACTTCTCTCACTTCATCTGCCGGAGGAATTGCCATGACGAAGCACCAACACCTGTAATGTAGGCCACGAGATTGCCGCTTCACCCCCATGGACAAAAATAAGGTGATCTCAACCCATTATATTCCTTACTCGTAGTGATGCACTCAATAATAGCCAGTGACCCAATTCAATCAGTCAACAACAACACTTTCAAGTTTTAAATATTTAAATTGGATCCCCAATTAACGGGACAGTATAGTGCGTGAACTGGGTGTGAAATCATTTGTAAATTTTATTAATTTGTTGTATAATATGTTAGCTCAGGGACTGACATGTATCTTTGACAGTTCACCTCTCACACGTGCAATTCCTGCTTATTTTCAGTATAAGGGTTATTACTGCTTTTAATTCTTTAATTCAATTGGTAATTCATCTGTTTCAATTTAGTGTTCATTTTATATATATATTTTCTCATTTTTAAATTCAGTTTGGTTTATATAAGGGTAGAAATTTCTGGGGTAGTTAAATAGATTCACAAGTTTAATCCTGTACTGGTGCCTGTTCATACAGTGTTAAACGTGTTGTTGAGACAGGTTGATTTATGCACCGACTGGCAAACGAACATGTCGGTCTCTGGGCAAAAATTACTTTTTAAAAGGGTTATAAGATTCATGACATATTTCTATTTTCACAACTTAGCAATGTTTCTATATATATATATATATATATATATATATATATATATATTCTATTAATTAATTATGATAACTGGGGGGGGGGTTCATTGTTTTCTAAAATTTTATTTCTCACAGTATAAGAGCCCAGTGGGGCAGAATTTTATAATAGTATTAGGCACTTGGCCAAATTTTAGAATTTATCATGTCCTGGGGACTACTGGAGTTGCATATGCATAATCTAATACACATGTCATGTGTTATGCACAAATTAAGTATTGTAATCCTAACATGGATGTCCATAAAAGAATTAATAATGTACCTCATGGAGGTAAGAAAAGGGCGTGGCAAGAGATCTCTGTATAATTGTACTGTATTGTGGAACATGTGATGTATTGTATATTTGTGTGTGTATTTTGTGGGGTTATATGTATTGTACATTTAGGTGTATTTTTGGGGGAGTTTAGATATAGGGTTTTTATAAAAGAAAAGATGGAACATAGGGTTATATATCCATTTAATTTTGATGACATTACTTTATTCTATCTCAATTAATTTTTGCTGAATATTTCTTCTAAGAAAGTAATTTATTTTAATTAACTTTAATAACAAGTATGTGGATTTGTCACTATTTAATTTTAATTAATTTGTTTGAGAATTTGTTATTATAATTAATATTATCAAGAAGTCTATAAAAATTTTCTCCATTAAGTTTCAATGGATCATTTTAAAGAGAACATAGAAAATAAATTTTATATTTATTAATATTTTACAGGAAAATTTATTTAAAGAATATTAATGATTTTAAATTTTAATTCATTTTAAAGAGAGATAGCAAATAAATTTTATATGTGTTAATAATTTTCAGGTGACATTGTTGAAGGTGTATAAATTATTTTAATTAACAATTTAAGGGGATAATAGATTCTGACTGTTGTGTTTATTGATTTTGTTATTAATATTGTTTTCAAAATGGAGATAGAATAATAAAAGGGATTTTATTAATTGTTTAATTTATGAGTTTTCATTGCAAGTCCCGTCTCACTGGATCCAGCGCATTTTTGGCTTCTCTAGGCTTTGGTCTAGTTCTAATTAACTTTTGGCCCCTCTTTTCAAAAAAAAAAAAAAAAAATTAAAAAAAAAATTTAAAAAAAAAAAAAAAAATCTTTTTTTTTAGTCTAAGTTAAAGAGGGGTTACAGAACTGCATTCACTACATGTTGTCATAAGGGTAAAGCAATATTACCGTCCTTAAGTCAAAATGAATACGTTAAATCATTGTATGATGGACTTACTTCAAATGAACCTTCAATAAAAAGAAAGTCAAAAAATTATTTTGAAAACATTCGTAAATACAATTCATCATTTGCTATGGTTAGCTCAGAAGCTAAAATTTCGGATACAGTTACGCGTGGAGTGTATCATTTTAAAATACATGATGTTTTTTATCACAGATCAGGTCCAATGACTGCTGGATATGGTCGCTCACCATGTTCTGCGCAATTATATTTTTATGATGTTGACACTGCTGTCAATTATAGATTACGTGAACACTATAATCAAACATGCAATAACAATATAATGCGCGAAATCTCTCTTGAATTGGAACGCATTAATCCTTTCGTTCGGTCATTCATTGCAATGAAAGATCATTGTCAGAGAGTTGAAAATCAAAATAAAGAAATTTGTATGCTCATTAAAGTAAATCGTGATTTAGATCTACGCCGTTATAATGATGCAGTTCAACCTGATGTAGCAGTAATATTTAGTACAGTTGATGGTGAGCCACTCTTTGAACGAAATATGGTTTCGTTTTCAAAAGTTAATGGTACCATTAAAAATATCTCTGTTTTGGATTCATCATTGGACCAAAGCGTATCCATTACTTTTTCCAAATGGTGATACTGGGTGGCATATCAATATTTCTCATAATGCACCAACTACATCTAATTCAAGAGCGCCCAGAAATAAATTAACCATGCTTCAGTATGCAGCCTATCGACTCGCAATTAGAGAAGATTTTAGCATGTTGCACCATTCACAAAAATTATTTCTGCAGTGGATAGTTGATATGTATGTGAGAATAGAGGGCACAAAGTTACATTTCATTCGACAAAATCAAACAAGTCTTAGGTCTGAAGTTTACAACAATTTAACAGATTATTTAGAATTGAATCCCAATGCCAATAATGTTGGGCGTAGAGTAATTTTACCATCTTCATTCAATGTATCTCCAAGAAATATGTATCAGAATTATTTAGATGCAATGTCAATTGTACAACATTTCGGAAAGCCTTCTTTGTTTATTACAATGACTTGCAATCCAAGTTGGCCTGAAATAGTTAGCAATATTGGTGTAGGTGAGTCAGCTAATTTTCGACCTGATATTGTTGTGCGTGTATTCAAGTCCAAACTGAAAGCATTAATTGAGGGCCTTACACTAAAAAAAATCTTCGGTAAAGTTGAAGCACTCATTTATACAATTGAGTTTCAAAAGAGAGGATTGCCTCATGCTCACATTTTACTCTCTTTAAATGAGCAAGATAAAATTGTTAACGCTACCGATATTGATAAAGTTGTATCTGCGGAGATTCCTAACATTCAAACACATCCTACATTACATGAATATGTTGTAAAACACATGATGCATGGTCCATGCGGTGTACTTAATCCAAATTCTGTATGTATGAGAGATGGAAAATGCACAAAAGATTATCCAAAACGATTTAATGAATTTACATGTGAATCATTAAATGGATATCCATTATACAGAAGGCGTGATAATGGTATTAATGCTGAAGTTCGCGGTAGTTGCCTCGACAATCGTTATGTTGTACCATACAATCCGTATTTACTTGTCAAATGTAATTGCCATATAAATGTTGAAGTATGCACTACAGTTGAAAGTGTTAAATACATTTATAAATACGTGTATAAAGGCTATGACAGTGCATCTGTTGAATTAGGTTCAGAGAGAAATGAACCAGGTCAAGAAATACAAATTGATGAAGTTAAAAATTTTTAAATGGCCGTTATGTCGGATCAACTGAAGCTGTATGGCGCATCTATGAATTACCAATGCATTTTCAATCACATGTCATCGTTAGACTTGACATTCATTTACCGTGTAGACAGAATGTTTACTTTCGAGAAGGGCAAGAACGTCAAGCAATTGAAAATGCAAGACAAACAAAATTATTAGCATTTTTTGAATTGAATCGATCAGATCCATCAGCGCATGAATATAAGTATATTGAAATTCCTTTGCATTATGTGTGGGAAGATTCCCGAAAAAAATGGAAGAAGAGAAGGCGTGGAGGTGATAAAATCATTACACGCATATATGTAGTATCACCAAAAGACATCGAACTTTTCCATTTACGATTGCTTTTATTACATGTCTGTGGTCCAAAATCATTTGAGGATGTTAGAACATACAATGGAATTATACACACTTCTTTTGTTGAAGCGTGCCATGCTCGCGGCATTGCTTCAAATGATAATGAATGGCGCGAATGTTTAAATGAAGCAAAAGAATTACATTCACCAAAACAAATGCGAAATTTATTTGGTTACATTTGTGCATTAAATGTGCCAGCCAATGCATTGGCGTTATGGAATGAATTTAAAGTATATCTTAGTGAAGATTTTTTGAGAGATTACAACGAAGAAGTATCCTTTAACACAGCTCTATTAGAAATTGAAGATATTTTGAATGTTCATAATTTGTCATGTCAAGAACTTGGTTTACCAGTTCCCACGTATTCGCAGAGAACAGACGAAGCAAATGCTATTGATCCAATAGAACAAGAGTTTCTGTTTTCTGAGCATTATGAAACTGCAAATATTGAACAGCGTAGTCTAATTGATCGTGTGATTCGTGAAGTTTTGCATCATGATACTGGATCTAATGTTTTTTGTTTAACCGCTCATGCAGGTTGTGGAAAAACATTCACACAAACAGCAATCATTCACAAATTAAATTTGCTTAATCTTAGTTGCATTGCAACAGCGTTCAGTGGCATAGCTTCAACTCTATTATTTGGAGGTAGAACTTTACACAATGTGTTTAAATTGCCTATACCCATTTTGGAAAATTCTGTAGCGAATATTACCGCAAATAGTAGCTATGGACATTACATAAATTCATCATCATTGATAATTATTGATGAAATTTCTATGTGCCCATTGCAAGTGTTGAAAATCATAGATAGATTATTGCAGGATATATGCGATGAAAATGATAAACATAAACCATTTGGAGTGAAAACGATACTTTTGTGCGGTGATTTTCGGCAAATCTTACCAGTTGTCCCACATGGATCACGTGCAACTTTAATTGAAAATTGTGTCACGAGTTGGCATAAATTTGTTTATTTTCATAAAGTAACGTTTACTCAAAATATGAGAGCCTTACCAAGTGAAATAGATTTTGTCGAATTCTTGAAAAAAATTGGCAATGATGAAACCCCACAATTCCCTCAGTTTGGTGAAAATATTATTGAAATACCTCAGCAATTAATAGGAGATGAAAATAATATTATTAATGAGGTATATGGAAATATTTCCGAAAACATACTCTCAGATAACATATTGAAGTCAGTTATTTTAGCACCTAAAAATGATGATTGTACTTTTATTAATACTGATATACTTAATCGAATACCAGGTGAACAGAAAACATATCATAGCTACGATAAAATAATTTGTGATGATGACAATGAAATCAATAACTATCCAGTAGAGTTTTTGAATTCTTTGACTATTAGTGGTTTGCCACCACATAAGTTAGTATTGAAAGTTAATTGCATCGTTTTACTGATCAGAAACTTAAATACAAAGGAAGCATTAGTCAATGGAACAAGAATGCCCATCAAGTGTATGCATCGTAATGCTATTGATTGCGAAGTTTTAACTGGAACCGCACGCAATAAGAGAATTTTGATTCCACGTATAAATTTAACATATTCCGGTACTGTTTTACCATTTAACTTTCAAAGAACTCAATTTCCATTTATACCTGCATTTGCGATGACAATAAATAAGTCTCAAGGACAAACATTCGAAAAAAATTGGAATTTTATTGAGGCAGCCAGTTTTTACACATGGTCAATTGTACGTCGCAGCAAGTAGAGTTCGATCATTCGATGGTTTGAGATTTTATATTTCCGAATATAATGGCCAAGGGCATTTAGCAAATGATGAAAGAGTTTTTACAGAAAACATCGTTTATACAGAAGTTCCGAATAATTAAATTCACTTTCACACTATTTTAAGTTCAATGGACAACATTTATTTTTTTAACCGCCCGGTTTTTTTGATTTAATGAAAAATATATGAAAAAATACGAGGCACGTATTTTTTATTTCATTTTTTATTTTGTATTAATTTTTTATTTAAATTTTATATAATTCGAAAAAGATAGGCAAAATAACTGTGTAGCCTTGGCGAAACCTGGTCAGTATGGTAATAAAAAAAACCCAAGGAAATGTCAAAAAACGCGTTATTGCTTTTTAAATATGGCTTAGCCAAGCTAAACCTCATTTTTCCTATCTTTCATATTTTTCAAATAACTCGAAAATTAATGCATAGAAAAAAAATTAAAAAATTATATAAGCTTTGTAGCAGATACTCTTCAAACTGTTTTCGAATTTTGTACCTTACCAAAAATGAAATGTAATCCACTGGAATTGAAAACAATGTATCTTATACTTCTATGAATGTCAAGTCTCATTTTTATTAGCGTTTATTTGATTAAATAATAACATGAAAAAATTAAAACTGACAATGAATTATATAAAAAAATAAATACGAATACAAGCTGTAATTGTGTTTTTTTTCAACTGTTGCTAACATTAAATTTTAAATTTCATAGGTATTGCAGGGAATTAAGGCAAACAACACATGCTAATGACGTATTTGTACACGCTCGCAGCTGACGTAATAGAACAAAATTCAAAAAAATTATATGCAATGATTATAGAGGTATACTCTTTGACAAAAGAACCTCAATAACGTTCAAACTTAAAAATTTAATGAATTACGGTCGAATTTGGACCACTGGGCGACCACTAGTAATAAGTAACTAGATGTAAGTGGTATTCATGCTTATATACAAATCAAAGGAACCCTGAGATATAGAGATATTAGCATATAATTGTCTATTGGTAGAAATCATGTTTAAAATAATTAATGATAATTAAAAGGCATAGAAAGCTGGTAGTAATAAAAGTAAATATAAATATAAATATAAATATAAATATAAGAAATTTGTTGGTTAGACAGAAAAATGTGTCTTGTTTTCATTTATTAAAGATCAACCTTATGGATATTATACAACACTATTACTTGAAATAGTTTCTTTAACACCAACAAATCAATAACAAGAATTAGTCTTCATCACTTCTGATTAAACAGTTAATACTTGAGTTTCACACTATTAATTTTTACAACTACCAATAAGAGTTTAAAGCGTTAAACTGGCTCCAACAACTTGGGGCGTATTTATTATAAAGTTAAAATAGTCACCAGTTTATCTGTTCCCCAGTAAATCGGTTTTAAGTAAAATATTTTCTATTACATCGAATTTGTAATGCTACCCAAACTGGTAATAGGCCTATTATCCAGAATTATTATCGGTAAAAATACTTCGGGTAACATTGATTGAATAAAATTGAAAGATTAACTTTGAAAAAAAATCTGTACAGGGAAGAAGTTATACGACACTTATCATGTTATGCCTATTGATTAATTAATATTCAATTCAATTAATCAATATTTGATTAGCCTACAGGTTAGTTTGTCTAGTTCCTGCAATATTAATCTTATCATGCCATGCGTTGGGCAGCCATATATAACGTTAATAGGGGTGTTCCTATTAACCAAGTGTTAATTAATAAATTTTGATCAAATTATTCAAACAGGTAATCGACAATGCTATCAATCAAGTGGTCTAATTATCAATAAAGAGTGATTAATCTTGTCTTCTACTACTAAATAAAACTTCAAGAATTAAAACATTTATGAATATGGTATCTGTTAAATTATATTGAGTCTAAATCATTAATTGTGGATTTTACTTTGAAAGAATTGTCTTGTATGCCAGGTCTTAAAATAAATTAACTCAACACTATCGAATCCATTATAAATTAAATTTATTATAATAATGCATGTTGCACGTATTCATTGCATAAAAGAAATTATGTAACAAGAGTATATACTACTATTTCAAAGAGATAATTAAACTGTATAACATATCTAAAATATCTGAAAGGAAAACAAATGCTTACACATACTCGTGTGTAGTTATTGTATCATGAAATAAGACATAGTTGATGACGTTAAGAACTATTAATGTTGCGTGCTTGAGATTTGCACTAAGTGATATACTTCGTAACATATTTAAACACATATACACATGAAATACTCATATACCTGCAGTAAACATATTAGACACATACACATCTGAAATACTCATATACCTACACTAATAAGATAATACATATGTAATATTTTATAATAGTATTTATTCTTAACCATGGATTCGTATTTATAATGGCTCTATTTTGAAATATCTCAGGCAGTTAGTTCTAAGTGACAGGTCAGCGGTATTACGATAAACTAGGAATTATAATAAATGGTTATTTTGGTACATTACTCAAGTCATCGTAGTGTCTCGCTCCCGTTGCATGTGTCCGCTTGGATCCGCTGGGTGACGATTGATGCTGGTCCTGGAACCACTCGTAACTCGCACTTCCAATTGTTATAAGTACATTGTTTCGGAACGCTAGTTCGCACTTCATGAAATCCGTTATAAGTTATTATAATGTTATTACAGTTTAAGTCGCGATACTTGCGCTAAGGATTATATTGTCTATTCGTATCGCGTCAGTCTATTTATGCGTATTTTAGTTCGATACTTCCACGCACTTTGGTATTGTTTAAATACATGTTCGACTCTTCCGTAACGCCTAGATTGATTTCAAGTTCATTAGACGCATATAAAACATCATCGGCACTTGTCTCTATTCTACGAAATAATTTTGAATCACAAATTAAGTCTTATGTTGTATACCGATTCATTTCGTTTATAAAGAGTTCAAGTATATTACTACTGCATTATACAACTTCTTACGGCACTAATTGTATTAGTGTAATACTTAGAGTTTTACAAAGTTCATTAGTCGCGCTTCGTCGCGAATACCGCTGTTTCGGCTCAACGCTTCAAGTCTTACTCCCGAACTTCCACTAATACCGAACACCAGTTTGAATATCACAAAACAAAATTTTTATGGAAACTGAGAGAAAATTAGAGTAATACTGCGAGAGCGTCTCCTCTTGCATACAGTTTTTATGTCCTTCGCTTTCCCACTCTCGCTACTCCTTCGAACGCTTCATTTTCCCACCAAAATAGTTCAGATAGGACAATTGCTCGGATTTCCTTCGGTACTCTTGCCTCTAGTCTGTGATTCTTGTGAATTCTCCACCCAGCGCCGTTTGGAGAGGGACGTTCTTTTTCGGGATTTATTCTCTGGTCGTCGGTTCCCTTCGAGACCATCCCCTACAGTTACTCCCTTCTGAATCCTCGTTTCTAATTGGCTGGCTGGCTTCTCTACTTGAATTCCTCATAGTCCACGTTGACATGACGAGTTGCTGTCATCAGGACGTTGCCACTTTCTCGGAATCTGCATCGAGACCTTGCTACTGAAGTCACATCTGCCCCTTTTGGTGTAGCGTGTCGAAATAAAGTATTGTACGGACTCTGACGACTTCCTCTAGCGAACGTACGGGTGCCAAACATCTGTGTACGTCGCAGACGCCTCCTTGTCTCCTGCACAGCATGAAAACAATCCTCCCGTGGTCCTACTACATTGTTCGTGCTCCAGCTATTGTTTTTCAGTAAGTTTCACATATGCTTGGAACAATGCTCTTAGCTAGGCCTATCTATTCTCTCGCTACTGAAACGGATGCAAGGGTAATGTTCCTTTGTCATATTTGTAAAGTCAAGTGTTCCCACGCATGACCCTTTTCGTCGTAACACGTGTTGCAGCACGCTTTGTCTTTTAAACGGCTTTTATGTCATTTAAGTAGAAAAGAAAGGTTTGTTCCTTCCGTCGCTCACCCTCGAACAATGCTAACTCGTGTCAGTCTTGACGGGCTCTAATTGCTGGCGTATCTCCCTCGGAATATAAAAAAAAATCAAAAAAATTTTCAAAGCAATAAGTACGTTATACACTACATCTTACCAAACCTGATAATTTTTCATACGGTGAACAGCGAATTTGAGAGTGAACAGCATATAGGAATGTAGTATTGAGTACCATACAACTTTAGTATTAAACTTCAAGTACTAAATATTAAATAAAATTTGCTCGTCTTATTGATCTCTGAGATGAATGAATTTCCGACTGGATTATTTATAAGCTAAATTAAAATAAAAAGCTTCGTAGCCTACAATCACACACAAAAAAGAAATAACAATTCAAACTAACTTCCTCCAAAAACTAAACATAAAATAATAATATATATGTAATAATAATTAAATTATTGGAATTATTAATATGTAATATTTCTCTAAAACCGAGACGCTTAGGGGAGGTTGGGGATGCTATAATTTTCAACCGTACGATATACATTAAACAGTATGGCCAGCAATATATTTCATCTACTTAATAGTAACTTACATCTACTTAAGTTTTACCTTAGTACTTGATTCATATGGTGAGTCCACTTGGTGCCTGGAAATCGCAACTTTATTTTATGATGCTGCCCGGGTAAGCAAGAATTAGTTTCTCTTATTATTCACTCCCATAATTTTTTTGTTTCAATTAATGGTGTAGTTGTTCAGATGTTGCGAAATTATTAATATGAATTTAAAGAAAAGTAAAATTTACGGTCGCTCGATTTCCGCCAGTTATCTAATCATATACTCAGTAGTCTTACTTTGTGATTAAATGTAGTTTTGATTCTTTCCAAGATGACGACAGACAGTAAATACCGTTGCAAAATGCGGTTTTAATTGCTTAGATGAAAAGCATTTGCATGTTTGTTACTTTCGTTAAAACCTACGCAAGATTTTTCTAGATAATCTATCGTTGTTATATCGGTACACAGACGTTGTTGACGACTAAATGGATTGATTAAGTAAAAATAAACGATTAAGAAACGCCGAAGAAAATAATGTTTATAGAAAATTGTCATTAAGGGAAGAGACGCGATTGTCGGGCATACGTTGAGACGTAGACCTACATACAGAATTGGTTTGTAAAAGGAGATACAATAAAAATACTACATTATACAAAGCAAAGCAATCTATAGACGCGGGATGTGGTAAGTATTCGCAAGTAAAGAAACTACTCGAGAACCACGAGAACGAGTCGACGACGGAAGAAGCAGGAAAACTCTATAATTCATTTTTGGGATTATACGTTTTATGATTGGTTATACTGAAGATCTGGGTGGTCCAGAAGGGGTAAGAATGCACGTGACCACCACCTAGCTCGAAGCTCAGAATTACACTGTTCCCACTGTTCCGACCGACCTTTATGCCATTCCGTTATTCCCAGTGCGTTTACTTCCATAGGGCTAAGTACTTGTTACTATACGCTTGGAATAATTATAAAACAAAACCTGTATGTAATGTATATCGCTTTTCTATATGAAAACAAAACATATAAAAGATATTCTATAAATCTTTTACGTACAGACGTACGTGATAATATGCTTTGTAAAAATAAACAAAAACTTAAATATATATTCTTATGACTGTTCATTTAAAGCAAAATTGAATTTACCCAGTTAAATAAAAGTTTAAGTCTTCATCGAGCAGTGCCTGATGACATATAATTATAGTAGGTCTAAAAAAATGTAAGGAGAAAATAAAACCGCCGAAGTTATAGCAAATTACTTTATCAATTAAATCAAACAAGTAACTTACAATGGAATTGCTTTGGAAATAATACGAAAATCGATGAAAATAATCTAGAGAACTATGTTCCAGCTTCAGTTTCAGTTGACAGGTAATTTCTTATAAAATGTTGGTTTACTTCAAAATATCATATTTTTTATTGTTGCAGGGTAACAAATAGTATAGCCTTTTCGCATTTGGTTCATGAATGCTACACAGAGAGCAGAATTTGTTACAACTACTGTTGTAACAATTAATAGGCTAATTGCACGGAGTAATTAAACAATCGTGATATATTTAAAATTAATTGTTACCACATGTCTAAAAAAAAAGATAAAATAATCTAAATTACTGATAATGTGTGAAACATTTTTAATGTAAATTTAAATTACATACACGCGAAAAATAATTTTTGGCGATATGTGAATATTAAAGATTATTTGTCGTATTAAAAAATTCGGGTTTAATACCATAGTCAACCGTTTGTTCATTATTTTTATTATTCTCTTCTGAAAAGCAGGCAATAAATGCTTAAAATTACTTTCGATTGTTAATGGATATTGTGATTAATTTGGATAGTGAATTAGCCTATTGTAAAAATGTAAGAGACAATTCTTGCCTTAATCTAATGTACTACAACTGTCAGACTCTAACAATCGCATTCTGAGACTAAAATGTCCCTAAGAACTAGTTACAGAAATCTACCTGTAAATTATTAAAAAATATAACGACTAATGTGTAGATACGAAATTAGTAAGCGTTATAATCAGCAATAATTTTGTTTACACAGTGGTATATATGGTTATAGATTGATTACGAAATACTTTAATTTATATGACAAAAGTAAAGGTAAATGTTTACCAGACTAATCAAAACAACGCGAAAAATTAACTGTCTATATTCGTAATACCTTTATACAGTCTGTGTAAACATCTACATAAATACCGGTAAACACTGTTCACTGAGTTTGTGTATTTACTTACCGGTACTTTTATTTGTTTACTTTCGATTACTTTTCACGTAAATTTTTCCACTACATTCCTTTTTCTTGATAAAGGTATTACAATGTAGCAAGTTTATAATTAAGTATTTGATGATATTTTATATTTTCAAACAAGTAAAGTAAAAGTTGATTACTACTTCTTACTTACGCATTTTCAATACACATCATTGTAAAATTGTTTTTTGAATTAAAAGTAGTATTGAAAAGGACTTACCTTGTTAGAATATAAACAAAGAAGTTTGTGAAGATTAACTTTCTTATATATAAAGTTCAGTAAGAAAATATATTTATTTACAATTTTAAAAAATATTCAGCTTCAATTAGTTTCTTTTTTTAGCGACAGTTGTATAACAGCACAGCACCAAAATAAATGTAATTTTTGTAATGTATATTTTTATTGCGTTGAAGAGGAGGATCGCGCACAAACACGCGCGCTGTATATGGTACGATATGTCGTAGGTACGAGATAGTTTTGCACAACGTAAGGCGCGCGCGGAACGCCGATTTGATAGTGCTTTGTGCATGCGTTTGAATCGAACGCCGTCAGTCTCATTCGCCCCACCACAGCGTCCCACTGTCAGTGTGTGCGTGTGTTAGTACTACAGTGCTGCTTTGCTAAATATTTTACCCCGTCCACCGGTGCTGGATTGTCCCCCACCAGCCCACCACCACCTTCTCTGGCTTAGTAGAGCACGTGGTCACGATGCATCTAGCGGTTGTCATGGTAACCCTCGTAACTGCATCATCAACCGCTGCAAGTACACGTGCTGTGGTCTCTCCCCGCTTTTAGAGGCCGCCTCGTTCCCCTCTACCAGCAGTAACTTAATTCTCTCCGTACGTTACACGGTCGTCTTCGTGTTCCAGAAAAACAACAAAACGCAATAACATGTCTGAAAGTGAGCTAATAAAAGGCTTTTTTTAGGGGGGGATGACTAAATCCACACCATAATAATGCTTTTTGGCCTTTAAGTGAGACTACTTCAGACCACAACTCTCACGTATTCTATATATTTAGAGAATATAAATAATATAGGAGTTGAACACCAAATATAAGAGTGACCTACAGGACAGTTTGCTTATTGTGGAGCGTAATATATCATAAAGGTGAAAAGAAAAAGACAGAAAGAGTAATAAGTGGGAATATCATAGCTGAAATGAATATTTAAATGAGAGGTATGATGTGACAGGCAAAGTGAAACTGACGTACAAATTCGTGGTAGTCTATTTGGCGACTGAGTAGATAAAACCTACTACAGACTTAAACCTAGGATAGACTAACTAGTAAACTCCCTGAAGTCTCTCACAATTTTGAAGGAAATACGTTTATTATATTACATCAATTTCAGTATTATATAATTACTAAAAAAATTACGAAAACCCCGGTTACTCTGCTATTTTTTTTATTAAAATTATAATTCTAAAGTAGATAATCACATAAACCTAAAAGACACTACAAATTCTCAAGTAATGCATTAATTTTTTAGTTACGTTTGTAACCATAATGTCTGAGTGACAAACAATTTTAGTCCTAGCTTTTAAGTTGATGTATTTTTCCATAGATATCTGTAGGCCTATGTCTAATACTTTCCACAAATAAAGGCCTACATGACTGGTAACAATATTCAAAGTTTCTTTGCAAACGTATAGCTTGCAAAGTTTTTGAAGACGGTACAAAAGTTACAAAGTTATTGAGAGCGATTAATTTTATCAAATTATTAAAGGTACTGAATTTGTATATGAATAAAAATCCTCATCGTAACATTTAATCTTTTAAATTTTCTTAAAACTGAATTTCAATTATTGGCCATGATGCCCCTAAAATTAAAAAAATGAGAATTAACACTACATTCGGATTTGGGTTAAAATTTCCTTTAGACTGAAATTTGGTATGTTTTTTTACAACTTTTTCCAAATTTTTACCCTTTTTGGAAGCCTGTTGTCATAAATTTTTGGAATTTTTGGGAGGATCAGTCTCAAGAATAATAGTGGTCTATGGGGTAAAAGTATGTGGATGTCTACCAAGTTTTACAAAAATCAGTTGGTTCATTCAAAAGGTATCATGAGGCATACTCTAATATAGACAGATAGAGAGACAAATGCCAAACGATCGAGTTAAAGCTTACAAATAGATTTGCTTGCTTAAATGGGTAAAACTGTTTCCTTTTTATAAAAGAGAAAGCCTCAAGCCTAGATTCAAGACAATTTTTTGCGTGAGATATTGCTGTTTATGGGTCTGAATCGGGACCATGGGAGAGGACAGCAAGCAAATAGGAACTTTTGAGAATTGGTGCTGCTGAAGTATTCAGATGACTTTATGGAGTAACAGAACGAGCAACCATAAAGTGTTCAATAGGATACACGAAAACAAGATCGTGAAAAAGCTTATGAGAAGAAACTACTGATCAATATGATTATGGTATTGAGATAGCAAAAGTTGGTGAATATGATTATGGTATTGAGAGAGAAAAAGTTGGTAGTAGGAATGTTGGTCAGGCTCGTAGTTAAGGTTCTCGGATAAAGTGGCTAGCAGAGATTGGGTTGAAGGGATACATGTGTTTTAAACTAATGGATCAGTTGGTCAATCCGGCAATTTCAGAATACGATCTTTCCTTCAGTCACCAATCTCCGAATTTTGGTTTACGTAAACGGCGAGTCAGATATTATGCTAATGTAGAGGCTATAGACAGATCAACAGTAACTTCAGTCTCTTATCAGTGAGGCTCAGAGATTACAATTAGACTATGCCATGCAGAGAGGAAATGAGTTAATCATCAGCAGTAAGCTTGTCTTAAATAACAGGTCACAAAATACGGTGCCAGAAATTTTCAAGTAGATTAGCGCCAATGTTTGACGCTTATGAATGAAAGCTCGCTGATTTCAGTGTCACTTAGGGCTACGTTTATCGACTGTATCGTTTGGAACGTCTGGGCGGGGGTGTAAGTTTTGCTTTCGACAATGTTTTGTAGCTGAGGCTACAGATAGTTTTTCCAGTTAGAAGCACACGATTTGCGTAATTGTGTGAACTTTCGTGAATCAACAATAGACGTTCATGTACTATATTGTATCTAGGCCTAGGTCTGGTAGCAAAATGTGAACCATATATACATAGGCTATATAAAAGCCTTGCTATGGCCAATGGCGCGCCGATACAGTGTGCACAGTGTGCGGCGCCAAAAATTTCAGGCGAGGAGGAAATATTTGAAAAAAATTATTATTCATTAAGTTAATTCTATTAACCTTTTAGGTGCTCTGGGTGGACATTCTCGCCAAATTTTTATGACTGAATGGTGCTCCTGACGTGTTAAGTTATACTCATTTTAAATTGGTAAAGTGCTCCACGGTTCGTATACCTATGGCTGTAACTAACGGGACTAGGAATGGATATAAGGTCAGTTGTTTATCGTTAGTTATGAGTCAGCAGTTGAAACAAAGACAGTTTCATTCAGTGCGGCTGTGATATACAAAAGCTGGATAATTGGTAGTTGACTGTGCTTGATATTTTGTAATTGTTGCGATAAGTGAACAGGAATATTCATTGTTGTGGATAGTTTATTTTTATGTTGTTATGTGAAAAATACATAAACTACTTTATTTTCTTTCAAATTATTTTCGATTATAATTTTTTTAAATTATATTTTACCCTTGAATGTTTATTGTTATTTATAGCCTACATTTTTGTGTAACTCCCGATTTTTGTTCAATAATATTAACTAATATCATTTTTGTTCACTGATACGTTTTTTAAAGTAATTTTTATTGTAGAAAAGGGAGGGTATAGGGACGCCAACTAAAGTTCTGCACACAGGCGCCGGACACTACTGACGCGCCTCTGGCTATGACAAGTTATAAGAGACTGTTCACAATTATAAAGGATTATGTTTAGAGCGATGCTTCATATGAAATTTGAATGTAATCAATAGGAATAGAAGAAAGAGAAGACTAGTTTCTTTTGAAATCTGGTATGTAGGGATTGATGGAAAGAAGCTAGAGACGGCACTGCTGTAGAGAAAACAATTTTTACAAAGCATTACGGAAAAATTTTAGTTTTCATAAGACATTCTTAAAGCATGTGGGTACAAAAATATCATCGTAGAATATGGTGCGGTAGGATGGGGAGCTGCGTTTACAATATTTGAAACAAATAATGGAGAGCAGGATGAAAAGAAAGCGATTAGAGAGCGGAGTGGACTACTGTATATGGCTCTAGTGATTAATGACTGCAAGGAAGAACGGTATTAGTATCAGAAGCACCGATGGGTTATTAATTTAGCCAGAGACTTACGAACACGAAAGTACAGTGAGTACGATTATCAAAGTATAATTGTCTCCTAGTTCCTCCTCCCTGAGTTGGAGATACAAGCGGAAGCGACCTGTGACTCGATCGTTGGTGGTTACAAGCGACCGATGACTGTGTTTACAAGTCGTAGGTGCAAGTACGATTAGGTTAATGACTAATAATATTATATATGAACGAGGGGGACACAAATATTTTTCAGGTGTTAATTATATGTTAATTAGAAAATTTTTTCAAGTATTGAAACGATGTTATATATACATATGTATAAATATAGTAAATATTGTACATTAATTATATAATATTAATCAACTGTTATCAAATTATAATGTGTGATGTAAAGTGATCTTGACTATCGTGTAAATTTACTGGTGACTATTATATAGGGCCTACTAAGCGCTCACAATGTTCTGTAGGTGTAAGATAACATTTTCACCTTTACGTAACATTTATGTCCCAATATCTGCAAATACCTTACCTAGTCTAATTCTTATTCTATATTTTGTCTTCGAGTACGCTTGAGTAAAGTAATCGGTGCTACGATGACGTTTCAGTTAAATCGGTTATTCGAGACCATTTGCGTTGAAGAGGAATCTGAATGTTTGACTAGAGGCTCCGTTATTACTGTAGGTTAGATAGCTGCATGTGACGTTTAACTAACATTCAGTTCAAGCACGCAGTCATACTGAAATAATCCTTCTCCCCATATTCCTTTTAATCCGTTTTAAATTTATTAAAGGCACTTAGTTTTTCGGTTTTACTCTTTCCCGAGATAAACAAACAATAAAAAAACAGGATGAAAAATTAAGAAGATTTTGATCTATAATTTGTAACATATTCTCATATATCCATGAGCTATATCCATAAGTTAAAATATCCATAAGTAATCAGTTGCTCACACTTTTACTCTGACAGCATAAACCTTGAAGGTGAAGACGAATTTGACACATCTACACGTCATCTCTTCCAGTCTGCAAGCATGTAAGTGGAGGACACGTGCCTCTTCATACTAGGAATGTCACTGACACAAATGGGCGGTGCATTTGATATTCGTAATAATTTATTTATGATCACACTGCTTAATCATTGATTCAAGTTCACCCCTTCGTTGAAACCAGGAAGATTTTGATCCTCTTATTTTTCCACACCAATAATATAAACTTCTTATTATTGGAGGATTACTCGACAGCGTGTTTCTCAGTTGTTGTACTGTTCCATTGAAAAGAGATTTTCTAGAAAATATTGTCCTTCGTTGAATAGCTTGATGACGCTGAACGGTGTTCAATGCAAAAAATCTGAATCTAGGATCTTGTGCAAAACGTCGGTCTTTATATTGCATCAAAAATTGAAAATATTCAAGTGCTGTAATTTTCATACTACTTACTCGAGTATTATCGTTTAATTCAGCAGATCCGTAAGGTAGTAAAGCGGGAAATGCCATGCTTACATATCCTTCGCACAAGAATTCATTTATGATATCAGTACCTTGTGGCCATGGAATTACATTATTCACTGCAAATTGGAGTCTATCAACTTCTGTGATTCTAATATTCTCCGGGATCATACTTTCATAAATTTCATCAGAAAAGTTCTCTTCATCTGTATTCACCTCAGGTAATTCGACAGTGGGTATCATTCCATAAATGCTATCATTTAATGGAAGTTGAGATATTTGTTCCCTATCAATGATGATATCACTATAGAATGGATTATTCATTTTCAAAAAATTGAGTGCTTCTAAAATTTTGTCACGTCTCACATGAAAATCCCGATATCCATTAACACTTTCCTCTCTTACAACTATAGTGCTCAGTGAAGCGGGTGTAGGGGGCAAGGAACTAACAGTCTTTGTTATATTTTGACCAGTATTTATAATATTTCCCTTATAAGCATATTGACCGGGAAAGCCTCTCTATTTCACCCTATATACACGCATATTTGTACTCTTGCTATCAAGGGTTGTTCTACATAAGTGAGATCCATCAATTCTATAGGTACATCTTTAGGATCCATACGATTAACTGCAGTAAACGTATTTGGGTTTCGCGGACACATATCAAGAAATGTTTGCTGCATCAACACTCAAGAACAATTTACACATTAATAGACTTCTAGAGATCGTAAATTATCTTCAAATTCATTCTGAAGATTCCTATATCCTGTGTTGTTTTGATCATATAACACACGATTCTGCAGGGCCTTCAACAGTTGCTGCAGCAACATTTTGTCGCTGTCTCATCCGTCTTTGATTTGTAGTTAAATGACCAATATTTAGACCTCTTCTCCGTCGAGGCATACTATAAATAATACGTATATCTAAATTGATGAATAAGAATGTATAGAATATGCGTATAACAGAAAAAAGTACAAAATTGAATAAGAAGTATAAGAATAATAATTTTAAAAGAATTTGGAAAATTGAATAAAGAAGTATAAGAATAATAATTTAAATACAATTTGGATTAAAATTTACCTTAACTGTGATTCGTTGCAATATGTAATGGAAAGTTGCAGTTGCGTCAGTGACTACATAGATTCTCGTCTAAAAATTGACACTTGTTCAACACTTAAGTCCAATCCGTACATCTGGCTAGACCATAGAACAATGCTCTACTATGTTTGAATTAAACACGTGTGAGACACGATTACAACAAAGTGTATACAGCAAAATCTTATCTTATCGGGCGACAGCCAGCGCTGGCACGTGAGCGCCGAAATCGGCCGGTGACTCGGTAGTAAGTGCGAGTGAGACAGAGCGCCGTAGCTGGGCCACGATGTCTCTATCTCTCTTCCTCTCACACGTTTAAGCTAAGAGTTTTAAAAATCATAATATCTTTTGAACCAAATAATTTAGAGAAATAAAAATTACATGTGTGCACTCTACAATACAGTTCGGATATGTATGCAAAATTTTATAACATTCGGTTGAGTAGTTTCGGAGGAGTTCGCGGTCTAAGTTGTGCACCGAGTCGTGGATAGAGGGCTATGTTAATTTTATAATATAATAAGGGCTATAATAATTTCGCTACGCTCATCAGGCTCCGCCCAATTATATATTTCTGTTCGCACATAGTCCAAAAATTTTCCAAATGACTTTGACAACTTTCAATAAAAAATGTGTGTATGCGCGCGCTCGCGCATGTGTGAGACGAAAGTTCTTTTGTGTCGTGCATTGAATCAATGCAGCAGCCATAACTGGGTCGACAGTGTTCTATCTGTCGTTGATTTACGCCAGTTGTGCTTTTTCCTATATTCCTTTTAATAAAATAAACGAGAAATTTATGGCATTCTGCCCACATGAGCGTGGGATAGAAAGAAATAGATACATATATCTCTCAGACAGACAGAGAGTAGATGTAACGGTGACATTTTACAGGTAGCTAAAACTTGAAACCAGAGTATGTTACAAGTTTCTCAGAAGCAATCGTAGACTTTCTTAGGAGAGAAATAAAATACAATCTAAGGAAAGCTTCTACAAGATCAAATTGTGATATTAGGTGGTAAGTTTTATACATCGTAAACAGACGTTTGTTAGGCACTGGAAAAGTACTACATGACTGACACAATACTTCAGTAACAGAAAATACACCAGTATCAAGGAGGTGTAAATTATATTTATTCTTGCTTTACTTTATCGTCTTACTATGTTGACTCCTATAAGACACCCTTCCCCCACCACAGTGTAAAAATCACCATTTAGACGAGTTCCATAAAAGACCTAGAGGAAACTGATACAGTAAACAGAGGATATAAAACTTACTTTTATATGGTGCAGCAAAACCTACTTAGTGCATGATATCTTGGAATTTCGAAAAAAAGAAGAAAGAATGAACAGAAACACAAAATAATGAATGCAGACAATATTAATTATTAAAAGTACCGCGCTATTTGGGCGTAGTCTTAAATTAAAACCATTATATGTTTGACATTAATGTAAAAAAATCGATGTCATTAATGTCACATTAATGCCAGAATGACAATTAGATGTTACAACAATAATGTGAAAATGTTTTCATATTAGACCACTGTCGAATAGCCCGGGAGTTTAATAACTAATAGTACTGACACGGACCGTGAAAGCTTTCGACATGATACAGAATGTAGATAATTGAACAAAAGACGGAGAGAACTGAGAGTTCGGAGGACCGGCACGATTGAGATTGGTGGACTAACACCAGTAAAGTAGAGAGTACTTGAAGACTAATGTACCATGTAGGTAGATGATAATGCACTATGATGGTACCGAACTACCGTGTTGATCTATTGGTATTTAATAAGGACTGTGAAGTGTGTGATCTGTACTAACTCTAAACTATACTACGACTACAGAAACGTAACATAACTGCAAACGATGAGAGAACGAAGAAAACGTGGTTGTAAGCACCATATAACCCAGTCACAGTGTTAAGCAAATATGGTAACTTGTACGTTTACAATCCTGCGAGTTCTTAGTAATGTTGGGGTAAATAAAAGTAATAAAACAGGCTGACATAAGGCAAACTGTGCTAGAACATCAACGAAAGGCAATGCACTAACGAAACATTCGGTCTCCAAAGCGTTCACTGCTCCAACCCTCGCCCTAAACTTACAACTCTTTGCATTCGAATCTGAAGACATTAATTTATCTCCAACTTCTGCGTAACTTGCTATGTACGTTGCACTAAGATGACAGTAATCAAGGAAAAATATTTGTAATATTAAATATCTTTTAGGGGTTGCTGTCCGGTAAAAAAAAGCTACGTAAAAATATAAATACAAATATAAGATATCTTCTCGCATATATTAGTAAGGAAGAGAACCGTGGTCCCGGTCCGTTTTGCAGAGCTGACGTTTTTAATGCTGAGAAATATCGAGTATAAAGGAACTTGGTAGTACGAGATATTTTTAGTGGCCGACACATTATAATGGACGTCCGGCTTTCGGATCCCGTTACGGTGAGACGTTTACATCTGCCCGTTTGGCGCTCTTTTTTCTGTTGACTACTCATATTTTATATAAACATATTATTCTATGCACATGCGTATTTCTCATAATGAAGTAAAAGGTCGTAAGGGGGCCCTGGAAAAATAAAGTCTTTCCGGCAAGCGCTAGTATCAAGTTGCTACAGTAATACCAGATAATAGCTTTACTAATCCATTAAATGAGAGCTTCGTAACACCGCTGTAGCGAACTAATCTATAGGTCTATTGTGCCAGAGGATACAAATAAAATATTTAATCGGTTTCAGTACAAGCACAACGCGAAAAAAGAGCTAAACTAATCTACGTGGGGCTAAAGAAACACCTGAAGCAATCGATCGTGTGTAGAATCTGGCTAATTTGCGCCATGCGGGACTGGTCGTGGGTGTAAACAACAAACAGTACACATTTTGAATATCCTCGTGAGAGGAAATTTATACTTTTATTTCGTAGAGCTTTAGTTACCGTTTTCTGGTTGTTAATAAAGTTGTTTGTGTTTACGCTAGTATTTTAATATGTAATATTAAAGGAGGATTTAATATTTTGTCTAACACTGTTGAAAACATTCAGATAAAGCAGTATAAACAAATGTCAGAATATAAACAAAGATTTGTATATTAGATTCTGTTATGACGTACAAAAGTTGGACATTAGTACTGAATCGCTCTCTGCACCAGTAAGCAAGCTCAAATACTGTAAACTCAGCTGCTTGTGTAAACTCGGATTTGTACAAGTAGGATATTCATGAACTAAAGTGGTTTGTTTAATGAAGTGTTGCATTATTTATAAACAATTACAGTCCGTTTCTTTTAGTTTAGGGGTCAAGTAACCCTTTGAGGTATACATTTTCTATCGGGTTTACACACAATTATGTTTTCTTTTTTTTTTTATCCGGCCCGGAGGACCATACATGGGCATATTTACGGGTGGAGGGGAGGGACCAACGGACTCCCCCCCTGAGGGTCGAAAAATTTGATGAGGAATTTTGTAAATTTCTTAATTTTTAGGCTGTTTATTATTTTTCAGCTAATGTAGTAGTAACGATTTTTTAAAAATATTGTTACATGATGCGGTAAAAGTGTATTGTGGCGAAGTGTTATGTGCTTTATAATTGTGTGGGATAATTGTAATACACTGTGTTTTATATTAGTTGACATTTTATTGCGTGTGAACAATTTTTATTTGATTTGTTGTAAGAGACTATCTTGTTGATTAAAAACTGTTTAATTGTGATAATTAAAGCTGGTGATTAGTGACTTAATTGGTGTCTTGTATTTGTTTTCCACTGTACCATACGACGATCAGTAGACCGTCGTGACAATATGTAAACAGGTTTATTCCACAGCATTTGCATATACGTTTGAAATATGCAATATAGAAAAAAAATCAATTCAGTCAATTAGTATCTCCAGTCAAGTCAGTTTTATTAGCAGTCATCTTAACACCAACTTTGTCACCACTTATTGTAAAACTGCTAGTCGCTTCACTCTCGACGAGGCCTTTCTTTGTTTAAGACATGAAGATGGTGGAAACACCGAAAGGCCTCGTCGAGAGGGAAGCGACTAGCATTTTGCAATAAGTGGTGACAAAGTCGGCAATTAGTATCTTGTAAGCAATGTTTAAATTACGCGTATTCTTATTGTATTATTGCCGTTTACTGTCATGAGACTGATATCAGGATGTTATCATCACACCTTTTTCAGCCACTTTAAACATAGAAATATTGATTAGTCTTAACTTGTTTTTCTTTTGAATGAAGCCGTCTCGACAAGACCTCCCCAGGCCAAATTCTAGATACGCCACTGGAACCATACATGTGAATAAGAAAGTTTATACCTGACGGGGTGACTCGGCCCTTGATCGACGAGAAATGAACACTGTAATTGTTTTTAATAATACAACGCTGTTTTCAACAAACCACTTTATTTAATGAATAGTTGTACAAATCCAAGCACGTCGGGAACGGAGATGCGTACTGTTCAACTCGATATGAACAACTGACTTTACAGTATTTGTACACACCAGAGAGCGCTACACTACTAATGTCCAACTCATAACAGATACATAGAAGCAATCTTAAACAGTAACGATCCCCTCAGTCTTTCCTCCCCTCATGTTTTCTGTCTTTCAGCGTATGTATCTGTCTTTTTCACTCAGTGAAAGAAAGTAAAATAAAACATCTTACATTTGTCTAACAGTCGACTATCTCTCTTTCCCTCTACCCACTCTCTCTTTCTGCGTAGTTCTCATTTTCCATTCCTATCACCACACGTTACTTTTCCTCACTTATTACCTATTCCCTTGCCTTCCACTTCATGTTAATAATGGATACCTTTGTCCCTCTTTTCTCTTCTGTCTCACCTCTCGGTATTTCTTGCCTTTACTACCCGCGTCTCTTTGTCTTTCAGATACTCTCTCGCTTTTTCTATACTTGGTTTTATTTTTTGATTTCGATCTCTAACAGTTTTTAGGTAACTCTCGCTCTCTTCTATCTAGCACTTTTGCTGCCGTCTGTCATTATATACCATAATTTACTCTTATTTACTCAATTGTGTTCTTTTTTTTCTATCTTTTATCTCGCCCAACACTGAAACTTTATAATTGTCTCTTGTTTTCTCGTTTCCCCAGCCGCAGATCTCCTCTGTTATATATGTTGCTATGTATATGTATTAGTCTTTTTGTTTATATACTTTCTATATTCTGGTTTTGTTATCTGTATATGTCTTTCACTCGCCTACACATTCCTCATTTGTATAGTGCCTTTTTGTAGTCTGCGCTGAATTCTCCTTCATATACATTTTTTCACTACAAATTCTTCTGTAGGGTGTTTTTATACATTTCGGTTTCCGTTTTCGTTTCCATATCTTCTTTTGTAACACCTTGTCGTTTTGTTTTTACAAATCGTGCTATACGAACAAAAGACTTTAAGAAGGAGAAAACTGAAAAACGTTAATCCACTCTTGTTTTTTTTTTCTTTTGATAAGGGACACATTAAACCTTCGACTGGAAGCTTAGCGTTAAGGCTACGAAGAGTAACGGGGACGCGAGATTTCTCTCCGGTTACACTTTCTTAATGAAAGTCGACTGTCAAAGAGGGAAAGATTTAAGCCGCGCAGTTAACAAGGATGTTCTTCCACTTCTCACCACTTCCTCATACTTCCGGTTAATTAAAGCAAAATTTTAAACTATTGCGCCAAATGTAAGCCAACAGAACACGGTGTCATTTGTAATCTAAATGCATCCAACACAACACATTTCAGTGATCTTCAGTGCGGGTTTACGGGTAGTTTAGGACTATGGCTAGATTTTTACATTCCTATGTAATGGTATAAAATTATTTTGCCTTCCAATTTCAGCAGCTTACAAGCAATAGTTATGATAATAAAATACGAGAAAGCTTTAGTCTGAGTATCGTTTGGTGTATTTCAAATCAGTCTCTGGGAAGCTATACATTGACCCCAGCGTACAGTCGACCCTTCTAAACTGTTTGGAAAAGCTTTTATGGAGTAACCTTCAACGCTCCCTTCATTAGTCATCACAATACGTTCCTTTTTATGATTCCTTCCGTGAGTAGGCCAAAGATCTCTCGTCATGTGCGAAAGGTCGCGGATTCGAGTCCCGTGAGGGAGCTGTCAATCAACGGCGTGAATCCAGTTTAAGTAGCTGCTTGCAACTTTCAATTAAATTATAAATCTATTATGCCACGCGTTGGGCAACCATTTATAACAATCAATGTTAATGGGTTATTTATTGCACAATTAATTATTAAATATATAAAATTATCGATCTCTGACATGTATGTGTATAATTTAATCTTAATGATGATTCTAACTATCTATGCTCATCAACACATACGTGATATCATTTATTTAATTGAACATAAGAAACTCTTAAAATCTATTTGCATTCTTTCAAACTTTAGGTTAATATTTGGGTTGCATTGGTAATAATGAACGCATGTTTCTGATTAACTAAAATACTAGTTTAATTATCATTTATGACATATTATAATAGTACATAGGTTACGTCGCTGTACCTGAAATACATACATATTTATAATAAACAAAGATATATCTTAATATATGCTGAAACAAAGGAAAACATACATACATATATAAATCAAATGATGTTACAATTCAATATTCTACTTATTTAATGCGTTCATTAAATCCCAAATAAGCTTTTGTTTATACGTTCATTAACTACTTTATTCAGATTTACTCATTACTTTTCTTAATAAATTTCTCAGGTGTGAATTCTTTGAAAGAAACCAGGTCAGTAGAAGTTATTAATTAGAAGTAATTATAATAGTGGTTACTTGGTTATTGAATATCCATTAGTTGTTGATGAAGTCTCGTTCTGGTGATGGAGATGGCTCGTAGATACATTCCGTCGTAAGTTGTTTTATCACTGCCACTTATCACTTTATTCTTCCGGCCACTCGCGTAGGTGTTCGTATATGTGTGGGTAATTGAAGTTCAGTGTTCAATCAATGTTCTATCTTACTGTGTTTGCTGTGTGTTCGTTTTAAAGTCAATATACATGTCTAGTTTCATTTGTCGCTGCTTCCACAAACGATCCTATAATTGATTAGTTTGTTTAATGTTTCGTGTTCATTATGTTGTTGATACACAATATTAAGTTCCAATAATTTGTATATCGTTAAGTGATGCTGTCTGTTAGTGTAACGGTCTGATTGTTCACTTGGTGTAAATTTCACTAAGTCCGTTACTGCGCACTCCGGTAAAATTCACTACCGCGATATGAATGTATTATTAAGTTTTAAGTTCCTTGTTATTATCTAACTTCCGAATGATTTGAATAAACAATGGAAAGTTTATAATATACCGTCTCTCGCACTTGTAGTTAAACTACTTGATAATTGAAATGTAAACTGTCTGGAAATTCTAACTGTGAAACTTTAGTATAACTATTCAAAATTTGAGTGTTGACTGTCTAAAAATTTGAGTATGACTGCCTCTCCGTCTTCCTGGACAGCTAGTTTTATTAATTCGTCCCTACTCAAAATTTTGTCTCTGGCGCGCTTCACGCCCACTTCTTTTCGAGATTGGTCAGTTTTTTTGATTTTCTCGGAAAATACTGTCCCACTCTGTCAAAATCCTACGTCATAGTTCTTCCGATAGGTTCTTCGTCTCAGTTGCTATGGAAACATCCCTCACCATCAAATTTCTCGCTGGCTGAAGGTCTCTGATAGGTCCTTAGGTCTCCCTGCTCTCTGGCTTGACGATCGTTGACCCGCTTCGAAGAAACTACGGCTATCAACAGCTTGTCTATCAGCCTATTGTCTGAGTAAACTCTGCGTTTCTATAGATTCCCATTATCTGTACTTACAGTCTTCCTGGCGTATTGTTCTATGCTCTTACCCCTTTTTTCTGGCTATTACTAATTTCGAACATCTGCTGGTCGTTGAAGTCACCCCAACTTTCCCTTCGTAAATTCTTGTCTGTCAATTAGACGATACCTCCAGCTGTGTAACATGACTTTAGTTTTTGTCAGCCTATCTTCCAGTATTGTTACTTAAGGTGCAGCATATCCGTTTCATTGTAGTATGGAGCATCACTTGTTTTTGTCGCTTATCGTCTACTGACGTAACACGGCCACATCTGCTACAATTCTTGGTACGGGTGTGAATGTCCTCACTTACGTTGTTACAGCTGCGGAGAGCAATAATTCTGGACGAAACTTTCCCTGTCATCTTACGCCACCAAATTCTATAGTTGGATTGAACTTAATGCGTTTCTATTGTCAAGTCAGCAACGCTTCACTGACACCTTCTCATTACTCCTTATTTATTGCTCCACCATAAGTCGTTGACACTTGCCTCGTGTGAACGTACTCTGCCGAGGTGAAATTTAAAAATTTTAAAATTTTCTGCTCGTTACAGTGTCCTCAATTTCGATTTGACGATGTGACCTCTGGGAACAACTCAAATCTAAATTCTGCGCCCTGTACGTCGCCTCGCCGTGTCCATCTTCTTCAGGGGAAGGTATACACAATAACCTACTTTCAAAAGCTTATATGACCAGTGGTACACCCCCTTTTGGTTTTAATTGGTTCTCTGAATTTATTGCCAGCTATTTGGGATAGCTGAACGCATTTCACATTGTCGAATTTACATATAAATACCTTATCTTTATAATTATAAGACAAATCATAAATTCCATAAGCAATTAAATAATTTCATCAATTGAATAAAATTTTACCTTCTAAAATATCATATTCACAAGATATTATCAAACAGTTAAGCGGTTCAATGTAACCTTTACATGATATCAAAGAAAATCTCCTATACATATACACCTTTGTGCATTACTAATGATCTTACCAATAAAATCTTTTAAACCGTTATTTTAAAATTAGATTGTTAATTGACACCATCGCTACGTTAACTGTAATTATCTTAATAATTTACTTACACGTATTACATTTAGTCTCAATGATTTACCTACTTCATGATAACATCATTTATAATCCTAACCTACTAATTACATACACTCATATTAATAAAGTCCATTCACTATCTAGTTCGTTGAATGTTATCACTTATCTGATTTTAAGTGTCCATTTTTTTTCACTTTGTCCTTTTAACTTATTACCATATAAATCAAATAATAGCAATTAAATGTCCTTTGCATTCACTGCAATATTTTTCTAAAATGTCACACTAAATGTTAATTTATCTTATTATCTAACATTTAATTAGTGCTTAATAGACTAAATACATTTTTGATGTTATGTTTCAACAATTAAAGTACATAACTTTCTTGGATAAGCCAGCTTGAATGATATCATCGCGTCAATTACCCTAACGCAGTTGATTCATCAGCATCGGCTAGCTTCTTAAGACATCTTCTTCTATTTCTTCCTCTTCCTTCATCTTCAATTCTCTGGTTCATAGTATTTTTTCAATTGTCTGGCATTAAATTTTCCACGGAGTTTCTTGTCATCATCGCAATCAACGAGTAGATAAGTAGCTTCTCCGAGAATTTGATGCACTTTATATGGTCCGCAGTATAGTTCGCAAAATTTTTCAATTCTTTTCTGGACCGCGTCCGATTGATGATATGTTCTGATTAACACTTTCTCACCAATGTTGAATCTTGTAATGGTTTTAGTCTCATTACATAATTTTGCTTGTTTTTCTCTCTTCTCCTTCATTTTGATAAATATTTGGTTATGATCTACCCCTTTAACTAGGAGCATATCCTTGTTGATGTATTTTTCCCACGCTCTGGGAGGTTTTTTTCCGAGCTGAGCGTCGTACGGCGTTACTTCTATCGTCTCGTGGTACGTTTCGTTAATACAACTCTCGACGATTGGTACGTAACGCGACCACTTTGTATGTTGATCACCAACAAAGATCCTAAATAAGTTCCCAAGCTGTCTCTTGATTCTTTCAGCCAGATTCGCACAAGGGTTCCTTATTGCGGTAAATCGTGGTTGGATATTTAGTTCAGTTAATCCATCTAACCATTTTTTAGATGAAAATTGCGTTCCATTGTCTATGATAATCACTCTAGGAGACCCTAGTTCTTCACGATATTGGTGTACTCTCCTCAGTGTAGCGACGGTCGTTGCCCTTCGAAGTGTGAAAAGTCGTACGTATTTGGTAAAGTTGTCAACCATAATAAATAGATATCTCACCCCGCTGGACGAAGCAGGTAACGGTCCGTAATAGTCCGCGCTCACAAGGTCACCCTTGCGTAACGGCATTATGGCTTTTGTTCCTCCGAACGAATTTCTGTTGCCGGAATCCTTTTTTTTCTGACAAGTGTCGCAAGTCCGTACGTAATTTTTCACCCTCTTTAACATCCCGTCCATAGTAAAGTACTCCTGTAATAATTTGATACATCTCTTCGCACCGGGATGCCCATACATACGGTGTATTTCAGCAATTATTTCGCCGGACACACTGTTCGGTACGTATAGTTTCCACTCTCCTTTGCGTAATCTGTACAATTTCTCATCGACGAATCTATAAAATTTATTTAATTTCTTATCTACACAATTTTCCCTAATCTTATCAATAATATACTTAAGCTTATGATCTTGAATTTGGTGCCTTCCAATATCCATTAGGATCTTGCTTACCTTCTTATCCATTTTGATTGTCAGGTGGTTAATTAAATATTCGGAAATATTGTCACTAATTACTTCTGGTGTGGCATCTTCTGGATTTCTGCTCAGAAGATCGGCAATAATATTGTCCTTACCTCTACAATGGACAATGTCAAATTTGTACTCCTGAATACTTAAGATCCAGCGTGTAATACGCGAGTTGTTTAAATGACATTTATTCATAAAAGTCAGTGCTTTATTATCAGTAATGATGGTTAACGGTTGTCCTAGTATGTATATACGGAACCGCTCAAGACATCTTACAATACATAAAAGCTCCTTCTCCGTAGTGTAATAGTTTATTTCCGCACCCTTGAATGTCCTGCTGGTAAAAGCTATTACTCCAATTCTTCCTTCTTCGTCCAATTGATATAGTTGTCCGCCATATGCAAAGTTGCTGGCGTCACATTGCATATAATATCTTTGGTTTATTCGGGGAAACTTTAAGATGACTGTTTCTACGAATAACCTTTTAACCTGCTGAAAGCACTCATTTAATTCCTGTGTCCAGGTGAATTTCTGTCCTTTCCGTAGCAACTCCAGTAATGGTTTAGTAGTTTCAGCGTATTTGTCTGTAAAACGATTATAGAAATTTGTCAACCCCAGGAAACCTTTTAATTGTTTTTGGTTCCGAGGTGCAGGGAACTTCATAATGGCATCTATCTTCTCGTCCGTTGCTCGTATTCCTTGCGTTGTTAGTTGATAACCGAGGTACGCGATTTCTTGTCTGAAGAACTGCGACTTCTCCAAATTGATGGTTAAATTTGCCCTTCTTAAATTAGATAATAATAAGTCTAAATGTAACAAGTGCGTTTCTAAATCTTCTGAATAACACAGGCAATCGTCGACATAAATAATGGTATTCTCTTTTACTTCTTCGTCCAGTACTGTGTCCAATCCCCTGGTCAGTGCAGCAGAACTGGTACTCAGGCCGAATGGTGTAACTGTAAAACGATAACACTTGCCGTCGTACATAAAAGCGGTGAAGTTCCGGCATTCCGACTTCAGTGGTACTTGCCAGAAACTGCTAGTTAGATCTACGGTAGATAAGTACTTCATCTCTCCACATCTCGCCAAAATGTCGTTTATTGGAGGGGCACCCTCGTAGTCTGGGATAGTCACACTGTTCACCTTCCTCGCATCCAAACACAATCGTACGCTACCGTCCTTCTTAATTACCGTAACCAGTGGGTTGATATATGCGCTGTTGCATCTCTCAATGACCCCATACCGTAACATTTTCCGAATCTCCTCATCTACCTTCCCTTTATAGGCTAATGGGACAGGCCATCCTCTCTGGAAGTACGGTGTCTGGTCGGTGACTCTGAACTCGTGGACATACCCATCGATTCTTCCGGGGCATTCTCTGAATAAACTACAATTTCTTATTAGAATCTCCCTTAATCTTTCCAACGTTCCTCTATCTCCGCATTCTATACTTTCTATCTTCTTATTAATGTTTCTGATGATCTCTTCTTCTTCTTCTACGTCCACCACTTCTATATGCATCATAGGCACCGTGTACGTCGCTTCGTTATCCTCTCTTCTTATCTCGACGATTCTTCTTCCCATGTCAATGAGACACCCTGTTTCTTGAAGAAAATTGGTTCCTAATATGCATGGTTTTATCAAATCTGGTATTATTAGGAAAACACATTCATATTTAATTTCTTCAATATAGATATCACATAATATTTGTTTTCTGATTAGCTTTGATTTATTACCAACTGCGCTAACTATTAATGTGTTAGACATCGGTAATATTTCATAAGGTGTAATGTCATGTTTGTTTTGGTGAAACCACGACTCAGACAACCCAGCTATTACAGATCCAGTATCGATTAACGCTTGTACACTAACATTATTATTGAACTTGATATTTATCTCTGGACACCTGATTATTCGTTGAGAAATTTCTTCATCATCATTACACAATAAATCGCTTCGTAAGTCCGGTAGGATAATATTCGTCTGGTAGTCATTTGTTTTGACGGCTATCTTTGTTAATGGGTGGAGGGATTTTTTTTTTCCTCTTCTTGTTGACGATTTCTTTTAGGTTGAGTGCCCGATGCACCAGCTGTCGTGTTTGTAAACTCTATTGTGTTGACAGCGCGCCGGTCTGCGTTACGGGGCTGGTTATTTATGGCGGGTCTGTCACCCCATGTTTTCTTCTGTATACCGCCTCCTTTGTTCAGGCTACTTTCACCTTCCTTATACGCATTTCTTCCCTCGTTTGCTGCATAGTTCGCTTCTCTATTAATTCTTGGTTGAATCTGTGAATACTCGATGATCAGAGATTCGAAGTTTGGTATCGTCACAATTCCTCTTGTGACCACCGCAAGCTGGATGTCCCGCCCAAAGTGACGAGATATCTTACGTATTAACTGATAATCAGACAAAGTAGGTGTTAACTGCTTACTTTCCAATAAAATCCGTTCAATATATTGAATAGCAGTAACTGGTCCGCGCCAATCAAATCTGCCAAACTCCAAATGGTCCCGGATACTGTCCTGTCGTTCCTGGCCCCAATATTTTAGTGAGAACGCTTCCTTGAATTCTGCGAAGTTTGATATCTGGTCACGTATCACTCGCCACCAAATTTCTGCGTCTAACTCCAGATGTCTGCCAATCCACTTGATATTGTCAGCGGGATAATATAACTCTTGAACTTCGGACAATTCTTTGAGGAATTCCATAGGGAATCTGTCTGTGCCATTATATTTGAGATCATTGTGGTTAGGTCCGTTAAATCGATTTAATATTCCACAATCACCTTCCATCAGTTGTCGCTGTAACCTTTCTTGGTTTTCTCTTACCTTATTTAAATGTCCCTTTAATTCTTCGATCCTAGTTGTCTTTTCTTTCGTAGTCTCGTCCAACTTCTGTTCTGTTGAACGTTGTCTACCGTCTACGTCTTCTAATTTTTGTATAATATTACTATTTGTTCCTTCTTGCTCCTGTTGTCTCTGCAGTATGGTATTGTGCATCTCGGCCTTGAGTTCCTCGTGCTTCTTATTGTAATCCTTAACGTGAACATCGAACTTGTGATTAATCTTTTTAACGGTCGTCTGGGTAGAGTGTACCGCCGTCATCCATTCTTGACGATCATTATCTTGTTTTTCTTGTATTTCTACGTACTTCTTGTCGACGTCTTCTCTCAATTCTCTCACGATATCATCTTGCCTTTTCTGTAATTCATCGACCTTTCTTTCCCAAGTCTGCTGGCTTTCACGTATCTCCGTCCTTATTTGTGTCATCTCTTCCTTCTGTTGGTCGAGTTTTTCATTTTGTTTTTCTAATTTCTCATTAATTAATCTATTACTTTCTTCTAATTTTCTGTTAATATTCTCTTCTTGTTTTCTGTTACTTTCTTCGCTAATTAATTTAATATTCTCGTTCTGTTTTTCGTTCTGTTGACGGATGAACTCCATCAACATCTGTATAGTTCCATCCTCTAGTTTTGATGTCTGTCCTCGCGCCCTATCTTCTGGACTCTCCACCACACTACTTGGTTCACTAGGTGTAGTATTGTCCTCGGTATTTACTGCACCTAATTGGTTATTAATGTCAAGTTCTACACTGTCTGAATTGCTCGCCATTTTAGCCCTACTGCGCTTAATCATTCAAACTGACTTACACTAATAACACTTATCTTACTTCTACTTCTATGACACTACTTTTTCTACTACTTCTACTGCCTGTTCCTTACCTAAGCTGTACGTGTTAACAATCTGTGTTAATACGTATCATGCCGTGCGAATGGGCGCCATTTTGCAACTTTCAATTAAATTATAAATCTATTATGCCACGCGTTGGGCAACCATTTATAACAATCAATGTTAATGGGTTATTTATTGCACAATTAATTATTAAATATATAAAATTATCGATCTCTGACATGTATGTGTATAATTTAATCTTAATGATGATTCTAACTATCTATGCTCATCAACACATACGTGATATCATTTATTTAATTGAACATAAGAAACTCTTAAAATCTATTTGCATTCTTTCAAACTTTAGGTTAATATTTGGGTTGCATTGGTAATAATGAACGCATGTTTCTGATTAACTAAAATACTAGTTTAATTATCATTTATGACATATTATAATAGTACATAGGTTACGTCGCTGTACCTGAAATACATACATATTTATAATAAACAAAGATATATCTTAATATATGCTGAAACAAAGGAAAACATACATACATATATAAATCAAATGATGTTACAATTCAATATTCTACTTATTTAATGCGTTCATTAAATCCCAAATAAGCTTTTGTTTATACGTTCATTAACTACTTTATTCAGATTTACTCATTACTTTTCTTAATAAATTTCTCAGGTGTGAATTCTTTGAAAGAAACCAGGTCAGTAGAAGTTATTAATTAGAAGTAATTATAATAGTGGTTACTTGGTTATTGAATATCCATTAGTTGTTGATGAAGTCTCGTTCTGGTGATGGAGATGGCTCGTAGATACATTCCGTCGTAAGTTGTTTTATCACTGCCACTTATCACTTTATTCTTCCGGCCACTCGCGTAGGTGTTCGTATATGTGTGGGTAATTGAAGTTCAGTGTTCAATCAATGTTCTATCTTACTGTGTTTGCTGTGTGTTCGTTTTAAAGTCAATATACATGTCTAGTTTCATTTGTCGCTGCTTCCACAAACGATCCTATAATTGATTAGTTTGTTTAATGTTTCGTGTTCATTATGTTGTTGATACACAATATTAAGTTCCAATAATTTGTATATCGTTAAGTGATGCTGTCTGTTAGTGTAACGGTCTGATTGTTCACTTGGTGTAAATTTCACTAAGTCCGTTACTGCGCACTCCGGTAAAATTCACTACCGCGATATGAATGTATTATTAAGTTTTAAGTTCCTTGTTATTATCTAACTTCCGAATGATTTGAATAAACAATGGAAAGTTTATAATATACCGTCTCTCGCACTTGTAGTTAAACTACTTGATAATTGAAATGTAAACTGTCTGGAAATTCTAACTGTGAAACTTTAGTATAACTATTCAAAATTTGAGTGTTGACTGTCTAAAAATTTGAGTATGACTGCCTCTCCGTCTTCCTGGACAGCTAGTTTTATTAATTCGTCCCTACTCAAAATTTTGTCTCTGGCGCGCTTCACGCCCACTTCTTTTCGAGATTGGTCAGTTTTTTTGATTTTCTCGGAAAATACTGTCCCACTCTGTCAAAATCCTACGTCATAGTTCTTCCGATAGGTTCTTCGTCTCAGTTGCTATGGAAACATCCCTCACCATCAAATTTCTCGCTGGCTGAAGGTCTCTGATAGGTCCTTAGGTCTCCCTGCTCTCTGGCTTGACGATCGTTGACCCGCTTCGAAGAAACTACGGCTATCAACAGCTTGTCTATCAGCCTATTGTCTGAGTAAACTCTGCGTTTCTATAGATTCCCATTATCTGTACTTACAGTCTTCCTGGCGTATTGTTCTATGCTCTTACCCCTTTTTTCTGGCTATTACTAATTTCGAACATCTGCTGGTCGTTGAAGTCACCCCAACTTTCCCTTCGTAAATTCTTGTCTGTCAATTAGACGATACCTCCAGCTGTGTAACATGACTTTAGTTTTTGTCAGCCTATCTTCCAGTATTGTTACTTAAGGTGCAGCATATCCGTTTCATTGTAGTATGGAGCATCACTTGTTTTTGTCGCTTATCGTCTACTGACGTAACACGGCCACAACTGCTACAATTCTTGGTACGGGTGTGAATGTCCTCACTTACGTTGTTACAGCTGCGGAGAGCAATAATTCTGGACGAAACTTTCCCTGTCATCTTACGCCACCAAATTCTATAGTTGGATTGAACTTAATGCGTTTCTATTGTCAAGTCAGCAACGCTTCACTGACACCTTCTCATTACTCCTTATTTATTGCTCCACCATAAGTCGTTGACACTTGCCTCGTGTGAACGTACTCTGCCGAGGTGAAATTTAAAAATTTTTAAATTTTCTGCTCGTTACATGCTAGCTGCATTACACACGCCATCTCCAGAGGAGGTCAGAAGGCAATAAGCCGCGACTGTTGAATAAACATCGCACCAATTATCACCGTAAAAAAGTCATCTGTATCCAAGGCTCAAAATGAGCTGTCGACCTAAAGGCTTAACCGTTAAGAACCGAAAACCTCTCAGAGTCACATTGGTGGAAAAAGATTTCCAACTGTAGAGTACGAGTGATTGTGTACCAACATAGCTGCGGTCCAGGTAATAATTACATCTCAGTTAAATGCCATTTGAACAAGCACATTACCGTGATACATGATAAATTGCTGGTAAGTTAGGACCTGTTCGTCTTTCACCTAACCGTTTCAACTACAAACAGTAAGATTGTTGTCTCTGCTGTTAGTAGTTTATGGTGTTTCCAAGATTGTTTGAATCTATAATTGTTATTAAAACGAACGGTTCATTCAGAAACGAACAGAAAATATCAGTTTTCATGTAAGTTATATCCAGATGAGTTATGCAACTGGCCTGGTAGATGAAGCTTGTTTGAAAGCTATAGGCTATAATTAATGTGTTAGAGCCTAACACAGGAACATTAACAGTATTAATACAGTTAGTTACGTAATTGCGTTTTGCATTAGTTCCATAACTGCCAGCTGCGGCTTAATTAGGTTCAGCAGCTTACAGTAAGTGTACATTAGATAATTTATGAGCTGTACAGTTCTGACTTGCACGTTAATAACTTTGCTTTAACTTTCCAACTTGCAGAACCTTGACGAGGGTAAAGGCGAAATCTTATCATGTGACGCTGCCATTATATCGTTGCTGTACTAAATAGGAACTTGTAAGAGAGAATTCTCTTGTTCGCTTCAACTTTGAAATAATTTAACGTTATTACTTTTCACTGGTAGATCCACAGGGAAGATGGTCCTGATACTTAAAGTCTTAAAGAAAAATAAATCGTTTAAGATATTAAGCACTGATTTAAGATACATCGAATTTTAAAGAATGCCTAAAAATGTTTCAGTAAATAACATAGGCTTATTCGTGGCGGTAAAAGCGATCATCTCTTCAGCTAACGTATGTCTCGTCAGCGAATGACTAACCCCTTCGCCACACGCGTTAATCAAACCGTTCTCCTTCCCGAATCGTTAGGCAAAAACGAGTTAAAGTTGATTAGAGCACATACCTTCACCACTTTTATAATATAGTCAAAAGAAAGCAGTAAATCAACAGAATATCAACTCCACCAGGACAGCACTGTGTCAAGTTACTGCATCGCGCAGGAACTTCTCACAGACGACCAATTCCATTCCACGGTTGCTCGTTGCCACATATCGTGAATTCACGGTGAAAGTTGTTGCTTCGCTTCTGATACCAACCACGACCTCATCAAGCATGTCCATTAAAGTAAATGCTTCAGTATAATTGCGATCATTCGCTCTTCTCACCTGAAAAGCCTCTAGCAAGTCTTACTTGTGAAGATAAGAAAGGTTTCAGCTATAAGGAGAAACTCTTAACTTTAATCAAAGTGTTTTCATCTCTCGTTCCGATTCAGAGTAGTTTTATTCATCATGCAGTTAGCAAACCCCAATTCAGTGGCCACACATGAGCAAATTTAGTCTCGAACCCTTACTTCGGCATTACGCCTTGTATACACTGACTTCCGTATACTGAAATGATCAGAAACCCATGTTACATTATTAAAGTTTAAACTAATTGTTTACAATACCTATAACCATTCTGGACACTAGTATAACTTTACACTTTGCCTATGAAGTGGTGTAACGCCATTAAATTGACACGTCTGATTGATACGATATGTGCACATTACTACACACGCGCGCACGCGCGCGCGCACACACACACACACACACACACACACTTTTTGCACTGACGCAGCACTGCTGTTTCAGTACTGTAAATATCTTAAACCCACTTTAAACGCGAGTCACTAAACCCCAATGACAATTTGGTCTTAACACATCCGCATCCTCGTCATAGGTTTATAATAGGCTAGATAAGGTCGCTTTTATAACCCTCTCTATGGAATGCTTACCACACTGTGGGTATGAAAGAAACCTGATTCATTTAGAGCCACAACTAGAACCCGGCCACGATAAACGAATGATTTAGGGTCAAACTCTCAATACAATTAAGGAATTAGGTTTTAAGGATTAAGTTTAGAATCAATATTATTATGATATTCGAGTACAAGTGCGAGTTAGCGTCGTGTGCGGTGTGATGTTCATTGCGTGAGATGGAACCGTTTTAAAAAGACACTGTCCAGTTAATTGAAGGTACGTTATTACAATTAACACTTTGACAGATTAAATTTCATTGAGAATTAATAAAATTTATTTTCAAAATATGGACATTTTTAATAAACATATTGTTCAGCTAACACGTGATCAAGTGGATTTTGCTAGAACCGGAAATAGACTTTAGCGAAGCATGTGGATCAGGAGAGCTTTACGGAAAAAATAAATAAGCTTTTTCAGCAGGCAGGCAGATAGTAGCAGTAGTAGTAAGTAGGGGGAAAATGCTGGTCCTGACGCACAAAGGAATGCCGCCTTTCTTAAAAAACATAAAAAACGATAAAAAACAAGATCAAAGAGATGCCGCCGTTCCCGCGGTCCAAGATTTTTTCCCACGCTCTCCCCACCACCCTGGACCCGCAGTATCCGCGAATTTTCGCGAAAATAATTTTTTATATGCAGCCTTTCGCGAGCCTAAATCACTTTCACTTTCTAATTTCCGCGAATATAATTTTTTATATGCCGCCTTTCGCGAGCCTAGATCACTTTCACTTTCTACTGGACCACAGCATCCGCGACTTTTTCGCTGATCTGTGTCAAGATCCGCGACTTTTTCGCGTATCTGGACCACAGCATCCGCGAATATAATTTTTTATTTTTTTATATGCCGCCTTTCGCGAGCTTAGATCACTTTCACTTTCTATCATTATAGTGTATATATTAAATATATGATCGGGGAGTACCAACCTTGCATGAGTTCAAATTTGTTATAATGTATATTAAATCTATATGATCAGGTTTACCAACCTATGGTGGGGGGTTCCGACTTGATGAATTATAGTGTATATATTAAATATATGATCAGGGTTACCAACCTTGCATGAGTTCAAATTTGTTGTGTGTTATAATGTATATTAAATCTATATGATCAGGTTTACCAACCTATGTATGGGTTCAAACTTGATATGTGTGTGTATTATAGTGTATATTAAAATATATGATCAGGGTTACCAATCCTGCATTATTGTGTGTGTGTGTATAGAACAGATCTGCCAACATTTTTCTTCGGTGGGAAATTCAAACTATATTATAGTAAATTGTTGACGACGACTTCGATATCAACTCTCTCTCCCCTCCTCTCTCTTTGTCTCTAGACACAGTTGTCATCAGTTTTACATAAGCGTCGTGCTACTTATGGATTATTGTAATTAGCGATACTAAAATGTAATCACCAGGAAATATATATTTATCACCTATCTCGTGGCGTCCTTTTTTGACACATGACAGTCATTGACTACGATTTAGAAATTAATATACTGCCAAGTCTGTGTGTGTGTGTGTGGTAAAGTGTTACGCATAAAAAAATCTCCTTGAAATAAGGTATTTTCAAAAGTTTTGTGTACACACACCTTGTATAATAATTTTCGTAATTGTAAGATACAACTGCAAATTATTAAAATGTCTCTCTCACACATTTCTGATTACTATACAAATAATTGGATGCATATTCGAAGATTTCCCTTATTCAAACGATTTGTATGTGTGTACACGAACTTAAATACAGACGATTGTAATTTTAATAATTCATTTTTTGCATTAAATATATATCGTAAACAATGAAATAATAATATTTCGTCATTGTAAGATTTTAATAAAACAATTATCAGTTTAAATAATAATTTTCATGATTGTAAGATACAACCTACAAATTATTAAAATGTCTCTCTCACACACATTTCTGATTACTATACAAATAATTGCATGCATATTCGGAGTACGTTGACAGCGAAACAAGTCTATGCACACACACACACACACATACACACAACGATACTGAATTAGATATAGTTATTATTCACTAAATTAAACCAGAGGTCATTAACCTTCAGAGGACGTCCTACATTCTAATTTCACACCTGCTAGTCATTAGCAGTGATTAGGATTATAAAGTATTTACTCTAAAAACGGACAACTCTACTTTCTAATTTGACACCTGTCAAGCATTAACACCGCTTACAGTAATTACTCTAAAAACGGACACACACACACACACACACACACACGTGCTTTCCCCACTACAGAGTACACTATATATACGCTAAGTAAGTTAGCGGCAATTTCTTATTTGTCGACTTGTACTGCACGTATTACGTGTCTTCCAGTATACACATCTTCTTTTGAAAGACTGTTTGTACGTCTTCAGTGTAGACAACGAACATACTAGTTTGGCTGATACTGTACGTGTCTTCCAGTATACACATCTTCTTTTGGTAAGTGTATAGATTTTATTTAAACGTAAAAATTTTCAAGTGCATTATTTATTGAATTTAATACATGTGTGTGTGTACGCGTGTGTATGATCAAATTACAATTTCTGAAAATATATTCTTACTGTATTTTTATAGTGGCAATTTCTCACCAACGTGTGCTGATACATCTTTTTTTTAATAGTTGAAAGACTGTTTGTACGCCTTCAGTGTTGGCAACGCACATGTACAGATTTTATTTAATTTTAATTTTAATGTATGTGCAGATTTTTATTTAAACGTAAAAATTATTTGCATTATCAAGCGTGTTATTGAATTTAATACATGTGTGTGTGTGTGTATGATCAAATTATTATGTCTGTTACAAATTTTCTGAAAAATTGCTTTAAACAAACGTTTTTAATGTAAAAAATTTAGAAAGTAGGTCACAGCGTATGATGACATTTATATCTCTCTCTAATTCTGTTGTGGACATACATAGCTGTAAGCAGTGACTATCTCCTTATGAATGCGGAATGTAGACTTTCCTAAAATTATTTGCATTAAAACATTATCAAACGCATTATTGAATTTAATACATGTGTGTGTGCGCGTGCATGTGTATGATCAAATTATTATGGAGTGGGTTATACAAATAATAATAAAGTGTGTGTAATATATATATACATTTATTAAAATACATACACACAGCTCCAAGATTATATTAAACAGTTTTACAATTAAAAATACATACACAGCTCCAAGATTATATTGTTACAAGTATGAAAATATATCTAAACTAATATTTACAATTTAAAAAAAAAAAAAAAAATACACAGTTCCAAGATTATATTGTTACAAGTATTAAAATATATCTAAACTAGTTTTACAATTAAAAATACATACACACACACATAGCTCCAATATTATAACGTTACAAATATGATGAAAATATATATATATTTAAAACTAGTATTTATAAAATAAGACTTAAACACGTCTATGTACTGTGTTGGACAATGGTGTATATTCTACAAGCGAATCATGTAGTATCATACAGTAGGCGGTCGTCTGTGTAGGAAAATTCGTTGACGATTCAAATTCTAAACGTACATCAACTGCTAAAGACTTAAGTGCTTCGTCTTGTCTGCTACAACCGAAAACAAACAGCGGTGCTTTTGATTTGAATAATTCCGGTGTCAGTACTGGGCTGCCGTCTAAACGGTGGTAATACGAACTTTGAAAACTGGCGTACATATTGTACAATAATGCAAAACGGTCTTTCCCAATATCCAAGTTTAAATTATCGTAAGGATAATACTTGTCGTTTAGAAACAGTCTCGCATTGATCACGTTACAGTGATCGAATTCATCAGCGTGTGCTGTCAGTACATTTTTTCTTGGTGTCTGAAGATTTTTATTAAACGTAAAAATTATTTGTATTATCAAGCGTGTTATTGAATTTAATACATGTGTGTGTGTGTATGATCAAATTATTATGTCTGTTACAAATTTTCTGAAAAATTGCTTTAAACAAACTCTGTCTGTCTGTCTGTCTCTCTCTCTCTCTCTCTCGTTGTCAAAAGTTATGTTCAAACCGTTTCTCCTCTCCGTGCATGTATATGATTTTAGAAAGTTTATATATATTCGACAAATATTAACTGTGTACGTACTTACAACGCCCGCTCTCTCTCTCTCTCTCTCTCTCTCTCACTCATCGTCAAAACGTTGACTTCATTTTTCATTGTATTAAATAATTAACAAATATTAACTATGTGTGCGTGTGTGTTGTCAACTACTTACATGCGCGTTCTCTCTCTCGCTCGCAGACGTTGGAAGCAATTCCTAGTTTATAATGTAATTACCTGTGCGTGTATGTCTCTCTTTATTCGACAAGACTTAAACACGACTATGTACTGTGTTGGACAATGGCGTATATTCTACAAGCGAATCATGTAGTATCATACAGTAGGCGGTCGTCTGTGTAGGAAAATTCGTTGACGATTCAAATTAATTTCGAGTTTCATTATTTAATTTGCCGTCAGCAGGTAATTTGTAATATTCTTGAAATATAAGGAGGGCATTGGAAACATCTGAATCATTTACTAATTGCAATGACGTTTTATCTTTCGTATAAAGATATCCATATTCATATAAGTAACGTTTAACCTAATCCAATTGAAACTGTGTTGTGTTATCCGTTAAACATTTTGTCCATAATGTTAAAAAAATATTACAGATTTAAGTGGCGTCATGGTTTCCGATTGTACTTTACAATGACAAATACCAAACAACGTTGTTAATAATTATAAAAGAATATGTTATTATCCCTTCTCCTCAATATTTATAAAAAAGTTTTTTAACAAAAATATGAATTAACAGGAATCGAACCTACATACTTACCTTCTTTACCTTCACATTTACCATTACTCGTCTAACCATTTAATCGATTAAGCTAATTCATATCTTATTAACGAACGATTACTCACGAAAGGAAAAACAGTTTACATGTCAACGAACTCGGAATGTTTACATTTTAAGTGTGCAATGTTTACGTGTCAACAAACACCGTCTGTTTATGTTTTCGATTTTCACATTTGAAACACCTATCATAAATTTACCACCTTCGTATCGAACACCATACATACGATCTATAATCCGTTTACAGTCAGCCGATTCGCACAAACGCATATATTTGTTTGCTAATGAATCGTCACTGAAATGTAAAGTGTTAGGGTTCCATGCGCTATTGTCACTGAAATGAGAAGCGTTATGACTCTGCGTGCCACTTTCGTTTTCAGTTATTACATGTTGTGTTGGCTCTTCTTCTCCTCCTCCCCTCCTCCATTATATCACCACTTAACTTTCGTGAAATAGCTTCTAACGGTTCCAGAATCGGTCTGTAATTTTTTCTAAACGCCTCGTCGCTTTCTCTGATACCGTGTTGTAATGCATGATATTACAGCATTAAACTTTACAAAAAACGACATTATTAGAAGACACTAGTGAACACGTCTGTATCAAACCAGAGAGAACCAAACAATGATAGAATATTCGTCACAAAAGGACAGTAGAATGTGATAGTGGTGGTAACGTCGATCATACACACAGACTCTGGAGAGAGGCTAAAGTTTATCGAGATGAAAACGTCGTAGACACTTTCTTCTCGTGGTTGATGAAAGACGCCGAGGATATGATGAAGGTAGTACGACATAACGTACGCATTGCAACATCCAGTGAGCGTTACGTGTCGTTCTCTCTGGGTCCCTTGCGTTTCGTAGACTCTTTTCAATTTCTTAATCGCTCTCTGGACACACTCGTTACGTCCGTCCATCCATCCGTCCGACTGTCTATATCTGTCTGTCTGTCTGTCTGTCTCTCTCTCTCTCTCGTTGTCAAACGTTATGTTCAAACCGTTTCTCCTCTCTCTATGATCATTACCGTGCATGTATATGATTTTAGAAAGTTTATATATATTCGACAAATATTAACTGTGTACGTACTTACAACGCCCGCTCTCTCTCTCTCATCGTCAAAACGTTGACTTCATTTTTCATTGTATTAAATAATTAACAAATACAAATTGATATTCTAATTTACTTTGTGAGATATAAAGCGTTTAAGATACACTAACATAATACCAGCGTTATAACAGTTTCTTTGTTTTTCAGTATTCACTCTCACGTCTGAATATTACCATGTCTGACCTTCAGCAGAATCCAGAACATCAGCAGGAACAGGGACATCCTCAACAAGGTAAAAATTTTTTTAAATACCAATTGTCTCTCTCTATAATTATGCAGCAAACCAAATTTGTTTGATATGAATTAACATGTATAAGATAGTCTCTTGACGTTGTTTAGAAATTGATATGACGAAGAAAATTTTTTATGTTCTGACATAGGTTTGTCACCTTCTCCCCAATGTATTGTCTCTTGACATCGTTTAGAAATTGACATGACGGAGAAAATTTTTCATGTTCCACCATAGGTATGTCACCTTCTCTCCAATGAACTAATTCAATTCCACAACAAAAGCATTTAACTCTATCGTCTATGAATGACATACTATGTCCACAAACATCATAATTTAGCGGATAGTAGTAAAACCCGGCAAACGCTAACTCGTCGGGACTGACAAACGTCACTTCCCAATACTTGAACGATTTTCTTCTTTCACTTTCAATGCTAAAATCAGGAGTAGCTGTCATCTTCACAGTTTGCAATAAACTAACGTATTACTAACGTGTACTATCTATTTACCTCAAACATGAATTTGTGTGTGTGTATGTGTGTGTGTGTGTGTGTGTGTGTGTGTGTGTGTTATTCATCATTCCTATTAGCTAATACATGTGTTTCTATTGTTTCAGATATGACACGATTTTATATCGTGAGAAACAGTAGTATTAGAGGATGTCTCACAACTTTTAATTACCTGCCTGTGTACACGGAAGAAGAAGAAGATCAAGATATAGTACCGATAATGACCGAGGTGCGACCTTTATTGTGCAAGGATATTCTGGCAGAACAAGCACGTTTACGCAGTATCAAATGGCATATTGCGTGCAGGATACGTTTCACTAAAACTGCGTTAGATGGTGACAGCGGCGAAGAAAAAGAGGTAACCAAAGACGCCGTCTTCCACGGACGTTGTCGTACGTTGCTCACGGACGACAACGACGAGTTGAACTGTCTACTCGATGAATCCTACGATAAAATAATGAATAGCATATCCAATTTTACCCGTGACGGGAGCGGATGGTCGGTGGATGCTGTACTGAAGCTGGAACTAGTTGTTGGACGGTACCAGCCTGTAGCAGCATCCTCCTACTTTCCAACCCCGCGAAAACTTGCACTCACCAAGGCAGTAGTCAACATCAAGAACTCCCAAGATGAAATGTGTTTTCTATGGTCCGTACTAGCTCACATACACCCTCAAGTAAGAGATAAAGAACGTGTTTCAAAATACCTCTTATTCAAAAACACAATAAATATGTCCGGTATCGAGTACCCTGTTTCTATAAATTCACTTTCTAAATTTGAAACACAGAATCCCAACATTTCTATAAACGTTTTCGGCTATGATATAGAAGACAATATCAGAAACGAATCAAAAAATGAAGTTTATCCGTTAAGAATTACCCCCAATAAGGACAGATTACATCACGTTAATCTTTTGCTTCTGTCCGATACAAATAGCCGAAAACACTACTGTCTTATCAGTAGCATTAATAAATTGTTATTTTCCCTAACAAAAGTCAATCGTAAATCATTTTACTGCGACTACTGCCTGCATCGTTTCTCCACAGAACATGGTCTGTCCGATCATCTCCCCTACTGCACACCTCACGGCGAGCAGAAAACCAAAATGCCTACAGAGGAGGAGAAGTTTATGTCATTTAAAAATTACGCGCACTGTCTTAAAGTACCCTTTACCGTCTACGCCGACTTCGAGTCCCTCATCACTCCGCTTCAATCGTGTTCACCTGGTAACAACGTCCCGACGACAGTGCACGAGTTAGGTGAATTCTACTCTGTCGATAGCAACGGTGCCCGTCAGAAAATAACTTCTCCTCCTGTATCGTCCACATCATACGAAGCGATGCATATTCCGTCAGGTTTCTCCTATGCTATCGTGGATCATACACACAGACTCTGGAGAGAGGCTAAAGTTTATCGAGGTGAAAACGTTGTAGACACTTTCTTCTCGTGGTTGATGAAAGACGCTGAGGATATGATGAAGGTAGTACGACATAACGTGCAAATAATTATGTCCGATGATGACAATGTTGCGTTCACTAACGCCACCGTTTGTCATTTGTGTGAGCGCCCTTTGACAGACGATGACAAGGTACGCAATCATTGTCATCTTACGGGGAAATTCTTGGGAGCAGCCCACAATAGCTGTAATCTAAGCTACAAGATGCCTCGTCATATCCCCGTCTTCTTTCACAACCTTCGTGGCTACGACAGTCACCATTTAATGCTGGGTTTAGGAAAATATAAGGACCAACACGTATCCTGCATTGCAACATCCAGTGAGCGTTACGTGTCGTTCTCCCTGGGTCCCTTGCGTTTCGTAGACTCTTTTCAATTTCTTAATCGCTCTCTGGACACACTCGTTACCAATCTGTTTACGTCCGGGAGCCAATTTCCTTTGCTCAGAGAGGAAATGCTTAGACGGGGTTTCGACGAACAGACCAATCTGCTCGTACGCAAGGGAGTATACCCTTACGAGTACGTTGACAGCATTGATCGATTCAACGAAACAAGTCTACCCGCTCGTGAACACTTTGATAACCGGTTGTTGGAATCGGCTATTTCGGACGCAGAATACGAGCATGCACAAAACGTGTGGAGTGCATTCAATCTGCGCACGTTTGGCGATTACCACGATTTGTATTTGTTGACAGACGTAATGCTGCTGGCCGATGTCTTTGAAAGTTTCCGAGACATGGCCTTCCGCGATTACTGCTTGGACCCGTGTCATTTTTACTCGCTTCCCGGACTCGCTTGGAACGCGATGCTAAAAATGACAGGGGTCGAATTAGAGCTGTTAACAGAGATAAATATGCATCTGTTCCTTGAGTCTGGGGTCCGCGGAGGCTGCGCGATGATATCCAACCGTCACGCAGTCGCTAACAATCCTCTGATTCCAGATCAGTACGATGTATCGAAACCGACCTCCTTCATTTTGTATACAGACTGTAATAATTTATACGGTGCAGCCATGTCGCAACCACTCCCTTACGCAGACTTCCGATGGCTCGATCGTAACGAAATCGAGTCCTTGGACGTACGTAATGTGAGTGATGATTCCGACATCGGGTACATCCTCGAAGTCGACCTACACTATCCCGATACCTTACACGACCTGCATTCCGACTACCCACTTGCACCTGTGCGCCAGCGCGTAACACCCGATATCCTTTCTCCCTTTTCCAAACGTTTACACGAGAGTATATACAGATCATCGTATAACGAATCAGGGTCATCCGTAGAGAAGTTGTTAACAACTTTGGAGGACAAACAAAATTACGTTCTCCATTATCGAAATTTGAAATTGTATTTAAGTCTTGGCTTAGAGCTGAAAGCGACTCATAGGGTGTTGTGTTTTAAGCAAAGCGCTTGGTTGAAACCGTTTATCGATTTCAACACCCGCAAGAGGCAAACAGCCGTCAACAGCTTTGAAAAACACCTTTTCAAACTGATGAACAACGCCGTATACGGTAAGTCGCTGGAGAACGTACGGAAACATATAGACTTTGAACTAGTCTCGAATGAACGACGGCTTCAAAAACTAGTTTCCACACCTAGGCTAAAACGTATGATTCGTTATACGAACGATCTGGTGGGGCTCTCACTCCGTAAAAAATCCATTGTTCTTTCCCGTCCCGTGTATGTCGGCTTCACGGTGCTTGACGTTAGCAAAACGATAATGTACGACTTTCATTATCGTTATGCTGTCGCCAAGTACGGCCGCAACGTTAAATTATTAATGACAGATACAGACAGTCTGATGTATAGCATTCAAACATCAGACTTGTATGCAGACATGAAGAAGGACCTACACGTTTTTGACACATCGGATTACCCTACGTCTCATCTTTGTTATAGCCTTAAGAACAAAAAGGTTGTCGGTCTGTTCAAGGATGAAACGTGTGGTCGTCCTATTAGAGAATTCGTGGGTCTCCGTGCGAAATGTTATTCGTTCCTTGTGGCCCACGAAGATCCCACCCAAGAGTGTCAAAAACGTGTATGTAAAGGTGTGCCTCGAGTTGCGATTAAGAGGAGTCTGCGACACGATATGTATCGCAAGTGTCTCACTGATCATTGTCAGTTTTCTACCAGTGCGCTTTGTTTACGTAGCGATCATCATACGCTGTACACGATGCGTGTAAATAAGCAAGCGTTGTCACCGTATGATGATAAGCGTTATATATTAGACAATGGTCATGATACACTTGCATACGGTCATTATCGGATACGACAACGCATCAACATGGAGAACGACGACACCTCCCCACCTACTAAAAAAATTCGTCTCCATGTATAGTAACCCCCCTCAACACTTGTTTCTTTCGTCAGTTGATGTCTCTCGGTGCTTCAGTCCAGACGTCTGTAAACGTAAGTTCACATATTAATATCTCAACGATATTTGTATGTTTAAACATAATATATATAGAGTTTGTAATGTGTGTGGTTTCTTTGTCTTACAGTATTATGGATAACACTGCGGTTATAATCGACTTCCAGTGCTTTTTCGACGACAACGGAAAATATATTGTGAAGGAACTGTCAATCATGGACGTTCTGAGATTTGCTGGTAGACATTGGATTTTGACACCGCCTGCTACATCCGTTACGAATCCCAAATACGTTAGGACAAACCACTGGTTAACAACAAATTATCATAGACTTAGATGGAGCGAAGGAGAGACACCATACGACAATCTTGTTTCATTGTTAACATCACATACACGTATATATAAATATGTGTTTGTGAAGGGTTTTGAGAAAAAACGTTTTTTGCAATCAAAGATAATACACAATAATATCATCAATCTCGATGACTTTGGTTGTCCTAAAAACATACCGTATATAATTCATGGAACAGAATGTCTTAGACATTTCAATTCTTCTGACCGTTGTGCCAACTATAAGGTGCATGCTATTCGGGAATGGATGATTCATGATTTTTGCTTTAAACAAACATTTTTAATGTAACAAATTTAGAAAGTAGGTCACCGCGAATGATGACATTTATATCTCTCTCTCTCATTCTGTTGTGGACATGTACATACATGCATAGCTGTAAGCAGTGACTATTTTCTTATGAAAATGGACTTTCCTAATGACATTGTTATATTTTTGGTGTCTCTAATTTCGTCTGTGGGACATGTTCATACATGCAAATGAAAGTGGGACACCGACGTTACCACCACCACCACCACTATCACATTCTACTGTCCTTTTGTGTCGAATATTCTGTCATTGTTTGGTTCTCTCTGGTTTGATACAGACGTGTTCACTAGTGTCTTCTAATAATGTCGTTTCTTGTAAAGTTTAATGCTGTAAGTGCTATCGAGTACAAACGATGTTCAGAATTGACAGTGAATAAAAAATATCCCATCATGGTCTTAACAAATGTGGACACAAAATATGGGAACTCTGTGCTTGCTACGTTGGAGGATGGTGACCGTCAGTATCGTGTCTATCTTCCCAAGAGGTATGCAGGTGTCTTCACGAATGAGGAGCTCAGACATATCAAACCTAAAGAACTACATTTAGTGTATCGAGGGACGAGAAATCAAACAACACAAGTAGAGATTGAGTCCTAACGTCGTAAGTAGCAATTGTGTTAACAAACAATTTATTGATGTGTGTGTGTGTGTGTGTGTGTGTGTGTGTGTGTGTGTGTGTGTAGTTTCAACTCACTGTACTTAACACTTTAATAATTGAATTTGTATGTACATGATAAATGTATCATTGATTCTATTTAGTTTCGTTGAATAATAGTTGGTTCGATTAGAAATTATTTGAAAGTACATTACCTTTATGTGATAAATGTATCATTGATTCTAAGTAGTATTTACAAATTTCCAGTGAATAATATTTGGTTTGGTTTGATTAGAAATTATTTGAAAGTACATTAACTTATGAAAAATGACATATACTTGAAAAAGTTTACTTACTTAACACATTTGATTCTTTCCACTAACTGTGTGTGTGTGTGTGTGTGTGTGTGTGTGTGTGTGTGTGTGTGTGTGTGTGTGCATGTGATAATTGAATATTATCGTATCAGTGATTCTAATATCGACTGTATTGTTATGTTACAGATAAACTTCCTTGTGAACTGTATCTACAGCCGTGAAATTATTATTTATTTAAAAATCTTACAATGTCAAAAATTATTATTAATATTTATTTTATATAACAATGTTTGTTTGTGATATATGTATATTTAATCAATGTAAAATGTATTTTGAATAATTGTATTATAACGGTTTGTAAACTATATTTTAAGTTTGTGTACAGTGCTGTAAATATATATTTAATCATTTAAAACAATATTATTATTAATATTTTATATATAACAATGTTTGTGATATATGTATATTTAATCAATAATTGTATTATAGCGGTTTGTAAACTATATATTTTATGTTTGTGTACAGTGTTGTAAATATATATATTTAATTATTTAAAACAAATTATGGTTTATTTTAATTTATTTCGTTATAAACCTTCGAATATGCATCCAATTATTTGTATAGTAATCAGAAATGTGTGAGAGAGACATTTTAATAATTTGCAGGTTGCATCTTACAATTACGAAAATTATTATACAATGTGTGTGTACACAAAACTTTTGAAAATACCTTATTTCAAGGAGATTTTTTATGCGTAACACTTTACCACACACACACACACAGACTTGGCAGTATATTAATTTCTAAATCGTAGTAATCAGAAATGTGTGTGAGAGAGACATTTTAATAATTTGTAGGTTGTATCTTACAATCATGAAAATTATTATTTAAACTGATAATTGTTTTATTAAAATCTTACAATGACGAAATATTATTATTTCATTGTTTACGATATATATTTAATGCAAAAAATGAATTTTTAAAATTACAATCGTCTGTATTTAAGTTCGTGTACACACATACAAATCGTTTGAATAAGGGAAATCTTCGAATATGCATCCAATTATTTGTATAGTAATCAGAAATGTGTGAGAGAGACATTTTAATAATTTGCAGGTTGTATCTTACAATTACGAAAATTATTATACAATGTGTGTGTACACAAAACTTTTGAAAATACCTTATTTCAAGGAGATTTTTTTATGCGTAACACTTTACCACACACACACACACACAGACTTGGCAGTATATTAATTTCTAAATCGTAGTCAATGACTGTCATGTGTCAAAAAAGGACGCCACGAGATAGGTGATAAATATATATTTCCTGGTGATTACATTTTAGTATCGCTAATTACAATAATCCATAAGTAGCACGACGCTTATGTAAAACTGATGACAACTGTGTCTAGAGACAAAGAGAGAGGAGGGGAGAGAGAGTTGATATCGAAGTCGTCGTCAACAATTTACTATAATATAGTTTGAATTTCCCACCGAAGAAAAATGTTGGCAGATCTGTTCTATACACACACACACAATAATGCAGGATTGGTAACCCTGATCATATATTTTAATATACACTATAATACACACACATATCAAGTTTGAACCCATACATAGGTTGGTAAACCTGATCATATAGATTTAATATACATTGTAACACACAACAAATTTGAACTCATGCAAGGTTGGTAACCCTGATCATATATTTAATATATACACTATAATTCATCAAGTCGGAACCCCCCACCATAGGTTGGTAAACCTGATCATATAGATTTAATATACATTATAACAAATTTGAACTCATGCAAGGTTGGTACTCCCCGATCATATATTTAATATATACACTATAATGATAGAAAGTGAAAGTGATCTAAGCTCGCGAAAGGCGGCATATAAAAAAATAAAAAATTATATTCGCGGATGCTGTGGTCCAGTAGAAAGTGAAAGTGATCTAGGCTCGCGAAAGGCGGCATATAAAAAATTATATTCGCGGAAATTAGAAAGTGAAAGTGATTTAGGCTCGCGAAAGGCTGCATATAAAAAATTATTTTCGCGAAAATTCGCGGATACTGCGGGTCCAGGGTGGTGGGGAGAGCGTGGGAAAAAATCTTGGACCGCGGGAACGGCGGCATCTCTTTGATCTTGTTTTTTATCGTTTTTTATGTTTTTTAAGAAAGGCGGCATTCCTTTGTGCGTCAGGACCAGCATTTTCCCCCTACTGTAGTAGTAGTAGTAGTAGTATTCTAGAATAATATAAATTTAAACTAACCAATAGAAACAGAAGATGGTACTGATATCGGAAGTCCCCGAGCGTGCAAGAGACGTGTAAGAGATCCTACACACGCTGCTACCACACGTTAATCCGTAGAATTTCTTGACAGAGACTCGTGTGTCTGCGTAGCTCTAGAACTATCCGAAGGAACTCGTTTACGAATATGGAGTAGTTAGGAGTATCGGAGTTTCGAGCAGTGGGACTGGACTGATTTTTCGTCTGGGAACGTGCTTCCTGGGAGGAATTTGCTACGGCGCATCTTATTCAGGAAAGCACAAAAACATAATGTGAACTTAATTCACCGGAAAATATCGATTTTTAATCAATTGTAAGGATAATTCTTAACTTAATTCATAAGACTTAACGACAATAAATTGTAACTTAATTCACAAAATAATAATTTTTACGACCGTGACCGTAACCGTATGACTAATCATTTAGCTAAATCATGAGTGTGCGAATCACTAGAATCACTACAACAAAACCTCTGTACTGTATTCAGTTTTTATTTGAATGATATTTAATGTTTGTCTGAATTTCAAATTAATTTGTAGAAGAATAATTTTTATTTCTAAAGAGACTTCACATACCTTTTACATATTTCTATGCATAATTTTTATTTCATAAAAAACTATTATTTTTATATGGAAATGTGTTTAAACATAAAGAAATTAATCACCATATTAAATTGTGTGTTACAATTATTCTGTGTGAACAGCCCTCAACCTATCACATTGAACAGCCTATACGTACAGCTGATTTCGACTCGCTTCGTTTTGCTCCTTAAAAGCGGGGTATCTGTTCAGTCTCTCTGAATGAAACACACACACACACACACACACACACACACACACACACACACACACACACACACACACACACACACACACACACACACACACACACACACACACACACACACACACACACACACACACACACACACACACACACACACACACACACACACACACACACACACACACACACACACACACACACACACACACACACACACACACACACACACACACACACACAAGATACATTTTTCTTCTAGGCACCATATATGTTCCTAGCCATCACGAAATATATTCCTTCCGCGGAAATATTAAAAGAAACGTACACGAATATACAAACATAGACATGAACCCTTGCACTCGTGTATGTCTCCTGAGGCAAGTCACTGAATGGTTCCTGCTTTTTAGTCATTGTGAAAGTTATGAAGTAAACAATGTTCAAATTTCAACATTTTCTTTACCTTGTATTATCTTTTTAACGTGTCAAACAGCTATTAGGAAACACGAACTTTGGCTGGCTGCCAGTCGTGGAGTTGTCAAACTGAAACGGAAGCCCTCCGCAAAGCCACGTGCTCATAACAGTGGGCGAGGGCGAGACACGTGTGAAAACGCGCACACGCACGCGTTCTTAGTAATCGGAGCCGAATTTCCATCTGTAATAGTAGTAGTAGTAGTAGTAGTAGCAGTAGTAACAGCAGCAGCAGCAGCTGGTTGTTGATATTATGTACATAACGTTATGTAAAGTTGCGTACAAGCTAAGTTAAAGCGCGGAACTCAAAGTTCCCTATCTGGAAGTTGCTACGAAAGCTACATGTCTGTATACATACGTTAGAATTATCTGAATACAAAATAAATTATTTCTTATTTTTACTCCTCAACGTACATTTTCCTTCTTATCCTGTTTTTGCCGTACGTAATAAGGATGGCCTTGTTACCTGTGTTGGGTAGTGCAAATTGCAGCCAGCAATCGTTTTTGCGTGTACTGCTTCATCTCAATATTTAAGAAAAGTATTAAGAAATAATATGAAGATAGAAAAATGAAAGTTTAATTTTCACAAAGAAGGCGGCTCATAAGTTTACTTGCAGTCAACGAAGACGGTTTTTTAGTTCTATTTTTGTCTTGGTGTTCAATAGGAACTTTCATAGAAATTAACTGGACGGCGCAAGATTTAGTGCCTCTTACTTACAGATCACAAAAATTTTAATCGGCAACGTAACCACTTAACCTTGTTAAATATAGTATGTCTTTTCCCTCATTGTCTGGTACAACTGACGACCACTTTTTCCTTCGTTGTGGAAATAACCGACACCTTATACACCGTGTCTCTAAAAACTCAACGCGTGAAGCGTAGATTCGAACCCCACTTAATACACTAGTTTTCTTGTACTGTTACCCTCATTTGCACTGTCACACCAGCAAAGGGTGACGGAAAATGAGAAACATCGTAACAGCGAAGAAAAATGCGGTAAATTAGCACTAACGGTGTGTCTATCGCGAACCAGTCAGACACGATCCATGATCACGCCGTAAGAAATAAGGAGAATGACAATGCCGTAAGCATCACATTTCTGAAGACGTAAGAGGAGAAACTTCAAGAAGAGAGTAGTAACCGACGCAGTTAATCAGGAAGACTAAGGCCTAAAGTATAAGCAAAAAATCTAGCAAGACTTCTCAAACTTCGCCTGGTAGAAGCGAAACCAGGATTTCCTCCTCGGGTGGGGGATCTGGTAGGTTCTGGGGCTGGCTTAGATTTTTGTGAATAAAACTACAAAAATTAAAAAAAGAAAGGTAAGAGTGTAAACACAAGGGTTAAATTAACAGATATATAAAATTTAACAAAAATTATGAAAGAATAAAGGTGGCATCTTACTTTACAATATAAATAAAATAACTATAATACCACAACATTTCTCTCACCTTCACTTCAGACGCTGATAGTGTTAAATATTAGGCCTATGTATGAAAATTTTAAACCTAAGGAGTGACTTCGTGTCTATAAATTTTTGCAGCAGATGAAATTAAATCGGTCACCGTTTGCCACAGAAATGAACCAAATATTTACATAAAATGGGTATTACAGGTCTTCAGAAACAAATAGCCTATAAGGAAACAAAATTTCTTGTATCTTTGTTGTCGTATTCCGTATTTGCATGTTAGCCATAAGGGCTTTGTTTCTAAATCTGCCTAGAAACATTTGTCGTGATTGATGTGATACGAGTATTGTAAACTGTTAGCTTAGTTGTGAAATGATCTCTTCTTAGTATTCTAGTCAAAGCAGAATATGCTGTGTTCCAGCCCGTTGTTCTTTCTTTCTCATCTTCTTCCTTACCGAGGTCTTCTTCTCACAGTGCTGCTGACTCTGCACTTGTCTCTTTCTCTGTAGAACCATATGAAATGGTATTTTTTTTTTGTTTTACGGGGAGGAGGTGGCTTTATTCGTGCCTCTTCGCCTAGACATTGAAGAATTGGCTGAGATGGTAGAGAGAGATCACACACATTGGTAGAGACACTTAGCACATTGACCCTATGATTTAAAAGTCTTATTAATTTATGGGAAATACCCATATGTTACGAATGTACATATTATCTCTTTACATTGTGTCGTACAAGTCTTCTTGAAATTAAACAAGAGCAAACAAATAGACAAGTGACATTTTCGGAATATACCATGGTGTGAACATAGAAATCATTTTTTACTAACGTTATGATTATGGATTCATTTAACAAACTGTTCAGTCGAAGCAAGTGCACACTGACGATCGTATTGCTTTGTTTTAAACCTTACCATTGAGGGACATGAACTTGAAGAATAGTCTGCAGATGGCACATGTGGTGTCTACATATGCGAGTGCTTTTATTTGAACTGCATACATACTGTTCAAACAATGTTGTTGAACTGATGACGTTGGTAGATGTAGTGCAAGCCGGCGACAATTCAGCCTTATAGAAAAATATACGAGATAGAACAATTATTTTAACAACAAACATTTTATTGTAAATCGAAAATAAGGATCGAAAAATCCGTTACATTAATGAAAGAAAAAACACATGTATGCGTTTGTAAAATAATTATCCTCTCTAAATTGACTTATCGTCTTCACTGTCGACCACTTCAATAGTTAACTACTATTATAGCTTGTTCCGCTTTCACGTCACGCCTGATCCCTCCTCTATTTCCTGTATGTCTTGAGCGTTTTTTTTCTTGTCGTGGCTTATATTTTCTTACAGTTTTAATATTATTGGTGATTCAAGAAACAAATTGTTTCTTGGCAAGAAACAAATTGTGATCTTGCAATTTGCAACTGTATTTTTTTCAGTTGTTTCTATAACGCTGTACTTGTTTGATCAACATACCTACGATCAATTTCCATTCCATATTTCATCTTTTTAACCTGTGAGTCAGTTTGTGCTGCTATTACTTTCTACTCTGCAATCCTTTCATAGGGCTTGATGTATTCAACTGATGTATTTGGGCTTGTATTTCTAGTACTCAGTTTTCGCAGGCATAAATTACCAAACCGGGGTGCAAACTTTCTTAGCCTAATACAATTTCAGCAAATATTTTTCTTATATTTTTAATCGTTCGTTTTGTGGCTGTACATATTTATTAAGTTTCATATCATCGTTTGTAACCTAAATCATTCTGTTTTTTGTCTCTTTTGTGTTATTAACAAATTGGTTGATCTGAGTTACAGGCAATTTATAAATTATATGTGATACAAAGCAATCTTACTTTACGTTTTTCATTTAATGTAAGTACATCGTCAGTTACGTATCATGTATGGAAGGCACCGTACATAATGAAATGTATATTTAATTATTAAGGAAGCCTGTAGCCTGTCGTAGAGTAACTGAGTCAGAAGTGGCGCTCCTCCTACTCAATGCTCGTGCACCTCTGGAACCTTATTTAACTTAGGTGGCATACACATCTTTTCCTGCGTAGACCTTACTTCTAAAAATTTGGTTGGTGTCAGTCCATAGGAATGAAGACAATTCAGACATCTGTGATTGTATTTTATCTTCTCATGATCCTGATTCAGTGAGATCGTGTACGCTGTTGACTTATTACTGAAGACACCTCCTTGTAGTCTCCAAAACCACATATAGTTGGAAAATTGACAACGTGTACTCTATTACTAAGCGCGAGATTCATATTTTACGTAAAATGTATTTAGCTGTACCCACAGGGGCGTATTTACGAGGGGGACGAACGGGACCGACCCCCCTCAGAGGGTCGAAAAAGTTGATGAATTTTGTTAATCTCTTAATTTTTAGGCTTTTTTTTATTTTTTTTTTAGCTGTGTACGCTAAAATAGTGGTAACTCTATTTAAATATACAGACAGGTTTATTATACAGCATTACGGAATAATTACGGAATACGTTTTAAATGTGAAATATAGAAAATCAATTCAGTCAACAAGTATCTTTTAACAATGTTTCAATAACGCGTATTTTTATTGTGTTATTACCGTTTACTTTAATCTGACTAATTTCAGGATGTTATCACGCGTTTATCAGCCACTTTAAAGATAAGTGTTGATTAGTCTTAACTTGTTTTCTCTTTTGTATGAAGCCGACCTGACCCCGGACCCCTTCCAAATCTAAATTCTAGATACGCCACTACGCCTAAATACACTCAAGACTTATTTTTAGGACGCAATTACAATTTCATCTCAAACTCACAGTTAATTCTCGAAGTGTACCTATATAATGCCGAGGCTATAACTGCATCTCGTTTAATTTCATAAGGAATCTCAAAATACTATTATCATTTGGAAACTTACAGTTGCTCGAACAGAAATCGCTCAGACTATCGAAAAGTTCTAAATGTTCTCTGCTTTAGTACACTATAATGTACTGTTAGTACAGGCTAACATTATCAATAAATCTAGATATTTCGAGTAATATTAAGAACTGACTAACTTATCTTCGAGATGGTACTCAACACATTGCACAGAACTATCTTATACTTTATACAGAATTATCTACTACTTTAGGTAAATCTGTAATTAGATATGCATAGGTACATTATATCGTTCTGTTATACTGTGGTTCGAACAGAAATTTTGAGCGATTCAGTAAAGAAACATAGTTTGTATGAACGTATGTCCCATTTCGCATTGAATATTTGCTGAAGTGCAGATTTATCTTAACTTTTCATTAACATGGTCGATCAATGGCGTAGTCAGGTTATTCCATGAGGGGCTGCTGACAAAAAGGTGTGGCTATAGGCTACAATTTTTCTATGGTGGGATATGAATGATAATAAATGGGGGGGGGGAAGATCATAATGGTAGTAGGACCTTCACTTATAGCCTACTGTATATATTACATGCAGGTATATAATAGATAGGCATTGTATAATGTCATATTATATTATACTATTATATGTATATTATAGGCAGGTATAGCGAACTGGTACAGCCTGCTTGCAGTATCTACATAAAGTCTCCACTGACGACGTACCCATTGGGGGGGAGTTGTACTCCACGCAACCCTCTCATCTATTACGCCACTGTGGTTGATCTATGCCTACTCACGTTAATCATTTGTTTAGATAGCTTGTGTAAAGACAGCGAACAAACATTATTTCAAGCTGTTCTGTAACAACACGATGGGCTTGCAAGCCTTTCTGACACTAGGCCTAATCGTACAACATTGTTACGTTCTACCTACTGTCTGGAGTTTGCTTTTACCGTATTTCATTTCTCCTGCTTACAAAATCCTTAAAAACCATCTGTTATGGTACAAAACCTTCGGATCCATGCAATATTGTGAGCGACAATCTTGTGAGCGATCCATCATCTTGTAAAATTTAATTTGCTTACCTTTCGCATACTTTTCTATTGTCTAGAAATTGTGCTTCAGCTTTTTAATTTCTTTTACGTTTTAATGGCCATGTAAAAATTTAAATTATCAACACTTACAGAAAATAAAAAGTTATTAATTGATGATGTTTCAAACTTGAGGTAAGTCTTCCCGAACATTATGTAAAATTGACTCAATGGTTTTTTACATAACTGTGTTAGCGCGAATTTCATGCACTTCGTAGCCAAATTTTGCACACTTAGCAAGTTTGTCGAACACATGTGCATATTTTCACGTCAGCAGAAACGTAATCGAATTCCATTTTTTTAACTTTCCGTTAATTGGAACTTTGAAAATGAAACAATTTGAAATCGATTTTAGTCATAGGCGATAACCCTACGATTAATGTGTAATGTTCAATAAGAAGAATGAGCTTTTTGAGTGTTATTTATACTTAACAAAGACATGACATTATTGTCTAATGTCCATAACGATATATTTGGCAAGCAGATAAGAATATTATGTATTCAGTGAAATTAAGATAAAGATTATTATTGTTGTAACTGATAAAAACTCCTTTTACAGTACAACTATTAAAAGCAGCATTGTAGCATATGTTACTATTATTGTTATAATCTTTTTAATCGTGTTTAAATAGAACATACTTGATTTTTATAGCTTTTATTGTGAACACTATTTTATTTGAAAGTTACAGGACCATCACCTTCCATAGTCACTCACTTCATTTTTTCAAACATCTGAACAGCTTAACATGTGTGAGGGCAAGAACTCAGCCTCTTCACATCCACTCTAACGAGCAGATTTTGTCTTTAGTAGTCTGTAATGAGTTTAAAATCGAAGAGTGCCGTCACATAAAAGCGTCAGATAAAAATTAGTGAAAAAGGAAACTGAAAGTGATAAAAAGTGGCTGAAGGAATAAAGAAGGAGGCTTCACTGAATTGTGACCTGGCATCCAGAAACCAGTGTTTTGGAAATTTTCGTTTCTTTACTTGTCATACACCCACTATAATTATAAACCATTATGTAGTTTTTTGCTAATTTTTACTCATTACTGAAATTGTGTACAGATATTTATGAAAATATTATAAATTCAGTATCTACTTGACGTTTATAAACGTTAGCCTATAGCACCTTGATGAATTATAACTTAATAGTGAATTGTGGTTGTGGTGATGGTGTGTGTGTGGTGGGGGGGTGGATGTGTATGGGCAAGGGAATTAAGGTATTTTCTTTATGAAAAATAAACGATTAAATAATAAAAATAAAATACGAAATTTTAAAACTTGAAGGATTCTTTATAACGAGAAGAGAATACCAAATCCGATACTTGCGACACTTCTTCAGTTTTCAAAGCTGGGAAGTTTGGGTTCACAGCAACGCATACTTTTTTAAGTAACCATTTAATCAATTTCTGAATACTCCACTTAATAGACGTATACTATTCTAAGGAAGAGTATAACGCAACACGTCGACTGTTTCGCGCGGTTTCGAATTACGCCTACTTATTACACCTATAAATTTCAAAGTAAGAATAAGAGTTGTGTTTCTGCAGTGGGTTTTCTTGTGTGTTTGAAATGACAATATTGGCGTTTTCTATTGCGCACGAACCCGATGAACACTTCAGAAGCCATATAATAGTCAGCCTTTATTAGCTGGACTCAACAGTGAGTAAACTCAGTTTTAAGTTTCTGCTTTAATATCCTTGCATGGATTTAAGGTCAATATAATAAACCAGACTACATTAAGCTATACATGAGTAAAATGGATAACTAGAATAAGAGTATACAAAGTATGAATATTGTATAACCTGACTGTTTTCATTTTTCCCAGCTGATGCAGTCGTGTACGTATTAGAGTTGGATGGACCCGAAGTCACCTTGAAGTTAGGCCTATAACAAACGAACGATTCGAGTCTGTTTGGTGACTATTACGCCACTCGAATAACGGATGTATTTTTGGAATCAACAATCCTTAAAATGTTTTCCTTTATCGCGAATTCACGACGTGTTAAATGGCGACTAATTCACATTTTTCTCTCTCCGTTTGCCAATGAACTTTGCACTTCTGTCATCAGTGGTGCAATAGAATGTTAAAAGCCAGCGAATCGCCGAGAGATGTAGGTTCGAAACTACTTGATTGTTCATCAAGTTTGTTGGCTTTACTGTATACTGTGTTGCTTATTACAACAGTCTTAATTAAATTAGAGATTATAATTTATTTTTGTACAGTATGTATAAAACACCATGCGTATCACATTAAACTGATGACTGGTTGGTTCTTATTTCAACCGGTTATTCACCAAAACCCTTTTCGTGGCGTTTTCGTTCATTTCGCAATTTCAGCATAATTCTAGCACTTCCCCTATATACTGTGGCCGTGCCTTATACTATTTGAAGCTGAACAGTTGCCAAGATTAAATAATTTTATGAAATATAATCAAATGTTGATTTCACTAGTCATTAACATTTAATCAATTAGATAAGCGTAAAAATAGAAATAAATACAGATATTGTAAATACGTACCCCATATTGATTGCACACGTTTTAAAAATAACATGTGTTTTTTAAAAGTATCACTAAGTGGCGGAAGTCTGTTGGAAGAATGTACTCAGCAAGTAATGCAATATCGGCTATCAGTACTTTCCAAATGACCATACAGTGCTATAATAAGAAGGACAAGAACTGGAAGAATCGACAAAACAAAGAATTTCTTAAAGATATAGGCTGAGAGTGTGTTGTGTGAATGTTGAAGCTGGCTAAAGCCCCCCATACACGATCCGACTTGTCGGCCGACATGTCGTCCAACACGTCCGACTCCGACAGATCGGATCGTGTGTGGGTTCAACAGACCCGGTCCGCGGACCGTCGGATAAGTATAAACAAGATACAAACGTATACAACGTAACGTATACAAGATTTAGATTAGAAAAAAATAACATTTTTGTAAGATAAGTTCGTCAACATGGAAGTTTTAGAAGAATCATAATCATGCCTGGCGCTACAACTTATTTCTAAGCCTTGGTCTCATCCAGAAGACTTCTCCAACGACACCGATCTGATACGGTGGCTCTCCAGTCCAAATCGTTTGGCATCATTGCTCATATCGTCAGCTCATCGGAACTTTGTGCCTGCCTCTCTTTCTTCTTCTATCTAGCCGCATTGTCAAGACTTTCCTCACTGTTTCATCCTCATCAAAATGCCCGGCTCACTTCAACTTTGATAATTTAATATAAGTATAACGTCTACATCCCTAAAGAGTGAGCATAAGTTTTTATTAAAACGTATCCGTCCAAAGTAGCATATATTTGCTGTTGGACGGCAGAAGTGAAAATATAAATGTAGTAATGATTTGGAGGTGAAGATTCCTTAGTTACTCATTTGGGCACAACACACTTCTACACACATTTATAATGGGGAAGTCTTCTTTTTAATTTACTTCTTCTACACCCCACATATGGATGTAAATGCAGTATACTTCGTGTGTATTTGAATTTTCCAAAATACTCTGTCTGCTCATCCGGTAAAGATAGTTAACCCAGTTTTTTTTACTTCTGCTACATTTTCTATGCATGAACTATTCGTCCCGAATGTCACTATTTCATAACCAGCTATTCTCGAGCAGAAAGAATCTCATTCCCGTAGTCTGTAGATGATTCTGATGACGTTTGATCCACACAATTGATTGCCACACAAATGGAGGAAAATGCTGTGTAAAAACCATTAGATTCCGCGTGCCATCAGATACACGACGAAAAGATATGTTACATCATCTGACACGCATAATCAGATTATAAAGAAAAATACTTGAATTCGGTACACGTAATGTTTATGGATGCGACATTTATCACAAGAAAATTCAAATAATAAAAGTGAGTAAATTATCGTAGGCGGAGACGAATATGCTGCAACTTTCAGGTGTATTGGTCTAAACAGGACCACCAGTTGTAGTTTACTGGCTTGAGCTGGTCGCTTTCACTTTATCAACACCTGACAAATCGGCGTTCATTAGTGAAGAATGTTTAACACTTTTAATTCAATTATACTATTTAGTGATATGTCAGTCGCAATTCAGATGCTATGTGTATGGTAGGCCTATACTAAACTCAAGTACTTTCAAATGCTTGAATAGCAGTCTCAGTGGAGGTATAATTTTAGGAAAGAACAAACATAGTTTTATGAAAAAAATTATAGGCTAACGTCAAGAAACACTGAACTCGGAACAAGCAAAATCTTGTTATCTTGTGCGGGTAGCTTGAGCTGAATATGACTCTGAATCGTGGACCATGCGGAAGAGAGAGACAAGGGACTCGTGGAGGCTCTTGAGAATAGTGTGGAGAAGAATGAGAGAATTAACGGAATGATAAAGTGAACAATGATAAAGTTTTTTAAGAAGGTACCGAAGTAGAGACTGTTATAGTAAAGACTCATCAACTGGAAATTCTGTGTATAGAGACGCTTAATTAGCACCTATATGCCTATGCCTATTACTTTTGTATAAGGGAAAAGATACACGGGAGGAAAACCAGAAGGCCAAGATAGAAGTTTTAGATCAAAGGGCTACAGAGACAGACTTAAACAGAGGAATTTTAAACAATGGCTGTTCAGGAGGATGCATTCTGAATTCGGCCTCAGTATACGCCAGATTGAGGATTCAATGCAGATTTAACGTAGCACGTATGTATGTAAAATTAACTCCTTTAATAATATTAACACGTCTGTTCTCATGTCGCTACCAACAATTATTTGATCTTTTGTGAAGAATACTTATGTTCAATTATGAGAGATAATTATATCTCAGACGCAATAAATGACATTGCTCGTATTAATACTATTATGTTCCCTGTATCAATGCTAATTTATATGACAGCATTTTGCACTTAGCGGAAAACGTTAACTGCATTCTCTTGTCACTTTTAATAACATGCTGTTAATTTTATGGCCGGTAATTGCATGGACGATGTCTGATAGCGAATGTCGCAGAAGATAACACCTGCATTAGTTCTTGCAATACACTAATGCATATATATACAGAAATACATGTCGGCGCGCGCACTTAGGTTATTCATGTATTTACACAGCCCGTGTGAATTAACCAAGATTACCAAGAACGTGATAGTCATTTTCAATATCCTGACTTTATTAAAGGAATTTTTATGGTGTAATATATTTATTTACGTTATGATAATGTTCAAGTGCTAAGACAAGTTAATATTTAAAATTATTACTTACTCATCCACACGCTGAGTAAGTGCGGTATCATAAAGAAAAAGACGAAATAAGTATAATTATGCGTATTAATCTTTCCAATACAATTTCAACAAAGTCTGCACAAAGACAAAAGACCTTATGGCAGCAGATCTACTAGACATATTTGAAATGAAAGTACCTAGTAAATGACTATGTCTGTACGTAGGGACAACAGCAGCACGGTATAGAATCTGTCAAAGGGCGCAACAGATGGAATGAAGTCGATGGGACTTAGGAAAGTTCTGGGGGTTTCCCATTCAGTTGAAAAAACCCAGGTTGTGTCCTCTTGTAGTCCTTTTCAGATAGGTGTAAATATTATGTATAGTAAGCAATAATATATAATTAATAATAACTTAAGTAATACCAATTTCAACGTAATGTGCAATGCTGATGGAGCTTTAGGCTGAAAATGAAGACTATCTATAACAGAAAGTTTTCAACATAAATTTACCAATGCATGTGACTTAACATGGTGATCTCTACAGCTAAAACCTGTACCTATCGCTGCAACACCAGTGAAATGCAAGTTAAAGCCAAAAATTCTTGTCAATCGACCGATAAGCATTTTGTAGCAAAATTTTCCCCACATCACTCTTAGGCCTACCTTTCCCTCCAGTACAGTTGAGTAAAAAGTAGTGCCACGAAATCAGTTAACAGTTCATAAGCACTCTGATGATTTAACACTAAACAAACGTGTTTCGTTACACGTTATAGGCCTACTTACGTATTTTCACACAAAAATTCACTGAGACATATTTCTCCCACACCATACATACCGTCGCTCCCACTGTTCTCATCATAGTCACTCTCTGAGCTAATCCCCCAATTTATTGCTTATATTTACAATACATTTTTCAGTACTGTTTTCAGCGATTACTTCTTTTTAAAGATAATTGGATTCAATTTTTTCAACGTGTTCGCACCGAATTTTTCACTCATCCACAAAAATTTCGGAAAATCTTTATTCACATAATCTTATCACGTCTTCCGTTTTAAACGTGCCATTATGTTTTCCAACCGAACTCTTCAAGTCTGACCAGATTAATTCAATCGGGTTCAGGTGTGGGATAATATAGAGGTAAGAACGGTATGCCCTTTTTCGGTTAAAATTTTATCAATTACGTAAGTTTTATTTCTTGGTTTGTGTAACTTAATTAAATCATATAGCTCGGTAGCTGGGTTTTCAACATGTCTTCGTGAAACGGGTTTTTCATATGTTTAATCAATTTTTCATTACACTTTTTCGAGGAAATGGAGGAAGGTGGCTTATTAGTTTGAACATAATGATAAGATAGATTATCTATTACTACAACACTTCACGGTGATGGTAAGTTAGGAAGTCATTTTTCTGTTGTCCAACGACTGTAATTTTCAGAGTTCATGTCACCGTGATAAACACCAGGTCTGTAATTTGATTTGAATATTAAGAGTGCATTAGGCACAAACTCATTAATACCCCCTACCGTGAACAATAATAATTATCCTCTTTAACAGGCGCTAAATAATCAGATGACGTACCAGGTATTCATCTTGCCAGGTTTTTGGCACTCTCTGGCTAGTGTGTAGACTATGTAAGTGTCTCTACTAGTAATTTTATACAAACCACTATGTTGTCTTTGGTACTGACGAGCGCTTTCGGCAGTCAAGCCATCTTCAGGTCATGGTTGATTTATCAACAGCTGTTTGTAAATGACCTGAAGAATGCTTGACTGTCGAAAGCGCTCATCAATACCAAAGACAACATAGTGGTTTGTATAAAATTACTAGTAGAAATATTTGAGACCACTAACACTCCAATATAACAATATGTAAGTCTCGTTTGAATATATAGTGGGACTATTCTCTTCACGGTAATTTTTGATCATCATCATCATCATCTTCTTCACTGATTAAACCAAGCATGGTTTGTTCCGGTCTCAAATAGGCAAAGATTAGAGCTGGTCACTCCAGCGCTTCCTCGGACGTCCCACACCTCTCCGTCCCCTCGGCTTATAGTGTAATTTTTATACCCATTAAATACTGAACTCGCATTGACCGTTTATGATGACTTTTTTATTAGAATTTGCCGGTTATTTCTTGTATTTAGCCACTTAAATCCTACCCTTTTTAAAACTTTATTTTGGTTTGATTTCCACCCTTTAATATTCATAGACTCTTGTAGGACAGGAAGAAGTTTGCTGATAGTGGACACAGTTTTCTCTTTGCTATAAAAATCATAAACAGTTCGTCGTATTATGCACTTATCGAAGTCATCCTATCGTTTGTTACACGCGGGAAAACACAATGATTTTTACCCGGTGAACTGAATGACTTATTTTCACCACTCTTTATAGCTTTAAATTCGTTATTTACGCGAATTACTGTTCGCTTTGAAATACCTGTAGCTTGTGCGTCACGATCTTGAACTTTTTAAAATCTATTAAAACTTTACCAACTTCTGCTTTTGTCTCATACATTCGTGAACATTTGATATAATCTCACGAGCCTGACTGTGCAAAGTTTTGTTTGAAACTTCTCACGTCATCTTAGCCATTTTTAAGTTAATTAAAACCTTTAAACAGTTCATGCTAATAAATAAAAAAGTTAAAACTTATTTAACACACATATATGGACACTTTAAATACTTTAAATATTTAACAGTTATAAATATAACAGAGCCTTGTACGAAACTTTTATCAATGAGGTTAATATAGACTAACAAAAATTTAACACACCCAATTGAAAAGAATTTCTTGTAGAAACTGTACATATTCATATTCATATACAGGTTCCATTAATGTCATGTGTTTGCGGCTGAGTCACCAACGAGATTGTATTAAGTGGAGGAGTACACGGACGCTATCAAAACTTGAAGTGACAAGAATTTCTGGCATTAGAATGGTAGTGGTAGATGATGAAATTGTGGAGTAGGTAAAGGAATAAGCTGCCAAATCGCAATAGCAAATAGGATGTCAGGATGTATGAATGTAGTTCATTCGGATATAGTTCATTCGGAACTATACATTTTTAAGATTTGAAATGAAAACAAAAATATATACAAAATACAGTCGCATATTATGATCCCTATACTATACTAACATACGGAACAGAAGAAAGAGAAAAACCCCTACAGCCAGAAGATAAACTCATGGGAATAATAAGAAAAACACGACGAGACTGAATAATGAATGTAAATACGTGAAAATGACGCATAAAAATTAACAAGTAAGTTAACAAAATTAACAAGTGGACTGTGTAATGAAAAATTAACAACTCTGAAATGACCACGTTGACAGAATGGATGATAACAGGTTAGTCAAAGAGGCCCGAGATAGTTCTTCACATCTTAAAATAAAACTTGGATGACCAGGAATGAGATTGTGAGATTGTATCAAGGTATGTTGGTTTTAAACAGGAAAATCTCCTAAAAGAAGAAGAAGAAGAAGAATTTTTGTGTATCTACATTCAGAAATGTAATAATAATAATAATAATAATAATAAGAAGAAGAAGAAGAAGAAGAAGAAGAGAAGAAGAAGAAGAAGAAGAAGAAGAAGAAGAAGAACTTGAACAAGATATAATTAATTTTGTGTATCCACAGAAATGTGATGAGATGTGTGATGACGGACAGTATTTAACTGTTCCTTTCTATTGAACTCCCTCCGCAATGAAGTCCTGCATACAACCACAGATGGAGATAAAGCATGCCCCTTTGCTCTGAAACAACTGTTGGCCACATGAACAATAGGAAATGAAGTGAAACATTTCAGTAATATGCCACTTGTTTATTACCAGTCATGTCTTATAAACACTTCACCATTATTTATTTGAAGTGAAAGAAAATATGCCAACGTGTCTGTCCATGAGGTCACAACGACGTCTAAAGTCTAAAGCGTATCTGACTCGAATTGTAACCCATCTAAGAATTTTTAATTTCCATTACTCGTTTTATTTTTCATTAAATATTTACGCGTACATTAACTAATCATTCATTCCTTCATAACGGCTTTACTCTCCATGCGAGTTAGCCGTATTCATATTTATTCGTTTCCAAATTCATATTTTTTCACTTTTTTCGAGCTCTTCTGATTTATGATGACAAGTAGGAGTGATGAATTACTTCATTCCCACTCTTCCCTTTCTATAACAGATTCTTACGTCTTTTTTGAATCTTTAACGGTCTGTTCCCTCCTTCCTGTACCTCACACTCGCAGTCCACCCTGTTACTCTCATGACTTTTAAAGTCGTCAAATACTTAACTTCCCCATTTGGTCTTTGGCCTTCATTTGAACCTCTGTCCTAGTGCCTTCCATTCTACAACTTCTTGCAAATAAATTTCTCTTCTCGTTTGTGCATATGTCAGAACTACAATACAAATATTATTGTCATTATTATTAATATCGAAAAATCTTACTTTACCTGTAGGTATTAGGATGTTCACACCAACAAAAAGTGTATATTACTCAAATTTATTCATATTCATTTGTTCAACTATCAGAGCGCAGGTAGACTATTTTATGGCGTCTGCTACTTCTATCCGTGATTATACAGAAAGGAACAGTGTTAGCGGTTTGTCATTACATCACTTAGCAGCTTCAATACTGTTTCGTCCAGACAGTGAGAGTAGTCTTTCGTCAAACGAGTGTTATGTCAGCATGCAGCTTCGGTACCCGTTTGAGTGGAAAGTACCATACCGTACCGTCACCTATCGTTAAATCAGTTCGTGGCTTCGACACATTCTTCTATGTGAATGAAACCGGAGCTGATCGTGACTCAAGGTTACATATTATAATACATCTAAACTCGTCCGGAGTACACGTGCCGAGAGAGTCTTTTTGTGTAGTCTACTAAACCAGATGCTATAAATACATTTACATATAATTACTTTTCCTCATTCTTCTCCCTCGCCGTCGCCGTCCGTCTGATTTTTTGCGCGTTGGCGATTACTTTAACGTTCAATTGGTTTTATTTTTTGCATCGCGATAAATGTCTCGAGGTTACACGTGGACTTTGTAACAACCAGATCACTAATCTTAAAAACGACGTTCATGCCTCAGGTTACTCCTGTCGAATAAGATTCAATCTAAAAACCCGAGTAGAAAAATGGCAGTCCTATGAAAGGAGGGAGCTAAAAACAAATAAATGACCAAGTACGATACTCATAAACCATTACTTTTGTATCTTAATTAAGAAGTTTACAGACTTAATTAAAATACTTACATTCAAGATTTTCTACCGACAGCAATACGTTTCTGTTATTTGTACGGCACGTTTCTGATAAAGTTTATTCCGATGTTTATACTGTGTTTATTCAGATAGTTTTTGTTTACAGAAGTTACATTTTCTCATCTGTTATCTATCTAAGATTTCTTTGATATTTTAGCATCATTTCTTTAACAAACATACCACTATTTTTACTGGAACGGTGATTACAAAGATATAGGCCTACTCAAACTGTAGCCTATATTAATTTATATTTTCACGATAGGTACACCTTAATCTTACCGATAAAGATCTTAACAGAATGACTTATAGAATGAGTCACTATAAACTTAAAAAATAAACAAATCCCATGAGCAATGAAATAAAACACGGAAAACGAAAAGATTCCCTTAAAAACTAATAAAAACCTAAAAACGGTCAGCTTGGCAGAGGTGGCTGAAATCCACAGTCGTCCACCTGTTTTAAATTGCTTAAGGACTTTTTCACCAATCTGGAATGATACCTAAAACTCTGACTTCGTTCATACTACACAGCTCTGGTGTTATCTAATATACTTTGAATTAGAATAATATCAATTAGGGATGGAAAGCGATAACCTATGTAGGCCCACATATTTTTTCATGCAAAATTCGAGATGGAGATTTGGTGTAATGGTCAAGTAATAATTGAGACGTTCTAACAGGATTGCATCTAAATCTTCAAGGGCCAACAAATTTATAAGACTTTCTCTGTGTAAAGATTGCAGTATACATCCGTCTCCATCGCAAACTACAGGATAGAGTTATTTCCTACGTTACGTAACACGTTCATATTACATGCTACTAAGTGAACAGTAGCTAGAGTAAACACGTGTTATCATTTTTTCACATGCTTCTTTATTTTTCGTATTAAATAATGTTAAATCTTAAAGAAAAAAAGGAAAAAATTGTCACTTTTATAGTTTGTACAGTAACGTCAATAATTATGAGATAAAAAGGACGTTCCGGAAAATATCTTCAGCTAAGGTGCCTGACCGGTGTGTATCATATTTTCTTTCATGTATGATTCAGAGAGTGGATGAGAAGGGGGAGAGAGAAAGAGGCGTAAGTGAGTGTGCGTGTGCCGGTTATCGTTATTATTCCATTATACACGTTTCAGAAATAATTGTGGGAAACGCGTTATTATAACGCGTAATAACTGACGGCTATTACCGAAAGAATTGAATGAAAACTAAAAAAGAGAAACGCTTGTAATATGTATCTTGATTAATATGTATCTTGATTTTCAAGTTGATTGTTCTTTTCTTTGTTACATTGGTTGTTTCCTAGTAGCTTCAATTGTAAAACCACATTCTTCCTCCCTCTCCAGGTATAGTAGTAGAGACTATAAACTACTATCACACCATCTTCATACTTCTGCCTTTATGCCTTCTCCACAAGTGTCATCTTCAATAATTTAATAGGGCTGTAATGACCAAAAATTTTAGGAAATATAGATTGCGTGGATGAAGAGATACTGCAACGCCTGAGGGAGATTTTAGTAAGGAATAGGAACGTTTTTAGGGAATGCCCGGGGAGAATAGAGGGTTACGCACATGAATTTCATGTTACAGACAGGACACCTTATTTTCAAAGAGGTTGGCCTGTACCACTTGCTTATAAAGATAAGGTGAACGATGAAATCAACCGAATGTTACGATATGGAGTGATTGAACGTTGCACCAGTCCGTACGACAATTCAATTGTGACTGTGATCAAGAAGGATGGGAGGGTTCGCTTGTGCCTTGATGCAAGAAAGGTAAACAGTGTAACAGTACCCGACTACGAGGGAGTGTCCCCGGTAAACGAAATATTGGCCAGATGTGGAGAGATGCAGTATTTATCAACAGTCGACTTATCCAGTAGCTTCTGGCAGGTCCCATTGAAGCAAGAATGCAGGGACTTCACGGCGTTCATATACGAGGGAAGGTGCTACCGCTTTACAGTAACACCATTTGGACTCAGCACCAGCTCTGCAGCGCTGACACGTGGATTGGACGTGGCTCTCGAGGAAGAAATTAAGAAGATCACAATTATCTACGTGGATGATTGCTTGTGTTACTCCAACAACATCCAAACGCACCTGGACCATTTAGAAGCACTATTGAATAACCTCAATAAAGCAGACATCACCGTCAACCTCACTAAGTCACAATTCTTTAGGCGAGAAATCTCATTTCTTGGATACCGCCTGACGACAAAAGGAATCCAAGCAACCGACGATAAGATAAAAGCTATTATGGATTTCCCTGCACCAAAGAATACGAAGCAACTTAAAAGTTTCCTAGGCCTTACCAACTTTTATAACCGATTTACAAGCAAGTACGCGGAAACGACGCAACCATTACACGAATTGTTAAAAGGGGGACGGAAGTTTTCTTGGACAAAACAATTAAGCGATTGTTTTGAAAGGGTTAAGAATTTGTTTGTAGACACAATAATTTTACGGTTTCCACAGCCGAACCAAAGATATTACATTCAGTGCGACGCCAGTAATTTTGCGTATGGTGGCCAGCTTTACCAGCTAGACGAAGAAGGAAAAATTGGTGTAATTGCCTTCACAAGCAAAACGTTTAAAGGTGCTGAGCGTAATTATTTTACTACGGAGAAAGAACTCCTAAGTATTGTTAGATGTTTAGAAAAGTTCCGAATGTATATACTTGGTCAACCTCTGACAATAATAACAGACAATAAGGCCTTAACGTTCATGCACAAATGCCACTTAAATAACTCGAGAATTACAAGGTGGATTCTCGCCATACAAGAGTACAAATTTGACATTATCCATTGTAAAGGCAAGGATAATGTAGTTGCGGACATATTAAGCAGATATCCGGCCGACACGAAACAAGATGAAGTAAACGACGAAACACACAAATATTTAATTAATCATTTAGTCATTAAGATGAATCATCATGTAGGTAAGATAATTAAGGATATCGGAAGACACCAGATTGAAGATGATAAACTTAGGATGCTTATTGATAAGATTAAGGATAAGGATTTAGACGATAAATTAAATAAATTTTATAAAGTTGCTAGCAATAAGTTATATAGACGACAGCGAGGTGAGTGGAAGCTGTACATACCTGACAGGGTGTCAAATAACTTAATTGCGGAAATACATCAAATGTACGGACATCTAGGCCCGAAAAGGTGTATAAAGATGCTACAAGAACACTTCACGTTTGATGGCATGCTTAACAAAGTGAAAACGTACATTCAAACATGCGACACATGTCAGAAATGCAAAGACACGAACAACAGGATGCTGTTTGGTGGTACCAGAGCAATGATACCTTCAGCTAGAGGTGATATCGTGAGTGCAGAAAATTATGGACCTCTATACCAACAGGTGCAGGAGGCGTTAAGTACCTGCTTGTCATGGTAGACAATTTCACGAAATTTGTCAAGTTGTTCACGCTACGACGAGCGACAACCACCACTACCTTACGAGGAATAAAAGATTACTGTGCGGAGTTTGGACGACCAAAGGTCATCCTGACTGATAATGGGACGCAGTTCACCGCGAAGAAATGGATTGAAGGACTCAAAGAGCTAAACATACAACCAAGGTATACGGCAATAAGGAATCCTTGCGCAAACTTAACCGAAAGGATTAACCGTCAGCTTGGAAACCTATTCCGAATTTTTGTACACGACCAACATAGCAAATGGTCACGGTACATAAGATTGATCGAAACATGCATAAATGAAGTGTACCATGAGACGATAGAGATAACCCCTCATGAGGCGCACTTAGGCAAGAGACCGACTCGTGCAAGGGAGAAATGGTTAGACAAGGAAGTCATCGACGTTAAAGGAAGTTCGAATAGCAATGTATTCGTGAAGATTAAAGAAAAAAGGGAGAAGTATGCGAAGCGCATCAACGATAATAAAAAGATCACTAAATTCGCTATCGGCGATAAAGTGCTGATAAGAACCTATCATCAATCAGACGCCGCGATGAAGAAAATTGATAAATTTTTTGAACTGTATGCAGGACCATATAAGATTAATCAAGTATCGGCGATGCAACGTACGAACTCGCTGACTGCGATAACAGCAACAGAATAAGAGGAAAATTCAACGTACGTAAGATCAAGAAGTATCACGAGCAGAAGATGCAAGTTACGCAGGGAGGTGAAAATGACATCAGCAGTTAGTTGACCTTGGGGAAAGGAGCACGCGCACTGGGCGATTGTCTCGCGGAACCAGTCCAACTAGCTAAACAATAAGATGTGTAAAATAGTAACATATGTAATTTAAAAATTTCACATGAGTTCTGAGATCACAATGTATCTATTAATGACACTAATTAGATGTCAAATGACTAATATTTATGAAGTATTTCGATATAAGAGACACTTATGGTGCGAAAACGTTGATCGGATGTGCAGAAATAAATTGCTGAAACATTATAATGAACATATTAACGGACGTATAAGACAATTAAGTGATGTAGAATCAACTATTCAAATATGAGGTTGAACAATCGAAGCAGTATAGAACGAAATTATCACTGATCATAATGATATGAAATGAACCTTTAATTGTTCATAGGTCATGTATGTGTTTTGTTAACTAATATAATTAATAGTAATGCGTATTGTAAGTGATGTTTAATGATGATTAGTGATTATATATATATATATATATTGCAACGAATCACAGGATCATGATAGGCGGGGCAAGTTCATATATTACACAGACAATGGACATTCATATTATATTGGTAGATGGTTAAGTTTGGTTGTTATCAATTGTATTTAGTAAGGTTAAGGGTTTAGTTTAGAAAAACTGTGCATTATTATTTATGGTTATTCATGTACTGTGTTAGTGGAAATGTGCGCGCGTGCGCGAGTGGGAAACGTTTCCCGGGCGGTGCGTGAAGTATTATCGTTGTTTTGACATTAGCTGAACTGAGACATGTGTATCGCTACAATCCCTATACCTGTCGGACTATTGTTTACGGTCATGTATATTATTGGTATGTAGGCAGTCATGCATGAGATACGTGTAGTCTGATTACCGCTATGCATGCTGTTACAAAGTAAATGCACTCTACTGCATGAAAAGTGCATGGTCACTTTACTAACCATGTGACTTCCATCCACCAATAGAATGCTGACTGGTGGTTGGAAATTTTCTTAAGCCTGTCGTTACACAGGCAGTTCTTCTACGCCATCTACCGCGAACGGAACGTGCACTCCTTGTACAAGATTCTACCGCTTGCAAGGTGTTGTAAAAACTATTCGTCGTTAGTGAAACGGGAAGACTCAGAACTGTGTGTGTAGTACATTTGCACACATCAGTGCTTAAACGCATTGTGCGAAAATTTACAAGCAGTTCTTCACTGCTGCTACCGCGAACGGTACATACAATCCTTGTACAAGACTCTACCGCTTGCAAGGATCTGTTAAGACTTTTCGGGGATAGTAACGCGTGTGACGCATAACAATTGATTTTATATCTTTACACACGATATTAATATTGTAGTATTACGTGTGTAAGAAGTGAGTGTAACTGTATCACTGTGCGAGATTTTCCGCAGTGACAGTATCATTAATTGTTACGCAATAGTTCCATCAAGACGTTTCCGTGCTAGTGCAAGATTTCCTCATAGGGTGGTCTGCTGATCGCGGTTGACCTTGGTATTCGCGAGAACACTTGAAGAAGCCGGAGAGGTATAAGCTCAATATACCGTTATTGATTAAACTCACTGTCACCTGAGATATTACTTGGTCTTAAACTCTATATAAGTTTTGCGAGTAATAAAATCCGTAGTACCGTTGTGTGTGCGAAGTGTCGGATTCATCGTGGGAATTGCAGGACATCAACCCAGCTGTTGCAGGACATCAGCCCAGCTGTTACAGGACATCAGCCCAGCTGTTATAGGACATCAGCCCAGCTGTTATAGGACACCAGCCCAGCTGTTATAGGACATCAGCCCAGCTGTTATAGGACCAGCCCAGCTGTTACAGGACGCCAGCCCAGCTGTAAACGTTTCTGGTGAAACGTCTGTCATTTGTAAGCCATACCTGACGAACCAACTATACCGCAAAGACCGGCCCTTCTCTTCAACAACATCATCGTGGGAGTCTTCTTATGTAACGTATCACGTCTTGCGTATGAACATTATTTAACATTTAAAAGAAAGACTCTATATCAAACATTACATTCTGTACATTTCAAATATACCATATAAACTATAACTTGTGTTTGTACAATAAATAATCTTAAACCCTCCAATATAGACTTGTAATTTGAAATACACATACTATCATATCCTATGCGCCAATAGTTTAGTAATTTGTGTTGTCGCAATATATATATATATGTTTATTTGTTCATAAATTGTTGTTTTGAAACGCTTGAGATAAGTTAAAGGCATTATATATCGTAGTATAATTAAGACAATACGTGATTAATTACATTTAATGTTGAAAGATCATTATTTCATGTATTATGTCGTAAATGGATAACGGAGGTATCCTCAGTTATTGCTATTATTATAAAACAATTTTATGCCTATTTATACATGTATCATACGTAAAAATGCGTTCATTCTTACTCAGATGCATGGCAATAAATTCCTAGAGTCAATTAATAACAAAAGATAGGGAATATATATCAACATACGCCAAGCAGAGGAAACTGGGTCAACTGACCGTGACCTTTCTCAAAGAGAACTCCCACAACAAAGTCAGAGCGCGGAAATCGGATTAGAATGTCTTCTACGGATCCAACATCCAATCCGATTTGGGGACACTGTAATGACCAAAAATTTTAATTTTATAAATTTTGATCAAGAAGTGCGTTACACAGGTCGAGTTACCCCAACCCAAGCCAGAAGTAATAAATAAAGAGACAACTTAACAACATGTCAACTGGACGCTTGCTAGGAAACAATGTGAGAACGCCTGACACAACACTACAATAGAAAGTAAGGATCGACTGTGACAGACTCGGTCCAACTCAGATTTACAACCCCACAACAAACTAAACAAAGGATACAGCACGGTGGCAAAGATACGGAGAAATTGTAGCGAACACACGCTGTAAGGTTAATTTGAAGCGTGCCAGCAATAAGAAAAGGATACTCACACAAAGGGTTTAGGAGAGTCTTACCCCGTATGAAAACAAAGCAGTTTACACCGAGTAAATGCAGCCAGGATGTGTGCACAGCATGAAAACATCGTACGGATGACAACTAGTATTTATGACGGGAGACCGGTGTGGCATCTTGGGGATGACGACACGCAAGGAGCTGCTAATTGACGAAAAGGGGTCGTGGGAAGTCAAACAATAACGAAATGCTACGTATTGTTCACGTGAGAATAACAGCAGACCTCCGGAGCTTACTCGAACAAAAGCTTGATGGACAGGCGCGGGTCCATCATTCTAATTAGAATTGCTCTACATTCTAAGAAATGGTACGGAGCCCTTTCGTCGTGTACTTGAGGGGATGCCCGATAACCAACCAGAGTCCAGCATCTTCCCAGGACGAAAGTGGACAGGACTGTTGTCATGACAGCAACGCGAACAGCGAATCAGGGGTCGAGAACCATAGTTCTACATAGTGGTATGAATTATCTGACCAATCGTGGTTGACCAAAGGCGTATTTGCCAGGACATTGCATTATGGTAAATGAAGCTTAATAAAAACTGTTTACAGGGCACGCGGAGCCTCAGTCTTAATACATTTTTCAGTCTTAATATAACTCGCAGTCTTACTATATTTCTCAGTCTTTCTAAAACTCAGTGACACAGTACTTTAGTCAGTTAACATAGTACTTTCAATTATTCACAAGTTATTCAGTCTCAGTGTATTAGCAATTACTCAATCATGCAGTATACTTCAAGTGTTAAAAACTTTCAGTTACTCAGTTTTACGCAGCTACCGCTTGTTAAGAACTAAGTCATTTATTCGCAAGTTAATCAGTTATTCAGTCTTCATTTAATAACAGACTCACGAAACTTTACGTCAATCACGATATTTTACCGAGTTACGGAAGTGTACCACGGTAACGCAGTGTGAAGTGTTATAAATACCGCCAAGATTCAAGCACGATATTATAATGAGACAATACGTCATGTAAACTAAACATAATACATTAACGTATATAGAAGCACGAAGAAGTTTGACGGTAGACAGTTATCTATACACGATCATTAACAATGAATGCACTTATGCAACACAAAACTTTATAGACTTTCATACTAACGGCCGACACCAACGGAGGATACACACACACCGCGAGTGAATCTTATCCGCGAGTGCTACTGTAAGTGATGACAAGCATCGGATTTACACAACCTTTACTCACTTGGATCATCAATGGAAAGGAGTTTTCGCCGATGGAGTTTTGGATAATCCACTTTCACAAGTAAACCTTCATGTTATTACTGTTATAATAACTCTACTGTCCTGACTCTTCTCAAAGAAGTCACACTTTGAGAATTTAGATGGATTACTATGGTAATATTAAACATAAAGCTACTCATCTGAGGCAAAATGAACGCATTAGTGTAAGATTAATATATTGATTGTCTATGTTTATGTATATTCATTGTGCTATATATATGTTTGTTTTTCAGCGAACGACGTAATGAGTTCATATTGTAATTTGTATTCTTATGTATATGTTTTCTTTTATGAATGTACTTACAGGGGATAATTTATATCCACATATCGGAAGTTTTCTTTATTTGAATAATGTTAAATAAATAAGTATTTATTTGCTAAGTATTTATGCGTTCATTATTGTCATTTTACCTTGTAACAAACACTAACGCCAATTGAATTATTTGTAGTAATTTTCCTATATCGTTTTTTATACAACTTTAAGAGTCTCAGTGCAGTAATTATGCTAAACGTTAATGAACACAGTCAATCACATCAAACTAATTAATATATTGCGCAATTTAAATTAATTTGACATAAATTAAACTAATTTGATAATTACATAATTAAATTCTATAATTAGCATAATTGCACATTATATAAATTGGCTCCTAAAGAACGTGGGGCACAACAAATTTAAATTAGAGTCAAATTTGTAACATTATAGGGCTAATGAGCATGTATAGAGCAGTTATCCCAAACTTTGTGTTACTACATGTGGCCTTCTCAGAATATGGACAAGACACTGGATATTTTAGTTTTCGCTTGAAAAGACTTAGTCAATAACTTGGAAAAAATTTACTCTCCAAAAAATAACATCAGATTGTAATGCAAGACTTTTCTTGCATTAAAAGAGACTATACGAGTATTATATAGGCCTACGTCCTGAAGAATGAAAATCTGACCGTCTTAAATAAGTACGTCGACTGGATTCTTCCTGTCTGAGATTTATTTCATGGCATTAGTAGTAGCTTTCTCTAGCAATAGGAAAAAGTAACATAGAAATGAACGGCTATCTTATCTGAGTACAACACGGCTATGTCGAATGTACGACGGTGGGGCATGCGTGCGTCACGAAATTCCAGAATTAATTAACGGTGAATTTAATCAATAAGTACTCGTATGTAATTCTGTACACGTTCACGTGTGTATAGTAACTGCCTGAGACCCGATCGTACATTAATTAATTTTAACTTTTGCTTTAAGAATACACATGCGTGGACATACAAGTGTACACAGAAGTCTGCGAGCTGGTGTAATTTGTTCGTTAAGTATTGGAGTATTACAAAACAGCGTTATTCTTTACAACGTTACAATGCATTGCAAACCACATCTGAATGATATCGAAACTAAATAGATAAATAACTATAATACTCACGTTACATGGACGTCTACAGCCTATCTCATATTTTTTTGAACGAGCGAAGTGAGTTCTCCACTTTAACTCTAGCGTTTGGCATTTGTTTGTTTGTCTATCTGTCTATCAGATCTCACGATAACTTTACAATGCATCAACCGATTTTCGAAGCATTTGGCATGTATGACAAAGAGCCTTATTGTTTTTGAGATTGATCCACCCAAAATTAGATGGGCAGGTGACAAAAATGTGAGGGAGACAAATTTTGAAAAAATATCAAAAACCAAGCGGGTTATCAAATTAAACAAAATTTTAACCAAAGCTGAATATAATATCCAATTTTTTAATTTCAAAATTTTGGACATCAGGGCCCAAAAAAAGGTATAAAGAAATGTTTAGTGTTCATTGCACTCCCAACATAATATTGTAAAAGTAGTAGTGATTGTCGCCTTAGAATTTTTGTTTTACTAAAAATATAGTACAGTGGCCGGAGAATTCGCAGTTTTTCTTTTACTTTTTAAGGTACAGCAAAACCTCCACTAACCGTCGTAACGACATGTGCTCATTTCCTCGTGGTGTTTGTCAGCTAAAAGATATAATATACGATGAACGTTACTTACAGCTTTAAATATAAAATTAATTACTTTGATTTTATCTAATAACAAATGTACATAATTCGAAATAGGGAGCGAGTTAGAGGGTAGCTAGTATGTACTGTATATATATTTCATATTCATTAATATTTGCATTGAATAGGCTATACATTTATTATTTTCGATAGTATGTATCATAGCGCCGCCGTTCTCATCATTAGCATTACTACACCATTATCAATTCCATTGTCTATGACTGTTATGATTATATTTTATTTTTCGTTACCCTACGTCTCAAGTTGCTTTGTAGGAGTGTTCCAACTTCTTAGTCAAAATAGAGCCCTCATCTTATTTTCGTCCCTTATTTTCACCACACACCGTTATTTTCTTCCCTGACGAAAAACTTGACCCAGTTCCCTGCTCTGGGCACTACTCTTCACTACTCCAGTATCATCTATAGGTATTTTCGAATGATCCCATAAGTACAATTGAGCAGACCCACTACTCAATTGAAAATTCTTGGATATTACTGCCAATGTCACAGTATCACTGTTATTGAGACAGACGATGCAACCCTTTATCACACATTGTGTTCTTCAACTAGGTTTTTAATTTTTTAAGTATGAAAGTGTTCTCTCAGACGATTTAGATGGCACAGGAATAGTGATGGCTATTTATGCCAACTTGTACATTTCGTTTAATACTAATTTGTACTTTTCACTGGCTCAAGAAGAGTTAATGACTCAAATTTTGAGTTACTGTACTAGTTTCTTTGCAATGCCTGTAAATCAGATGTTTTAAGGTCTGATTTTCTCTTTCAAACTCTTTCAAACACATAGGATGGACAGCTATTTCAATAAATCTGCACTAATGACACTTTTACTGTTTGGATCCAGACAACTTACACCATTAAAATGTCTGAATTGTCATTATAATGTGTCTTAACTTCTTGTGTAATTGTATATAAACATGGAAAAATCGTTAGACCTGACGTCTACAGGGGTTAATGACAGAGACAGTCCAGATTTGATAGGTCAGACAGATAATCTTGCTAACGCTTTGGTAGTGTTTTTATTCTTCCTTGCGTAGACAGTCGGTTTTTATTTGCAAATTCAACACTTACATATCACAAACAGTTTTGAAATCGATGCCTAATTTGAGCATGTGTAAAAATTATCTTAATTATCTTAGCCACGTTCGTAGCACGGCCGTTTTATATAGGTTTCCTAAATAATATCGTCAGTTACTTTTCATAAAGATATTCCTAAAAACCATTTGCCTCTGTTTCTTTACTCATTGTTTATTATATAGTTGTCGAGAATGGGTAATTACAGTTTTGCTGAAATGTCAAATATGCGTCCCACTATGATCTTTCAAACTGCAACTGGAAGGACGCAAGGCGACTTTATGCAAAGCGCTTTCCGAATCGAAACTTGTCGAATGAGAAAGTGCTTGTTAGGCTGCATAATCGGTAAAGAGGAACTGGATAATTTGTTGCCCGAAACATTGAGCGACGTAGCTCTTTATAAGAAGGAAACAAATTTACTAGGGAAAATCATGAAGTGAGTACAAAGAGAATTGCTGTGGTTGAAGGTGTGGTTCACACGACTGTATTCAGGATTTTACAAAGCTACCAATTAAACCGTACCATCTACAAAGAGTTCAAGCCCTTGAAAATGTTGACTAAAAACAGAGACGGTGATTTTGTTTACTTTGCTACACAAAATTCCAATTGAACCGCATTTATTTGGTCTGTGTTATGGTGACTAACGAAGAAAGTTTTATACGAACTGGAACTACAAATTTCGAAAGTAATCATTATTGTGTAGAATAAAACCCTCACCACAGATTCAGGTCTAGATTTAAGATTTCAATGACAGGGCAGGAATCGTCTGTGACTTCTTGATTGGTCCTGTTTTCCGCCAAGAATTAATGGCCAGAATCATATTGAACTTGATCATATTGTATTATTGATGACTGCCAGCAAATCTGAAATACGCCAGGAGTTTTCGAGCGAGTGAGAAGAACCTTGCATTGTAGACTACAGATATGTTTTGAAAACAATGGAGGGCACTTTGAACAATTATTATGAATTCTTATATGATGGAACCTTATTTTATTTCATTTCAGTATTGATAATTAAGATTAGACCTTATTCACTTTAAGCTCTTTCTATTTTTCTAACATAATGGGCTGTTTTCCATCACAGTTTGGTTAGTTATTATTAAAGTTTAATAAAAAAGGTGTCGTTGTGTTTACAATAAACTGTTCAAAGTTTTACATAATAAACTATACTGTGATAAAATTAAAATTTACAGATCTAATAATGATTAAACAATTAAACTGGCCGCCATTTTGAAATTTGAGGTCAGAAAATAACCGTGATTTATTATTTATTAAAGAACATTAATATAAACAAGTCTTCCAAATTTATAAAGGTATTTCAAAATCTTCATGAGATAAAATTTTCCTTAAAAAAACAGAAAATTACGGACTGATGGAAAACTAGACGTTTCCGGATGTATGTTAAAAGGAAATTTTTTTCTTGTGTTGATGCATATATTAAAAATAATGTAGTATGGATACCTTTTAGCTTACATCTGTATATACTACTTTATGTAATTTGTGAACGAATTTTTTGAAATTAATCAGAAATCTGCATAACTAGCCACAGTAACCGTACATAACCTGTTTTGTTTTTCTGCATACGTTCGTTTTGTGCAACAGGAAAAATATATATTACCATCTGGATTATTGCTAATATCAATGTACGTCAAATCTGGGTGAATTAAATAAACATTACACTAAAGCAGTTTAATAAATTAAGTTTAATAATTTAATAAAACTAAAGTAGTTTTATTATAATTTATTCCTGCTTTGCTTGAGGTATCGATGCAAATTTATCGCAAAGTAGGCTTACCAGAATGCATACAAGCAATTATTCTATAAATTCGTGACTGCCAAATCAACTTTTACTCTTTTCAGTACCGATATTTTGATTAAACTTTAAGATTTTTACATTCATTTCTTAGATTCACTTCGCTTGAAACCACAGCTCGTTGCTGTCAAAAGTGGGACCTTGTTACACTCTCATTCACACAGTAGTACTTAAATTTACGCTTTTACTCCTTCCAATCATTCAAAATTACATTTTATTTACACGTTCAAAATCAATCGATTTAAGTTGCTAAAAGCAAATACTGTACTTTCAAAGGAGAACGCGTACTAAAAGTCATGTCATGATCATAGAAGCAAATGGACACGCGGAATCATTTTACATCTAGTTATCAGATAAGAACCGTTGGTATCTTGGTTGAGAAAATGGCAGTTTGTTTCGCTACAATATTTTGGAGGATACCTTTTTTATTAGTAATACTTAATTCTTAACATTATAAAATTCCTGTCTCCAAATATTTACGATTTTGTACATTGACATTTAACATATTATGTAGGCCTACTGCAACCTACAGCAGTTCTAGAGAATGGGGCTATGAAAATTTTAGGGAGCGGATTTTTGAAGACAAGTAAAAATCCCCCTAGCACCATCAATGAAGACAAGTAAGATGAATCTGTAAATAATTGTAGATCTATACATTCTGATATAAATCGCTGTAAATAAACAGTAATTGCAGTCGCTAAGGCGCGTCCGCGCATGTGTGTGTAAGACAGAGTGAGATAATAATTGTTATTCTATTGTTGAAATTTCTTCCAGTTTCTTTAATGAATAAATTATATGTACGTATGGAGAGCTGGTGACGAGAAGTCGCTTGTCTGTTGACGGAATACTCGTGTAACTTACGACTGGCGATGCCCCAAGATCACTAGAGTTTTGATTCGCGTGTCCCGAAGGTCATTTCTATTAACGTACAAAGTTGCTTTATAACCGAGATCCTAGACACCAACCCGTCTGCTTGTTTAAACAAAGACTCGAATTCACACCAAGAGAGCGGTGTGTGGCCTCCGTCTCTGTTTTCTCCTTTTCTCGTGTATGGAATGCGCTGGGCGTGTTTAGGGTTCCGCGAGACGTTGCTTTTCGGTTTATCGGTTACATCGTGTCCGATAGTTTCTAACGAGAGTCGTTACGTTTTATGAATAGCATTACTGCTTCATGTATTTTTGGTTATTTATTGTATCTGCTTATGAGCCGAATAAATATTTTCCACTTAACACCGTATTCCACAAGGTTTCCAACGCCTGACACGTTAATGTAGGCCCATATTTGGTCCGATAGACTTCCGTGATGAGTACTCGATTCAATTGTTTCTGAAATGGCACACATAAATATTTGGTCGATACGAGTTAGTTGACTTTTCTTGTTGTCTTTCTTCTTTTTTTATCTTCTTTCTCTTCTTCGACTTCATCTACTTCGTCTCCTGCTTCTTCTTATTTTTACAAAAAAGATTAATTAGTCTTCAGCCTGTTCCAATCTTTAAGAGGAATCATTTCATAGAAGGTTTCTAAGTAACTTTTTTATAAAAAAAAGTTCTCATAGACGGCGCTAGAACTTTCGATTGGATGTATTCCCTTTCCCTGCTGAATACTGAATTATTGTTATCTTAATTTTAATGGCGACAACAAAGCATAATAATAGTACCTAACAAAGTTTTTTCTATAATAGTTTTACCGTTCCTTACACACTGTTACAAAGTTCATGGTTACATGGCCATGTAACATAATGTTATTACATATACTCCTTAATAACAACGCCAGGATTACGCTGTCTTTGATCGCACTCAGTTTCGGGAGCCTTTAATGGAGAAAACTCGCCCTGGGCAATGAAATATTTAACCAACCACATTTTCCACACTAATTAATTTTTAAACATGACATAGATGCTTTGAAAATTTAAATATAATTCAGAGGTGTACGCAAACACGGCTTACGTCACCGTGCTGGCTGACACTCTGCCGCACCTCTATTTGTTCTCCTGTGTGTTCAGCAATGATATAATTTTTATAGCTACGATGTTTTTGTCTACTGAATAATATGGTACAATTTGGAAACAATTATTTTAAATTTATGGAAGCTTATTAGTTGTGATTACGCTCATCCTGGAATCAGTTTACATAGCAATACTCTTTAAATTTGTTACCATTGTGGTTGTGGTGCAATATATCCAATATTTGATGTCCACTTTCTGACACCTTTACAAGATTTTCTTTATATTGGGAGTTTTTGATAATTGTAATGCCCCACGTTCTTTGGGCGGCAAATACAACATCTGCCACGCGTTGGGCAGCCAAATACAACACTTTGGGGTGTTATGCTATTACGCTACTGAATTAACTAATCTGTGATTAAGTAATTATTGAATATATTAATTTGCATAATGAGCTCGTGTAATCAATAAATAACACGTTAATTACTTTACGTTAGCATAACTATTGCATGGAGACTCTAGTTGTTGCATTAATAAATAAAATAAAATAAAATAAACTACCATAAATCACTCAAATGCCATTACTTTCTCGTTCTGAGGTAATTGGACAATGATGAACGCATATTGATAAAATAAACGCTTATTTATTAACATTATACCATTCATTAAATTCAATATATAAAATATGGATGATTCCCTGTAAATACATACATTCATAAACTCATGAAAAGAACATAAAAGAACACATGTTTATACATCAAATTACAAGGTAAATCCAATACGTTGTTTGCTTAAAAACATACACATACATATATAATGTAATCGATATATAGAAACACAAATATTCAAACAATAAATCCTATACTAATGCGTTCATCGTATGCCTCAGATGGATGGCGTTAATTATGTTTATCATGTTTAAATTAAATGCTCAAGGGGTGTTTCTTGAAAAAGAGACAGGACAGTAGAGTTCCTTATGATAAGAATAGCATAAAGATTACTTGTTTAGATGAATTATCCGAAATTTCCATCGGCGTAACTCCTCTCTGCTGGATCATGTGTGGGAAGCTGTGCTGTGACTGACACTTAACACACGCGAAACAGATTCACTCGCGCTGTGTGTGCGTATTAAAGTTCATCGTTAACTATGGTGTATATATATATGTCTGTCTATTGTTCAACGTTTGATATGTTCATTACTGTTAGTGTTTTGATGCCGCGGTGTAATTGTTCCACATGATATTGTATCGCACCGCAACACTGTATAATGTTATTATTTCGCCGTCCGGTATTACATCAACGATAGTTCTACGCGTCGATTATTGATGTGAGTGTGACTGGTTAGTTCAATTCTGAATTAGAGTATAATAAAGAATTCTATAATTGTTAAGCACTGGCGTATGTCGCATGTTTTTAGACACTGAAAGTACACTATTACCGGATACGCGCCAATATCGAAATGTCTAAGTCTCTTAGTTATATGACGCGTGGCAAAATTTCAAAGTCCCACTGCCGTCCGTATGTTAATCGAACTTTGACGACCGACTGTTGAAAATTATAAAGACTGTTCTACTGACCGACTGACTGCTTAAAGTATATGAGTAAAAATTTATGAAAGACTGTTCAAAGTATATGGTTGAAAAATTATGAGAGACTGTTCAAAGTATATGGTTGAAAAATTATGAGAGACTGTCCAAAGTATATGGTTGAAAAATTATGAGAGACTGTCCAAAGTATATGGTTGAAAAATTATGAGAGACTGTCCTCCCGCGTGCTCTGCAAGCAGTTTTTATCAAACATCGTGTACCACAATGCACCGTACTGGAAAACACGCCTCAAGTTGAACATGATAGGACGGAAGATCTCCTACCCTTAAGCCAGAGTGTCGTTCTTCACTTCCCATTCGACGTTCCCGTTGCTATGCTGGCGACGGTCCTCTCCACCAGGTCTCTGGGTAGATGCTGGGTTGTGATTGGATATCCTGTCTCCCCACGGGTTCGCGTCGAAAGCCTCCGTACTCCTTTCCTAGAACAGGAGAAATTTCATGCTCGTCTATCATGCTATTGTCTAAGCGTACTCCGGGTCTCGCTGCAGTTCTCACGAAAACAATGTGTCGTCTCTTGTTATTGTTCGCTGTGTTTGACCCTTTTTTCCTGAACGCTATCCTGGCGCAGCGTGACGTCGTTTCCAAAACGGCACACCTACTGACTGTCGTAAATATCCGTTGTCGCCAGAAAGTCGTTCCCCTGCTGTTTACAAGTTCGATTCTATTATTTTAGGTATCGATGTCCGTCCTCGTATAGGGTATATACTATTGTGTGACTTACACTCTTTTATTCTTTACTGGTACTCTTACAAATTAACCCGGCAGTGTGTCCGTCACAGTTTCTCCTCTAAATTGGTACTTGACACAATTTCCATTATCTTACATTTGCAGGCTGTAAATCTCGTGTTTTAGACGAGTCTGTCACGGCCAACCCTGTGCCCTATTGTACAACTATGTGAAACGTACTTGCATTGTCTGAAGTAAACGTTCACTTGACACATCGACACACATTTCCTTATTTATTGCTCGTGGGCTGAGTAGGTGTGTCATGCTGAATGTAACGTCTTTTCAGTCACACTAAAATTTTTTAAATTTTTGGTTGTTACATAGGTCCCCAAATCGGATTTGATGTTGGATTAGCGGAAGACACTCTAATCCGATTTCTGCGCTCTGAGTTTGTTGTGGGAGTCCCCTCTGATAAAGTCGCGGTCAATGACCTACTTTCCTCTGCTTGGGGTATATGGGTATATATTCCCTATATTTGGTCGTAAACTACCTCTGGGAATTTATTGCCGTGCATCTGAGGAAAGATGAACGCATTTTTTACATATTTGCATATCTAATTAGATATGGGATTATGTACAATAATAATAGCTGTGGATGGCTGTGCCGTCCGCTTATAATCTAACACATGAAATAATGATTTTCGACATGAATTACAATTATTCATGTATCGTTTAAATATCATTATGATATCTAATGTTCTTAGTCTATCTTGACCATTTAAAATACGATTTACGACCTGTAAATACACACTGATACATTCACTAATTATTATTGAGTATCACTCACAATACGTGTTACTATCATCTATACTAATTATATTGATTAGAAATTTATATACATTATTCAGGAACAATTAACAATTCACTTGAGATCATTATGATCATAACTAACTTTGTTTTATATCACTCAGATTTGATTAATTAATCTAATATCATCGGGTGTCTATAAAACTCGTTATAACGTCTTTTCGCAATTTATTGCTGCACATTCAATTGAACTTTTCACATCATAATTGTCTTTTCTATTTAAATTTCCACTAACACTGGCTATACACATGTAATTAATGTCGTTAGGTTGCCACATTGTGACTTAAGAACTCCTTGTACAAAATCTTTACATTATACACTAATAAGATATACATCATACCGATTAGCTAGTTGGACCGGTTTTCGCGGGACATTCACCTTATGTGTTGATCCGCCTCCGAATCCACTAGTCTAACTGATTGTCGATGCACTTTCGTTTTCCTTTGAGACTTGTGATTTCGTCTCAAAGTATCTCTTCAGCAATCGTACGTTGAAAATACCCCTCAGTTTTCCATTGCTATCGCACTCAGCGAGCTCGTATGTTGCGTTACCAAGGACGCGACTAACCTTGTATGGTCCGGTGTATAACTCGAAAAACTTGTCAATCCTTTTCATTGCGGCGTCGGATTGATGGTAGCTCCTCAACAGCACCTTATCGCCGGTAGCAAATTTAGTAATATTCTTACCATCATTGATACGTTTAGCATATTTCTCTCTTTTGTCTTTTATCTTTACAAACACATTAATATTGGGATTGTGTTCATTGTTGATGACATCTTTGTCCAGCCACTTCTCCCATGCGCGGGTCGGCTTCTTTCCTAAGTGTGCCTCGTGGGGTGTTATTTCTATTGTTTCGTGGTACGTTTCATTGATACATGTTTCAATTACTCCGACGTATCTTGACCACTTGCTATGCTGGTCGTGTACCAGGATCCTGAATAGATTTCCCAATTGGCGGTTAATCCTTTCCGCTAAGTTCGCTCGAGGATTCCTTATCGCGGTATATTTTGGTTGTATTCCCAGCTCCTCGAGACCTTTAACCCATCTTTCGGCGGTAAATTGCGTGCCGTTGTCGGTTAAAATGACTCTCGGTCGTCCATACTTCGTACAGTAATCGTTGATCCGTCGTAGTGTCGTGGTGGTTGTCGCTCTTCTTAGTGTAAATAGTTTGACAAACTTTGTGAAGTTGTCCACCATGACAAGTAAGTACTTGACACCTCCTATACCTGTTGGTAAGGGTCCATAGTAATCAACACTTACTATGTCACCTTTGGCTGATGGTATCATGGCTTTTGTTCCGCCAAAGAGCATCCTGTTGTTCGTATCCTTGTACCGTTGGCAAGAGTCACAAGTTTGGGTGTATACCTTCACTTTCTTGATCAAGCTGTCGATCGTGAAGTGCTCTTGTAACATTTTTATACACCTTTTCGGGCCTAGGTGTCCGTACATTTGGTGTATCTCTGCAATTAGATCCTTCGACACGCTGTCAGGAATGTATAGTTTCCATTCGCCACGTCGTCGTCGGTACAACTTATCATTAACAATTTAATAAAATTTACTTAATTTACTATCTATAACGTTATTCTTAATCTTATCTATGAGCGTTCCGAGTTTGGCATCTTCATTTTGGTATTTGCCGATACCTCTAATTATTTTGCCTAATTGTTGACTCATTTTAATAACTAGGTGATTAATCAAATATTCGTGCGCCTCCTTGTTTGTCTCGTGTTGTTCCGTGTCAGCCGGGTATCTACTCAGTATGTCCGCAACGACGTTATCCTTTCCTTTGCAGTGGATAATGTCGAAATTGTACTCCTGTATGGCGAGAATCCATCTTGTAATTCTGGAATTATTTAAGTGACACTTGTGCATAAATGTTAATGCTTTATTGTCGGTGATTATCGTGAGTGGTTGGCCAAGTATGTACATACGAAACTTATCCAGACATCTAACGATACTCAGGAGCTCTTTCTCCGTCGTGAAGTAATTGCGTTCTGCTCCCTTAAATGTCTTGCTTGTAAAAGCGATGACGCCGATTTCTCCATCTTCATCAATCTGGTAAAGCTGGCCACCATACGCAAAATTACTAGCGTCACACTGAATATAGTATCTTTGGTTCGGCCGTGGGAACCGTAGAGTTACTGTGTCTATAAATAAATTCTTGACTCTCTGGAAACACTCGTCCACTTCCTTTGTCCATGAAAACTTTCGTCCGCCTTTCAGCAGTTCATGTAAAGGTTGCGTTGTTTCTGCGTATTTACTCGAGAATCTGTTATAAAAATTGGTAAGACCAAGAAAACCTTTGAGTTGTTTTGTATTCTTCGGTGCTGGGAAATCCATAATCGCCTTTACCTTGTCATCGTTTGCTTGTATCCCTTTTGTTGTAAGGCGATAACCAAGGAAGGAGATCTCTCGTCTGAAGAATTGTGACTTGGTGAGGTTGGCAGTTATATTTGCTTTATTGAGGTTGTTTAGCAACGCTTCTAAATGATTTAAATGTGTTTGTATATTATTGGAGTAGCACAAGCAGTCGTCCACGTAGATGATCGTGTTCTTCTTGACCTCCTCCTCGAGGGCCACATCCAATCCACGTGTCAACGCTGCAGAGCTGGTGCTGAGTCCAAATGGCGTCACTGTGAATCGGTAGCACTTCCCTTCATGCATAAACGCAGTGAAATCCCTACACTCTCGTTTTAATGGGACTTGCCAGAAGCTACTGGATAAATCGACTGTCGACAAGTACTGCATATCACCACATCTAGCCAATATCTCATTTACCGGGGACACTCCTTCGTAATCGGGCACGGTCACGCTGTTCACTTTTCTTGCATCAAGGCATAGGCGAACCCTCCCATCCTTCTTGATAACTGTCACGATTGGGTTGACGTACGGGCTGGCGCAACGTTCGATTACTCCATATCGTAACATCCGGTTAATCTCCTCGTTCACCTTGTCTCTGTAGGCAAGCGGCACAGGCCACCCTCGTTGAAAGTAAGGTGTCCTGTCCGTAACGTGAAACTCGTGCGTGTAACCCTCTATTCTTCCCGGGCACTCCCTAAAAACATTCCGGTTCTTTACCAAAATCTCCTTCAGGCGTTGCAGTATTCCTTTATCCACGCAGTCTATGCTCCCAATCTTCTCATCGATGCATCGCAGTACTTCCTCTTCTTCTTCACTGTTTATCACGTCAATATTCATGATTGGTATAATGTGCTCCTCATCAACAGTATCGTTTTTTAAACTAACTACTTTGTTTCCGATGTCGATGCGACACCCAACTTCTTGTAAAAAACTAATTCCTAGTATACATGGTTTCACTAATTCTGGTATTACCAAAAACACACATTCATATCGGATACAATCAATCTCAATGTCACACAATATTTGTCTCTTAACTAATTTGGATTTACTTCCTACAGCACTTATTACAAATGTATTCGTTACGGGTAGTGTCTCATATGGTTCGATACTCTTCTTATGGTTATTAAACCAAGTTTCCGATAACCCGTTAACAATACAACCAGTATCAAGTAAGGCTTGGACAGTTACATCATTATTAAATTTAATAGTAATCTCGGGACATTTCAATATTTGTTTATTTACAATCTCGTCGTCCTCTTTTAGTAGGTCCTTTCGTAAATCAGGTAACAATATATTTACACTCTCACTCGGAAAGAAGTCGCTTAGAAATTCTATCTTCTCCCCTCGTTCGACGTATTTTTTTTTTTGTTATTGTTGTCGCTGTTACCGTTCGCCCTTGGGGTAGTGCCAACGACCGTTCCACTGGGTCCTGGCTCAGCTGGTGTAAACTGTACTGTATTGACGTAGTGTTTGTTGTCATACCGACCCCTTGTTGGCTGTCGGTCACTTTCATTTTTATTGTATTGCGTTTCCCTTTCTCTCGGATTGTTCCTCCCTTCGTTGTAAGGTCTATAATGTGGTCTGCGAGTGTTATCTCCGCTCGACTGTATACTTGTGAATTCCGTAATCAGCGCTTCGAAATTTGGTATACTCGTGATACCACGTGTGACCACGGCGAGCTGCAAGTCCTTACCAAAGTGGCGAGCTAGTTTTCGTATCAGCTGAGTGTCGGTTAATGCTGGTGACAGTTGCCGACTTTCCAGTAAAATCCGTTCTACATACTGGACAGCTGTGATTGGTCCATTCCACTCATATCTGCCGTACTCCAGATTGTCGCGTATATTGTCCTGGCGTTCTTGACCCCAGTACTTCAAGGTGAAAGCTTCTTTAAATTCTTCGTACGTGGAGATTTGATTCCTTATGACGCGCCACCATATTCCAGCGTCCATCTCCAAGTGTCTTCCGATCCATTTAATGTCACCGTTGCTGTAGTACTGTTCCTGGATCTCTGACAATTCCTTCAGGAACTCCATTGGGAACCTGTCAGTGCCGTTATACTTTAACTCTGTATGTGTGTGTCCGTTAATTCTACTGATTATTCCAGACTCACCTTCAATTAGCTGACGCTGTAGTCGTTCTATCTGGGATTTTAATTCGTTAATACAGGTGGTTTTCTCTCTGGTGCTCTCGTCTAGTTTTTGTTCCGCCGACTTCTGTCTTCCATCTACCTCATTGATTTTCTGTTGCATTGTGTTGTTTACGTCTCCCTGTTCCTGTTGTAATTGTCTTACTGTTTGGAATAGTTCGACTCTCAATTCCTCTTGTTTCTTGTGATTTTCTTTTGCGTGTGTCTCCACTCTGTTGTGGATCTTTTTGATGCTCGTTTGAGTATTTTGGGCAACACTCTTTAGTTCCTGTCGGTCTAATTCTCTTGTTTCACGCACCTCTTCGAATTTTTTGTCGGTGTCGTCCCTTAACTCTTTTATGATCTCGTTCTGCTGCTTCTGAACCTCGTCTATCTTCTTATCACAATTATTTATGTATTCACGCATTTCTGCGCGTATTTGTGTAAAATTTTCATTCTGCTTCTCGAAATTTTCATTAATTATTCTAAGGTTTTCACTAGCCTCTTCCTTCTGCTTTTCACACTTTTCTTCTAATTTCTCAAATTTTCCATTCACTTCTCTAAAATTTTCATTAATTATTCTAAGGTTTTCACTAGCCTCTTCCTTCTGCTTTTCAAATTTTTCATTCATAAAATCCATTAATGCGCGCAACGTCACCTCTTCCTGCGGTTGTTGTTGGGACTCCTGTCCCCGCGCTCTGACGTCTGACGTCTCCTCGGTCGTTTGTGAATAAGTTGGTGATTCCTCTCGTTCGACACCAGGTACTCCCTGTTGGTTATTAATGTCAAAATTCATGGAATCTGTGCTACTGGTCGTCATTTTTGCAGCTTTACTACGCGTTAACATTCAGTCCCAGTCCAACTAGCTTCACACTAATAATATTTGTTCTTACAACTACTAACATGAAATATTAATATATACGCTTATCCTATCTCTACTGCCTGCTCTTTGCCGTGCGGTGGGCGCCAAATACAAGATTTTCTTTATATTGGGAGTTTTTGATAATTGTAATGCCCCACGTTCTTTGGGCGGCAAATACAACATCTGCCACGCGTTGGGCAGCCAAATACAACACTTTGGGGTGTTATGCTATTACGCTACTGAATTAACTAATCTGTGATTAAGTAATTATTGAATATATTAATTTGCATAATGAGCTCGTGTAATCAATAAATAACACGTTAATTACTTTACGTTAGCATAACTATTGCATGGAGACTCTAGTTGTTGCATTAATAAATAAAATAAAATAAAATAAACTACCATAAATCACTCAAATGCCATTACTTTCTCGTTCTGAGGTAATTGGACAATGATGAACGCATATTGATAAAATAAACGCTTATTTATTAACATTATACCATTCATTAAATTCAATATATAAAATATGGATGATTCCCTGTAAATACATACATTCATAAACTCATGAAAAGAACATAAAAGAACACATGTTTATACATCAAATTACAAGGTAAATCCAATACGTTGTTTACTGAAAAACATACACATACATATATAATGTAATCGATATATAGAAACACAAATATTCAAACAATAAATCCTATACTAATGCGTTCATCGTATGCCTCAGATGGATGGCGTTAATTATGTTTATCATGTTTAAATTAAATGCTCAAGGGGTGTTTCTTGAAAAAGAGACAGGACAGTAGAGTTCCTTATGATAAGAATAGCATAAAGATTACTTGTTTAGATGAATTATCCGAAATTTCCATCGGCGTAACTCCTCTCTGCTGGATCATGTGTGGGAAGCTGTGCTGTGACTGACACTTAACACACGCGAAACAGATTCACTCGCGCTGTGTGTGCGTATTAAAGTTCATCGTTAACTATGGTGTATATATATATGTCTGTCTATTGTTCAACGTTTGATATGTTCATTACTGTTAGTGTTTTGATGCCGCGGTGTAATTGTTCCACATGATATTGTATCGCACCGCAACACTGTATAATGTTATTATTTCGCCGTCCGGTATTACATCAACGATAGTTCTACGCGTCGATTATTGATGTGAGTGTGACTGGTTAGTTCAATTCTGAATTAGAGTATAATAAAGAATTCTATAATTGTTAAGCACTGGCGTATGTCGCATGTTTTTAGACACTGAAAGTACACTATTACCGGATACGCGCCAATATCGAAATGTCTAAGTCTCTTAGTTATATGACGCGTGGCAAAATTTCAAAGTCCCACTGCCGTCCGTATGTTAATCGAACTTTGACGACCGACTGTTGAAAATTATAAAGACTGTTTTACTGACCGACTGACTGCTTAAAGTATATGAGTAAAAATTTATGAAAGACTGTTCAAAGTATATGGTTGAAAAATTATGAGAGACTGTTCAAAGTATATGGTTGAAAAATTATGAGAGACTGTCCAAAGTATATGGTTGAAAAATTATGAGAGACTGTCCAAAGTATATGGTTGAAAAATTATGAGAGACTGTCCTCCCGCGTGCTCTGCAAGCAGTTTTTATCAAACATCGTGTACCACAATGCACCGTACTGGAAAACACGCCTCAAGTTGAACATGATAGGACGGAAGATCTCCTACCCTTAAGCCAGAGTGTCGTTCTTCACTTCCCATTCGACGTTCCCGTTGCTATGCTGGCGACGGTCCTCTCCACCAGGTCTCTGGGTAGATGCTGGGTTGTGATTGGATATCCTGTCTCCCCACGGGTTCGCGTCGAAAGCCTCCGTACTCCTTTCCTAGAACAGGAGAAATTTCATGCTCGTCTATCATGCTATTGTCTAAGCGTACTCCGGGTCTCGCTGCAGTTCTCACGAAAACAATGTGTCGTCTCTTGTTATTGTTCGCTGTGTTTGACCCTTTTTTCCTGAACGCTATCCTGGCGCAGCGTGACGTCGTTTCCAAAACGGCACACCTACTGACTGTCGTAAATATCCGTTGTCGCCAGAAAGTCGTTCCCCTGCTGTTTACAAGTTCGATTCTATTATTTTAGGTATCGATGTCCGTCCTCGTATAGGGTATATACTATTGTGTGACTTACACTCTTTTATTCTTTACTGGTACTCTTACAAATTAACCCGGCAGTGTGTCCGTCACAGTTTCTCCTCTAAATTGGTACTTGACACAATTTCCATTATCTTACATTTGCAGGCTGTAAATCTCGTGTTTTAGACGAGTCTGTCACGGCCAACCCTGTGCCCTATTGTACAACTATGTGAAACGTACTTGCATTGTCTGAAGTAAACGTTCACTTGACACATCGACACACATTTCCTTATTTATTGCTCGTGGGCTGAGTAGGTGTGTCATGCTGAATGTAACGTCTTTTCAGTCACACTAAAATTCTTTAAATTTTTGGTTGTTACACCTTTGATTTTCATAATGTTGAACGAAAAAATCCTTGAGAAAAGAAATGGTTACATGTAGCCTAGCCAAAATATCAGCTAAGACATAATGCAATAATTTAGTTCGGTTTCTTATTTAAAAAAAAAACTAGAGATGAAGCAAGATTGTTTAAACACAAAATGACGTCACCTCATGCTTTTTCTTCATAATAATCATTTACAACGATTAAACTAAGGATGGTTTGTTCCGGTCTCAAACAAAAATTATATGCATCTATATTAAGAACACGGTTGAATGCAATAACGGAGACCATGATTTCAGAGTTCCAGAACGGTTTCAGGAAGGGCAGATCATGTTTAAATTGCATATTTACAATAACCCAGCTTATTGAAAAGCGTAGAGAGTATTAGCTGTCCACATACATACCTTTCATCGATTTCGAGGAGGCGTTTGACAGGGTGAATCGGAGCAAACTTTGGGCAATAATGGCAAGGAAAGGGATCCAAAAACATCTAATTAGAGCTATACAGAGTCTTTATGTGGAGAATAAAATCTTAATTGAAGCAGGGAAACTGAAAAAGCTCCTAGAGTTGGCCTGATAAATTGTGGAGTACGACTAGGGTGTCCAATATCACGTTCTCTTTTTAATGTATACATTGACGATGATATACAAAACTGGCAGATGTGTCTTCCAGAGCATTTTATGATTGGCCACTCTGAAATTGACACTTTGTTGTTTGCAGATGATCAGGCAGTTCTGTCGTACTCGGAAAACAGTTTGCAAAATTTTTGTTAAATCAAATCTGCAAAGACTCTGGATTACAAATATCCACCCTCAAGACCAAGGTGGAACTGATCTCGTACGGGCAAAGATTGTTATAGATGTTACTGTCTGGAGAAAGTCAGCAATTTTGAATATCTGGGCTACAGTGTGTCTTATAATACAAGCAACAACGTTGTGAGTATGTTGCATCTTACGTGCGGGACCATCAGGCAAACTCTAAAGTCAGCAAGTAAAGAAACACGCCTAAAATTCTACAAGGTGATGGCCCTTCCCACACTTCTTATTCTTCTTATTACCTTAATTGTTTGTAACCCAAATATTGTTTGTAAAAATCTTAAAAATCTTTATTTCGAGTAATCGTATAGTATAGTAGGATTAGCTCTATGGTTTGCCAGGGTATAATAAAAAACACACACACAATTAAATTAAAAACAATGCCGATTAAAAATAGTTAAATTATGCCAGAGTAAAATAAGTATCATTGTCGAAAATTCAGATTGCACTGTCGTGTTATAAAATTGGACTGACATAAAAATATGAAATTACTTTAAAATTGATTTTTTTTAAAGAGGGGAAAAATGCTTTATGCACCGTCAGAGGAGGCCGTGCTTCCTCTGGTATGTGGGACTCTCACCCACTTAAAAACTTACCTCTAATTCAGGCATTCAAATCCATCGTGGAACCACTTAGCGCATTACTTCAGGATGGAGCTTATTGCGCCCTCATCGGGTAGTTGTTCCTCATCTACTACTGCCCTTTGGGTGCAAGTTGGGCCTGTCTTTTTTTCTAGTAGGACCCGCTTAAATAAATGAATTGATGCGGTACCATTCCGCCTTACCAAGAAGCATAAGCGCAACTAGGGTGACTCGCCGAGGTCCATTTCCAGCACCATCCTCTCCCTTGCGAATCTGCAGCACTTGAAAAACGTGTGCGAGGCATCTTCATGGGGAGAGTCTCCGTATTGGCATGCTGGGCTTTGTACCTTTCCCATTCTACGGAGGTAGCCATTAAAATTGCCGTGACCACTGAGCAACTGGGTCAGATGGTCAACGACCTCACCGTGTTGGCGGTCGATCCATTTCTTCAAGTTTGGTATGAGCATCGCGGTCCATCTTCCTCTGTCCTCTATCCCAACGATCTTGCCAGTGCCGGAGAGTGAGTTTCCTGGCTTCGTGCTTTGCGGCATCTCTTCCAATTTCCTCTCTTCTTTCGAATAAATGCTTCCGCTCTAGAGCCAACAGGTCTATGGGAATCACTCCCGCTATCACCAGGACTACTGGCTCTGGTACTGTCCGGTAAGAGGACGCTACTCTGAGAGCTCCTCTTCTCTGCACCGATGACATACCGTACGTTTCTGTACTTCTCCGTCTTTCGTGCATCGGGGCCGATTTCGCAACAGTACAGAAGGATGGATTCTGTGACCGCCATCAACAAGGGGCTCTTGCTTGCAGTGGGACCTCCTACGTTGGCCATAAGTCTGCTGAGCTTGGTTGTAACTTGAGCCGCCTTATCAGCTGTATACTTTATTTGCTCCCAATAGGAGAGCTTTGAGTCTAGTCTCATCCCTAGGTATTTCACAGCGTTCTTTGTAAATACTGTCTCAGATCAGACTTGCAGCGGTATGATAGTGGGAACCCGTCGCTGGATGAGCAGTACTATTTCGGTCTTATCGGTGGCTAGATCTAGGCTGTGTTCTTCAAGCCAGGAGCCCACTCGCCTCATTACCTGATTCAGGCTTCTTTATGCATCCTCGGCGTTTCGTGTTACAATCACTCCTGCGATATCGTCTGCGTAACCTATCAGGAAAGTGTATGGCGGCGTCTCCATCCGTAGAATTCCGTCGTATGATACGTTTCAAAGGTCAGGGCTCAAAATTGAGACCTGGGCAGCCCCGGCGGTGATCTTCTTCCTAAGAGGTCTGTCTGTCGTATCATAAATAAGTTTCCTGTCACTCAGATGGCATTCTATTATCCGCAGGAGATACTGTGGGTTCCGGAAGAAGTGTTCCAAAGCCCTAAGCATGTCGTTCCAGCTGGCAGAATTGAAAGCATTCTTAATATCCAGCGTCGCCAACAAGACTATACTTCTTGAGTAATGATTCCTCTGTTGGGCCGCGTGGAAAGTTCTTACTACCTCCTCCGCTGCTCCAAGAGTTGATCGGCCTTTCCGAAAGGCGTAGGCCTACTGTCTGTTTGACAGGTCTCCCGTGCTTTGAATGGCTGCTAACAGACGCGGCTTTAGTAACCTTTCCAAACACTTTCCATCAGTATCCAGCAGAAATAATAATGATGATGATGATGATGATGGAATATGAACGCCGACAACGATTATGGCGACCATGGTGACTCTCAGCTTGCGACTGTCACGTGAACATGCCGGGAGACTTCATCCCTTGTGAATCTATTAAATTAACGTAATACGCAAGAAATATAGCCTATTATATGTAGGCCTAATCATAATGAAAAAGAAAAAAGTTCTAACGGGGCGACATTATTTTCTACTGGGGGTATACGTAATACTCAATGATGAATTTAATGTAATTGTAGAAAACTGTTACAGAATATAACATAGGAAAGTATTCGGAAAGAATAAAGGGATGGTGTTCAGCGAGACAAAATATTAAAATGAAATATTTGTACAGTTCATGGTTTCAATTTCTTCGGAATGTCAATATTTGGATGAGATTGATGTTCATTACAAAGTTGAAAGGATCTGCGTGACGACTGTTATGTCTACAAAACATGGTTTACAAAAGAAAGTATGGATAGTGATAACAGCACAATATCAATATCAGTGACAATATTACTCGCTAGACCTACTACAAGCAAACGTACTTCTTGAGTGGTAAGATCATTCCATGACAAACTTAGAGACTAATCTGAGGTAGAAAGGAGGGGTCATAGCCAGGAAGGCAGCTAAATGAGGATAAACTTTACAAAAGTTGTTTCAGTTTTATAAAACTAGAAGCATGGTTTATCTACAAACGGTGGTTTAACTAAAACGCTGATTTTTATCTATTAGGAGAATTGTTTAGATATGAAAAGAAATCCACGGATGGGTCGTTCCTAAAGTGCAAACTCTGGCATTGAGAGGTCATCAAGACTGAGTCAGTTATTAATTATTCAAATCACGGCAGCTTACTAATTTGGTCAAAACACTCGGACAGATTTAACCCTGTCATGAGATCTCATTTGGATTTGGTCTCTGGAAAATCAGGATTGTCATGTCTTTTACCAATTATACAGAATGAATCAGAAGCCTCCTGGGAGAGAAGTGCTCAAAGTTATTATTTCAGTATGTAAGAAGCCGATGTACTTCAGAATTATATTTAAAACAACACCATACGCAGAGAATGTAGAACAAATTGATCATAAGATTTGTTTAGATTAAGCGAAGTTCAGTTAACATTAAGAAAATATTTTCATAGACTTCATTAACTGTGCTTGTTTACTTTAACGTATTAGACTGGATTTCGTGCGGCTTATAAAAATAATCTGGCAGTGGCATTTTATAAGAAGTAGAACATCTATGTAGTACACTTTCTCTTACTGTTAATAGACTGCATTTATCAGGTACGTTGTTTACTGTTCGGGCCTTTATTTTTCCTACTTTATCCCCTTTTAATTTTCGATTTTGGGAAGGTGGCTGACGATCTCCTTACCCTGAAATCCCAGGTACCCCTATGGTAAGTGTAAGGAAAAATAAAAATACAATTACATAGGATGTGTGAAACAAAGTTACAGTATGTAGCCTATACCGGCGTTTGCTTGTACTACTCATTAGTAACGGTTAACTTTTTAATCATTAAGTAAGTCATTTACTTTGTTACTTTTAATATAACTATTCTGTTAAACTTTTTATTGGTTTAGTATGTTGTTTTGAGACACACTATACATTACATGGGATCTGCGTATATATTAGTTATCTACTTTTTTTCAAACATTTTTCTTCTAACAATTTGTATGTAATAAATTCGTTTTAATAAGTGCATACAAACCGAGTACCGTTAATTCTTTAATGTTTACATTTTTAAAATTTGTATTTAATAAATACTTTTATTAATGTGCTTTTACACAAAGATCTATACTACCGCAATTATCAGGCACGCGCCTGATATAGTAGGATAAAGTAGTTTAAAGTTGTAGGATGTAGCGTAGATACACTATCTGAGTTGAGTACAGGCTAGCATAGGTTACCTCTTTGCATTCACGGATACGGATTCTCTCATAGGTACAGTCCGTCAACTTCTAGAAAAAAAAATCGGCCGACATGCTACTAACCAGTTAGCAAACATCGACCACACTTTATGTTGCGATATGTATCCTTTCAACTAATGAAGTGTCACTAAGGAAAATGTATGGAAGTAAACAAACAACAGAAACGTGCTTGAGATTCATGTGCGAACTGATACATTTCCTGGAAATCAGCGCAAGTAAGCCAAATGTTTTCATGGACGTACTATCCTGTTTTTACGATTTACAGACTGTATATGGGACTTATCTATTTAGTGATGACTACCGAGTAGCTAAATATAGGATTATTACTAGGGTAGAGATACCATTAACCAGTTTTCCGTTCATTTGTTGAGGGAGGACAACCGTCTAAACTCACGATTATGTTTATAACCGCGGTGGGCGTGAAACTCAAGGAACCTAGAGTTGCGAGCCAGAACATTACTCAACCATCACTTTCAGTAGTATGTAGTGGTCATCACTGGCATGCGAACAATTTGCCAAGCTCATAAGCTGTCTATTTAATTTTCCCACGTTCACTCTTTTCGACTACAATTAAATATCGTCGTTTGCCAAGATTCACAGTGACTAAAACAATATATGACGTTTTCCATCAAGATGATGCTACGCTTAAGTGTTCCATCCATTGCAGGGAATTCTAGATGGTAAACAGCGGAAATGACGCAGTAGCTGACTCGGTCGGTACTTTGATAGTGCACTCAATCCCAGTGTTAATAATTATGTTTATTTTATTAAATAAAATAAGAAAAACGCAAAACTATTGATGAAATAAAAACGTGTATGCACTCACACAATTGAACACCTATACATAAGATTATTTATTATAATACAGACACTGTACGAGAATTTAGTCCACACATACTTGGACAGTTAATATTTATATACTTATTCATTCAAATCAGCTGTAATTTTCGCTTAGCGGCTTTCTTCCTCCGAGCCCACCTGTGTATGCCAACGTACGATATGACAGAGCATATAACTGTGGATACTTATTCTCTTTGGTATGTGATGAAGTCCATATTATATAGTTAATCCTCTGATGATAGCTAAGTGAAAATGTTTAGTAAAACGAAGAACAAGCAAAACATACAAACATAAAACGAAAATGTTAAGAAAACATACAAGCAAAAAACTAAGTCATTCTATAATTATACGTTTTTTTTCAGAAGAAACCGTCAACGACTACATCAAGATGTTTGAGTTGTTTAGCATGAAAAACATCTTTATGCGTTTCTTTCCGCTGAGATTACATGATTTTGTTCAAATACAGAATAATAGTACTCTGTTGCCGATAAACTATTAAAATAATGGGAAATAGACATTTATGACAACGGCACATTTATTTAAAAAAAAAAGTATTATAGCGAAACACATACAGAAAACTGTAGACCTATGAAATGAAAAAAATTACATGCTCACTTTCCTTTCTGAAGATTTTGACAAATCAGTGTGCAGTATCTCTATCAAATGGACCTCTATACTTAACCGTAAGATGTATGAAAGTATGCACGCATTAAATTTTAATTGTGGGGATAAAGTCTGGAGGTACGCCTACAATGGGTGTATGCATAGAGAAAAGGAGGAGGAATTTGAGGTCAAGAAGAAGCAGAACTAAAAGGTTGAATGCATAACTTTATATAAGGTATTGAATAAATATTGCTAGCTTAAGAGTACGGTATTAAATAAATTTATCGTCGTTTTATCATCCCTGGTGTTAATTTACTTCTTACATTGCCCTACAGACAATAGATAGACTGACACATAAATTAGACGACAAGACATACGAATTTCAACTGCAAGAGATTTTCTGATTAAAATGTTATGAACATATTTCATAAGTAGCAATGAATATGTCGATACACGTATGATTTAATAAAAGTATGTAAGTACAACTTACTCAAGTTATTTCGAAACAATATAATTTAAAATAAAGAGACTAAAACCCCAAAATTCCAAAAGCATGTAAGGACAACTTACTAAATATTTATTCAGGAACAATATGATTTAACAAAAAGTATGTAAGTACCACTTTCTTTAAATATTTCGAAACAATATAATTTGATTTAACAAACAACACACCACCAAGAAAAAGAGAACAGATGATTAAACAATATTTATAAAGAACTGATTTAAAATGGAATGATAGAAAAAATATTTTTATGGTAACAAACAGAAGAATAAATAAATAAATAAAAACAATTGATGGTAATGTGCTCAGATAAGAAGAATAAAGAATAATTTAATGACTCCAATGAAACTGAAGGAGGATGATAATTAATACAACAATAATTAGAATTTCTCGGAATTGAAGATTATATAAGAAGAAATGATACGGAGAAATATGTCACAAGAAGGAAAGTCAAAAGGATTTTAAAATAATGCCTATCAATAATGTTATATGCTATTAGTTAATGAAAAAGAAGAAGGAATCAAGAAGAAAAGGAAATATATAATTAAATGCAAACAGCAACAGTATGAAGAATCCCAAAAGTGTTTAGTATTAGTCGCTAATCGACTACTTGTAATCTTTTTATTATAACGAATTGACCGTAGAAATGTTCCGGCAATAATTTTCCTGAGCAGGGATGATGTTCCCCTGGTCTCAGAAGGTGTAAGGATGGACAGCGGAGTTATGGACCCAAAAGTGGCCACCCGAACTGAACCACCGCACAGGATAGGGAAAAATGTTAGGGAAATTGAATATTTAAGGGATAATAATTATAAAATAGCTGAAAAGAGTGATATTAGATTCCAGAAGTATAGATGAAGAAAATAGAAGGAAGATAGCAGACAGAAGCTTAATTGAGAAAGCGAATTTATAGAAGTAAATAAGAAAATAAGTGTTAAAACAAGTTTTTTATGATTAGTGTGACCAGTCCTTATCAAGTAAAATGTGGAAGTACCACTACCCAGAGAATATAAATCATTGAAGAATTTGCCTCCAAGAGAGAGAGAGTTGAGTAGGAAAACAGCAATTACCATTAACCGAATAACAGGTATATAACCAAACGGAATAAAAAAAATACTATGAGTAAAAGGATAACCTTATCAGGGACGAACTATAAGTTTATTTTTACTAAACTTTATTGAAACAAAATAAACTTCTTTCGAAGGGGGAGTATTATGTAACGTAACAGAGTTGAGGTTCCCGACGTTACATAAAAAACTGTGTAAACATGATTTAAAACAATGCCCAAAGCATGTTATAATTAAACACAAGAGGGCCCATCTCACCTGAAAAATGCAGTAAAGGTACCTAGTAAGGTTACTAAGTAATAAAACATCAAAAGTGTACCTAAATCTAAAATATGTAATGAGTAGTATGAGATGTAAAACATAAACATTGTGTCTAGTGGGATGAGTTTAATGTGTAGGAGTTGAGCATAACATACTGTTCAATTAATATTTAATGTGTTATAAAATGTACTTGGTGTTGTTCTGTAGCATGATATAGTGTTTACAGGATATTTATTTTATGTTTTGTGTGTAGTAAGTGTGGAGCTGTTGCTTTAAGGAAGTACTAAGTCATGAGTACTTATATTATTCATGTTAAAATTGTATTTAGATAATATAAAAATGAGTACATTTGTTAAGTATGATATTATGTTAAATGTATTTACTTTAATTCATTAATGAAGATGTTTAAAATAATATTTGTAAACTTGGCCAGGAAGACAATAAGTATTAATCAGTTGGCAAGTAGGTCTTATAATTATGTAAAAAACCAATGAAGTGTTCAATTATGAACTAAATAATATAATGAATTGAGACCAGGAAATTAAAATTGATATAAGTGGCCATAAGCCAGTGACTAGTTGTACAGTAGGTCAGGTAAAGAAAAATTAAGTTAAAAAAAAACTAAATTATAACAGGTGTAAGAAAACCAATAGGCCTAAATTTAATATTTGTAAAAGGAAATTAATACCTTTTTAATAAGTCCAGTCAGATGAAATTATAGTAAAATAGATATTGTTTAATAAGGCAGATTAAGTGAGAGTTTTATGTAATTTGGTGTAATTCCAAGCATGGAGTACTTTATTAAATAAGAGTAGTAATATTTTCTAATTCTGGCTCTAGGATATCAAATATTATCCAATGACAGAAAGTAATGGTTGTTAGGGTAACTAAAATGCAAGAAATTTTGTTGATTTCAACATTCGATTGTTATATGCTATTGGGAACAGTTCAGTAGACAAATTTAAACAAAAAATAAAATAAAATAAAATGAATCAACTTTAATAAATCTAATGTATTAAAGCCAATCCATTCAAACAAAACTGATGAATAATTACTGAACTAGATTTCGGGAAATATAATTATACACCTCCCAAAAGTAGCGGAATTAATAATTTCGTCTTCAAACTAATTCCATTAAAGATGATGATGAACCCGATTTACAATTAAACCAAGATACTTATTGAATGGACAAGAAGTCAAAATTAATGCAAATATAAACCAAATATACACAAGAACCTTTGGTATTGGAGACATAAACCTCACTTCTAAAAGATTGAAGAAATTGGAATACTACAACAATTCCACTGGGACCGGCAACCACGAGGACCGCGAAGAAGAACGAAGAACAGAAGAATTCCTGTTACACTCCGGGTCATCACCTTTCAACCTTTATTGATAATCTGGACACATTTTCTGGTCAAAAGTAACCTCATCAGTACGTCTTCATGCGGTTGTAAACAGACACGGCTATCTTGAGTATCGCATTGTACGGTAACACCAGCTTATATTTAATTTTATACATTAAGAATTAATAACAATTTGTAATACTTAGTAACCTTAATTTTGCATTACCTGGCCTTACTAATCGTTAAAAGAATCACACGTACCCTGGGATAAGAGGTAAACAAAAATTATATTTAAATTGTATTATACAGTACTAGTCCATTAACAAATCGATTCAGCATTGTACGATCGATATTACGATCAGATAAACTGTGAGGAAGACTGTTGGAATTTAAAAAATAATATAAATAAAGAATCCTTCTTGTATGTAATGATGTTCTGTGTTATTGTAGAATAGGTATTGTATTTTGATGGGGGAGTAATTTACAGATAAAGAAGGTGATTAAACTATCAAGTGAAACTAACTAACCTATAAAAACGAGTCAATTACGAATAGCAGCGCTTGCTGCAGACAGCTGGTGGAAACGGGAGAGTGCCGAACTAACGTATTCTCTTCGCCACACTTGAATTAATTTAAATAATACAGACCGAATAGGGTTGGAGAGAATTACCGAATTATTAACTATGATACCCGTAATATAGAGTTATTCTCTGGTAAACCACTTAGTAATTGATTAATACAGGGTTATGTTCAACATACGAGTTGCAGCAATGATATAATAAATAATTTTTTTTAAATTAATATTGAGTGCAGGAGGTCGCATCTACAACAACATAATAAACATTTTCCTTTTAAACAGATCGAATTGGTTAATTTAAATTTTTTAAATGAACTACAACTCTAACTGTAATTAAATAAGAAATACAACTAATATAATATATTGATATCAAATTTACGCATACCAACGTGGAGCTTAAGTAAACCCCGAAACCCCAAATAAAATTTATATATTACAAATTGGTGAACCCAACAGTGGGGCTTTTGAACATAAGATAACATAATAAATATTTTCTTTATAAACAGAGTTCTTTACAAATTGCCGCATTCAACGTGGGGCTTAACGTTGATACACGGGAGTCAAACACATCTATACTAATTCTTTACAAATTGGCGCCCAACGAGTGGGCTTTAGTTAAGTAAAAAATTCGACTATTACTTAACTGGAGCAGGCAACTATTAGAGGCACAGGAATGCATACGAGAGGTGTTTCTAAAAGGATAGCGAAGGACCAAGAAACGGAAGAAGATAGACGGGAAGAAGAAGCAGAGATAATTACAGACACCGAAATGGAACAAGAAGCGGGCGATAAAGAAGAAGCTGCAGGAGGATTAAATTGGGAAAAATTAATGGAATTAATGAGTAGTATGAAGGAGGATAATAAACGAATGGAGGAACAAAATAGACAAACTAATGAGAAAATAGACAGTATTAAGGAAGATTCCAAGAAACAAAAGGAAGAATTAAATAAAAAATTTGACGAAAATTCAGAAAAGTTAGAAAATAAAATAGACTGTATAAACGAAAATTCAGAAAAGCTGGAAAATAAAATAGACAGTATAAACGAAAATTCAAAGAAACAAAATGAAATTTTATGTGAGAATTTAATCAAACTAATGAATGAGAAGTTTGACAAAAATAAAGAGGAAACTGATGAGAATAACCGGCTGATAAATGAAAGCTTAAACCAAATTAATGAAAGGTTTGACAGGAACGATGAGAGCTTAAAGCAGATTCAGGAAAATAATAAACAAATAGACGAGAAAATTGAAAACAGTAATAAGGAGTTGCGGCAAAACGTATAAACGTATATGCATACACCTGCTGTAGATGACGTGCTCTTTTAGGAATCTGTACCCTTTCAGAATGTATTAAGTTTTAATGTATTAAGAATGTATTAAGAATTTAATAACCGTGAAATTTGAAGATTATTTATAAATGTTTCAAATCAATTATTCCAATTAAACAGCAATGAAAACAACAATTCATTGTCGTGAATATATATTTTCCGTGGTAAAATTTATCAGTTTTTAATTAAGCCGCTTAATAACCAACCTTTCTAATAAATTATTGTATTCATAAATGTAACAAAACGTCAATAAAAATTAGTTTACATACACGGCGTATGTAACATCGTACACGATTTACAGTATATTAATTGAAAACAGTCGCTGTAATGAAGTCCTTTAGTAAGAAACGTGAGACGAACAGTATATCAGCAGTTTATATGTGAATAATCACGTGGTAATGAAGTCTAATTGTTCACTCCAAAGTTAACACAAACATGATGTATTCTAAGGGCTCTATCTGGTCTTTGGATCTACTTCGGGGTCTTCCCCTTGTTCTACTACCCATTGGTTTCTGGTAGAAGATATGTTTTGTAGGCTGTCCTTCCTCCATTCTCCCTATGTGTCCAACCCACATTAGCCTGTATATTTTTATTATCATGACAAAGTCCGGGTCTTTGTAAAGATGGCATAGATCATAATTATAGCGCCTGCGCCACATTGCATTTTCTTGTAGTCCTCTATTGTTCTTAGAATCCATCTTTCAAAGCAATCTAGAAGTCTCTCGCTATTTTTGTCACTGTCCAGGTTTCTGAAGCATATATCAGCACTGGTCTGATAAGTGTTTTGTAAAGTTTGCATTTAGTGCATCTTTAGATGAACCGTGCGCGTGTATGTGTAGAGGGGTGAAGCAGAGCTAGACAGACTAAAATTATTTTAAATCTGATTAAATTCCTAGACAGTGCTATTTACGTACATTATACAGCACAATTGTGTTTCATTAAAATATTTTTTCTGATCTGTTCAATCCATAAATTTGAATGTTCCTTTTACCTTATACCGTTGGCGATGGTAAGTTTAATTCACATGCAGTAAGTATAATCTGGTTTCAAATTGTTAACTTGGTAAACAAGAGTTTTTAGATTAATGCCTGCTGGCCTATTATTGTTTTCCAATGGTGAATTGCCAGATAAAAATTGTAAAAATCAAACCCACTAAACTGGCATAACCGTCATAAGCGTTGTGACTTAATACACACAATAATTTGTCATATGTTAACACTATATGTTTGCGACTAACACCGTAAAATGTGGTGATGAAAGCTAAGAATCTCTTCAGATTCTTGCCAATGTACAGACGCAAGGCAAGTAGTTACCCCACTGTCACCGAAAAAAACCATAGTGTGCCACGTGTTCGAGCTTTAACTTGAAATGGGTTTTCTCGGTGATTACAGACTGCCGCAGTCTGTGTGTTACACCTGCAGACAGCGATCGATCTTTTCAGTAGCCTATAATGAAAATATCGGTATGGAGAACCATACATGACTTCCATATTCTAAGATTTATATTTAAAATCATTTTCAGCCAAACAGCCAGGCTGTGTCTTACCTGCCTTTTTATTGCTGTATTAAATGAAAAATATTATATTACATTAAAATGAAAAAATTATAATTTTATTGCCTGGCAACAAAATTATTTTATTTTTAACAATTACCATTGTTTCAAAAAGTTTAAATAAATTTTCAAGTACTTTACTCTTGTTAAAACGTAAAAGGTTGCAGGTAAACTACCCCTTCCCCTTAACCGATCTTCACCAAAATCGAAAGTCATTGAGACCTCTACAATTCAGGGACGTATGCAAACATTTATTTGATTCTGTTTGAATTTGCGGCTGTTATCGTTTGCCATAGAAAATACGCTTGATAAAAAACGTTGCAGGTAAACTACCCCTTCCCCTTAACCGATCTTCACCAAAAACAATAGGTCTTGAGTACTCTACAAATCAGGGCTGTATGCAAAACATTATTTGATTCTGTTTGAATTTGCGGCTGTTATCGTTTGCCATAGAAAATACCCTTGTTAAAAAAACGTTGCTGGTAAACTACCCCTTTCCCTCAACCGATCTTCACCAAAAACAATAGGTCTTGAGAACTCTACAATTTAGGGCTGTATGCAAATAATCTTTTGATTCTGTTTGAATTTGCGGCTGTTATCGTTTGCCATAGGAAATACCCTTGTTAAAACATAAAACGTTACAGGTAAACTACCCCTTTCCCTTAACCGATCTTCACCAAAAACAATAGGTCTTGAGAACTCTACAATTTAGGGCTGTATGCAAATAATCTTTTGATTCTGTTTGAATTTGCGGCTGTTATCGTTTGCCATAGGAAATACCCTTGTTAAAACATAAAACGTTACAGGTAAACTACCCCTTTCCCTTAACCGATCTTCACCAAAAACAATAGGTCTTGAGTACTCTACAAATCAGGGCTGTATGCAAAACATTATTTGATTCTGTTTGAATTTGCGGCTGTTATCGTTTGCCATAAAAAATACACTTGTTAAAAAAACGTTGCAGGTAAACTACCCCTTTCCCTCAACCGAACTTCACCAAAAACAATAGGTCTTGAGAACTCTACAATTTAGGGCTGTATGCAAATAATCTTTTGATTCTGTTTGAATTTGCGGCTGTTATCGTTTGCCATAGGAAATACCCTTGTTAAAACATAAAACGTTACAGGTAAACTACCCCTTTCCCTTAACCGATCTTCACCAAAATCAGCAGATCTTTAGAACTCTACAATTCAGGGCTGTATGCGAAACATTATTTGATTCTGTTTGAATTTGCGGCTGTTATCGTTTGCCAAACAAACAAAATTACCCTTGCTAAAAAAAAACCGTTGCAGGTAAACTACCCCTTTCCCTCAACCGATCTTCACCAAAAACAATAGGTCGCGAGTACTCTGCAAATCAGGGCTGTATGCAAAAAATTATTTGATTCTTTTTGAATTTGCGGCAGTTATCGTTTGCCATAGAAAAAAAATCTACAGACAGACAGACAGACAGACAGACAGACAGACACACAGACAGACAGACAGACAGACAGACACACACACAGACACTTTTCGGAAAACGACTTTTTTTCATGTTTTGAGTGTAGTAGAATCAGAATCTGCAATAATCTCGAACACGATTTTTTTTGCCATCACCATACTTCCATTCCTTAAGGAATATGGAAGTAAAAACGCTAAATTTGTGTGCTTCAGAAAGTATATAACGTCCTGGGTCCGTAGGAGGCTTACAGCCTGTGTAGTGACACTTGCGACACTACACAGATTGTATAATTGTAATAATCTATACGATACTATTGACACGACAATTACGGAACGCTCTCGAATAGTCGAGAGCGTCCCACCACCCGTTTCTCGGCTAATCGAGCAGGTGCAGCGTCTCAGTCAAGTTCGTACGAAAGTACCCTGCAGACTGTTCGAGAGCACTTGTTGTTAACTACGCAAATTGTGCTGGCTCGCCGCCAAAAGAATGGAACTTTATTCTGGAACATCTGCAGGCTATTATAAGGAACAGCGGCTGGCTTAGTTAGTGAGTTACAGTTGGCGGTTTATTCAGTGCGGATCAAGTGGTTGTTTTGGAAAGTGATTACTGTGTTATAATTAGTGCGGAACCCTTAATAGTTGACATTATATTGCGTGTGGACAAATTTAACTTGAATTACTGTATAAGAATATCTTGTGCTATTCTATATTTGTGACTCATTAAAGCGGGTAATTAGTTATTTAATTGGTGTCTGTATTTTGTTTCCACTGTACCATACGACGATTCGTGAGACTGTCGTAACAATATTACAGAGATACTACACTACACGATAATCTGTAATAGTGAGTAAACAACTATCTTTGGAAATCGTTATAATGTGATATGTATTCTGAAAAGTTTTCAAACAAATTATACGTAATGTACCGATATATTAAATGTAACGAATACATGAAATACATGAAAAATACATTAACATTACAATAAAAACTGTAATTTCCCCAGACAACTTTAAAACAAATTAAAATAATCAATCAACGGTTTATTAAATATTGCAAAGAAATTACTTGATTATTAAAATTTTAAATTATAAAGTTCAAAAATATTATCTTTTATAAGTTTACACTCTGTAAAACACAATATACCTTTGCTATTCAGCACACATTAATAACACATAATCTTAAATATCTAAATATATATGATGAACAAATTACTTTAAATTGCATGGTGTCTGACTTTGACCATTTTTAAAATAGCAACTAATTTATAAAATAATATTAACTTCACTAAAATAAAATTTAATTGTTGCTATTAATACTTTAATAAAAATAACATTTACTTTAAGAATATTTATGTTTTCTAATGACACACCCAATTTGTAAAACTGAACAGAAGAAAATTATTATTTTTAACAACAATTTACCATTATGTCTTTTACTTTAAATAATTACATTATTTACATTTAAGTCTTTACTATCTCATACTTGGTTCTTTATGAGTTCCTTGGACAAAAATATAATTGTTCATTTGTCACCTGCATATTATCGAAGTTACCACTGTGTGTGTACGTGCGTGTGCGTCCTGAATGATGACAATGACGATGATGATGATGATGCTGATGCGTTCTCGGTACTCTATGGCTTGTGATGATGATCCGGTGATCCTCTATCAATCGTGATGTATTGCAGATGATGATGAATTCTCAAGTTGGTCCGCAGACCGGCAGAGAGTCCTCCTGTGAAAATATCTTGAGTCTGACCCTTGTCCAAAATTGCCGGAGGTATTTATAGTGGACGGCAAACTGACATGTCAGATATTGTTTTTGACATGTTAAATTTTGTCAATTCGAGTGTAGCGTCCTTTTTTCTGACCACTTTTTAGTCCGTTATCGCGATCACGTAATCTTAATCTTTACGCGAGTAGTTGCATTGTCTTCGTGATTTTTTACACGTCATTTACATGTAACTCACTCGTTAATTACTAGCTAATTATGGCAGTAATTAACATTAATTTGTATAACGTCTTTATTATTGCACTTTTCTGCAAACATTTTGCATCACCATACGCGTTTAAATGTCCTTAATCTAATGGTGTTTTTAGAATTGTGATATGTCTTTGGTAACAGGTAAAAGACATATTTATTAATTTATTTTAATCCTGTCAATACCTGATTTACCATAACAACCAACAATTCATACGTTCCCCCCCTCGTAGTATACTGCAGGTCCGTGCTGGAACACACACACAGACACACAAACGCTGTATTTACACTAGCGGGGCAAGTGTACACTTTCGACAGGCTATCGCCTGCACACGCACAAAATATTTAAAACTATTCGTTGTATTCTTTTTGCACTAATTATTTACAAACATACTGCCCTGGGTAAATATGCAAATACGTATATGTATTGTTGCAATATATATTTACAAAAGAATGAAGAAACGGATTTACGACGAACGAGTTTACATCTAAATTATAAACACTGTTATTTTTAAATTGAAAGTGTACATTCGAAATTGGATTTTTACCTAATTTCAGCGCCAGAATTAAGACTATTTAGATGATGCCCTCCTAGGCAGACCTGTGAAATCTCGCTAGCGGTTATTTGTAATGGTGAATAATGTGTTTTTTGTTGACTGACATTGTCTGTAAGTTCTATATTTCGTAATTATATTTTATCTTTTTTTATTCAATTACTTGAATGCCTTGCTACAATTAGTGCAAATTACAAAATGTGGTTAGGGTTTTGTTAACCACAGAGTTAACCACTTTAAGGATTTATTAAAAAATATAATTTTCCTCTTTGGCTCAGTTGAATAATGTATTCAGCAAAGTGACCAATTACCAATCAGTAAGTATTGGCAATGTCTTTCGTTAATACTCGTACTTAAAATGAAAACTAATGGGCACCATCTTTCATCCCGACCTTCTCTGGTTTATCTATGGTTCAGAGTATCTTAAGTCATGATAAGTTGCAAAGATTGGACCTGTCTATTTGATGGCCAGTTGAGATCTTCGATCGACAGTCATGAGAATTCTTTCGACTCTGAATTAGCGTTTGCTGAACAAGAGCTCAGTCTATTATAATGTTTTCTTTTTGGCTGATGATGATAGTCCTTACGATAATGCTCAATCTCTCAAGCAGCGGTAAGTGAGCTAGAGGCTGACCATTTAATGACTTCAGTGATTCTATCAGAACTAAAATATTCTGACAAAATAACATTTCTGTCATATTGCCAGCCGATTACATCGTATTCCTGTACGAGGAAGTTGGTGGAATAATAGAATTTCAACTTAAATTTTTTTAAAGGCTTGAAGGTGGATGACAATATCATAACGTTTTCTCAGTCTCGTAATTGCATAGCCTAGACCTTCCTAAAATCGTAGGAAGGACAAATCGGTCCAATTTGTCATCTGCATAGTGGAGCGTAAATAACATTCTCTTGTGGCAAGTTTGGTTACCCTTGTCACGATCTGGGCGCAAGGGCGATTCGCATTTTCCTGATGGTACTACCAGTAAAAAAAATAATTATTGATGAACGAAGTTACATAAAGTGAAATTCGTACGACATTATTAAGTGCCCTATAGTATCAAAGGGATTGCCTCATCTTAGCATCGTTTGGTAAAGCTTAAAACGTAAGATGTCTAGTTTGCGCCTCAAAAGTAAACGCCCTTGCTCAAGTAAGAGCAACTGTAGTCCAATGTGGGTGCTTGAAGACATCATACACAGTAAGGTGGTAGGAATAGATAAAATTTCATCTGATATAGCCTACTACAGTGCACGGGAGAAACGGATAAGGATAGGGTACTTCACTTTATATGTAAGATATACGAAAGAAGGTATAAGAGTATAAATAATAAGAGTATATAATATTCAGATTTCTATAAGAGTATAAAGATAGACAGTGTCAAAGAAGGCGCGCGCAGACAATCCGCTTAGTGTCATAAGTAACAAATAAATTTGTACTAAATTTGGCCATAATTTCAGTATTTGACTGCAGACTGGAAATGAAAGTTTTTTTGCTTTCAAGTTTAGATACTTCACCATTTTATCTTTGCAGTACGCACAGTTTTCAAAAAAATTATTAACAAAAACAGAATCAAAAATTATTTTTCATTCCTCTATAACTGAAGAACAAAACCAACTACAACAGCAACAAAAAAATGGTTGTAGAGATAATAAGCCCCAATCAGCTACAATTTTTATAGTAGTACTAGTGAAGATACAGTACTATTATCAAAATTTTGTTAAAACCCAAAATCAGTCAATATGGCAATGATCCGCCTATACATGACTGGTATTTTGCACGCGTTCTGTTGTTGATTTTTCTGTCGCTAACAAAACTTCGCGACAACTTTGCAATAACTGACAAACTGCACTAACACAATATAATGACTGTGATACATGCAAATACACGCGTGGGACGCGTGGATTTGACAATCAGGCGCCATGAGTTTGGCTCCGCTGTTTACTTTAACCACTTACACACAATTTGCACTGTACAGTGGGTAGGGTGAGATGACATCAGTGTCACAGATACGTAAACCAGACGCGCAATACGTTTTTCACCTGTCGTCTAGACTTACAAATAAAATCATCGAACGTGAAGTAACTAAATACGTGTCTCAATTTGTTCTCGTGACACCACACGTACATAGCAAATATCTACACTATTACCCACAATTACTCACTTCTACCCACGATTACATACAAACACAGTGGCTTGTAGTTACTTACGGAAAACAAATACTTTTACTCACTTCTTCTAGCATAACTCTTAAATGTTATAAGATAATTCATGAAATGTCTATTAATTTTATAACTTCAACCTATTCTTCAAAATGATCTAGCCCTGCCAAATATACGAAGTTCTGTTGGTAGTGTATAAAGAATAACACACAGTACGAAAACATACAAAAGTAGCACAGGAAAGAAACGAAAATAAAACATCATAAATAACTAAATTATACGCTTGTTTATTATTATTATTTCGAATTTAATAGTATATAAACCAGTTAAACAATATTAACTGATTTATTATATATAGTGCGATGTACAGGTGTCATAGCTGTAGTAGAATAAGTAGTCGAGATATATGTTATTGGAATGAAGTGGATTTGTTAATGATGCTACTATATTCTGATAATGTACTTTTAATGGGCTTTTAATACAGTGTATCAAAATAATTAATCTGTGTTTGCTGACCTTCGTAACACAAACTAAAATTTAATTTATGTACAATGAAATTAATTAATATTTAAAAAGTTCTTTTTGTTTTATTTAAACTATAAAGTCTTTACTGGTGTAAGAGAGTCTTTCTTTTAATTAATTTTTTTATAATTGTATATAAATAACGTAAGTTCACTTTCTTTTAATGTTGACTGCAGATCCTTCAGACAACGAGTTGATCCTATCTGGATGAGTGCGTAGGTTGATTTACTCTGTTCGGCCTCAGGGTCGCATTCGGGGGTGTAGATGTTTCTCACGGGTACGGTTACATATACTTTCATCGGCAACCGATATACTGTTAATGCTAACTAGTGTGTATTAAATTTACACCTTTCCAGCAAACTTGAAGTGTCTGTAAACCTGCACTTTCGCGGAATAGCACAATTACAATACCTACTTCTTGCAATAACTCAACAGGAAATTTCTAACTTGCGTTCGTCGCGACTGACAGGCCAATAGCCATGTAACAGTGCGTCGTTTTCTCAAAGAAAAACTGATCAGTATATCGAAATTTTATTTTTGAAACTAAGTTTCTCGTAATCTGATTGGTTCTTTGGTGACCCCTATTTATGATTTTCCTACAGACAACAACTTTCCTGTGCAAGAAGGTTCAGAACAGAATAATTCTTGTCCAAAAAACGCCAAATATTTTACGACAGATTTTAAGGGCTATAAAACCTTTTTAGATAAAAAACATACATTCAGTACTGATTTTAGAACAACTATTGTCACCAGGTAGGTTTTTAATTATGAGTATTCTGATATAAGTCCATCTCAAAATTTCCTATGTCTCGAAAGATATAAATATCCAGTAAAATAATCACGTACCTTGCACACGCGGGAAAGTATCCTTACGCACTATTTCACTGCACTTAAAGTTGTTTTAAAAGTATAAAAATACTGGGATCTCCACCATTCTTTGGAGATAGGCATTAAAATTGGCTTGGCCACTGAGCAACTGGGCCAGATGGTAGTTGACCTCACCGTGTTGGCGGTTGATCCACTCCTTCAAGATGAGCTTTGCAGTCCATCTTCCTCTATCCTCTCTATCCCAACGATCTTGCCAGTGCCGAGAGTGAGTTCCCTGGTTTCATGCTTAGCGGCATCCCTTCCAATTTCGTCTCTTCTTTTGAATAAATCCTTCCGCTCTAGAGCTAACAGGTCTATGGGAATCACTCTCGCTATCACCAGGACTACTGGCTCTGGCAATGTCCGGTAAGACGACGCTACTCTGAGGATTCCTCTTCTCTGCACCGATGCCATACATTTTCTATACTTTTCCTTCTTTAGTGCATCGGCCCAGATTTCCCAACCGTACAACTGTGACCGTCATCGACAATCGCCTCTTGCTTGCAGTGGGACCTCCTAGGTTGGTCATAAGTCTGCCGAGCTTGGTTATAACTTGAGCCGCCTTATCAGCTGCATACTTGGTTTGCTCCCAAGGGGAGAGCTTTGAGTCTAGTCTCAACCCTACTATATCACAGCGTTCTTTGTAAATACTGACTCAGCTCCCACTTGCAGCGGCATAATAGTGGGAACCCGTCACCGGGTAAGCAGTACTATTCAATAATAATTGCCTAATAATAATAATAATAATAATAATAATTATTATTATTATTATTATTGTAGCATAACAGAATTATCACATTAAAATTTTAACTTAGTACAACATGAATAAAGAAGAAAATGTCAATAGTGAGTGAGAATAATAAATGGTTAAAGATTAAACTAAAGAAACTGTACATTAAGTCGATAAAATGTTAATAAAATCAAACTAAATAACAAAGAAAACTCTTGGTCCATATACAAATAACCAACTATATAGAAACCCAATAAAACAGCAGTATACCCAGTAGGTTGGGGAGCAGTAAAAAGGAAAGAAAAAAGATAAAAAGGTAAACACAATTTTAATAAGGGAAATTTATTAAGTCAAGAAGCAAAGAAATCCCAAGACACTAAACCAATAACAAATGAATAAGGAGTTATAAATGAGAAAAGGACATGAAACCACAAGACAAGAAAATGTTAGTATAATGAGAAGGAAGAGACAAATATATCAAGGTTCATAAAAAGAATATAGCAACAAGATGGGATATACACTAAAACCTTATGAGGAGGAATATACCCTATTCTTATACATTTAAACCCAATAAATAATTGTCTGACCAAATAACAAGTTACAGGATACAATACAGTGAAAAATAAACCTGTAAACTAGTTTGTAAGCCTAACTTAAGAATAACAAGTGACATACAATAAGAAATAAACAGTGAAAGACAATAAAATTATTTAAAAAGAGACTACCATTAGTGTAGAGAGATACAAGATAAAATTAGCATTAGAACAAAAGACAGTTTACTAACTGAGAATATTATTAGTGATAAGAATGTTTTAAAAATTAGATACAATGAAGAAATCATAGATATAAGATATGTTTTATTATAGGTGAGTGTTACAAAAAAGCAACCTAAATACAACAGACAGTGTAATAACTGAAGGTATTATTAATAATAAGATGTTAATAGTGTAATCAAATTAGAAACAGTGAACACCAAAGACAGTGTAATAACTGAAAAGTGTTATTAGAAATAAGATGTTTTTAGTTCTATCAATTCATATATAATAAATGCAAAGGACAGTGAATAACTGACAGCATTATTAGTAATAGGATGATTTAGAATAATTATAATTAAATAATATCAATGAAAAAGAATAAGCTTAAGATATGTTTGTTATGTTTAGGCAATATAAAAATTAGTTGATAATAAGATGTTCTATTGTATTCAAAATAATGTTACAGAATTTTCAAGTTTGTTAAGGAAGAGAAGGCAAGTAGGTAATAGGAATGTTGTATTTTTTTATTAAATTGTAAACCATATAAAAAGTATAAGGCAAACTAACTAACACACCACAATAGAAAAACAAACCAGCATTGTAAATCAAAATCATCTATCATAGAGTCAAACTCAAATAAATAAATTCAATCAAACTACATAATATAATGAATAGAATCTAGTCCATACAACACAAAGATATGAAAATGTAATCAGTACAGATACAAATAATAACAAATGTAATGACAAAAGAGGAAAATTAACTTTATTTGAAAATAAGTAATACTAGGCCTAAAGAGTACTCAACTCAAATAAAAAGTAAATTAATCAATATTGGAGTATTATAACAACAAATTATTAACAAAAAGCAATAATCATGGAGTGAGTAATATTATTTCATGGAAATATTAACAGAAAAACACTTGTAAACCATTTAAATACTAAATTTGTAAAAAATATAAGGCCTACAATAAATATCAAAAATTGTAAATTTTAGGCTTATCTGAACTTAAAACAGACCCGGTTATATATCAAATTATGTAAAATTAGCTTAAGCATATTGCTGAATAGTTAGATTTTCGTAAAATTAATAAATAATTGAGTTACAGTAATAAATAGGAAAACTTGTTATGTATGTTTAGGAGTTGAAATCAAATCCAAGACATGTAATTTTGTAAAAAAACAATGGGAAGAGGAAAAAGACATTTTATAAATTACCCCAAAACGACGACTTTCAGTCATCAGTCTATTGTTAATCGTTAATGTGAACAGATCAGAAATTACTGACGGAAGACCAAAAAATATAAAATAGTGAAAAAACATTGTGTGCAACCTCAAAAAAGTGTAACAGAGGTTACCAAAGGAAATATAACACCAACATTTAATAGCTAACACCAAACTGAGCCAGAACAACTACAATAATAATACCAGTTACTAGAACGAGAAAGCAACCGCCATTTTGAGAAAGATTCAACATATATCAACTGGACACGAACTCAACATATTTTAACACAGAACACTGCACCAACAAACAATCACAGAACGACATCACCGAAGAGGGAAGAACACTTCACACTATTTTCCAAGGATACTACAACTTCTCAGAGAAAGGAATTCTCATTTATTTCTGAGGGAGAAGATCAAACATAGCGTCGGCATTGCATAGCAGAAAGTCGAGGTGACGGCAGCCATACTGGATTACTAGCCAGCGAACGGAACACAGCCTTCCCGAGCCAGTGAATTCATTCTACGAATGGTTCGATCTTATTTTAATAATTGACAATTTTCATAATACTGTTATTTTATAATTCAGCAATAATAATTTATTTTAAGATAGTTGTAAGCATTGTATCTTGTTCCTTGCCCTCTCTGACCATTTCGACAGTTAAAAGAATCCGAAATATTTAATTTTGTAAGCATTATACTTTGTTATTTTGTTCACAATCGATCTGAGCGAATCTCAACCAATGCTGGATCCACGCGCATCAGAGTGGCGCATAATTTAAAATGTTAAGAAATAAACATCATAATTATTCAGTTACAAGCGTTTATAATTATTTGTATAGTAAATACTAGTTATTTATTTCTTCTAAAAATAATTTAGAGTCATAAAAGAAATATTCCAGAAGAAGAAGAAGAAGAGCAAAGTTAGAAGAGAGAATAATAGATCCAACTACATAAATAGATTATCTATAGAAACAAATATTTTCAAAACACAAAATCTCATTTATTTAATCGAAAGTAATTGAAAAACATACAATTAATTAATTTTTAAATTAATTAATTAAATTAATTAATTAATCAAACAAAATTTTATAACTAACAAAATTTTTTCTTATCAACACATTATACATTATTATTTATCTTTATCTTTTATTTGTTTTATAACAAACTGGCGAATCCAACGTGGAGCTTCATCATCTGCTATTTGCACGTTTTACGACAAATTAGCGAGCTCAACAGCGAGATTCAGACAACATTTATCAGTAGTAAATCACAATAATTATTTCTTTCTATATTAATTTTATTTGTTCTATAACAAATTGGCGTCCAACTGAGGGGCTGAAAATAGGAATTAATAGATCTATAAAATAAGGACAATTCGTCCAGTTTCCTATTTTAGCTCGGCAGCTGTCAACAGGTCAGAAAAAGAAACAAGATGCACAGGAGGGCGACATCAAAGAAAAGGGCGGTGGAGGCCGAACAGGAAATAGATATGGAGGATAAAGAAGCAACACCCGTGGAAGATGTGGAGTCGATGTTACCGCCAGCAGAACCAAACAAGCCTGCACCACAGGAGGAACAGTCAAAGAAATCCACCACAAAAGAAGATACAAAATTGGATCAAATGATGGAGATGTTACTCAGAGAATTTAAAACGACGAAGGAAGAATTAAGAGAAAATAGTAAGAAGATGGAAGAATTAAGGGAAAATAATAAGAAGGCGGAAGAAAATAGTAAGAAGTCAAGGGAAGAATTAGCCCAGCAAATGAAGGAAGAGTTAAGGGAAAATAGTACGAAGATGGAGGAGAAAATGGATGATAACAGTAAGGAAATGAAGGAAGAATTGGGTAATAAAATTGGAGATACCAGTAAGAAGATGGAGAAGAAGGTGGACGAAATAAAAAACGAAAATAAATTATTAATAGAGGAAAATATTAAGAATATCGAGGAGAAGATGGAGGAAAATATTCAGAAAATAGAAGAGAAAATGGAAGAAAATATTCAGAAGATAGAGGAGAAAATGGAGGAAATAAAGACTGACAATAAACAGTCGAAGGAGGAATTAACCCGGATAAGCCAAAAACTGGAAGAGACCAACCAGAGGATGGAAGAAACAAGTCAGAAAATGGAAAGCAATAATCAACAATTAAGAGAAGAATTGAGGGAGACGAACCAAGAGAATATGAACCGATTAGATGGGAAGATGGAAGCCTTGAAGGAAGAATTGAGTCAAAAGATAGCTGAAAACAATGAAACAATCAGCAAGAAAGTAGAAGAGGAAATAACGGTGATCGAACAAAAGATTACAAGGGCTGACGAAAGATGGAGTCAGACGGAACGAGAAGTACAGAGTATCAAGACCGAAATAAATACTAAGGTTGCCAACATCGAAGAAACGAATAGGAAGACTTTAGAGGAAAAACTAAAGGAAACACGTGAAGACTGGGAGCGAGTGCAGGACCGATTCACAGAAAAATGTGACGGCATTGAAGCTGCTATGACCAGTATCAACAGTCAGGTGCGACAGAATCAATCAGATATAGACCTGTTCCATAGTCGACCGACAAGCATTACCAGTTGTCCTAATAACGAGAATCGTGAAGGTATTAACTTCAGGTTTTATAAAAATAAACCTATGGAGTTCCTAGCCAGAATCGAAGAGTACTTCACTAAACACAGAGGCAATCGCTGGAGAAAGAATAAAGAAGTACTGGACGAATCCTTCAAGGTGATAGCGGATAATTGGTGGATGGCGATCAGAGATGAAGCGACCGACTACCAACAATTCAAAAGGCTATTCAAGGCCAAATATTGGTCTGAATCGACACAAAATATCGCCAGAGACGGGATCTGTCACGGAAAATATAACCCGTATGGAAACCAAACTCTAACAGCGTATTTCTTGGGAAAGGTGTGTGTGGCCAAACATTTAGAGCCCAGAATACCGGAAGAATGCTTGGTCAGCAAGCTCTCATACCACTATGAGGAAGATATTATAAGAGCTAGAAGAAACAGTACAAGCAATGACCGAACTTTTAGAAATGTATGAACACGAGGATTACTACCGCCAAAGTCGCAGGAGATACGAAAGGTCGGAAACAAGGAATAATGCGAGTAGTATAAATAATAATAATCGGCAGAATGGCAACAACAATAATTATAGTTCCGCGAACCGGAATAATGCCGAATACAATAATAACCCTCGTAATAGCAATAATGTTCCTAGATATAACAATAATAATAATAATAATAATAATAATAATAATAATAACAATAATAATAATGTTCCCAGAACTAATAATAATGAGGGTAACAATAATAATAATAATAATAATAATAATAATAATAATAATAATAATAATAACCGTCCGCCCAACAACAACGGTTATTATAATAACCGTAATTATGTTCCAAATGGTTACTACAATAATAATACCAGTTACTAGAACGAGAAAGCAACCGCCATTTTGAGAAAGATTCAACATATATCAACTGGACACGAACTCAACATATTTGAACACAGAACACTGCACCAACAAACAATCACAGAACGACATCGCCGAAGAGGGAAGAACACTTCACACTATTTTCCAGGGACACTACAACTTCTCAGAGAAAGAAATTCTCATTTATTTCTGAGGGAGAAGAGCAAACATAGCGTCGGCATTGCACAGCAGAAAGTCGAGGTGACGGCAGCCATACTGGATTACTAGCCAGCGAACAGAACACAGCCAGTGACGTCATTCTACGAATGGTTCGATCTTATTTTAATAATTGACAATTTTCATAATACTGTTATTTTATAATTCAGCAATAATAATTTATTTTAAGATAGTTGTAAGCATTGTATCTTGTTCCTTGACCAATTCTTGTTTTTTTCCGATCCCGACGCTATTAGAGTATTCGAGGGCTATGGGTCTTTAGTTTCCTCTCTTCCTTGAGCATATAAATTCAAGTGTAATTATGGCAAAGGATAAAACTCACTGATATATTACCCCAGGTGGCAGCCCAGTTGATCTGGAAAACCCACCCTATTCGGAGGCCCGTCACATGGATTCTTGGGGAGGGCAACTATTGATAATAAATATTAGAAAAATGCGAGGAAAGCCAACTCTGAGGCGACTAGTAAGGAGATTAAGTCCATGCATCGAACTCAGTCTGGAAACGAGTTGTTCGAGCTAGGTCGAAGACGCAGATAAGGATGCCTACAACGAGACATTTGAAGGAATCTTCGGCAACTGGGCTGCAGTTCGCATCCTGAATCCCAGAACTACTCTCGAGTTTAGAGACCTCGTCAGTCTCACTGACGAAGGGGAAGTTATAGAATCTATCAGGAAAGGCGTCGGGAGTCCTGTCGGAGATATCAAGGTCACATTCACAAAGGCAAATACCCGGGAACAGAGGATGGCCAGTGTGGAGCTGGGAGAGCGAGGAGCCACTAAACTTCTCAAGACAGCGACATCAAGTTCAGTTGTGTCTACGGCAGAGTGCGAAGTAGAGTCCTCGTGACGCGCTGCTACGCCTGCTTTGGCTTCGACCATAGTCAGGCAGACTGTAAGGGACCCGACAGGACGAGGTCGGGTATCTCCATCCAGTGCGATGCTATGAGCCATCTGAAGAAGAACTACAGGCTTGAGATGAAGTGCATTCACTGCGAGGAACTCGGCTCGGAGCTTGAAGCTCAGAAATATGTTTCCGGATTGTGAGGCTTTCAAATAAGCACTCGAGAAAGCGCGTAACAGGCGTGGCTGATGAAGATCTCCAAAGAAACCTACATAGAAGCTATAGGAACAGCTAAGGATAGAAATTGGTTCTGAGCTGTTGAACTTCAGCGAGCAGTGTCGCAGTAGAGACTATACTATGAACAGGTTGTTACGCCGACACACTCAGGACGCTCCAATCTGGATTACAGACGAGACCGTGCCGTTCTTCTCAAGCCATGGTGTCGGAAGCGGATTCGTGTAGGTGAGGTGTGGCGACATACTTATGTGAGGTGCTACCTCACACCATCCACGACTTCGGGAGAAAGTGGACACGTTGGAGGACGCGATAGCTGAGATGGAAGGTCCCTGCGTAGTTGCATTGGAGTGCGGCATGCCTGCTACCGACGAATGAGGACGGTATATACTAGAGATGGCAACAAGAATCGGTCTCACTGTTGTTAACGTGGGAGGCGCCTCAAAGTTCAGAAGACCTGGTTGCGCTGAGACGATCTCAGACATCACTCTAGTGTCCGGGGCGGCGGCGCATGGGCGCATGGGCTGGAGGATGTTGGAAGATTATTCTGGGAGCGACCACCAGCACAGCACCTTCACCCTGCGAGGAGATCAGCGTCAGCCAATAGCTGATTCCGGTAGAATATCTAGGTGCAACGTGTCCAAATTGGACAAAGACCGTCATTGAGATCGTACAGGAGATAGTGATGAACAGCTTGGGTTCAGCAGAGGAGATTGTCGGTGAGACAGTGTGCCTCGTACGGGAGGCCTGCGATGCGTTCATGCCCAGGAGGGCGGAGTACCGTAGGCGGAACACAGCCACGTACTCGTGGACTGATAAGATCGTTGCTGTCAGAAGACTCTGCTTGCGCTCACGACGTCAGGTGACCAGAAAGAGCAGGAAAAACAGGTATGTGGGAGCCAAAGCCCACGAAGAATATCGACCAGGAAAATATTGAAAAAAGCGATAAATAGGAGCAAGCAGTTGAAGTGGGAGACTTACCAGAGACTTAGGTTCTGATCCCTTCGGTTTAGGTTGTCATTCGTAGGCTTGGATACCAACAGTATAGCCCTATGATGAATTAACCACAGATGTGATTCATTGTGGACAGTCTACTTCCTCCTTGCCCGTCGAGGGTTCGGGAACAGTATCCTGGCCCACCGGAGGAGGTCCTGTTGTTTACCGAGGACGAGCTGTCACAGGCTGCTGGCTGTCTGAGAAACAAGAAGTTACCAGGGCCAGATAGTATTCCTATCTCGAGGGAAAACACTGGGTTTTGCTCTGACCATGAACAATCGCTGACTCAAAGACGAAGTTTTTCCAAAGAAGTGAAAAATACAACGGCTCGTGCTGGTCACTAAAGCTAAGGGCGACCCTAATTCACTTTCGGCGCAGAGATACTTGTGTATACTGTATACTGCGAAGAAGTGTGTGGGTGGGTGAGGTGTGGCGACGTACTTATGTGAGCTGCTACCTCACACCATCCACGACTTCGGGTGAAAGTGGACACGTTGGAGAACGTGTCCAGTAACTACCCAGCAAGAGGGAGATTTGTAGGAGAAGCAGTACGGCTTCAGGAGGGCTTGTTCCACCATTAGCTCTGTGCAAGAGACCTTGATCGCCGTCCAGGAGGTTGTTGCTACTCGCGATACTGGACGTATGTAATGCGTTTAATTCGGCGAGGAGGACTGATATTCTGGCAAACTTAGGAGACGTTTTCCGAGTACCTATGGATGATAAGGAGTTACCTGAGAGACAGGGAGTTCAGGTTCGATTTAGTCGACGGACCCCGAAGCAAAGAGATGACAGGTGGGGTTGCTCAAGGGTCTATCCTAGACCCCGACCTACGGAACGTTTTTATGGTAGGATTCTGCAGACGACACGTTCCTGGTGGTTGCTGTGATCGCCGGGAAAGAAGCATAGAATGCACAGCGCAAGCTTAACCAGGTCATGCGTAGGCTCAGCTGCTGGATGGAAGAACACGGCCTAATCCTCGCGACGGAGAAGATTGAAATAGTCTTGCTCACGAGACGGTGGGCTCCCACCATGGTGCAGTTCTTGGAGGGGGACAAGGGGACAAGCCGATTACATCTAAGCCGGTGGAGAAGTATGCCTAGATACCAAGCTCTCGTTCTGGGAACAGATCCCATAATTTTCCGAGAAAGCCGCTAAGGTCGGTTCGGCGTTGAGCAGATTGATGGCGAATGTCGGAGAGCCAGCTGGCGGAAGACGGCGACTACTCATGTCGGTCACCAACTCTATTCTCCTTTACGGGTGCGAAGTTTGGGGCGACACGTTGAAGAGAGAGAAGTACTGTAAGCAGATGTCTTCAGTACAAAAAAAGGGAGCACTTAGGAATGACAGCTCCTGTCAACGGTGTCGTAGTCTGCAGTTCTGTCATCGCTAGAGTAATTGCTATGGCTCTGATGGCTCAAGAGAGGAAGAGAGTCTACGAAGCCAAGGAGCAACTTGGGATTGTAGAGCAAGAAGGGTGGCCAGGGAACACTTCGGTAGAGAATCTAGCTGAGAGGATGGATTGAAAGCATGGAGAGGCGGATTACTTTCTCACTCATTTCCTTGCAGAACACGGATTCCAATAACTGTGTGTGTTTGTGATACCTCAGCCTTCGACGGTGCCCACCACACGTTCTTTGAGTGTGATCGATAGGTTTGAAAGAGACGATGGTCTGAGATGGAGATTGGCCCAATGATGCTGGATAACATCATAGGCGTCACATTCAGGAGCAGACAAGGTGGAAAAGGTGGAAACCTTTGTGAGGACGGTTCTGCGACTGAACAAGCCGGCATTAGACCGACTCATAAGGTGAAGAAGAACAGCAAGATGTGGGAACCTAATAGGCGAAATACGAGGCGTCACCCTGAAGTAATAAGAACAGTCCCCTCGAGGGTGGTCCAATCCCCTCCATACCTGGAGATCAGTCGGAGGTCTCTGCGTAACGTATTATTCCTCCTCCGAAAAAAATTATTATTGTTGTTGTTGTTGTTAGTTTTACTGTTATTATTATAAATACACTCACCGGGCTTGTGGGAAAAGTTGTAAGTAATCCACCCTGTATATGTGTAATTGAATAAAGCTAATGGAGTGCGTATGTATCAACATGAATTGCACCAAGTTGACTAAACGCATTTATTAATAAATACTTATTGATTTTCCTAAATCATTGTTGATAAGATAAATGTTAGTAATTATATTTAATTTAACGTTAAATTTCAAATTTACTCCATATTTATTATACGCATACCGTTATCACATCAACACAGTTGGGTTGATCATCACCCCATTATGTACAGAACAGATGTGCCAATCTGTCCGCTATAAAAGACAGAAATTAATACCTGGGGATAGTTATTACATCTACTTTGGCATGTGACTGACTGAAATTGTTTATCCTGATCAACATATTAGTTATCAAACCTCGGAGGAGGATTGGAGTGTTTGGGAACGTCGACCTGTGCTATCATTACACTGTGTAATAATAATAATAATAATAATAGTAGTAGTAGTAGTAGTAGTAGTAGTAGTAGTTGATAATACGCAATAAACAAATATACTCACCAGCCTTATGCCTTGAGCCTGAATATTACTCAGAATATCACTAACATCAAAGCAGAAGTCGCAGCAACACGTAAACATTCTCCAAATTTGAGTCATTTTATCTTAATCGTGGTTTGTTCTTGATGTATTTCATTAGGAAACATTTTTTTCACACAGATAGGTTCTCCAAAACATCGCTAAGTATTTCAGAGAAGCATCTCGCAATGTCGGAAACTTTTGTATCATTTGTACCCAGAAATCCGTGATACTCTCCTTTTCAAGAAGATATTTTATGGTTTGCCCAATATTTTAAGCGTGAGCTAAAGAAGCAACATTTGTTGATTTGCCAACTGCAAATGAAAAATGACTACGTTCATAAACTTTTTGGAGGTCTTTTTGCTTAATTTGAGCTACGATTAGGTCAACACGCCTAGCAGCAGTGTCATTACTAAGTGGCGAAATTTTTGCCGCATTAATTAAAACACTTCAGCGTTTCTCAAGTATATTTACAGTGCTAGAGTTATCACTGCAAAACTATGCACTCGTAAGTGGCATCCTATGCTGAACGAGTTTATGGTACACAGATACAGACACGGTTGAAGGTTTTTTAACAGAACTATTAATAGTAAATGAAAAAAAACTTCTATTGACGGTGGATTTGCGACTTTAACTCTCAGATTTGACATACTTTTGCATCTGATCCCAAGGGATATTCATCAGAAAAGACCCTATGATAAGGTTCATAGTGTCTTTGACACTTTGCTTTTCTTAAACCCGATAAAGAACCATGTCACAAAACGCGAATCACTCCTGTATTACGTCGTTATTCGTAACAAAAAAATGTGTCTCCCAGTTATCTTGAAAAGAGTACAATTTCTTTGTTTTTGCTTTGCAACTTCTGTTGGATGTTTATTTGATGAATAAAGTAACTGAAGTGTCAATTCTACACTACGTTTGCGTATTAGAAATTTACCCATGTCTCCTTGAGAAAACTCAAGTGAAAAAAGAAAACTGTTAATTGACACCAATTATTCCACAAACAGTAAAAAGAACATGACCACAATCACAATACGTCACAAACAATTGGTCTACACTGCTATAGTGTGTCATTCAAATCACAATCCAAATAAAACTAATGACCAACAAGATATCTAACTTCTACTTCCTGGTCCACAAATGGTGGGAGAGGAGTGGTGGCTGCTCACTGGCAAATTTTGAAAATTTTTAGATGAAATCTGAAAATTGTTTGGTTGAGCTAAGAGTAAACTGCTACCTGACTATTTCTGCGAGAACGTACTTAAAGCTGTCAAGTTTAGAGGCCTCAAAGGCAATAAATATTATGATATTTTGAATAACCGTTTCTTTTGAGGGTTTAGAATAATTCTTGAAACCCCATTTACAAGATGAGACAACGGCCAAAGTAATAAACCTTCTCAGGCCAGTATTGCCTTTTCAAGCTGCAGGGAATGGAGAGACTGTAACCCCTCTTTCCTTTTTATGTTATACATAAACAAAATTTTTTGTTTTTTTGAAAGAGAAGCCACTAGTTATTTAAAACTAGGCAAGAGCCTAGAGAAGCCAAAACTGCGCTGGGTCCAGTATGATGGGACTTGCAAATGAAACACTGCTCGAAGATAACAATAACAAGATTTATTGTATTCATGTTTTTGTACAATGAATTCCCCAGTATACGACATATGCGCCTTGAATGATTAAGTTTATATTACAAGTGCTTTCCTTCTTAAGAATAGCTCGAAATTTCAAAAACCACAATCGTTATTATTCTTAAAATCATTATTAGAATTCACATTAGACATAGGCATCGCCAAATAATTGAGCTTGATATTACTGAGCAGAATACAGTTACTTTAAATAAGGTAAAATGGCGCATAGTCTCGACCCTCCCAGTAAAGTACATAAATCATAACAGGATATATATATATATATATATATGTGCATAATAACGTATAACAATCTAACAATCACATAAGGCATAACACACAACATATAATTAACATAGATACACATTTACATATAAATGGCACACACCATGTCCACCTGGTTAACAGCGTATATTTTGTCATCGTACACCCTCAATCCTCTTATTCAGATCAAGTATCCGGCCCACCTTAAATTTTCAATTAATAAACCCAAAACCCCAATTAATCAGTCACAGAAGAGCAGAGTAAACATGCCCCAAAATTCTACGTCTGTGAAAGACCACAGTTCAACTGGCTAAATAATCAAAACGGCACACAAGTACCAAACATAACAGGTAATCATCAATTTCGGATCCCAATAATAATAATAAGTGCCATCACGAGGTCAACATGGATGCCCGGTTGCATAACTGCCTTTCTCATTTCTTTTATTTGCTTAACAAAAATTTGCAAAATCAGTGGAACGTGACCACCCATAAATACTTATAACTGGTACTGATTTGTCTTGCATTCTTTAACATTTATTAATGAATTGGTATTATGAGCAATAAAAGTTTAACAATTATTGTGCTGGCTATGGCAAACCTTAGTGGTTACAAAATTATTTGAACAGTAAAATTGAATTTCGAAAAGCAGAATCTATGGAATTAATGTACTAAAACATGCTTGAGGTGTTCATAAAGAATCCACTTGGCCTCAGGCACGGTCATGCGCCCGGACGAGATCCAGCAAAATATGACATGATATAGTCCTGTGGTGAACGGCACCTACAGGTGTCGTCCACAGGTTAAAACACCTCCCCCGACCTTTAAATTAATAATCCAAAACACAACCCAATTAAATCTAAAGTAATTAACCATAAAATTCCCCTACGGGGACCGAGACACCCGTGCATGCATGCTTAACACAGAAATAATTTAGTGGCCGGAAATGCCGACCATTTATACAAAAAACTCACATCAACTCGGGTGATGCATGACCCTGGCTGAGTTTACAATTCTCTGAATGAGATAAACATTAATATGTTAATGAGGCGTAAGCCTTAATGAAAAAACAATGAAAAAGTAACAAGTAAACCCAATTGTCCCGTTGGACTTGTCCTGAACAAAGTCCCCAAACTGGAGCATCTCCAAAAGTGTCTCAAAGAAAGTTTATCGGCCACAAACATTTTGTTTCAAAAAAAGCTTAAATGTCACCTGGTTAGCAGCATATGGGTAGAGGATCTGGTCGAGTGTGTCCGTCCATCCGGCCTGACAGCTTGACGGAAGTGGTTGAATTTATTCCATGGAAAGCAGGTATTCGGCCATCCTCTGGAGCGAGACAGATTATCGTCTACATCGGAAACCCTGCACAATTATATCGGTAATTACTTACAGGTTTAATAAACCACACTACCTCATTTACCCAGCTGAACCCACATTTCGTGACATGCCCAGTTTACAATCTCCGACAAATTCACTTATGCATTGAACCCCATTGAATCAAATAAATCACTTCAAAATAACACCTTTAAATATTATAATCTATAATATATCCACATATAGTCATTCAACATAATAATCATTTCAAATAAATAGTTATTCACAAGTTTTCGTCAAGCCTTAACCCCCTTTGACAGGAACTAGCAAACTCTAACAAGTTCGTGATGTACAATCATTTCAGAAAAATAACTAACTTACGCCCCATTCTAATTTAATGAATTGAGTATTATTCTTATTATATTATTAATGAGATAATGGATTAATATCTGTTAGCCAGCGTTAACATTGAAACATACATAAACCAATTTAACCTGTTGCACGGCACTTGCTGATAAATTACTGCAATACATATCGCCCTGCATCTGCGTTAATATTAAGTAAATACAATTTATTTTTATGAATTAGTAAGTTATATATCTTAACACACTTACCGGAAGGTCGCGTAGACTTCTACTTATACATAGTAGCAGATAGTAGACCAAATTTTACATCGATGCTGTCAGGCGAATCAGGACTTTACTACGCTGAATGACGGAATTGAACTGAACAGTCCCTCAGCTGAGAAAATAGTATGAAACGCTGGACACAGAGCGCGCGCGGATCGGCCAGTGGCCAGATAACGGACGTACGTAATTTCTTACGTAAACACTTACGTTGTTAGATACGTAATCTAATAATTTCACTATTAAAAAAAACACCGCCGAGTTTTTTCCAAAACACGGCACAAGACTGCCGCTTCTTTGCTGAACCACTGCAAGTTGGCATCGTTTGTAAAACTATAGGCAATACGGAAATCACTGTAAGTAGAGTATTTAGAAGTGAGCGAGTTTCCTCAAACTGAAATCCACCATACTCTGTGTGTGGTGGACAACAAGAGAACTGACTAGGAAAGAATCCGTTTCCCTCATGCGCTCAATACTTTAAATTTACCTTTTTTGCTTTTTGATATTTGCACACCATATTTTTAAAAAATTACAAAATTGACTTCAAAATTACATAATACTCAAACAAAGTAATTGCGACTGTGTCTAATTTTAGAATACCAACAAAACAGTAATAAAACAGTCTTGCATTATTTAATTTTAAACGAGCGCGCGAGGAGGAACGGTACAATAGTGATAGGCCTATATATAGTATGAGAATAATATGATGTATAAGAGAAGAACATAGTGCGGATCTCCGAAACGGAAGGTTTCTCTGAGGACAACAGCTATACGGCCGTCCTCCATGGATCATAATTGAAAATTAGCAGTTATTTGTGACCGAGAGCACTTTTTTACATCCATGATGTAAAATACCATTTTTAATTACGCGAGCACCAGGTTGAGCCTGGTCTATCTCGATCAACGGTTCGGGGAACAAAATATCCAGTTTCTCTTAGCCGATTATGCAGCCTAACAAGCATTTTCTCATTTGTCAAGTTTCAGTTGGGAAAGTGTTTTGCGTAAAGTCACCATGCGGCCTTCCAATTGCAGTTTGATAGTTCAAACATGAGACACAATATCTGACATTTCAGCAAAACTGAAATTAGCCATTCTCGACAACTACATGATATAAAATAAGTAAATAAACACAAACAAATTAATTTAAGAACTATCATTAAGAAAAGTAACTAACCTACTATTTAGTTAAACTACATGTGTTATAACTGAACTCACTAAAGCAAACAGATGATTTACAAATCGAAACATGCCATTATCATTTTCTATTAATTCCAAATATATTTAATTCTTGTGATTCAAATTATGATGTGTTAAATTTGTTAAAATAAGTTGTAATTAAATATGTTAAAAGTTATTAATGTAATTGATAATCGATCTTTGCTTAGTTATAAATTACAGTTGCTGAGTTAGTTAATAAACAGTAATAACTAAAAAAATAATTCTTATACCAGAATCGAAGTCCGGAATAAAAAAAATCAAGTAGTCAGAATTAACGGGTAGGTTATTTTCCCAGTAACTCGGTTATTTGGTACCGGATTTAAACAAACAAGAAATCATTGTGTTCACAATAAAATGCTTACAGTTTGACATAGTAAATCATAGTTTGATAAAATTAAAATTTACAGAGCTATTAGCGATCAAAGAGTTAAAGTAGCCGCCATTTAAAATTTGACGTCACAAAATAATTGTGATTTTTGTGTTTAGTCAAGAACGTTAATGTAATGTCAAGATGTGTACCAAATTCATGAAGATATCTCAGTCCCTTCTTGAGATATAATGTTTTCCTTACAAGACACATAATGAGGCCAGATGGGAAACGAGACGTTTCTGTACCTATGTTTATAGCAGCGGCGGCTCATCAGGGGAGGCTAAGTATCCTCAGTGAAATTTAGAAAAATTTTTAAAGTAAACAACTAGTAATAGGCTCTATTTTTTATTATAACTGAACCTATAATCAGTCTGTAATCACAATTTGGCTTTAAATTATCTGATTACTCAAAACAAAATGTTTTATTAGGGTGTTAATAGCACAGAATAGCAGCAGACAGAGGCATGGATCAGAGTAGCCGCCGTAGTACTCTTATACGTCGTAGTTACGTGAAAACTATGCCCAGCAGGTGGTGGGGGGACTCTGGTGCTTCTGTAACCGCGCTAGGTATGCAACGAGGGAGTTAGCCTCTCAGCACCGTTTAATGTGGTTTGTGTTAGTTTATGCAGACTTTAAGTTCTTACGCTCATTGTGCATGTGTATTAGTATTATTATTATTAATCTCTCCTTGTCGTGTGTTTGTGATCTCTACTACGAGGATAAAATGGATTTAGCAGAACAAAATGAAAGTGATATTGCAGTATCGAACAAAGGCATTATTACAACACTACTGGATAAACCAGTTTCCCGTTTCAGTGACTCTGAAACAAATGAAACAATGAAAAGTGGTCGACCTACCCAAAAAATTGTATTTCTTAAAAGGCACAAAAACTATTCTAGAATTTCTCAGTCGACATGGTCGACATAAATGGTTATGCGATAGTGGAGTAAATTCGAAGTTATTCTGCTGGTTTTGCATACTGTTAAGCACAAACAAGACTATATGGTTCGCTGAAGGCTTACAAATAAATTCATCACAGCTTACAAACGCTGTAAAAAGCAGATAGCTCTACCATACTTATAAGTGAAATAACGAGTGTTGGGGGACGAGGGCTATGACTGAGCGCGGCTCAGGTGACTATCTGATAGCCTCCCCTTCATCAGGACACACCGGCCGCCAATGGTTTACAGGAACTTTTTTCTTATAATTTAATTACCTTGTATCCGTCAGTGACTTCGTTCTAGCGTTTTTTATATAGACGCGTTTCGTGACATGTGTCACATCATCAGTAATCCTCGTCAAATGTTAAAATTCACATAAAACACATAAAAACACATTTGCACATATTTACTAAATCACAATAACGACACACACATAACACGATGTAAATTCGGCTCCGTTGGACCGGTCCGACCGCGCGTGTAGTTGCCGAGCCACTTTTTTCTTATATTGATTTTCTTATATTGATCTGTAGAATTACAATACGTATAGTGATGACGTCTTTTACTTTACACCCTGTATAGGTTTAAACAGGAGGAGTTATATCCACGCTGTCACAGAGTGTCATAAAGGGGCAAAACATCGTACAGTGTACTCGCTTTGACAGTGATCTGTAAAAGGAGGTTTACGAAGGATGAATTTTAAGAAAGATGAAGTTTTAAAGATAAGGTTTTAAAAGGATGACGTTAATAATACTCCGGTATTATTTTGCAAGTCAAGAACAAATTGATGATGCAGGATGCAAAAGTAGTAATAAGTCGTTAAGACGAAGAAGAATATCTCCCAGCTAGATACTGAATAGACAGGAAAGTTTTTCTGGATCGGCGATGTGTATACCGTTGATATTATCACTGGTGGCCTTGTATCAGTATGCAAAATGGCCAGCGTGGGTATCAGTGTTACAATCATCAGTTACGAACACATCCAAAAAATTGATCCTTATTACTGTCGGTGTGTCGGCAAACAGAGCGAGCATGAAGCAAACGGTGCTAGCGATTACGAAACAACAAACTCCTGAGTTTTCTTACAGTGAGTACACAATAACATGGACAGGATATTCCTATTTAACTGTACGCAAGGGCTGTGGAGCTGGATTCGCCATATTGGTCGGTCGCAAAAATGGAAAAACAACGAAGAAAATGCGAAACGTATATGAGCTTCGAATATACTGTGGTATCACTCTCTCAGAATTGCCTTAAACGTTTAAGTTTTACACGTTTCTAGAAATGAGGAAGAATGAGGAATGCTGAAATATTACATAACAAATAAATTACATAAACTAAATACGATAAATATTTTAAAGTCGTGACATGGAAAGTCAGTCTGCAAGGAAGCTTTTTATTTTGCGGTCTGTGACATTTCTCCAGTGGGAAAGGTGTAGAAAAATGTATTAGTTGTGTCGCAAATTGGAACACAAGTGGTTAGTAGAATGGGACTAAAGTGGCTACCCGCCGACACTGTCACACAATACTCAATGCCTGCGCTCGCATGTTCTGAACCTACATTAACATTAGACTTTTAATGAAACGTTTATTCTATTTATATAGTTTATTCATCACGAATACAATTTAAACGAAAGTTTAAATAAGTTAGTAATAATAGTCATCAGATGACATATATGTCATCAATTCCTATACAGCGTAGAAGAGAATCGAATGTAATGTAGCCTAACAACCACTACCACTATCTGTATATCATAATGTACGACATACATACACTATTACAATCATTAGGCTTTCGGCCATTGCTACTAATATATAAGAAGTATTTCACGCTTATGCCGAACCGTGAAAATACATGTCATATACGCCTATTAATAAAATTATCACTAAGAGGACTATTTAAAATAAAACTAAAAACTATATTCTTCAGTGCTGTATTTATTATCCAAAAACTTCAGACGATTAGATAAAGCAGGTGGACGAGGAATTGAAACAATGGCGCGGATATTTGACACTCAGGTTTAGAGAGAAGCTGACTGTTGTCTGAAACTACGACATGGCAAAGCATAGCAGACCAAACGGCAGCTACGCTACTTCTCATTTCGCTCATTATTTGTTTATTAGGCTAGCTGGAAATATTGCTTAGCACTTCTTAAGTCCAAAATTACAAACACGTTCTCAACGCATTCGATACACTAAGTTATAAACAAAGATTCAAGTCTACAATAGTGTTTCAGATTAATGGCATGCTACATTATAAAAAGCTGTTCAAGCAGCAGTCTGGTCTACAAATGTTTTTGGGTCTGAATTTCAGGACAACGTGCGCGAAAGGTTAGTAGCGCTCCTCTCCAACTGTTCGTCTTCTGCGCTGCCGTTTGGTTTACGTATGAATCATAGCCTTACGTGGGAAGGGAATAAATAAGTACTTAGCCTATCGTGTACTTCATTTTTATCGGTCCAGGTTTTCAAGTCACGTGAAAGGAAAACAAGTCCGTACAATCTATTTGTTTATCTATTTCCTTGTCTCATTAGAGACTGCAACAGAGAGTAATAAGTTTTCGTCCAATTCTTTTTCCATTCAATACAGATTTTATTCCACTTATTACTTTTTTTTTAATGTTTGCATAAATTGTGATTTCTGTTTACATTTCATAACTCCCGTTCCTGTATCTCTGGAATCGAACAGGTCCGCAGGTTGATACAATTTTCTTAATCTCCCCTCCTTATAAATCCACATATATGTTTTCTGAATGCAGCCCACAGACGATGTCGCAGACAGACGTGACGCACAAAGTGGAATTCTCCGCCGTTTTGATGATGATTCGATTCTGACCTATGCCTAACAGGGTGACAGTACAAATATGTTACAGCTGTTTCATTTCTAAGCGAAACTAATAATTTAACGCAAATTATTAGAATGGTAGATAACACACACACACACACACACACACACACACACACACACACACACACACACACACACACACACACACACACACACACACACACACACACACACACACACACACACACACACACACACACACACACACACACACACACACACACACACACACACACACACACACACACACACACACACACACACACACATGTACCTCCATATATGTATCTCTTCCGAGGTAAATACGAATCCTTCACAGACTGTCAAGGAGCAGTACATCGTCAAGGAGCAGTTGCGATTCACTTCCCTATGACAATACAGTAAAAAATGAGAAGACCCGAAGTCACGCGATTATAAGATAATGTTTGCGTATTAAATCCTCACTAACTGCACATGTTCATGTTCGAAATGAAGACAAAGAAAACAAAGAAGTAAAACATGAAGAAATCGCATAATGTTAAAGGCATGTTAATCGTCAAGGACAATGTTATACGAATAACTTACATAACAGTGATTAAAAGTCCAACATAGTAATTAATTGTTGACGCAATGGCTGTATATGTTGCTGTAGGCATATGGGAAACTCTTTTCTGTCCAAACAGGTACGATTTAATGGTGATCTTGTGTTTATATTTTCCTTAAATTTGTGTTATAAATCAATGAAAAATTGATTTTACGCTGAACAACGTAACAACCTAATGGTAAAAAAAAGTTGAAACAATTTTTTGCGAGCGCTTTCTGCTATTAAGCCATCCTAAACTTCCGTCTAGATTCATGATCGCTGGAAATAGCTCTGAGCCTTATAACAGCCTTACATGTAACTTCTAAACTCTACCCATAAGCGTTATTTTTAAGTTCTCGTTTATTGAAATCAGACCGTTGACACTAAAACAATTAAATCTTCTAATATTTTACGCGTTGGATGAATGTCTTCCGGAAATTCGTTCCGAATTATTTTGCCAAGTTTGATCGGTTCATTGAAAAGGACCGACACAGTGTAGCTTGGTCACCCGACACAGTGGATATCAGATTATTATGGCCAACTAATTCCTTCCGACAGACACACACATTCACTCAATTAATTGATCTCTTTATGTATTTGATTATTTCTCTATTGTCCGTACACAAGTCCTGATGATGGCAATAAATATTGTCGAAACGTCGACATAAATGATGTAAAAATTGTGTCTATGCTTACTGACCACTACATACCGCTAAACCGTTCATCAATCATTGTATATTCATATTTATGGAATATTTCCGATTATAGTACCAAGCCACGTATTTGATAATCAAATTAGTAATGTGTATCTTACCGTCTGTGACTTACAGCAAACTGTATTTTGATGTTAAAATTTACATGTTTCGGGACCTTGTCCCATCATCAGAATTTAAAATCTTCTTCTTATCCCATCGTGCGATGGCATAGTTGTCGAATATTTCCAAAAATATTAATCACCATTATAAATAAAACAAAATAAATAGAATACACATACAAATAGCGCGCACAACGGTTTCTAGGTGTACACCGTACGGCGACAGACCGCTCACTGGTTCATATTATCAAACTCGTATCATAGCAGATACCGCAAAGCAGTATCGTACAGAATGTTTGATTTAAAATGCAGCTGATCATTCAAAACATGTGGCTTGGTATCAGCATTATTGTATGCTTTATATATTTCGAATTCTTCGAGGGCGTTCATATAACGCCCTTTATTGCAAATGTGAAGGGGTTTTAGGTTAGTATTAAAGCCAGTATAGTTGTGATTCTCCGCGATAAGATGCTTAGCAAATTTAGATCTGATGTTTGCTAAGTTGTGAAAGTATGTAGGTGGCTTATGTTCAGCGAATCTTTTTAGAAAATGTCGGCCCGTTTGGCTCACATAGAAGGCATCACAATCATCACATACCAATTTATAAATCCCTGTTTTAGTTTCAAGGGCTGTTTTCGAAATATATAAAGCATACAATAATGCTGATACCAAGCCACATGTTTTGAATGATCAGCTGCATTTTAAATCAAACATTCTGTACGATACTGCTTTGCGGTATCTGCTATGATACGAGTTTGATAATATGAACCAGTGAGCGGTCTGTCGCCGTACGGTGTACACCTAGAAACCGTTGTGCGCGCTATTTGTATGTGTATTCTATTTATTTTGTTTTATTTATAATGGTGATTAATATTTTTGGAAATATTCGACAACTATGCCATCGCACGATGGGATAAGAAGAAGATTTTAAATTCTGATGATGGGACAAGGTCCCGAAACATGTAAATTTTAACATCAAAATACAGTTTGCTGTAAGTCACAGACGGTAAGATATACATTACTAATTTGATTATCAAATACGTGGCTTGGTACTATAATCGGAAATATTCCATAAATATGAATATTGCTAGTCGACCAAACATAGTACGTGATTTCCAGAATGTTAAAACCCAACTTCATAAAACCATTTTACACATTAAATTTAATAAAACCTGTCTAAAAAACAATATTATACCAAATTATGCTCGTAATAAGATTAAATATTCATCTATTGCTGATGTGAAAACTAAAAAACACGCAGAAGTGTACAGGATTAAGGAGGAAATAAAATCATTATACAGGAAGAAATCTTTTCTTAACTCAAAATTATATAGAACACATCTGCAACTACTCAATAATGTACACCCAACCAGTAGGGGGAAAATGGTGGTTCTGAGCCACAAAGGAATGCCGCCTTTCTTAAAAAACAATAAAAAACACTAAAAAACATGATCTAAGAGATGACGCCGCCACCGCTGGACCCGCAGCATCCCGATGGACCACAGCATCCGCGAATTTCCGCGAATAAATTTTTTTATTTTTTTTATTTGGTTTTTTTATTTTTTTAATTAAATTGATTTGCATATCAAGGGGGTGGGATGAGGTTCAATGGACCACAGCATCCGCGAATAAAATTTTTTATTTTTTTAATTATATTGATTTGGTAGGATGAGGTTCAATGGACCACCAGCATCCGTGAATATAATTTTTTATTTTTTTAAGAAAGCTGATTTGTATATAAGTGGGTGGTGTTGGGTGGGAGGTTGTTTTTTTTATTTCATATCAGTGGGTGGGGGTGGTTCCAACTCGATGCATTATAGTGTATATTAAAATATATGATCAGGTGTACCAACCTTTGCATGAGTTCAAATTTGTCATGTGTTATAATGTATATTAAATCTATATGATCAGGTGTACCAACCTCTGTATTATTATTATAGTGTATAGATATTTTATATGAGCAGGGTTGTCAACATTTTTTTCTCTTCTGTGGTGGGAAATTCAAACTATATGATCATAATTGTTACTCTCTCTCTCTCTCTCTCTCTCACATTTGAATGTAAGTAAAACTATCTCTCTCTCTTGTTGTCAAACCGTTTTCTCCTCTCCCTCTCTCTCTCTCTCTCTCTCTCTCTTTCTCTCTATCTCTCTCACACGTTGTGTGTATGTCTCTCTCTCTCTCACTCTCTCTTGTTGTCAAACCGTTCTCCTCTCTCTCTGTGGTCAGTACCGAGCGCATGTATATGAAATTAGAAAGTTTATATTTATTCGACAAATATTAACGTCCTCTCTCTCACTCTCTCTCTCTCACTCTCACTTGTGTGTCAACTGTGTCAACGTCCTCTCTCTCTCTCTCTCTCTCTCTCTCTCTCTCTCTCTCTCTCTCTCTCTCTCTCTCTCTCTCTCTCTCACTCTCACACGTTTCAACTATGCAAGGTTCCATACCCTTTCTCCTGTCTCCCTCTCGTACATTGAGTAGTCGGTGTGATGAATAAATAATTTTAGCTCTATCTCTATCTCTCGCTGTCAAAACGTCGTCTTCATTTTTCAATGTATTAAATAATTAATTAATAGTTTATAATGCAGTCAGTGTGATTGATCCTTGTTAGAAATATGAATAAATAATTTTAGCTCTCTAGGTTCAGTGGTGTATAGCGAAATAAATTAAAATTATACACACACACACACACACACACACACACATGAAAACGGTGGTTGAAAATCATACAAATCTTCTGATGTAACAGTTCACAAAAATAAATTAATTTTACACATGTTCAGAGGTGTAGAGTGAAATAAAATAAAGTCGTAATTTGTTTAAATGATTAAATATATTTTAACATTCACAATATAAAATTCACATTTAAATAAATACATTATAAATTGATATTTTTTCGAAAGTTTATATATAATTGTGTGTCGTACTTGTAGAAGAAGCAACCTGCAACATAACAATACAACAACATTAAAATCATGTTAAATATCACACACACACACACACACACACACACACACACACACACACACACACACACACACACACACACACACACACACACACACACACACACACACAACGATACAGAAGTATTCACTACATTAAGCCAAGTCATTGCGTCCTACTTTCTAATCCCTGAAAGACAAAAAAATACAATCAGTAGTAATAACACAAATCACTGTTTTATTAATTTAAAATACTGTATGAAAGAGTGGTATGTAATTTTCATCCAAAATATGTAAAACAAAAATACAGCTTATATGATAAGTAAATTGTATGTATATATCACTGAATAATAATAATATAATCGTTCTAGTGTTAACGTTTGTTGCAACAGGTAACACAGTTTTGATAAGTAAATTGTATGTATATATATCACTGAATAATAATATAATCGTTCTAGTGTTAACGTTTGCTGCAACAGGTAAAGCAGTTTACAAATAATTACATGTAGGTTCAGAGGTTCTCTGCACTACAGTCAAACATACGCACACACAGTGATAAAAATTGTTTATTAAAAATTAGTTTGTTACCTTAACAAGTACTGTTATCCTACGCCGTTGGAGTCCTCAACCACTCGCGGACGAAAGTACATGTGGACATTGATGCCTTATGGACTTGTGCGGGATTGTCGCCCACCTCCCAATCCATAATTCTTATTTTACAGACACAACATCTTACAACATCACCGTCACCTTCGTAAAAGAACCCAGCTTTAGCCAGATCGGACAATTTCACGTTCTCATGCGGGTATATAGGAACGTAAATTTTAATATGCCCACGACGTTTGATGTTGTAATAGCTGTTCAGACGGTTTGTAAAAGAATGTACGTATTCGTCCATATCTACCTATAATAATAACAATACCTGCTTCATTATCATATACATTATGTGCTATATATAAATATATACATAAGGCTTTCAATACACACACTTTTTTTTTTTTTAAACAGGACAGTGTATTATCTATATAACGTTTTGTTTCAGATAAGAATAGTTTGAATATAAAATGAAAGGGTACGTTGTATTTTGTTATGAGAAAATGCATTTCTAAATTTCATTACATTTGTCAAAAGATCTTATTGATCAGACGTATGAGTAATTATATTAATCCTTATGTAGAAAATACGCACGCATTCGTAAAATATAGCACTCAGGTGTAGGGCAATTAATCCTTTTTTGTATTGAACGTATTTAAGTAGGTCTACTCGTGATATCAGTAAATTCTGTCTAAATGTATAGTACATAAACGTACCCAGTAATCGCTTCTTGAGTTACTCGATTGATGTTCATGTTAAACGATTGATGACTCATGTAATAATACAGATTAACCTCGTATAATAATAATGACAGGACAGTGTATTTAGAACACTTAAAATTGGAAATCTACAAACACATCAAAAATATCTGTCAAACAAAAACACCGTTCTTGACAACAGTAACTGACCTAAGCACATGTGCTTCATTAGGCAACAGACCAAAAAATCAAATAGACGACTATAAGCACAATTTAAATAAAATCTGAATATTCAATAAAATTATGTTTTTTTTTTACTTAGTAACATATGCAAATCTTTTACTTACCTCTTAAATGTTGTTGTTGTTATACACAATAGCCGATTGTACGATGAGTGTCTCATACAAATGAGAAATAGTGACATGTCGTCTTGTGTGTGTATATATCATACGGTGGTAGCGTACACGTTTGAAAGTTGATACACATTAAATTCTCTCTCTCTCTCACACACATTACAGAGATTGATATTAATTGCATGTATGTTCAGAGGTATGGTGTCTAAATCGATGCATTTTACTTTCACTTTCTAATTTGACACATGGCTTACTTCCATACAGAAATAGCTATCGTCTACGAGTGTTGCTAAACGAAATTAAAAAAATGTTGTAATACATAACGTCCTGTGAAATAAATATGGTATGTTTTTAGGACAGCCAAAAGCATGAAAGTATTATTTAAATCTGTATGGAAGTCATATATAAATATCGAGTCAGTGCAACACAACGTAATCGACCTAACATGATTCATGTCAACGTCGTATGTATGCGTGTGCGTCTATGTGTGCACGTGTTGCGTATGCGACTGTGTGCATGCACGTCGGATGTGTGATTACGTGTGCGTCTACATTATCGTTATTTTGTCTGAGCTATGTTAACTTCACACACGCACACACATGGAAATGTAGGAAAAGCGCCTGAGGGCAAAGTTATGCAAGAGGTTGTTGACGAGAACCAAACAAACTTGGATCAGCCAGTAGTGTTTAGGTCATCAGTACATGACGAAACGGTAGTGATAGGTCCAATTAGGTTTGTTACACGTTGTGTGTTATGTTAAAATGCAGTCCATTCATTCACAAGTCATAATTAAATAAATAACATTACAGAGATTGATATTAATTGCATGTATGTTCAGAGGTATGGTGTCTAAATCGATGCATTTTACTTTCACTTTCTAATTTGACACATGGCTTACTTCCATACAGAAATAGCTATCGTCTACGAGTGTTGCTAAACGAAATTAAAAAAAATGCTGTAATACATAACGTCCTGTGAAATAAATATGGTATGTTTTTTAGGACCTTACGTCTTACGTCTTAGTTTTACGTCTTACGTCTTACGTCTTACGTCTTACGTTTTACGTTTTACGTCTTACGTCTTACGTCTTACATCTTACGTCTTACGTCTTACGTTTTACTTTTTAGTCTTACGTCTTACGTCTTACGTTTTACGTTTTACGTCTTACGTCTTACGTCTTACGTTTTAGTCTTACGTCTTACGTCTTACGTTTTACGTCTTACGTCTTACGTTTTACGTTTTACGTCTTACGTTTTAGTCTTACGTCTTACGTCTTACGACTTACGTTTTACGTTTTTTTATTTGCTGAAATTCACGGCCGGAACACACCATCCTTTGTTTAATCCTTCCAGATGATTATGATTACTTCCATTACCGTTCTTCCGTCAACTCACTGACTACTACACAGAGGCTTTGGCAGAAAGGGACGTTGTTACCTCGATAGGATACTCTGGTTGTCCACTTTACAAATTTAATGTGACTGTAACAGCTCGAAGTGTCGAGGTAACGGCGGGAATAGCCAAACTGACAAGTCCACGTCCATATGTTCACCTGTACATTCTCTCTTCCTTCAGGCATCAAATTGACGTATCATCTTCATTCATCTTAATTGTTATTTAAATAAGCAGTCTCTGTAATTCCAACTTTGTCGTGCTTACCAAACTATTAAATTGTCTCTCTCTCTCTCACACACACATTTCTGATTACTATACAACTAATTGCATGTATGTTCAGAGGGTTATACCGAAATAAACCATTGTGTGTGTATTCGCTAAATCCTCCTTTCACTTTCTAATATGACACATGACACTCATTAGTTGCATCACCACCGGAAGTAATTATGGATTAGAAAGTATTCACTTCCAAAACAAACGCTGGCTTTCCCCTACCACCAGAGACCAATATATATACTCAACAAATTTAGCGATAATTTCTCATTGACCTGCTTGTGTGCACTGATAAATCTATTACGACATTTTTTAATAGTTGGAAGACTGTATTATTGTGCGATCGCAGTATATACAAGTTCCTGTGTGTAGAGCATACGCTCGTTTTGGTGAGTATAATTTATTGTATGTACAGATTTTATTTAAACGTAAAAATTGTTTGCATTAAAACATTATTTAATACATGTATGTGTATGTTCAAATCACAATTTATGAAATGTATTCTTAACGTATTTTTTATATTACACTTCTAATTGAATTTAATACATGTGTGTGTGTAAGCGTATGCGTATGATCAAATTACAATTTTCTGAATATATTCTTAACGTACTTTTATTCTTAACGCACTTCTAATTGAAGATATATATTTGAATTTAATACATGTGTGTGTGTGTGTAATCAAATTACAATTTTCTGAAATATATATTCTTACTGTACCTTTTATATTACACTTCTAATTGAAGATATATATTTTTAGGTATAACTGAATTTTATCGGTTTCACACTGACTGCTTGCGTGCGTTGATAAATCTATCTCAGCAGTTTTTTTTAATAGTTGAAAGACTGCTTGAATTATTGTACGTCTCAGTATACACAAGTTCCTGTGTGTGTGTAGTCAACATTCGCTAGTTTGGTGAGCATAATTTATTGTATGTACAGATTTTATTTAAACGTAAAAATTATTTGCATTAAAACATTATTTATTGAATTTAATACATGTATGTGTATGATCAAATTACAATTACTGTATTTGTTATATTACACTTCTAATTGATGATATATAGTTGAATTTAATACATATGTGTGTATGTGTGATCAAATTACAATTTTCTGAAATATATTCTTACTGTACCTTTTATATTACACTTCTAATTGAAGATATATATTTTTAGGTATAACTGAATTTTATCGGATTCACACTGACTGCTTGCGTGCGTTGATAAATCTATCTCAGCAGTTTTTTAATAGTTGAAAGACTGCTTGAATTATTGTGCGTCTCAGTATACACAAGTTCCTGTGTGTGTATTCAACATACGTTAGTTTGGTAAGCATAATTTATCAAATGCATTATTTATTGATTTAATACATGTATGTGTGTGTGTGATCAAATTATTATTATTATCTGAAACAGAACAGTATATATAGATTCGAGTGGTATGTAAGACGCTGTTATATGTTACTAAAATCATAACAAATATTTTCATTCTAAGCATATTTACTGGCGTACATGTATTATGTAAATCATCTCTTTTTCAGTCATCTACGTAAGTGCATTTGAATTATTTGCGCATGCACATAACAGCTTTTTAGTACAGTTGCACACACACACACACATCGCCACTCACTTGCAACAACGTCTTACTTATCACACGTTCATGCGCTACAAATTGATATATAAAACGTTTAAGATACACTAACATAATACCAGCGTTATAACAGTACCTTTTGTTTTTCAGTATTCATTCATTCTCTCTCTCTCTTGAAGATCATGGCTAACCTTCAGCAGGAACGTGGGGAGGAGCAGACTGAACAAGGTAAAAAGTTCACAGTTAAGAAATTATTTTTGTAATTATGTAGTGTGCAAACTTGCTGATGCGAATTAACGTTTGAGTCATACTATGTCTATTGGTGTGTGTATGAAAAGTCTCACTCTTAACATCGTTTAGAAATTGACATGTAGATGAAAATTTTTCATGTTCCTTCATAGGTTTGTCACCTTCTTTCCAATCAACTAATTCAATTCCACAACAAAAGCATTTAACTCTATCGTCTACGAATGACATACTATGTCCACAAACATGGAAATTTCTAGGGTAGAAGTAGAACCCCGCAAACGCTAACTCGTCGGGGCTGATAAACGTCACTTCCCAATACTTGAATGATTTTATTCTTTCACTTTCAATACTAAAATCAGGAGTAGCCGACATCTTTACGGTTTGTAATAAACTGACATATTACCCCGACGAGTGTTATTTATTTACTACAAACATGAATTTGTGTACACGTTATTTATCATTCCTATTGGTTAATAATACTCATGTTTCTATTGTTTCAGTTGTGACTCGGTTTTATATCGAGAGGAACAGTAGTGTCCGAGGGTGCATCACAACCTTCGACTACATTCCAGTGAACGTCAACGAGTCGGATCATGACGTAGTATTCGTAATGACTGAGGCACGTCCTTTATTGCTTGAGGATATTCAGACAGAGCAGACACGTTTACGCAATATCAAGTGGCATATTGCGTGCAGGATACGTTTTACCAAAACCGTGGTAGATGGTGACAGTGGTGAGGAGAAAGAGGTAACGAAAGACGCCGTCTTCCACGGACGTTGTCGTACGTTGCTCACGGACGACAACGATGAGTTGAATTGTCTACTCGATGAATCCTACGATAAAATCTTCAATAGCATATCTAATTTTACCCGTGACGGGAGCGGATGGTCGGTGGATGCTGTACTGAAGCTGGAACTGGTTGTTGGACGGTACCAGCCTCTAGCAGCGTCCTCCTACCTTCCAACCCCGCGAAAACTCTCACTCACCAAGGCAGTAGTCAACATCAAGAACCCCCACGATGAAATGTGTTTTCTGTGGTCTGTTCTAGCCCACATACACCCTCAACAACAACATAAAGACCGTGCTTCAAAATACATCCCATTCATAAACACATTAAATATGTCCGGTATCGAGTACCCTGTTTCGTTAAAGTCCATTTCCAAATTTGAAGCACAGAATCCTAACATTTCTATAAACGTTTTCGGCTATGATATAGAAGACAATATCAAAAACGAATCAAAAAATGAGGTTTACCCTCTGAGAATTACCCCGAATAAGGATAGGTCGCATCACGTTAATCTTTTGCTTCTGACCGATACAAACAGCCGAAAACATTACTGTCTTATCAGTAACATGAGTAGATTGTTATCATCCCTAACAAAACACTGCACTAGATCATTTTACTGTGACTACTGCCTGCATCGTTTCACCACAGAACATGGTCTGTCCGATCATCTCCCCTACTGCACACCTTACGGCGAGCAGAAAACCAAAATGCCCACGGAGGAGGAGAAGTTTATGTCCTTTAAAAATTACGCGCACTGTCTTAAAGTACCCTTCACCGTCTACGCCGACTTCGAGTCCCTCATCACTCCGCTTCAATCGTGTTCACCTGGTAACAACGTCCCGACGACAGTGCACGAGTTAGGTGAATTCTATTCCGTCGATAGCAGCGGTGCCCGTCAGAAACTAACTTCTCCTCCTGTATCGTCCACATCATACGAAGCGATGCATATTCCGTCAGGTTTCTCCTATGCCATCGTCGATCATACGCACAGCCTTTGGAGAGAGGCTAAAGTTTATCGGGGTGAAAACGTTGTAGACACGTTCTTCTCGTGGTTGATGAAAGACGCCGAGGATATGATGAAGGTGGTACGACATAACGTACAATTAATTATGTCCGATGATGACAATGTTGCGTTCACTAACGCCACCGTTTGTCATTTGTGTGAGCGCCCTTTGACAGACGATGACAAGGTACGCAATCATTGCCATCTTACGGGGAAATTCTTGGGAGCAGCCCATAATAGCTGTAATCTGAGTTACAAGATGCCTCGTCATATCCCCGTCTTCTTTCACAACCTTCGTGGCTACGACTGTCACCATTTAATGCTTGGTTTAGGGAAATATAAGGACGAACGCGTATCCTGCATAGCGACATCCAGTGAGCGTTACGTATCGTTCTCCCTGGGTCCCTTGCGTTTCGTAGACTCCTTTCAATTTCTTAATCGCTCTCTGGACACACTCGTTACCAATCTGTCCGCGTCCGGGAGCCAATTTCCTTTGCTCAGAGAGGAAATGCTTAGACGGGGTTTCGATGAACAGACCAATCTGCTCGTACGCAAGGGGGTATACCCATACGAGTACGTTGACAGTATTGATCGGTTCAACGAAACAAGTCTACCCGCTCGTGAACACTTTGATAACCGGTTGATGGAATCAGCTATTTCGGACGCAGATTACGAGCACGCGCAAAACGTGTGGAGTGCGTTCAATCTGCGTACGTTTGGAGATTACCATGATTTGTATTTGTTGACAGCGTAATGCTGCTGGCCGATGTCTTTGAAAGTTTCTGAGACACGGCCTTACGCGATTACTGCTTGGACCCATGTCATTTTTACTCGCTTCCCGGACTCGCTTGGAACGCGATGCTAAAAATGACCGGGGTCGAATTAGAACTGTTGACAGAAATAAATCTACATCTGTTCCTCGAGTCTGGGATCCGCGGAGGCTGCACGATGATATCCAACCGTCATGCAGTCGCTAACAATCCTCTGATTCCAGATCAGTACGATGTTTCGAAACCGACCTCCTTCATTCTGTATACGGACTGTAACAATTTATACGGTGCAGCCATGTCGCAACCACTCCCTTACGCAGACTTCCGATGGCTCGATCGTAACGAAATCGAGTCCTTGGACGTACGTAATGTGAGTGATGATGCTGACATCGGGTACATCCTCGAAGTCGACCTACACTATCCTAATACCTTACACGACCTGCATTCCGACTACCCGCTTGCACCTGTGCGTCAGCGCATAACACACGATATCCTTTCTCCCTTTTCCAAACGTTTACACGAGAGTGTATACAGATCATCGTATAACGAATCAGGGTCATCCGTAGAGAAGTTGTTAACAACTTTGGAGGACAAACAAAATTACGTTCTCCATTATCGAAATTTGAAATTGTATTTAAGTCTTGGTTTAGAGCTGAAAGCGACTCATAGAATGTTGTGTTTTAAGCAAAGCGCTTGGTTGAAACCGTTTATCGATTTCAACACCCGCAAGAGGCAATCAGCCGTCAACAGCTTTGAAAAAGACCTTTTAAAACTGATGAACAACGCCGTATACGGTAAGTTGCTGGTGAACGTACGGAAACATATAGACTTTGAACTAGTCTCGAATGAACGACGGCTTCAAAAACTAGTTTCCACACCCAGGCTAAAACGTATGATTCGTTATACGAACGATCTGGTGGGGCTCTCACTTCGTAAAAAATCCATCGTTCTTTCTCGTCCCGTGTATGTCGGCTTCACGGTGCTTGTTAGCAAAAAAATAATGTACGACTTTCATTATCGTTATGCTGTCGCCAAGTACGGCCACAACGTTAAATTGTTAATGACTGATACAGACAGTCTGATGTATCATATTCAAACATCAGACTTGTATGCAGATATGAAGAAGGACCTACACGTTTTTGACACATCGGATTACCCTACGACTCATCCTTGTTATAGCATTAAGAACAAAAAGGTTGTCGGACTGTTCAAGGATGAAACGTGTGGTCGTCCTATTAGAGAATTCGTGGGTCTCCGAGCGAAATGTTATTCGTTCCTTGTGGCCCACGAAGATTCTAGCAATGCGGGTCAAAAACGTGTGTGTAAAGGTGTGCCTCGAGTTGCGATTAAGAGGAGTCTGCGACACGATATGTATCGCAAGTGTCTCACTGATCATTGTCGGTTTTCTGTCAGTGCGCTGTGTTTACGTAGCGATCATCATACGTTGTACACGATGCATGTAAATAAGCAAGCGTTGTCACCGTATGATGATAAGCGCTATATATTAGACAATGGTCATGATACCCTTGCGTACGGTCATTATCGGATACGTGCCGCCGACGACGATGACGAACCTGCTAAAATTCCCCGTTACACCACTGGTTAACAACAAAAAATCTCACTGTGATATCTATAGTTATTGCCTCCTCACACTTCAGTTCGGACGGCAGTAAACGTAAGTTTATGTATTATTATTATTATTGTAACGATATTTGTGTGTTTATACATATTAGTTCGTAATGTGTGGTTTCTTTTTTTCAGGTGATAACTATTTCTAGTAGTCTGTGGACTTTCCTACTATATATATATATATTTTGTAACAGCACTAGTTCTGCATGTACCTCGTTAAAGTAGCAACCTACATTACTAATTTTTTTATCACTGTGTGTGTTTGAATGTAGTGCAGATTCTAATTTACAAAGTTTTGATGAATGGATTTTTATTTCACTATACGCCTCTAAACCTATATGTAATTGGATTGTAACGTCTTACAATGACTATAGCATATTTAAATCTGTTATCTGTTTCATTGACTCTACATGTACATGATTCAAGCCAAACGTATGCACGTTGTATGTATGTATGTGTGTGCGTATGCGTCTGTGTGCGTGTACGTCTGTGTGTGTGTGTGTGATATTTAACATGATTTTAATGTTGTTGTATTGTTATGTTGCAGGTTGCTTCTTCTACAAGTACGACACACAATTATATATAAACTTTCGAAAAAATATCAATTTATAATGTATTTATTTAAATGTGAATTTTATATTGTGAATGTTAAAATATATTTAATCATTTAAACAAATTACGACTTTATTTTATTTCACTCTACACCTCTGAACATGTGTACAATTAATTTATTTTTGTGAACTGTTACATCAGAAGATTTGTATGATTTTCAACCACCGTTTTCATGTGTGTGTGTGTGTGTGTGTGTGTATAATTTTAATTTATTTCGCTATACACCACTGAACCTAGAGAGCTAAAATTATTTATTCATATTTCTAACAAGGATCAATCACACTGACTGCATTATAAACTATTAATTAATTATTTAATACATTGAAAAATGAAGATGATGTTTTGACAGCGAGAGATAGAGATAGAGCTAAAATTATTTATTCATCACACCGACTACTCAATGTACGAGAGGGAGACAGGAGAAAGGGTATGGAACCTTGCATAGTTGAAACGTGTGAGAGTGAGAGAGAGAGAGAGAGAGAGAGAGAGAGAGAGAGAGAGAGAGAGAGAGAGAGAGAGAGAGAGAGAGAGAGAGAGAGAGAAGACGTTGACACAGTTGACACACAAGTGAGAGTGAGAGAGAGAGAGAGAGAGAGAGAGAGAGGACGTTAATATTTGTCGAATAAATATAAACTTTCTAATTTCATATACATGCGCTCGGTACTGACCACAGAGAGAGAGGAGAACGGTTTGACAACAAGAGAGAGTGAGAGAGAGAGAGAGACATACACACAACGTGTGAGAGAGATAGAGAGAAAGAGAGAGAGAGAGAGAGAGGGAGAGGAGAAAACGGTTTGACAACAAGAGAGAGAGATAGTTTTACTTACATTCAAATGTGAGAGAGAGAGAGTAACAATTATGATCATATAGTTTGAATTTCCCACCACAGAAGAGAAAAAAATGTTGACAACCCTGCTCATATAAAATATCTATACACTATAATAATAATACAGAGGTTGGTACACCTGATCATATAGATTTAATATACATTATAACACATGACAAATTTGAACTCATGCAAAGGTTGGTACACCTGATCATATATTTTAATATACACTATAATGCATCGAGTTGGAACCACCCCCACCCACTGATATGAAATAAAAAAAAACAACCTCCCACCCAACACCACCCACTGATATACAAATCAGCTTTCTTAAAAAAATAAAAAATTATATTCACGGATGCTGGTGGTCCATTGAACCTCATCCTACCAAATCAATTTAATTAAAAAAATAAAAAATTTTATTCGCGGATGCTGTGGTCCATTGAACCTCATCCCACCCCCTTGATATGCAAATCAATTTAATTAAAACAATAAAAAAACCAAATAAAAAAAATAAAAAAATTTATTCGCGGAAAATCGCGGATGCTGTGGTCCATCGGGATGCTGCGGGTCCAGCGGTGGCGGCGTCATCTCTTAGATCATGTTTTTTAGTGTTTTTTATTGTTTTTTAAGAAAGGCGGCATTCCTTTGTGGCTCAGAACCACCATTTTCCCCCTACTCCAACCTTACTAGATAATTATCTTGACTTTGTAAACAATGACATACAGCGTGTCATTCGTCAAATGCGTAGTAAACAATTAAATAAATTCCAAAGGTTAGTAGATAGACAACAACCGAGAGCCAACAACTTTAACTGTAAACATAAATTTTATACACGTTTACAAAACTTAACGTCAATTACAAAACTAATGATGAAACTAACTTGTTAAACAAGGGCTTAAAGTATAATCTACCTAGATATAAATCTAACTTCAGCCGTGAGCAAATCGTTGTCGAAATTATAAGTGCTGAAACTATAGTTAAAGCAATAGAAGACCAGAATGGTCAAGATCAAGCGCGGTTTTTAATAAATAATAAGTTCAATAATATCATCAAAAATCATAATACCAATGTTTATTCCTCTGTTCCAAATACATATAACAAATATAATAAAGAACGAAAAATTTTATCGAAGTTAAAACACAAACTATCAGACAATCATGCTCTCATCACCAAAGCAGATAAAGGCAACACGGTTGTCATTATGGACACTAATGATTACAATGATAAGATACAGGACTTTATTGCAAATAATAACATCATAAAATTAAATTCAGATCCCACTGAACAATATGTAAAATGTTTAAATCAAGGCATAAATAAATGTGTACATTTATTTGATGAACGGACCAGAAGATCATTAAAGCCCATTAACTCAAAAGCACCTACATTGACAGGTTTACCAAAATTTCATAAGAATGGTATTCCAATAAGACCATTAGTAAACTTCACTACCGCCCCAGGATATAAAACTGCTAAAAAATTGGTAAATATAATAAAACATAATATAAACATAACAAATAGTCATAGCATAATCAATGATGTTGATTTTGTTAATAAAGTGAAGGATTTAATGATTGAACCTCAATACAAACTGGCTTCTTTTGATATTGTTAACTTGTACACGAACATACCGGTGGCCGATACATTACGAATATTAAGAAGTAACCTTGTCAACACTAATAAGTTGGATGTCGATAGTACAAATGAATTGATGGACCTTTTGAAGTTGATTCTTGACCAGAATTATTTCACTCATGATAAACAATTATTTACCCAGCAAGACGGTGTAGCAATGGGTTCTCCACTTTCTGGCCTACTTGCTGATATATATCTAAACCATTTCGAAAATTTTTTCATTTTTACCAATAATAAGTATAAAGATAACATAATTTTTTATGGTCGATATGTTGACGATACCTTTTTAATTTATAAAGGCACACACCGACAAATAGACCGGTTACACAAATATTTGAACAGTATTAATAGTAATATACAGTTTACGCTAGAGAACGAGGACAATGGGAAATTAAATTTTCTGGATTTGACTGTCACTAGGAACAATAATAAATTGCAGTTTAATATTTACAGGAAACCTACAGCAACTGATACCGTTATACATGCCACATCTTATCATCCACTGTCCCAAAAAATAGCCGCTTTCCACAGCATGATTAACCGCCTTCTGTCATTGCCCCTCAGTAATGAGGACTACTGTGATGAACTGAATACCATTAAACACATTGCAATCACAAATGGTTACAAAGAAACAATTATAAATATAATCCTCAAAAGACATAAGAAACGAAAAAACACGGACATACATAGGGCACCTGTGGACAATACATATAAATACATCTCAACACCATACACGGCCTTTATGCCTAGAATTCTAACTTCAATTTTAAATAAGACTAATAATATTATTATCACTTATAAAACTACAAACAACATTTTAAATAATCTTCGTGTTCGTGAACCAACAGCCCTTGAAACTAAAACAGGGATTTATAAATTGGTATGTGATGCCTTCTATGTGGGCCAAACGGGCCGACATTTTCTAAAAAGATTCGCTGAACATAAGCCACCTACATACTTTCACAACTTAGCAAACATCAGATCTAAATTTGCTAAGCATCTTATCGCGGAGAATCACAACTATACTGGCTTTAATACTAACCTAAAACCCCTTCACATTTGCAATAAAGGGCGTTATATGAACGCCCTCGAAGAATTCGAAATATATAAAGCATACAATAATGCCGATACCAAGCCACATGTTTTGAATGATCAGCTGCATTTTAAATCAAACATTCTGTACGATACTGCTTTGCGGTATCTGCTATGATACGAGTTTGATAATATGAACCAGTGAGCGGTCTGTCGCCGTACGGTGTACACCTAGAAACCGTTGTGCGCGCTATTTGTATGTGTATTCTATTTATTTTGTTTTATTTATAATGGTGATTAATATTTTTGGAAATATTCGACAACTATGCCATCGCACGATGGGATAAGATGAAGATTTTAAATTCTGATGATGGGACAAGGTCCCGAAATATGTAAATTTTAACATCAAAATACAGTTTGCTGTAAGTCACAGACGGTAAGATATACATTACTAACTTGATCATTGTATATTACACGAAAAAAACTGAAGTATAGGAGTGAAAAAATTAATAGGACTATAACCTGTATAACAAAGCCGCATTACACGTACGATTAAAGCTTGGTCATTACGTTACAAAATCTCGAGTAGATTTCTCTACATTATCTGGAGGTATAAAGCAGCTGGGAAAAGAAGAGTATGACGGCCAACGCTAATGGAGCTAATAATCGCTGGTGGAGTGAGCAGCCATTGTAACGTCTAAAATGTGACTATAGAACTGGATATGTAGTCTAACCCATATAGTTCATGATGCCGTGAGTCATGATATATCAAGAAAATTACATTGCTTTAGAAAATTCCCATAGATATTTTGTCGATGGAAGTGGACTGGCTTTTAAGCGGGTAGCCATTCTCTTTTTCAAGAAGTATGTGTCTTCCAACTAAATGAACTATGTCAACCAACAGTATGTTTAAGTCGATGACCAGTCTACAGACTAATCACTGTAACAATTCCGGATCGTCTTTTGTAACTTTGCAATTTTCATAAACGTATATAAGACAAGGACCGCCATAACAACATACAATTTCAAGAATTTTTCTTAATTCGGGTAGCTGACTTGTTGTGTACGCTATTGAAATTTGTACAATTTTATTATTAGAGATAGTTGATTGATGTAACATCAAAATTGTGCAGGTTCGAGGCTACCTGTTGGCTCCTATTGAAACTAGCCGAGAAAGTGTAACCACATTCTGTTGGCATAGTTCGATCCTCAATTAACGTGGTTAGTCTGTCTTCTAAAGTCCTGACCCCGTCTGAATTGACCTCTAAACTCTGATGTATAATCGAACACAAAACATCCGCAAAAACGAAAACAAAATCTAACGCAAGTACTGTGTGTGAATCAGGGCGTGAAAACTACAGCAAGTAGGCTATACTTCAGTGTGTTGAGTAAACCAAAGAAATGTTGACAGCGTTTGATTGTTGCGTTTTCATGTCGCGCCCACGTGCGTATATTTTCACACTTTCCTGCTCACAGACAGTGTGATAAATCGTTTTCTTCACCGGTCATCACAAGCGGCTGCGACATTGCGCCCATGGTGGAAGTTGGAATTCGTATCAAACCTCACCTTCTAAATGTTGAAACGTTTCGGCGTTATTAATAACCTATCTTTGGCTGTCAAAAAGATGTTTATCGTTAACTTTGCGCGTGCACTGGCACTGTACCAGCCAGCTCCCGGCACCTTCACTTCAATTATTTCAAAATACTGTAAACAATATCGCCACTGAGCCAGCAGCCAATCGCCACTGCCAACCAGATTACGTGATATAATTTACGATTTCGTGCGGGGCGATGTCGGTGAAAACGAAACGTGGACAGGTCGATTTCGGATAGACCCATGTGTTGAAATTTAGGAATCTTTGTGATCACAGTCTTTTCCCCTTGTTTCAGTCCCCTCTACAACAAAAAAATTGTTTTGAAAGAACACGAGAGTCTTGCGCTTAGGATCTCTCTGCCATAAAACGTTTTAATTGTTGAAGTTGAAACGAGGGTGACGAGTCTGTGTGTGTGTGTGCAGCGTATTTTATTTTCTTGTTGTCCGTGCAGCCAGCTGAGACCTGATTTATACAAGAAGACAGGGATGCTGCATGTATACTGTTTTATGAACCTATTGGAGACTCCGGTTAGGACACGAATAATGAATAAAATTCCATCTTTTAATAAAATTCGCACATTTAAAATACATTTTGTAAACCGAGCAGCGACATTAGAGGACGCGTGGAGTAACGCGTATATAGACACGATATGAGTACAAATTACGCGATAATAACTGAAGTATTTAAAAATAAATTAATTACTTTGTTAATTAATAAGTTATGAACAACTAATTTATATGTAATGAATGTCTTAAAATTCACGAATCATATTCAGCTACTGGTTTGCACGTCAACGCAGTTGTTAGTGCAAAAACAAACAAAAAGTGAGTTGTTAAAATCGATGGTTTGTGCAGGACTTAACAAAATTTGACAAGTCTGGAATGGCATCTAGCAAAGTCAGACCTGTCGACCTACACTACACTATAATTACCATGGACAATTTGGGAAGGGCGGAGAAACTCCGGTAATAACGCCGGTGTGACTATGTCGACGTGGAAGCGCCTGAATCTTCAGCATCACCATCATCCAGGGAGCAACTCACACACACAACGACAACTTCGCCACAGTAACAACAACGTTTGAAAGCATATGAATACTGAAAAATTATTTAATAAACGTAGACAGTAAATAAACAGAGACATGATATAAATTAAAAAACAAATTAATATACAACTGTATATAGTGCAAATACGAAATTTTAAATATTTATTCATTGACATGTATTTTTAATATTTGTTTTGTAATGATATTTCTATTTAATTAAAAAATAGTTACACAGTAATTAATGTTTATTTAACTGATGTAAATATTATTTTAATTAAAATACTGCAAGTAAACTTCTTCCTTTTATGTAATAAATATTTAAATGGTAGTTTACATATGATTTGCAATATTTAAAATTATTATTTAAATTAAATATTTCAGACAATGAAGTAACTAAAACATTTTTCATTCTGTGTTCCTGTATGTTTTTTATATTTGTTGCTTTTATATTATTTATGTGTGATTACTAATACGTGTAATGTGTCGCTATGCTTAGTAATCAGTTTGTTTCAAAAGTTATTTGAAATATTTAAATAAAGTTAAATGAAATAAACAGATATTTCATGTTGCTTAAACATTTCTCCTCTCAACTAACAACACGATTCTCTTGGCAACAGTTAATATTGAACGTAAAGCACACAAAATCCTTCGATCTAGCCGGTAATTACTAAAGCTGCGTCCAGTATTAACAATGAATAAACATAACATTAATGAAATGTAACGTTGCGTAAGTAATAATAACATAAGTTTACATAAGTAGGGTATATATGCATATTGTTTCACTTATTTTCACAACACTCTCACCGTCCTTTACTGAATTATAACATTAATTAAAAACCACTATTTTTATTTTGCAGAAAGTAAGGTCTCTGAGAAAGTGGTTTTTCAATTAATATAAAACACACACACACACACACACACACACACACACACACACACACACACACACACACACACACACACACACACACACACACACACACACACACACACACACACACACACACACACACACACACACACACACACACACACAGGCCGTCTTACGAAAAGCTGAAATAATTTCAGGTTACTGGAAATAACCAGGTCTACTGGTTAAAATACAAAAAGTATTTGTATAAACATAAGTCCTGAATCGTTTTGGTTTCTAGATAGCAAAAAATTTAGCCCTGTTCTCTGGACCAAAGGGAAAATGACGCAAATTAACTTTCGGATATAATTGTGGAGCAACATTGGTGTTTTTATTTGTTTCCTGACCTAAAAAAACTTTTAAGTAAGTTCCAGACTATGTCTGTAGTAGTTTCCGAGAAAATTGTTGTGAAGATAAAAAAATACAGAAGTTGAAGAGCACAGTGTGTTAGGTATGGCGTATATTTATTTTGTTAAATTGCCAATAATCAAATAAAAATTTGTAACAAAATTTGTAAATCATTTAATTTTGAGATAATTTATCTATGTAAAATAAACTGAAAACAAACAACAGTTTAAGAAATTTGACTTTTACTTAAAACAAAACAGAATAAAGCGTGACAGAAAAATATTATAATTTCATACCTGAATATAAATCCTTTTGATATTGAAAAAACTGTAGAAGTTTAAATTAGCTACTTAAACATAAAGAACGTATTCCAAACTGACAAGTACAATATGTCCTCCGTCACTGTCTACACAACACTGCTCTCGATCTAAAATGTGTTCTGTATTGTGTCTGGGCCGTTTCGTACAGTCTCCCATTAACCATTCTCTTGTGTTTAATTTTTGTTTGTATACTAAAGTTTTAAATGATTTAGCAGGTAATAATAGTCCAGTGGTGTTTTGTCAGGTGACTTTGGAATCCAATTAATTGGTCCACTTCTTGACAAACATATGGAGGTACCCCATCGAGTCTGAAAACCATTTGTATTTTTTAGTCGAGGAACATCTTCTACAATAAGTGGTAATTTTGCCTCCCGTAGGAAATGAATGAGCCAATAAATTTGTCGCCAATATTGCCAGACCAAGTATTAACATGAAACCTCTGTGACATAAATTAGCTTCTACTGCGCCACGCGGATTTTCAGAACTCCATTTATGATTATTTACAGCAACGAGTAGCCACTTAACGTATGCATGGTTTTCTTACCGACTTTGTGAGGTGATAAGTCTTTCCATTCACATAAAAAGAAAGATGGGAATACTGGAGATAATTGCCCTGATGAACTGATTCTACGAAAACTCTGGGTCATTAACATTGCTCAAAATGTTCTTGGATGGATGTTTTGAGACACTTAACACGCTAACGAACACGCACAACGTGCTAATCACAAAATGTAAATATTTTAAAACAAACTTAAAGAAAGTTTTACTTACATTATTATTAATGATTGAGGAGAATATGCTGCATTATGTCAGAATATCTAATCCTGGACACACCCTTCGGAGCAAAATCGATTAAAATGAACCTATATTAAACTGACAGCTACTTTTTTAAATATTCACTATGTTTGCATATAAAATTTGTTTGATATCAGATTTCATCCATGGCATAGATGTTATGACTTTAGTATAGTTTTAGCATTAAAAATAAATTGATTAACATTAATTTATATTCCTGTTACGGAAAATGTCATGAACTCATTGCTTTTTGTATCCAGCTTTCAGAGATTCAGCTTCCATAATCAGCTATATAAAATAGCTTGTTATAACATAATATGTTTTAATTACGGTTTTGCTTTGACATGTTACCTTAATGCCAGAACTCAGATAACACCTCGTACTTTGGTTTAAGATTATTCACTCATGTTCTGTACGGAGGTAACGGAGAGACGACATAGGATACGGAAGAATAACAACGGATGCGGAAGTGGCAATTCAAGAACCACTGTTGTACTTAATTAGCAAAAACTGCAATAGTGATAGGATTGGTATCCCCACTGTAGCCCGTAACCTTGCCTCTAACAATGTTGTAATCAATCAATAAATATAGCTTCTGTGTGTTTAAATGGTGTGGCTCTCGAAGTCTTACTGGCCTGAAACACTTCCTTAAGTTTCCCAGTTGGTCGAGTCCCAGATGTAGCAAAAACTGTCAAAAGCGTTATGTTGTTGAAAAGATATATGTATAGTTTCACCAGAATGTTTTAAAACAAAAATTGTTTGTTGTTGAAGAAAATTAAAAAAAAATTGTTTTAAAAGAAAAAAAAAATTTTATAATTTAAAAAAAAATTTCCTTTTTATTAATTAATTAATTAAAATCAATTAATTAATAGGGTACTGTGAAGTTTTAAAATGTGTATCACTCGTCTAAAAAATTTTATTGAAGTTCTTGTATTTTTCAAATAAACTACAACCACTCATAAGATTGTCTCCAGGACAATCGATAGTTGTTTACCTTTTCGTTTTGTAGGTTATCTTCCCTGATAGGTGGTAAAGTCCTGGTAGTTTATTATTTAAAATTATATTAGTGGTAAATTGTAATATTAGTGAAATAAAGAACTATTTTGTGGTGAAAAGTATTAATGTTTTATTATATAATTGCAATATTAACTCTTTTCGATTATAATATCGACTCTCAGGGTATCGAAACAGTTACAAGGTATAGTATATAAAATTCAACAAAGTTCTTTAAACAGCTAATTATTATCAAAGTCAGAGAAATCGGGCCAATATTTAAAAAGTATAACGTTACAACAAGTTAATTACTAATACTAGATACACACATTGAATAATAAATTTGAAATAATATAATTTGTTGTCACCAACAGCTGACGTGGACAAGGAGGCGTTGAGATCGACAAAGGAAAATGGCTGCCATCAAGTTGGTCAAAAGGTCACTCGTTTCTGCGATGTTCCAAATAAGATATTTTCTGGCAGTATTCCCGTCCTGGTGTCTGCAAATCTCTTTTTTGACGTTGTATAGTGCCTTGTGTGAAGTTTACGGGTTGTATTTTGTGTATCTGTGTATTTATAAGTTCAGTCACTTTTTACGATTCCGACAGTAACATATGTTTATGTGTTATACTGTTTTCTTGTGTTTTGTAGTGTTTTTCGGGGTAGTTATGTACTGTCCAGTGTTATTTAGTCTTTCTTGATTGGTTTTGTCACTATGTGGATGTTCTAGAAGGATTTTATACGCCACTCGCGATTTCACAAAAACGTACCGTTCACTACCGTTTTTTGTTAGGTTAGATTGGTTATAAAACGCTTGTCAAGTTCACCGTACAAAAACCAATAATCAACTATCTCATTTCCTCCAGTTTCAACTAAACTCTTAGCCAATATAATATTATTCTTAACATTGTTCAAATATAATTTCGCATCCTGTACATATTTAAAAATACACTATATAATAGCCAAAACTTTGGTTATTTATCAATTTTATTTACTAGATGTTATTTAAATTAATCCTTCAGTTCATTCGGCGTATTTTAAGATTGAATAATGCCGTTTTATAATGTTTTCTGTCCAAAATTAGTAATTTTACTTTCATTTTGTATTCTCTGAAAAATTAAAACATCTCCAAAACTAACTTCCTGTCATTATGTAAATTCAGCCACTTTATCAGTTATATTTAATATTAATAATCTTATATTGTATTAAAAGGTTTATATTCCCTTATTTTCTTGTAATTAATTGAATTAGTTGAATTCTAAAACATTATTCTGGAATATATGACTCCCCTGTCCAAATTTCTGAGTTTAGTCATTTTCATTTTTATTTATAATTCTGAATATAATTTTATAAAATCTTTCTAAATGGTATGTGCAATTATATGGCTTCATCTCAAGTTTATTTTGTCTAAACCCCTTTTGTTTAATTGCATTTAAATGAGTAATTTCTCTGTTTTGATGAAGTTTGGTTTTCTTTCTTTGGCCTAGGTTTTTTAACAATTTTTCTTTACAAAATATTTTTACAAACAATATATGATGTGTGATACCCTCTCTGACTTTTAAATATGGTATTATAAACTAAACATTTTTTCAAATTACACAACAATAATTAGTATTGGTTACAATACAAAGAACAGTTAAACAAATAAAGAATATTTTTAAATAAATGGTTGTCTTCAACCTTCAGACATTTTACAATTAAATCCTTATTTCTGACATTGAAATATGGTTCACAAAAAAGGTTTTTTACCAACTAACATCTTAATTACTTCTTACTATTCACAAGTAATAATTATATTTACAGTTCTGATGTTAGTTGTTGTAGATTTAAATAAATGGCCTTATATCTAATACATTTTTAACATCCTTATACTATATTCACAAAAATCTTATATCTATATTCTTATTTGCTAACTATTATGGTAAGTAGGATTATACAGTTTTTACACCGTCTTTTAAGTATTGTCTTTGGGGAATTGTACCCTGTCATTAGTATAATTAAATCTGTTCTTTTTTTTTTCTCATTATATAAAACAAAATGTTACTTTAAACAGATTTATATCTTGTAAGTAACATATTCTCATAGTACACATTTTAAGTCACTGAAAGTTGCATATTTCATTGTATTCAATGTTTGTGATTGCCAAGAATGAAACACAAGGTTTATTTTCTATAATACCCAAAACTATCACTGGTTCACTTTACACTTTTATTTTATGTTATAGCTAAATGGTCGTGTAGTCTTATTAACATAATAAATTGGTTAGTGTTTTACAATGGAGATTTGTTCCTTGGGTACTATATTATTGTTTCATCTTAGTTCACTGGCAACTCTTACTTTACACACTTCTCTCTCTTAATTTTATGTACATGTTGTTACCATTTCATTATACTTTTATTGGTTAATATTTATTTTGGGGGTATGGGGATTTAGGTGTCTTTTATAAGAGCATGACATCTTCCTCAGGATGCTGCCTTCTTCTTCTTTCTTCGGTCTTCTTTTCTTCTGTCTTCTGGGACTGGTATCTTCTCCATCTTCTTCTTGATGCCATCAGGTTTCTTGGGATTTCTTCATCTTCTTCGGGTTTCTTGGGTTTTCTTCATCTTCTTCATCATTTTAGAAATACACCACCTGTATTGGTTGATCTTGGCTTATTCAGGGTTTCTTTTCCATTTATACTTCCTCGTTGTGGGTTTGGTCATATTCTTTATTGCTTTGTTATTTACTTTTTACCTTCCTGGGTTATAATTTGAAAACCTTTGGTTATGAAGCTGGTTTTGGATGACTCATCACTAGTAACTCATTTTATTTGAACTTGTATTTTTTAAATAATAATGATTGCTTTCCACAGTTGTTATGAATTAATTTTTTATATTAAACTTAATGCTTTCTTCCAGCTTTAAATGTTATAATTTTATTATTCTAATGATCAATTTCCATTCAACATTATGCATATATCTGTCACTTTACAGATTGCTCTCCTCCAGAAGTAATTATTTCAGACATGTTTATGGATGAAATAATTTCTTATGATAATTTCATCATTTCTTATAATTCATTTTCTTCTCCATTTTTATACCGACTTTTTTATATTAGAGTTTAATTAATTTTATATATATAGTTACTTGTTTTACTACTGATCCTTTTCGGATAGTTAGTGTCTTCTGAGATATATTATTATTGTAATACATTTTCTTTCTCTATAAACTTCGTGTTGCATCCTTGGGATATTAATTCCCTAACATTCCCTATCACGTGGGCTGGGGCAGATCAGAGGGGCACTGTACGCTACACAATCTCTTCTGGCCATACACCACTTCTATAAATTGAGTACAGAGGCATATTCATCTCTGCTCAAAAGACATAATGCTGCTGGAATTATCTTCAGTCAGTCATTGAATAAATAAATAAAAAGTAGTCTCATTTTCGACTAATAAAAATATCTTTGGATTCTCCACTTCGTAGTCTCTCAGATTATCTCCCATTTTCTATCTTAATAAATCTTCATAATCATTATTATACTCATTACATATATATTTTTTCAAAACTCTTAACTTGTCTGATATATCTATTTTATTTATGGTTGAAAACCTTTCTTTTAATAATTCTGGTTACTGGTTACTGTGTAACTCTTTTTCTTCTCCATCTGAATTCTCTTTATACTTTCTTCTGGTTACTTATAGTGTTAGCATGGTCTTTATATATAGTCTTTCTTATTCATTATTTGAATGGTCTTAATATATTATATTTAATTTTTAAATTTGTATCTCTATATTAGATATACAGGTTGTTATATTGATCATTTTATTTAAACATTTTGGTTCTTTCCTTTCTCTTAGAAAGTTATTAATCCGCCTTCGCATTCATTAACATTAATTCATTTATATTATATTTCATGTGGTATTTCTTCTCTTTGCATTTCATATAGGTCTTATTATTATCATTTGTTCAAAATCATCTTCTCCATCTGTTTGGTATGAGTTGTTCTTCTTTGCTCTTAATTAACTGTTTTCATTATCGTTTCATAAGTAATTAGTCTCTTTGCTTCCAAAATTTTTCCTTCTCTTGCATATTACACTCTTTTTTGTTATTCTTCTTTACTCCTTCAAATGCTATTGTGAATATCTAGCATTTAATCTGGATTAAAGTTAATTCTCTTTTCTGAATTACTCACTTTATTTTCTTCTCAATTCAATTATAAATGACACATAATTATTTTTTGGAACTTGGTTTGTTTTAAAGCAAAATTCAAACTCTTCTTTTTATTTAATGGCAAAATATTTCTCATAAATCCTTGTAATATGTTGATCTTATCTTGTTTCAAAGTTCTGACGTTCTATCAACATTCAAATTATGTTTAATTCATTTATTCCCAGAATTGTTTCATTCAAAATTGTTTATAGTAAGGTGATCTTACGATTATTTCTCAATGTTTTGGTATTTCTCCCAATTCAAATTCTTCTTAATTATTTACCATAAAGTTTCCTCACAAACTTAGTTATAGTAAGTTGGTCTTACTTCATTTTTAAATTTTTTGTATATTAGCTTCAAAATTCCTTTCTTCTTAATTCTTCCAAAATGTTTTTCTCAAAATATTTGTTGTAATTTGTTCTTACATAAATTTAAATTTATTTTATTGAATAAAAATAAATTCTTCCTTTTTATAATTCTGCCAAAAAGTTTTTCCTCATAATATATAGTTGTAAGATGTGCTTACTTAATTTTAAATTTTCATGGTTAAATTCAAAATTCAAGACTCTTTCTCTTTTTCTTTCTTCCAAAATGTTTTTCTCAAAATTCAGTGGTAGTAAGATGTGCTTACTTAATTTTTGAATTTGTTTGTTTTAAATTCAAAAATTCTTTTTAATTAAATTGCCATAAAATGTTTTCTCCGAAATATCTGGTTGTAAGTTGTTCTTACATCATTTTTGAATTTGTTTGTTTTAAATTCAAAAATTCTTTTTAATTAAATTGCCATAAAATGTTTTCTCCGAAATATCTGGTTGTAAGTTGTTCTTACATCATTTTTGAATTTGTTTGTTTTATATTATGGTTTATAAATTCTAAATTCAAAACTCACAACTCATTCTTCATAATACTTTTTCATAGAAGCTTGGTTGTACACCCCTTTGATTTTTCCTGAAACGATTTCCCTCAACTCATAGGTATTGTTATGCTTATCATTTACCACAACATATGGTCCAGAGTAAAGTAATAATAATTTTTTGGTTATGCCTTCTAAGGTGCTGGGCAGCTCTCGATTTTTTAGGAGGACTTTTTCACCCTCTTTATATGTTACAATACGCCCTATTGCCTTCTGGTATTTGGCTTGCCGTTTTTCCTGATCTTCTGCTACCTTGTTGTAAAACCTCAACTGGTTGAATTTCCGATTATTGTTTGTTGGGAATTCAATGATTTGTTCAATTTCTCGGGGAGTCGGCTTCTCATACATGGCTGAGTATGGTGTAATTCCTATAGCTGGATGGTGGGCGAAATTTAGGAATGTTTCTGTCGCTGCTAGGTACTCTTGCCACTTTTTCTGTTGGTTGTGACAGTACGTGCGCAAGATCCTACCCACTTCTCTCAGTACTCTCTCAGCCGGATTGCTACTTGGGTGGTAGACTGACGTCTTATAAGTTTTGATCCCAAGTGCTAATAAAGTGTCTCGCCACCTCCTCCCCTTAAATTGTGTACCGTGGTCGGTAATAATGGAAAATGGTCTACCGATCTCTGGGACATACAAATCGATAATCACCGCCAGAACTTTTGCTGTTGTTGCCCGATTAACCGGATATAGCTTTACATATTTGGTGTAGTGATCCATTATGATTACCAAGTATTTATACCTGTGTCGACCACCGCTACGGGGAAATGGCCCGCAGATATCCAAAAACACTTTTTCCAGTTTTGTGTTTGAAGTTATCAGTATCATGATACCCTCTGTCTTTTCATTGTTTATTTTGGCGCATTGGCAGATCTTACAGGACTTGATATACGTTCTCACCTTGCGGTTGATATTCTTGATCTTACAGTTTTCCTCTAGAGCCTGTATCACTTTTAATGCTCCCATGTGACCATACCTGACATGGTAATCGATGATGACCTCCTTTTCGATTTGGTGTGGTATTATCACCTTCCATGTCTCATCGTCCAAGGCCGTTTTTATGAATAAAATCCCTTTGTTAAGATGGTAATATTTAGAAATGTTATCATCATTGGCTCCCAAACGACTCACGATGTTTTTCATCTTAGGATCAGACTGCTGATGGATTCGAATATTTATTAACAGAGCTTGTAGATCGGCTCTTGTCTTGAATATGTTATAAATTTTGACCAAGCTCTCCTTCTCTCCCTCGAAAGTCTGATCTTCCAGATTTATACGTGACAACACATCCGCTACCACGTTCTTTTTTCCTGGAATGTATTCCCATTTCAGGTCATATTCTTGTAGGGCGAGTACCCACCTAGCCAATCGGCCGTGACTCAACTTGCACCTACGAAGGAACGAGATGGATTTATGATCAGTTCGTACCGTGACTTGATATCCGATAATGTACGTCCGGAACTTGCTGCATGCGAACACCACGCTCAGCAATTCCTTTTCTGTCACACTGTAGTTCTTTTCGCACTGGTTCAGTGTGCGACTAGCGAAGCTTATTACCAGATGTTGTCCCTCCTCATCTTCCTGGTATAAAGTCGTTCCTAAGCTCAGGTCGCTAGCGTCACAGTTTAAAAAGAATGGTTTCTTAAAATCTGGGTGACGAAGTATAACACTCTCCAGAAACTTCTCTTTTATCAAGCGGAAAGTAAGATCTTGATCTTCACCCCAAGTCCATTTGTTCTTATCAGATAACTGTGGTTGAAACTTGGCGGTCAACTCGGAATATCGGCTCTGAAACTTCCTGTAATAGTTACAGAGTCCGAGGAAAGATTGTAATTGTTTCCTGTTTCTTGGTTGCGGGAACCTCTGAATTGCCTCCACTTTCTCTGCTGATGGGGTAACACCTCTGTCGTCTAGGTTGAAACCCAAGAATTGTACTTCGCGCGCTATGAACTTGGATTTCTCCAACTTCAGTGTTATGTTGTTCTGCGCTAGTTTGCTTAGTACATACTCTACTCTGTAGCAGTGCTCCTCCCAGGTTTCGGATGTGATGAGTAAGTCGTCAACATAGACGGTGGTAAATTGGAGCGCTTCTTGTCCAAAATCTGGTCCATGCATGCCATAAAGATGGCGACAGAATTGACAAGTCCGAAGGGCAGTCTCTTGAACTGGTAATTGCGCCCTTCAAAAATGAACGCCACGTACTGGCGGCTTTGTGGATGCAGCTCTACTTGCCAATAACCACAGACCGTATCCCAGGTGCTAATAAACTTAGTGCCATGAAAACGTTTTAAGATCTCTTCTATTTCACCGGGAGAGGTTCTGTCATTCACAATCGTCTTGTTCAACTCGCGCGCATCTAAACAGAGCCGGACTTGTCCGTCTTTCTTTGGAACAGCAATAATTGGACTAGTGTAAGGTGATTGACTAATCTCAGTTATATCATTTTCTATCATCTTATTTATCTCTGTCCTCACGGCTTCTTTGAGCGACTGCGCGATCGGATATGACCTCCGGTTAAACTCTACGTTTTCTTTGAATCAAAGTTGGCACTGGTAGTTTTTTACCTTCCCTGGTTCATCAGAAAACACCGCCTTGTACTCCTCATATATTGCGATTAGACGATCAGCTAGATGTATTGGTATTTTCTTGTTATCGCTTCCGCACTGGAAGTCCCGTATTTCTTGGATTTTAACTGACCATAAATCCTCTCCTCCATGGTTGTATATAATGGGTTTAGAAAGAGGGCTGTTTCTAATAATATTAATTTTACGAAGTTGTTGATGTATAGGGCTGGGAAGTATAGTTGTGCCTCCTACCAGATCTGCGGTCCATGTTACTCCGTCTGGGAAAAGTGATACTTTATCTAAATTAAGATCGATTACTGCCGAATATCTTCTAAGAATATCGCAACCGACTAAGATGTCAAATGGTAATCCGGTGGCGATTAAAAATTCCATGTCTAAAGCTATATCACGGCTAACGACACTTAAGGAAACTTGCTTCCTGATGGTTTTATTCTGGTGGCCAGTTGCACCTATTAACACAATGTTGTTGACTGGTAATATTGGCAAAGTTTTTCCACATGCACTTTGTATTCTCTCCAATTCATTTGCGTTTATAATTGAAATATTGGCGCCTGTGTCTATCATTATTTTAGCGGGAACTCCTTCCACCTCCGCTGTTATATAAATTATCTCATTATTATTGTTGCTGAGACTCTTCTCGTTCTCTTCCAAAAGTTCAGTTCGTATGTCTTTCAGATAGTGGTTACTTATGATAGTGATGTTTTTATGCTTGTTTGCTTGTTGCAATTCATCCTTTTCTAACCCAGGAAGTATAAGCAGTAACGGGCCATTGTTGTTGATTACTGCCTCCTCTCGTTGAAAGCATTTTGGTCATTGTTCGTGTTAGTATTGACCGAGGCATTGTTCGGGAAACTCTGGCTCGTTTCCTGACGCTCTGTACCCTGGTCGAGGTTTAGCGCCCTGTTCTGTTGTCGGCCAAGATCCTCCAGGCTTGTACTTCTTCTTCCCTGTTCGTGTCTTGGGCCGTCCCGTTCCGCACTCCTCCATCTTCGGTCGGCGCCGTGGAAGCTGCTCCTCCTCGGTTGATAATATCTCCTGGGTCCGCGATCTTCCGCTCTTATAAAATTTACCCTAGGGCGCGACACTCGTTTATTATTATTGTTACTATTGTTATTACTATAATTATTATGATAGTAATTTCGGTTAGGTGGGTAAGGTCTGTCACCATTATTGTTGGGGTATGGATTTCTCTGACTGTATGGGATATTATTAGGTTGATAAAAATTATTTCTATTATTCGGATAGGGGTTGTTATTCCTAACACCGTTAAAATTGCCGTTAAACTGGTTATTACGCGGCGGGTTGTTAGGGCCGTCGTAATTACTGGGCTGGTTCCGGTTACTGGGATGATTATTGCCGTTATTGGGGTATGTATTCGGCCTTGCCTCTGGTCTCTCATTTCTCTTCCTGCTCTGCCGATAATACTCCTCGTTTTCATATCCCTCTAATAACTCGGTCATCGCCTGGATCGTCTTGATCTGGCTACCTCTCCGGGCCCTGATAATGTCCTCATCATAGTGATATGATATTTTGTTCACTAGACACTCTTCTGGTATTGCCGGCTCGAGGTGTTTTGCCATGCACACCTTCCCCAAGAAATATGCTGTCATACTGCTGCCTAGTTGTGCCCTATATCGTCCGTTACATATATTGTCACGGATCAAGTTCTGGGTAGTCTCAGACCAGTACTTCGTCTTAAACGTTTTCCGGAACTGCTGGTAGTCGGGAATTTCACTCCGGTTGGCCATCCACCAATTATCCGTTATTTCTCGGAAGGACTCATCTAATATTTCCCTGCTATGGCTCCATTGAGTAATTTTATGCTTGGCGAAATATTCTTCTACCCTAGCCAGGAACTCCATCGGCTTACGTTTGTATTGCCGGAAGTTGAGCCACTCTCGGCTTTCGTTGACGGGCAATCCGGTGAAATGAGTCGGTCTGTTTCTTATCGCTTCCATCTCCTCTCGGCTTTGTCGCACCTGACCGGTGATATTGGCCATGGTCTCTTGCATATCATTACACCGTTCTGTGACTTGGTTGCGTACTTTCCCGAATTCTTCTTGAGTTTCCTTCCTCTGTTCTTCTACTTTCCTACGGCTATGTTCTTCGATATTTGTGAACTTGATGTTCACCACTTCTTTAAACTCTTGCACCTCCTTTTCGGTTTGGTTGCATTTCCCATCAATCTCTCGAATCTGTCGATTGACCATTATGTTTTCTTCTTCCATCTTCTTATTCATCGCTTTTTTGTTAACATTGATTTCTTTGTTCAGTTCTTCTCGCAACAATTCCATCCTTTCGTCCAGTTTGTCCAAATTCTCCTGATTGACCTCTCTTAATTCTTCTCTTAAAATTTGATTGTCCTCTCTCAATTCTTCCAACTTCTCCCCCATCTTCTCTTCCAACTTCTTGTTATCTTCTTTCAACTCTTCCTTCAATTGTCGGTTGTTCTTCTCTATCTTCTTCCTGGTTTCATCGATTTTCTGATTGGTATCTTCAATTTTATTAATCAATTCTTCTTTAGTCGACTTGAATTCTTCCTTGAACGATTGGTTGTCTTCCTTCAATTCTTCTAACTTCTTCCCCATCTCTTCTTCCATCTTCTTGTTCATCCCAGTCAACTCTTCTTTTGTGGATTGGTTATCCTTCTTCAATTCTTCTAATTTTTCTCCCATCCTCTCTTCCATCTTCTTGCTGTTTTCTTCCATCTTCTTATTTGTTGTTTCAATTTTATTTCCCAATTCTTCTTTTAAAGACTGGTTATCACTTCCCATTTTCTTACTCAAGTCTTCCTTCCATTCTTCCAACTTTTTATTTAATGTTAGATTTTCTTCCTTCCTTTCCTTACGATTTTCTTCTTTTGTTGTTTGGTTGTCCTTCTTCCTGTTCTCCTCCATTTGTTCCATCATTGCTCTGATCATCTCTTGTATACCCCCATCCTCCGTTCGTGTCGGCTTTTCCAATTGTTCCTTTCGGACATTGATTTCCCCTGTTTGTGTGGGTGTCTCCGGTTGTTCCTCTGGTTGTTCAGTTTGTTTGGACAACACCGGCGGTAATAACTCTTCCACCTCTACTGACGTCGCCTCCTTATTGTCCATGTCGATCTCTATTTCTTTTTCGGCCTCCGCCGCCCGTTTCTTAGAAGTTGCACGTCGTTGCATTTTCCCTTCAAATTCCTCTGGCTTTGTAGCTGTTGCCTAGCTCCAACTAGTGATTGGGCAGATTGTATTGGCCTTCCAATCGCTAATCAAAGCCCCTCAGTTGTGCGCCAATTTGTAATCAAATAATTATTCTGAGATTCTGATGTTCTCAAGCCCCACGTTGGGCGCCAATTTGTAATCAAACAATAAATATAGCTTCTGTGTGTTTAAATGGTGTGGCTCTCGAAGTCTTACTGGCCTGAAACACTTCCTTAAGTTTCCCAGTTGGTCGAGTTCCAGATGTAGCAAAAACTGTCAAAAGCGTTATGTTGTTGAAAAGATATATGTATAGTTTCACCAGAATGTTTTAAAACAAAAATTGTTTGTTGTTGAAGAAAATTAAAAAAAATTATGTTTTAAAAGAAAAAAAAATGTTATAATTTAAAAAAAAATTTCCTTTTTATTAATTAATTAATTAAAATCAATTAATTAATAGGGTACAGTGGAGTTTTAAAATGTGTATCACACGTCTAAAAAATTTTATTGAAGTTCTTGTATTTTTCAAATAAACTACAACCACTCATAAGATTGTCTCCAGGACAATCGATAGTTGTTTACCTTTTCGTTTTGTAGGTTATCTTCCCTGATAGGTGGTAAAGTCCTGGTAGTTTATTATTTAAAATTATATTAGTGGTAAATTGTAATATTAGTGAAATAAAGAACTATTTTGTGGTGAAAAGTATTAATGTTTTATTATATAATTGCAATATTGACTCTTTTCGATTATAATATCGACTCTCAGGGTATCGAAACAGTTACAAGGTATAGTATATAAAATTCAACAAAGTTCTTTAAACAGCTAATTATTATCAAAGTCAGAGAAATCGGGCCAATATTTAAAAAGTATAACGTTACAACAAGTTAATTACTAATACTAGATACACACATTGAATAATAAATTTGAAATAATATAATTTGTTGTCACCAACAGCTGACGTGGACAAGGAGGCGTTGCGATCGACAAAGGAAAATGGCTGCCATCAAGTTGGTCAAAATGTCACTCGTTTCTGCGATGTTCCAAATAAGATATTTTCTGGCAGTATTCCCGTCCTGGTGTCTGCAAATCTCTTTTTTGACGTTGTATAGTGCCTTGTGTGAAGTTTACGGGTTGTATTTTGTGTATCTGTGTATTTATAAGTTCAGTCACTTTTTACGATTCCGACACTAATATATGTTTATGTGTTATACTGTTTTCTTGTGTTTTGTAGTGTTTTTCGGGGTAGTTATGTACTGTCCAGTGTTATTTAGTCTTTCTTGATTGGTTTTGTCACTATGTGGATGTTCTAGAAGGATTTTATACGCCACTCGCGATTTCACAAAAACGTACCGTTCACTACCGTTTTTTGTTAGGTTAGATTGGTTATAAAACGCTTGTCAAGTTCACCGTACAAAAACCAATAATCAACTATCTCATTTCCTCCAGTTTCAACTAAACTCTTAGCCAATATAATATTATTCTTAACATTGTTCAAATATAATTTCGCATCCTGTACATATTTAAAAATACACTATATAATAGCCAAAACTTTGGTTATTTATCAATTTTATTTACTAGATGTTATTTAAATTAATCCTTCAGTTCATTCGGCGTATTTTAAGATTGAATAATGTTTTCTGTCCAAAATTAGTAATTTTACTTTCATTTTGTATTCTCTGAAAAATTAAAACATCTCCAAAACTAACTTCCTGTCATTATGTAAATTCAGCCATTTTATCAGTTATATTTAATATTAATAATCTTATATTGTATTAAAAGGTTTATATTCCCTTATTTTCTTGTAATTAATTGAATTAGTTGAATTCTAAAACATTATTCTGGAATATATGACTCCCCTGTCCAAATTTCTGAGTTTAGTCATTTTCATTTTTATTTATAATTCTGAATATAATTTTATAAAATCTTTCTAAATGGTATGTGCAATTATATGGCTTCATCTCAAGTTTATTTTGTCTAAACCCCTTTTGTTTAATTGCATTTAAATGAGTAATTTCTCTGTTTTGATGAAGTTTGGTTTTCTTTCTTTGGCCTAGGTTTTTTAACAATTTTTCTTTACAAAATATTTTTACAAACAATATATGATGTGTGATACCCTCTCTGACTTTTAAATATGGTATTATAAACTAAACATTTTTTCAAATTACACAACAATAATTAGTATTGGTTACAATACAAAGAACAGTTAAACAAATAAAGAATATTTTTAAATAAATGGTTGTCTTCAACCTTCAGACATTTTACAATTAAATCCTTATTTCTGACATTGAAATATGGTTCACAAAAAAGGTTTTTTACCAACTAACATCTTAATTACTTCTTACTATTCACAAGTAATAATTATATTTACAGTTCTGATGTTAGTTGTTGTAGATTTAAATAAATGGCCTTATATCTAATACATTTTTAACATCCTTATACTATATTCACAAAAATCTTATATCTATATTCTTATTTGCTAACTATTATGGTAAGTAGGATTATACAGTTTTTACACCGTCTTTTAAGTATTGTCTTTGGGGAATTGTACCCTGTCATTAGTATAATTAAATCTGTTTTTTTTTTTTCTAATTATATAAAACAAAATGTTACTTTAAACAGATTTATATCTTGTAAGTAACATATTCTCATAGTACACATTTTAAGTCACTGAAAGTTGCATATTTCATTGTATTCAATGTTTGTGATTGCCAAGAATGAAACACAAGGTTTATTTTCTATAATACCCAAAACTATCACTGGTTCACTTTACACTTTTATTTTATGTTATAGCTAAATGGTCGTGTAGTCTTATTAACATAATAAATTGGTTAGTGTTTTACAATGGAGATTTGTTCCTTGGGTACTATATTATTGTTTCATCTTAGTTCACTGGCAACTCTTACTTTACACACTTCTCTCTCTTAATTTTATGTACATGTTGTTACCATTTCGTTATACTTTTATTGGTTAATATTTATTTTGGGGGTATGGGGATTTGGGTGACTTTTATAAGAGCATGACATCTTCCTCAGGATGCTGCCTTCTTCTTCTTTCTTCGGTCTTCTTTTCTTCTGTCTTCTGGGACTGGTATCTTCTCCATCTTCTTCTTGATGCCATCAGGTTTCTTGGGATTTCTTCATCTTCTTCTGGTTTCTTGGGTTTTCTTCATCTTCTTCATCATTTTAGAAATACACCACCTGTATTGGTTGATCTTGGCTTATTCAGGGTTTCTTTTCCATTTATACTTCCTCGTTGTGGGTTTGGTCATATTCTTTATTGCTTTGTTATTTACTTTTTACCTTCCTGGGTTATAATTTGAAAACCTTTGGTTATGAAGCTGGTTTTGGATGACTCATCACTAGTAACTCATTTTATTTGAACTTGTATTTTTTAAATAATAATGATTGCTTTCCACAGTTGTTATGAATTAATTTTTTATATTAAACTTAATGCTTTCGTCCAGATTTAAATGTTATAATTTTATTATTCTAATGATCAATTTCCATTCAACATTATGCATATATCTGTCACGTTACAATGTTCGTGTTGTATTATTACATGCATTTACTGACATGTTGTGGAATGAGCTCAGCAGTCTACACGTGTGTACCGTATTATATGATTGAGCAATTTAGACGTAATATAAGCCTAAGTCTATTTATATGAAGTTCTAGTAACTATGGAGTTAAATTTTCTTTTCAACACTAATCAACTTCAGAACTACTGGAAACGAACGATAATTTGATTCTTGCTGCAGACAATGGACATGCCTGCCACAACTTTTCATATGACGAAAATGTTTTAATTACTGAATTACGTAAGCTATGCGTTTTATTGTCAAAATCTAGATAATAAGCGATTGTAAGTTAAATATTTTAGTCCTTTACAATCTGGAATAATTAATGACATTTTATTTTCTTTAAAAAGGGTGGTTTACTTTATATATATATATATATATATATATATACATATACATATTTAGTAAATAAATATCATCCAAATATTTACCATATTTAGTAAATTTATTTACCATCTTAATAATTTTATAAATTAATGTATGTAGCCTACTAAAATGAACGAAGTTATGTTACAAAGTCTGGTATGTTTGTTAAAAAATAACTTACTTATTTGCACTGGGTTTTCACATATTGAACCAATATTCAATTTATTCAGGTGAAATATATTTTTCACACCACATTTTTAAAAAGTTTTCAAGAAACCATCTACCATATAAGACAGAATAAGCTGGCGTGTGTGCGTGTAGTTACGTGTATGTCGTGTATCTATGTATATACGTGTGAGGGGGGAGACATATAGACAGACAGATAGAGACTCCAGAAATATTTATTCTGAACGTGGCAGTTTCATACATTATACACAAATATAGGCCTAGTTACAATTATTCAGCAGAGGAAAGCCAGATGACTTGTACCGGCACTGTTAGCTGTGACGTGCAAAAGACTAAAACTAATACAATTTCTCCCCTACGTCGATGTTTGCTTTGCTATACAACACAAACTGCAGTCTGAACAAACACAATCGACTACAAAGGTCGAAGGTTACATCGCTAAATGAATTACAGTATAGAGCACGTGGAGTCTGCCACTTGACTTACTGGGGTTTTTCTTTTTTTTGTTACATAAATCTGTTGTTGTTGGTAGAAACTGGGTTAACCGGATGACGACGACCCGAAGTTAACATTTTATAATTGCATTTCCTCCAGAGTTTAATGTGCACACAGACACAGGCGATGGATGAATCGTTTGTGTAAATATAGTGACGCTGTCAGTATCCGACATACATTTTTATTTATCTTATGTTACACACAGTAAAGTCTGTTTCTGTATTTAAAAAATCCTTATCAATAAAAATATCTGTAATATATGTCAATAAAGATACTAAACATTATATCAACACTGGTATTATTTGAATATTCCGTTTCTGCCTACATGATGAAATCAGAAAAAAAGTGACGTACTAAACGATGTGTGCATATGAAAGATACACTGAGCTGTCACAACTATATGTGCAATTTAAAAGAACTGATAATAATTTTCATCAGGTTTATCGATTACTCACTACTTGCTACAGAGAGCAGGAATTGCCGAAATCGTCTTTTCGAATTAAACCTAATTCAGTCAGATAAATGTACTAACAGAAAACAATAATAACAAAGTCTTATCCACTCTTCATAGAGCGTGATTTAGGCATCACATGGTTCTGTTAAAAAATAAAGGCTACCTTAGTAATATCTACTAAGAGTATTAACAAACTGAATTTTTAGGCTTTGAGGTTAAAGGTAATAGTACAGGACAACCAATATCGAAAGTCTTCGATAAAGTACAACGATACTTTTTCATTAATCATGTTCTCGATATAGGCCTAAACTCTGGCTGAATATGGTTTCAGTGTGGACGCAGTGTGTGGGTCCACATTTAGTTCCATTCATGAGCAACTACAGATGGAAGAAGCGATTAGCCTAACAGAGATCTCAGTAGACGGAGTTTCTTGAAGACAGTGTCCTAGAACAGTCATTAGGGAGGAAGAATAGTTCACACAGAAGGAAGATTCCCAGGACGTCGAGTGCGATGCATGAACGGGAAGCTTAATAGTGACAGCATTGCAGGTAATGATAATTTGCTAGGCACCGAGACACGAAATAAATTGGGGCTCTATAGGAGTAGTAGACGGTGAGTGGCGGAGAGAAAGAAAGTTACTAAGGGGAAATCACAACGAATGAAAAGAGTTCCAGAGGAACACTCATCAGAGTCCAGGCACTGGATATAGAAGGATCATTCTGGATTATGTTGACTAGTCCTGCCAGTGTGCTAGAGAGATTCCTATGGAGGGTTCTCAGTCTAATGGGTCTTTAGGTTGTTCCTGGAGATATCCTGAAGAAGCTTTGTATCCTTCAGATTTACTAAGAAGATCTCTGAAAAATCAGATTCCTTCAGTGACAAGGACAAGTGTGTGACACCGAACGTCCCTTACAATTTCCCTTCGTATATCCGAGATCAAGAAAAAAGTTAAGTGCCAACGACTAGGTAAAATCCGTAAATGTATAGGCGTTATTTCTTCACGTGGGCCAAAAGCGTATTTTGAAAGCTGTAACGTTGCTACATTCAAAAGTACAAGAGAATGAAAGCGCATTCTAAATATAATTAAAACAGTAAACAATAATGTGATAATGATTAAAGCTATCCGGGCTGTTTAGCCGTGGTCCATGGTTTATTTCCAAACCAAACGTTTCGGCATCTCCAATGGGTGCCATCATCAGTGGAATAATAAAAATCCTGAACGTAGGGTGGTTGATGATGGCAGCCATTGGAGCTGCCGAAACGTTTGGTTTGGAAATAAACCATGGACCACGGCTAAACAGCCCGGATAGCTTTAATCATACAACTGACACCGCCCGTGAAAGCCTGAGGACATTGTTAATAATGTGAAAAGTTAAGTGAATTCCTATAAATCAAGTACAGTGTTCGTAACGTTACCAAGTCGCCAATTAAGTAAGCGACAAGTAGAAAATAAACACATTGAATATCTAACTGCAATAGTGACGAGTTCGTGAAGGGCATTTTGGACATTTCTTAAGGTCAATGTACGAAAACTGTTAAGAATGATTAAGAGGGGAATATATTGTTCAAGGAGAAATTCGTATATGTTCCTCGTAAATTATGTTGTAAAGATACTTAGCGATTTTGGACGAGATAAATAAAATTACAGTAAGATTAAAAAATGCGAAAGATGGCCAAACAAATGAGTTCGTGGTGTTTGTTTTCTGATTACGATTACAATAAGGACAGTAACTGCAGTCCATGGAAGACTCCAATTTTCACTTGCATGGCCAACACGAACCTTGTAGATATTGCAGATGTGCGCTACAGGAAGTTAGAATAATTTAGAAGTACGGTACTTCTCTTATTTAATGTAGGTTTGTGTGTACATTATAGTGGAAGCCCATGGTAAAGTGAGTTGTGCAAGAAGAGTTATTCTAAAGGGCAGGGAGTGTTAACGGAAATAACCAGTACACCAGTACTTCTCTAAATCGTTGTTTAGCAAATGTGGCCTGCTGCTGTTGTTGGTATGTAGCAGCTCCTAATCGTTTGTTCTCGAGAGTAGGTAAGGGTGTCCACTTAGGTAAATCTCAGAACAGAATGAGAGCTAACAAATCTTAGTATTTCAATATTATCCAAACTAATTCAATTCGTATGATTCAAAACCTATGTATTCGCAGTTTACCTTTGAAGTTCAATAATTGTAAATTTGACATATAGAATTTCTTATTAAGGAACTGCTAATGTTCCATGCTACCTGTTCCACACATTATATATTTAAGTTATTATACTGACCAAAATATAATCAGTATATAAAATACACACATTATATAAAATATACAGTTGTCAAAGGATCAGTAAAAAAAAAATAACATAATAAATTTAACATGACTTGCTACGTAATGTGTTATCTAATTGACGTAATTTTTATTTTTTTTTGTAAGACGCCAAATATGTTTTAAGCATTGTTACTATATTGTTTATTTTTTATGTTAGACTTCCCTCCAGAAGACGACCAACGCTTTATTTTGGTCAAAAGTAATCTTAACAGTAATATACAGTACTTATGAACAATAATAAAATGAACACTCACTCCTGATTCACTTAACAATAATAACACTCATGAACTTATTCACTCTTATTGAATATACTAGCATCGCATCTTTTTAGAAGTAATTCATAGTATTTTTAAAATACTTAAAAGTTTATAAATATTTTGAAGAATTCATGAAAATCTTCACTTTAAAAATTGTTACAAAGTTACTGTACTCTTTCGAAAATTTACTATAATCCGAAACTTATTTGTAAACACAGTCTGCATCGTGCAGTTAACACACGCGCGCGCGTATTGATTTGATCGTTGTTCATTTTTTTAATAAATGGATTACTGGAAAAAGCACTATACAAAAGTTAATATCGATTGTCTATGTAAGTCTCGGATGAGTCAATGGAAAAGAGAGTGCATTGTATGTACTGACAACACATTGTATGTATGGTCTGCTACTACGCGACTTTCAAGCCTGGTCCTATAAAAATGAAGGTTAAGTCTAGGATACTGCACACAGTAGTACAATTCTACATAGTTTGGTACATTTTAAGTAAATTTAATCCAAAACTGAACTGGAAAAATAAAAATACAAATAAAATACAATTGCACGCCCAATTTAATGTGTTTTTAAAACATAAATTGCCCTTATGCAGGATATATTTATTCCCTATCAAAACTTTTCACACATGAGTCCAACGTATACAGACATTATCGAAAGCTAAAAAAACGAGCCATCGGAGACATGCGCTATTATCCTTCTCGCGTATGTCGTCCTAAAATTCCGTTCTGAAAACATTTGTAGACCAGAAATTGTTTCAACAGCTCTGAAAATATAGCGTAGCATAATTTGGAACGCTATCGTGGGTTTTATTTTATTTTTTTTAATTATGCTATCGAATACGTTGATAACATGTTTATAGTTTAGGATTTTATGTATACGAAACATTAGTGCAATGTACGATGTGTTCAGGATAGTAGGCGAAATGAATAGTAGCGAGGCTCGACTCCTGACCTGCCGTTTATTCTAACTTTGGTGTTATTTAAATTTAATAGCATTCTTGTAATAACAAAATTATGTTACGCCGTAAGAATCATCTACTCCCTTGACGTGGCTCGACTAGTTGAACAGTTGCCGGAGCTCTAAGCTGATTAAATGTAATGGTTTACGTTTTGTTAACACTGTGAGTGTATACCGACGTCTTACCACAGCCTCATGATCCTCAGACAATAAGGGGACGTCCATTAATTACGTGAGGTTTTTTTTTTAAATTTGGACCCCCTCCCCCCTTGGTGAGATTTGGTGAGATGTGGTGGGACCCCCTCTCCCCCTCACGTGAGGTTTACCCTATAATTTTTAAATAATTAAATTTATTTGATATGTTCATGTTTTTGCTTCATACCACTAAAAATACTCTAAATTGACCTTTTATTGATATATTATATACATTAAATGTCATTGAACCTTTACTTACTTTGCAGATGAAAGACAACATTGTTTGTACCTTCCTTTGAACCGTATGATTACGTAGAATTTCAATCTCTTGATTTATATGATCACTAAGAGAATTCTTGTCGGTGAACTTCAGCTTAGCTTCCTTCCACAGACGATTAACTTCTTGCTAGCACGTTTGTTTCGACTTGTCTGCAGCCGCTTAACATACGCATTGTAAAAGTTTTGATACAAATTCATGTTGAACACAATAACATCGGCTTTATATGCGTTGCAGAATATCACGACTGACTCACTGACTGACACGCAGTGATTTTGACCGGCGCGGCAGGGAACTCCCCGAATGAAATCTGACACTTGTGCGGCTCTTTGTTTCAAATCGGGGAATCCCGGGCATGCACACGTGTATTAAGCATTCAGTTCAGTTCAGAGAGGCCATAAAGATTGGTGGGCACTTTAATATTGTCTATGCTCGGGATTAATTTTATAAAACAAAATGTTATCCGTTGTAATAATGTATATTCTCTGAATTAAAAAGTTGACGTGAGATTTTCATTGGCCCCCCCTCCCTTTAAATGAGATTTGGTGAGATTTTCCCGGACCCCTCCCCCCCCATTTTGAGCTCACGTAATTAATGGACGTCCCCTAAGTACAATGGCGCTTTTCATTTTGTGCAAGCGGTTGATTATATCGGACTGCAGCGACGACTTTGGCTAACGCACGATTCGTAATTACACACACACGCGCGCGCGCGCGACTAAATCGTGGTTCGTTCTAGAGTCTCTAATTGACTGACTGTTTTAAAGTTTGAAGTTCGTAAAGATGGAAACGCTAAAATTATAACGGAGAGGTTAAAAAAAATCTTACAAAGAAAACAAGCTGAATAGAGTTGGGGGCTGGAACCATCTCAGATGAGTTGTTTAGCGACACATAGCCATGTTATGGATTTACTGAACCATAATTAACCATTTAACCACATAACCATATTGACTTTGTCGACTAGAGAAGTAGGTATGTTGCTGCCTACTTGTTTACCAACTATAAGGTAGTCTATACAACATTAAATCTAAACCCGATTTAATTTTAACATATGACATACTTAATTCGGGTGAAACTAATCATTACCAACACGTGGTGCATTGGTTATGTATAGTATACTTGCTATTTTGTAGGGGGTGTCAAGGCGACGTAATGGAAACATTTTTTCCCAAGAAAAATATAATAGTTTTGTGAATATTACACTGCTACACTTTTTCCTCTCAAGTTTTTTACGTTATTACCTCATTTTTGTGTTAGGATTCTCTGTAACCTTATTTATACCTTATACCAACCATAAGTAGACGTATCTGTAAAATTGCTTTGTTTGCGCTCGGACGCGTGCGTGTGTGTGTGATAGAGAGGGGATGAAGAGAGAGAAAGAGAGAGAGAGAGAGAGAGTTCACAGTTTAGTATTGAATATCCTTTAGAAGTCGCATACGCTGTAGTTAAACCTGAGATACCAACCAACAGAAGATGAAAAACCGACCAACAGAAGAAGAATTTTATTTGCGTTTTGTAAGTAATTGATTGTGTAGACGGAACACAAAATAAATATAGATACAAATTATTCTCATCCAACAAGAATAAAATATCATCGTATATTTAATCTTACGCGCATTTAATTTAAAATTTGTTTTAAATTTTCACGCATTTCGGTCCATCAGAAACTTGAAATACGTTATTACGTTACAGATGTTATTGTATGTGCCGTCCGTAGTAGGCACACTCACTGATAGCTAAATACGAGTAGGCCTATACCACGCTAACTCGTCACGCATTAACGAGACCACTTTCAAACGTTCTTGCAATTTATTTGTGTAATTCACTGAAGTGTTACATACTCGTACGAGTGTGTATTTTGTGTGCGCCGCGCACTCTCGGTTGTAAGTCGCACACACATATACACGACTGCCACCACCAGCCAATCGAATTATAAAAGCAATTTGACACACGTGTGAGCGCGTAATATGTAGGACAGAAGAACCTTGGCCAATGGTATTTTTGTAAAACGAACTGCATCTTCACAGCGCGCAAGCCCGAGCGCACGCGCAACACAACAAACGGCCCGGCATGCAGCCGTGTGTAAACAAACACAAAACTGTTAACACGGAACACATTGTACAGGTCGCGTCTATTTGCACCTTAGTCTATGCGTCCGCCATGTGCCGTTTGCGAACAATAATAACAACAATGCCAAGAAAATTTAAAGCCATAGACAATGTAAACACGTTGGTTGGTTACCTTCAGCAAGCCTCGTGTACGCGTTTATTTTTAAACTAAACTTATGCCCAAAGAAAGCTCAGCATCTTTAGTTAGCGCTTTTATCGTTTGTTAGATCTCTACACACCCACCTCCTTCGCGATTTCATTAATTAAATATAGGGTATACTTACTTCCTTGAGTACACCTACTGTTCATCTGACGTAGGTTGCTGTCATTACGCCAAGTTTGTTAAGGTCACCGGTTAATACTGCAAACAGCTACAGCTGCCATAGTGATGATAAATCACAGCTACTAGTATTTTTCAGTGTAAGTAAATTTCTTCAGCTTTGGTACCCGACTGACTTTTACTTGCGTACGTTATTCCATGTGTCACCATTCCCGAGTATCAGAAGTGAAGTGGCAGTCAAAAAATAAAAAAATAAAGAACGCAGGTTTCAGTTCAATTCCGGCGTTAGGATGCCGATGTGATTCTCCCTTTCCTTTTTGCACCGCCCCTTAATGAAAATAAGAGTCGCAATTATCCAGTACAAATGAGACGATGTTATAAGTACTGTGAGTAATTAGGCTAAGTACATATTCTAGAAAATGAGCGAAGCCCTAGTTCTTGTAACATAGAAGGCGAAAAGGAAGAAGAAGAAGAAGAAGAAGAAGAAGAAGAAGAAGAAGAAGAAGAAGAAGAAGAAGAAGAAGAAGAAGAAGAAGAAGAAGAAGAAGAAGAAGAAGAAGAAGACTCTTCGTGAGTCAGTTAAAAACATAAAATACCTTGGAATAAGTAAAGTTAATTCATTTTTATTATAATACTAATAATAATTTCCTAAAACAGAAACAGAAGATTTTGAACAAATTTGGCGTGAATGGTAATCCAATTATTGTCTTTTTGGTTTTATTCGTTGCCACTGTATCTAATGACAATAGTTTGTAAGCATGAGCAAGTAAATAAAATTGTCAATTAGCGTAGCTATTCAAAATAATCTACTAGATGCAATTATCAACATGGCATCCTCGTAATTTATACAATTTAAAGGAAATTAAGGCGTACTTTGTATTACTATAATTAAATCAATCTATAAGCTACTATTATACTTTTCTTCAATTAATAATAATAAGCTACAGCTCAATAATAATAATAATAAGCTCAATTAACTCCTTCACCCTGCCAATTCACACACCGGAGAACAGAAGAAACAACCAAAGCAGAGGGGTAAAAGCAGAGTGTGGTAGAACGGTTCATCTCCAACCCTGGTATATTACACTTGTTAGAAATAGTATCTCTGAAGGATTTTAGAGTCAATTATTGAAGAAATTGTGATACAAAATTTTGACTTGAAGTCTGATTTACATAACTAATCTACTCCGCAAATTGAATGCGGATAATCAAAGTAAGACGAGTCGGAGAATTTCAGTTTTAACTCCATAGCGAAATAACCTTGTATCAGTAAAGCAGTCGAGACTGGGAACATAGAGGCTACAACCACATGAAATTATGTGACCACCCATAAATCTAGGATTTGCACATGCTGCGTAGATAGGCGCTTTTAAACTCATGCTCATGAGTAATCCACTAAGTCTGTGAAGGATACAATAAGAAAAGAGTAAGTCAGTATGCGTTCTTCTGGTTGAAAGTGGAGTAAGACCAAAAGCTTTAATAACCTCCACTTCACGATCTCTTAATCCAGACCTGTTGGCCGTACGACAAGAAACTCCTCTGATTACATAAATCCATAATCAAGACTCCTGTTCCATATAATATGAAGTAACTTCCAATCGATTTTATGAGGCCCAGATTCTTCCTGGTTTTGGAAACAACGCTTTCAGTCTGCTGAACAACGCTGAACAACCATAACAACAACAGTAACAATAACAACAACAACAACAACAACAACAACAATAATAATAGCAACAACAACAAAAACTATATTAAAAATAATAATAATAATAATATATTATTATTATTATTATTGTTGTCGTTGTTGTTGTTATTATTGATGGTTTGAAGAGGGAGAGCGGAGTGGAGAGCGTATTTGTAGTCGACAGTGCCTCCCATTCATGGTCATTGCCCAAGACTGCGAGTATATACACTCTTTGCAGTGCGGTAAGCTCTTCGATACTGTGAACACCGAGGTGAGAGAAAATTTGTTATCTGTACGGCCTTGCTGTTTTCCTAACGACATTGGGCAATCCAGGCACAGTGGAACTTCTATTACAACAGACAATGGTACTATGCCATGCACTAGACAAGCTAGGTTCATCTTCTACTTTTCTTTGGCGGTACCACGGGTCATGTAAGTATACAAGGTAATGAAGAAGCTGTCGCTGCAGAGAGCGCGGAAGTAGATATAACTGGTATAAGACCTGAGGACGCATTGGTAGCTGCCACAACCATCATTATTAATACGTGGCAGGAGAGATGGAATTCGCTACAGAGCTAAGTTTGTGCAGTGAAGCAGAGCAAACGGTAGGTGATCGCAGTCGTGAATACGTTTGAATCAACGTACTGCGAATTGGGCACACAAACCTGACGTCTTCTTACCTCATCCTAGGACAAAAACGACCCCAATTTACTTTACACGCTGGGTGAATGATCAGTGAGACGGCAACTGTCATTGGATCTTCTGCGTTTGCAACATAGAGAATCACCCTACTTGTTATTGCATTTCGTATCTGTCTCTCTTAATCCTACCATTAAATACAATCTGTCTCTACTCTTCCTCCTGTCTTCTCTCTGTCGTTCTTTTCAATGACGACACGCTTAAACACCTCCATCATATGCATCTACTCTATCACATATGCAGCTCTCGATAACAGTCACTAGAAGCAAGTCCAGAAGCTGAACAGGACTGAAGATTCCATCGCCGCCGTGGCAGAAATGTCTGGGCGGCAACGGCCTATAGCTTCTATGTACGAAATGTAGACAACCGTCATCAAAGATTTATTTTTAATGTTTGTTATCACAGGACATGTTTGGACATACAGTTTTGTTACGGATCCTGTAGGCTATTTGACTTTCTTAGGTACTCTTAATCCTTAAAGTGCTAAGTTATCGTAACCACCCTGCATTTATCCTGTATCTTCCACACACCTTTTATTCCAATGAAGAGTTGCTTCCGAGTATCTGAATACACCAAGTTAAAGACGTGATGCTCTCATCGACTAATGGAGTAATATGGCTGCAACCATCCACAGTATTCTAATTCTACCCCCTCCCACACTCTTTGAAGTGCTTCAGCTCTTCGTTTGGCCATTTTTTCCACTCAATTATTCATATGTATTTCAATCTGTCTTGGTTTAAACTGTTGTGAAATCTTGAACGATACTTAAATGTCTGGAAATTCAATGCAGGTTATAGTACGCTGTATTCATTTTACATTTCAAGAACATTTTTGATTATTCATGATTATTTTTCAAATTATAATAGTAGGTTCCCATCCAACACAAAAGGGAGATAGTAAGTTAGTTACTGTATATAAAAAAAGTCAGTTGTAACTTGATGTGCCGGTAACAGAGAATGGCGTGGTCGTGTAATGTGTAGTATCAAGTATGTTGTTAGGCAAAATGACGTACACTTGAGCTCCACTAGAAGCCTAACGAGATTAACTAGGGACAGTATCCCCTGCAGCTTACACCTGATGGCTTCAATCTAATTTGTGTCTGGTTCTCCGTTAATCTACTGTTAAAATGGAAATGCTTGATTGAGCATTTATTGATGTGACATTGTATTTATTTATTGTGACTGTTGTAATATTATGATAATACAAATTATTTACTTGTAATTTTCGTTGTATTTTTACTTATATTTGTGAATTTTTAGTAACGTGATGTTATTGCTGGTATTATTGTTATTGAGATATTAATACACCCTAGTAATGTTTTTTCTTAAATAGTTGTTGCATAAAATCAATTTATTTCATATTTATTTCTTTTTGAACTTGCTTTGTGCAACAGAATGTTTTAAATCTCAATAAGAAGTTAAATGCGCATTAAAAAACCTATTTACTTTAGAGTGTAAATTATAATTTCTAATGTTTCAACGTAACTATTTTTCTTATGTATATTGTTTGTAATAAAAGAAAGTTCTACTTATTGTATTAACCTTCCTACTACTACTACTACTACTACTACTACTACTACTACTACTACTACTACTACTACTACTACTTTTACTACTACTACTACTACTACTTTTACTACTATTGGTGCTACTACTGCTGCTGCTGCTGCTGCTGCTACTACTACTACTACTACTACTACTACTACTACTACTACTACTACTACTACTACTGCTGCATTTAATGGCAAAGTGTTTTTAACAGAAAATATTTTACGTAATGATACTAAACTGTTCATATGAAGTAGTTCTTCTGCGAAGTTTTTATATAGTACGCTCGTCTAATCTTGCACACGATAAGTCCACAGTGTATGCAAGTCTGCCAGTCTCACTCCTGAGGCTGTTCCGAATAATCAGGGAGCGATGTTCTTGTTCTGGACTGAAAAAACACATAGCCCGGCCTACGCTATTCTGATAAGCACTAGCCTTAGGCTGTGTTATCATTAAGGATCTTTAAAAAAGAAAAACGTCCTTGAGCTTGTATGTACAAGAACTCTTTCAGATAACTATTTGGAAGCGTACAGAAAATGGGGACACTTTTATACAAACATCCGGTTGCAATACTAATACTATTTATTGCTAAACAGATAAACTGCGTGTTTTCTACAAATTAATTAATGCCAGAATGCAGATTGTTAAAGCTTGCCAAACAGTAATTATTGTTATTGACACAGAAAATCGTACATTAGTCTGTTCTAATCATATTTATGAATAGAATTGGTGCAGAAAGTTTCTCCATAACGTATATCAACAAGAAATACAGTATTTTTGGATATAAACTGATCAAGTCCTTCCTAGATTTAATATATTTTTAATTAAAAATGTACTGTAATTGTACCCTTATGGAACTAGAATGACTGACTCGTTTAGTTGAAAAAAAAGATCAAACGATTCGTCTTTGTCTGAAAATAAGAAAGTCCGCCTCTGCTTTTTACGTAGCCCATGCTTTATTGCTTTTTTAAAGGCGATTTTTATTGTTTTTTCCTGCTATAGTTTTTGGATATCTCACTTCTACATAGGCCTCGTATCAATATAAAAAACAATCATTTTTCATATGATTTGCGTTAATCTGCGCAGGTTAGGACATTTCAGCGTGCGTTCGTAATCTAAAAAACAAACTCACTAAATATAGGAAAAATTCTGAAAATCTGGAATAACTCAAAATGTATTAACGGAAAATTTCTATAAAATATACTTGTAATGCGGGAAATATATTTTAAATTATAATTTATTGCAAATTTGTAATCTGTTCCTCACGCGACCAATAAACAAATCGAATGATATAAACATACATGATTCAAAGAGTTGTCCACTAACAGTTCTTATTATTATTGTCCACAGAATACACACATACACAAAAACTATAATTAAAAGTCTAAAATGTATGAATATCTAAACAAAAGTCACTACCATTGTGATATAATTAATATTTCATATAATTTTTTTTAATTTTTTGGGTTATTGCGAGGGAAGTACGCCAGCAATTAGAGCCCGTTAAAAGTGACACTTGTTAGCGTTGTTCGAGGGTGGGCGGCGAAAGGGAACAAACCTTTCCTTTCCATTAAGACGTCGTAAAAACTATTCTCGAACAATGAGCTGTACGGCACATGTTGCAGCCAGCTGGACTATGCGTGGGAATGCCCGACTCCACAATTAGGACAAAAGGAGGCTACCGTTACATCTGTCCAGTAGCGAGAAAAACACAGAACCAACGGCGAGAGTATTGTTCAAAACCATGTGTGCGACTTCTCAAAGACAATGGTTTATGCAAGGACAATAGGACAGGCGACTAAGTGACGCTAAGGGAGAGCACAGATGTTATGCCACCCGCAAGTCGACGGAGGAAATCGTCAGCGTACCAACAATAAGAGAATTCGACACGCTACACCAGAAGTAGCAGATGTGATTTTGAAACAGGGCCTTAACACTGATTCCAGGAACGGAACAACGTACGTAAGACAGCGACTCATCTAGTCCACGTGGACTATGTCAAATTCAAGTCGAAAAAGCCAACAAGCCAATGAGGAACGAGAATTCTGGAGGGAACTTCCGTAGGGGATGGTTCAGAGATAAGCTTGAGACCAGAGAGCGAATCTCGTGTATGAACGTCCCTCTCCAAACGGCACTGGGTGGAGAATTCGTTGGAAATACAGACTGGAGACGAAGGGACACAAGGAGGTCCATGGAATGAACCTATCAAAGATGAATTGGTGGGAAGTTTGAGTGTTCATCAGAGTCCCAAGAGTGGGAACAGCAGAAGAAATAAAAACCTTTTACACGGGGTGACGAGAGCCCAGTTCATTCAAATTTTAAGCCCAGTTCATTCAAATTTTAACCTCAGTTTACTACAAATTTTATCTCAGTTTATTATAAATTGTATTATAATTCTTAACTCGGTTTACTCAGAGTCTCGAACAGTCTATTGAACTTGTATTTCATTTTATAATGATTCAGTTATAAGAACTTAAAGCAGTGCGTAAGTTAAAATGCATTTCGGTGGAGACGATTAAGACATTATTACGAATAAATGGAAGTGCGCGAATAAAACTCAGAGCGTAAACGGAACAGTAATTTTCGTGATGAAACGCGAGTAACAATCTATATAATTTCTATGTAATTCATCGTCATAAAGACACGGACATTGTGAAGCGATATTCTTGAACAATTACAGAAAAAGTAGTGATACTACAATGTTTAGTAATTAACTCAAATAAATAGAATTGTGAAAAGTGCCTAATGAACTCGAAAACGACCTAGGCGCCGAAAAGAGTTGTCGTGCGGCATAGACAGTTATTAGAAGCATACGGTAGGGAACTGTGTACCGCGAAATGGACACATACGCGCGTAGAACTTAACCGACCGATTACGAGTACAATGCCACAACTTGTATTATATTAAACTCAAAGCCCGAAGTGACTGTCGCGGAGTGCGGGAGTGTTTACGATCAAGTGTCCTATGGATTAACTTCACTCATCAATGCAGGGAGACAGCACGGCAGAACGAGTAAAGTACAAAACTAATCTCTTCTTATAATTAGTAATTTATCAAACACCACTGACCTGACACTTAGGACCAAAACCACCTGAGAAAGTTATATAAATATGAGTCAGATAGATACGAATCCATAAGTAGGGAATATTATGTTCTAGAATATTATACATGTCTTCTTGTTAATATATTTTGTACTATGTATGTATTTGTTGCAGGAGCAGGATTTTATCTATGTATATGATTGATATGTGTATTATTAATTATGATTATTTCATGCATATAAATGTTCAATGTGTTTTAACGTAAATACTAAAGACGAATTATGAGCACACCACATTTCGTTAGTAACGTCATTGCAGACGAAGAAGCGTCAATATTTGATCGCTCACCTAATTGTTTAAATTTGTTCATTGAGTCGTTAAATGTGGAATAGAATTTAATTGTTTTGTTGAAGAATTGTAAGTGCTCTTAAATTGATGTGATGACATGAAGAAGAATGAATACGATTTAATAAATATAAGTTAGAATGGATTCGTTAGTATTCTATTGATTTATGTAACAAACCTGACTCACAACTTAACCTTTCATTAAACAGTATCTATGTTAATAATTCAAGGTAACGATTATCAATTCAACTAATCAGAAAGATGCACAAAATAGAAGTTTCGAAGACAGTTAAAGTCAAAAGTAAATTCATATGTAGCAAGTTGGAGTGTGAATAATTAATTACTCTAACTCAATTCATACAATTATTCGTTATTTAAAGAAATGAATTTGTTCACATTACATATGGAAAGCGTCCGCTCGTCTCGCGCAACTGTTTCCGATACTTGCCAACAAGGCTATGACCCGCAAGCTGGGTAAGCTGATCGTCAACGCGTACCTGTTGCCGATCATTACCTACGCTCTTCCCGTCTGGGTTACCTCGCAACCGTTCATAAAAGAAGGTTGCAAAGCGTTCTCGATAGAGGGCTTCGGCTAGCGGCCAAAGTCCCCTATCGGTTTTCTTCTCGTCTCCTGAGAAGAGGACTCGGTGTCCGCTCCTTGGATGACACCGCAAGGCGACTTGCACGTAAATTTTACGTCCGAGCTGCGAGGACCCAGACAAACCCACTCATAGCTGGCCTTGGAAAGTACCGAACACGTCCAGGTGATTCTTGGAAACGGCCTCGACAAATACTGTACTAGTCGACCTAGTACGAGCATGTCGTTGTAGCGACCAAAAAAAAAAAAAAAATTAATTAATCAATATTCCGTCTGGACAGGACCACTAGGCAGGAGCCCCTACCGGAGGCTCGGTACTAGGAAACCATTGGGTCGTCTCACGACCCACAACCCAACAGCTCTGACCTGGACATTACATATGGGAGATCAACACATGACATTAATTACATCGTATATGCTAAGCCAAGCTCAGAGTTAGATACATGTAAGTACGACAAAGTTCGTACCGGCAACAATTTCATAATTACAGATCAATAAATTTATAATTAATAATAAATCAATTTGTGCAAATAATTCGCATAAATATTAGCATTGTATATGGCTTCCCAACGAGGGGCAGTGCAAAACCAATTTTTTAATAACAAAGATAATTAAATAATCTATGCATATAATTAGCATAGATATTTTGTTGTATATGGCGCCCAACGAACGTGGGGCATGACAAACTACATATACAACAAATTTAACGTTGTATATGGCGCCCAACCTGATGGCCGATTAATAGGGATAATCCTTGTTAAACGAGTTGGTTAAGTGCAGGCAGTGGTATAGTAGAATAGCTAGTAGTTTGATAAAGTATAACATAAGCATTAGAAAAAAAAAAATACTTGTAAAACAACTCTGAATGATTACACGAAGTCGAGCAAGAATGGCGACTAATAATAATAACTCCGAAAGTCAAGAATTCGACGTTAACAATGAGTTAAACATAGAAGGACGAGAGGAGAACGCGACGTCCAGCGACGACGTTAGCGCGTGTGAATCTGAGATAAGGGCGGGGGGACAGGTGTCCCAACCCGGCGAATTAAATCTACAAATGCTACTCGAGAAGCTGACCGAGAAGTTAGATCAGCAGAAGAATGATCTGAAACAGATGCAGGAAAAACAAAACTTAATTACGGAGAAATTGGAACAGCATAGCAGGGAACAAAAACAAATGCAGGAGGAATTAAAAAGACACAATGAAGAACAGATCAGCAAAATAACACTAGATCTGCAGGATTACGCTAAGAAGTGGGATGAGAAAATTAGCGATCTACAAAGGAAGAGTGAAAGTGGTATAAAAGAGTTGAAGAATGAACTGAAGAAACAGGTAAGAGAGAATAAAGAAGTGAGAGAGAAAGACCGTCAAGAGTGGCAGGAAGCCATAAATAATACACAGAAGGTAATCGAACGAGTCGACCAAAAATTAGATCACCAAATCCAAGAGACGAACAATAGAAACGAGGAATGGAGAAGAGAAGTACAGAACAATATAATACAACAACAACAAGAGCAGGGAGAAGCCGTCAAAGTATTAAAGCAGAAGATCGTTGAAGTGGACGACCGTCAACGCACGGTGGAACAGAAGACCACAACAACGGAGAAGGAGAAGGATGTGATAATTGAAGAGTTAAGAAGTCACATCAATCATATTAAAAGTGGACAAGAAAGACTACAGCGACGGATAGCGGAAACTGAGATAGGACCGTCCACGAGAGCGAATGGAAATAATAACTACGAACTCAAATACAACGGAACAGACCGTTTTCCTATAGAGTTCCTAAAAGAATTATCCGAGCACCAGCTGATGTACTACCCGGCGGATAACGTGAAGTGGATTGGGAAACATCTCGAGGCCGATGCAGCTATATGGTGGCGTGTGGTACGTGACCAGATCAAGAACTTCGATGAATTTAAAGAGATCTTTACGCAGAAGTATTGGGGCCCGGAGAAGCAGGATGATGTCCGGAACAAGCTGGAGTATGGTCGTTTCGACTGGCGTGGGAGTATGAGCGCTGTCCAATACATGGAACGACAACTTCTGGAAAGCCGTCAGCTTACACCGCCGCTCACGGATTATCAACTGATTAGGAAGATAACGCGACATCATGGACGAGAACTAGAGATAGCGAGCGTCACTAGGGACGTCAGGACGATCCAGAATCTCGAATCATTAATTTCTGAATATGCCATGATCCGGCAAAGAAACAGTAGAGATGATCGGTTTGTGCGTCAGACAGACAAGTTGAACGACCGGGACACAAGAGGGGTGCCTCATGGTCAACAGAATAACGCCGTAAACAAGGTAATTACGGAGCCAAAACCTTCACACTGGCAACATAGAAAGGGGGAAGGAGGGAGCTACCGACAACCCCAACATTTCAGTAACAAGCCGGCAATAAATACCATTGAATTTGTAAACAATGGAGCCTCAACGTCTACCGCTAAGGTTAGTGGAACAGTAGAAAAAAAAATTTAAGTGGGTCACATGGAAAGATAGCCGTTCGTCGACATACGCCACAACAGTAGGAGACTGATATTTTGTTACCTGATTTACGACATGAGTTAGTCCTAGATGAACAAACGCAACTGGAAAAGCGAATCTCAAAATGTCCAGAGATTGAGGTAAAATTTAATGGTGATGTTACAGTTTTAGCCTTGATTGATACGGGTTCTGCCATTAACGGAGTATCAGAAGAATGGTTTAACAGAAATAAACAACGCCTGCGTCCATACGAAGAACTCCGCATGAACAACACGTTAATTGTAAGTGCCGTCGGCGGAAGGTCTAAATTAATTAGAAAACAAATTATGTGTGAGATTTATATTGATGATGTTAGGTTAGATTGTGTTTTCCTAGTAATACCGAATTTAATTAGGGACTGCATATTAGGAATCAGCTTTTTAAAAGAAGAGGGATGCGTAATCGATATGAAGAAGGGAACCATCGGATTCGAAGGGAGGACTGGTGAACAGGAACTGCGGATACCAATCATACATTGGAACTGTTAGAAGAGGACTGGGACGGAATCGAGAGGAGGATTGATGAGAAGGTCGACAGTGTGACATGTGAGGACGAAACGACGAGGGAGGAACTAAGAAGAATTTTAGTAAAGTATCAGAATGTATTCCGGGAATGTCCAGGACGGATGGATTGCTACGAACATGAGTTTCGAGTGACGGATAAAACACCATATTTCCAACGCGGGTGGACAATCCCAATAGCGTATAAGGAAAAGGTGGACGCCGAAATCAGCAAGATGCTAAGATATGGCGTGATTGAAAGGTGCAGTAGTCCATACGTCAACCAAATGGTCACCGTAATAAAGAAAGATGGGAATGTACGTTTGTGTTTAGATGCGAGGAGGATAAATAGTGTCACTGTTCCAGACTACGAAGGACCGACTCCGATTCAAGAAATCCTGGCGAGATGCAATAACATGAAATACTTATCAACAATAGATTTAACGAGTAGTTTTTGGCAGGTTCCGTTGAAACAACAATGCCGAGATTACACCGCATTTCTGTACGAAGGAAAGTGTTACAGATATACCGTAACTCCATTTGGACTTAGTACCAGTTCCGCAGCCCTGACGAGAGGTTTAGATATGGCATTATCCGAGGAGGTGAAAGAGAATACAATCATCTACGTCGACGATTGTCTTTGTTATTCGTCTAACGTAAGCACACATTTGGAGAATATTGAAGCATTACTTAAAAAAATTTATTGGCAGCCAACCTAACAATAAATTTGGAAAAATCACAATTTTTTCGCAAGGAGATCGCATACCTTGGGTATCAGCTTACTACTAATGGTATACGAGCATCCGAAGAGAAAGTAGCGGCAATCAGGAAGTTCCCGACCCCGAAGAATCAAAAGCAGTTAAAGGGATTCCTGGGACTTACAAATTTTTACAACAAATTTACAAGTAAATATGCAGAAGTCACACAACCATTGTTAAGTCTACTTAAAAAGGGTCAGAAATTTAATTGGACGGCCGATCTTGACCAGTGTTTCCAATAGGTCAAGGACTTGTTTATCAATACTGTTATCTTAAGTTTTCCGCAGGTAAATAAGAGGTACTTCTTACAATGTGATGCGAGTAATTTCGCATACGGAGGACAATTATACCAGTTGGACGACGATAAAAACATCTGCGTAGTAGCGTATACTAGCAAAACGTTTAAAGGTGCAGAAATAAACTACTTTACGACAGAAAAGGAGCTTCTAAGCATAGTTCGATGTCTGGAAAAATTCCGAATTTACGTTTTAGGACAACCATTGACCATAATAACAGATAACAAGGCGTTGATCTTCATGAGTAAGTGTCACCTAAACAACTCAAGGATCACACGTTGGATACTGTGTATTCAAGAGTATAACTTTGATATCATTCATTGTAAGGGAAAGGAGAATCTTGAGTCGTTACCCAGAGGATATGACGAAGGAAGATTCAGTCGACGACAGTTATGAGTATCAAATGAACCATACAATAATTAAAATGAGTAAAGAAATGAACATGATGTTAAAGAACTTCGCGACGTACCAGTTAGAAGATAAGAAGCTACAGCAAATAATGAAGGATTTGACGACGGATGATAAGAATGAATTATGTAAATTTTATAAGTGTAGTAATGATAAGTTATATAGGAAAAGTAAGGGTCGATGGAAACTCTACGTACCGGAAAGCGTTACGGGGAGACTCATCGAAGAAATACACACAATGTACGGTCATGTTGGCAGTAAGAAATGTATAAAGTTACTGCAGGAACATTTCACTTTCGACCGAATGTCGAAGCGCGTACAGGCGTACATAAGGACGTGCGATAAGTGCCAAAAATGTAAGGATTCAAACAATCGTAACTTATTCGGTGGCACGAAGCCAATTATACCGACGAGTAAGGGTGAATTGATTAGTGGCGATTTTTATGGACCGCTTCCAACAGCAGCAGCAGGAGTAAAGTATATCCTTGTCATTATAGATAACTTTACCAAGTATGTAAAATTATACACACTTAGAAGGGCCACAACAGTAGCTACGCTTCGTAGACTCCGGCAGTATGTAAATGAGTGTGGAAGACCGAAAGCAATACTCACTGATAACGGTACGCAGTTTACGTCCAAACAATGGGTTAAAGGACTAGAGGAACTTGGAATTATACCTAAATACACGGCGATAAGAAACCCGCAAACAAACCTTGCCGAACTCGTAAATAGGCAACTGGGTAACCTATTTAGGATATTTGTAGGGGACCAGCACACAAAATGGTCAAAATTCATAAATACCATAGAATGTTGCATAAATGAGGTCTACCATGAAACAATAGAAGTTACACCGTATGAAGCACATCACGGAAAAAAGCCGAGTCGTGTATGGGAGAAATTCATAAAGGAAGGCTGCGATACGAAAGAAGAGACGGTGGATAACCATCAGATATTCGTTAGGATTAAACGGAAAAGAGAGCGACACGCAAAGCGCGTGAATGAAGCGAACAAAATGACAAGATTTCAGGTAGGAGACTTGGTGTTAGTGCGGACACATTACCAATCTGATGCGATGCAGAGAAGAATCGAAAAATTTTGTGAGTTATACACAGGCATAGGCGTGTCCAACGAAGGTGCCACCGGTGCCGTGGCACCACCACTAGATTGAGAATTTGTGTTTTTTTGTTTTTTTTTTACGTGCAGAATATGTTTTTACGTAGAAACTGCATAATTTCTGTGACAGCAATACTATTAAACCGATAAATATATGAATCTAATCACCTTTAATTTCGTAATTAAAGTGAAACTGTTCACTTACAATCCTGTTTTGGACCGCCTTGTGGAAAATCTAAATTCTCGATTTGCTCAAGAAACAAAAAACATTATCTCTGCCACAAGGAAACTGATGGGATTGAATCTTAATGATTGTTACAAGTGTGAAAATAAGGACTTAGAAATTCTCGCAAAACAATTCAATGTCAATGCTGCAGAACTAGAGACAGAATTTACGCTGTTGAAATCAAAGAAGCGTGGAGAAACTGATTCACACTTTCCGCCTAAAAGTGTTCCGGACTTGATTAACTGGTTATCGAAGTTCCAGCGAAGTTCAACCTTTGAAAACTTTAGTGCTGTTATTAATAAATTTTCCACGATGGCTGTAACTAGCTGTACAAGTGAAAGAACCTTCTCAAAGCTGAGTATCATAAAATCCAAGCTCAGATCTACGATGTGTCAAGATCGTTTGGAAAACTTGATGATTCCGTTTGTGGAACAAGAACTGGCTGCTAACGCAAGAACATGTGATGTAATTGACAACTTCAAAAACAGTGTTGCATTCGACCGTCGGATGACCCTGTAATGTAATGTAAAATATTTCCTTACTTTTATATTTTGTTCTGGACACTACTAACTATTAAATAATAAAATTGAACCTGTTGCAGCTTTATTTGTCTACAGTACAAATTAATCAATTTTTCTATTCTGTGTTTTTTTTTCACTAATATTGTATGTTGGATATAAATAAATATTCTAAAAATCAAAGTTGTTTCCGTTTTGTTATACAAATTAACCAGATAGGCTAACTGGATCATTCATTAAAAGACAAAATTCGTCTAAATTGATATTTCTAAAGCTACTTTGTTAAACATGTGTGTGTTGTCAACTTTTGATCGGTCCGGTAAGTGCAAAGAGTTGAGTCCCTTAAAAAAGTAAAAATTTATTTGAAGGCCCTCAAGAAACCTCGCTTTTCAAAATGTTTTTTATGGCCTCCAGATAGCATTAAAACACGTTTTTAAGCAATAAATTTTCAAAAATCTTCCGAGGGAGGACCCGGTAGCCATTCTTGGCACCACCACTACTGAAGTCCTGCACACGCCTATGTACACAGGACCTTTTAAGATTAAAGATATTGTAGGCGAATCTACATATATATTAGTAGATAATTGCGACGAAACTAAAATACGCGGCAAATTCAATGTAAGACTATTGAAACCATATTATGTAAGGGGAGAGTAACTGTGGCGGAACACGGCATCAGCATGCATGCGAGGCAAAAGTGTTTGTTGAAAGGCGAAGTAGTAAATAAACAGAGAGGGAGGTGTGAAGTGACGTAAGCCCAGCTGGCGAGGCTGACGACAACAGGTAGAGTTGTAGTTAGTAAGGACACTCTCCATGCGAGACAATGTTATAGTCGGACTATACGTACTTCACTAATAGACAGCAGAAAGAGAAATGAGCTAAGCGTCAGAATAGGAGGAGAAAAGACCGATCTAGATGATAAAGAATAACGGTAGTAGGCGCGAATGCAATCTACTAGTTAATTCATTCAGAATTGTCTAGACGAAACATTAAACTTGTAATAAATTTAAAATGTCAGAGTTTATATATTGTATAGATTGTAAATTAATTAACAGACGTACTTGTTATACTATTAAAATTTGTTTATTGAAGGACAGATATAAGCAACTGAGTTGCATAACAGAATTAAATATTGTAGTAAGTTATTAGAATTAATTATTGAACTTAAGATTGTATTAGAAGCATAGAAAGAAGGGATATAAAATATGTTTATTTGACCTGTAGAATTATACAAATTCGATTTATTTTGTTATAAATAATTATACGTGTGTTTAACAGAAATGTAGATTCAAAGTACCAGAGGGTAGGAAGTACGATGAATGTTTGTAAGTAAGTATATGATGTCTTGAAAAAGAATGTTTTTAATCGCAAATTAATTTTGAAGGTAATAATAAAATTGTTTGAAGTATCCATAAGCAATAAATTACTGCTAGTATTTATATAGTTTCTATTGTATACGTAAGTAAAAAGATAGCTTGTAAACAAAATAATTACCATTTGTTTATGTAATATATGTGTATAGACAGATCTAGGAGCGCACTAGAGCGTATAGTTTGTAAATGGATTCGTATTTATATTTGGTGAACAATAAATTAAACACTCAGGTGAATGAAAAAAAAAGGGGAGAGAAAAACGGTTCTAAACAACAGTAGGTCAGTCGAGAGGAAGATATAGGTCAGCTATACTCGTCCAAATCGGAGATGGCCAATGTACTTAGTGATCGTACGCGAGTAAGGGCGAAATATGAATTAGTCTTTCCGATTAATCTGCACGACGAATCATATTTGGGGACACTGTGATATAATTAATATTTCATATAATTTTTTTTAATTTTTTGGGTTATTGCGAGGGAAGTACGCCATGATAAATCACAGCTACTAGTATTTTTCAGTGTAAGTAAATTTCTTCAGCTTTGGTACCCGACTGACTTTTACTTGCGTACGTTATTCCATGTGTCACCATTCCCGAGTATCAGAAGTGAAGTGGCAGTCAAAAAATAAAAAAATAAAGAACGCAGGTTTCAGTTCAATTCCGGCGTTAGGATGCCGATGTGATTCTCCCTTTCCTTTTTGCACCGCCCCTTAATGAAAATAAGAGTCGCAATTATCCAGTACAAATGAGACGATGTTATAAGTACTGTGAGTAATTAGGCTAAGTACATATTCTAGAAAATGAGCGAAGCCCTAGTTCTTGTAACATAGAAGGCGAAAAGGAAGAAGAAGAAGAAGAAGAAGAAGAAGAAGAAGAAGAAGAAGAAGAAGAAGAAGACTCTTCGTGAGTCAGTTAAAAACATAAAATACCTTGGAATAAGTAAAGTTAATTCATTTTTATTATAATACTAATAATAATTTCCTAAAACAGAAACAGAAGATTTTGAACAAATTTGGCGTGAATGGTAATCCAATTATTGTCTTTTTGGTTTTATTCGTTGCCACTGTATCTAATGACAATAGTTTGTAAGCATGAGCAAGTAAATAAAATTGTCAATTAGCGTAGCTATTCAAAATAATCTACTAGATGCAATTATCAACATGGCATCCTCGTAATTTATACAATTTAAAGGAAATTAAGGCGTACTTTGTATTACTATAATTAAATCAATCTATAAGCTACTATTATACTTTTCTTCAATTAATAATAATAAGCTACAGCTCAATAATAATAATAATAAGCTCAATTAACTCCTTCACCCTGCCAATTCACACACCGGAGAACAGAAGAAACAACCAAAGCAGAGGGGTAAAAGCAGAGTGTGGTAGAACGGTTCATCTCCAACCCTGGTATATTACACTTGTTAGAAATAGTATCTCTGAAGGATTTTAGAGTCAATTATTGAAGAAATTGTGATACAAAATTTTGACTTGAAGTCTGATTTACATAACTAATCTACTCCGCAAATTGAATGCGGATAATCAAAGTAAGACGAGTCGGAGAATTTCAGTTTTAACTCCATAGCGAAATAACCTTGTATCAGTAAAGCAGTCGAGACTGGGAACATAGAGGCTACAACCACATGAAATTATGTGACCACCCATAAATCTAGGATTTGCACATGCTGCGTAGATAGGCGCTTTTAAACTCATGCTCATGAGTAATCCACTAAGTCTGTGAAGGATACAATAAGAAAAGAGTAAGTCAGTATGCGTTCTTCTGGTTGAAAGTGGAGTAAGACCAAAAGCTTTAATAACCTCCACTTCACGATCTCTTAATCCAGACCTGTTGGCCGTACGACAAGAAACTCCTCTGATTCCATAAATCCATAATCAAGACTCCTGTTCCATATAACATGAAGTAACTTCCAATCGATTTTATGAGGCCCAGATTCTTCCTGGTTTTGGAAACAACGCTTTCAGTCTGCTGAACAACGCTGAACAACCATAACAATAACAGTAACAATAACAACAACAACAACAACAACAACAACAATAATAATAGCAACAACAACAAAAACTATATTAAAAATAATAATAATAATAATATATTATTATTATTATTATTATTATTGTTGTCGTTGTTGTTGTTATTATTGATGGTTTGAAGAGGGAGAGCGGAGTGGAGAGCGTATTTGTAGTCGACAGTGCCTCCCATTCATGGTCATTGCCCAAGACTGCGAGTATATACACTCTTTGCAGTGCGGTAAGCTCTTCGATACTGTGAACACCGAGGTGAGAGAAAATTTGTTATCTGTACGGCCTTGCTGTTTTCCTAACGACATTGGGCAATCCAGGCACAGTGGAACTTCTATTACAACAGACAATGGTACTATGCCATGCACTAGACAAGCTAGGTTCATCTTCTACTTTTCTTTGGCGGTACCACGGGTCATGTAAGTATACAAGGTAATGAAGAAGCTGTCGCTGCAGAGAGCGCGGAAGTAGATATAACTGGTATAAGACCTGAGGACGCATTGGTAGCTGCCACAACCATCATTATTAATACGTGGCAGGAGAGATGGAATTCGCTACAGAGCTAAGTTTGTGCAGTGAAGCAGAGCAAACGGTAGGTGATCGCAGTCGTGAATACGTTTGAATCAACGTACTGCGAATTGGGCACACAAACCTGACGTCTTCTTACCTCATCCTAGGACAAAAACGACCCCAATTTACTTTACACGCTGGGTGAATGATCAGTGAGACGGCAACTGTCATTGGATCTTCTGCGTTTGCAACATAGAGAATCACCCTACTTGTTATTGCATTTCGTATCTGTCTCTCTTAATCCTACCATTAAATACAATCTGTCTCTACTCTTCCTCCTGTCTTCTCTCTGTCGTTCTTTTCAATGACGACACGCTTAAACACCTCCATCATATGCATCTACTCTATCACATATGCAGCTCTCGATAACAGTCACTAGAAGCAAGTCCAGAAGCTGAACAGGACTGAAGATTCCATCGCCGCCGTGGCAGAAATGTCTGGGCGGCAACGGCCTATAGCTTCTATGTACGAAATGTAGACAACCGTCATCAAAGATTTATTTTTAATGTTTGTTATCACAGGACATGTTTGGACATACAGTTTTGTTACGGATCCTGTAGGCTATTTGACTTTCTTAGGTACTCTTAATCCTTAAAGTGCTAAGTTATCGTAACCACCCTGCATTTATCCTGTATCTTCCACACACCTTTTATTCCAATGAAGAGTTGCTTCCGAGTATCTGAATACACCAAGTTAAAGACGTGATGCTCTCATCGACTAATGGAGTAATATGGCTGCAACCATCCACAGTATTCTAATTCTACCCCCTCCCACACTCTTTGAAGTGCTTCAGCTCTTCGTTTGGCCATTTTTTCCACTCAATTATTCATATGTATTTCAATCTGTCTTGGTTTAAGCTGTTGTGAAATCTTGAACGATACTTAAATGTCTGGAAATTCAATGCAGGTTATAGTACGCTGTATTCATTTTACATTTCAAGAACATTTTTGATTATTCATGATTATTTTTCAAATTATAATAGTAGGTTCCCATCCAACACAAAAGGGAGATAGTAAGTTAGTTACTGTATATAAAAAAAGTCAGTTGTAACTTGATGTGCCGGTAACAGAGAATGGCGTGGTCGTGTAATGTGTAGTATCAAGTATGTTGTTAGGCAAAATGACGTACACTTGAGCTCCACTAGAAGCCTAACGAGATTAACTAGGGACAGTATCCCCTGCAGCTTACACCTGATGGCTTCAATCTAATTTGTGTCTGGTTCTCCGTTAATCTACTGTTAAAATGGAAATGCTTGATTGAGCCACACATTCGATAACTCCTATACAGTCTGCATATAAATGTTCTTAATAAATATAGTAAATACTGAATATTTTATTCTATTTATTAATGTGACATTGTATTTATTTATTGTGACTGTTGTAATATTATGATAATACAAATTATTTACTTGTAATTTTCGTTGTATTTTTACTTATATTTGTGAATTTTTAGTAACGTGATGTTATTGCTGGTATTATTGTTATTGAGATATTAATACACCCTAGTAATGTTTTTTCTTAAATAGTTGTTGCATAAAATCAATTTATTTCATATTTATTTCTTTTTGAACTTGCTTTGTGCAACAGAATGTTTTAAATCTCAATAAGAAGTTACATGCGCATTAAAAAACCTATTTACTTTAGAGTGTAAATTATAATTTCTAATGTTTCAACGTAACTATTTTTCTTATGTATATTGTTTGTAATAAAAGAAAGTTCTACTTATTTTATTAACCTTCCTACTACTACTACTACTACTACTACTACTACTACTACTACTACTACTACTACTACTACTACTACTTTTACTACTATTGGTGCTACTACTGCTGCTGCTGCTGCTGCTGCTGCTGCTACTACTACTACTACTACTACTACTACTACTACTGCTGCATTTAATGGCAAAGTGTTTTTAACAGAAAATATTTTACGTAATGATACTAAACTGTTCATATGAAGTAGTTCTTCTGCGAAGTTTTTATATAGTACGCTCGTCTAATCTTGCACACGATAAGTCCACAGTGTATGCAAGTCTGCCAGTCTCACTCCTGAGGCTGTTCCGAATAATCAGGGAGCGATGTTCTTGTTCTGGACTGAAAAAGCACGTAGCCCGGCCTACGCTATTCTGATAAGCACTAGCCTTAGGCTGTGTTATCATTAAGGATCTTTAAAAAAGAAAAACGTCCTTGAGCTTGTATGTACAAGAACTCTTTCAGATAACTATTTGGAAGCGTACAGAAAATGGGGACTCTTTTATACAAACATCCGGTTGCAATACTAATACTATTTATTGCTAAACAGATAAACTGCGTGTTTTCTACAAATTAATTAATGCCATAATGCAGATTGTTAAAGCTTGCCAAACAGTAATTATTGTTATTGACACAGAAAATCGTACATTAGTCTGTTCTAATCATATTTATGAATAGAATTGGTGCAGAAAGTTTCTCCATAACGTATATCAACAAGAAATACAGTATTTTTGGATATAAACTGATCAAGTCCTTCCTAGATTTAATATATTTTTAATTTAAATGTACTGTAATTGTACCCTTATAAAACTAGAATGGCTGACTCGTTTAGTTGAAAAAAAAAGATCAAACGATTCGTCTTTGTCTGAAAATAAGAAAGTCCGCCTCTGCTTTTTACGTAGCCCATGCTTTATTGCTTTTTTAAAGGCGATTTTTATTGTTTTTTCCTGCTATAGTTTTTGGATATCTCACTTCTACATAGGCCTCGTATCAATATAAAAAACAATCATTTTTCATATGATTTGCGTTAATCTGCGCAGGTTAGGACATTTCAGCGTGCGTTCGTAATCTAAAAAACAAAACTCACTAAATATAGGAAAAATTCTGAAAATCTGGAATAACTCAAAATGTATTAACGGAAAATTTCTATAAAATATACTTGTAATGCGGGAAATATATTTTAAATTATAATTTATTGCAAATTTGTAATCTGTTCCTCACGTGACCAATAAACAAATCGAATGATATAAACATACATGATTCAAAGAGTTGTCCACTAACAGTTCTTATTATTATTGTCCACAGAATACACACATACACAAAAACTATAATTAAAAGTCTAAAATGTATGAATATCTAAACAAAAGTCACTACCATTGTGATATAATTAATATTTCATATAATTTTTTTTAATTTTTTGGGTTATTGCGAGGGAAGTACGCCAGCAATTAGAGCCCGTTAAAAGTGACACTTGTTAGCGTTGTTCGAGGGTGGGCGGCGAAAGGGAACAAACCTTTCCTTTCCATTAAGACGTCGTAAAAACTATTCTCGAACAATGAGCTGTACGGCACATGTTGCAGCCAGCTGGACCATGCGTGGGAATGCCCGACTCCACAATTAGGACAAAAGGAGGCTACCGTTACATCTGTCCAGTAGCGAGAAAAACACAGAACCAACGGCGAGAGTATTGTTCAAAACCATGTGTGCGACTTCTCAAAGACAATGGTTTATGCAAGGACAATAGGGAGGCGACTAAGTGACGCTAAGGGAGAGCACAGATGTTATGCCACCCGCAAGTCGACGGAGGAAATCGTCAGCGTACCAACAATAAGAGAATTCGACACGCTACACCAGAAGTAGCAGATGTGATTTTGAAACAGAGCCTTAACACTGATTCCAGGAACGGAACAACGTACGTAAGACAGCGACTCATCTAGTCCACGTGGACTATGTCAAATTCAAGTCGAAAAAGCCAACCAGCCAATGAGGAACGAGAATTCCGGAGGGAACTTCCGTAGGGGATGGTTCAGAGATAAGCTTGAGACCAGAGAGCGAATCTCGTGTATGAACGTCCCTCTCCAAACGGCACTGGGTGGAGAATTCGTTGGAAATACAGACTGGAGACGAAGGGACACAAGGAGGTCCATGGAATGAACCTTTCAAAGATGAATTGGTGGGAAGTTTGAGTGTTCATCAGAGTCCCAAGAGTGGGAACAGCAGAAGAAATAAAAACCTTTTACACGGGGTGACGAGAGCCCAGTTCATTCAAATTTTAAGCCCAGTTCATTCAAATTTTAACCTCAGTTTACTACAAATTTTATCTCAGTTTATTATAAATTGTATTATAATTCTTAACTCGGTTTACTCAGAGTCTCGAACAGTCTATTGAACTTGTATTTCATTTTATAATGATTCAGTTATAAGAACTTAAAGCAGTGCGTAAGTTAAAATGCATTTCGGTGGAGACGATTAAGACATTATTACGAATAAATGGAAGTGCGCGAATAAAACTCAGAGCGTAAACGTAACAGTAATTTTCGTGATGAAACGCGAGTAACAATCTATATAATTTCTATGTATTCATCGTCATAAAGACACGGACATTGTGAAGCGATATTCTTGAACAATTACAGAAAAAGTAGTGATACTACAATGTTTAGTAATTACCTCAAATAAATAGAATTGTGAAAAGTGCCTAATGAACTCGAAAACGACCTAGGCGCCGAAAAGAGTTGTCGTGCGGCATAGACAGTTATTAGAAGCATACGGTAGCGAAGTGTACCGCGAAATGGACACATACGCGCGTAGAACTTAACCGACCGATTACGAGTACAATGCCACAACTTGTATTATATTAAACTCAAAGCCCGAAGTGACTGTCGCGGAGTGCGGGAGTGTTTACAATCAAGTGTCCTATGGATTAACTTCACTCATCAAAGCAGGGAGACAGCACGGCAGAACGAGTAAAGTACAAAACTAATCTCTTCTTATAATTAGTAATTTATCAAACACCACTGACCTGACACTTAGGACCAAAACCACCTGAGAAAGTTATATAAATATGAGTCAGATAGATACGAATCCATAAGTAGGGAATATTATGTTCTAGAATATTATACATGTCTTCTTGTTAATATATTTTGTACTATGTATGTATTTGTTGCAGGAGCAGGATTTTATCTATGTATATGATTAATATGTGTATTATTAATTATGATTATTTCATGCATATAAATGTTCAATGTGTTTTAACGTAAATACTAAAGACGAATTATGAGCACACCACATTTCGTTAGTAACGTCATTGCAGACGAAGAAGCGTCAATATTTGATCGCTCACCTAATTGTTTAAATTTGTTCATTGAGTCGTTAAATGTGGAATAGAATTTAATTGTTTTGTTGAAGAATTGTAAGTGCTCTTAAATTGATGTGATGACATGAAGAAGAATGAATACGATTTAATAAATATAAGTTAGAATGGATTCGTTAGTATTCTATTGATTTATGTAACAAACCTGACTCACAACTTAACCTTTCATTAAACAGTATCTATATTAATAATTCAAGGTAACGATTATCAATTCAACTAATCAGAAAGATGCACAAAATAGAAGTTTCTAAGACAGTTAAAGTCAAAAGTAAATTCATATGTAGCAAGTTGGAGTGTGAATAATTAATTACTCTAACTCAATTCATACAATTATTCGTTATTTAAAGAAATGAATTTGTTCACATTACATATGGGAGATCAACACATGACATTAATTACATCGTATATGCTAAGCCAAGCTCAGAGTTAGATACATGTTAGTACGACAAAGTTCGTACCGGCAACAATTTCATAATTACAGATCAATAAATTTATAATTAATAATAAATCAATTTATGCAAATAATTCGCATAAATATTAGCATTGTATATGGCAGCCCAACGCGTGGCACGAGAAGAATTGTGCTATTAAACTATTGTAATAACGAGAAAATTCACTATCAATAATAGGCATAATAATTTATGTACTTAATTAATCAGGCATAAATTAATATCATTGTACCATTTTCTGCTGGATGAACTGAGAACTTACATTAACTTATTAAACAATGAGCCTATATGGCAGAAATATCAATTGACACTAACACTTAATGTTGACATGAAAACAGATAATACAGACGGTTATACCTTTATTACATTCATTGAACCTGTAGGGTAGCTTTAAAATATCGGTGTGGAGAATCATACATGACTTCCATGTTCTAAGATTTATATTTAAAATCATTTTCGAAATGAAATAGTTCCATAGAAATTACTTCTTTCTACTTACTGCTTCAGCCTTGACCACAGTACTGTGGTCACTAACGTACACCACCTCACGTTATCGCACTCGATTTTCACTGATGATGGAAGTCGATGGCACTGCCGAAACGTCTGGTTTTGCAGAAAACATTGGTCTACGGCCAAACAGGCCGGGAAGGAATTTTTACAACAAACTACTTCTTTGTTGCCGATAACGTAGTACATATATAAAAAAAATTATCCCCTCCCCCTTCAACTATAATTTTCGTTTATAGAAAATTACTCCCACCCCGTTCAACTAGCCTCTTCATTTATAGAGTATTTCATCTACGTTTCTACAGTAGATTATTAAGATCTTCTTATCAGGATGCTTTATTTATCAAAATTAAGTACTTTACTCTTGTTAGAACACAACATTTTTCAGGTAAACTACCCTTTCCCCGTAACCGATCTTCACCAAAATCAATAGACCTTGAGTCCTCTACAACTCAGGTACATATGTAAAAAATTATTTGATTATGTTTGAATTTACGGCAGTTATCGTTCGTCATAGAAAAAATTACCCTTGTTATCACATAAAATGTTGCTGGTAAGCTACCCCTTTCTCTTAACTGATCTTCACCAAAATCAACAGGCCTTGAGTACTCTACAATTCAGAGACGCATGCAAAACATTATTTGATTCTGTTTGAATGTGCGGCAATTATCGTTCGTCATAGAAACAATTACTCTTGTTAAAACATAAAACGTGGCCAGTAAACTACCCCTTTCTCTTAACCAATCTTCACCAAAATCAATAGGCCTTCATTCCTTTACAATTCAGGAACGTACACAAAAAAATATTTGATTCTGTTTGAATGTGCGGCAGTTATCGTTCGTCATAGAAAATATTACCGTTGTTAAAACATAAAATGTTGCAGGTAAACTACCCCTTTCCCTTAACCGATCTTCACCAAAATGAACAGACATTGAGTACTTAACAATTCAGGAACGTATGCAAAACATTATTCGATTCTCTTTGAATGTGCGCCAGGTATCATTCGTCATAAAACAATTACCCTTTTAACATAAAACGTTGCAGGTAAACTACCCTTTTCTCTTAACCGATCTTCACCAAAATCAACAGACCTTGAGTTCTCTATAATTCAGGAAGGTATGCAAAATATTATTTGATTCTGTTTGAATTTACGGCAGTTATCATTCGTCATAGAAAAAATTACCCTTGTTAAAACATAAAACGTGGCCAGTAAACTACCCCTCTCCCTTAACCAATCTTCACCAAAATCAATAGGCCTTCATTTATTTGCAATTCAGGAACGTACACAAAAAAATATTTGATTCTGTTTGAATGTGCGGCAGTTATAGTTCGTCATATAAAAAAATTACCCTTGTGAAAACATAAAATGTTGCAGGTAAACTACCCCTTTCCCTTAACCGATCTTCACCAAAATGAACAGACATTGAGTACTTAACAATTCAGGAACGTATGCAAAACATTATTTGATTCTCTTTGAATGTGCGCCAGGTATCATTCGTCATAAAACAATTACCCTTTTAAAACATAAACGTTGCAGGTAAACTACCCTTTTATCTTAACCGATCTTCACCAAAATCAACAGACCTTGAGTTATCTATAATTCAGGAAGGTATGCAAAATATTATTTGATTCTGTTTGAATTTACGGCAGTTATCATTCGTCATAGACAAAATTACCCTTGTTAAAACATAAAACGTGGCTGGTAAACTACCCCTTTCCCTTAACCAATCTTCACCAAAATCAACAGGCCTTCATTTCTTTGCAATTCAGGAACGTTCAAAAAAAAAAATTTGATTCTGTTTGAATGTGCGGCAGTTATCGTTCGTCATAGAAAAAAATTACCCTTGTGAAAACATAAAACGTTGCAGGTAAACTACCCCTTTCCCCTAACCGATCTTCACCAAAAACAATAGGTTTTTAGAACTCTACAATTCAGGGCTGTATGCAAAATATTATTTGATTCTGTTTGAATTTGCGGCTCTTATCGTTTGCCATAGAAAAAATAAATCTACACATAGACAGACAGACACACAGATAGACACATAGACAGATAGACATACAGACACTTTTCGAAAAATGACTTTTTTTCATGTTTTGAGGGTAGTACAATCAGAATCTGCAATTATCTCGAACACGATTTTTTCGCCATCACCATAAGCTACTTCCATTTTCTTATGGAACATGGAAGTAAAATTGACGTCTTTTAGTCTGTTCATGTTTTTATTAATATCCAACAAATTAATAGCCAGAGAGTTAGAATGATATTCTAATTTAGATATGTGGTTCCTGCTAAGGGGCACAATTTCTTCTTTTACATAGGAACTTTTAAGTCTCGGTCTAAGCCTAGTGAGTTGTTGAAAACAAACCATGGAGCGTCCACTGTTGATCTTAGAATTTTGGACTGAAAAGCTGTAGAATCTCTGTGTTGCTCGTACTAGCAGTACTCCAAAGTTGAATACCATAAGTCCATGCCGGTTTTTAGAATTACTTTATATATTAAAAGATTGTTGATGAGATTTAACCGCGATTTTATATCTATGAGAATTTTCCCCGATAAGAAATCAATTTCAGGAGGCTCTTTACTTTTTAAATTATAGGCCTACTACATTATTTTCTTGAGATTATTAACCTTTAAAGGCTTAACTGAGGGAGCCAGTTGGCACGGAGAGTGTGAATATCTTAGTACTTTTTCAATAAAAGAGAACGTCCCGGCTTCAGGTTAAAAAACGTTGACCAAATGTTCAGCGTTGATCTTGACTGGGATTTCTCTGTGTTGATTGTGCCCAGCTACCATCTGGTTTGCGTATTGATGGTATTTGTAATAGTGGCGTTTTAAATCTTCTTGTGGTCTTCCACAAGGAATAATCAGTACTTTTATTACGTAGATATTCCTGAATGCCTTCATTATTCAGATTTTCTAACAACAGTTCTTAGTTTTCTGGCAGCGTTATACCACTTTCCTTTATCATCCGGGTGGTGAGATGACTCAGAAACAGATGTTTCTGTGACTCTGGTGATTTCTTTTCCTTTTTTTCACCACCTGCCAGCTGTGAGGTCCTGTTGTGTGAACTTAACATCAACACTTCTGCCTGAGTGTTGATTGTTGTAGGATTGAAAGGCACTTTGCGATACAGTTACAGATACTCAACTAGAGGTAAAGTAGACTGGATATTTGGAATTCCTGAGAGAGTCGTAGGAGCAGGTTCCGCGTTTGTTGAAACGACTAGTTGCTGATAATTCATTATTGTGTATTATTACAGTAGACAGATGAATTGAAAGGGACGTGCACTTCCCGACCATTAGTTTATGGTCTTGTTTTTATAATGTACAGAGAAACATATACAGACAACCATAAGCCGCAGACACACACACAGACCTACACGAAGGAGCAGGCAGACGCGCGGTACCCTGGCCGGATGCATGGATTTGACCCAATTACAGATAAACCGTCTGTTATTATCTTGGTTACACCAATACTTACAGATGACATTCTATTTAGTAATAAAGGTAGCGATTATATTTAATAATGAACTGGACTGAACACCGCACTGATCAGCTGCTCATACAAGACTGAGAAAAATATGTATGTCCGATGTCAGTCCAAAATGTTAAATAGAACTGCAAGACAACTCGATATCTCTCGAAAATCGATTGTCGATTACTTTTTTCTTATTTATCGTACAGAAAAATATTTTTTCCTAGTTTTAAGTCTACTTTTGTGTTACAGTCTAAGTAGGTACAGGCAGAATTTATTAAAATTTTCTTTAAAACTCAATTTTTGTATTGACTTGACTTTGAGCGAAACATTATATGTAGGAGAGTTCTTCGCAAAAAATGTAGTAGCGGTTGCTTGGACATGCATATATAGTGTTCCTTTACTCTCGCACGCGCACTCACAACCGGCCCGGCACGGCCAGGCACGACCCGGGCGGTTCAGGTATAAGTGTACGGTCCAATTCAAAACTACCAAATTTTTAGTTTAGCTTATAATCCAAACTCAACTATAAGTTTTGTAATCTCCGTGAAACTGTGAGAAAAATGAGTCTAAACAACACATAATTGCGATAAATATGCGTATTTTAGGGATTTCTAAATCAAACACAGAATTGGAGTAGCCTACTTAATAAAGATTTTATTATAAAGTAATAAGTATGTTAGTGATATCTTGATGATTATAAACAAAAATGTTTTTACAAATAACATTCATGGTGCAAAATTACGTCGGTAATATGAAAATTTGAATTTTTTTCGGAAGTAGTTTCGGAAAAATATTTTACATTTAAAAATAAGTAAGTTGTTGAACCACTTCGAAGCCTACAGGTTAAATTTTATTTGATATATGCAATATACATACAAAATACACATTATTACAATAAAGATAGGTCGAAGTGTGCGTGATTATCAACGAAAATTAAATAACCTTTGCAAAATACTAATTTCTAAAGCCAAAATTAATATTAAATTAGACATAGTTGTCCATCTAAAACATAATATCACAACCACGTAGTTTTTGGTGTCATCTTCGTTAAAATGTTATGGAGATTACAAATATGCTAAGCTCATTTGATAAAAAATTCATATTATAAAACTCGCAGTTACGTAGTGGACGCCCCAGGGGTGCGGGCCAGCTGCGTTTGTGAGTGAGTGTGTGTTAGTAAGGGTCTCCTAATCCCTCAGGTGAAATGCGACTTGAAACGCCGTATAAGTGGACACCCTTACCTACTCTCGAGAACAAACGATTAGGAGCTGCTACATACCAACAACAGCAGCAGGCCACATTTGCTAAACAACGATTTAGAGAAGTACTGGTTATTTCCGTTAACACTCCCTGCTCTTTAGAATAACTCTCCTTGCACAACTCACTTTACCATGGGCTTCCACTATAATGTACACACAAACCTACATTAAATAAGAGAAGCGCAGTACTTCTAAATAATTCTAACTTCTTGTAGCGCACATCTGCAATATCTACAAGGTTCGTGTTGTCCATGCAAGTGAAAATTGGAGTCTTCCATGGACTGCAGTTACTGTCGTTTTTGTTATCGTAATCAGAAAACAAACACCACGAACTCATTTGTTTGGCCATCTTTCGCATTTTTTAATCTTGCTGTAATTTCATTTATCTCGTCCAAAACCGCTAAATATTTTTACAACATACTTTAAGATACTTTACAACATACTTCAACATACCTTTATAACATATTTTGGACATACTTGTCCAAAATGCCCTTCACGAACTCGTCACTATTGCAATTAGATACTCAATATGTTTATTTTCTACTTGGCGCTTACTTAATTGGCGACTTGGTAACGTTACGAACACTGTATTTGATTTATAGGAATTCACTTAACTTTTCACATTATTGTTGACAGTTTTAATTATATTTAGAATGCGCTTTCATTCTCTTGTACTTTTGAATGTAGCAACGTTACAGCTTTCAAAATACGCTTTTGGCCCACGTGAAGAAATAACGCCTATACATTTACGGATTTTACCTAGTCGTTGGCACTTAACTTTTTTCTTGATCTCGGATATACGAAGGGAAATTGTAAGGGACGTTCGGTGTCACACACTTGTCCTTGTCACTGAAGGAATCTGATTTTTCAGAGATCTTCTTAGTAAATCTGAAGGATACAAAGCTTCTTCAGGATATCTCCAGGAACAACCTAAAGACCCATTAGACTGAGAACCCTCCATAGGAATCTCTCTAGCACACTGGCAGGACTAGTCAACATAATCCAGAATGATCCTTCTATATCCAGTGCCTGGACTCTGATGAGTGTTCCTCTGGAACTCTTTTCATTCGTTGTGATTTCCCCTTAGTAACTTTCTTTCTCTCCGCCACTCACCGTCTACTACTCCTATAGAGCCCCAATTTATTTCGTGTCTCGGTGCCTAGCAAATTATCATTACCTGCAATGCTGTCACTATTAAGCTTCCCGTTCATGCATCGCACTCGACGTCCTGGGAATCTTCCTTCTGTGTGAACTATTCTTCCTCCCTAATGACTGTTCTAGGACACTGTCTTCAAGAAACTCCGTCTACTGAGATCTCTGTTAGGCTAATCGCTTCTTCCATCTGTAGTTGCTCATGAATGGAACTAAATGTGGACCCACACACTGCGTCCACACTGAAACCATATTCAGCCAGAGTTTAGGCCTATATCGAGAACATGATTAATGAAAAAGTATCGCTGTACTTTATCGAAGACTTTCGATATTGGTTGTCCTGTACTATTACCTTTAACCTCAAAGCCTAAAAATTCAGTTTGTTAATACTCTTAGTAGATATTACTAAGGTAGCCTTTATTTTTTAACAGAACCATGTGATGCCTAAATCACGCTCTATGAAGAGTGGATAAGACTTTGTTATTATTGTTTTCTGTTAGTACATTTATCTGACTGAATTAGGTTTAATTCGAAAAGACGATTTCGGCAATTCCTGTTCTCTGTAGCGAGTAGTGAGTAAACGATAAACCTAGTGAAAATTATTATCGGGTCTTTTAAATTGCACATATAGCGTGATAGCTCAGTGTACCTTAAAATTAAAAAAAAATGTAAATTTCCACTGTAGGATTACACCGGATTTCATATGCACTGTTTTACACATATCGTTTAGTGTGTCTTTTTTCTGATTTTATTATGTAGGCAGAAACGGAGTATTCAAATAATACCAGTGTTGATATAATGTTTAGTATTTTTATTGACATATATTACAGATATTTTTATTGATAAGGATTTTTTAAATACAGAAACAGACTTTACTGTGTGTAACATAAGATAAATAAAAATGTATGTCGGATACTGACAGCGTCACTATATTTACACAAACGATTCATCCATCGCCTGTGTCTGTGTGCACATTAAACCCTGGAGGAAATGCAATTATAAAATGTTAACTTCGGGTCGTCGTCATCCGGTTAACCCAGTTTCTACCAACAACGACAGATTTATGTAACAAAAAAAAAAAGAAAAAACCCAGTAAATCAAATGGCAGACTGCACGTGCTCTATACTGTAATTCATTTAGCGATGTAACCTTCGACCTTTGTAGTCGATTGTGTTTGTTCAGACTGCAGTTTGTGTTGTATAGCAAAGCAAACATCGACGTAGGGGAGAAATTGTATTAGTTTTAGTCTTTTGCACGTCACAGCTAACAGTGCCGGTACAACTCATCTGAATTCTGCTGAATAATTGTAACTAGGCCTATATCTGTGTATAATGTATGAAACTGCCACGTTCAGAATAAATATTTCTGGAGTCTCTATCTGTCTGTCTGTCTATCTCTCCCCCTCATATGTACATGTATACACGCACACACGCCCGCTTGTGTGTAGAGTAATACATAGGCTATATATAGGCTATATATATATATATATATATATATATTATAACGGTACCAAATATTAACTATTTGGGGTTATATGTTTACCGCATACTGAAACCATGTTTAAACAAAAATTAACAGTTAAAACTCCATTTGAATGTAGCGCATTGAAAATAATGCTGTCTAAAGCAACGCACACGTGGTCATTATGTAATCAGTTCGCTGTACAAGGAAGCGACCACACCCAAACTGTTAATTATTAATATCTCGGAAACTAATAAATAAAGGCGAAATCCAACATAGCCAAAATGTTTGCCGAGATATTAATAATGACGTGTGCAAATTTGATGCAATATAATTAACAAATGAAAGAGTTAATTAAAATAATTGAATAACTTCTGTAAAAATAGAGTTACAGTAATGAGATTTTAGTATATTATAAAGATAATAATTTGTGACAGATTGTATATTTTAGATTTCACACAACTTGATTTGCAACCAAGTTATTGCAAAATTAAATAAGTACAGGATATCCGCAGCGACAAATTGGTTCCGCCGGATAATTATATTAGATAATAATTCTATTCTCCGTCTGTGGGAACCAGACTTCATTCTCACGGACCAAGGGAATTCTAAATTTTATGTGGTAGGGAGAGTGGGTCGACCAATGAAATCATTTCGCGCGAGCCCCGGCTACTGCGGTGTTTTATGGTTGAAAAATCACTCTTCTGTCAGTACTCACGAAGTTAAGACGTAGTCCTTCGATCGTCTAGTAACCAAAGTGGTGAAGATCAACAAGAAGACTCTACGTGGTCAACACACACGCAATTACGAACACACTAAGTACAGATCATCTGTATAGCTCGTAATTGTTGCGTAAAGGCGAGATACTCTTCAGGACATCAACTAAGCTTATTGTGTACTACCAGTTAGTCATAAGCACGCAAGAGATCCACCAGACTTCAAGACCAGACTTCAAGAATACAGCAGAGAGGCCGTCTAAATCATTGGTTAACAGCTGACGAGCAGAGCGACCGCCCGAACGAAGCACACACACACACGCTGACGTGCAACGTGCGAATCGACGAGGGACAGGAAGCACTTCCAGCAGACAACAGCAGACGTTAAAATATTCACAAACAGCAAGGAAGCAGAGTGTTGCCGAATTTTGAACTCCACGACCGAATCCAGCAGTTCTAAGCAGATTACTTTCTCTAACCAAGGACTCGAATCTACGAGGGACAAATCGGGACAACATCCTCTTCAGTAACAGGAAAGCAAAATCCACTTATTTATTTTTCAGATCAAATTTTCTATTTTTCAATTAAAACATTGTAATTCAAATAATTCAGGTGCCAAACAAAAAGCAAAGACTCTAGTAATTAAAAAGTAAAGTCGTTGTGATAATCTGTATAGCAGTTTAAGACAGTAGTAAGTTATAGTTAAGAAATAGAAGTAGTATAAAAGCGCTATACAAATCTTAACTGACAATCTAATCTTAGATCATACTGCAGTAGATCAGAAGTAGAATCACTAGAAATGAAATAACGTGAACTAGACTGTCACGTCTAATTTATTTTAATTAATTATTCTAATTAAGTTCAGAGTTTTATATTTCGTTTAATGAACCTTTAGATTCAATATAATTAAATAAATTTAATTAAATTCAAATCAATTAATAAAGTCAAATTTAAATTGCAATTAACTCGCAAAGAACGAGTTCAGTTTCTTTCAACTATTAAACAATCGAAAAACATCGATTCATTGTATAGACTATAAGAAAATTCATAAGATTATAACCATTCTATTCTTGTGTGTTGTTGGTGTAATAAACAACGTTTTATTACCCCATATAACAGTGTTTTATTGTTGTACGATAAAGCCTACCAGTCTCACAAAACTCTCCCCCTTTAAAGTAACCCATTATGTGTGTTGTTGTAATAATTTGTGATTACTAGCTTGTGAACTTCAAATCCAAAATCCACACGCCCTAGTCGGAAGAATCTGCAAGATCAGACAGCAGGTGGGTACTCACACACAACATTACATTACAATAACGCATAGTAGTGTAGTTATAAATGTCGGCCAACGTGGGGCCCGACAAACGTACATCAAATTAAATTCACGTTCAGAACGACATATAACTGAAGTTATAAATGTCGCCCTGTACGTGGGGCCAGAAATTAAATTCAATTTAAATTTAATTTTCACGTGTAAAACAAACTTTGCTGTTTTACTTTATAAAACAGCTGGCGTCCAACTAAACAATTCCCAAAGAGTTTTGTGACTGGTGTTTGTACAACAGTAAAGTTATTGTGTGTATTTGAAACTGTTCTGTGTATTTTGAATTGTTTATATTTGACATTGTTGTGTATTTAAAATGGATATGGATAAAATACTTAAACAAATACAGCAAATGAACGAGAAAATGAGCGCGGATTTGACCGCTAACATGAACTCGAGATTTGAGAAAATAGACGCGAAATTTGAACAGAGTGCAGCCAAAGCTGACATAAATATCGCAGAATTAACTTCTAAAATCGAGGCACAAAAAGTTAGTCTAACCGAAGCATTAGAACAAAGTAACGCTGACATAAACGCCGAGAATAATCAAAGTAATAAAGAAAGTAGTAAAGAATTAACCGCGAAAATAGACGAAAGCGTACACGAGTTAACCGCTAAAGTCGTTGAAATCGGTGAGAGTAATAAAGAGCTAACTGTGAAAGTCGCGGAAATCGCCGAAAGAGTAAATACGGTCGATACTAAAATCAATGAACGGTTTAAGGTTTTTGAGACCACTATGCAAAAATCGTTTATTGAACAAGTAACACGTATGGAGGGCCGGTTTAAGGATCACATAAGCCGCTGTGAAAAACAGACCCTAGACGTCTCTAGGAAGGTCGAATCCCTAGAGGTAAAAATTCACGCGGACGTGACCGAAACGCAACGACGAGTAGATAAATTAGACGCTTCAATTGTAGAGACGCGATCTAACATTGACTCTAATAAAGAGAGTGTTTTACAAACGTTAAGCGACGAGATTTTGAAAGTACGACAGGAGGTACGAAGGAGGTCTGCTCCAAATATTTTGGTACAAGGCCCTGTCGACGAGAAAAATCGCGTGTATTTTACGGGGAAAAATAACGAAAACCCCATTGAATTTTTATTAGCATGTGAGAGTGAAATGGCTAGAGTAGGTTCCCGACTAGAAGATCAAGACAAAATACAGTGGGTGGTTAACGCGATGCGTGATTCGGCGCGTAAGTGGTATAACATTGTACGCGATAGAGTGTCCACATACGCGGAGTTCAAACAAAAATTTGAAAGCCGGTACTGGAACTCGCATACCCAACGACTTCTGCGCAATGAACTGGAATATGGCCGTTTTGATAAGAAAATGGGTATTACCGCCGAAAATTATATAATCCAGCAGGTCGAACGCGCGAAGCATTTAACCCCAGCATTTGCGGAGATTGACATAGTCACCAAGCTTGCCTACCATTTTAATCATAACATTAGAGTAGCTGTATTTACGCAGGGTATTCGCACGATAGACGAACTCCTCATTCTAGTGTCCCAAAGTGAGACGGTTTTTGATTTTGGTGGGTGGCGGTATAATCCCGATTTTCGCCGAAATAATGAAGGGCAGAATACGCGAGAACAATACCAGCAACCTGACCAGAGACCGAGTACTAGTTCTACTCCACCCCAAACATCGTCAAAACCCCCAGATAAGACCTTTGAATACAAAGGCAAACAAAATATTGCTAGATCAAAAGGGCAATATAAGGGTAACGACGGGGCCCCGATTAGAGCTATGCAAACGGTTGAGATAGCTAGAACCGATACAATAGAGCAAGACAGCGATACTCCAAGTAATAAAGACCCCAACGAGAGGAGAAAGAATCGTAAGTTTCCAAAAAACTTGGAAACGGGCGCCTCCAGGGGGGAAGCGCCATAAATCATGCTAAAACCTATCGCAATAAAGTAGGTAAAAATAGGAAAAATGCTAGGTTTAAGAAAAGTGATTTTTATACAGAAATTTGTACGCCAGTTGACAAAGTATTTCAACCGGATGGTAAGGAAACGTGGTTGGCCGTTAACACAATGCAACAATGGGCACCGACAAAAGTACATCCGGCAGAGCAGGAAAGTGACGACGGCGTTCCCACACAGTCAGCGTGGGAAGACGTAGACGAAGAATCCGGTGACGAAAATGACCGATGGTTAACGAAGTACTGTCGAACCGTTCGTAAAAAGGGTTACGAAATATTACAGTTAAAAGATAACGTAATTGTATTATAATAATTAAATTTAAAATAAATAATTTGTGTTTTATAATATTATTAATAATAATTATAGATAACGTGTGTATTAATAATAATGTTTTTCTATAGCGGTAAATAATAAGCGTATACAACTGAGTGAACGAGCTCGCGGCAGGAAACAGTTACGTCACGCGATAACCTGCTGACCGACATTTGAAAACTAGGTCAAGCAATTAGACGCGCGCCCGGCGATAACGGTTTTAAATGCTGTCAGCAAATTCTTTTGTACGTGTGCCATTGTTTACAAACAAAGGGTACTACTCGTTTTAAAAACATTATACGCAATAAGTTGCAAATATGATATTTTAATACATGTATTTAGAGTTAAATTGTATATAATGCAATAACATTAACACTTGTGTACGTGTCTTCAGAATAAGTAATACAATGTATAGCTAGTAAGAATAATGATTACAGAATATGTGTGTAATGATTAAGAAAAAAAAAATAACTGTAATTATTACATTCATTTTTTTTTTAAAGCGGGTGTGGGAATATATAACGGTACCAAATATTAACTATTTGGGGTTATATGTTTACCGCATACTGAAACCATGTTTAAATAAAAATTAACAGTTAAAACTCCATTTGAATGTAGCGCATTGAAAATAATGCTGTCTAAAGCAACGCACACGTGGTCATTATGTAATCAGTTCGCTGTACAAGGAAGCGACCACACCCAAACTGTTAATTATTAATATCTCGGAAACTAATAAATAAAGGCGAAATCCAACATAGCCAAAATGTTTGCCGAGATATTAATAATGACGTGTGCAAATTTGATGCAATATAATTAACAAATGAAAGAGTTAATTAAAATAATTGAATAACTTCTGTAAAAATAGAGTTACAGTAATGAGATTTTAGTATATTATAAAGATAATAATTTGTGACAGATTGTATATTTTAGATTTCACACAACTTGATTTGCAACCAAGTTATTGCAAAATTAAATAAGTACAGGATATCCGCAGCGACAAATTGGTTCCGCCGGATAATTATATTAGATAATAATTCTATTCTCCGTCTGTGGGAACCAGACTTCATTCTCACGGACCAAGGGAATTCTAAATTTTATGTGGTAGGGAGAGTGGGTCGACCAATGAAATCATTTCGCGCGAGCCCCGGCTACTGCGGTGTTTTATGGTTGAAAAATCACTCTTCTGTCAGTACTCACGAAGTTAAGACGTAGTCCTTCGATCGTCTAGTAACCAAAGTGGTGAAGATCAACAAGAAGACTCTACGTGGTCAACACACACGCAATTACGAACACACTAAGTACAGATCATCTGTATAGCTCGTAATTGTTGCGTAAAGGCGAGATACTCTTCAGGACATCAACTAAGCTTATTGTGTACTACCAGTTAGTCATAAGCACGCAAGAGATCCACCAGACTTCAAGACCAGACTTCAAGAATACAGCAGAGAGGCCGTCTAAATCATTGGTTAACAGCTGACGAGCAGAGCGACCGCCCGAACGAAGCACACACACACACGCTGACGTGCAACGTGCGAATCGACGAGGGACAGGAAGCACTTCCAGCAGACAACAGCAGACGTTAAAATATTCACAAACAGCAAGGAAGCAGAGTGTTGCCGAATTTTGAACTCCACGACCGAATCCAGCAGTTCTAAGCAGATTACTTTCTCTAACCAAGGACTCGAATCTACGAGGGACAAATCGGGACAACATCCTCTTCAGTAACAGGAAAGCAAAATCCACTTATTTATTTTTCAGATCAAATTTTCTATTTTTCAATTAAAACATTGTAATTCAAATAATTCAGGTGCCAAACAAAAAGCAAAGACTCTAGTAATTAAAAAGTAAAGTCGTTGTGATAATCTGTATAGCAGTTTAAGACAGTAGTAAGTTATAGTTAAGAAATAGAAGTAGTATAAAAGCGCTATACAAATCTTAACTGACAATCTAATCTTAGATCATACTGCAGTAGATCAGAAGTAGAATCACTAGAAATGAAATAACGTGAACTAGACTGTCACGTCTAATTTATTTTAATTAATTATTCTAATTAAGTTCAGAGTTTTATATTTCGTTTAATGAACCTTTAGATTCAATATAATTAAATAAATTTAATTAAATTCAAATCAATTAATAAAGTCAAATTTAAATTGCAATTAACTCGCAAAGAACGAGTTCAGTTTCTTTCAACTATTAAACAATCGAAAAACATCGATTCATTGTATAGACTATAAGAAAATTCATAAGATTATAACCATTCTATTCTTGTGTGTTGTTGGTGTAATAAACAACGTTTTATTACCCCATATAACAGTGTTTTATTGTTGTACGATAAAGCCTACCAGTCTCACAAAACTCTCCCCCTTTAAAGTAACCCATTATGTGTGTTGTTGTAATAATTTGAGATTACTAGCTTGCGAACTTCAAATCCAAAATCCACACGCCATAGTCGGAAGAATCTGCAAGATCAGACAGCAGGTGGGTACTCACACACAACATTACATTACAATAACGCATAGTAGTGTAGTTATAAAATATATATATATATATATATATATATACGTAACCATTCCCTTATTTGTACATACAACATGTCACATACATTCACATTCATAGTTATACACACATCTCTAATTCTGTTTTATATGGTAGATGGTTTCTTGTAAACCCTGTAAAAATGTGTGAAAATATATTTCACCTGAATAAACTGAAGATCGGAACGTGAAAACTCAGTGCATATAAGTAAGCTATTTTCTAGGAAATCATAGCAGACTTTGTAACATATCTTCATTCATCTGAGTAGGCTACATTCATTTGACTTTTCCTCGTACATGAGGAACATTTTCATCTAAAAAGCTTAAGACTTAAATATTTTACGGTTCGTATTTAACTCTCAATTAAACTTCGAACCATTACCATTTTCTAATTACTCATAATTATATAGACTTAGTGATGTAAAAAGAGTAGAAAAGTATGTTATAATTTCTTCAGCTACAAAAATGTTAATCTTTTAGCAAAATATAAACATACTAGGAAAATACCCGTGCTTCGCTACGGAGTTTCACGTTGTACGTAATGAAAATCTTATTTAATTAATAAAGTTCAATTAAAGTAGGTTTCTTATAAATAAATACTTAAAACCTCTTATGTATTTTATTTAAAATAAACATTAAACATTTTTGTTATATGAAGTTGTGTTGAGTACGAAAACATTTCAGATTTTTCTTCAATTTATGAACTTGTAATGAAGAACTAATCATCGGATCATTAAAGAACTTCTTTGTACACAAAGTTTTTAGTTTTTCCTTCTGGCTGAAGAATAACCAGACTGTCAGGAGTGCTAACTCTTGAACAGGCAACGCAGATCTACGCCAGCCATTTTCAAAGACTGTCCTTGAGCTTTGTTGATTGTCATTGCAAAATGGACTTTGATGGGAAATTGTAGTCTTTTAAACTGAAAATGGCAGTCTGACGGGATCAAAGGAATGCGAGGTATGAAAACTCGGCTGGAAGTTTTTCTAACAATAAGTTGTTAATGATTGCTGCTGTCTCATTTCTTGGGGTTAGAATAGCTCTTTCTTTGAGCCAAGATGAGTCACTTATATTCATTAAGTCTGGGTATATTTTATCTGTCAAAGTCTTAAGGTCTTTTACAACTTCACATAGGTTGTTTGGAATGTTAACTTTTCCATCTTCCTCTTTTAACTTTCCATCGCCAATCTGTAACAGTAAGCTTGAAAACTCTTCCGCTTTAAAATCACCTTTAAGATGCACCCGCGTGTTTACTCTTAAGGAACGAACTTGAACTTCGGGCCAGAGGTAAGACGACTTCAGGCAGGCTTAAACTTCATCTGCTCGTGTTCCCCGAGGCACAACAGGTAAAGTCTGTCTAAAGTCTCCGGCCAGTAGTACTGTTATTCCACCCATCAGGTTTTTACTGCTACGAATGTCCTGTAAAGTTCTGTCTAGGGCTTCTATGGTGCATTCATCCCAAACTATCAACTTGCACTCTTTCAAGAACTTGGCTGTGTCACTTTGTTTTGAAATGTTGCAGAGTGGAGTCTGGGAGATGTTTAAATTCAGAGGCAGTTTAAAGGCAGAGTGAGCTGTTTTACCTCCATCCAGCAATGTAGCTGCTATACCTGAAGAAGCCACAGAGATGGCAATCTTTCTGTCTTTCCTAACGCTGGCAAGAAGTAGGTTTAGTAGGAACGTTTTTCCAGTGCCACCAGGTGCGTCGAGAAAAACAGCTGACCGAGTCCATCACCAATGTTGCCAATGAGCTCATTGTAAGCGTTCTTCTGATCCGCATTAAGTTTAGGAAAGTTCTCAGCAACCATATCAGAAAGCTGAACTGTATTGTAGGAGAGCTCTTTCAAGTACTCGCGATTGACTGTAATAATATTTGTGTCTTGAGTTGGTGGAGGTACACCGAAGTCTTGGAGAGATTGGTTTGACATAGAAAAGATCATATTTTCAAGACATAGTAAGCATTTATTAGAAACTGTGTCCTTGCAAAGTTCAATCTCTAAACCATGACTTTCAATCTCAATCTGCCTTCTTATGTCCTCTGATAGACTTTCTTTGTGTTTTTCCCAAAGTGCTAAGGGATCTGCAACTTGGCAAAACACCAATATTACAGCAAACAGCTCTCGGATCTTGTGAGGCGAATCTGAAATGGAAGCTTCTTGCAGGGTTAGGTCCCATTGCATGTCGTCTTCCAACAACCCTAATGCTCTACAGGCAGACTGGTACGTAGGATGAACTATACCAGATACCTTTTTAAGATCATTGAAACACGTTGATCCTCGAATCTCGTGTAGCAGGAGACACAGAAACACTCGACATTGTTAGGATGTACAGTATATACCCTCCCAAGTACATGATCTTTTTTTACTCCTGGATGTCCTGGAACGCCTTTTCCTTGCGTTCGTCTGCAAAACTGGTTATTTTTCCAGACTTAGTATGTTGGGACCTCACAGTAAAGAAGGTCTCTGGCAAAGGAATCGGTTTTGCAGAGTTCGAAAAATGCTGTTAATGTGGTTTTTGGTGGATGTTGGATTTTGTCCAGAAGGTTGTCGGAAGTGAAAAATACCCTCTGGCCGTTCTCAAGGTGGACTGCTAACTGCACTACTGGTGGGAACCTTTCATGAATAGGAAAACAGAAAATACGCCAAGCCGCTTCGGGAGTGCTGATGTAGCGACCTGATTCGTACTTAGAAACTTCATCCCACTCATTCTCCAACCTAACCGCTGCCTGATCACTCCCTTTGTTCACATATTTACAAATATACTTTATCGACTTGACGGAGTTGCACAGTTCAACATTTATGTGGGCTAAGAAAGAGTGGGAAAGAACAGGATTGTAAGGTACCACCCATTGGTAGTCAAGATCAATTCCTTTAATGTTGACCGAGAAACCACCATCGGCAGGAGACCGTCGGCGATACTGGGGGTAACCGTCATCCGCAGTTTGAGTTTGTGTTGCTAAATGCCGCGGATATCTCTTGGTGCATTGGCCGTTTACCATGCAGGGCGAGTTTATGTTAACATTTCCACAAGGGCCATGAATCATTGTGGAATTAACAATGTCATGAAGGGCAGGATCGACTTCAGGATCAGGGATCTCTGCACTTATCACACTGTCGATTTGATGGGGCATGATCCTATCCTGCAGCCAGAGCAGTATGTGCACGTGCGGTAAACCTCTTTTTTGCCATTCCACAGTTAGCATGTACACCTTGTTGGACCGAAAACATTGCCTTTTGTCAAGACATGCATCATTTTCTTTACTTTGAGGTGAAATATTCTGGCAATAATATCGTGTCTGTCTTGAGGCTTTTGTCGTGCACTTAATTCTTCTTGTATTTCGGTCCATTTAGGGTTACATGTAAATGTGATGAACAGATCAGGACGTCCATACTTGCGTACATATGTCATGGCGTCCTGAGTCCGCTCGTGCATGTAACGGGGTCCACCTGTAAAGCTGGAAGGTAAAACAATCATTTTGCCTATATTATTGGCTTGCCCATCATTTTTGCACATGGAGTCCCGCAGATGCACATAGTTTTCGGTCCGCAGCTTACTCTGATTGTTCCTTACGAAGTTGAGTCTTTCTGTCTCAATTTTGGCGTACATGTCAACCAAAAATTGATTCAGGAGACTGCGATACAGTAACAAATAATTTTGCTGGCCATCTCTCTCCATTATGCGGAATGAGTAAAATTCTGAAGCTGAAACAGTTTTTTTAGAGGGGCTTTAGTGTTTGGGTCGCACTGTGGAATGGCAATGGAGTAACCATCTTCCCCACGACAGAACATAAGTGCATACTACAAAGCGTCATAAGCTCGATGAGTTTCACTTATGCGCTGTAACTTAGAGTCTCTGCTGTGGAGAATGATGTCCCTCTTTGCAAACTCCTGGCCTACGATCACTAAAGCTACCTCGCTTGTTGTGGGTGCATTGAACTGACCCCTATGTCCATCTACGGGCTTTCTGTCTGCATGGATTACTACTTTGAACTCCTGGCCTTCTGGAACACTTTCCAATGCTGTTTTGAAATCGTTTATGTAAGAATTGTGATTGTAAAGCACTTTTTGAAGTTTGGCAACTAACCAAGGCTTTACGTTTGAAAAATTGTTACATCTAGTGTTTGTCTCCTTTTCGTCGTCTCCAAGGAAATATATTTGTAAAAATGAGGGATTGTTTGGAGGTGAAGACAACAAACTCCCTATCCTGTGGTAGACTTGACCTTGTACTTTAAAAGTTGGCGTGAAGTTCCCTTCTTTTATTTCTTTGGCTCCGAAAGATGTCATTTGGAAACAACCATTATATTTTCTTATGTTTACCAAAAAGTGTTCAGACTCTGGATGTTCACTTGTGAGAAGGCTGTGGAGAGGTTCTGGTAGTTCTTTAATGAGAGGAAGGTGGACTTTTCCGTTGCTACAACATAACCCAGGACTTTCCTCTTTCCACTTTTTAGCATTACACCATTTACACTGTATAAAATCACCAATAGGTAAAATCTTGTCATTGTTGTAGTCAGTATTACAGTCACATTTAAAGCCCGACAAAGATTTTATCTTCCAGGGAATAAGTGACCTCTTTTCATTGTATTTTCTCACCGCTTCTCTGTTTACTTGTGGATGTTTTTCTGTGTATTTGGAAACAGATGCTCGATGTACTTCAGGATTTCTTTTATTATAGTTTTTAACTGCTGTGATATGAACTTCAGGGTTTTTTTCGTTGTACTTTTTAACTGTGTTTCTATTTACTTCAGGATTATTCTCTGAATACTTTTTGACAGCTTCTCTGTGCCTTTTTCTTTTGCTGGAGTCACTGAACCTGGCACGACGTTTCCTTCCTCGTCGCTTCGTACAGGGAGGAGCTACTTCACTTTCATGAGAGTGGTCCTGGGTTTCTGGTTCTGTTACTTCGTCAGGCACTGGAGGAGGGCTGTGAGAAGCAGTTGTTGGTAACAGTACGTCTACCGGAAGTAATGTAGGCGGCGTCTACATTAGGGACGATTGTTGGTCATAAGGTGTTGGCATTTCATCTACTGGAATGATTGGCTCAAAGTGTGCCGACATCATGGGGCCTGAACACTTCATTCTTATAACTGGCTTCCCTTCGTCGGCCCCCCCAAATCTCATGATCAACGCGCCATCTCGATATACTTGAATATCATATGGGTAAAGTTCACCAGCAGCCATGATTTCACTGCAAGTAGCGTATGTGGTGCGAAGAGACATATGAGATTGGTATTGTGTCTTAGTTCTGTAATTTATGGTCCCACACGGCATCATAGTTAAGGGCTTGAACCGTCGCTAGTTGTTGGAAATGTGTTGGACGACAGTGGCCCGCAAATTATTAGCTTGTGAGTCAGTATCGTACATGAGGCATGATAATGAGTAAAAGAAACATGATCCATCACCTGTCATGGGAACTATTCGATGAGGCACCACTACACCATCGATGGATATGTGTTCCATTGTACCTTAAGAAAAAGAATAACCGAATAATTGCATATTTATGCAATGTTAATTGCATAATTAACAAGTAAAAATATTAACACTCACCTTGGTATGAATATAATTGCCTGTAGAAAAAAATACACTAAAAAATACACTGGGAAGTATACTTCCCATAGCCCATTAAAGGGTTAAACGAATTTTGCGGAAAATGTGACTGAGTCCAATCGATTTCTGGTATCAAAATACCCTTAAGTACCAACTTTCGAGAAAATCGTTCAATACAATTATTGCTCGCTTAATAGTATAGGATTAGATAGATTGTACAAATTCTCATCTCTTAGTTTGTTTACTTACATTCATAGCAACAGCTATTTATTATTTATTTCGAGAAAATCGTTAGAGCCGTTTCCGAGAAAAAAAGGACATACATTTATTAATTAATTGAACTTCGAAATTTTCTCGACTATAAGAACCTGCAAACAACGAAGTTTTTTTCAATTTAAAACAATGATTAAAAACTCAGGACTAAATGTATTCGGGGTTTCCAGTAAACTGAGATGTCAACCACTTCATTTACCAAGTATGCAATTCCCGCGATAAATTTCAGTATTTGGTTTTTTGCCCCTTAGGAGTGAAATTTTTTTAAACCGTTTCTTAGTGAGCACTTAAGACCTATGATGAAGCTATGTTCAAAGTTCCATTGATATCCATTCAGTGGTTTCAGAGATATCGTGATTAGTGAGTCAGTCAGTGGTATTTGGCTTATATAGATTTTTCTCGACTATAAGAACCTGCAAACAACGAAGTTTTTTTCAATTTAAAACAACGATTAAAAACTCAGGACTAAATGTATTCGGGGTTTCCAGTAAACTGAGATGTCAACCACTTCATTTACCAAGTATGCAATTTCCGCGATAAATTTCAGTATTTGGTTTTTTACCCCTTAGGAGTGAAAGTTTTTAAAACCGTTTCTTAGTGAGCACCTAAGACCTATAATGAAGCTATGTTCAAAGTTTCATTGATATCCATTCAGTGGTTTCAGAGATATCGTGATCAGTGAGTCAGTCAGTTGTGACGATTTAAAAATTATTTAAATACCACAAATTAAATTTTTTGTTCTTATAACAAGTGAGAGTATAATCCACCCTTATCTGTACCTAGATACCTGTATCAACGTGCAAAAAGTCCAGTACGAACATGCAAAGTACAATGTTATTAAGCGAAAACTAATAATTCTTCTAATTAAATAAAAGACGTATTAATAATAAAGGAAATATCTAACTCCTAACAAAAAGGTAGCATAATTTATACTAGCTAATTAATGGACAATTAATAATAATAAAGGAACGAACTACTTTTCTCTCAGCGCGTAAACCGCGCCAGCTTACAGACTCCCTGCCGCTAAACTAGCCCCAGTCGCCGGAGAATCTTCGACATGTAAGCAGCTCGAAAATGTGTTGTAAAGTTACACTTACGTGTATGTCACTAAACAACGATGTAACAAGACGTTAGTTCTTCTAATCTATTTAATCCAATGTAGCGTTAGTAAAACTCAAAAACTAGTAATGTAGTACGTGGAGGAAATATTAATAATATATAAAAAAAACTTAGCCGACACATCTCTTTACGAACAGTAAGTGGTAAGATATGTTCCTTACCATGTAAAAGTAAACATCAGTGCTGCTAAAATAAAAACAAATTAAATGTAAAAAGTGAACAACCAACACCAGGAGAAAAGTTACTACAACAACCGTACGAACTTCAAGTAGCAGAATCCATGCGTCATGACCTAGACTACAATTCGGAAACAACCAACTAAATGGAGGATCCAGATGAACAACGAACTACACCCAAGAAGACCTACTGAAAAGGATCATCTCGAACACCCACCGCAGACTCACGTTATATTCAGGTGACATTAAACCATAACTTCTGTGCATAACTTGTTTTTAAAAACCGCAACAAAAAGAACAGTAAAGTTTCTTGTAAAGACTTTTTAGATCACTTAAAGATTAGCATATAAATGTTTGTAATTTATGTAATGCTATAGTAATAACCTGATGATGTTTAAAGGTAAAGTAATTCTGAAAATTACGTCAGACTATTCTTAAAATAGTTTGGATGATGTTGAGATATGTTAGAATATTGCAAAGTTAAAGCCCGGATCCGTGGTAATTGAAATAATACACAGCTGTACGATTTTGAGATACTAAGAGTAACTATTTAAAGAGTATTTAATGCAGAATTTATGAGAATGATCTTTTAAAAGTAAAGTAAAGTAAGTAAAAAACAAAAAGATGACCATTAAAGCTATTACGTTTATATCCTTAGTTAAAATACAAGAATAAAGAGATGTTTTCGCTAATATCCAGAGAGTGAATAAATTTATGTAACCTTGGACAAAATCCTGTATATACATTGTCATAATTTGTTGGTAAGTAAATTTTACTAACTACGGCAGCTAGTTTAATTAACAGCGAACAATTAAACTGTTCCCTATGTTATAATGTCTTGACAGGAGAGACGTTATAAGATGCGCCAGTCTGCTGTTTTGTAAAAAAAAAATTAATAATAATTGTGTACGTCGTGATAATTAATTAACAGTAACTTTGTAGAATATATAAATTTATTCACTCTGAAATTGCGAACAAATAAATAAATAAAGTTTTAATTAAAAAATAATAATATTAGTATTAGAATATTGCTGTAATAAACAAGTCCCTGCTGGTAAAAATATTCCATTTTAAACCTGTCGGTATTTACAGGCTATTTCATGTTAGATACGTGTCGAGAAATGTACGCTCTCCCCCGTACACAAGTAAGTTGTTTGAATGGCATTCCCTCGTGGACATAACAGACAGTCCAGAACAGGAAATAATTGTGTTTCAGATTGTCCGAATCACCCTCCTTTGTTAACAACCACCCCAACGTAAACAATAAGACTCCCCAAACAGCTGATCCATTGTGCTATTATAAAAGCAATGAACTCTTCGTGTGTGAAATTCCTTTCCACTATAAAATAATATTATCATTTTGTCTCGACTGATAATTGCTAGAAGTACGTAAAATTGAATTGATTTGAGATAATTTTAATTTGATTAATTAGTATAAGATTCTATGTGTAGTAATAGATATATATGTGTGTGTTTAAATGAATTCAAATTTTATAAGTGTTTAAAATAGATGATATAAGATGTGTCGTACGTAATACTTAGATAATTTAAAAGTCATTATTACCACTACAATGGCTCAATTTAACCCCGACTTGTTGTTGAAGGACGAATTAAGCTATGAAGCCTTGTTACGCGGTCTCCCATACGCAAACGTAACAGTCGCGGAGCTGCGCAAAACATTACGCGAAAATAGACCAGAGAAACCCTCACTGTTAAATCGTTTAAGTGTGTTAGACTTCGAAAGTGAAAAGGAAACATGCTATCATAAATATACGGAACTTACCTCCATCGCACAAACCCTGCGAGATGAAAAATCCCCCGCAGTAATTTTACGAACCACTCAAAGAATCGAACATCTGAGCCGCCGCATCACCAATTTGTTGAATTGGCCCGGTGATAAAGTTATTCCACCGGATGCGCAAAAATTCGCGGAAGAAGCATTACAACAATTACCCGAGATAATGCGCGAATTACGTCGAAGGTCCGAATCGTTTAGAATAGAAGAGATCGAAGAAGCAATGACGAAGCTAAATATTTCCCCTACCCTATCTCCTACTCATGAACAGCAACCCAGTGCTGTAAAATTTCAGTTTCTGCAGGAATCTAATATAGATCCCGTTAAGGAATGGTTAACCGATAGACAAGTAAATATCCAACCCGTAAACGTCACGTTACTTCCAAATGAACAAGAGAATATGACCCGTACCTATGATTTACCTCCTCACTTACTGACGAATCAATCTGCGGAAAAACCTAGAATGACGACTCCATTAAATCTAACTACCGAGCTTTATAGAAAAATAACTCAACCCGTAGAACGTATTTTATCTGAGATACCAATCACTGATGGGCTGAATATTACAAAACTCCTAGATTTTATCAAGCACCTTTTACAAATAAAGGATCTGCGACAATTAAGAGATGACCAAATTTTACAAGTAATTCTACTTAAATGTAGATCTCCTTTAAAAGATCGTGTGTTAGATTCACTAAGGTATAATCACCCTGTAGAAGAACTACATACCACCCTGATAAGACACTTCATTCCCACCGGTATCTACGAAGAATTGAAGCGGAACTTAGTACTTCGTGTACAAGGGGCATACGAGAGATTAGCTCATTATATATCTGAAAAAAGGGAATCGGCCTTACTGCTACAAGTTAAATGGAGTGAACAACAGCTAGTAGACACTATCTTAGTAGGACTATCTCCCGAGGAGCGATCTCGCCTAGCACTCCTGAAGAGACCAACCACTTTCACTGAACTAGAACTGTGTTGTACACATTCGTCCAACGTCTGGTATTCTGACCAAAACAGACGCGTTTTTATGTCCCAGACTCAACGCAGAGATTCATTCCTACCCCTACCCATTGGGACTGATACTCGAACCTACCGCGATAAGCGATTCGTAAGAACTTCTAAAACCCAAAGCTACCCCAATACATCAAACTCTCTACAGAAACCCCGACAGCATGCGAGCGATATCAATGAGGAAAGAAGATGTTATAACTGTGGAAAGTCCGGACACATTAGCAAGAATTGTAAACAAAAGCGGTACCAACAGAAAACCGACCAGTCAAAAAACATGTGAAGCGGGAAGAACAAAAATCCTACGTCTTCCGCAGCAACAGAAGGAAAGGTATAAACACTAATAATTCTAAAGTAAAAATAAATAGAAACAAACGTATAGACCCTTACTTAACAAGATTTATTGACAAGTGCAACTCTATTGGTACATGCAAAACAAGTATATGCCAATTACCCTACATACAGATAGACCTTGGAGCAACGAATATCCTTGGGTTAATCGATTCAGGATCTACACGTAGTATAATCAGTCAACAGCTAGCCACCGTATTAGCTAATCATAATCTTATTAAACGTAGCCAAAACGTGAACATAAAGTGTGCCACCGCAAATAAGCAAAACCTAAATATATCACGCAGTATTACGGTGAAATTAAAAATAAAGAATTTTACTTGGTATGTTCCACTACTCGTAGCTGAAGTTTTAGGACAAAACGTAATACTAGGCGCTGACTTTATAAGCAAAACTGGCTTAATCCTTGACATATACGCTAAACAATATTTCTTCGGGTTTGATCGTACTCGAAAATATCAGTTCGACTCTGAGCTAAGCAACAGCGAGAATTGCGAAACATCAACTATTCAGTTAGAGCATCATGAATCTAGTTTGAGTCATTTGAAAGGAAATGAGCGACAAAGAATTCAAAAGTTAATAAGGGAATTTTCTACTGTACTCACACCCAAGTTAGGATTGACCCACCTAATCGAATACAAAATAAATCTAAGTGACAACAAGGTAATACGTCTTCACCCATACAAATTATCACCGCCCAAGATGGAAATAATGAGAAACCAAATCAACAAACTCCTAGAACAACACGTCATCGAACCGTCAACGTCTCCATACTCATCACCTGCATTCCTAGTACCAAAAGGAACTGACAAACATAGACTAGTCGTGGATTATAGACAGCTGAACAAGAATATAGAATTTGAATCGATTCCCCTGCCCGACATTCACAGCGCGTTCCACTATTTTACCAAAGCGAAAATCTTCACCATAATGGATCTCAACCAGGCATTGCACCAAATCCCACTAGCTGAGGAATCAAAACATCTAACTGCGTTTGCTGTCCCATTTAATCTATATCAATTTACTAGAGTACCATTCGGAATATCACAAGGAAGTTCAGTATGTAGCAGACTGTTAGAAAAAATATTCCATGACGTTAAATTTAAATTCGTATATCACTATCTTGATGACATAGTAGTATATAGTGAGTCGATGGATCAACATATTGATCACTTGCGTGAAGTTTTGTCAAGGTTAAAGAAAGCTGGACTAACGGTAAACCCCAGTAAAGTTAATTTCGCAGTAAAACAATTTTCTTTCTTAGGTCATATAGTATCGGCCGAAGGTAAGGTTAGCATCGATCCCGAACGTACGCGCGCAATCCGAGAATTTTTACCACCTAGAGACACCAAAGGTATAGCTCGATTTTTAGGTATGATCAATTACTTTCACAAGTACATACCCCACCTAGCGGATATAGCAGCCCCATTAAATGCATTAAGGAAGAAAGGAGCGAAATTCGAGTGGACTACTCGACATCAAGACGCTTTTGAAACACTCAAAGAAAGCATAATATCGTCACCGATATTGCAGTTAGCAGATTTCAGTAAACCATTTGTCGTACAGACCGACAGTTCTAGTGTAGCCTTAGGAGCCGTAATATACCAAGAAATCAATAATACAAGACTCCCGATCAGTTATGCATCACGTACATTGACGGAGAAAGAAAGGAAGTTCTCAGCCTATGAACTTGAATGTTTAGCTGTAGTATTCGCCTTCGAAAAATTCAAACCATTTTTGGAACACAAGGAATTTCTACTAGAAACCGACAACCAAGCTTTGTCATTGAACCATCCAAAACAGTTAGGTCATATCGGAAGATGGGTGTTAAGATTAAATTGCTACAAGTTCAAAGTACAACATATTCGTGGTACCCAAAATGTAGTAGCCGATACACTGTCCCGCATGTTCCAACTACCCAATACCAGACCTGGCGAAGACAATGTTGAAACCACTACTGTTAACACGCTAATAACTAACTTCCCCCTTGCATTTAAGGATATAGCATATCACCAACAACAAGATCCTAAATTGTATAAAATAATAGAACAAATAGAGAAAGGAAATTATTCTGACAAATATACCTTGAGTAAACGAGTACTTTGTTTTAAAAAGGCTAACGGAAAATCACTGAGAATAATCACCCCGGAAATAATTAAACCTATGCTAATGGAATACTACCACTCATCAACCATTGGAGCTCATATGGGAATTAGGAAAACAATACATCGTATTCGCAAGGAATACCATTGGGAAAACATGAACAGTGAAATAACTAAGTTCGTGAAACAATGCGAAATCTGTGCCCTGAGCAAGCCAGCAAGAATCAGTCAAGTCGGAAAATTAATCTCAGAAATCGCCACAACACCCTTTTCAAAGATATACATAGACTATTCTGGACCTTATCCCCGTTCTAAGTCCGGAAATACTATGCTATTAATTTGCGTGGACTCCTTCACTAAATTCGTATGGATGTACCCTATGAGACGTGCCTTAGCATCTACGACAATAAAGATTCTACAAGAGAGACTATTTAAAGATTATGGTACACCAGTACACCTAGTATCTGACAATGGACCTCAGTTTAAATCGAAAGAATTTAATGACATGTGTTTTAAATTAGGAATAAATCATATTACAGTCACAGAGTACCGTCCGCAAGGAAACCTAGCAGAGAGATACTTGAGAAACCTAAAATCAGCCTTAATATCTTATCACGCTAAAGATCAGACAGCGTGGGATCAAAATCTATCATGGATACAATTTGCTTTCAACTCAGCGTATCATGAAGGACATAAATCAACACCATTTGATTTACTGTACAAGTATAAACCGAACCACCCGTTAACCACAAAGTGGAAAATTCATGAGTTATTGCCCCGCGAAATAAATGGGAATAACATAAGGAAAATATGGAACGAAGCTCGCGCAAATTTGAGAGCGAATTTACAAAAATCGCGGAAATATCATGAGCAGAATAATAGGAAAATAAAGTACAAAGTAGGTGATTTAGTGATGTATAAAACTCACCCTACGAGTAAAGCCGTTGTAAGGACCACTTCCAAACTATCATACCGATGGTGTGACCCCTACAAGATTCACAAGTTCATCACCCCCGTAACAGTAGCGCTGTATGAACCCAATACAGACAATTACGTTCGCAGAAGCCATGTGTCTCAAATAAAAAAATTGTTTTCGTGTAAAAATAAAGAAGCACGACTACGAGAAAGATAGTAAACCAAGAATACTACTTAAGTATTAAGAATAAAATATGTTGCCCATATTTTATACAGGAATACAATAAGATTTTGCAACATCCTATTCGTAATTGAGTATAAACTCAAACACCTCGTACGAATACTAGCGAGGCCTGATCAACCTTAGCTAATGTCCTGCGAGAATGAAATAAATAATGAGAAGTCAGCTGACGAACAACAAACCTCTAGCGCAGTAAACTAAAAGTAATTCGATTGTTATTACAATACGTTATTAGTATTAATAACCTACTCATGAGTGTAACTCCGTAAAACGAGTGAAGAAATCAAGCAAAAAAAAAACGGTAGTAGATGTAAGAATTAGAAATAAGGTAGATATTTGTGTATTTGTGTATTTTATGTGTTGTAGATGTATTAGATTTTAAATATTTTGTATAAGATGTAAGATAATCGATTGATGGATAGAAATCACCTGGTGGAGAGAAATTTCAGCACGAAGTTCCGTGCCAAATGTAATTGTATTTCTTAGATATCTTTCAATAAACAAACCCCCATCGATCTCCTTTAAGTGCAGGAGGATGTGATGATTTAAAAATTATTTAAATAGCACAAATTAAATTTTTTGTTCTTATAACAAGTGAGAGCATAATCCACCCTTATCTGTACCTAGATACTTGTATCGACGTGCAAAAAGTCCAGTACGAACATGCAAAGTACAATGTTATTAAGCGAAAACTAATAATTCTTCTAATTAAATAAAAGACGTATTAATAATAAAGGAAATATCTAACTCCTAACAAAAAGGTAGCATAATTTATACTAGCTAATTAATGGACAATTAATAATAATAAAGGAACGAACTACTTTTCTCTCAGCGCGTAAACCGCGCCAGCTTACAGACTCCCTGCCGCTAAACTAGCCCCAGTCGCCGGAGAATCTTCGACATGTAAGCAGCTCGAAAATGTGTTGTAAAGTTACACTTACGTGTATGTCACTAAACAACGATGTAACAAGACGTTAGTTCTTCTAATCTATTTAATCCAATGTAGCGTTAGTAAAACTCAAAAACTAGTAATGTAGTACGTGGAGGAAATATTAATAATATATAAAAAAAACTTAGCCGACACATCTCTTTACGAACAGTAAGTGGTAAGATATGTTCCTTACCATGTAAAAGTAAACATCAGTGCTGCTAAAATAAAAACAAATTAAATGTAAAAAGTGAACAACCAACACCAGGAGAAAAGTTACTACAACAACCGTACGAACTTCAAGTAGCAGAATCCATGCGTCATGACCTAGACTACAATTCGGAAACAACCAACTAAATGGAGGATCCAGATGAACAACGAACTACACCCAAGAAGACCTACTGAAAAGGATCATCTCGAACACCCACCGCAGACTCACGTTATATTCAGGTGACATTAAACCATAACTTCTGTGCATAACTTGTTTTTAAAAACCGCAACAAAAAGAACAGTAAAGTTTCTTGTAAAGACTTTTTAGATCACTTAAAGATTAGCATATAAATGTTTGTAATTTATGTAATGCTATAGTAATAACCTGATGATGTTTAAAGGTAAAGTAATTCTGAAAATTACGTCAGACTATTCTTAAAATAGTTTGGATGATGTTGAGATATGTTAGAATATTGCAAAGTTAAAGCCCGGATCCGTGGTAATTGAAATAATACACAGCTGTATGATTTTGAGATACTAAGAGTAACAATTTAAAGAGTATTTAATGCAGAATTTATAAGAATGATCTTTTAAAAGTAAAGTAAAGTAAGTAAAAAACAAAAAGATGACCATTAAAGCTATTACGTTTATATCCTTAGTTAAAATACAAGAATAAAGAGACGTTTTCGCTAATATCCAGAGAGTGAATAAATTTATGTAACCTTGGACAAAATCCTGATATATACATTGTCATAATTTGTTGGTAAGTAAATTTTACTAACTACGGCAGCTAGTTTAATTAACAGCGAACAATTAAACTGTTCCCTATGTTATAATGTCTTGACAGGAGAGACGTTATACAGTGGTATTTGGCTTATATAGATATAGAAGAAGAAGATAAAAATTCCTAAGGTAAAAATTGTTAAAAGCACGAAAAAGAGAGTAAGCGCTCTGGTGCTAATGAGAAAGTTTTTCCTTACAGTTAACACTCCAGGTAAAGGACCATAAATCTATGAGCTGGACGGATTCATACTGAAACTATTGATACCGTTCACTACGTCAGATAAGATTTGCAGTATAAAACACGTATGATTAATAATAGCAATAATAAATTATTATTATTATTACAAAAAGCAGAAACCAAAGTGCGAAATTTTGTGTTAAATATATAAATTATAAAGAAACACATTATTGTTTTATTACAATTTACCGAGCGATCTCGAAGATACAGATGTTTAAACACACTTTCATTAAAAATTCATTACAGTTTGCCCTTGTGAAATCACTGTGGATATATAGCCTCAGATTAAACACACGGCAAACGATTCGTCTCTATTATAAGAATACATAACATTAAAAAAATTAAAAAGTGGCGGATCGCTTTCAATATGTTTGGTAGGCGTCATATAATGAAAATTATAAAACTTAAGTCCACCATTTTGTTTTTTCAATTTGTTGTATGTATAATACAAAACAATTTGTAAATAAAAACAAATATTTTTGTTTCTTTCATTAAAATGTCTCAAGTGGTTTTAAGAAATAAACATCCCCAGATATAAAAACGTTATGTGTTTGCTTGTAGTCGGGATAATAATAAACTAAGACAACATAGAATTCTAAAAATCCTAAACCCATTCAGCTTTGATAATAATAACGGCCTTGATATTTTGTTTTGACCACTTTTTAATCACTTTCTCCGTACTCCACTGTGGATAGGCTCTTGGAACCGGGTTTATTCAGTAACATCATTCCATCAAAACTCGCGATTGGCAGTTGACACCTTGCGTCATTACTTTGATAACACGTGTGTGTTTTTCTAAGCTTCTTGTGTCAACTGTGTTTGACAATATCTAATGAACAACAACAGCAACTACTGATACGGAAAATGCGCTGTCGACGATACAAGGACACATCACATGCTGTGTGCGCGCCCTTGACCTTGTACCCAACATGATAATACAACAATAATTAACACAAGCTGTTTTCCCCATTATGAAAACTGATTCATAGGTGTTGTACCTTCTATTGTTTACTAACGCTTTGTTTTTACATCACAATAAATTTGTTTGATTAATTTATTACAGCTGCCGTGAAAGGTCGGCAATTGTTGGTACACGTGGAACACACACGACATTATAAATACATCATTGGATTAATACCTGTCGTTCACCCATTTTGTATGTAAACACTGTCTTACAACGCTATATCATAAACACTGAATAGTGTTGTTAATGGAATAAATCCGCTTATAGTCCAAGCCACGTATTTTATAATCAACTAAACGCTATGTAACTCACCGTCTGTGGCTTAAGTAAATGTCTTTATACAATTGACATGTTTCGGGACACTTGTCCCATCATCAGAATATTTAAAAAAGTCTCTTCATACCATCATACGATGGCACAGTCGTCAATATATTAAAATCCACATAACACAAATACACTACACAAAGTACGCACACAACAATTTTCGGTGTACACCACACGGTAACCGACAGCGCACTGGTTCATATTTGACTCGTGTCGCGACAATATCGCAACGCAGTATCATACAGGACATTAGATTTAAAGTTCAGCTGATCATTTAAAACATGTGGCCTGGTAACAGGATTATTATACGCTCTATATATCTCAAACTCCTCAAGGGCGTTCATGTAACGTCCTTTATTACAAAAGTGAAGGGGTATCAAGTTGGTATGAAAATTAGTATAGTTGTGATTTTCATCAATAAGATGTTTAGCGAATTTAGATTTTACATTTCCTGTGTTATGAAAATAAGTGGGTGGCTTATGTTCAACAAACCTCTTGAGAAAACCACGGCCCGTTTGGCCCACATAAAAAGCATCACAACTATTACATATTAATTTATAGACCCCTGTTTTCTTTTCAATGACGGTTGGTTCCCGAGTACGAAGGCTATTTAAAATGCTATTTGTAGTCTTATATGTGACAACAACGTTTGACTTGTTTAAAACAGAAGACAGAATTCTAGGTAGAAAGCTCATGTATGGTATAGAAATGTATTTATACACACTGTCCCCAGGTGCCCTTAGCGTGTTTGCGTTTTTTCGTCTCATATGTTTTTTAAGGATATTATTTACTACCGCTTTTTTGTAGCCATTGGTGACCGCAATATGTTTAATTGTATTTAGTTCGTCTTGATAATCCTTGTCGCTGAGGGGCAATGATAAGAGGCGGTTAACCATACTGTGGAAAGCAGCCATTTTCTGCGATACCGGATGATAAGATGTGGCGTGTATTATAGTGTCAGTTGTAGTGGGTTTCCTATAAATATTAAACTCCAATTTATTAATATTTCTGGTGACCGTCAAATCAAGAAAATTTAATTTTCCACTGTCCTCTTGCTCCAGTGTAAACTGTATATTGTTATTAATACTGTTTAAATATGTGTGTAGCCTATCTATTTGTCTATGTGTGCCTTTATAGATCAAAAAGGTGTCGTCAACATACCGGCCATAAAATATTATGTTATCATTGTACACACTATTGGAAAAAATAAAGGAGTTTTCGAAATGGTTTAAGTACACTTCAGCAAGGAGGCCAGAGAGTGGAGAACCCATTGCCACACCATCATGTTGGCTAAAGAATTGCTTGTCATGCGTGAAATAATTCTGGTTAAGAATCACCTCCAAAAGAGCCATCAATTCATTAATACTTTCAACATTCAATTTATTAGTATTAACGAGGTTATTTCTCAAAATTTGTAAGGTATCAGCAACCGGTATATTCGTATATAAATTAACAATATCAAACGAAACCAGCGTATGATGAGGTTCGATCTTTAGATCCTTCACTTTATTGACAAAATCGATATTATTGGTTATATATAATATCGATTTTGTCAATAAAGTGAAGGATCTAAAGATCGAACCTCATCATACGCTGGTTTCGTTTGATATTGTTAATTTATATACGAATATACCGGTTGCTGATACCTTACAAATTTTGAGAAATAACCTCGTTAATACTAATAAATTGAATGTTGAAAGTATTAATGAATTGATGGCTCTTTTGGAGGTGATTCTTAACCAGAATTATTTCACGCATGACAAGCAATTCTTTAGCCAACATGATGGTGTGGCAATGGGTTCTCCACTCTCTGGCCTCCTTGCTGAAGTGTACTTAAACCATTTCGAAAACTCCTTTATTTTTTCCAATAGTGTGTACAATGATAACATAATATTTTATGGCCGGTATGTTGACGACACCTTTTTGATCTATAAAGGCACACATAGACAAATAGATAGGCTACACACATATTTAAACAGTATTAATAACAATATACAGTTTACACTGGAGCAAGAGGACAGTGGAAAATTAAATTTTCTTGATTTGACGGTCACCAGAAATATTAATAAATTGGAGTTTAATATTTATAGGAAACCCACTACAACTGACACTATAATACACGCCACATCTTATCATCCGGTATCGCAGAAAATGGCTGCTTTCCACAGTATGGTTAACCGCCTCTTATCATTGCCCCTCAGCGACAAGGATTATCAAGACGAACTAAATACAATTAAACATATTGCGGTCACCAATGGCTACAAAAAAGCGGTAGTAAATAATATCCTTAAAAAACATATGAGACGAAAAAACGCAAACACGCTAAGGGCACCTGGGGACAGTGTGTATAAATACATTTCTATACCATACATGAGCTTTCTACCTAGAATTCTGTCTTCTGTTTTAAACAAGTCAAACGTTGTTGTCACATATAAGACTACAAATAGCATTTTAAATAGCCTTCGTACTCGGGAACCAACCGTCATTGAAAAGAAAACAGGGGTCTATAAATTAATATGTAATAGTTGTGATGCTTTTTATGTGGGCCAAACGGGCCGTGGTTTTCTCAAGAGGTTTGTTGAACATAAGCCACCCACTTATTTTCATAACACAGGAAATGTAAAATCTAAATTCGCTAAACATCTTATTGATGAAAATCACAACTATACTAATTTTCATACCAACTTGATACCCCTTCACTTTTGTAATAAAGGACGTTACATGAACGCCCTTGAGGAGTTTGAGATATATAGAGCGTATAATAATCCTGTTACCAGGCCACATGTTTTAAATGATCAGCTGAACTTTAAATCTAATGTCCTGTATGATACTGCGTTGCGATATTGTCGCGACACGAGTCAAATATGAACCAGTGCGCTGTCGGTTACCGTGTGGTGTACACCGAAAATTGTTGTGTGCGTACTTTGTGTAGTGTATTTGTGTTATGTGGATTTTAATATATTGACGACTGTGCCATCGTATGATGGTATGAAGAGACTTTTTTAAATATTCTGATGATGGGACAAGTGTCCCGAAACATGTCAATTGTATAAAGACATTTACTTAAGCCACAGACGGTGAGTTACATAGCGTTTAGTTGATTACTGAATAGTGTTATACATGGTGACTTTTATACGTATTTACATAAATGACGCACGAGTGTTAACGGACCTGTAATGAAACTAAAACAAAATGACAGCGTTGATTTTATCGTATTATTTACTGTTTTACATATGAATACGACTCCCAGAAAAGCGACAAAATTGGGCTAAAGTAATAACGTGCTATAATGGTTGACGGTAATCGTACAGTTACTGTTACGCGACTCGTACGAAGGAAGGCACGTCTACATACACAAATAGGCCATGTTATGGATTATCCTAACATATACATTCAGCTGCCGCCACTAGCCTGTGCGTGCGGCCACAATCGTACTACTCACTCTGAAAACATAAATCGTGGCTAGTCACTCCAGCATTCGCGACCATTTCTCGCACAATCGACATTTCATTTTACTGTAATGTGCAGTGGCGGATTAGACGCCCTTGGGCCCCTAGGCCCGATTTGCTCTGCGCCCCCCCCCCCAACAACCTCATGTACAACAAGGTTTTTACATTGACCTTTAAAAATAGAAATTTGAAATGAAAACAAAAATAAAAAAATATTTAAAAAAATTACAACACCAGATTAAGTTTCAAGGAAATAGTTTACGTGTTAATTGAATAAAATTTGATCAGTATTATGAAATTATGTAAAAAAATCAATTATTTACTAATTTAAGCTATACAAATCGTGAAACTTTCCTTTGAAGCATAGTTTTTGGATTGGATATAAAAAATAGCCTAATCATTGTTAAACAAAAGATATTTTTATTGAAATGTAAAGACAGTTAATTAATAATTCATTATAAGATCAATAAGGAAATCAAAAGTGCATAGCAATAGCTGCAGTTAATGTGCTAAAAACAATTTTATTAAAAAATAATAATAAACTACAAATCAACTTTCCGTGCTTTCATTAAAGAAAAGTCCTTAATAATATCATCAAAGTTCATTTCTGACAATATTTCTGCATTTGTTGTGAAACTGGTTAAGCTTGAAAGTCTGGAATCTGTGGTTGAGTTATGAAGATAATTTTTTCCTCGTTTCAAAATACTCAAAGATCTTTCACCAGATGTATTTGTTGACATCATACACACACAAATTCTCAAAGCTGTGTCAATGTTGGGGAAAAGAGTTGTCAACTGTTTTTCACGTATAAACTTCAAGACTCAGCAGGCAAATGGTGATACTTTACATTTAATGAAGAAATTTGTGTTAGTGGTTGAAATCACAATCAGAATGATCACTGTTGCACACCACTATATAAAAATTATTCCGATTAGCGCTTTCAAGCTTCACAGCCCATCGTCAGATCGAAATAGCTCCTATTTCGATCTGACGATGGGCTGTGAAGCTTGAAAGCGCTAATCGGAATAATTTTTATATAGTGGTGTGCAACAGTGATCATTCTGACTTTACATTTAAGTTAAGAGCCTCGATAAACACCTTAAAATGAACAAATTCTCCACCAAGATCTGAGGTAAGGTCAGCAGGATATTTCTGGGCCAAAACGGAAGTTTTTTCCCGAATTTCTTCATTTTCCAATGTAAAAAGTTTGTATATGAAACCAAAAACTTCATTCTGATCGAAATAAATTTTCGATCTGTTTTTTAGCTCACTGGAAATGTTGTCGATTATGGGATAAAATTTATTTACAATCATGTCTTGTCTCCCGTCAAGTCTGCAGGTATCATTATTATTCTTTGATTCATCATGAAATTTTTTTCTCTTTCTTGTCCTCTTTGAATCTAGATCATAGTCAGCAGCCTCACTTTTGCACAATTCCATACCCTTCATCTCGTAATAGTCAAATCGTTCTCGTAATCCTTGTACATATTCTGAAAGGGATTTGTATAGATTGCAAATAATTCCTAAGTCAGTACTAATGCTTTGCATAGTTTTACTTGCCGCATTAAAGCGCTCCAGAATATCATTCCATAATACAAGTAATATTGCTATTTCTATTCTTCCAAAAAAATGACATAATCCTTCTGCTGCAGCTCTGGATTCTGGCTTTTCTTGTGGGTTTTCAGAAATATCTTGAAGTGCTTTATAAAACTCCCAGTAATGAAGTAGTAAAGCTCTTGACGCATGCCATTTGGCTGACCATCTGGTTATATTTAGTCTTTTGGGCACGAGTTTTTTCTTGATGTTACTGTCTTTTATCATGGTTTCAATTATTGCCCATCTTGAAGTTGATATGCTGAAAAACACATATAACTCTTGCATAAACATAAATAGTTTGGTTGCTTAAAGGCAGCAGTTAGCTGCGTGCATGCCCACCAAATTCAGTGAGTGTGCTGAACATGGAATGAATTCTGCAAGAGGGTTGCGACTTTTAATTAGAGCTTGAAGTCCTGAATATTGCCCAGACATGTTTGCGGCATTGTCGTTCGATTGACCTTTCATATCATCAATAGAAATGTTTAGTGACGAAAGCGTGTTCAAAATTAATGCTTCCATTTAAGCAGCAGTGTGGTTTTCCATTCTAATAAACTTAAGAAATCTCTCTGTTGGACATCCATTATTTAAAACATAGGGAACAATAAAAGTTAATTGGTCATAATGAGTTATATCAGGTGTTGAATCAACACTTATAGAGTAGTATTTGCTTGATTTTAACTCCTCGACAATTGTTGAAACAATTTTATTGTACATTGTTTCAATAAATTCATTACAGATTGTTTTTGACAAATAACTTATCTTTCCTTGCCCAGGATTGCCATGGTTTTGTATGTGGATATTTAAAAAATCAACGTATTCAGCTATTACCTCAAGAATTCCTAGAACTAAATATCACTATAATATTGACGACTCGGAACACAAAGTTTTTTATAAGTAAAAACGTAAAGTTTTACCTTACAGCCTAAACCGGCTTTCACCTATAGAAGGTTTCATCAGAGGCTGTCGTTAGTAGCGCTGCTCGTCTTGTTGTTGGCGACGAGAAAGTGTTTCGAAAGATTGAAGCTGTGTGTGTGTGGTGAGATGTGTTCGAATAATGCGTGCGATTTGAATTGTGTCTGTTCGTTTAGGATGTCGTTTTTATTTGTTTTTGTGTGTTTGTATATTTCTAATTGTTCTAGAGTGTCTAGTTTTCGGCCTTTTGTGTGTACGTGTAGTATGTTCATGTTATTGTCGATGTTTTTATATGTGTGGTTTGCTTCAATGAGGTGGTTTGCGAAGGTAGATTCTGTAGTGGTGTGGAGTGCTTTTGTGTGTTCAATGTATCTCTGTTTGAAGCTACGTCCTGTCTGGCCTATGTAGAATTTACTGCAATTTGAACAATTTAGTTTATATACACCGGGTAGATCGAATTTGTTTTGTGCTTTGGGCATGCGTTTTGATAGTGTGTGTTCTGTTTTGTTAGTAGTTTTGTAAGCGATTCTGTATCCTGCTTTTTTGAATTTGTGGGCAATTTTTTCTGTTTGTTTGTTGATGTATGTTAGTGTTATGAATTTGTTGTTTTCTGTCTTTGTCTGTTGTTTGTTTTGTGTTTTGTGTAGGAGTTTACTGACTATTGTTCTGTCATAACCGTTAGATTCTGCTAGATATTTTATCGTGTTTAGTTCGTCTTTGTAGTCTATTTCATCTAAGGGGATGTTGTTAAGTCTATGTATCATGGTTCTAAAAGCAGCTAGTTTGTGTTGTATTGGGTGATTGGAGGTGTTGTGTATTAGTGTGTCAGTTGTAGTTGGTTTTCTGTATATACTGAATTTGTGCCTGTGTTCTAGTTTTGTGATGGAGAGGTCTAAGAAGTTTATGGTATTGTTGTGTTCGTATTCGGCAGTGAAGGTTATGTTTTTATGTATTTTGTTTATGTGCGTTAGTAACTGTTCACATTGTCTTTTGTTTCCCCTGTATAGTATTAGAATGTCATCAACGTATCTGTGCCAATATAGTATTTTATGTGAGTGTCTGTCATTGTTTGTGAGTATTTTTGTTTTTTCTAAGTGTTGGAGGAAGACTTCTGCTAGAATGCTGGATATGGGGGAGCCCATGGGTAGGCCATCGTTCTGTGTGTAGTATTTATTGTTATAAGTAAAGTAGTTTTGTTTTGTGATAATGTTCAGAGTTTCTGTTATTTCATTGATAAGTTCGTCTGGTGTGTTGTTCTGTTTGAGTTTGTTTTGTAGGATGGTGATTGTTTCAGAGATGGGGATGTTTGTGTACAGGTTTTTAATGTCAAAGGAGGCTAATGTGGCGTTATGGGGGAAGTGTATGTCTTTTATTTTTGTTACTAGGTCAGTGTTGTTTTTTACTGCAATGTTGTTGTCTATTTGTGTGTGTTGTCTAATAATTTTGTCTAGATATTTTGCCAGTTTGTGTGCAGGGGCATTACGGTAGTTGATAATGGGGCGGATCGGAATGTCTTCTTTATGGATTTTGGGAAGCGCTTGGAGTGTAGGTGCTGATGGTCGGATTTGTTTCATGTAGGGCTTTTGTTTATGTGTCATAATGTGTTTGGCTTTGTTGACTATTTGTTTTACTGAGTTTTGGTATCTGTCGGTGGGGTCGTGTTTTAGTTCACAGAACTAAAACACGACCCCACCGACAGATACCAAAACTCAGTAAAACAAATAGTCAACAAAGCCAAACACATTATGACACATAAACAAAAGCCCTACATGAAACAAATCCGACCATCAACACCTACACTCCAAGCGCTTCCCAAAATCCATAAAGAAGACATTCCGATCCGCCCCATTATCAACTACCGTAATGCCCCTGCACACAAACTGGCAAAATATCTAGACAAAATTATTAGACAACACACACAAATAGACAACAACATTGCAGTAAAAAACAACACTGACCTAGTAACAAAAATAAAAGACATACACTTCCCCCATAACGCCACATTAGCCTCCTTTGACATTAAAAACCTGTACACAAACATCCCCATCTCTGAAACAATCACCATCCTACAAAACAAACTCAAACAGAACAACACACCAGACGAACTTATCAATGAAATAACAGAAACTCTGAACATTATCACAAAACAAAACTACTTTACTTATAACAATAAATACTACACACAGAACGATGGCCTACCCATGGGCTCCCCCATATCCAGCATTCTAGCAGAAGTCTTCCTCCAACACTTAGAAAAAACAAAAATACTCACAAACAATGACAGACACTCACATAAAATACTATATTTGCACAGATACGTTGATGACATTCTAATACTATACAGGGGAAACAAAAGACAATGTGAACAGTTACTAACGCACATAAACAAAATACATAAAAACATAACCTTCACTGCCGAATACGAACACAACAATACCATAAACTTCTTAGACCTCTCCATCACAAAACTAGAACACAGGCACAAATTCAGTATATACAGAAAACCAACTACAACTGACACACTAATACACAACACCTCCAATCACCCAATACAACACAAACTAGCTGCTTTTAGAACCATGATACATAGACTTAACAACATCCCCTTAGATGAAATAGACTACAAAGACGAACTAAACACGATAAAATATCTAGCAGAATCTAACGGTTATGACAGAACAATAGTCAGTAAACTCCTACACAAAACACAAAACAAACAACAGACAAAGACAGAAAACAACAAATTCATAACACTAACATACATCAACAAACAAACAGAAAAAATTGCCCACAAATTCAAAAAAGCAGGATACAGAATCGCTTACAAAACTACTAACAAAACAGAACACACACTATCAAAACGCATGCCCAAAGCACAAAACAAATTCGATCTACCCGGTGTATATAAACTAAATTGTTCAAATTGCAGTAAATTCTACATAGGCCAGACAGGACGTAGCTTCAAACAGAGATACATTGAACACACAAAAGCACTCCACACCACTACAGAATCTACCTTCGCAAACCACCTCATTGAAGCAAACCACACATATAAAAACATCGACAATAACATGAACATACTACACGTACACACAAAAGGCCGAAAACTAGACACTCTAGAACAATTAGAAATATACAAACACACAAAAACAAATAAAAACGACATCCTAAACGAACAGACACAATTCAAATCGCACGCATTATTCGAACACATCTCACCACACACACACAGCTTCAATCTTTCGAAACACTTTCTCGTCGCCAACAACAAGACGAGCAGCGCTACTAACGACAGCCTCTGATGAAACCTTCTATAGGTGAAAGCCGGTTTAGGCTGTAAGGTAAAACTTTACGTTTTTACTTATAAAAAACTTTGTGTTCCGAGTCGTCAATATTATAGTGATATTTAGTTAAGTAACGGACACGTCATGGACAACGAAATCCAACAATTCCTAGAAAGTTGCCATTTGATAGAGATCCAAAAACTTCATTTTCAGAACCCCGAAAGGCTAGTCCACGAGCACCAAGAAATTTAATTACATGAACAACACGAGTTAAAACCTTGTGCCAATAGTTCACTTCTATTAAATACTTTTGATGAAGAGCAGAATCAATTTTTCCAAGTACATTGCCTCTCATAATGTAAGATTGCGTGTTAACTCTGTGTTCAGAACTTTTTTCATGTTGTAAAAGTCTAGAACTATTTTTCCAATCGTTAAAACCATGAATAAATGCGTTTTCAGTATCATTTTCATTTGTATGGAAAAGCTTGCACGGTACACAATAAAAACAGCCTTTAGTGTTCGAATACATTAACCACTCTCTTTTTTGTAATTGTCAATTTTGCAAACGAGTAAATAACATAGTTTTGTTGGCATATCTTGTCTTGTCTGGATAAATGCATTTAGATTTCGGAAAATCACAGTCAGTTATTTTTGACAAGTCCTGTGGTAGGCTTTTAACAATTTTATCTTTTAGCTCATTTGTTAATGGTCCCCAAAAATTTGGGTCCATTAAATCAAATTCAAGAATTTGTCCTTGCACATTACAGTTAGACTGTGCTCGTGCTTCTGAATCTAACGGAATATCATTTAAAACAGTATTTTCAGGATCAGTACTTGTATTTTGCAAAACCGTTACAGAATCTGTAACTTCAGATTCATTAACGCTACAACTAGGCCTATCATTTAAAACAGTATTTTGAGGATCAGTACTTGTATTTTGCAAAACCGATACAGAATCTGTAACTTCAGATTCGTTAACGCTACAACTAGGCCTATCATTTAAAACAGTATTTTCAGGATCAGTACTTGTATTTTGCAAAACCGTTACAGAATCTGTAACTTCAGATTCGTTAACGCTACAACTAGGCCTATCATTTAAAACAGTATTTTCAGAATCAATACTTTGCAAAATCGTTGAAGTTGTAAAAAACTTATCTAACTTAACTGTTTTTTGCAAAGATTTCAAATGAGCATCGTCCTTAGCTTTTTTTAACTTACGTTTGTAAGCTCCACTTGCGGTGTGTAAATTTTTACTCATGTTCGAGTTTGATTAAGATGCCTACTGTAAGCGTTTAGCCTCACACAGAGTCGCACTTCGCACACAAAAACATTCAACACTAGTTAATACAACGCACTTGTCACTTGTAGACTTGTAGAACTAAAACTTTCCCAACTTTCTAGGCTAACCAGTAACAATAACCTCAAAACAAACAGCTGCTTTGTTGTTCAGGCACACGGTCGTACATACAGGTCGTGACCAGGGTTGGAGAATGATGCCATGCGTCATACTCGATGACTGTTAGCAGCTAGTGGCACCTGGTGACGCAATAGAGAACGTTGTTTAAATGATGGGAAGAATTTGAGACATTTAATTTAGTGTTATATAATTTATAAATTAACATAAGATCGAAATTGCGATTTGCAACTGTAAAACGCTTTTGTTAAACATTATGAAAAATAAAGAATCTATAAAAATAATTTAAGCAAAAAAAAAAAGGCCTGCGGCCCCTAGGCCCGGGCCTAATGGATAATCCGCCGCTGGTAATGTGTCAGTTAAAAAAACCTAATTATAATTTTTAATGAAAGTTATGACAAACACAAGGAAGTCGAGTGTTCTCGGAAACGCTGGTGTGGTTGGGAGCGCCGTATGAGTCATCCAATGTTTGTAGAAAAGGCGCCCCTCTCCACCCCCCGTCCGTTGCAGGCGCCTAAGCTCTGCGCGCACAGGCTAGTGGCGGGAGCTGTAGTACTATTGCGACAAAATTTAAGTAAAAGTTATGTGCAAAGCTCACCTCCTACGTTGCCCATATAATGTTTTTTTTTTTACATCACGATTCCATCTCGTTTATAACTTGATTATAATCACGGTTTCTCCTCTACAGATATCCTCATTCTACATTACGTCTTGTCTACGTGTTGTCCCTCGGTCCAAGCCACATCCCTGTCTCTCAATACCGTCTCAAGTTAATCATCACGGTAACTTCAACAATAACTTGTGTTCGTTGATCAATGATTGCGATATCATAGTGATATTCCCAAAATTTCGTGTTACTGTTGCTCATTATGCTACAATTCTCATAATAGTCGGTTTAGAGATACCTGACTAGAAATACTCCCAATATTACCGCAGGCCATCAGGATGTTAGATATTTTGCTCTATAGTTCAGTAATTTCAGTATATCTGTCTACCTACATGTAAAGAAATAGATATAAACGTATTTCACTTCTACATAGCCCCAGTAATCTCAAGCAGTCTGATTCCATTCATTCTAATAATGTCCATACCAGAACAACTAATTATCCTCATTATTGAGTGAAACCGTTCTCCCTTTCTCTTTCGCCCTCCTATTTCTTCATTTCACATTTTTTACGTGTTCAATAACCTTACTACCTTTCCCAGTTGTTGAACCGTACCTGCGGATGCAGTGTTGATCTTTCTTTCCATTCCTCCATATGATGTTCAAATCCTCTGACTTCTCATTCAACTGTGGCTGGACCGAAGTTTACTATGCCACTCCTACGAAAATATCACTCCAAGATATTTACAGTTGCTGTTGGCAGCCACTTTTTGGTCTTCTGACTTAACATTAAGAAAGCTAAAACCTTCCCATTGAAAGAATTAGATTATTCCAGAATACTAACTTATAATCTTGAAAATTCTATATGCTCAGTTTTTTCTTGTAATATACAATTTTTTTCAGTTTTTTACAGTTTTTTCAGTTTAATATACTATATATATATATATATATATATATATAGTATATTATTATTAATAATTCAATCACTTTCTGCTACAGTTCGTTTCTTGATATATATAAAGTATTTAAAATTTATATTTATATTACCTCAAGATATTATTTTTCCTTATTTGGAACATGTTTCGAGAGCTCCCGTGCTCTCATCCTCAGCCTTCACGATCTTGCGTCTGGTGAAGTATTTGTGTGTTGGCTGGATGCTATTAAGTTTTCTTGTTGGTCTCTGGTATTTTAAAGTTGTATTATTGTGTGTGATTGTGGTATATGTATTTGTATTTTGTGTATTTTCGATGTTGAGTGCTTTGAATATTGTGTGATGTTTTGTATTGATTTGTATTTGTTCAGGTATTAGTTTGTTTTGTGTTTGTATATTTGTAAATTTTCCCAAATGTTCATTATGGTGCCTTTGTGTGGTATATGTTTTATTAGTGTCACATTGGTTATGTCTGGGAATTCATGTCCTGTGTTTATTGCATGTGTGGCTAAATTGGAGCCACATTTTTTCAGCTGTTTTTTTGTTTGTCCTATGTAATAAATAATAACAACAAAAAATGGGCCACATTCACATACATAAATAATAAAATGACAAAGCTAACAAAACTAATTAAAACACACAGATATAAAAATAGCATACAGAACTAATAAAAAAATTTACAAAAACTAAATAGCCCACACAACAAAGATAATATAACAACTAACGGTATATACAAAATTGAATGCCAAGATTGTAATAAATGTTACATAGGACAAACAAAAAAACAGCTGAAAAAACGTTATTTTGAACACCTAAAACATACAAAAAACCAGAAATATATAAATCGAATTTAGCCATACATGCAATAAACACAGGACATGAATTCCCAGACATAACCAATGTGACACTAATAAAACATATACCACACAAAGGCACCATAATGAACATTTGGGAAAATTTACAAATATACAAACATAAAACACAAAATAAACTAATACCTGAACAAATACAAATCAATACAAAACATCACACAATATTCAAAGCACTTAACATCGAAAATACACAAAATACAAATACATATACCACAATCACACACAATAATACAACTTTAAAATACCAGAAAGAAACCTTAATAGCATCCAGCCAACACACAAATACTTCACCAGACGCAAGATCGCGAAGGCTGAGGATGAGAGCACGGGAGCTCTCGAAACATGTTCCAAATAAGGAAAAATAATATCTTGAGGTAATATAAATATAAATTTTAAATATTATTAATAATAATAAAACTTTTTTTACAAGAATATATTTTTTTATTTTGTGAATTACAATGTTTCAATAGTATTCAACTATCATCGTCAGATATACAAATTCTTATAATTTATACAAATATATACATTTTGAAAATGTGAACTTTTACATAATATTCATTAATGCTTCATAATGCACGTTTAAACGGGAACAAATACAGAACATTAAACCTTGTACCGGTAACATATTGTATTCCCTACACAGATTCCATAAACTTCAGGAAATACCCCGGCTTCTTAATTAAACTTGAAATTCCATTAATAAATAAGCTCACTTAATACGCTACATGTATAACAGGTATTAGTTAATCACAAATTACTGGATGAGACAAATTCAAAAATCGACCCTTATTTACAAGACAAAATTAAAATTCTATATACTACCAGTTGTACAAGTCGAGCTGTAATTCTGAAAAATGCTCAAAGGTTTTTACAATAACTACCAATCAAACAGTAAGATGTTTTTTATGTTGATGTTTACTATCGAGGTAAACTGAAATTTCATGGAATGGACAGTAAAATAAAATTTAAAATGATAACTATCAGTATCCATCGGAACCAATTTTTTGTATATCGTACCTGGTACCGCTTTCTACCGTTATTTCGTATAGTAGTCGTAAAAAAAATAGTACAGTAAAAAATACATGGGACATATAATAAAATTAACAAAATATAACAAGAAATGAACTTTCAGATCATACGTCTTTCAAGAAGGTAATAACTTTTCTAGTCAGAGTATGAATTTTCCTTGACAAGAGGACAAGACTGACGTGACTTATTTTCCCCATCCCCCTCACACATTAATACGATCTTATTACCGGATGCTGTATAGCGACTGGTTGCATATGACATGTTGATATATCGCTGATAACTTCACACTTTCTACTGATAAGAAGGCCATCAGTACCGTAAATCGATAAGGCAATGATATCAATAACTAGTAACATTTTTTTTTTTATTACAAACTCATAGCAGCGCTCAGTCAAGTTACGGTGGTATATTGATGTATACACTACATCACTGGATTAAAGTTTCATAGCGAAGTTGATTCTCCCCTCTTCATCAACGTAGATCTTTCTATTCTTGAACTTTAGAGACCTTCCATTTTAAACCTGGAATCTATAATTTATAATTAAGAAATTAAATTAGTTTTTTCAAGTAACTTTATCAGTATGAGATTTACTGCTGATACTACGTTATTATATAATACTCATTATTATTATTATAAAATAATTGTAATATATAAGTGTAATGACTGGCAGTGAATAATAATGAACCATTGCTTATTCATGCAACAATATGTATTAAACTATTTAGGTAATGGGGCAGGAAATGGATCTACATAAGCCCTGAACAAGGTGACGGACTTATATATATATCTTCTATATCACCCAGTGCACTGTCTCTCCATTGATCCATACCCTGCTGCAGTCTGATTTTTGACTGTTGTGCTGTCTTGTTTTCAAGAAATGGCCCAGCTGCTTCCAACCTGTATCCTAGTATAAGAGATAAGGTTACATCTCATAACCTGAGTGCAATTCCCTGCTTGTCTCTATCAATCTGTTTTCAAGTGGTAGCTCTACAGAATTTTCCTGGCACTTAACTTCTGAGTCTGCCCAACAAATTACCTATCTGAATTATTGTGATGGTTCGGGTTTCAATAAGTAATAGTGACAATAGACAGGCAATATAACAAGTTGGCTTCAAGTACAAGTTTCACAGTCAAGACCCAGCATTCTATGAAGCATCCATGATCATTACTAACATGGTCAAAAATATTGTTATTTAAGTAAAAACTGTTAATTTTAAATACAAATTTTAATGATGAAGGGTTTGTGAGGATTGGTCAAAAAAGTATAACACAAATTTAAATTATTTGTGTCGATGTGTCAACAGTTTGACAGTATTTATTGTCATCATTAGGACCTGTGAAGGGATACAAGAGAATCAGCATGCTCCAACTCCACCACAGATCAGGTATATTGTTTAGTAAAAAAACCACAAACCTAACTACCCTATCAGACCTATAATCTCTTTTGTAAACTCCCCTACATATGAAACATCTAAATGGCTGGCTCGTATTTAAAAAAATGCCTCATCTGAAAAGTACATCAGGGGCAGCTTTACCTTTGTTGAAACCATGAAGAAACATACAATTCCTCCTAACCATATTTTAATTTCACTAGATGTCTCCTCCCTAATCACTAATGTGAATATTTAAATGGTTATGAACATTTTAACTCAAAAATGGAATCGTATCTTGCCACATACAACATTAGATAAAGACAGTTTCCTTAAACTTCTGGCGCATTGCTGCAACAATAGCTATTTCACATTTCAGAGAAAGTTTTTTAAACAAACATATCCCACAGCTATAGGCAGCAGTCTCGGGGCCATCTTACCCGATATCACTGTGAACCAGTTTGTAGACACAGTTATCTCTACACTGTCATTTAAACTCTCCTTTCTATATAAATATGTGGACGATATCATAACATGTATTCCACACAATCTTATCGTGGTTCAATTCCAAACCAGGTGGCTTTGAAAGAATACAGTTTACAATAGAACGGGAACACAATATGTGTACAGTGGTACTATAGTTACGGATTGGTTCATAAAACCTACGAATTCTGGCAGATATCTGCATTTTAATTCCTATCATCCCAAACATCTAAAAATATCTTAATCCACGCGTTATATAAAAGAGACATTGGTCTAAATGACCAATCATTTCATCAAAAAAACACTGAGATGGTATTTAAGATTGTCAAAATGAATTGTTACCCAGACCACATAATCAATCAGGTAATGAACAAACATCGCATAATTCAGCTGATCCCCGTTACAGCTACTCAATCCAATACACCTGACCCTAATGCTGTCTTGTACTTTTCTACAACTTATGTTAAAGGGCAGTCGGAAAAACTCAAAAAAATGCATACTAAAAATTCAAAAGCCTTAGCATTTAAACCAAAACACCGTCTGATTCCTTTTCTTGAGCCTTAAAGACCTGACACCCAAACACAAACAATCTAATGTTGTATACACTGTCCAATGCAATGACTGTCCAGCCACTTACACTCAGGGACCGCTCTACCATATAGGTGACCTAGGCGGCCGCCTAGGGCGCCACAAGTCGAGGGGCGCCAAATTGCGAAGGAGAAAAAACAATTTTTTTTGGAAATATTTTTTAAAAATTAACTTTGGGAATGTCAAATGGCACCAAGCCTCGGCGAAGAAAATTTTTGTTTAAAATTATTTTTCTGACTTCAAGTGTTGACGATAACTTATTTGAAAGTACATAGATAATTTATACCATATTTATACTTTCTTAGTTGTATTATGACAATACATTTAGTTGGGAAAAAGTTACAAATATTTAGAAGAATTATGCCAAAAAGAAACTAATACATCATTTTATTTTGTACTGCGCGCTAAAAGTAGTACTTTAATAAATGATACTCTGCCTTATCGACATGTGATGGCTAACCGACTCGTTTAAGCGCCGACAAAATAGAATGGCGACTCATGCAAACATCTGTAATCATGATACCTAATTTACGTAATGGTAATATGTTACTGATCATCGACAGAACATTAAGAAAACTAACCAAATTGTATTGATTTATATTATTTCAAACTTACGGTTACAAGCTCTTAAATACAAAGTGCTTCTACTATAAGTGTTTGAAAATTACATATTATGTTCATGAACTGAATAGTGTCACTTGTAGTTATAAATGTTCAATACACACTAATAGAAGATATAAACAAAGCAGCAAGTACCATTTTTTTTAATTTTCTACTAATCAAATAAATGCAAGTAATAAGTATGCTGTGATAAATAATAATAAATAACTTAGATATGTGTGCACTTGAAGTAATATTTTGCAAACAAGGAAAGCGTTTTTCACAACAAAAAAGTGTATTATCCCAAGCAAAATGATGTTTTTTTTTCTCTGGATGTAATGACAAATGTCTTGCTTTTAGCACAGGTGAAATATCACTAGCAGTTTGCCATTTTTTTAATTACCTCCTTTTGATTCATAAAAAACCGATTTAATATAATTTGATAAAATTTTTATTAATTCCATATGCAGACAATGTCAAAAAAATTATCTGGAGCAGCTTATAAAAAAAAAAAAGTTGAAAGGATAGAATAAGATAAACGATTAGGAGCTGCTTTCGCCAAATTTCTTCGGCCTGAGCTTACATCTGTTCGTAATAATGAAGAGACTGAAAAAGAACCTGATACAGTACTACTACAAGCTGATTCTTCAAAAAGTTTCACACAAGATTCTGTCAATTCTACGACTGATACACCTAATGAAGACATTCCTACTGTCCCTACTGACAATACAACTAAAAATTCAGTAAAATCCACCATTTCAATTAAATTAATTAATGGAAATGAACCTGAAGCTCCCAATAATACTGACAATGATTTAACATTGAAAAATAGCACTGACAATTTAAATATTAATTTTTCGGATCCATTTACTTGGACTAATTTGAACTTAAATTTTAATCAATTAAAACCAATTTTAATAGAGCATGGCCCCAAACAAGTTAAAACTTATGAATTTCCAACAGATAAAGAAAAAAGGTCATTTTCAATTGTACATTATTATCAAAAACTAATAAATAGAGAATGTATTCATCGTGACTGGCTACAATATTCTACATCGTCTGATAGTTTATTGTTTTTGCTGTTTGTTATTTTCCACCCAAAATAGATTACCAGCTCTGGCAAATAATGGTTTGAAAGATTGGCACAATATGACAAAAATTTTAGGAGAGCAGCAAAACAGTCCGGAACATAAGTTAAACTACAACCAGTGGAAAGAGTACGAAGAAAGATTGAAAAAAAGGACGATTATTGAATTCCAAATTAGCACAGCAAATCAAAGAAGAGGAGAATATTGGCTACAAATTCTAGAAAGATTAATAGCTTTGGTTAAGGTTCTTGGTTCTCAAAATCTTGCGTTTCAAGGAAGTAATGAAAAATTATATACAATTGGTAATGGTAATTTTCTTAAATTTGTCAAGTTACTTTCTTTATTTGATCCAATTATGCAAGAACACATCTGAAGAATAAAGAAAGATGAAATTCATGTGCATTATTTTGGAAAAAATATCCAAAATGAATGAATTCAAATATTGTCAAATGCAGCTAAACAAAATATTATAGAATATGTTCAAAAAGCTAAATATTTTTCAATAATTCTAGATTGTACTCCAGACATTACTCACGTTGAGCAAATGACGTTCATTATTCGATTTGTTCATATTGCTTCTCTTGATTTAAATGAAGATTCAGCTTCAACATCAAGCGAAGAACCACTTGTTTCAGTAAGAGAACATTTTCTTGGCTTTATTCCTCTTGAAGAAACAACTGGTGCAAATATGAGCGAAGTTGTCTTAAAATTTATGGAAAATTTGGAATTACCTATACAAAATTTACGAGGACAAGGATACGATAATGGGAGTAACATGGCAGGGAAGAATACATGTGTGCAAAAAAGAATATTAGATATTAATTCAAGAGCTTTCTTTGTGCCATGTGGTGCTCATTCCTTAAATTTAGTTGTGAATGATGCTGTTACGTCTTGCACTGAAGCTACGATTTTTTTCGATCTTGTCCAAAATATTTATATATTTTTCTCTGCATCTCCTCGTCGATGGAGTTTCCTAAAGAAGCATATATCTATCTAGCTTAACTGTAAAACCTCTAAGTGCGACAAGATGGTCAAGCCGAATAGATGCAATTATGCCACTTAGATTCCAAATAGAAGAGATATACGATGCTCTAATAGAAATATCAGAAGATACTTCATTCACTGGAACTTCGGGTAATTTCACTCGCGTCGAAGCCCAAAGCATTGCCACTAGTATTTGTAAATATAAATTCTTAGTTGCTTTAGTAGTATGGCATAAAATACTTTTCGAAATTAATGCTACTAGCAAACTTTTACAAACTATTAACTTCAGTATTCATGAAGATGTAAAAAATTCAGAGAGAACTAAACAATTTTTAGTAGAATGCAGAAGTGATATCGAGTTTGAAAGGGTACTAGTTGATGCCAACGAGCTTGCTGAAACGTTACATGTGGAGCCTATTTTTGAGACTGAAAGAGTAAGAAGAACGTGCAGGCAGTTCAATTATGAAGGAATAGATGAGCCAGTTTTTGATCCAAAAGAAAAATTCAAAATTAATTTTTATTTTGAGGTACTCGATTCAGCGATTAACTCTGTTGAAGAGCGATTTACTCAGCTGGGCAAAATCAGTGCTACATTTGGATTCTTATGCGATATTACTAAATTGAATCGAAGTTCAACTCAAGAGATTCTAAATGTATGCTTAAATTTAGAAAGAATCTTAACAGGGCCAGATGATTCGAAAGATATCGACGCTTATGAATTGTGCTCTGAGTTAAAAATAATTTCTCAGATTGTATCACCGAATTTACCACCATTAAAATTAATGGAATATATTTGTGAAAAAGGCTTACAAAATTATTATCCGAATCGGTTTATCGCTCTTAGAATATTACAGACGCTCCCAGTAAATGTAGCTTCTGGAGAATGTAGCTTTTCGAAGCTAAAATTAATAAAAACTTATATCAGAAACAAGATGACACAAGAGAGATTTTTAATGAAGAAATTTGTGTTAGTGGTTGAAATCACAATCAGAATGATCACTGTTGCACACCACTATATAAAAATTATTCCGATTAGTCAGGCTTAGCAATGCTGTCCATTGAGCAAGCAGCAATTAGTTAGTACGTTACCATTGAAAGATTTGATTTTTACTTTCGCACAAATAAAAGCTCGAGAAGTTAAATTTTAGTTTAAATTAACTAAATTAATTATTTAACATAAGTTCTACATTTTACTATATTGTTCAGTATTTTATATAAAAAATCAGTATTTTTCTAGTTAGAATAGTTAGTAATATTTGAATTTTGTTAAATAAAGCATTTTTAAAATGAATTTCGAATCTTGTATTAATTTAAAACCTTACTCAGTAGAATATTTCCAATGTGCAGAGATATCATACAGATTAAAGATAAATAATGTGAAACATTTTTTAGGGCGCCTTTCTCGGTTTTCGCCTAGGGCGCCGATTTTCCTTGAGTGGTTGGTCGTTGCTTACACTGGTATTACATCCCAATATTTACACAAGAAAATTTATTAAGCATCGTTATAATTGCCATAAGAAAACTCCTAATGATAACTCCAACGCTTTAGTATCACAACACTTGAACACCGACCATGAATTTGATTTAAATAACACCGAAATTAAACACTACAAAAATAAGTATTTCAAAAGATGAAATGATTCAAATAAAAAGTGACCCCCACTCTATTAATTTTCACATGGATATATAAAATCTTTCGTCCAGCTATGCTCAATTTACAGAGACCATTTTTTGTTCCTTACAGGATGCTCCTTATGTGTTGGTCATCTTTGTCGGCTTAGCATGTTGTCAGATATTAATTGGTGTTACTCACCCTTGCAGTTTTAAATCATATCCTAACTTCCTTCTAAACAGTGTTTCTTTTAATTCCTTCACAAGTCAAACAATGTTCATGATCTGTTTGTGTTTATAAATAAGGGGTTGTTTTGGGGCAATTTACAGTTGTGTGTTTGGCATAGTAACAACTCGGCGAGAGAGAGAGAGAGAGAGAGAGAGAGAGAGAGAGAGAGAGAGAGAGAGAGAGAGAGAGAGAGAGAGAGAGAGAGAGAGAGAGAGAGAGTGTGTGACTGTCGACATATTCAAAACTTTACAATATTCTATAGTACTCTGTATATACCAAGTGCTCAGCAAATAATATTTCACAATAATATGATTTTAAGTAATATCCATTTTCACTTGATAGATTGGTTTACCATAAATTTGTGTTTGTAATATTTTGTAAAATCTCTGATGTAAGTTTGTAATTCCCTAAGGTTATTTTGTACAGAATTCTCTAAATTAATGACTGTGTTTTCAATCCCAGTTGTGAGTGAAACATGATAAAAATAACTTTTAATAATATACATAAGTGAACATCCCTGCAATCGTATTCAGCTATAATATGTTTTACTATGTTATATGTAGAAATGTTATCTGTACCAATTCTAATATATAATTGTTAATTACTACTTTTATAATTAATTACAAATACCTTTAAGGAACTTTTACATTATCAGTAATTTAAATTGTAATATTGTAAAAATTATGTTTTGGGGTATTATAATTTTCTCGATGTATTTCAGGAAAGCGATATGTAATAATTCAATTATTTTGATGATGTAAACCAAACTGTTTCATATTTCTTTTATGAATTTGCTAACTGCTATAATTTTTTATTGTTCGACTAAGCTTTTCGTCATTACTGACATCTTCAGGTCTTAAACAACCTGGTTGTTTAAGACCTGAAGATGTCAGTAATGACGAAAAGCTTAGTCGAACAATAAAAAATTATAGCAGTTAGCAAATTCATAAAAGAAATAGTAAGGATGGCTGCTAATTTAAACAATACAAACTGTTTCAATTCCTTCACACACACACACACACACACACACACGCGCGCGCACACACACACACACACACACACACACACACACACACACACACACACACACATATGCAAACACATCACTTAACTAATTGATCTGTTTTGTTTGACGTTTTCTTTTATATCTGTACACAGGTTCCTGATGATGACAATAAATAATGTTGAAACATCGGCACAAATAATCTAAATTTTGTTTTATACTTTTATGACAGATCCTCGCAAACCCTTCATCTTTAAAATTTGTATTTGAAATGAACAGTTTTTATCTAAATTATAATATTTTTGACCAACTTTAGTTTAACGATCTTGGATGCTTCATAAGATGCTGATTGTGGTTATAGACTTAACTAAGTCAAAGTGGGTTCTTCTGTAAATGGAATGTTTATTAATTTGCTCCTGTATTAGTATAATTAAAGCAAGCATATTAGGGCATAAAACAATTAAGCTGTAATATAAGAGAATCTGAGAGGGCCTTGTATATAGGGTTTCTGTGTTGCCATAACTGATTTCTGTTTTACTTGCAACAGTTTCAATTTGTCTCATCAAACTTTTATGCCAATCACTCAGTTTCCCACTTTGCTTTCATTATATAAAAAATAAAAAGGCATTTAACTGATTGTGTGCAAAACATGCAAACATTTGTATACGAATTATATGGAAATATACTATCGGTCCCTCACTACATATTAACTAGTTATATGGAAAATTTTAAAAATAGGTAATCAGATCAATTCTGACATATCATTATTTGGGAATAGGTAATTCCTGTACAAACCTTGGAGGGAAGAAAAAGAAACAGATTTCCTTTTTCCAGTGTTTACATTACAGTGACATGCTTTTGGTTGGTTAAGCGACATACAATGCTTTAGGTGGGTAGCAGTCATCTTAGCTAAATGGCAATTTGGTATCTTATTATTTATTATTAGGGCCCGGATTTTTATTTATTTAAATATGGCAAATATTTAAATATAATATTTAACAAAAAAGGTGGAATATTTAATAAAAACACAATATATTTACTAACGTTTTTTAATTGACAAAACTTTGTTGACACCACATATAAATGTTTTTTTAAATGATCAAAAGTAAAACTTTGTCAATTTTCTCTAAACAAAGCTTTATATTGCGAGAAGCTTCTTTCCACACCACATGAAGTTATAGGAGCATACTTAAACTTAGATATGTTTGAAGGGCTTAAAGCGTTTAATATTTCGACATCTTCATTTTCTTCTTCCTTTTCTTCAATCCCAAGAAGCTTGTTTTTGATTCATTGTAAAATTGAATAGCCTGGGGTTTTTTAACACTGCTTCAAATTTTCGGTTTATTTCTTCTCCTATTTTACCTGGACATGATTTAAGCTCCAAGCGGAATGATAATATTAGCTCCAAATTACTTGTGAGAGCAACATTCTTTTTTTCCAAATTTTCAATTGTCGTTGCAATCTTTTTAAAATTAGAACTTATATAGACGAGGTCATTTTTTATTGTTTTTAATTTCAACAGTTGTTTAGCTTCACCGATGGCCACGCTTTCATCTTCATCAAAACAATTAATAGTTTGTTCAATAGATTGAAGATTTTCAGCATAATAAAATGCAGCTGACAACCATGTCCCCCACCTGGTCACGATTGGTTGAGGAGGTAGTGGCAGCCCTGGATTCATTTCTTTGAACAATTGAACTCTCCTTGGCACTTTAAAAAAAATCCTTTTCACACTTGAAATTAAATTATTAATTTCTTTGAACTCTGTCCTCACAGTTTCAGCCAATCTGTGCATCCCATGGGCCATGCAAGTAAGATGAATCATCTTTGGGTAAAATATTTGAATTCCCTTACCTGCTTTCAACATGTAAGTTGCTGCGTCACTCACAAATAAGAGTACATTATCGTATTTTATTCCACTCGGCCAAATAAAATTCATTGAATCATTAAAACATTTAGCAATTGTTTGATGGTTGGTTTTCGGAAGTTCTTCCATTGTCAGGACGAACGATTTTGCAGACTCTTCTTTGTCTTCAGATAAAACGCTGACAATCACACTGGCTATATAGCGACCCTCTGTGTCGGTTGTTTCATCTATAGAAACCCAAATTTTTTTTTCATGAAGGAAACTCCTCATTTTAGACAAAAAGTCGTCATAAATATCGCTCAAATAGTGTTTGCGCAATGTAGATTCATCGGGAATTTTATGGTTAGTATATTTTTCGAAAAATATACGAAAATTGTCATTCTGAAGTTTCCAGAAAGGGATGTCAGCACTTAGTAAAGCTTTTACTAAATCAAAATTAAATTCCGACTTACGTGAAGTACTTGCCAGTTGCGTTGTCAACAGGCTTTGTTGAGCGGAATTTGTTTTTGCTGAATTCTCCTTATGTTTATTTGTGTTTAAGTGTTGTAAAACTGTCCCTCTTTGGTCGTGATTTACGCGAATGTTGCAACATTTGCAAAACAAAATATCACTATCACTTTTGAAAATTTCCGGAAACTCCGCAACGAATGCTCTTATCTTAGAACTTGAATTACTTTTAACTTTCGGCATTTTAGCTTACCACAGTACTAAACTGTACTGGCACTGAGACTGTGACTGGGGGAATGGGAGGAAGAATTTCTAGAAAAAAACTGAAGCGCCTCTTTATATTTGTTTGTAAAGGAGTTGCGTTCAAAGGGTATCGGTGGCCGAGGTGTTAGCGTTACGGCCTTGTCACCCCGTGGTATCGAATTCGATCCCCAGCGCTTCACTTTTTTTCATTTTATTTTTATTGAATTATTAAAATTAAATTGAATTATTTAAATTCAACTTGAAATTCATTTTTTTTAGTCTATGAATATTTATACAAAAAAGACCACTTTTTCCAAATAAAACTCTTTGGTCAGGTATAAAATGAGGGATTAGAAGAAATTATATCGTCAACAAAAGCTGGCCCAACTCGGAACTTTTCGCTTTCGTAATTCTGGCTCAACTCGACCATTTCCAGGTATAGCTGGCTCAATTCATCTTCCCCCTCAACTGGAAGGCGGCAAGCAGCGATTCAAAGAACGCCATTTCGAAGGAATGACTCCTTCATTTCTTTATTCACGTCTCTGTTCATCTATACATTATTTTTTAAGGAAGAGAATTAGAAAATATTGAATTATATTTAAATTAAATGAGAAAAAATTTGTTCATTTTCTCAAACAAACAAAATATTTATTTATCCTCAAAAAAAGCAAAATATTTATTTAAATACGAAAATATTTATTTAAATAAAGATCCGGGCCCTATTTATTATTAATTTTTGCATGATCCAATGTATAATATTTTATAAATAACATATTACATTACTTTACATATTATTTGTTCTAATTTACAAGAAAATCATTTTTTGTTAGTTATCATTTACATCTTATCATCTCCTTAAAAACAAAATTGTTCATTTCCATTAACTGAGATTGTTTATGTACATTTATGTATGCATACATACTGAACCAAAGATGTAATAGATTTAGATTAACGTTACATGAAAGGTGCCATATAAATGAAATTAAACCATAAAAGTGGAGGGAGAAGTATGTTGTTAGGTATAGGCAACAAAACCTAAAGGAAACCATATCCCTAGTTTTAATGCATATACAGGCTTCTGTAGACAATTTTAGAACATCTTTCAATGTCTGGTGACTAACTGCTATTCAATTCTCTTAACCCACTAAATTTTATGTGGTTTTCTTGTATTATTAGCATTTTCAAATCCTTTCATCTACCTCAATCCATGTAGACTGAGACTCTAGATCTCATCTTTCATCAATCTGGTCTTGCACATCATTTCACCAAATCAAATACATTTCTTCAGTATCATTTAATAACGTTTCTTCTAATCATATTCATTCTGTTATTCATTTATTTTGTGGATTACTTGTTTCACTATTGTTTATTTTTACCATGTGTGCACATAATTTTGAGCAATGAATAGTTTATAATTAATGTGAACAATTACTTCCTTTGAAAACCATATGCTATATATTAAAGAAAATATTAAACAGACTGTATAGTGTAATGCAGTGTCCCAAAGTGTAATGAACACAGACTCCATGTACAGACTGTTAAATTTTATTTATGGCTTTCAGCATAAATATATCTTGGCAATGGCCAGGAACTAACTATTCACTCAATTTAATTTTAGTTTTTCTGGCAAGAAACAGTTTTTTCTGTTTACATTTGACATTTTCAGTTTGCCAAAAAAATTGTCTATGAAAATTGCCAAACATTTTCAGCATGTGTCATGTACTACTCTGCTTTCAGTCTTTGAATGCTTCTGTTGAAAGAGACTGTTTATTGGTATTTGCATACTCAGAACAGATAATGTGGCATGTCACTGAAGTTTACAGAAACAGAGATTTCAACACTTTCATCATATTAACAAGAAAATTTTTAGGCTTCATTCATGATTGTAAATCTGTCAAAGCAGCCTTTAAAGTGGTAAAATCTATAACAATTTTCACCCACAAATCAATGAGGAAACACTATTTTGTATATAGATTTCAGGGGTGTACTAAAGAGGGCCTGGACGCCTCCCCCCCAGAGGATCGTAAAAGTTAATGAATGGGTACTGGTACACAGTGGTACCAAGGGAATTATGGAGTAACAACCCATCTTAGGTAGCTTCCAATAGCATCTTATAGATAAACTCTAGTAAGCCCTTTACTAGACATCATTCTCAGAGATACTGCCAGGCGAATCTGTAGAGTGCCTACAACACTCTGGTATGTTAACTAAGTGAAGGAAAGTTTATACTACAGTAGCATGGTGATAGACATGTTGAATTTTACACAGCAATCACCACCTCCATCTTTTATACACACACATGCTACAATTTGGTATGAATCTGTGACAGATTCTAAACTTAATTAAGAGAAGCTATTTTTAAAAATGTATGTAGTTGGTCAGTAAACCCCATAAATTCAAGATTTTAGTTACCTGTTTCAATCACTGTTTACAGTTAAATTTTTACAGGAGAGGGATTGTTTGTCTACAAGTGAGTGAGGAAGTGGTGTTTAGAGCGATCTGATTGGCCGAAACTATACAGCACAGTGTTGTCAATTCGTACTTGTTCCATCCACTGTTAATGCTTTACCACGTGCGCATAGTAAATTAAATAGTAGGCCTAGCATGTTTACTTTATTCAGTGATAGTGATAGTTAATATTATCCATTCAGCTATGTCCGACGCCAGTACAAGTGCTTCAGCTATAACCACGCCAAGAAAAAGGAAAGTATTTAATGGACAGGCAAGACAATTTATCTGTTCAGTACGTGAATATTTTGAAACAGAAAAAGCAAACAGGGGCCGTTAATTTCCGTGAATAAAGTTTTAGAGCGTACAGCTGCCACATCCAGACTAGGGAAGAACCTTATAGTACGTATAGGAAAAGAGAAAGACGATCTTCTCACTGATTTTAGTGATATAGAGCCCAAGTTTCAAACCTCTAATAAAAAAAGAAATATAGACAAAAGAGTCACATTTATCGTTAAATAAAAAATTAATGATACTGAACATTTGAAGCTAATTTAAAAAACACTGAAGTTAATTAAGTTCTAGTTTATTATTCTCGTAAGAATTTATATTTTTAGTTTATGAATTATCTTTAGTTACAATTGGATAGGCCAATTGGATACATTAAATTTTTACAATTTAATGTAGGCCAATTTTAAGTATATTTAGTCTGTGCATACTGGATTTGTTTTGTCCAACATTCAACAGAAACACATGGTTACGAAGTGGCAACATGGTGACGGCATCATCACAAATGTCAATCCCTCTCCTGTAAAAATTCAAGTATACTTGCAGACAAATCATGACGTCCTTGCCTCACTCCACTGCCGAGTATGAGTGACAGCTCGCTCGCTTCCAGGAACTGAGGACGTAATGTTTTGTCTGTAACTATATAGTCACTTTCTTACAGTACAGCATTATCTAAAAAAGAGTGTTGTGTTCTGAACTTGCATACATGAGCGTGGTAATTAAACTCATAACCAAGACCACCTGTTGTTCGATTCATGGCTTCCCCTAAAATTCTTGAAACATTTCATCTTGATAGTAAAGCCTTCTCCTGAGAAAGAAGGATGCCTTGTTGGTTACCAACAAACATCTGTGTAACGTTTATTGCGTTACGTTTTATTGCACCTGTGTAAACAAAACAGGATCAATATCTTGGCATTTCCTCCACACAAGTCATAAGCTACAGCTATTGGACAGGACTGTCTTTGGAATTTCAAAACTTATTATATCAAATACAAATTCTGGGAAACTTATTTCAGTTTGTGAAGTCTTTACTATAATGGTTTTCCACTGAATTACTTTATCTAACATACCTGCAGTTTTTAGGGTAATTGTAATTTTACCATTCAGTGCAGATGTGTTTGGAGACAGTGAGTTCGTACCTTCAGTGATATAAACCAGTGAGGATGACAGTAAGAAAAGAAACACATAGTTCAGCAAAATTTTAACTCAAAACTTAGTACATAAAATGCCACAAACATCTTTTACCACCATGTGTATCTATTAAACATGCATAGCTGAGCAAATCTGCAACTTCCTTAAAACAACAATTTGCATGTTTGGGAGACAACAGACGAAATACAAGTCACAACTGACAATCTAGAAAAATGAACTTAACGAAAATAGGTTGGATTAGATCTTAACTTAACACGGATTTTTTTATTCTTGATTTAATGAAGAATTATTTTCTGCTATGTAGCTAAGTAGGTAATAATTTCAGTTCAAATTTCAATTAAGATGATGTTTTGCCAATGAAAATATAAATGGGGCTATTGTCTAATTCACAGATAGCTAAGTCTGTTTCAGGAAACATCAGCCCAACCTTGATTTGGAATATCTACTTATCCACTTCCTGTAGTTATTTTTATGGACAGTACCTTAGCTGTTAAAAATGTGTATAAAGATCACATTTTGTGTTTTGTAATGTACATGAGAAATACATAAAAAAAAATAAATAAAATATGCCTATAACATAAAAACAGCAAATATTATTTAATTATAGGACGTACTTTGATTCTTGTGCAACTTTGAGAAACTAGCCCACACCACAGACAAATCTGCATTATTTTATTCCAAGACTTTTAAACAATAAGACAGATTTTTAAAACTTACAGAACAACTTTATTTCACACTATACCCACCCATCCTGTTTTTTATCATAATTAAATTATTTACTACGAAATAAATTATAAATGTTCATAAAATAAGCAAATTCAGACAAAAATAACTATAATAAATACCAAGTAAATCTAAACTGTTGTTAGTCATAAGAGTACCACAGGATTCCATTTATGTGTAGTAAACATATAAGGATTAAAAAACTATGATGAGAAAGACCTCAGGTGATTTAAACTTCCTCGTATGAAAAATATTGTATTAAACAAGGCTTTTAATACTGTAAATATAAAATAATATATAAACATATACAGGCCTAAATATTATTAAAAACCTGTCAATGTATAGTGTACTTATTAATGCTTATAATTAACGTAATAATAACTTATATAAATAATTTCTGTGAATGAACATTTAAATTATCTCCTTGATTTTGTGTATCATATCAAAAATACGCAAAAATACAGTTTCTTTATGTTAAACATTTTTAAAAGTTACACTTTGACACTTATTTTAAACTGAGCTTTTAATAAGGTAAAAGTTTATTGGCTATTTTTGTACAAACGATTTATGCACTAATGGCCCACTGGCATTATAATCAAAGATACCTCCTCTGATCTTAGCTCTCTCTCTCTCTCACACACACACACACACACACACACACACACACACACACACACACACACACACACACACACACACTAATTCTCTAGTTTCCTGTAAAATCAGTTGTTCATTAAACACTTCACCATTCAGAACTTTGTTATTTGTCAATGATTATGGTACAGTGTGTAAATTACATTGATCGAATGGTCGCTCGGCACTTGGTAGAATATTTTATTAATACTTTAGTTGAGTAAATAAACACTTGGTATAGTTCTCCAGATCCGCAGAATTAAACCAAGTGTTTATTTTCAAGTATTAATAGGTGTGTAGTGATCGGGTGTCCACTAGTGCTCCTATATAGTCAGCCACCTCCAGCCACAGTTGAGCTCTAACATTAATGGACTGAAACTGGAAGCCTTATCAAAGTGTTAGGAAAGTTGATATATGGTTATGGCAAAATTTAAGACTAGGCTACTTAACCTAGAGGAAGCGAAAAGTGTGCTGGAGCCCAAACAGAGTGACAGGATTGGCAATCAACATTAACAAGTAACAATTTTTATTAGTGTTTAATTTGTGACACACTGATCTCACAAGTAGCATTATCTATAAGAGCATTAATTTACGTTGTTTCAAAATATTCAGTTACAAAGTATGACCAGTTACAAAGTGTTCAGTTACAATTTGTTTAAACAGCTGGAGTTCTTGATCTGAGGTGTTGTGAGTTATTAACAAGATGTTTAACGTGAACACCAGGGGGCCAGTCTATTGAGTAGATGTTGACTGAAGGGTGATAATTAAAACATTCCCACCTGTGCTTTTGTGTTGAAGAACTCACGGTACCATGATGAACAGTGTGCCACGAGTGCTGCAGATTGTCCTTAGATTGTGGTGAATCTCCAGCGAGTGTCGTTCCGGGCAGATGTGGGTCCTTCAGTGTTCTGTTGGATGAGTATTCCTGGGCCTGACGGCATCGGGGAGCATCCTGTTGCACTGCTCTGCGGATAGTGACAGGTGTTGATGTTACTACCACTGCTTCTCCTTTCTCACGGCTGGTGCGGGGAACCTCAAAGCCTTTACTGGATTACGAACTCATGTGGAAAGATCTGCACTTAGACCCTGGGCCGTCAGACCATTGGACACTCTCCTTGAAGGTTGGCAGAGAAATGAGGACAAGGCCTGGATTAGTCGGCCCCACTATCCTGCATAAAAAATGACCTGTCCCAATTTGTACATATTAACCTTACCTTTGGTAAGCTGCTTACTAACAACGTACAACGAGCAGCTGATACGGTTGACTAGGCCTGCTAGATTGCGTCGCCACAGCGCAAGCACAGCCGTGGCAATCATATCTTAATGATCAAGGTGGCTGTGGCAAGCACAGCTGCCAAGCGCCTTGGCAGCACTGAACACATTCAAACCATGCCGGGAAAATTCAAACCCCGGCACAGTTATGCTTGGCTCTCCTTGAGGTTAACATATGCTTGTTGCAGAAATTGCTGATGAAGTAATGTCTGGCATGGACATTATGAGTGTCAACAGTTTTTTAGTGATTTTAAGAAGAATGTCCTGAGGCCATGTGAAAAGTATAGCTAGACTAAAAATGATACGGATACCCAACAAAGCAATTAAAAAGTGATGCTGATCAAAGAAGAGGTGTACAGGTGCAGAGAACAGCAATGAGTGTGATCAACAAATGCGGAAGTACCAATTTATGTGATGATACATGAGGTGATAGAAAACCCAACTGTGGTCAATGGGGAAAAGATTGAGCTTGTTTCTGAGTTAAAAGAAGGATCCATGGAAAAGCCACTGGAGAGAAAGAATTTTCTGCAAATAAACAAAATACAGGAGTCGAAAGGAAAGATGTACATGAAGTACAAGAGATAGAAGAGCTTGGAGATTGGAGTGCACGGGATGCACAAAAAGCAAAGTTGGCTGAAGACGATGTTATACAACAGATTTGGAGTTAACAAGAAAAGCAAAATGGAATCAAAGGAAAGGTGTTTGCGAGTGATAGAGAAAGTGATCTGAAAGTGGAAAATGGCATTTCCAAAGTCAAACTTAAGGCAAAGAATGCAAGAGAATTTGCCAGTTTGGGACTATCAAATTTAATGGGGGGGGGGAGTCTTATGCCAGTAAGTATCTCCATAACCAGATGCCAATGAGATAGGCAACTAGTGTAACAGCACTATGATGTTAGATACATATTATTTAAGTGGCTGGAAACACATTTTATTTAAGTGGCTGGACAAGTGCGCTCTCACATGAGCTGGAGATGTCATGCGCTTTCATTTCTCCTGATTACACAATAATATATGGAACTTTCTTGATGCACACTTACTAAAATCATAAATATAGCAACCTGCCACACAGTGAATGACTTGCATATTATCAGACAAAGTGAGAAGACAAATCAGTCAGTATTGTGAACACAATTTGGTACCGTTGTGACAGTGGTTTAATGTAACGTGACTGTGTATGAACTTCTGTAAATGGCAACTTGTATTATCTACTGCACCAGTGTTAACTGGGTGATATTTATTGTTTGTTACATTAGTGTGTGTTGAACAATCATAAACTTAAAAAACTGTTGCATACATTATGTTTATTGAGCGTTTACTTAGAACATTTAGCGTATATATACTGCAACAATACATATATCTGCATATTTACCTAGGGCAGTATTTTGTGAATAATTAGTGTAAAAAGAGTAGGATAGTTTAAAAAAATTTGTGCGTGAAAGTATGGGCATGGACACACCTGTAGCCTGTCCAAAGCATACACTGCCCGACGGAATTGTTTACAATGTAAGTTATTGTGTGTGTGTGTGTGTGTGTGCGCGCCAGTGCCGACACGCATTGTACTAGGTATGAATTGTTGGTTTGTATTATTAAATCGGGTTTTGACATGATTAAAATAAATTAATAAATGTTTTTTACTTGTTAGAAAAGACATATCACAATTCTAAAAACACCATTAGAATAAGGACATTTAAACACGTACGGTGATGCAAAATTATTGCAGAAAAGTACAATAATAAAGATATCATACAAATTAAAGTTAATTACTACCACAAAAAGCTAGTAATTAACGAGCGTGTTATATGTAAATAAGTGAAAAATTATGAAGACAGTGCAACCACCAGCCTAAAGATCAAGTTTTGGTTATCACGGAAATGGACTAAAATGTGATCAGTTAAAAAAGGATGCTACACACGAACTGACAAAGTTTAACATGCCAAAAACAATATCTGACATGTCAGTTTGCCGTCTACTAAAAATACCTTCTGCAATTTTGGACGAGAGTCAGACTCAAGGAGTCTTAACACATGGTCACTGTGTCCATCTACTAATCGACTTGAACTCATCATCATCATCTGCAATACACCGCGATTGATGAAGGAGCACAGGACCACCATCAAGAACAGGCTATAGAGTACCGAGGAAGCATCAGCATCATCATCATCACCAGCACTGTCATCATTCAGGACACACACACACACAACGTAACTTCAACAACACACAAGTGACAAAAGAACAATTATATTTTTCTTAAACAAAGAACTCATAAATAACAAAATATGAGGTAATAAAGTAATATAAAGACTTGAATGTAAATATTCAAAGAAAAAGACCAAATTGTAAGTTGGCGTTAACATTAATTTTATTGTTAAATTTAAAAATTGGGTGTATCATTATAAATCATAATTATTCTTAAAATAAATATTATTTTTATTAAAATATTAATAGCAAACCTTTAATATTTGTATAAATGAATTGCTATGATTTCAAATTTTAATAATGTTTCAAAGTCAGACACCCAAACAATATAAAAGAATTTTATAATTTGTTCATCATATGTGTTTAGATATTTAAGACATATTATTAATGTGTGCTGAATAGCAAAGATATGTTTTCAGAGTGTAACCTTCCAAAGAGAATATTTTGAATTTTCTAGTTTCAAATTTTAATAATCAATTAATTTTCTTTGCAATATTTAATAAGCCATTGATTGATTCTTTTACTATGTTTTCATTAATTATTTAATGTCATCAACATCTCGCTCCTAAATTTAAAAATAAGTTAATTGTGCAACCACAACGAACACACTAAGATCCTACGATCTAGCTGGTGTTTAACACTATATAGTTTTGTTGGGTATATGGACAGAAGTGTATTCATTTTATAATACTTATAACATTGCAACACTGTATATATGTTGCAACATTACAATTTTTATATATTTCTGCATCTGAAGTAGTCATCATAACTATCAGCTTACTAGCTGGGTTGTGGGATTTCTGTTTTCATTACGTTAAGTCCCTTTCTTGCATGATAAATCTGATGTGAGAAGAGAGGAGAGAGAATTTGTGGCATGGAATAAAATGTTAATAAAACATTGATTTATAAAAACAACAAATTCTTTAAAATTTAAAAAGGAATCTGTATTAAAATTTGCCTTTTACGAGAAGCTATTTTACACATATTAATTGTAGAATACATATTATAAATTATACATTTATAATATGCAAAAAAATAAAATAAACACAGATATGAACGTGTAAATGACAAACATAAAAACATACATATAAAAACAATTATAAAATTGAAAAATTGTTTAAAAAAATAATTATAAAATTGTTTTAAATAACGGGTGTCTGACATTACAATATAAAATTAAAGTAATTATTTTCAATGTTGCAAATCTGATATCAATTAAATATTTGTTATAAAAATGAACAGTTTATTTGTATTATCTTAATCAAAAACAATATTTACTTTACTTAAATAAACATTACTTATTGTGCACCCATTTTTAACTAACTAGAAAAACTACTTCAAAACAGAAGTTAAAATTACATACAGTACTTAAATTATATTAATTATTTTAAAATTTTGCAATTACAATGTGTACAATTATTTATTTCTTCTTTTCTTTATATCATTATTATATTTGTTTATTGTCTTTGTTTATAACAAATAATTGGCCATTTTTCACCTGATTTTTCACTGTTGAGTAACCGTGGCATGTGTGTGTGTTGTTCCTTGATGATGATGTTCCTGGTGCCAGAGTCTGTTGTCAGTCATCCGTTAACGCAGTGTCGCATGTCTTAGAATCCAATGCCGATGAGACTGGCCTTTTTTACTTCCATGTTCCATAAGGAAATGGAAGTATGGTTTGGCGAAAAAATCTTGTTCGAGATAACGGCTGATTCTGATTGTACTACCCTCAAAACATAAAGAAAAGTCATTTTTAGAAAAATGTCTGTCTGTCTATGTGTAGAATTTTTTCTATGGGAAACGATAACAGCCGCAATTTCAAACAGAATCAAATAATTTGTTGCATATTTGCCTGAGTTGTAGAGGACTCAAGGCCTATTGATTTTGGTGAATATCGGCTACGGGGAAAGGGTAGTTTACATGCAACGTTTTATGTTTTAACAAGAGTAAAGTACTTAATTTTGATAAATAATGTATCCTGATAAGAAGATCATAATAATCCACTGTAGAAACATAGATGAAATATCTATAAATGAAGATGCTAGTTGAACAGGGTGGGGGTAATTTTCTGTAAATGAAAATTATAGTTGAAGGGGGAGAGGATAATTTTTTATATGTTTACTACGTTATCGGCAACAAAGAAGTAGTTTGTTGTTAAAATTCCTTCCCAGGTTGTTTGCCCGTAGTCCAATGGTTTCTGCAAAACCAGATGTTTCGGCAGTGCCAACGACTTCCACCATCAGTGAAAATCGAGTGCAATAACGTGAGGTGGTATACGTTAGTGAGCACAGTACTGTGGTTAAGGCTGAAGCAGTAAGTAGAAAGAAGTAGTTTCTATGGAAATATTTCATTTTGAAAATGATTTTAAATATAAATCTTAGAACATGGAAGTCATGTATGGTTCTCCATACCGATATTTTATATGTGTACTACGTTATCGGCAGGAAAGAAATAGTTTGTTGTTAAAATTCCTTCTCGGGCTGTTGGCCGTAGTCCAATGTTTTCAGCAAAACCAGACGTTTCAGCAGTGCAATCGACTGCCATCATCAGTGAAAATTGAGTGCAATAACGTGAGGTTGTATACGTTAGTGACCACAGTACTGTGGTAAGGCTGAAGCAATAAGTAGAAAAAAGTAGTTTCTATGGAAATATTTCATTTCAAAAATGATTTTAAATATAAATCTTAGAACATGGAAGTCACGTATGGTTCTCCATACCGATATTTTTAAACGTCTTCCTGATAAAACCCTTGCTTTCAAAGGAGACAAATGTTTCGGCGGGAAGCATAGTAAAGAGAGGGTGACTGTTATGGTTGCGGAAAATATAAGCGGAAGTGAAAAGTTAAAACTCCTGGTTATTGGGAAAAGTCAACAACCACATTGTTTCCGAGGAGTTTTTGGAAACAGATAACGATTTTAACCAGAAAGACTGGATAATTACTGAAATCTACACAAAATGTTTAATGAAACTCAACCATGAAATGATTAAACAAAAAAGAAAAATTTTATTGGTTGTTGATTATTGTCCTGGGCACCCACGAACTGTTTCCAAGAAATGTAAAAATGTTAAGGTTGTTTATCCCCCCCCACCATGACCGCAAAATTTTAGTCTATGGACCAGGGGATTATTAAAAATTTGAAAGTTCATTATAGCAAGCGAATTCTTACAAAAGTTTTGAAGCCCACTGATAAATAAACCATTTAACCCCAGTAAATTAATTTCGTTGAAAGAATGCATTGAAGCTGTTTCACAAGCATTGTCTCAGGACGTCATGGTGAAACAATTCACGAAACTTCAAAAAAGCAGGCTTTAAAATGGAACGTGAAAATGAAAATGTAACAGACTCAGAAACAGATGTGCATGAGAGTCCTGAGATTGTTAAGAGAAATTAGAAAACTGTTCTAATTTATATAAAGACATTCAACTTGGTGACTATCTTCAAGTCGATGAAGTTTAAAGTAGCAGCGTTTCTGGATGATGAAGAGATTATCGATGTAGTTAATGATAAAAAGCTGAAGCATCGCAAAGTGGTAATAGAAGTGAAGATTTCGAAGAAAATTAAGAAGGCGAAGAAGAAGAAGCTGGTTACAAGGTTACGACCAACGATTTATTGAATACATTTAAGACAATAAAAAATGGAATACATCAGCAGGAAATGTACCACATGAGATGTTTTTGTCATTAAATAAACTTGAATCATTCATTGAAAATAGAACGATCTTTTTTTTTAAAAAAAAAAGGAAAGTTAAGATAACAGATTTTTTTTCAAACTAATAGCCTAGTTTTTAATTTTGTTATCTCTCAAATTTGTGTTTTCATTACTTTCATGGTTTATAAAAAAAATACTGTACCACTGTATAGTAATACAGTATCACTGTATGTGATTACGTTATCTAAATAAATTCCAGTTTTATAATTAACACATTTCGCTGGAAAGTTATTTTTAATTTCACTGTTCAATCACAATTCAATTTGTTATCACTTTTATTTTATCAATTGTCTATTCATCAATAAAATAAGACATACACTTTATTCGTATTTTTGCTCGACCATATACACCTTTTTTCATTTTTTTCTATTTAACGAATTTTCCATATAATGAACTTTTTTGGTGCCCCATGACACTTCGTTACATGGACGTTCAACTGTATATAAGTGACAACAATAAAATGATATAAAATGAATTTTTTTGTAGTCTTCAGTAACACTACAATTTTCGGATTATAGATTTGCTATTTATGGCTTACTATTATTCCCATTTATATTGTTTTGTTAATGTGATCGGTTTCTACAATTGTTTATTACTTTTATGAAAGGGTCACTTAAGACTGTATAAACAAAATTTTGTAATTCTCCTACACAAACAAAATTCCAAAAACAGAATCTGTGTCAAATTTCTTCATTTCCTTTGATTGAAACCACTGACTTTATGAAAATATCGGTTTATATTTGCATTGTGCACAGGAATACAAAACAAAAACAACCATTGTTAAAAATTTCAATTTACAGTCCACGTTTTCATTGTTGAAATTTTTTCCACTTCCTCCCATGTATAAACAATTTGTCAAACTGTCTGACTTAACAATTTGACAATTGTTTTTATTGTTTTCCTGGATAGAAATTTTAACTCTTAAAAAGAGGACTTGTCTGGAAAAAAGAAGACAAATGTACCTCATTAAATATTTTAATGTTAGTTAAAAAATGGTCAGTTACGAAGAAAATTAGCAGGGAAAATAGTTCATGAAATGGGGAAATAGTTAACCTATAGAAAGTGCACAAAAATGCTAAACGTTCTCTATTGTCTATCTGTATTGTATTTTAAGTTGCCTAAAAAAATGTTGGGTTATTGAATTTTGTTGTTCAAGAATCAGTAATAGGTAATGCACTATTTCCGACTATGGAACACTTACTGGTAGATTAAATACCAAATACACCTTCTGACACACATTGTAAGATTGTCTACAAATAAATTCAACAAGTACAGTAAAAACTGTTTATCAAAGGTGAAAGTGGTAGTGATGGAAGCAGCTAAAATGGCAGAGGCTGAATTTGTCAGATATTTTCATGAAGCAAAAGAAGTTGGAGACGTGAGCCCTGTGTTGAAGAGATTATTTGTAAAGTATAACATAAGTGTGTCCACTGCGATAAGCTGTTCAGTCCTGCTGAATTCATTTTAGGGAATAGGCGAGGAAAATGACAAAGTTTTGAAATACAGATTGTTAAAATTAAATAAGTGTTTGCAGTAACAACTGTAAAGTCAAGAATAATTAAAGTTGTCTATAAATTTATTAATTACTTATTTTAATCTGATTTTAATTATTTCAACAATCAAAGTAGTTTGCTTAATAACAATAATACAACAAAAAAAGAAAAACAAAAACGTTTTAAGTTTTCACTTTTAATCAGTTAATTTTATTTTAACTTTAACTTTAATCACTTAGTTCTTAGAAGCATTAACTTTAACTTAGTTTATGGGGCATTAACTTTAACTTAAATCAGTTAAAAATTGTTATTAACTTTCCCAAGTCTGCAACTGTTATTTTTGCTTTGGGGTTACCAAAGGAATTTTGGAGTGAGGTTAATCAAGAGCACCAGAAAAGAGGGGAAATGTTTGGATGATTTAATTTTCAAAACAAAGAAATACATTTAACTAAAACTGTAAACCTTATTCTTCAATTTGTCTTCATAATAAAATGTTTATTCTGATAAGTTTTACCCTCCAAAACAGTCAGATCATTCTACTGGACCCAGTATTACTTCGTTATGGCACAATGCATAGATTCCCACTATATCTATGCTGCTTTGATGATGAAATATTGGCCATAACTACTTTAGACAGCAGTAAAGATGATTTTGTAAAGGAAATAAGTCATAAAATGACAAAGGTGCAAAAATACAAAACACAGAGTAACTATGATTTATTAACAAAACACTTATAAAATTGAAAATTTGTTTATTAGTGAAATCTCATTGAAAACATTTTATACCAATTAACAACCATATTTTTTTAAACTATTATGAAAATACATATATTGATTTAGATATTATGTTATTAAAAATTAAAGAATAGTATATCAACGGTGATGGAATAAGAATTTACTTTAGGGAGCAAGTAAGCTTTTTCATCAAGTCTTACTGAAGGAAGCCGTACATTAATAAATTTGCAATTTCATTTTGATCACTGCCTCAGAGCAGTGGCAAACAGTGGTCTTGGAAAATGAGTGTTGAAACAAAACTGGCCTGTTCTTGTTATGCCAACATGATATTCCTTCTGTTCACACTGTCTAATTGTTCAGCTATATTACACTTCTAAAAAGCATTAACTTTAGGGAATTTTTTGTACAAGCAGCAGAAGATTCATGTTTTTTAAAATTAAAATGGTGTATGTCTGAAAAACCAGATTTCGTTCATTTGCCTTTGCCTCCAAATGAAGGGCACAGAACAAATGATCATGCATTTTTTCACATCTCCATAACCATTCATTTACTTCTGGACACCCTTATAAATTATCTTTTACCTGCTGTCACATTTTAAATGCTATTGTCTCAGGCAGTGGTCTATGGTCTACTAAGCCTTTTTTGTACTTAACTTCATTAAAGGGATTCGGTAACATTCATTAAACGAAAGTTCATTAAAGGGTTTCATGATCAAATTAAAAACATTACCAATTTGTAAAAAGCAAGCACAACAAATAAAAATTAATTTAAACATAAACATAGTCTAATTTTCATAATGAACATATAGTCATGCAATAAATAAATTACTATTATACAAAAATTAATAAATATTACTTAACATTAAATGTATACTGTAACAAAACTTGTACATGTGACAAATAGCTTATCGCACAAATGCTGTAGATACAGAAAGGAGATGTACACGAGCTGGATGCTGCTTTGTTGCCATGACACTCTGATACTTTATGCTAGCAATGGGAACACTTAGTACATTACAGCATGTTATGTTAGTGTGGCTATTACAGTTGAGGCATTCAGAAATCACCCAAATAAAGTCATTCAGAGTAAATCTGACATAAAAGTAGTAAAGTATTTTATGATCAAAAAATTCAGTTTAAATGTAAATTACCTAATTCTTAACTTTACTTGTTAAAAAACATTCTATTAGAATTGTTTCAACATGTGTTTGACTGAATTATATTTGTACATTTCACATTTGCAAAATACACAAAAAAAATTAATGCACTTACTTAATCAAGCTGCTAACTGAAATGTAATTAAAAATAATTATCAGTGATCTGCACATCATATTTTTTAATAGAGAAATCACATCACTAATACTAATATTAAAACCTAAAACTAATATTAATGAACAATTATTCAGGTTTTTATGATTAAACTTTCAGTCTATTCACTGGTGGTATATCATTTGTCATCATCTGCATGCTGAAATGAATTCCCTTGTAGTTTCATGATGTATGGGTAGGTTGAATTCAAGTACCATATTGGCCTCACATATAAGACGACCCTAGATTTTTAAAGGTGTTTTACAGGGAAAAGCGCCTGCACATAAGACAACCCTGATTTTTTTATGGTCTAAATATCTTAATGAGAGGTGAAACTAAAATAAAAATGGCTATTTTACATTAAAGATGAAATTATAAGTGACAAAGTACCTTATTATTTTTAGTCCCCCTCATCATCCTTGTTTTCCTTCTTCACCAAGTCATTTTCAGTACTGGTAGTGTAACTAGTCTTTCCATAAAATGTCATCCTCACTCCCATCGATGTTATTAGAAACCCAACATATTCTAAATCCCTTTACAATGGATTCCCTTTTTATTTTACCCCAAGCTGTGATTATCCCCCAGGCTGGTAGCTGTATATTTGGTTTCTTCAACTTGTCTATGCATGTTGTCCAATGCATGTGGTCTGAGTCAATGTATGGTTTCCATTAATTAACCAGTCACTATAGTTCTTGTATACATAGTCATTAAATGATTTAACCACATTTTTTAGAATTGAAGTTGAGAAGTCATTCCCTCAGTTCTGCAACCAGCTTCTTTATTTTCTCAGTTGTGTGACCATGAAAAATCATAAAGAAATAGCATGCCTCTCTGCCCTAGTAAAGCACCTGGTTGACATCCCCAAACAACCTTAAGCCAATCTGCCATAAACTCTTCAGTCATCCACTCCTTTTCCTGTGCTCTAAAAACAATCCCAGCTGGTGAATGTTCTTTTGGAAGCATTTTTCTCTTCAAAGAGTAGTTAGCATCAAAACTACTCTTATAAGTTATAATTAATTTTTAGCTCCACCCGTATACTATAGTCATGTTGTTGACACATTCCTGTATCACTTAAACAAAGACCTACACTGACAGCAGAATAATGATGACACGACAGGTTGCCTTCATTGAAGGTGATTAAACGCAGTTGCTGAATGTTCACTGAGGAAACTCCGAGGCAATGCGAACTTGACATGAAGATATCATTATATTAATGCCCCACTCTGACTGACATATACAGACCAAATCACTATGCTAAGAATATAATCACAGACATTCAAAACATACAAGCTGTAGCTGATTTTGGATTTGGAATATAATCTGAATCTCAGTTTGTGTTGTAAATTCTGGCAGATTGTAAATTGTAAACATTGGCAAATTGTTGTAAATTAAACATATATCAGAATCACTTGTCAGTCATTTGTTTATGAATGTTATTACTGAAACTTATAGTACACGCTATGTTTAAAATCAATACAGAGAGTTTAGAACATCAGAGTGACAGATATAAACAAACACAACACAACCTTGGTAATATTATAGGTGGAGTTAGCCACATGCCAACTAAAACATTTTATAAAATCCTCAAGTGCATGTTAATTAGTGAATTCTGGCGGCAAACAATTGATCTATGCGTTAATAATTGTTCCCTTCGATAAGTTTAAAATATTTCAAACCTAAAGTCATATAAAACTTAAATTAAAAAAAAAAAGAAGTTAATTGGGTTGGTTCTGAATGCCTCAGTCCATGAGGGAAATGTGTTTCGGAGGGAAACTTGAGCTAGTTTTCTATGCTTGCAAATTAATATTTTTTAATTACATTTTTATTTTGTGTCCTTGAAAAATGCAGATGTTATATAACAATCCACCTACCAGCAACTTCATAGTCAATAGCTTTTAAATTTTGATTAAAAAAAAATGCTAGTATTCTGAAATAGAGATAGTTTCTTCAAGGGAGATATCATTTCAATACTCATCTGGACCCACCCAGATATTATACCATACTCACTGGTACTCCCATGAATTTGTTAATAGTTCCAAGCTCTAGAAAAATCTCATTATAAATCTATGGAAAGGCATTTAGAATGTTTAGAGCCACAAGTAGGTGACAAATGTGGTTCAATTTGGGTAGTACTAAATAATGTATCTGGTGGTTTACAACTCACAGTAAAAAAAAATCACATTGTCTAAACAAAAATTTATTAGCAGACCTAAGAAAAACTTAAGTACTTAGTTGAGATTAGGCAGTACTTTTTTAAAATTCCTGAAAGGAAATGACTAGATATTATATTACAGCCAATTAACTAAACACACATTAATTTTTGTTAGTAGTAATAGCTATAGTATACTCATAATTACGATACCTACCAAAATTGGCATAATAACAATAATATCAATAATAACATTAACAGATTCATCATTATACTTAATAGTATACTTATGTTTATCATATTAATATCAAATAATTTTTATAAAAATATGCTAGTGTGATTTTTTAGATATTACATATTCATTACTATTTAATTTATCAAAAATATTATCGCTTAACATATTAACTGTTTCTACAGGAAGCCATTGATTATTAAGTTTTTCTGGAGTGAAAGGATCAGGTGTCTGGATGTCAAGGCACTCCACTCTGTTCGGCAAAACTAACCTGTAACATGTTTTTTACATTCAAGTCTGAAAATAGAGCCATACTTTAAATATGCACTGCTTACACACATAAGTCTAATACTTTTCACTAATATCTTTACACTCGAAGACAGGTCAATGATATGCCTAGAAACTAGCTTTCTGTGAAACTGAAAGACAATTATATTTGAACTGCATATACAAACAACAGCCTTCAGCAGGAGATTTGGCATACTTGAATTAAAATAAATGGACTTTACATAGGCCTACAACATTCAATTTATTTGTTCTTTTATCGTAATCAAATAGCAGATTTTAGATTTACCCGTCCTTATATGATTTTGAAGATACTGTATATTTCTAGCACAATATGTTATTGTCTACTGCCTATTGTGCTTTTCCACACTCTACTTTATCCACAAATAAATGTATAAATATGCATAAATAAGTGGTAGTCTGTACAAATGTCCTGTATAGTACTATTTTCAGTGATGGCCAAAGACTAATCAAGGCCGGGGCAGTAGTTTCTGGGGGTTGACCAATGGTTATTAGTTATTTCTATACAAGTAAATGTTACACACATACGCACGTGTGTGTGTTGTAACACACACCAAAGTATTTTACTTGTAACTTGAAACATAAAAAATAAGATGTATAAAATAAGCAAAATCAAAGTCTGTCACTTAAAATCAAGTTATGTCCTTCTTTCTAAAGACAACTGGCCAAGTTTTTCAATCTTTTCTCTTGATCTTAATTTTGATTGATTAAAATTCTAAGTTAAGTTTTGAGAAACATTTTTTTATATGGAGACTACAGGACAGCAGACAGAAACTACAGAGTATTTTGACCTGCAAATAATGCAAATACAATATTTGAAACAATGATAAAATGATAAAATACAGGCTGGGAATGGATTCAATGAAGTCTCATTTGACAATACTCTTGGCTGTCCTTGTAACTTCTGTTTCTGCAGTGGCATTACTAACATATACACGATGTTGAAAAAAGTTTACTTCTTGTGCCACATACATAGTTTAGCTTTCTCCTGCTCATTCTAAATCATTATCAGAGGCTTCCATCATGAATTCTGACTGTACAATATTATGTCACTTTTGATTTGTTTGTGGTGCTTCTGATTTTGTAGATTGTATGACATACTTTGGAATCATTTCCTCATTGCAAGTGACTCATTTTCTGGGCCAAAGCAAACTATGATTTGTGAGGTGAGTGAATGAGACATCACTAATTGAGAAGATAAAATGACCAGCCAGTGTGACTAACCAGTGTGTCAACGCAACTCATGTGAATGAACATGTGGACACCTATATTCCAATCTATGCAATATTATTCAACTTTTCTCCTGTGTAATGTAACACATACAACCAAAACTCAAAAACTCAATAACTACAAACTATTCATATAAACAAGTCAATAAACAAACAATCTCACAACTAGATTTTTCTTAGAAACTCTGTGAAGCTGATTCATAAGACATACAAAAAAAAAACAGTAAAATATGCAAACTCTATATTGTAATATTGTAAAGGTTTAGAAATTAGCATATTAATGCTACATGATGACAGATTTTTTTATAAAAATTTTGTTTATAAAACAAAATCATGTTGATATCACAACATTCACTATTGTTGGTGTACAAGAGTTGTTCAAAATTGCCTTGGTTTGACAAAGATAAGTCAGTTTTGACACTTTTAAAAAATCTGTCAACAATCTTTTTTCAATTCAATACATGTATACTGTTGATAAACAAACTTAATCGAAATAAATAAAATAAAAATACTGCCAGGAACTTACCTGCGATCTTTTCGCTCACTTACCTTTTTAAATTTTAATCAGAAGTTCAGAGTCGCTACGATGTTTTAGGCTATACACCGAAACCTTAACACTCTACCTTAATAAAACAAAAGGGACAATTTTGCAATCTGACTACCCCAATTCAGAAGAAATCCGGGAACGTTAGACGAATCTTTCAGCACAGAATACTAGGAAGTGGTAACAGGTGAAATGACTAAGTCTAACACATTATTTATCAGACCAAATCTTGTTTTATTTTCATTTTGTCAAACTTGAAATCTCTCTCTCTCTCTCTCTCTCTCTCTCTCTCTAACTCTTTAAATACTATAAAAACTACCATAAACTATAACCTTATTTTCTATGAACCAGTACTTTACCCACACACACACACACACATTCTGTTTACAAATTTATGGCATACCAAATTTATATACATATATTTTAAACCCCTTTTTAATTATTTATTATATTGCTTTTATTATGGATTTATTATCATAGTTACTCTGTTATTGTTCCTGCCGAACAAGCGTTACACTCCTTCCATTGTATATTACCGTTTGTGTCCAAACTACGTCTCACTAAATTTTGATCACTGCCGAACCGTTCGAGTTTAATTTATTCCCCTTTTTCCGTTTTTCTACATTGTTGAAACTTAGTCGAACCGCGCGCTGACGCAACCACGCAGTTTAGCCGAACTGTCTTTTATCTAGATTCCCATTTTTACGTGCGGGCGAGATGAAAACTGTGCCCAGCCAGCGGACGCACCACTACTCACATCCGGCACTTTAAGATGTTATTGTCCGACTGCTGAAGCCACGAGGCACGTCAGTGATGCTCACTTCCGCCAGCTCGCTCTCAGATTGGTTGAGGCGCTCACGTGACAGGTTAGTTACCCATGTTTTATAGGCTTACCCCACATTATTATTATCTCATACAACCTGTCTACATTTGGAATTCTGGTCCTGTCACCGTCAGTGTTTTTGTTTAACATTCTATCAACATATTCTTCTACTGCATTCATCACATCATCAGGTAAGTTTTTATCATTTACAACAGTATTATTAAAATATTCATCTATCTCTATTTCACAATGTAAGTCACTTTTTTCAGCTCTCTCAATATCTAAAACCTGCACTAATATTTCATAACCTCTATTAACCTCAAAAATCTCTATTTCTCTCTTTCTCTCATCACAATACCTCTCATAACCCCCCTGAACTATCTCGTTCCACGCAAAGGGCACCACAAAATACTTAATACCTCTCATACCAGGTAAATCACAAAAAACTAAGGGACCATACGAAGACACCTCGTCTTCCACACAACTACTGGAGGAAACTCTGTCCTCATACAACATTTGTGAAACCTCTGTTTCACCATAAACTTGGGGAAAACTTGCCCTTTGCCATCCATACTCACCTAATCTCTCTTCCCACTCTTTCTCTAATTCATCAACACTAATTATTACTCCATTACTAACACCAACTAACTTTCTACTCTCATTATCACCACCACTATTACTCAAGATATCTACACTATTTTGATTCACTAATATTTCACTCTTGTTAACGTTATCATAACTAACATTATTACTCACCTGGTTTATTGCCACCTGTTTTACATTTAAACTGATCCCATTATGATTACAGTTGTCACTATTATTTCCACTTACCTTGTCAATTAGCACCTTATTTGCATTTAAACTAACCTCTTTCTGATTATCATTTGTATTCACCTCCCCTACCTCGTTTTTTATCTTCACTGCACTTAAACTAGCACTATTTTCTATAAACGTATCATCATTACTACCTCCACTATCATTCCATGTATCACTCTCTATCGCTACATTTTCAATTGTGTCACCGTTATCACTTTTGATCTCGTGACTACCATTTTCTACTATTTTACTTTCATTAACCCCTTTACTTACCTCGTTACTTAGTTTACTAGTGTTATCTCTATTCTCATTCAAGATAGCGTAAGCGTATAATCCCGTTTTTTGTTCTTTCATTTGTTCAAGCTCCTTATTGAATTTACACCAATCATCCTCAGTCATTCTGTTCAAAACCCTTTCAAACTCGTGCATGAATTCCGTACTATTCCATGCCTCTCCTAATCCACTTATTTTATTTTCACGTGCCTCGGCCATGTTCAAAATTTTATTTATAATATACCCTTTTATATAATATACTTATAACCCCAATGCACTATAATTATACACATTAATTCAAAATACTCAACACATAAAATCGTAATCAATATGTAAACGTACACTACCCAATATGTAACCTAGTCACACATACGTAATGTAAATATATACTATCAATTTTACAAATACGCCGTTACCAAATCCTACTTTCTATGCTTAAAATAGGTCTACCTCGTACAAAATTATATCAGGATCCTGGCAGGGTCGCCAATTGTTGATAAGCAAACTTAATCGAAATAAATAAAATAAAAATACTGCCAGGAACTTACCTGCGATCTTTTCGCTTACTTACCTTTTTAAATTTTAATCAGAAGTACAGAGTCGCCACGATGTTTTAGGCTATACACCGAAACCTTAACACTCTACCTTAATAAAACAAAAGGGACAATTTTGCAATCTGACTACCCCAATTCAGAAGAAATCTGGGAACGTTAGACGAATCTTTCAGCACAGAATACTAGGAAGTGGTAACAGGCAAAATGACTAAGTCTAACACATTATTTATCAGACCAAATATTGTTTTATTTTCATTTTGTCAAACTTGAAATCTCTCTCTCTCTAACTCTTTAAATACTATAAAAACTACCATAAACTATAACCTTATTTTCTACGAGCCAGTACTTTACCCACACACACACACACATTCTGTTTACAAATTTATGGCATACCAAATTTATATACATATATTTTAAACCCCTTTTTAATTATTTATTATATTGCTTTTATTATGGATTTATTATCATAGTTACTCTGTTATTTGTTCCTGCCGAACAAGCGTTACACTCCTTCCATTGTATATTACCGTTTGTGTCCAAACTACGTCTCACTAAATTTTGATCACTGCCGAACTGTTCGAGTTTAATTTATTCCCCTTTTTTCCATTTTTTCTACATTGTTGAAACTTAGTCGACCCGCGCGCCGACGCAACCACGCAGTTTAGCCGAACTGTCTTTTATCTAGATTCCCATTTTTACGTGCGGGCGAGATGAAACTGTGCCCAGCCGGCGGACGCACCACTACTCACGTCCGGCACTTTAAGATGTTATTGTCCGACTGCTGAAGCCACGAGGCACGTCGGTGATGCTCACTTCCGCCAGCTCGCTCTCAGATTGGTTGAGGCGCTCACGTGACAGGTTAGTTACCCACGTTGTTGTTCAGTTCTGTTGATCGACTTTGGCGTCGAGATTATTGCTGAGGCCCACGGGCGCACACTTACAGCCACATTCCAACGTTATCGTTTTGTTGCTGGTGGCTCGCTACAAAGTTTTTACTTTTCCCCCAACGGAAAATACAGGCCTGCGCGCACAGGTCCTCATTCCAACGCTGTTATCGTTTGTGCTAAGCACGGACTGGTACGGAATGGTATACAGGGTGCCCAACAAAGCATTTTCCATGACCACAAAGGATGCCCAAACAGATTGTCCTCAAATAATCGTTAAATGCAATAAAATATAGATCCTTCCAAAATTGCCCCGTTACAATACCAACAAAATTCTAACTTCTTTATTATACCTTTAGTAATAATAAGATTTCTCAAAATCTGCAAAATATGCATTTGTCTCAACTAGACCTCCATATCTGAAATGGATCTTTTCCAGCAAGTCATTTCTTCAGATCCAGGAGCAGGAAGAGTCCCTGGGGGGGGGGGGTTAAATCTGGTAAGTATGGTGCATGTGACAGTAATTTGTAATAAATTCTTGAAAATTTGTGACTGCAGCTGATGAAGTGAGGGGTGCATTGTCTTGATAGAAAAGCAATATTTTCTTTGTTAAATGCTTTGTTTTAATTAGACAATCGGATTCCCCCAAACTGTGCCAGTTCTGAGTCAACCATTGAATGGCAAATAAAAAGGGTTGACCAGTCCACCCTGGGTGCCAGGACCACGTGTGCTATGTAGCATTGCCTCACGACAAGGTGATTACACAGAATCATTGAGACACAAGACGGAGCTCAGTTTGCAGTCACACTGAAGGCATGAATCCACAGTGGAGAAAGCTTTTTCATATGCAAATCTTCATGTCATACACTGTGGACATGCTCTACTGAGATGCTCCCAATACTAACAAGGTCATGCATTTTTATGTGTCGATCATTTAACACATTAGAATTTTTCTTCATGTTTTTGTATATTTTAGAGGTTTTTAGGTGACCTGAACGTTTTTAATTACAAATGGATATAATATGATCATGTTTGAATTCTGCAACCCATTTCTTCACCGTTGAAAGTGATGGTGAAGTTCTCACAAAGTGGAATCCAGCTCATTTTTTATTTCCATTGATTGTAAACCAAGAAGTATTTTAATCACTGTGTTACATTCTATTTTATCTGTTTAAAAAAAAAACACCAAGCTTGTTTACTTTATTTGATTAAAACAATCAACCTTGTAACTACTGGTGTTTAAAATTTTTTGGTATGCCCTCTGAGGGAGGGAACTTGGGGACAACCATAGTCATTTGAGACCACTGGTACTATATCTGTCCCAGGCTGATAACGTTTCACACTACCTTATATTTTAGTTAATTCAAAGATTCTGATCTGAAAAAATTAAACAACAAAATATATGAAAAGTTTTAAGAGGAAAAACAACAATTTAGTATACAAGAGACAAATAAAATGAATGCAAAAATATGATGGTGATTATAATAATAGCATTAATAACAACAACAACAATGATGATGATGGTCGTAAGAATGAAAGAATGATGTTAATAATAAAAAAGTGAAGAAATAATTTGAGATACAATCACACTTTAAATTATACTTAAACAACTGTACATGGTAGTGTCAAAGTTTTTTTTAGATACTATATATATTACCATATTGTTATGACAGTCTAGTGATCATCGTATGGTACAGTAGAAAACAAAATACAAGACTCCAATTATGTCACTAATCACCAGCTTTAATTATCACAATTAAACAGTTTGTAATCAACAAGATAGTCTCTTACAACAAATAAAACAAAAACTGTTCACATGCAATCAAATGTCAACTAATATAAAACACAATTGTATTACAATTGTCCCACACAATTATAAAACACATAACACTTTGCTACAATACTTCAACCCGCACTGTGTAAATCGCCGACAATAACTTAACTAAGCTTCGCTGAGTACTTGTATTTATACCACGCTGAAATTCCAGCATATTCCATACTATACATCAGCGCTACACTAGAGTGTAATTGACTGTCCCCTTGATCCAGTGCACACGGCCAGCGATGTCTAGAAAAGTCTCGCTAACACATTTTGAGATCACATACGCACACAACATTACAGCCGGATTCCACTGGAACATCGAGGAACACGTAAAATAATGTTCTGTAATGGTGTAACACTTTTTCCGCATTACGTAACAATATACTTTCCTACCTTATGTTTTTGACATTCTGAAAAAAGGAAATTAAATTAAATATCACATGTTTTCCCCCTAGTAAATGGTCACTATAAATTTCCTTAACCAGTTGTGGTGATAATTATTTACTTATTTTCGCATCCTGTTATAATTTCCTTGCACGTAGGTACATCCAGTGTGATGCAGCTTAACTTAACAATAGACATATACTTGTTGCATTAATAGTAAATATTTCTAAAGCTGAAAATTGATTCACCAGTTTTGTAGTTTACGTTGAGTTATCACAGCGTGTTAGCGTGTGTGTAAATACTTAGGCTAAAATGCCGAAATACCGTAACTACATGGTACAGTTTAAATTACACGTGTTATCCTTTTCTGATGGTTTAAAAATATGAAATGAAGGGAAAGAGCAAGCAATACGAGAAAAGAAATAGTCTTATCTAGGGTTTGCAATCCTGCAATGTGGAATTCCGCATTCCCGTTGGGATCCCGCACTGAAAATGCGGGATCCGTGCGGAATTTTTTGAACAATAAATTTGTACTTATACATCCATCCATCGATGTAGCTCGGACGTCATTAGCGCGCTTCACGTGTTGCGACAGTTTCGCATGTACCTCTCCCTTCCCTGTGCCTGTATCGATTGAGCGAGTAGTTTCTTTCAGTCATTTGCTTGCCGGCACCGGTCTAGTCAATCATTCAAACAAATCTTGCTCGTTCGTTGTTTATTTTCGAACATAAAGTACCTAGTCATAAAGTGATTTGTGTTACTTGTTATGTAAGTAATAAAAACTTTATATTTTATACTTATTTAACTATTAGTTTACAAGTTTTATTGTACTATAATATTGGTGTAGTCTGTAGTATATTTTGCAAATTCATACGCTTAACCTAGTATAACATAACCCCATCTTTCTTCAACTTGTGTTCCTATTTTTTTATTAAATTAATTTTACGTAAGGATATGAATGTTACGCAATTGTTTTTAAATTTTGACATCTTATTCTACAGGTACAAATAGCCAAACATGTCAAACGAAGCAGGTAAACATGAGAAAGATATCTGGAATTATTTCGTAAAAACAGGTGAAAGTGTGAGATGTTCTATGTGCAATAACATTTTGAAAATAAGTCAACGATCGACGAAAGGTTTGAAGTATCATTTGAAGTCTAAACATTGCACAGATTTAGAAACTTCTAGAACTCTACCATCTCTCGAACTCTAGCATCCGTACAACCACAACCATCAACTTCAAAAGGTGACTCAATAAAAATGGTTTTCGTCGATGTGATGTCGAAAATCCAAATATACCAAAGAAAAAGGCCAAAACAAATAATATTATTGATACCTATTTAATCAAAGAGCACTCTAAAGAGTATATGATATCTAGAATGGTGGCAAAAGACAGCCTATTTTTCAATTGTCTCTGCACTTCTGAAGATTTAAGATATTTATTTTCGATAAGCGGGTTTAGTCTACCTACATCTCCTAATACTATAAAATCGATTGTTGAAAATTTCTCAGAAACAGTTAAAGATGACATCATTAAGAAACTACAAAATCTTAAAATACGTGGACAAAAATTTTCTTTGACTTTCGATGAATGGGCGTCTATAAAAAATCGAAGATATTTGAACGTGAATGTACATCATATAGGGACACATTTTAATCTTGGGTTGATTCGAATCCACGGCTCTTGCAACGCAGAACATTGCATTGATTTAGTCAAAATACGTTTAGAGAAATTTGGTCTCCATCTTGATACTGATATTATCGGAATTTCTACTGACGGTGCGAGTGTCATGAAGAAAGTTGGCAGACTGATGCCTTGCTACCAACAACTATGTTTTGCACATGGTATTCAACTTGTAGTTGTTGATACTTCATACAAAAAAAATGTACTTAGCAAGGAATCGGAATCGGAAGTATGCCATTTACTTCAAAATGAGGAAGTAGCCGCACCTGATTACTCAGATGATGATGATGATACAAGCGATGATGAGACAAGTGAGGAGCAGGTCTTGACTGTTACTCATTTAGAGCAGTCTCCCGCAGAACTGATACCCAGTTACAAAGATCTTATTAATAAAGTGAGAAAGGTTGTAAAGATTTAAAAAAATCTCCAACTAAAGATGCTTGCTTGCAGAAATATGTACGAGAAGACCTTGGAAAAGAATTGAGCTTAATCCTAGACTGCAAGACCATGTGGAGTAGCCTGTATAATATGCCTGTATGGACCAAGCTCAAAGAATTGACTCTTAGTTTGCAGCCGGTTAAACTGGGCATTGAAGTATTGTGCAGAAGAGATTCAACACTTTTAACAGCTGATACAACTCTTCGATTCATACTGGAAAAGTTGGATAAGCAACAAGGTGAGGTGAGCGCTGATCTAGCCACTGCTCTTCAAGTAAGAATCAAAGAGCGTCGGATCGTTTTGTCTGGAATAATTCTCTACCTTCATAATCCAAAGAAGTACGCGAGCTATCTAAACACCCCAGATGACACATTTCCAGTTCCTAAAAAGAGTTGTGTTCGTCTCGAAATTAAAAAGATTTGTGAGAGAATGTTGACTTTGGACAAAAATATAGATGATAAGGCTGATAAGTCTGAAACTTTAGAAGATGAAGAAAGTAACATAGAAGTAAATTTATTGCTTCAAGAAGAGTTAGAAATGCAATTAAATAAAGAAAAAAGGATACTTGCAGCGTAAATATGGATGAAAGAGGTAAAAATTTTGAAAAAAATATTAAGACTGAGATGACTGAATATGAATGTAGTGGAATAAAAGGCAAATACTTATCCCTTGTTCATGATTATTTGAACACTATAACTCCTACAAGCGTAGAAGCAGAAAGGGCTTTTTCTGCAGCCGGATATATCTGCAGTTCTATAAGAAGTAGGCTGGGGGACAAAACATTAGACACCATATGTTTAATGCGCTCTTATTTTCAGAAAAAGATATAACTTTTTTTATTTTTGTTGTAAAGATATTTTGTGATTTAGTTTTGTGTAACTCACATAACTTAATATGTACTTATTACATGTTATCGGTATGGAACTATTTTGTTTAGTTGATTGGAGATTATACAGCATTTTGATTTATTTTAGACTGGTTAAACAGGACCAGGAAGACTAATAATTTTCGATGTTAAGTAAATAATAGTTACAAACGATCTCTTAAGTAAATTAGTTACAATAAGTTTATAACTTCATATTATATAAAAATGATTCTGTGTTTGAATTTTTGTTTATTTGTCACATACAAAGAAAGGCTTATGTCGGATTTGATTAAATAAAAATAATAGAAGATTATGGCTCTCTTATTACCTTTAAATTTGCATGAATGAAAAATTTTATGGAAATACTGCGGGATCCCGTGGGAATGGCTAATTTCCCGCGAAATTGCCGCGGGAAAATAAAGTCTGCTGGGTTGCAAACCCGAGTCTTATCGCAAATACCCTTCAGACAAGAAGCAGTGAAGATCTTGATATTTATAAGCAGAAACATAATGTTGTGAAATACATTACCTAGGAAACACATAGCAAATCATGGGATAAATTTATTAGTAATACGGAGGACATCATACATGGACGCCAAATGGTGGCATACAGATTAATGAAGCATCTTAACCAAGAAGAGAGGGAGACAGTGCAACTGAATTTAATTGCTAAGAACAAATGGGTTGAGCATTACAGAGAACTATGTTATAACCCTAACATACCCCAGGATGGTGTAAGACATAAGAGGGGACAGAGGTATAGGTTAAATAACATTTGAGGAATTAGAAGGATCAGCCATGAAAAATCACAAAGCACCTGGTTTGGATGGCATAAACTCGGAACTGCTGAAATACTCTAGTACATTATTGAAGTTTAGATTACTACAATTGCTGAATGTATCCTGGACGACATGCAGGATCCTGGATGAATGGAGAGTAGCCAAGGTTATTTCTGTTTTTAACAAAGGTTTCAGAACTGTGCCATCAAATTATAGAGGTATAAGCTTGATAAATACAACTTACAATTACAGTATACGGAAACATTATTACTGAAAGACTTCATTCTATCTTGGATATTTTACTTCTGAACGAACAAGCACAATTTTGTAAGAGCTGATCTTGCATTGATGGCATATTCTCTTTGAAAACATTGATTGTGAAAAGAAGGTAATTTAATTTGGAGACATATCTTGCCTTCATTGATTATGAGAAAGAATTTGATAGAGTTCATAAATCTATTCTATGGGACAATATGTGGTTATCATAAACATCTTGTAGATGTTATAAAAAGTGTACAAGGATCCTATAGTATTGTCTACATGAGAGGATTTAACAGAAGAGATTTACATTAATCATGCAATATGCCAAGGCTACAGCATGTCTCCAACACTACAATATTTAATATCTACATTGATGACATAGAGTGGAAATTATAAGTGGCTCCAGGAATAAAATAGATAACAGAACATACAAGAATACAATGCTGTTTGCGGATGATCAAGTAATCATCCAAAACAATGAATGCAAGCTCCAGAGATCAACATTCCAGTTACAGCAAGTCAGTTCAGATTACAATCTGAAAATTTCTGTGCAGAAGACAAAACTATGGCATTTATGGGCACGTACCCCTTACAGACTAAGACTGTATTGGGTAATAAGAGTATAGAGCAGGTGTCGTATTTCCGCGATCTTGGTTGTGACATCACTTATGATGTGGATTACAATGTTGATCACAAGTTGGCTACGTATCAGCCAACATGTGGTACAATTCGTCGAGCGCTGTCAAGAAAAACAAGGAAAGAGACTCAACTAAAATTTTATAATGTAATGGCTGTGTCAGTGTTATTGTATGGTTCTGAAACTTGGATTCTGGCAAAAAGATATCTGAGTAGAATACAGGCATCGGAGATGAGATCCTTGTGATCTGTTAAAGGCTGCACACAAAGGAATAGTCTCTACAATGAAGACATTTGTACAGAGTTGAACATTTTTAATATTCCAGATCATACTGCAGAGAACAAAGAGAGATGGACTGATCATCTGAATAGGATGTCAGATGACAGGTTGTATAAGGAAGTTTGGCAATACAAGCCTATTGGACAGCGAAGTATAGGAAGACCAAGGAAGTGTTGGTTAAGTGTAGGTATATTCATTTATACAAATGGGGAATAGGGCATATTATGCCAACAGCAGAATACTTAGAAGCAAACTCATTAGTCACAACACAAAAGTAAAAATACACAAGACACTTATCAGACCAGTTGTTATTTATGGAGGTGAGACACGGACATTGACAAAAAGGAACAAGTGACACTATGGTTTGAAGGAACAACCGTTAAGACATGTTTATGGCCTGGTTAAAAAGGTGATGAATGGAGAATAAGAAATAACCAGGAGATAGATGAGCTACTGAATCATGAGGGCATTGTAAGTTTCACAAAGGCTCAACAAATACAATGGGTAGATCACCTAGAGTGGAGTAAGGTGGGGGATGAGGAGGAGAAGGAGAGCAGGAGGAGGAGATCCTTTGCCAATGAAAATGGAGTAAAAGCAGCAGGAAGACATTTCTCTGTTGACCGTAATTTGATTCGATACTGGCATAGGCAAAAAGAAAAACTCATGGTTGCAAAGAAAAGCAGAAAATCTTTCCATGGGTTTAAAATTGGATAATTTCCTGATATTGATAATGGTGTGATGGAATATATATGTCAACTATGTGATGATGGTTGTGCTGTTTCCTACAAAATGATACAGAACAAAGTTCGGAAAATAGCTTGCACTCTCAACATCAGTGACAGTTAATTTATTTTATGAGAAAACAAAATCTAAGTCTGGAAAAAGAACCTCTTTATCCCAGTGTCTACGAAGAGACTATACTGATAAAGTGATTGAGTCTCACAGGTATGCAATAAAAGCGCAGAAGCAATATGACTACATTTTGTCCCAGATCAAACACTTGTATTCTTTTAAATGCTAAGAAACACGACAGTTGTTACAACAGGATCTGAAAGCAACCTTGCCAAGACTACAGATGCAGCAAAACTTTGTTGCACAGTGATGCTGTGTATTATTGCAGATGGAAACAAACTTCCACCCTACACCATCTTCAAAAGGAAAACGTCACCAAAGGAATTTATACCATCAGGGATTCGCGTGAGAGTATAATAAGAGGGCTGGATATCAACAAAACTGGTATGGATTGGTTGGAGACAGTATGGGAAAGACGGCCAGGTGCATTGATACAATGTAAGTCCTTGCTCATACTTGATAGTTTCCCTGTTCGTCTGGCAGAAGCAGTAAAAGAAAAAATGAAACACATGAAATCAGGTCCTGTCATAATTCCTGAAGGTCTGACATCTATACTTCAGCCATTATATGTCAATATCAACAAACTCTTTAAAAATAATATTCAATGTCTATATACAGAATGGATGGCATTGAGTAATCATCAGTTGACAAGATAAGGAAGCCATTGATATCCAAGACATGTGAATGGATAATCCAAGGATGGGGGCTCATCAGGAAGGAAACTATTAAGAAAATCTTTAAAAAAACTGGCATTTCTAGTGTATTCAATGGGACCAAGGATGACATGTTGTGGGATGCTGATAATGAAGAAGATGATGTGTTATCTGAAGCTGATGTAGTGAAAACAGTGATACAAATGATGACATAGTGTAATGAAGGGGGAAGCATGAAATATTTGTGATTGAAGTGTAATTATTCAAATGGATTAAATCAACCTAGGTACACAAATTGTTTCTTTTTTAAAGACATGATTAACTTATTATGCTCTAATCTTTTTATTTAATAAACTTAAGGTAGTATTATGCATTCCTTAATTTCTTTTTGTTTTTCCACCCACTGAAAATTCTGATACTCCAAATTCAAAACCTAAAATGAAAGAGAATTAATCAGTTATACACTATTTACACTGTCAAGCCCTTGCCAATGCTTTATGTGTCCTCTGGTAAACATGCTCATATTATTCCCCCCTAGTGTTTATCAGTTTAAAATTTCAGTTGAAAATTTACTGCATATAAAAAAATTTCAATCATGAAGATTGCACAATAATATATGGTCTGCGAGTGTACAAGTTAGTTCACATTTATTCCTTCAAAGTAATGAACTGTCCATTCCATTTGTCTCTCTCTCTCTCTCTCTCTCTCTAGCATGCACATACCACTCAACTAAATTTTTAAGTTTTCAATCTGAAAATATGTATGCTGTATCTTGATATTACCTAAATGAATGCAAAAATGTCCTGTGCGGGACTGTGTCCTTGCGCCTGCTGTACGTGAAATCTCCAACAATTGTGTGGCCCAAATATGAACAATGAACTCTCAGCTGGTGACGCCTTCCTGTTATTGGTCGTAGTAAGACTTTAGTCGCTGGGTAGCAGCAGTACATACCTCGTTCCAATACAAGAAGTCTTGTGTGTGCAGTCCTTGGCAGAATACAGTTCTTCTCATGAGATGTACACATCCGGTGGCTGCTGTTCATTTCACTGCTGTCCTCTCCTTCAAACAGACATGTACATATATAGATCTTTCTCTTACATGGTTTTCTTAATTTGCACTTGATGTTAAGTAACAATAAATGACGACTGTTACACTGTTTCTGAACAACTACCTCAAAACTGATATTTAAAAAACATACAGCTTTCATTTTATACACAGGCCTTCTCATTGAGAAACAACCACTACTTCCAGAAAAACCACGAATATGAGCTGAAGAAAAGAAAGAAATTATGTTGATAATGGAAGCATCTAAAACATAAAAGCATTAATAAATAATAAAATGCGAGGATCTGGAAGTTACCCCACAGCTGATCACTATGTCTGCATATGGTTCACCAGCTGTTTAAGAGAGCAAATTAAAAACAAGAAAAATCCAGAGACTACACAGAAACTTGCATATAATGACTATTTCAAACAGAAGACAGAAAAAGCATGAACAACAGATGGAAAAGCTAGGAAAAAATATTAAGTGAAAATTAAAACATATAAGGGGCACAAGAGATGACCAAACAGTCTATGTTGAGCAGACTACCATAGTTAGGATTTAGACACCTAAGCAAGGCACGCACAATTTCTTCATATTATGCAACTCCCTAGAAGAAATGGAGGACTCTAAAAAAGCTTATAACTTCTGAGAAATAAACATCTAGATACTAGTAAACCCATACAAAGGCAGTGCTGTTATATGTGTATAGATTTTGATTCATTGACTACAATGCATTACTTTTTTGGTCCAGTTTTGAATTTGATTAATAAGTATTTACAACTTTTATATAGATTATTCATTTCTACACATTAGTATGCAAGATGATAACTAAATAAAATGCAAGTAAATATATTGTCAATGGTCAAAAGTTGGTGCTTCACATGTGGTGTAAATCATAATATCAACCATTAACCAGTCAGCAAGTTGTAATGGGGATAATGTGGAACAGTATTACACAGGAGAAAGTGGCTACTACCACATTTGAAAATATTAGCCTATTCCCCAAATTATAATTGTCAACATACGTTAAGTGTTTGTATCTATATTCCATAGAATGTTTGAAAGTATATTCTTACATTATTTTTGTTTTTACAATTTAAATTTTTAAAGTCCACATCTTTTTCATTAATTGACAATATACTATCCCATTGCAGTAAATGAGAGAGAGAGAGAGAGAGAGAGAGAGAGAGAGAGAGAGAGAGAGAGAGAGAGAGAGAGAGAGAGAGAGAGAGAGAGAGAGAGAGAGAGAGAGAGAGAGAGAGAGAGAGAGAGAGAGAGAGAGAGAGAGAGAGAGAGAGAGAGAAACGGAGACAGAGGGAGAGAGAATGTACTACACAGTGTTTCATAAAACAAACAAAAATTAAATTTGTTGGTTGGTAAGTTTATATCAGTGACCACAGTTTTACTAATAAAGCCCCTTCCATACAGCACCCTATACTGTACACTGTGCCACTCTGTACATTCCAGAAACACACTGTGAGCACATGACTTTACGCTTTGAATACCACAGCGTGTTTTTATGCCATACTGACAAACCATTCCATCTCATATGTTTGGGAGAGGTTGTTATACTGTGTCTGGTCTAATAACAACTGCTAAATTTCCAGTTTTCCCAAATGGATAATTGAGAAAGATTACTGGAAGTACACAACACAAGTACTTCGTACTATACTTACAATATAAAAATCAATCATGGGAAAAGAATGGGTTCATCTCTTAAACATTCAAATACCTATAGCTGGTCTTGGCAAGTACGTAGCATGCATAAGAGAGTAACTCTTCACAGTTATGAAACAGTGGTGATATTTCAGTTTGACACATTCAGCACTCTGCTGTCTGTAACTAAATTGTAAAATAATTGTGCTCTAAGTATAGACAGCATAGTGATTTCTAAAACCACTTATTTCAGACTTATGGCGAGTCCGGTGCTATACACGACAGCAAATTCAGAAACACATTAAAGCTTGAAGATTTTCATCCTAGAAGTTATACAAATATGTTTTGATGTCTGCTGTTGACTGACATGATTTCTAAGTCCAGCATTTTTATTGTCATATAACTAGGCAGTGTTACATGTGATAACTGTTATCAAAAGTGTTTAAGTGTAAATAGCTTTTGTAGACATTTTAAGATAATATGTATTACATTTTTTTTGCTTACTTTTTATACTTATCTGTAACTGCAACTGAAATTTAAAATTTTTATGATTTTCCATTTTGAATTAGATTTTAGAGACTTACAATGACTATGTAATAATGACATTCACGTTTATTATATGGTAATAATAATAACCAGAGTTAACTTCAAACTGAATTGTCTAATTATGAAGGCAAAAGTACTTTCTTACCTTCATAGAGAAAATTCCATGATATGCAATACAGTAAAGCAGTCATGTAGTACTTTCATATTACAGATGTAAAACAATTAACAGGTAATATGGGCCTGCACTGAAATAATTTCACAACTGAATCACTACTAGGTGAAACTGTAGCAAAACCCTATTATTTATGTATAAATATTATTTTAATTTACATAATTCAAAAAGTTCATAAAGGGTATCCTGGGTTAAGAGGGGTCAAATGCCCTTAATCATGGATTTCAAAATAAACTACATAATATTGTTTCTTGAACCTAAAAATGAGGTAACTCATGGTCCATACATTGGATTTTCCTCCTCCCACCTCTAGTGTATAAAAAACTCTTCTTTTCACATCTTTTTCCTCCCGTTTTAGTCCATGGAAAATTTTGAAAAAAAATCAGGTATATACTTGTTAGAAGACCTTATAGTGAATTTTTTTAGGCCCACTAAAAAATTCGAGATTCTTTAAAATGAAAAAAATCTCTGAAAATAGCCTATGTAACAAAGGTTTTCTTTTTTGTGATTTTGTGAAACTTTCAGTATATTAACTCCATAAATTTTTTCAAATTTTTTGGAGTGGTGGTTCCTGGTCAAAAACACGATTTTTCACATGTTTAGCAATTTTTACCCTTTTTTTTGCAATTTGTTTATTATTACCTTGACACAAACCTGCTTTTTTATTGAATATCGGTTAAAAATTACATAACCGTGTCATAAAACATCAATATTTTATTTGAAAAACAACATAAGTTAAGAAAAAAATTGATTTCTTGCCATCAAAGTAACAATAGTGAAAAATATCTAATTAGTATACAATGTCTAAAACCCTTACCATGATCCACATGCTTCTCCTATCTAGTAAGGGGACGGTACCAGTATCCGAACAAAAGACCCAATACCCGAACACAATTTTAAATGCTTTTATTTGCTATAAATATTTATAAAAATGAATTTATTCTATTTCGTTTACAACTAACTTTCCTGTGATATAAGGCCTCGTCCAAGTATATAACACAGGCCAACAATGAAAAAACTTTTTAAACAATTTTGCCTCATTCTTAAGTTTGTCAGTGTGCTGAAACCGAAAATGACAATAAGAAAGTCGTATTGCCCACCATTTTGTCACAATGAATAGTCAATGTTTGAAAAAATTAACATTAGTATAAAATGTACTCGAATTTTATATAGTAAAGAAAAAATAAAAAGAGTGAAATTCAACTGGCAGTGGCAGCAAATGGAACATTGAAAACTTCCTATTGATCTTGCTTTGCTCTTCTTCTTTACTGAGTGAGCTGTTTGTTTTGTTGCTGCTAGTCTAATAGTCTAAGCTCACTTTTCAATTTGTTTGCGTACATGGGCGTATCCAGCTCAAAACAGAAGGTGGAGCAGTTTTCGAAAATCAACCTCTTTGATGGCGGGGGGGGGGAGGGTCCATAGTGCCATACTATATAATAAACAATACATAATAAACAAAAAAATAAGGAAGAATAACATTTATTAAAAAAAATTTTTTTAACAATAGTTTTTAAGGATTAGTTACAAATTTTCTAACTACAGCTCCTTGTTCCTTTTTTGCGAAAACTCGTTGACGATGAATGCTTAGCATGGCTAAGCATTTAACTTATTTTTACCAATACTTATTCTTAACCATGTTTTAATAAACAATAATAAAAGGAAGAACACCATTTATTAAAAGAAATTAATTCTTGAACAATAGCTTGCGAGGATTAGTTGCAAATTTTCGAATTACTGCTTCCATTAATCGCTCCTTGTTTACTAAAACCCATTCACGGTGAATGCTTAGCATGGCTAATCCATTTAATCTATTTTCACCAATAGTACTTCTTAGCCATGTTTTAATTCGGCGAAGAGAACTGAATGAACGCTCTATACTGCTTGTTGTGCAGGGCTGTGAGGGCAATATCAATAGCGCCTTTCTAATGGCCGGGAAAAACAATTCGCTCTTTTTTAAAACTTCAGTGATGTCTGATGCTTCTTGTACCTCATTCCACATTTTAAACCACAATTCCCTTTCCCCGTTGATGCCTTCCAAATTGTAAAATGTTGCACAAGATGCAGTACTTTCTTTCCATTCCTCCAATGAAGCATCTCTCATGTTACTCGGATGGAAATGTGTCAATGAAAATCCAAGCGATTTGTCTGAAGAAAATCTAACTTCTAAAGATGATATGATGGAATCCAAGTAAGGAATTATTAGAGACCTTCTCCAAAATTCGGATAAATTTTCAGCAAGAGGATTACTTCTATGCTTTTGTCGGCCAGAAACGCGAGTGGCGGTTATATCAATATTCAAATGCTTTGCAATGTCATATGCTTCTTTCAAAACGTCATCTGTGATGCTCTCTGCATCTTTCCGATGATCTCTTAGCATGTCGAGAATAGTTTGAATGTTCTGGTTGGCTTTGACTATGTCAAGTGTCTTCAATTGAAGTGTATTTGCTATGGGTTGCAGTATAGCGGAATACTTTGCAATTAATGCTACTGAGACAATAACTGAAGATCTGCACGCCGATGCATGCATTTGATATGCTTTATTTCTGGTTGCTACATTTCCCTCTTCAGCTAATATCTCTAATGCTTCAACAATATTGACGAAGTTATCCTTAAAAACATGAATGCTCTTGTACTTTTCTGACCATCTAGTCTCACACAATTTAGGAATGTTTGCAATAAGCTTGCGTCGTAAAACGGACTCGCGAAAAAATGTGATTATCTCCTTGATAGTTCCAACGCAGTTTCGAATTTCTGGGATAAGGTTTAAGTCGTTCATGACCAGGTTTAGCTTGTGCGAGGAGCAATGGAAGTATAAGGCTTTTTTGTACTTTTGCCTCAAGATTGCCTGCACACCCCCTTCTTTGCCAGACATGGTGGAACATCCGTCGAAACCTAATCCCACACACTTATCAGGGTCTAGATTTAAGTTTGTAACTAAATCATCAATAGCTTTGGCAATACTTCTGGCATCAAGTCCTTCAATCTCTACAAAGCCTAAAAATTCCTCTTTGATTTTGTTGGCCTTTTCATCAAAGAAACGTAATCCAATAGACAGCTGTTCTTTTCCAGAAATATATGTGGTTTCATCAGCTAGAATGCTGTAAGCGCAAGCTTCTTTAACCCTTGTGATGATTTGTTCCCTGATTATAGCACCACAGAGATCAATTATTTTATTTTGAATGATAGGTGATCGGTATGACGCGTTTTTTGGTCCATGCCTTTATAAAAAATTTAGTAAGATTACCAAGAGGTATTAATAGGTTAACTAGGTGAAATATGGTACACATAGTAACTGACCGAAAGCACGTTGGAGAATAATTTATACTAAGCTTCTTTTAACTATTGTATTTGCATAAGCTAAAAGTAAGCTAAAGTATAATTGTATAATTTTTATAACATTTTTTTTAGAAAAATAATTTTAATTATATAAATAAATGAAACTTCCAAAGTCATGCTTAATCATGTAAAATAAACGTTGATGATTGCTAGAACATACTTAAAGTTGTTCCTTTGTGCAAAATTGGACAAAGTAAAGCACGCAATTTGCCTTTCTTCTTCAACAATAGCTTAACTTCTTCAACGTTTTAACCTCTACGTGATTGTTCGTTTCAGTTCTTAAGTTTTAAAAAAAAAAACCAATAATGTAAGCTCACATTTGTGTTTTAATGATCACCTGAGATCATCTTATAACTAAGCAAATGAACAATGAACTGTTAAATAGAAAAAATAGTTTAAGTGGTTGCTTTAATTAATACTGCAACGCCTGTTTGTCATTCGCATATTAGGAATAATCATGAGTCAATATTTGACTCTGACTGTTGTATAGCTAGATACATCTCGTGTATAATAAAAAGCTGATAATTGTGGGTTTTGGAACGGAATAATTGGTAGGGCTAAACGTGCACTTACGGATTTTATTCTAGCAATTGTTTGAGAGCAAGGATAGGTTACACCGTTATAAGCCCCAAAACCTCCCCTGGTTAGGCTCATGAGTGAAACTGACTACAGGAAGTTGGTTATTTTATTAATTGAAAAATATAACTCATGCTTTTAATGTACTCATAATGATAAATCATACATTAGCGAGAAATGTGACTTTCCAGTTTTTCGCAAAACCACCGTTTAGGTTAGGTTAGGATAGTTTTAAAATACACATACCAGTGAAAAAAAAAACTCGAAAAAGGGTGAAAAAGTACTTTGAGCGAAAATTATAGGGTTGAAAAATCAATGTCCAGGATAATACCGTTTCCGTTTTATACATTTAAATATATATGTAAATTGTAATATTGGTTATTTTGCCCACATGCCCAATTTTTTTGCCTAAATAACACATACAAGTGTAGATAACCAAATAAAAGTCCTTACTTACCACAAAATTTTCTAATATCCATTTATCTTTCAGTGTATGGCTTCTTCCTGTAGTAAAAATTGTGGTAATTGACTTCTTAATGTCGTAAAAATCGTTACTTGCGAAAGTAACTTCGCCGCACTCACTCTAACGATAAGTACTGTAAGAGTTGTGTTCTAATAAGAAAAAGAGGTTGTAGTTCTTATCACTTCTCACTTCTCAGAGATGGCGTCATGGCGTGTAACAGTAAGAGTTGCGAGTTACATAAGCTAATCTTATGAGAAATCGTAAGGTTATAGTTCTTATAACTTCTCATAGATGACGCGAGTGTCTATTTCGTAATTAGTTTCTTTCATTTTGAAACATCAACAACCAGTCTGTTAATAAATTATTTACAAATTGGTTTTTAAAATTTTTTTCCAGTTTGTTGGAAGGGGGGGCAGCTGCCCTCCCTTGCCCCCCCCTGGTACGCCCATGTTTGCGTATGTGATTAAGTATGGCTAGGTCGTGGTTGTAGGAACTGTTCTGACTGTTTTTGTTATATTTGTGGAGAGTTTGTAATTGAAAAACATCAAAGAAATATTACAGAGTTTGTTAAAAAAGTGTACTTTTCATATTTTGGAACGAAACTTCGTGATCAGGATAAGTCTTGGGCGGCACACAAGGTATGTTATGTATGTGTCGAGGATCTTATAAAATAGTAAAAAAATGAGAAAAAGTCCTTTAGATTTGCTGTTCCTATGATATGGAGAGAGCCAAGAAACCTTTCTGATGATTTTGTTACTTTTGTAGCGTTGATGTTACTGGCTATAACTCCAAAAATAAGAAAGTAATTTTCTACCCAAACCTCCCATCCGCTATTTGGCCAGTAGGCCATGGTCCGGGTCTTCCTGTCCCTCAGGTACCAGAGGCTACTGATGATGTTGTCCTTAATGTTTCTAGTGATACCCAACTTGATGAAGATGGACAGGATGATGAATTTAAATGTATTACAGAAAACTTAGAACCTTAGTTGTTTACGCAAATCGAGTTGAATGACTTGGTGAGGGATTTGGGCCTAACTAAGGAGAAAGCTGAACTGCTTGGCTCTAGACTAAAAGAAAAAACTTGTTGGCAGCTGGAACGTCTATTTATGTATATAGGACAAGAGAGCAGCAATTCGCACAATTTTTTAAGCAAGAAAATGATTTGGTGTACTGTTCAGATATTGCTGGTCTAGTGAGTGAATTTGTAATTTAATACAAAAAGGAGGAATGGACGCTTTTTATAGACTCTTCAAAAACCAGTTTAAAGGCTGTTCTTTTAAACAATGGGAACACATATGCTTCATTGCCTGTTGCTCATTCACTGCATATGAAGGAAAGCTACGAAAACCTACATGTAGTTCTAAATAAAATAAACTATTCTGCTAATAGCTGGATGATATGCGGGGATTTGAAAGTTTTATGCATGCTCCTTGGCCAGAAAAGTGGATTTACAAAACTCCCATGTTTTTTATGTGAATGGGATATTAGAGCAAGGGATTAACACTGATCCATAAAAGATTGGCCTGCAAGAAAAACCTTACAGGCAGGAGAGAAGAACATTTTGCAACAAAACCTAGTGGATCCCAAAAAAATTCTTCTGCCACGTCTTCATATCAAACGATGAAATAAATTGTAAAACCCTTGTCTAAAGATGGAGAATGTTTTAAGTATCTATGTGAGAAGTTTCCTAATTTATCACAAGCCAAACTGAAAGAAGGAGTCTTCGTTGGGCCTGACCTCCCCAAAATTATGTTTGATACCAACTTTGAATCAAAAGTGACTTTAAATGAAAAGGAGGCTTGGATCTCATTTAAACAAGTTGTGACCAAGTTCTTGGGTAATGAAAAAGATGCATCTATCATAACCAAATTCAAAAAGTTGGGATGTCTGATGAGCCTAAAATTAACTTTTTGAACAGCCATCTTGATTTTTTCCCTGAAAACTTGGGCACTGTAAGTGAAGAGCAAGGAGAGCGCTCCACCAAGATATCAAGGTGATGAAAAAACGTTATCAGGCTGATGGAACATCAATATGATGGGTGATTACTGTTGGTCACTTCACCGAGAAATTCAACATGCATTACACTGGAGAGAAAGCTACATCAGAAACTTTAAAGAGAAGCGAGACAAACCAATGGACATATAAAAACTACATATATAAATGTTATTTTTAAGTTTCAACTTGAATAATTGTCAGTTTTCTTGATTATAAGTAGATCACATTGTGATAAAACTGTGGGTGATAAAAAAAAAACTAAGTTCAGATATGGATTCAGCACGTCAAAAACTATAAAAATCAGCTACAAGTATTAAAAAAGTTAAAAAAAAATGTTGTTGTTGGCCTGTGTAATCTTTTAAATATAACCGTCAGGGCATAATTTTTAAAAGTATTCAGCTACTGGGAGAAATAAGCTTATCACATAATTATTAACAACTGTTTTTGGCATTTTTAATTTGTAAAAGCAATATTCTATCCCAAATAAAAGGAATAAATGTTTTCTAAGTAAAACAAATTCATCAAATTCGTCATACTTTACAAATTTTCCTTACATGTTTGGGTACTGGTACCATCCCCTTGTCATTTAAAATTCTATTCAGTTACTTAAACTTTTAATATTTTACATAAAAATCCAATAACGACCAGAAACATTGGCTTTTGGAGGTAAAGTAGCAATAAATTGTTTATTATTTTATATTCTCGGATAATACTCGACAACATAATTTAAGTCTGCCACATTTTGACATAATAGTGTTAAGCAGAATGAAGATGAAAAAATTAATTTTTTAGGAAAACATAAATGTATTTACTTTAATCATTATAAAATTCAAATTACATAACGATTCTGGATAGACAGATAAGCTCATCTTTATAAATGAAATAAGATAATAATTATAGTTATTATACAAGACGTATATATGTTTCTGCTGTTTGAAAGATTAGCATAAGAACTAAATTTTCTTTGTTCTTAATCTTCATTGCTGTGTTCATCGATGCTGCAGTGTAAGAACAACACCCAATTGTTCTCAAGCCATTAGCACATTGCAATAATAACCTTTGATTACATCCTTTCCAGCATCGCCTGAATCATACTGAATGTAGCACTTGTAAGTCTTACTATTAATATGTCTTGACCTTACTTCAAATCTAATTACGTTTAGGTCTTCTTTTAGATAACTTAGTTGTAATATATTATCTTCTTTATCAAGCATTTCAGCTAAATATGACATAGCTTGTGAGAGTTGATAGGAACCAGTAAAAAAATTTCTATTGATTTTACAATCAAGACAACTAAAAATTTCGAGTTCTTCCAATGTCATTTTAGGGAAATCAATAAGCTCATTAGACGATCGTTTATTGTAAGGAACTGTTTGTCTATTATAATTGGCACGTGCTCCTTTTTGAGCTAAGATATTATAATTATTTTTTGTTAATTTCATTCTGTCAATAATTATATGCAGTTTATTATAATTGGAATTGAGTCTTTTTCCAAATAAATTATGTAGTAAACAAGCTATTTGACAATATGTTCCAGCATCAGACAAAGCTCTATTATAGAACTAACTATGCAGAAGTTTGCACTTTTGTGCCCTTTGCCCCATGCTGGCTTCAACTACCCACCTTATTTTACGTACAAATCGGGAGTTGTTGGCTTCTTTCGTGGTCAACTGGTCACGTTTTCCTTTTAGAGCAGGCATAAGTACTTTATATCCCTTAGCTTCTAAGAAATTTTTTACATCTCTAAACTCTCTGTCTAGAATAAAGTAATCTCCAGGTCTTACAATACTAAAAACACCATGCGGATCTTTCATTATATGCTGTAAAATAGTAGCATCATTTAGAGTTCCTTCAAATGGTCCTGCTAAATCTACAACATATCCATTTGTTATACAAATTGTAAAAGGTTTACAAAGAGACGTTTTTTTGCTGACCAGAATACGATTTTCTTGTTTGCACTTTTTTCGTGACGTAAGTAAGATCTATCACAAATGATTACCAAAGAACTATTACCCAAATCATATCACAAAGAAGCAGCTAAAGCAGTTTCACATAAGAAATCTTCCCATAAATGTGATTGAATTCCAAAATGTTTTTGGAGTACATATTTTCTAAAGCAATCTAGGACAGAACGAATTGAGTCTTAACGAATATTCTCGTTAAGTTCCAATATTGCTGTAATAATCTGAGTCGAATTCCCTGATCACAATTTAAAGAAAATTATGACAAGAGCTTGCAAGACATTTCGGTTGCAAGATTTTCTCATATTTCACAACAAATTTCTAATTCGTAATATAGAATGCCAATTATAACCAGTTAGTGCTTTTACTCATTCTTCTAAGTCACCAATCTTATTGTGAAGTCGAGAGTCAATTTCAGTTGATAGTTTATCCAAAAAAATTCTTAGTTCTGTACATTCAATTACAGATTCATTCGAATAAACAAACACTACTTGTACTTCATGCTCATAAAACGATTTCTAATAAGATGCCTTGAACACCACCTATTTCTTTTATGTATAAAAATATGCCTCTTTATGAAGACTTAGATACGAGCATTAAATGGAACATCATCAATATCTTTTATTGACTTACAAATAAAACAATAGGATTTACTTTAAATAACTCTTTGGAACGGCATGGTTATTTTTTCAATTTCTTCGCACTCATATCTGTCTGGTGGAATGTAAATTGAACCGCTATCAGTAATCTGAGATAGCGAGCTTGTATTCTCACTTAATGTACTACTTTTTTGTGATGTAGGTTGGCTATGTGTAGTACTGCTGTCACCAATGTCTTCAACCAATACTTGAGAAAGCGATTGAGAGAATTCCAGATCAATTTCATCTTTAATTGGTCCATACCATGTAGATAAAGTTGCTTGCATAGGATCACTGGCACTAAATAATCCATGAAGAGTTCCTTTATCTACTATTTTATTTTTTCTAAATTTTCTAAATCTTAAACCCATGAACATTTAGTGCATACTGAATCCCTGACTTAAACAAAAAAAATTGTATGTTTGGTTAAATTCCCTTGCTTCATATCTCGTATTAATTTCCCTTGCTTTTTCAGCCCCTTACGAAAATACTTTTGACAGGAAACATATTTTGATTCATCTCTTTTGATCCTATTTGCAGATGATTCGCCTTCAAAAGAGTCCATTTTTAAAATCTGTAATTGCAAACAAATGAAAATTAAATGAATAAACATTTATGTGAGATAACAATTACACAAAAAATAATTTTATGTCAGTATGTAAGTTTCTAAAAATCATTTTATTATATAAATTATATTATTCTATTAATCAATGTCTAATTGAAATAACTATTAACCTGTTGATCAGTTCAGCCTTAGAACATTACATAAATTAACCCTTAACTGTATATATATTTTTGATAACAACAGAAAAAGCATAAAGTTTTAAACATTTTTTTAATGATAAACCAACACAAATACTGAAATTAAGGGATCAAGCAAAAGTACATCACATGTTTATGCACTGAACATTCTGCTATGATCAGACGCCGAGGCAAGCTGACCACGCATGTTACCTTAAGCTGCCGTGCGTCCAACGCTATGCTGGCCGACGTTTTCAAAGATATATTTTAAGGAAACCAGCTTCTCAGGTAGAAAATCCTTACGATAGATTCATAACATAGGTATTGAGTAGCTTATTCCTAAAGTATCAAATCTTGAAATTTAAAATACAAGATGTATGAAACAATAATGTGAAAAAAGCACGTTTTTGCAGTTACTTGTTTTGTAATTATTTTTTAAACAAAATTTAATAACTGCATACATCAAAAGTAGACACTTCAAGCTTTAAAATGCATGCTTCATATTTTAATTAGGACAAATTTTCACTGTTCTAATTACTTTTATTTGGATTATAAAAGTAATTACTTTTCAGTATGAATTTAAATTTTCAGTTTGAATTTTATGCAAATGTTTAAGAAAACCAAGATTTCGCGATTTTACAGTCTTGACTTTTAAAAACAATAAACGAGATCAAATTTTCATTTTTTGCAATTTCATGTATATAGTATCAGTAACTTAAAACCACTTTATCTTATGACTAAAACTATTAAATTTTGAAATTTTATTAGTTCCAGGAAACAACTTTTCGAAGTTATTATGTATATATAGTACATAATATTTCAATTAAAAAATAACTTATTAAAATAGCGAACTGCAGAGGCGCATAGCTGCATTTAATCTCTAAACAATGGCTTTTACTATTCGACAATGAGTTTTAAAACTACAAGTGAATAACTGGTTCCGCACCTTTGGAATTTGTGCGCTCTAGCTTCGCCCTCGCTCTCCAAGCAAAAAACTTATTTATTAATTTATAAAACTTCATTAATTTTTTCTGCAAAAACTTTTCTATTTTGGAAAAACTATAAGGACATGTTTTATATAAAATTTTTTCTACTTTATGCTCATATTTTTTACTTTAAAATAAACGAATCATTTAAATGTTACAAATAAAAACCCGATTTTTTGAAATTTGGGGGGTGTTTTGAGGTGGTTTGTTACTGTGCTCAGAAGTGAAGAGTTTCTTAAAATAATGTTCTATATGTTAGTATTTGATTAAAAAGGGTCATATCCTTATTCAATTTAATATGAGCTCATAATCTAATATGACTGGGTTTAAAGAGATTTAGAAAATTATAATTATTTATATCCTTAAACATTTAGTAATTTAAATTGTAATACTGTATAAATTAAGTTCTCTCATACTATAATTTGCTCGCTTTCTTAAAGATAATTTGAAGATGTAAACAAACTATCATAAGTCTTCACATAAAAATGATACATACATACGCACACACACACACACTCACATCACCAACACGTTCACCCAAATATTTAACTGTTTCGTTATGTTTGATATTTCTATTGTATTTCATACACAGATCCTGAATATGACAATAAATATTGTCGAAACGTCGACGCAAAATAACTAAAAGTTGTATTATTGACCGATCCTCACTAACCATCCACTAAAACATAATTATTTATGGAAGCTTTTTCTCAACTTATGTTGTTTTTCAACTAAAATATTGGTGTTTTATGACAAAGTTAAGTAACTTTTAACCGTTATTCAATAAAAAAAGGGTTTGTGTCAAAATAATTGTAAACAATTGCAAAAAAAGGGTGTAAATATCTAAAAATGTGAAAAATCGTGTTTTTGATTCTCGAATTTTTTTATGGGCCTAAATAAAGCCTTCGGACCTCTAACAAAAATTCACATAGAAGGTCTTCTAATCAAGTATATACTTGATTTTTTTTTTTCAAAAATTTTCATAGACTACAACGGGAGAAAAAAAATAAAATGTGAAAAAAAAGGGTTTTTTGTACTCTATGGGTGGGAGGGGGAAGAATCCGAGGTATGGACCATAGGTTACCTCTTTTTTTAGGCTCAAGAAACAGTAGTATGTAGTTTATTTTGAAATCCATGATTAAAGGCATTTGACTCCTCTTAACCCAGGATACCCTTTATCTAGGGTGTTAAATATAACTGTCAGGTCACATATCATAAATTACAAATTTAATTCTCCTGTTAAATACATAAGAGGAGAAATTGGACTGAGAAGATCCAACATTGGAAATCTTACAAAGAAGAATTGGACTGAGTGTATAAATAGCCTGAAATGGGAAAACTTAAAGAGTGCCGTGCTGTGCCATCCCATATGGAAGTTCCATTTGCAACAATGGTAATCAATACACTGTGTCCAGCACAGCACGTTGATGTATGCCATGTTTGGTCACGGCAGCCAACCATGGCAAAAAGCAGTGGTCGAACTGTCTGAATGGCTTCATATAAGACAAATGTTAATCGAGAACCATGGTGCCATGCCAGATATGGCACACAGTGAAAAGTCGTGCCACCTGAAAGGAGCCTAACACTTCCTTCATGATTACCCAAATCATTTCTATAGGATTAAGATCCCCATGGTAATGTGGAAGTCATAGAATAAAATGCCCATATTTTGCCAAAATAGCGTCTTATAAATTTCTGTGTGCAGGTTTATTTTGTTTAATTAGTGCACAACACTTAGGTTTCAACATACATGGATTACGACAAATTCCACTGTTCACTAAACAGTTAAAGGTGTCTTCTGCCTTTTTTGTTAAAGATATTAAGGGTGAATTCCTGAATAAAACCACATTATGAGGGTCCTAATTAATAATTAAAGGAATGGGTGTGTGTGTGAATATTCTATTTACATTTTTCTATTACTTTTAGCATGTTTCTATCGAAATCACCATTTGAGGAATAATGTGCATCAGAGTTGGAATAATACAGTGTTGTAATAATTAATTCATTATTTTAAAACTCTTAATCATCTTAAATGTCAGTCTTTCCTGTCCTGTCATGTGACATTTGTAAATAACTCACTGAATAGTGCACTTGTCAAAAATCAGGTAAATTGGTTTCATATTCTTTCTTTGACATTTTTAAATTGAGAGTGGGAATTGCTGAGAGATATTATATCTTCCATACACACTAAAACTTTATTAATAATTCCCAAAATACTATAGACACTACTGGCTTAAACAACCAACTCCTGTAACTTTCTTTCTGATATTTCTTAACCTTCTGATTTCAAAAACTTATATATGTTATAAATTATTTCCAACTCTTAACTACAAATGACTTTCCGTTCTACTGAAGTAATTGAAGAAGACACTCTAGACTGACACATTTCACTTCAGAAATCAGTAAATACGGCAACAAACTAAAGGCTACAATTTTTTATATAAACTCATATTTTTTTAAAGTACAAACACAACAACATCCATCCCTTCTCATAAAAAACTGACCTATGTTTGTGTGCTGAAACATGTGCATTGCAGAACATGTGCTGTTGGCATGAAAATAGTCAATTCATGTCTGGTAAATCTACTTATAGACAATTATACATTTCACAACCTAAACATGTGGCTTTTATCAAGAATCCACAGCCACCTCAAAGGTTAGAAAAGTAGCAAAAACTACTTTATCTTTTTTTATAAAGAAATAAAAGACATTTTACAATAAATATAATATAAACTTCAGTTACCAGTTTCCTCTTATAAAAGATTCAATTTACTCTTGATCGATACTTTTTCATAATTCATACCTATTCACACAACGTTTTATAGTTAAATCTTCATGAATGCCAAAATATCACAATAATAAATAATAATTATCTCTGTATGATTTTATTCATTAAAATAAGCTAAAGCTACAGCTTCAGGAATTAGAAATTATTCTCAGCATACCTATGGCAACAGTTATGTCTACAAGTTCTTCTGCTACATGGCCGCGCAATAAAGCTAAATAGTACTTCTTCGTTAACCGTTCTTCAAAAGCAGATGTGGCTGAAGAGCAAGCCTTTTTATGCAATGCAACACAGATAACACCACTTGTTGCAAAGTCAAGTCGGTGCACAAAGTAGAAGCCATGACGTAATTTTGGATTAGCTAGTGATGGAAATGTCTGACAGAGTGCTTGATGTAATGAACCCTGGCAACAGAAATATATATTAACATCACAAAGAAATATCTTTTACAATCACAGTATTCAAATTTGAACATATTTTAACTATAACTGTTACAAATACTTGCAAAAAGTTACACACGTGTGTAAGTGCATGCAGACACACATATACACTATATATATAAAATATATATTCACAAAAATATGTGTAAATAATGTTTTAATACATCTAGTTAGTGCAAACAACATATGCATTTACTTTGGTTAAAAATTTGTTACATAAAATTAAAAACGTTCAGTACATTTTTATAATCATGTTTATAATTGGTATCTCCTTGAAGACAGATGGCACAAAATTTGCACTCTCATTGTCATACCAGAGAATCAAATGTTTCTTTACATAAGATCAAGTGATAGGTTACAACACTTAAAATAATAAGAGCAAACATTTAATCCATATTACATTCTATTATATAGAATGAATAAGTCCTGATTAAAACATTACACAATATATAATAGTTACTCAGCAACAGAAACAAACAAAATAACATTATAACATGAAATGTTATCCCCTATAGATGTATCCAGAAAACAAAAGTAAAATTAAACAATCTACAACGTTCACTCCACTCCTAGGTGACGTAGCCTTTCAAATATGATGGGGGACATCACTCGTGTGAATTACACCTCTTCGTGTTTATACTGTTTTGTGTTCTTCAGATATTGAACTATGCTGATCTGTGGTCCTTATTTGTTCAGTTTTTTACTAGTGATCATTCTATAGCTGTCTTTACTATATAATCTGTTGAAGTTGGAAGATATTTTGAAGTCAATTCTTAAAGGATATTACCAACTGGTGCATAATGTTTAGTACAGACTGTTATTTCTTTTACAGCTGTGTGAGTTCTTGAGGTTCTCTTCCTCAACAAGTGAATCATGTTTTGAATTATGAACTGGCCACTTCATGAGGGCTGGCACTGTCATCCACAAACATATCATGCCATTAGTTGATCTATAGGAGAAACTGAACATGTGGTTTTGAATTGACTAACATACACAGAAGTAACCGAATTGATTGTAAGGCTTCTTCATTAACTTTATATTTGGCTTTAGACTTTGTCTCGCTTTAGATTTCTCAGCGCTAATTCAGTTGTTAAGTTTCAACTATATACACCCTGAACCTCAATCAGACTGTAAATATGCAGGTTTACACAGACAGGAAATTGTTGTTCGTTTGGAAAAACTGTACTATCAATTGTGTTTTGAAAAGGGAAGGTGAATGAAAATCTTGAATACTGATCAATGAGGACCAAAACATATAGACATTTTTTATGACAGTGATGGTGTTGACCCTCTGAAATGAGGGTGGGCTGTGCTAACACCTTTGAATTGCAGTATCTGACTAAATGTTTCAGTGATTCCAAATACCTATCAATTGTTAATTTTATGCAAACAAAACTTAAATTATAGATTTCACATATGTTCTTTAAAACTTTTAATACTTCACTACAAGCTCTACATTTGATTATAAACTTATACTCTGAAAAAATTAATACTGAAAGTGATAGTTAACAATACCATTTAATCTTTCAGCTTCTCATATCTGCACTAAAAAATTAAATTTTTAAAAGTTTTATACCATTGTTTTGAATGTACCTTGGTTAGAAGCTAAGAAGGTTCCAGTGTTACGGTAGAACCTTAATCTTTCTGGGCATTACAATATTCTAAATAACAAACTGAGAAAATAAAAACAAACGTGGATTAGACCTTATTACATAAAACAGACAGGTCTTGATTAAAAGTAGAATATTTAATAGAAAGTAACAGTTATGAAAAAACTGTAATACACAAATTTAAAAAATAAACAAATTCTTGGATTTCGTTGTCCATGACGTGTCCGTTACTTAACTAAATATCACTATTACATTAACGACTCGGAACACTAAGTTTTTTATAAGTAAAAGCATAAAGTTTTACCTTATAGCCTGAACCGGTTTTCTCCTTTAAAAGGCTTCTTCAGAGGCTGCCGCTGGTAGCGCTGTCCGTCTTGTTGTGGGTGACGGAATCGAATTTCGAAAGATCGATGCTGTGTGTGTGGGGTGAGATATGTTCGAATAATGCGTGCGATTTGAATTGTGTCTGTTCGTTTAGGATGTCGTTTTTATTTGTTTTTGTGTGTTTGTATATTTCCAATTGTTCTAGAGTGTTTAGTTTTCGGCCTTTTGTGTGTACGTGTAGAATGTTCATGTTATTGTCGATGTTTTTATATGTGTGGTTTGCTTCAATGAGGTGGTTGGTTCAACAAAGCCAAACACATAATGACACACAAACAAAAGCCCTACATAAAACAAATCCAACCATCAGCCCCTACCCTCCAAACGCTTCCCAAAATCCATAAAGAAGATATTCCGATCCGCCCCATTATCAACTACCGTAATGCCCCTGCACACAAACTCGCAAAATACCTAGACAAAATTATCAGACAACACACACAACTAGACAACAACATTGCAGTAAAAAACAACACAGACCTAGTAACAAAAATAAAAGACATACACATCCCCCATAATGCCACAGTAGCCTCCTTTGACATTAAAAACCTGTACACAAACATCCCCATCTCTGAAACAATCACCATCCTACAAAACAAACTCAAACAGAACAACACACCAGATGAACTTATCAACGAAATAACAGAAACTCTGAACATTATCACAAAACAAAACTACTTTACTTATCTATATATCAATACGTGAAGAGAAAACTTTGTACCCCTTTTTAAGCAATTTGCGCGCACGGAGGAGTGTGAGATTTGGCATAGTTAAAGTTTATATGGAGAAGGAGTGCAGAAAGCTAAAATTTATATATAATATGTGTTACAAATACATTAAATTAAATAAAATAAAACATTCATTTGCACTTGAAAATTCATTTAAACTTTTTCACACAATGGTAATTGTTAAAAATAAAATAATTTTGTTGCCAGGCAATAAAATTATAATTTTTTCATTTTAGTGTACGTTCATACTGCCAATGTCAAACACATAATAGTCTGTCGTTTGTTTACGTTCATACTGCCAATGTCAGACACATAATAGTCTGTGGTCAAACAGTCGCACAGAGTAGAGATTGTCGCCAAAGAATTTTAAAATGTTGCCAACAAATAATTACTGAGAGATTGACTGAATGAGCTGTGAATTTTGTGTGATTTCAAATGTTCCTTTTTCAATAGTCTGTGGAGTGTATGTCAAGGCAAAAAAGCGTTTATTTTATATTTTGTGTATTAGATATCTGTGTTTTATATATTAATGTGCAGTTGAAAGTGAAATACAGCTTGCTTAATATACACCTGTTGCACAAGGAAAATTTTGTAGCAGCAATTTGAATTGACTTACTCTCGCCTAATTATTATTGGTGGTTTCAAAAAAGTGAGTACATTTTATTATTTTTAAATTAAACCCTGTCTAATCTTAGTTTCAGTAATTTCATTACATGTTTTTTTTACATTCAGATATTCGCACCTACTTCCATTATGCCTCGACATAGAACATTGACGGGTCGGAGTGAGAGACAAAGAAGAAGGAATATATATTCACGTGAAAGTCAAAATGATAATAGACCAAATGCAAATTTAAATAGTGTAAATAGTATAACATTGACGGGTCGGAGTGAGAGACAAAGAAGAAGGAATATATATATTCGCGTGAAAGTCAAAATGATAATAGACCAAATGCAAATTTAAATAGTGTAAATAGTATACAAAATGATGAAATTATTTTGAGGTATGCATTTAAATGCGCACTGAATGTCATTCCAAGAAATTTTAATACTTTTGATTGTGGATTAATGCATTTACAATGCACGTTTTGCAATGCATAACATTTCGAATCTGAGGTCACTTTAGGTGAAAGGACTGCATTCACTTCATGTTGTCATAAGGGTAAAGCAATATTACCGGCCTTAAGTCAAAATGAATACTTTAAATCATTGTATGATGGACTTACTTCAAATGAACCTTCAATAAAAAGGAAGTCAAAAAATTATTTTGAAAACATTCGTAAATACAATTCATTTGCTATGGTTAGCTCAGAAGCTAAAATTTCGGATACAGTTACGCGTGGAGTGTATCATTTTAAAATACATGATGTTTTTTATCACAGATCAGGTCCAATGACTGCTGGATATGGTCGCTCACCATGTTATGCGCAATTATAGTTTTATGATGTTGACACTGCTGTCAATTATAGATTACGTGAACACTATAATCAAACATGCAATAACAATATAATGCGCGAAATCTCTCTTGAATTGGAACGCATTAATCCTTTCGTTCGGTCATTCATTGCAATGAAAGAGCATTGTCAGAGAGTTGAAAATCAAAATAAAGAAATTTGTATGCTCATTAAAGTAAATCATGATTTAGATCTACGCCGTTATAATGATGCAGTTCAAACTGATGTAGCAGTAATATTTAGTACAGTTGATGGTGAGCCACCCTTTGAACGAAATATGGTTTCGTTTTCAAAAGTTAATGGTACCATTAAAAATATCTCTGTTTTGGATTCATCATTGGACCCTTTAGCGTATCCATTACTTTTTCCAAATGGTGATACTGGGTGGCATATCAATATTTCTCATAATCTACCAACTACATCTAATTCAAGAGCACCCAGAAATAAATTAACCATGCTTCAGTATGCAGCCTATCGACTTGCAATTAGAGAAGATTTTAGCATGTTGCACCATTCACAAAAATTATTTCTGCAGTGGATAGTTGATATGTATGTGAGAATAGAGGGCACAAGGTTACATTTCATTCGACAAAATCAAACAAGTCTTAGGTCTGAAGTTTACAACAATTTAACAGATTATTTAGAATTGAACGCCAATGCCAATAATGTTGGCCGTAGAGTAATTTTACCATCTTCATTCAATGGATCTCCAAGAAATATGTATCAGAATTATTTAGATGCAATGTCAATTGTACAACATTTCGGAAAGCCTTCTTTGTTCATTACAATGACTTGCAATCCAAGTTGGCCTGAAATAGTTAGCAATATTGGTGTAGGTGAGTCAGCTAATTTTCGACCTGATATTGTTGTGTGTATATTCAAGTCCAAACTGAAAGCATCAATTGAGGGCCTTACACTAAAAAAAATCTTCGGTAAAGTTGAAGCACTCATTTATACAATTGAGTTTCAAAAGAGAGGATTGCCTCATGCTCACATTTTACTCTCTTTAAATGAGCAAGATAAAATTGTTAACGCTACCGATATTGATAAAGTTGTATCTGCGGAGATTCCTAACATTCAAACACATCCTACATTACATGAATATGTTGTAAAACATATGATGCATGGTCCATGCGGTCTACTTAATCCAAATTCTGTATGTATGAGAGATGGAAAATGCACAAAAGATTATCCAAAACGATTTAATGAATTTACATGTGAATCATTAAATGGATATCCATTATACAGAAGGCGTGATAATGGTATTAATGCTGAAGTTCGCGGTAGTTGCCTCGACAATCGTTATGTTGTACCATACAATCCGTATTTACTTGCCAAATTTAATTGCCATATAAATGTTGAAGTATGCACTACAGTTAAAAGTGTTAAATACATTTATAAATACGTGTATAAAGGCTATGACAGTGCATCTGTTGAATTAGGTTCAGAGAGAAATGAACCAGGTCAAGAAATACAAATTGATGAAGTTAAAATTTTTTTAAATGGCCGTTATGTCGGATCAACTGAAGCTGTATGGCGCATCTATGAATTACCAATGCATTTTCAATCACATGTCATCGTTAGACTTGACATTCATTTACCGCGTAGACATAATGTTTACTTTCAAGAAGGGCAAGAACGTCAAGCAATTGAAAATGCAAGACAAACAAAATTATTAGCATTTTTTGAATTGAATCGATCAGATCGATCAGCGCATGAATATAAGTATATTGAAATTCCTTTGCATTATGTGTGGGAAGATTCCCGAAAAAAATGGAAGAAGAGAAGGCGTGGAGGTGATAAAATCATTACACGCATATGTAGTATCACCAAAAGACATCGAACTTTTCCATTTACGATTGCTTTTATTACATGTCTGTGGTCCAAAATCATTTGAGGATGTAAAGAACATATAATGGAATTATACACACTTCTTTTGTTGAAGCGTGCCATGCTCGCGCCATTGCTTCAAATGATAATAATGGCGCGAATGTTTAAATGAAGCAAAAGAATTACATTCACCAAAACAAATGCGAAATTTATTTGGTTACATTTGTGCATTAAATGTGCCAGCCAATGCATTGGCGTTATGGAATGAATTTAAAGTATATCTTAGTGAAGATTTTTTGAGAGATTACAACGAAGAAGTATCCTTTAACACAGCTCTATTAGAAATTGAAGATATTTTGAATGTTCATAATTTGTCATGTCAAGAACTTGGTTCACCAGTTCCCACGTATTTGCAGAGAACAGACGAAGCAAATGCTATTGATCCAATAGAACAAGAGTTTCTGTTTTGTGAGCATTATGAGACTGCAAATATTGAACAGCGTAATCTAATTGATCGTGTGATTCGTGAAGTTTTGCACCATGATACTGGATCTAATGTTTTTTGTTTAACCGCTCATGCAGGTTGTGGAAAAACATTCACACAAACAGCAATCATTCACAAATTAAATTCGCTTAATCTTAGTTGCATTGCAACAGCGTTCAGTGGCATAGCTTCAACTCTGTTACTTGGAGGTAGAACTTTACACAATGTGTTTAAATTGCCTATACCCATTTTGGAAAATTCTGTAGCGAATATTACCGCAAATAGTAGCTATGGACGTTACATAAATTCATCATCATTGATAATTACACTGGACAACAAAATTTTGGTTTTTGTTTGTTACAAGAATGATAACAGCTGAATCTTATAGAATTTTTGACGATAATTTCAAATATGTAAATGGTTTCTTTCTATCAGGCATAGTTTTTTTGTAATTACCATTTTTTGAAAAATGTTTATTATACGTACATGCAATTTCAACATACTTAAAATCTGCTTCGTTTTGATTTTCTGGCGTAGTGTGCTGTAGGTAAATCAGTCTTCAGATTCCAGCAATAGTCAGCTAGCATTCTTGGGTTCCACTTTCCTTGGTAGCGTGTCTCCATGGTGAATATTTCCTGGTGAAAGCGTTCACCATGTTCGTCACTCACAGCTCCGAGATTGGTTGGGAAAAAATCCAGATGAGAATCTAAGAAGTGGATCTTTAGTGACATATTACAGCCAAGTGCTTTATAATTTTTAAGAAGCTCAGTTATCAGTTCTTTGTAGTTATCTGCCTTATTATTTCCAAGGAAGTTATTAACAACATTTTTAAAAGATTTCCAAGCAGCAACCTCACAGACATTCAAACTGTCTTCAAATTGAATATCATTCATTAGTTTTCTTATATCAGGACCAACAAATATGCCTTCCTTAATTTTAGCGTCACTTATCTTGGGAAACTTGCTTTTTAGGAACTGAAATCCACTCCCCTCACGATCCATTGCTTTAACAAAATTTTTCATTAAACCTAGCTTAATGTGTAGTGGGGGAAGGTAAACTTTTTCAGGTTTTACTAGTGCTGGGCTCACAACGTTCTTCTCTCCTACAGTCAATGTTTCTCTTTTTGGCCATTGTTTCTGAAGATAATGATTCTTCCTATCTCTGCTATCCCACTCACACAAGAAGCAACAAAATTTAGTATATCCAAGTTGTAAACCAAGTAACAGTGCTATCACTTTCAGGTCTCCACAAACATGCCACAAATGTTTCTCATACTGAATCATATCCAACACAAGTTTCATACTTTCATATGTCTCCTTCATGTTAGCTGCATGAGCTAAAGGGATTGATGGGTATTTATTTCCAACATGAAGAAGGACTGCTTTCAAACTACGTTTTGAGGAGTCTATAAAAAGACGCCATTCATCAGGATGGTGCGTAAGTCCAAAACTTTCTAGTAAAGATTCCACATCATTGCAGTAAACTAAGTTCTCATACTGTAAGAAGAAACATTCAAAATCACACTGCCTGTCACGGAAACCACTTATTTTAGTATTATGTTGTAAAAGATTCCATCCTTTCAGTCGTGATGCGAGAAGTTCAGCTTGATTCTTGGATAAATGTAGATCACGAACGAGATCATTTAATTCTGACTGATTAATTAAATGTGGTTCAGTATTTGTACTTTCTAAAAAGTCTGGGTCTCTCCTTTCTTCATCATCCAATGAATCTGCACAACCTTCAACATTAACAGCATCTTCGTCTAATTCCCATGTTTTCGGTGGTACTGGAATTGGAAGCTGTGGACTGTGAGGCACTGGTCTTATAGCAGAGGGAATATTAGGATATTTAACAGTGTGTCTAGTCTTCGCTGTTATCCCTGATATTTTCGTTAAACAAAAATAACAGTCCGTGGAGTGATCCTTCGGTTCTCTCCAAACCATTGGAATTGCAAATGTCATGTGACGAGATCCATTCAACCAACCAGTCAACAGCATTACACATGAATTGCAACAACTGTGAGGGGCCCAGGACTTGTCCTGATCACCCAATTTACATCCAAAATATAGTTCATACGATTTTTTTAACAGTGGAGTTATATTTCTCCTCTGAGACTTTAGTGTTACCTCACCACAAATATAGCAGAAACTGGCTGGCTGGTTAATGCAACTACGTGGCATTTTTATGAAACATTTCACTGTTATACACTCACAAACACTTAATACAAAATGTTTAAACACTTTACAACACAGATTAATTTAGTATGTACATGCACTGACTGTACAGGGAAAAATTAAATTACAAACTGGTAGGAAAAGTACCACGAACTACGCCACGAGTACTACGAACTTGGACACACGAGAGCTCACACTTGACTGAAGTAGAGGTGATATTTCTTAGCCAGCATGATAGTGTTTGTTTACTGTATTACATTCAACACTGAGTCATCAAAGTCCAATGTTCTTCACAGCGTACGAGTAATACAGTGTGACTAATAGGTGCCGTAATTTACATGAATCATATGTGTGTCATTTGTAATCGTTTTCATTATTGTGTTGACATAATAAACTTATCTGTCATGGATATTAATGAACTGAAATAAATTAATATACAGTTTAAATAGCAACATAAATTTTGCAAAAAGTAAATTAATGTCATATATATTGCACTTGCATAGTTCGTGCCCATGTACTTTCTAGAGAAGTAAGAAGGGCAATTGCAAAAAAACTAAGGCCGATAGCGAATTTCTGACTTCATATTCAGAATCAGCGCTCAACAATACATAAGACTCAGCAAATATTAACCATGTAACAAAATCATTGTTGTCCAGTGTTATTGATGAAATTTCTATGTGCCCACTGCAAGTGTTGAAAATCATAGATAGATTAATGCAGGATCTATGCGATGAAAATGATAAACATAAACCATTTGGAGTGAAAACGATACTTCTGTGCGGTGATTTTCAGCAAATCTTACCAGTTGTCCCACATGGATCACGTGCAACTTTAATTGAAAATTGTGTCAAGAGTTGGCATAAATTTGTTTATTTTCATAAAGTAACGTTTACTCAAAATATGAGAGCCTTACCAAGTGAAATAGAATTTGTCGAATTCTTGAAAAAAATTGGTAATGATGAAGCCCCACAATTCCCTCAGTTTGGTGAAAATATTATTGAAATACCTCAGCAATTAATAGGAGATGAAAATAATATTATTAATGAGGTGTATTGAAATATTTCTGAAAACAAACTCTCAGATAACATATTGAAGTCAGTTATTTTAGCACCTAAAAATGATGATTGTACTTTTATTAATACTGATATACTTAATTGAATACCAGGTGAACAGAAAACATATCATAGCTACGATAAAATAATTTGTGATGATGACAATGAAATCAATAACTATCCAGTAGAGTTTTTGAATTCTTTAACTATTAGTGGTTTGCCACCACATAAGTTAGTATTGAAAGTTAATTGCATCGTTTTACTGATCAGAAACTTAAATACAAAGGAAGCATTAGTCAATGGAACAAGAATGCGCATCAAGTGTATGCATGTAATGCTATTGATTGCGAAGTTTTAACTGGACCCGCACGCAATAAGAGAATTTTGATTCCACGTATAAATTTAACATACTCCGGTACTGTTTTACCATTTAACTTTCAAAGAACTCAATTTCCAATTATACCTGCATTTGCGATGACAATAAATAAGTCTCAAGGACAAACATTCGAAAAAATTGGAATTTTATTGAGGCAGCCAGTTTTTACACATGGTCAATTTACGTCGCAGCAAGCAGAGTTCGATCATTCGATGGTTTGAGATTTTATATTTCTGAATATAATGGCCAAGGGCATTTAGCAAATGATGAAAGAGTTTTTACAAAAAACATCGTTTACACAGAAGTTCTGAATCATTAAATTCACTTTCAAACTATTTTAAGTTCAATGGACAACATTTATTTTTTTAACCGCCCGGTTTTTTTTTATTTAATGAAAAATATATGAAAAAATACGAGGCACGTATTTTTTATTTCCTTTTTTATTTTGTATTAATTTTTTATTTAAATTTTATATAATTCGAAAAAGATAGGCAAAATAACTGTGTAGCCTTGGCGAAACCTGGTCAGTATGGCAATAAAAAAAACCCAAGGAAATGTCAAAAAACGCGTTATTGCTTTTTAAATATGGCTTAGCCAAGCTAAACCTCATTTTTCCTATCTTTCATATTTTTCAAATAACTCGAAAATTAATGCATAGAAAAAAAAATTAAAAAATTATATAAGCTTTGTAGCAGATAATCTTCAAACTGTTTTCGAATTTTGTACCTTACCAAAAATGAAATGTAATCCACTGGAATTGAAAACAATGTATCTTTTACTTCTATGAATGTCAAGTCTCATTTTTATTAGTGTTTATTTGATTCAATAATAACATGAAAAAATTAAAACTGACAATGAATTATATCAAAAAATAAATACAAATACAAGCTGTAATTGTGTTTTTTTTTCAACTGTTACTAACATTAAATTTTAAATTTCATAGGTATTGCAGGGAATTAAGGCAAACAACACACGCTAATAACGTATTTGTACACGCTCGCAGCTGACGTAATAGAACAAAATTCAAAAAAATTATATGCAATCATTATACAGGTATACTCTTTGACAAAAGAATCTCAATAACGTTCAAACTTAAAAATTTAATGAATTACGGTCGAATTTCGACCACTGGGCGACCACTAGTAACAATAAATACTACACACAGAACGATGGCTTACCCATGGGCTCCCCCATATCCAGCATTCTAGCAGAAGTCTTCCTCCAACACTTAGAAAAAACAAAAATACTCACAAACAATGACAGACACTCACAGAAAATACTATATTGGCACAGATACGTTGATGACATTCTAATACTATACAGGGGAAACAAAAGACAATGTGAACAGTTACTAATGCACATAAACAAAATACATAAAAACATAACCTTTACTGCCGAATACGAACACAACAATACCATAAACTTCTTAGACCTCTCCATCACAAAACTAGAACACAGGCACAAATTCAGTATATACAGAAAACCAACTACAACTGACACACTAATACACAACACCTCCAATCACCCAATACAACACAAACTAGCTGCCTTCAGAACCATGATACATAGACTTAACAACATCCCCTTAGATGAAAAAGACTACAAAGACGAACTAAACATGATAAACTATCTAGCAGAATCTAACGGATATGACAGAACAATAGTCACTAAACTCCTACACAAAACACAAAACAAACAACAGACAAAGACAGAAAACAACAAATTCATAACACTAACATACATCAACAAACAAACTGAAAAAATAGCCCACAAATTCAAAAAAGCAGGATACAGGATCGCTTACAAAACTACTAACAAAACGGAACACACACTATCAAAACACACACACAAAGCACAAAACAAATTCGATCTACCCGGTGTTTACAAGCTAAATTGCTCAAATTCCAATAAATTCTACATCGGCCAGACAGGACGTAGCTTCAAACAGAGATACATTGAACACACAAAGGCACTCCACTCCACTACAGAATCCACCTTTGTAAACCACCTCATTGAAGCAAACCACACATATAAAAACATCGACAATAACATGAACATTCTACACGTACACACAAAAGGGCGAAAACTAGACACTCTAGAACAATTGGAAATGTACAAACACACAAAAACAAATAAAAACGACATCCTAATCGAACAGACACAATTCAAATCGCACGCATTATTCGAACATATCTCACCCCACACATACAGCATCGATCTTTCGAAATTCGATTCCGTCACCCACAACAAGACGGACAGCGCTACCAGCAGCAGCCTCCGAAGAAGCCTTTTAAAGGAGAAAACCGGTTCAGGCTATAAGGTAAAACTTTATGCTTTTACTTATAAAAAACCTAGTGTTCCAAGTCGTTAATGTAATAGTGATATTTAATAAACAAATGTTAACAAGCAATGTAACCAACCTGGTCTTCAAAAAAACATACGCAAAAGTGAACAATATATGACAACATTATACATTTGCAAATTTTTCTTTCAGGCTTGACAAGTTCATAGGTTACTAAAATGACTGTCTCAAATTTAAACTAGCTATCCTCAAGGGTCCCTCTAATAATCACAAGCACTAGCAAACATTTTAAGTACATCTAACTGCCCATGTTAAAGATGGTGTATTGAAAATCTGCTTAATTAATGAAATATTCTTAATACTTATATTTTAATTTTTGTTTTGTAACAGTGTAGTAACAGATGTTTGCATGCTAGTATGTGCGCACAGAATGCATTGCTCTGTCTACATTGTGAGTCTGCTTTAATGTGGAGTCTACCCAAACTTGTCCACCTTACGACTGGAATTATAATTCAGTGGTCTTATTTGGAAAGCTTAGCTGTGGAAGTATAACTTCATAACACCAACATGAGAACACAAACAACAAAATTTTATTCTTCTAAGAAGTTTACCACTTCATGTAGTAGACAAATTCATCGCTACAACTTAATACCAACTTTGAGGTGGTGTTCAGTTGAGTAATAAATAACAAATATTAAACTAAACATAAATAAATAACTACCTACTCGGAACACAAAGTTTTTTATGGGTAAAATGATTTGTGGCATGGTACATAATCTTGTCATTTGGATGGCACACAGCACTAGTTTTATCTTATGGCCTGTCATCAAGCACCCAAACTTCCACCTCTGACTTAACTATATTATATACTTACATCTTTATTTTAATTTTTCTGAACCTGAAAATTAAATTATCTGTAAACACTAACCAAACAAACTGAACCATAATGTAATTGGTGTAATAAATAGCAAATCAGTGTCGCTGGCAATAAGTAAATACTAATTATTTATTCTTAAATTAATAATTACTGCATTATTATCACTATTCTCTGCTTTATTGCTCATACATAATTAATAGTGTTCTTAGGTTTATACTTTTAGTTCTAATATAAGTATATTACTGTTTATTATTTACTTATAGTATTATAAATGTATTGTATAATGTACGACTTTGAATCATGAACCATCAGGAAGAGGCTGACAAGAGATTTTTGAGATACAGTACAGTACTGGAGGAGAATGTTAGGATTTCATGAAGCAATAGAGTGCAGAGTAACACAATGTTTATAAAGAAGAAAGTAAGTGCACTTAGCAAAAAAACTTGTGGGAAAGCTTTGTCAAAATAAATACCAATGGCTTAGGCAATAATTAGAGATAATACCTATATAACTATGATATTAGTGGAACAGACTGATAGGATGAGCATTAGGGGGAGGCTACCAAGAAGCCACCATGATCTAATTGTTGCAGGAACAGCTTTGAAAGGATCAGGGGTGGTCAACAGGTAACTATGACAACTTCAGAACATAACCACCCGCAAGTCCTTGGATTGAGATTGCAGTAATATGATAAATGGATTTTTCTTGGATTATACAAACAACCATAACAAAAAAACGACCAATGTAGCCTAATGCAAATCAATTTTACTTTAAGGTGACACGGTTTAATGTACATTATAAAAAGGGTATTGAATTTCTGAGTTTTAAATGTCTCAAGTCAGGATTGATAAATGTTTCTATCCACGATCATATATTTTTACTCCTTGTACTTCAAACAAAAATATATACACTTTTTAGGTACTTCACTTCATATTAACAAGTTTATTATTTTTCTGTTATGTTTCTACAAATAAGGAGTTCTACCCCATAGAATTCAAGTAGGGCCTATTGAATTATTATTATAATAGTAATGGTACTTACTTGATTATTATTATAGTAGAATATTATATATTTTATTAACATGTATTATACAGATATATTATAAAAAAATTAAAATAACATACGTTTTCTACAGATAAAAATATTATTTTTTAACATAAAATGTAAATAAAATTGGGAAGATCATTAACACTGGAATGGTATGATGTCGTGATTTTTACGAAACGAAACACAAATATGATTGTATAGAACAGGTTTCTACGCGGACTGTACCGGCCCTCCCAATGTCTTCCCCCACTCAACTCACAAGGTCAGTGCACGTGCAACCGTCGTGCTGGCAGTACTTGTTTTTGAGCTATTGACGTCAGTTCGTGAATGTTACGCTATCATACCGATGGTGTAACTATTTTACGTAGTGTTGTGTTTCAGTTTTAGTTTTATTCTTATATCAAATTTTCGTTGTTGTTGACTTAGTGTGTTGAAAATTAGTGCCATATATTAAGTGCATCTTTTTACTTGGTTTTGTCAAGTTTTACACTGTTTTTGCTATACTACTCGTTTTTTTTAAATGGCTTTGTCACCATCGGAGATTGACAAAATTTTAAATGATAGCTTTTTTGATACAGACGAAGATGAAGGAGCTAGCGGAAGTGAGTCAGAAAATAACATTTTAGCATACTCTGGGAGTGACGACTATAAACCTTCATCCTCAGATGATGAATTTTGTGAACAATTGAAGAGAATACGTCGTGGTCATTCAGCAAATGAAAAGGATTCAATGTACACATCAGGAGTGGTTGGCCCACACAGCGCTATTACACAAGTTCTTCACACCCCTGGTCCCTCTGGTAGTTGTGGGACAAAATCTGTTACAACTCTATCTGCTGAATCAAGACCTGATAGTAGTAATACATATACTACTCTTGCTACTACTACTGGTTCTTCAGGATCTGCAAGCTCGACTCCACAACAACAATAATCAAAGGAAAAAACGGTTATTCCTGGACTGAAAATCCTCCAACCATAAGTACAAGAAATGCCCCTAGAAATATTGTAAATATCCGACAACGGTCTAAAGGTAGAGGTAAAGATGTTCTAACCCCTTTGGATGCGTTTCAGTTGTTCTTTACTGACACTATGGTAAACTTAATCATTACTCATACAAATGAAGAAATAGTGAGAAAACAAGCCAATTACAAAACAATTCAGTTTTCAAACAGTCAAACCTCTCCCACAGAGATAAAGGCACTCTTGGGCATTATGATATTCTCTGCTCTCCACAAGGACAATAGCCTAAATACAGCAATAATGTTTGATCCTTCTGTAAGTGGTAATGTTTACAGAGCTTGCTTTAGTGAAAAGTGATTCCAATTTTTATTAGATTGTCTTAGATTCGATGACAAAACTACCCGAGCTGAGAGAGTAGCAACAGATCGCTTCGCACCTATAAGGGACCTTTGGGAAGCTTTCATGAAATCATGCATAGACAACTACGAGGCTGGCCCATATCTCACCATTGATGAGCAGCTGCTTGCATTTAGAGGCAGATCTGCATTCAAAATGTATATGCCTAAAAAGCCAGCTAAGTATGGTTTAAAAATTGTTATGGTTTGTGATGCTGGTTCTAAGTACATGTTAGTTGCTGAGCCATACTTAGGGAAACAAAACACAACTGTCCAAGGCCCTCTTTCCCAATACTATGTGAAAAAGTTAACGGCTCCATTTCACGGATCGAACCGCAACTTAACAATGGATAACTGGTTCACAACCGTTCTGTTGGCTGATGAATTTCTCAAGGATCCTTATAAGCTGACACTTTTAGGAACGATCCGCTTAAACAAACCAGAGATACCTTTGAGTATGAGATCGACAAAGAACAGGGACATTCGTGATTCAAAATACCTTTTCAGCAACAAGACAACACTTCTATCGCACAAGGCTAAGAAGAACAAGGTAGTCTGCCTTATTTCCACAATGCACCAAGACAAGGGAATGAATCAAGATGGCAAACCAGTTATGATTGACCATTACAACCAGACCAAAGGAGGAGTAGATACTCTTGACCAAATGGTTTCAGTCAGATTGTGCTCAAGGAAAACAAAAAGATGGCCACTCTGCATTTTTTATGACTTTATCGACATCGGAGGAGTTAACTCACTTATCATTTTGAACAGGGTCTTGAGTTCTAGAAAAGAACAAACCATGACAAGAACATCTTTTTTGAATCAGTTGTATCAGCAGTTGGTTTTTCCATGGCTAGAACAGCGCTTGACAATCAAAAATCTTCCGAGGGAGCTAAGAAGTATGGTCTTCAGTGTTCTTCGCCGAAAAGAAGCAGCAGATCCAGTTCTTCCTAGGGTGGATAAACAGAGAACAACTTGTAAGATATGCCCAGCTGAAAAGCGAAGAATGACAGTCAACTACTGCAGCAAGTGCGACACTGCGTTATGTGCGGAGCACCGCGGGGAAGTCTGCAAAAACTGCAGCGCCTGAATCAACTGCAGCATCATCAAGACATCACATCATTGCAAGTAAGATTTTTTTTGAGCTAATACCAAAACATTTTTGATCATTAGCCCTCTGTTTCAACATATAACTCGTTTTTTTAAATAAATATAGTAATTTCAATTTTTTTTAATTTTTCAGACGGACCTAACTGCTAGGTGACGTCGACGACTAAACAATGTTTGACATTTTACCTCAATAAACTTTTCTTTTATATTAAATGTATTTTCAACTCTTAAAAGTATGTAAAATTAAAATATGTTCTATAAGTTTTGATTTTCATTTCCATCTTACCAAAAATTTTTTTTTTCTCAAGATCGTAAAAAATACGACATCATACCAATTATGTAAGTTTTAAGTATCATACCATTCCAGGGTTAATAAAAAATTGAAAGGATGATATACAATATACATCAGAAGTATGTTGACCTCAATTTTTTTTCTACCACATATATATATATATATATATATATATATATATGTGTGTGTGTGTGCAACAGCCATTAGAATTATTGCTTGCCCATTAGAATTTTGAATAATACATGTACAGGATTGAAATAAACCATATAAAAAATGTACAAGCTACTTGGAGAATTTTTTGGCATGATGCCCACTCCATAACTAAATGAATGCTTTGGCCCTATTTGTCTATAAGGTTTGAAAATTCACTTCAGGATACGATATAATGGTAAGTGTTCAGAATTGATCTATCACGTGTGTGTGTGTTTTTTAATATTTCTGTATTATTCCTTTTGATCAACAAACTATGGAACAAGAAAATATTGTCAACATATATGTCTCCCTTGAAATCATCAGTGCTTGCCAGCAGCTCCCAGTGTTCTCTTAACTTTGTAAATAAGAGGCAAGGGGTTAAGTGGTTTCAAATGCGTTTACGTCAATCATAATTCTATTTATCTTGCTTTTGTTTGGGAATAAGAGGTGGAATTCATGACCTTAACTACACATAAGAATAACCTAAAGAAACGAAACCATAAATTCAATGTAGTGAAACATTATGGAAGACAAAATGTCCTCTAATCTCAGTAAAAAGCCAAGTTATTCTTGCATTTCCTACCTTGTAGGGAAATACAAACATTAATAAAAAAAGTTAGTCAAACTGAAAAATATCAAACTCCCAGAATGTTTTGTAGTTTTACTATCTCAACCACCAAGCTTTGCTCTTACAACAATGGTAGAACAAATCAATAACAGAAAATTAACATTCATTGAATGGTAGTCTATGATAGTGCTGCTTGTAGCTTCGTGATTTGAAAGCATCCAAGTATAATCTGTATACAAATGATACCCACCCACACAACTATACTAACATGTTTGTGCTTCGTTTATGTATATATATTTATTTATATACAGCATCACATCGATTTTAGCGCAGAACATTCAACCTAACCTATAAGTTACAATAAAACAGAAAAAACCATAGTAGTACAAAAATAATGGCAATTCTTACTTTAACATTTGGGTCATTGCTGTTAATGACTACATCGTAACGTTTATTTAAGACTATGAAGTTATTACTTCTATGTAAAACTTCCAAATTTTCGTCTGAAACGGACTTTTTACGTACAACGCCCCACAATTTACGTGCAACATGATGCAGCAAAATTTTCAACAGTTCTTCTATATATTCCATTAGACATTCTGTCGCTTAAATTTGTGTAATGAATAAACAATCCATAAGCCGAATGAGGTTACAAAAAACTATACACAATCACACTCCATGTTGTTTTGTTTACATTGAAAGCTGCTCCGTAGTTCAAGGTTACCCTACATTTGGGTTGAAGCCGCTATGTAGCCAGCATGTAGTAGGCTATTATTGAAGTGATATAATACTAGATATACATGGTGTATAGTATTTGTTAATTATGTAATAGTGTTTTAGATTAAGTCGACAAAAATTGAGTCTTTTATACTTAATCCCCGCATTTTATTCGTCTTTCATTAATCTGTCTATATTACAAATGTTTATAAGCTTATTTTGAGTATCTTATCAGTAGCCACCTGCAGTACACGCCTATGTTTTGACTACCGTTACTAAACGTTTACATTTCTTCCATCTCTTTCTCTCTGATTAATTGTGTCTCAGAAAATCTGAACCCGACAGTTTCTTAAGTAATATGTTACGACATAGGCCTATTACCTACAGAATCGTACAGCTCAGTTCTACTGCAGTCTTACAATGTCTTTAACGTTAATTCGTGATATTCCTGACAAAGCAAGTGCCGTTGAATTTTTGCAAAATAAGCATATTCTGCATCACGATTGGCAGTGGGATCGCCGTCATCCAATGAGGTTGTCTGGCAGATGACGGTGTAACAAATGAGACTGTCGAACGTAAATTGCATTGCGCAAGGGTAGAAAAATCGAAAGTGCCCTTTGAAATCGTTATAAGCTATATTCTTTAGCCGGCTATGCACTAACCATCCCCGCTGGACGTCATGACGGGCAGCAAGTCACAAACGACAGTGGCTTTGACATCCATCCGCACGTCGTGTATTTTTTGAAGGATGTGCACGACGAAAAATGAGTCCAGCAAGACCATCAGCTCAAGCCGCACGACGTGCGGTTGGATCGTGTGTAGTGTTAACGGATGTCAAGGAATCGTGCATGTTTGATCATGCGTACGCTTTTTATCAAATCGTCATTTTCGAGCAAGTACAGTACTGGTAGGCTACATGTTTTTTGAGCACATTCGTTTAATAAAGCTTTACTGTTTAATTTTACTTACATTCGTTCTTTAGTTTATATTTATTAATTAATGATTCAGATAAAATTTAAGTTTAATATTTAGTTTAGTTTATTCTTCGTTTACATAATACATTTAAATATCATTAACAGTTAGACTATTATTTTTAATGTTGTTATTATTAATTTGTTTTAATTACAATTCATAATGGGCCGTGAAATAACATCAAAACTTATCGAAAAATATAAATTAAATAGATGTCTGTGGGACGTATCCTATCAACGAGAACGTCTGGCACGCTGGACGAGTTGCGCGACAGTATGGTGCGCACATCCATTACCGACGTCGGGCATGCTGGACAGCAGCGATGGTTAGTGCGTGACCGGCTTTAACCTACACTTGGGTGAAAGAGTATAGAAGCACAAAGTTTTGCGCTGACGAGTTCGATAGGCCCTGTAGGCCTACTTCTACAGACTGGAAGAGTTATATCCATGGTGTCTGAGGCAGTTCTGTGCTCCGTAATCCCGTAGTAATAGGTAGCCCGGGGAAAACTGTCGAAATTGATGAGTGGTCCTTTTCTCGCAGAAATTAAACATCGGCCGTATATACAGACAACAGTACTGTAGGTGTTTGGTGGTATCTGCCGCGAAGATAAAGACTGTTTCTTTATGCTGTGCCAGACAGAACCGCTGAAACGCTGCTTGAGACAATTAAGGCCTGGCGTTTCTTTAACTTCGAATTTGTGGAGAGCGTACAATGAAGTACTAAATTTACAAAGAATAAATTTTCGTCATTTGTCAGACAATCACAGTCAGAATATTGTAAATCCCGTAAATGGGACACATACGCTGTCGATGGAGTCGTTCTGGCCGGCCGTTTAAACGTTACATCAGGCGTGAATGCGGAACTAGCCGAAATCAGCTTGATCCGTACTTCTGTTAATTCATGTGGAGATATCGCTACAACGAAAACGATTTATTTCAACAAATATGGACTGATAATAAGCGTACTCTCTGCCTAAATAGTTATTTAATGTGTGTTTATTAGGTCTAAGTGTATGTGGTTAGGATTTTCATACAAAATTTGTGCTGTGTATAAGGTAGAGATGTTATCTGAATTGAAGGCAACTTACTTGAATAGTGTTTCCATCAATAGTGGCTAGTTGAGATGAAAGACAATTACTTAACACTCTTGAAAATTCGAAAAAATGCACTGACGTAGCCTCCAGACTGTTCGAGCATTTGTAACTATGAAAATTATGCCGGTGCGCCGCCAAGAGAATGGAAAATTATTCTGGAACTTCTGTGGGGTATAGGCCTATATAAGCGTTAACGTCTGGGTTAGAAGTTAGTTACAGTTGGCGATTTATTCGGTGCGGATCAAGTGATTGTTGAGGATTGCTGGAAAGTGATTATTGTGTTAATCAGTACGGTACTGTAATAAAATGACATTATTACGTGTGGACAAATTTAACTTGAATTATTGTATGAGAGTACCTTTGTTGATTTCAAGTTGTTGTTTGTGACTAATTAGTTGGTAAAGTTAGTAATTAGAGACTTAATTGGTGTCTGCTTATTTTGTTTCCACTGTATAATACGACGATCCTGAGACTATCGCAACAATAGTTTCATAGTCTTTCTACTGTACACAATGTATTGACTATAGAGTTTACTAAAAGATGAACACTTACTGTGAATTATCGAATACGAGGATTAAGCGTAAGAGACCTCACAAATTTCTATATAGAGAGGAATTAAATGCATTAACATACGTCGTCCTGTGCAACAGTTGTACTACTATGGTAAGGAAAGATAATTATGTACAAAAATTAATAAAAGAAAACGGAAAACTGTGTTTATTAATGAAAACCATTGGTTAAACCTGGTGAACCTGGTGGTGAAGTAGGTCTGAATCATAGATCACACATATTCTTAATTGCGTTGTTAAAATCCGTAACACTGTCTCCATATGAAGAACATTATAACTTTTTCGAAAATCTGTTTTAAGGAATTCAAACATACCGGTTCTGTCCGAGACAAGACGATTTCAGGAATGCAGAAGCAGTTTCATCTTCAAAAATAATTTTGTGGAAGTGTACCAGGTCTTGAAGAGACTGACAAGAAGGAAACATCGCACAAGAAAATGTCTAAAACTGTAAAAAGAAATTTGTTTATTAGGCTTAGGGTGTTGACAAAAAATTTTCCTTAGGTATCGTTACATATAAGTGACAGACGAAGTTCGCACATAACTGTTTGCTCCGGATAACAGATTAACGTACATAGTTGTTGACAAAAATGACTTCACCAAAATGACATCGCGTCATTAATATGTGACAAAATAATATAACGGATTATTACTATATACTACAGAATAATTATTGTACAACAAAATTCGGCAATTATAATTAGCCTAGTTGATGTAGGGACTATACTATGCTGTAACTGGTCTGACATAATAAGGTGGTCGTCGGCGTATATTTCTCCACCCTAATTCCGGCTGTTCCCTCTTTCACACTGGTCGTCGCCGTGTATTTCTCCACCCTAAGGCCGGGCGCACATTGAGACGCAGTTAACACGTGCAGGGCAGCGCAGTTTTTGTAACTCTTGTTGTGTTATGGGACCGCGCGAATTGAGAGGCAGAGCAGGGCAGGGCAGTACTGCGTCGCACGAGGCCAACGTGGCACTTGTGAATGTGACACAGAAACTGCGTGACACGCTCTCGAGTGAAGTACTAGTAGTTCGACAGAATGGATTCAATCGAAGAAAAACTTATAGATCAGTGCGGAGCCACCCTGTGTTATATAATACTAGTGATCCTAACATGAAAATAAAACTGAAGCAAGAGATTTGGACAACGATTGCAAACGAAGTTAATTTAGCGAACGGTAAGTACGACCAAATTTCATTTATAGTTTATAAAACAAAGAGTCTCACTCTTTCAGAACTCCTTTTCACTTACCATTTTATGATTTCATTTTTCACTCATTTTAAAATTGAAGCTATTTTTCAAATCCCACCAGAAGTTTATTCAAGAATAGTGAACGGAAACCAACGAAACCTGATAAGTTCCTAGTAATTTTTCGACTAAAAGCATTCCTAGAAAATGCGTCATCACAAAACGTCTGCATTTTTCAGCTGTTGTTTTCATTCAATTACCAAAAATAAAGGATAAGAAAGGCCTTTAAAATTAATTAATTAAATTAATAAATTAACACCTTCATTTAAAATTAGTATAAAATAATTTTATTTTTAAAAATAATTTGTACAAATTATTTCTTACTATGAAAATATAGGAGTACCTATATATTTAACTATGTACATTTATCAATTTTTGTAATTTATTCTAGCACAATTTTACTTCACTAACAATTTATTAAACGTCAATCGGCAATTAGTAGTGCCCCTGGGAAACACTCTCTTCTTGCCATGGCACATTTCCGACTGAATTAAAGTATTCAGTGAATTTCTGTCTTACTGATAAAGCGACTTGTACACTCCTTGATCTATTTCCTGGAATAGGATGGAGTTGATTTTTTGGTAGATTTTCTTTTAAGCCAATCTGTTCAATATCACCAGCTACAACTGCATTTCTGCGTAAATAATTGTGCAATACACATGCTGCTTTGACGACATCATCAACGGTGGTGACTTTAATTTCAAATGGCCGTTGGAATACTCGGAATCGCGACGCTAGGATTCCAAAAGTGCATTCAACACATTGCCTTGCGCGTGAAAGCCTGTAATTGAACACCTTGTTTTGATAGCTTCCCGTTACACTTTTCTTTGGGTAGGGTCTCATTAAGTTTTGCATTAATGGGAATGCCTCATCCCCCACAAATACGTATAGCAAGGTATGTTCAAAGGAGGGTAGATCAGCTGGTGGAGGAATTTGCATAGTCTCTTTCACCAATTTTCTAGCCAACTCACAACTTAAAAAAATGTTTCCGTCACTAAATCTTCCCATGGATCCTACGTCAATGAAAGTAAATCTGTACTTCGCGTCAACACCTGCCATTAATACGATAGAAAATGTGTGTTTATAATTAAAATATGATGATCCAGTGTTATTGGGCTTTTTGATCAGAATGTGCTTTCCATCAGACTGCGCCCAAACAGTGTGGAAAATGCCATCGTGATTCGAAATCTGAGGCAATCGACATCCACGTTTCCCTTGTAGGTTGTGGTAAATACAACGGCTGCATAGCATTCCATATAGCAGTTGAAACTTCTTTTACAATTTTAGATACAGTTCGGTCTCCTAGCCTATAACTGTAGGCAACGCTTTTGTAGCTATCCCCAGAAGCCAAATATCTGAAACAATAAAAGACTTTTAGTAAATTTTTGCTATTTTTTTAAGTCAACAATAAAAAATACGCAAAATTACTCAATTTATTTAAACTCAATATTACTCAATTTATTTAATATTATCCAACTACTTAAATTATTATTATTAAAGTAATGAAATCAAATTATTTTTTGTGCCTTATTTTTCAGGTGACGAGGGAATTAGAGACCCAATGTTCTAATGATCATCTTATTGACGAAAAAAGTTGTGAAGATTCGACACCACCTAACACCGGCGACATTGAGGAAAGTGATTCGGCTAATTTATCTGTGAGAAAGGACCCTCCTGAACCACAAACATCATGACCGAGAAAGAAAGCAAAGAAAGTCGATATTGATAATTTAATTAAAAAAACTTTGGAACAACGTGAGCAAAGGTCGAAAGAGCGAAGTGAGGAAAGAAAAGCTCCGAAGGACGATCTATACTTTTTTTTCATGTCAATGTATCAGCAAACCAAAAAAATGCCTGCAGCTTCTCAACACATTGTGAAAAGAAACATATTTCACGCTGTTTTGCAAGAGGAGGCACGCCTGCTGAATATTTCAGAACCTACGGCTCCCCCACATCAGCCATTTCATTCAGGAATCGGTATCACCGACAATATTAACCAGCCAAGGTCAAATAATTGGTTGGACTATTCAAATACACATTCTCCTGCTTCAACGTGCTCTTCCCAGCGAACTCCTTCCTACCCATCTGGAGTGACACATGACAAATCAGATACATCAAACATCGTTTCTTTCCTCACCCATTTTTCGGAATGAACTATTTTTCACAGTTTCAGTTTCTTCTAAGTTTATCAAAAAGTTTCATTACCAATTTATAACAATTTATAACATAATTTGTTTTCTATGTTTTGAAGTTTTTTCTATATTATGTTAAAGAAAATATAAACAAAAAATATCTAAAATTGAAATGTTATCAAAAGAATTTAGTGGTTTTTTCTTTTTCTCCCGCATTACCCATTTTTTATAACATAATTTGTTCTATAATATTTTTCATTGTTTCTGAGTTTTAGCTATTTGGTGTTAAAAAAATTAATAAATAAAAAATATACAAAAATAAAAACTTACCTCAAAAAAATAGCCAGTTTTTCTTCAGTTCCAATTGCTGGTTGAGCATTGCATCCCTCGGTGTAAATAATAGGTTGAATCATAGTGTGAACTTATAGCAATCGAAAATTAAAAATTTAATTTTCCTTCTCGACCAGTCTGTTCTCACGCAGCGGTGGCAGCGACTCCAAGAACAGAGCCATAAACAAAGTTAATTGGGGTAGGCGACAACTAACGCCAATATCAGACAATGGAAGCGTGTTCAGCACGAGGTAACAAAAGGAACGACGACTCAAGTTGACAGGAGTGGGCCAACGGAGAATTATGACACCAAAACAAACCGAACAATGTACTTGGGCTCAGTCACACGTTTACGCAGAATCGAAGCGAAGATACATTTAAGTGTGTAGCTAAGAAACTAGTTCACGACAAAAAACGATACGAGGCACAAAGGATTGAGGAAGTATTTCAGTCTATAGAAACGATCCAAGCAACAAATTGTGAATAGAAGCAGCGATGTCGCACAGCGGGATGTACGCCTAAGTGACAAGCTGAGATTTACAACGAGAAAGCGTGGAGGTTGCAGCTGTTGACACTGGATGGAAAACGGTTAATTGCCAGGACGCGGAGTTACAGAAACGAACAATACCCAAGATGTTAGAGTAAACCCTTGCTTGAAACTCGAAACAATAAGTTGACTGACAGGCGAGGAATGTCTTGCATTTCTCCGAACGAGAGTGACGCCTGGACAAGACGATTCAAAGGACATATCTAGCTACCTATCAGAACAAAGTATTTCACGAAAGAGAGCGAAGGAGAAGCCAGTTTCCATAGCAACTAGGAGAAGAACAAATCAGAGGGTAGAAGACTGGAAGACTTCGAGAGAGGGTAGTTACTCAGCCTATCATAGTAATCTTAGGCGTGGACAAGCCTGAGACCAAAATTCTAGTAGGGAGACGTTGATAAAAACTAAGTGTCCGACACGGGACGAGGAGTCTTACATAAAATTTTGGAGTCGTTCGCGACGCAGTCTTATCGAGAAACTTTGAGAGTCTTACATAACTTATCGAGCAGTTCGCGAAGAATCTTATAATATTTTCGGACTATAAAAGTATTAGAGAGACACATAACTCTCGTGATTAATTTTATAATGTTACAAACAATTTCATAAGTTTATTAAGTGCCGTACTTACATCAAGAACAGTCACGTGAATTTTAGATAGTAAATCGGTATTATCGATCAACCGTGAAGTCTTAAGGTACGCGATATGGTGAACTAAACGGACATAGTGAAATTCGGGCGGAACTTTATTGAACTTAGAATATATAAAATCGTTTGCGGCTTAGAAAACAGTATAACGAGCAACAATTCACAATGTGCGTGAACGACACAGTAATATTCATAATTTACGGTAATCAAGACACTCTTATTTAAAAGAACTATTAGACAACCACTCAATAATACCTTGTGTAGACACACAAAGAAATACACTGAACACTTAAGTAAGCATTTATTACTTAATGATGGTTATACGCGGAGACGAAGTGAATTGTGCGGACAGTGCATAAACATAACACACCTACACTATTCTGTTAACGACGCGTGTGCAAATAACCAGTGAAAGTGATCATCATCATCATCATTTAATGGAGCACCGTCTTCAAACAATAGTCATCACCTGGAATATAGCACCGATGGAAATAACGGATAAACTATTACCAAGTAACACTTTATGAATTTATTAGTAGAGTCAAACTACTGTCCTGTCTCTTTCAAAGAATCTAACCTGAGTAATTATGAGAAAAGTTATTAAAAGAAGGTTGCATTCAAATATATAATCATGATCTATTAAAGTCAATCCATCTGGATGAATGAACGCATTAGATAAAGTAAATATTATATGATTTTGTTGTATGTATATTTTATATATGTTGTATGTATTTCAGAGAGCAATTAAGGAGGAATTTATATTTTGAAATGTATATGTTTGATGTATTTACAGGTACCAGGAAGATATATGTTTGTTATTGAATACAAGTGTTTAAACATATAATAAATTAGTACGTAAGCAAATCAATAATGCGTTCATCATTGTCAGAAATCCCAGTGTAAATCCACAATTCAATTCACTATTATAACCACATAAATTTTAATGTGTATTGAGTGAACACTCTTGAGAATACTGAAATCTTATTTAACATTTTAATTACACTGTCGTAAATGGCGACTAACACACGAATCAATCTACATTAGTGATTGATCAATAATATAAAGAACCATATTAATCTTCAAGAAGCAACCTGAGTAATTAATAGATTTGTACCTTAATTACATTGTTGTAATTGGCCTGTCAAGGGTATACTTCATTAATCAATACATAATTAAATTAAATTAAGTAATTAAGTAATTCACAAATTAATTAATTACACCGTAGATATTTGGCGCCCAACCACACGGCTTGATACGCGATAGAATATCACGTATAAGTTCGGGTAAAGAGCAGGCAGTAGAGTAGATTAACCTAGAGTAAGATAAAGATAATTCATAGTGTAGAGGCTAGTTTGAATGATCACTCGCAGTAGGGCAAAGATGGCCAGCAATTCGGACAGTGTGGAATTTGAGGTTAATAATCAGTTGGTATGCCTAATACCGAGGAGGACAACGCACCTAGCGATCCAGATAGCGTTGTGGAGACTCCAGACGACAGGGCGCGGGGACCGACGCCTAAACCCCAAGAAGTGAGCCTACAAACACTTATGACATTGATTAGCGAAAATATTAATAAACAGAACGAAAATAATAGAATAATTCGTGAAGAAATTAGGACACAAATAGGTGAAAATAATAAAGTAATAAGCGACAAGCTGGAAAATAAAGCGAGAAGCTGGAAAAACAGAGCGAGAAACTCGACCAATACAAAGAAGTGAAACAACAAGTATCTGAGCAAATAGCGCAGATGCGGTCGGAAATACGCGAATACCGACGTACCTGGGAGGAGAAGTTTAATGAGATGCAAAAGAAACAAGAAGACTCAGTTAAAGAATTGCGGGAAGACGCAGATAAGAAGCATGAAGAGATGCGGGAGGCACGTGAAACAGACCGCCAAGAGTGGAAAGGAGCCATCCAGAGCACTCAGACAAGCATTAAAAGGTTCACAACAAAATAGAAATCACATAAAAGACAGTAATAAAAAACAGGAAGAGTTGGCAGCCGAACTACATGAAACAATACAACAGAAGCAGCAGGAGCAGTGCCACACAAACAACGTCATGAAACAAAAACTTGAAGAAGTCGATAACAAACAACGCTCAACAGAACAGAAATTGGACGAAACGTCTAAAGAAAAAACTATACGCATTGAAGAACTGAAGTGCCACATCGCAAAAATGAGAGAAACACAAGAACGACTGCAAAGGCAATTAATTGAAGGTGAATGTGGGAACGGAAACAGAATCAATGGACCGCAACATCACGATCTTAAGTATGTAATGGGACCGATAGGTATCCCATGGAATTCCTGAAGGAGCTATCGGAACTACAAGAGACATATTATCCTAATGACAGTATTAAATGGATTGGTAGGCACCTCGAGATGGACGCCGGTATCTGGTGGCGAGTCATCAGGAATCAGATAACTACTTTTGAAGAGTTTAGGAAAGCCTTTACGCAAAAATACTAGGGGCAAGAACGTCAAGACGAAATTAGAGACCACCTCGAGTATGGGAGATTTGATTGGCACGGACAAGTAAGCTCTATTCAATATATCGAGCGCATTCTCTTAGAAAGTAGACAACTGACGCCCACGATAACTGATAGACAATTGATTCGTAAGATCGCACGTCATTTCGGTCGTGACGTACAATTGGCTGTTATTACGAGAGGTATAACTACAATTCCGAATTTCGAGTCATTGATCGTCGAATACACGCAGATTCGACCACGCAATAACAAAGAATTTCAGTATGCAGCGAAAGCAGAAGGTGAAAGTCGGAGAGAGAGAGAGAGAGAGAGAGAGAGAGAGAGAGAGGACAATAGACCCAGACGGGAATGGGGTGAGAAAGTGACCGCCCGTGCACAATACAACCGGAACGCAGGAGGGCAGCCTGTCAATACTATTAGTTTCGTAAACAAAGGTGCGTCTACGTAGACGGTCGACGAACCCAAAAGGCAGCACCAGGAAGAGAAAAAAAAATCATACGACACAGTAAAGGAGATAGTCAATTTACCGGACGATGACACTACCAATAATGTGCATATCCTTCTACCAGATTTAAGAAATGACTTATTGTATGATGATGAAGAGGAAATTGCTCAACGTGTATTAAAGTGTCCCGAAGTAATTGTAAAATTTAATAATGATATAACTGTTTTAGCTCTTATTGATACTGGATGTTTGATCAACGGAATATCAGAATCATGGTATAATCAAAATAAGAAGGGCATAGAACCGTACGAAATACTGCCCATGACCAACACTCTTGTAATTAGCGCAGTAGGAAACAAATCAAAATTAATTAAGAAACAAATATTATGTGATATAGAATTAGATGGAGTTAGGAGCGAATGTGTGTTTTTAATTATACCGGATCTTGTCAAACCATGTATTTTAGGGATGAGCTTTCTACAGGAAACCGGATGCCGTATAGATATAGGGAGAAGAATAATCAAGCTGAAAGGAGCTGAAAGATGACGAAGCAGAGTATGCGATACCAATCATGCATATGGCGGTGATAAGCAGAGAAGAAGATGAGGAAATCATGCGGTGTATTGACGAAAAGGTGGAAGGTATTGACTGTGGAGATGAAAATGTGTTGACACGATTAAAGGAAATTTTAGTAAGAAACAGGAGTTTATTCAGGGAGTGCCCTGGGAAGAATCGACGGATACGCGCACGAATTCCAAGTGACAGACAGGACACCGTATTTCCAGAGAGGTTGGCCAGTCCCGCTTGCATACAAGGGAAAAGTTCAGGAAGAAATAAGTCGAATGTTACGTTTTGGGGTGATTGAACGTTGCAACAGCCCATTCGTAAACCCACTTGTGACTGTGATAAAGAAGGATGGAAGGGTCCGATTATGTCTGGACGCGAGGAAGGTAAACAGTGTGACGATCCCAGACTACGAGGGAGCCTCACCGATAAATGATATATTGGGAAGATGCAGCGAGATGAAGTACTTGTCTACAGTCGATCTGACCAGTAGCTTCTGGCAGGTACCATTAAAGCCAGAATGCCGAGATTTCACAGCCTTTATGTATGAGGGTAAGTGCTACCGCTTTACGGTCACACCATTTGGATTAAGCATTAGTTCTGCGGCATTAACGAGAGGGTTAGACGTGGTATTAGAAGAAGAGGTCAAAAGAAATACTGTTATTTATGTGGATGACTGTCTATGTTATTCCAATAGTCTAGAAACACACTTAGCACACTTAGAATTATTATTAGAGAATTTAAGAAAAGCAAATTTAACGATAAGTTTAGAAAAATCGCAATTCTTCAGACAGGAAATCTCTTACCTAGGATATCGCCTGACAACGCAGGGAATCCAGGCGACGGAGGAGAAGATAAGCGCTATTATGAAGTTTCCTATTCCTAAAAATCAGAAGCAACTGAAGGGTTTCTTGGGACTCATCAACTTTTATAACCGTTTCACGGATAAATATGCGGAGACCACGCAACCGCTGCTTGAATTATTGAAAAAAGGATGTAGATTCATTTGGACACCGGAGTTGAATAATTGTTTTCAGCAAGTTAAGGAATTATTTGTTGAAACTGTTATTTTAAAATTTCCTCGAATTAATCAAAGGTATTATATGCAATGTGACGCCAGTAATTTTGCATACGGTGGTAAATTGTACCAGTTAGATGAAGCAGGGAGAATCGGAGTCATTGCGTTTACAAGTAGAACATTTAAAGGCGCCGAGAGGAATTATTTCACTACAGAAAAAGAACTACTATCTATCGTACGATGTTTAGAGAAGTTTCGCATTTATATTTTGGGACAAACTACAATGAATAATATGCAAATTACTTGCATAAATTAATTACTTTATGATTAATAAATTAATCATATGTTTATTACTCTAATTATCTATGTCCCGTGTTGGAACGAAATTAATACAGTGAATAAATGTATATGTAATTTACATTTGTGGCCATTAATTATTTTGTATAAACTGAATAATTACTCTAATTATTTATAGCTCAACAAATGATATCAGTTAATAATTAATATTGTAAATTCAATTTACATCACTGAGCAAAAGAAACTCTTAGAAAATTACTTTGTGTTCTTTAAAGATTAAAAGTTAACATCTGGGTTATCTGTAATAATAAACGCATGTGTAGAATCAACTTAAATAACTAATTTATTATTCATTCATAGTAAATTATAATCATACATATAAAACGTCGTTGCACCTGTAAATACATACATATTTCCAATCAACAAGTTCTAGTTTAAATATTCGCTGAAATAAAGAAGACATACATACATAAATCCTATAATATAACAATTCAAATACTAATTATTGATGCGTTCATTAATCCCAGATAGTTTTTCGTTAACATATTAGTTATTTATTCTTTTAACTCTAATAATATTCATTACGTTTAATTATAACTTCCCAGGGTAGTAGAGGGAAAATGAGAGTTCAAAGCCACAAAGGAATGCCGCCTTTCTTAAAAAACAATAAAAAACACTAAAAAACATGATCTAAGAGATGACGCCGCCACCGCTGGACCCGCAGCATCCCAATGGACCACAGCACCGCGAATTTCCGCGAATAAATTTTTTTAATTTTTTAATTTGGTTTTTTTATTTTTTTAATTAAATTGATTTGCATATCAAGGGGGTGGGATGAGGTTCAATGGACCACCAGCATCCGTGAATAAAATTTTTTATTTTTTTAAGAAAGCTGATTTGCATATCAGTGGGTGGTGTTGGGTGGGAGGTTTTTTATTTCATATCAGTGGGTGGTGGTGGGTGGGAGGTTCCAACTCGATGCATTATAGTGTATATTAAAATATATGATCAGGTGTACCAACCTTTGCATGAGTTCAAATTTGTCGTGTGTTATAATGTATATTAAATCTATATGATCAGGTGTACCAACCTTTGTATTATTATTATAGTGTATAGATATTTTATATGAGCAGGTTTGTCAACATTTTCTGTGGCGGGGGGAGGGAAATTCAAATATGTGTTATATAGTGTATATATTAAAACATATGATCAGGGTAACCAATCTTACATTATTGTGTGTGTATAGAGCAGGTCTGCCAACATTTTTTCTCTTCTGTGGTGGGAAATTCAAACTATATGATCATAATTGTTACTCTCTCTCTCTCTCTCTCTCTCTCTCTCTCTCTCTCTCTCTCTCTCATATTTGAATGTAAGTAAAACTATCTCTCTCTCACTCTCTCTTGTTGTCAAACGTTATGTTCAAACCGTTTTCTCCTCTCCCTCTCTCTCTCTTTCTCTCTATCTCTCTCTCTCTCTCACTGTGTACATTGAGTAAATAATTTTAGCTCGCTCTCTCTCTCACTCGTTGTGTATGTCTCTCTCTGTCTCGTTGTCAAACGTTATGTTCAAACCGTTCTCCTCTCTGTGGTCATTACCGCGCGCATGTATATGAAATTAGAAAGTTTATATTTATTCGACAAATATTAACGCCCTCTCACTCTCACTCGTTTCAACTGTGTCAACAAATAGTAACGTCCTCTCTCTCTCTCTCTCTCTTTCTCTCTCTCTCTCTGACTCTCACTCGTTTCAACTGTACAAGCTCTCTCTCTCTTACCGTGTACATTGAGTAGTTGGTGTGATGAGTAAATAATTTTAGCTCTCTCTCTCTCGTTGTCAGAACGCCGTCTTTATTTTTCATGTATCAAATAATTAATTAATAGTTTTATAATGCAGTCAGTGTGATTGATCCTTGTTAGAAATATATATATTTGGCAAATATTAACTATGTATGTGTGTTGTTGTCAATGAACTACTTACCTGTGTGCTGTTACAGATGACAAATCCATACGTTAACGGCTTAGCAATCTTCAATACGCTCTTCTTCATGAGGTACAATACTTCTGTTTAATGGGTACAGTTTACACATGCACATAGGTTCAGTGGTGTATAGCGAAATAAATTAAAATTATACACACACATGAAAACGGTGGTTGAAATTCATACAAATCTTCTGATGTAACAGTTCCCACAATTAATACAATTCACAAATATAAAAAAAAAATATAATCGTTCTAGTGTTAACGTTTGCTACAACAGTACACACATAGGTTCAGTGGTGTATAGCGAAATAAAGTAAATTATACACACAAGAAAACGGTGGTTGAAATTCATACAAATCTTCTGATCTTGTTAGGGAGGTCTGTATATGATTTTAGAAATATATATATTCGGCAAATATTAACTATGTATGTGTGTTGTTGTCAATGAAGTACTTACAGGTGTCTACTCTCTTTCTCGCTCGCTCGCAGACGGCAGAAGAAATTCCTACTTTATAATGTAATTACCTGTGTGTGTGCTGTGACAGATGACAAATCCATACGTTAACGGCTTAACAAACTCTCTCTCTCTCACACACACACACACATTTAGCATGAACAGATGCGTCTTCGTTAGTAAAATGTACAAATCACATGACTTTATGTGAACGTCGAAGGGTACAAATAAAAAAAAAAAAAAAATACAGAATATATGAATTGCTATAATTACACATTATTAAATCAACACCACTGTATAGAAAGATTAACTATGCGCACACACACACACACACACACACACACACACACACACACACACACACAACGATACAGAAGTATTCACTAACTTAAGCCAAGGTCATTGATTCGGTGCGTCCTACTTTCTAATCCCTGATGGTAAAACCTAAGACAAAAACATACAATCAGTAGTAATAATACAAAATCACTGTTTTATTAATTTAAAATACTGTATGAAAGAGTGGTGTGTAATTTTCATCCAAAATATGTAAAACAAAAAGACAGATTATATGATAAGTAAATTGTATGTATATATCACTGAATAATAATAATATAATCGTTCTAGTGTTAACGTTTGCTGCAACAGGTAACGCAGTTTACAAATAATTACATATAGGTTCAGAGGTGTATAGTGAAATAAATTAAAAATAGAAATTAATTCCTCATAAGTTAATGTCCTTTCAAATAGTATTCATCAAAACTTTGTAAAGTAGAATCTGCACTACAGTCAAACATACGCACACACAGTGATAAAAATTGTTTATTTAAAGTAGTTTGTTACCTTAACAAGTACTGTTATCCTACGCCGTTGGGGTCCTCATGCCTCGAAACACGAGATGTAGGTCGCTGGGGTTTTATAAATTGTTTATCAAGTCTTTTAGAAATGGTCTTATAGTCGAGCTTGGCCTGTTGACTATTGCTTTTAATTTCGTAATTTCTACAGGTGTTAACCGTTTCGGGGAAAAAAACCATTTATGGAGAAGACGGTCCTCCTCCTGTTTTGATGAGGTGTTTAGTCTATGATCCATCCTTCTTGTTCCTATAATAATAATAATAATAACAGTACCTGCTTCATTATCATATACATTATGTGCTATATATAAATATATACATAAGGCTTTCAACACACACACACACAGCACATACCATAAATCCAGAACAGGAAAGGTATTATAACAAACATTACGAAAACAAGTACGTATGGTCACGTACATAGATCAACGTTTAAACAAACAGATTAATACCTGAATAATTTTTTTTTTAAAACAGGACAGCGTATTATCTATATAACGTTCTGTTTCAGATAAGAATAGTTTGAATATAAAATGAAAGGGTACGTTGTATTTTGTTATGAGAAAATGCATTTCTAAATTTCGTTACATTTGTCAAAAGATCTTATTGATCAGACGTATGAGTAATTATATTAATCCTTATGTAGCAAATACGCACGCATTCGTAAAATACAGCACTCAGGTGTAGGGCAATTAATCCTTTTTGTATTGAACGTATTTAAGTAGGCCTACTCGTGATATCAGTAAATTCTGTCTAAACGTCATCTCAACGGAATCATTAAGTTTTACAAAAGATCTTATTGATCAGACGTATGAGTAATTATATTAATCCTTATGTAGCAAATACGCACGCATTCATAAAATACAGCACTCAGGTGTAGGGCAATTAATCCTTTTTGTATTGATCGTATTTAAGTAGGCCTACTCGTGATATCAATAAATTCTGTCTAAATGTCTAGTACATAAACGTACCCGGTAATCGCTTCTTGAGTCGTAGTCATTCTTAAAATCGACATAACTACTTGTGTTACTCGATTGATGTTCATGTTAAACGATTGATGACTCATGTAATAATACAGATTAACCTCGTATAATAATAATGACAGGACAGCGTATTTAGAACACTTAAAATTGGAAATCTACAAACACATCAAAAATATCTGTCAAACCCCTATCAAACAAAAACCCCGTTCTTATCGAGAGACAACAGTAACTGACCTAAGCACATGTGCTTCATTAGGCAACTGTGACGATTTAAATTATGACAATTAAAAAAAAATAAATAAAGAAATAAAAAATTTTAAGTTGCGAACAATTAACCATTTAAATCTCACAATGATAATAAAAAACATGTAGGTACTAAGTGTGAATGGAAGTAGTAATTAATAAGGGCAAAGAAACGGTAAAGAAAAGACATATTGTAAATAATTATTATTGTCACATTTAACCCTTTGCTTGTTATCAGGCGCCTACCTGTTGATACCGGACTCGACATGTTTACCGAGTCTTCTGTAATTAAAATAATATAGAAAAATAATGTTAATAATTAAAGAATCTGAAGACACAGATAGTCACGAAAACAACTAATTTAAATGATGTATTTTTATCTAGCGATAGTTTGTATAAATAAAAAAGTTTTATTTAGAGAGAGACCGGGACTATATTCTCGCGGAATAAACACCCCACTATCTATTGTCCTGTACCAGTGGTAGCGTACGAAAAATCTCTCTCTCGCTATGACGACTCCAAGCAGTGCACACGCACGAGCGAAATGCTCTGTTAAAATGTTATGTGATTGGTTATTAGTTTGGATTAATTCTTATGTATTTTACTAACTGCTACAAAAGAGTGTAATATGTAACGTTAAGAGAGAAAAAAAATTAAAAAAACGTTGTAACAAGAAGAAATATGTGACAACCAATAGTACGAGTGTTAATAACTATAACAGCTATCTTCTCCGATTGACGACTCTCCACAACATCCTGCCTGGAGACATGAATCATCAGAATTACAACTCTAGTAGACCCGACCGATAATGCAGTTCGAGACTTCTGAGAATCAACGAGTACCTGTGTAGAAGGCCCACTCTATCCTGCAGACGTTTAAGCCGTGAACAACTGAGACCAGACCTAGACGAGGACGACGCTCTTAGGATTCCCAAGATGTAACCATATGGAGGAGACTTCTACATCCCAAATTAAAGGTGACTCGATAGCACGTCTATCGAGGAATAATAATAATAGTAATTGTAACACAATACTCTCTTAAAGAGACTTTCAGAGACGATTGACTTTATAAGAATATAAAAATTTAAATCTAAGAATTTAATTGTAACTATTCAGGCTTCTTGCAATTGTAACAGTTTAGGTTTTAACGTATCGTAGTATAATTAATACCATTCTTCAAATGGAATAATAATGAAACTTAAAAGTAAAAGTAAAAGTAAAAGTAACAGTCTTGCAAGCTAATATCTTGAATTGAATATAATTAATTTTTAAAGTTTAAAGACTAAATACCAAATGGTTACCCGGATCCGGGGAAAAGCTAAATATAATTTGTTGTGATCCCACAGTCTATATAAAGCAATTTAAACAAGTTAATAATTTAATTAATAATGTAATGGGATCTGTTTTTGAGTAAATGTCATTTGTTTTATTTTAAATGTTTAATAAAGGGAAATCTTCTTGTTGCACACATATACTGAGTACATAAATCAACAGTTTTCCCTTCCATGATTCCTTTTATATTTACTGTGTGTTGTTCTGTTTAAATTTCAGCTCGTCCCGAATAAGGCAGCCTGAAGTAATTGGCCGAACCAATTACTTTGTGTTCCCTCTGTTATAACTCAAGAGAAGAGGTTATACAACAGACCAAAAAATCAAATAGACGACTATAAGCTCAATTTAAATAAAATATGAATATTCAATAAAATTATGTTTACTTAGTAACATATGCAAATCTTTTACTTACCTCTTAAATGTAGTTGTTGTTATACACACAATAGTCGATTGTACGATGAGTGTCTCATACAAACGAGAAATAGTGACATGTCGTCTTGTGTGTGTATATATATCATACGGCGGTAGCGTACACGTTTGAAAGTTGATGCACATTAAATTGTGTCTCTCTCTCTCTCTCTCTCTCTCACACACACACACATTTCTGATTACTATACAAATAATTGCATGTATGTTCAGAGGTTTGGTGTCTAAATCGATGCATTTTACTTTCACCTTCTAATTTGACACATGGCTTACTTTCATACAGAAATAGCTATCGCCCATGTCCGTCTACGAGTGTTGCTAAACGAAATTAAGAATGCTGTAATACATAACGTCCTGTGAAATAGATATGGTATGTTTTTAGGACAGCCAATGTCATTAAGATGGATTATTTTCGAGAGCGGAGTCGCTACCAATTAATTTGTCACGTATCCGAATGTATCACAACCATTGTCTAGTATATAGCGCTTATCATCATACGGTGACAACACTTGCTTTCAAAGCGTGTAGGTCCGTCTGCATTCAAGTCAGGTGTTTGAATACTATACATCAGACCGTCTGTATCTGTCATTAGCAATCTAACGTTACGACCGTACTTGCCGACAGCATAACGATAATACGTTTGACAACGAGAGAGAGAAACGGTTTGAACATAACGTTTGACATTGTATATTGCAAGCATGAAATTATTATTATTTAAATCTGTTATCTGCTTTTGTATGGAAGTCATCTATAAATATCAGGTCAGTGCGACACAACACGTAACAACCGTAACATGATTCAACCCAAACGTGTGAACGTCGTATGTATGTGTGTGATTACGTTGCGTGTGCGTCTGTGTGTGTTCGTGTGTGTGTGTGCGTGCGCGTTGCGTGTGTGTATGGTTACGTTGTGTGTGCGTCTGTGTGCGTGTGTGTGCGTCGGATCATGACATAGTATTCGTAATGACCGAGGCACGTCCTTTATTGCATTAGGATATTTAGGTAGAGCAGAGCAGACACGTTTACGCAATATCAAGTGCACACACACAAGAATCAGATTTTTTGTATACGTTCTAGGTGAAAAACTACTGGGGTGTCTCTGACTTTAGTTGGAAATAAATAACATTACAGATATTGATATGGTACTATGAGTAGCCTATACGTGAATACTATACATCAGACTGCATGTATCTGTCATTAGCAATCTAACGTTACGACGGCAGCATAACGATAATGAAAGTCATACATTATCGTTATTTTGTCTAAGCTATGTTAACTTCACACACACACACACGGAAATGGAGGAAGAACTAGCATAGGAAATACAATTAAGTGTAACAATAAAAGAAGTGATTGGAAAGCCAACTGTGGGTGTCGAGACAAAACTCTTGCTTGTTCTTGAGTTGATAGAAGCGCCTGTGGGCAAAGTTATGCAAGAGGTTGTTGACGAGAACCAAACAAACTTGGATCAGCCAGTAGTGTTTAGGTCATCAGTACATGACGCAACGGGAGTGATAGGTCCAATTAGATTTGTTACACGTTGTGTCGCACTGACATGATATTTATAGATGACCTCCATACAAGTACAATAGCATAAAAATCATGTTAAATATCAAATTATCACATACACACACACACGCACACACACACACACACACACACTCACACACACACACACACACGTATGTTATTTAAATTATTATTTAAATAACATACACACGTGTTAGGTTGCAACCTAACACGTGTGTGTGTGTGTGTGTGTATGTATGTGTGTGTGTGTGTGTGTGTGTGTGTGTGTATGTGTTTGCTTGCATTTTAACCTCATTTTAACCTAACGTGAAACGTAAGTGGACTGCATTTTAACCTAACATGTGTGTAGGCTGTGTCGTGTGTGTGTGCGCGTGTGTGTATGCGATAATTTGATATTTAACATGATTTGTATGCTGTTGTATTTGTATGGAGGTCATCTATAAATATCAGGTCAGTGCAACACAACGTGTAACAAACCTAATTGGACCTATCACTCCCGTTGCGTCATGTACTGATGACCTAAACATTACTGGCTGATCCAAGTTTGTTTGGTTCTCGTCAACAACCTCTTGCATAACTTTGCCCTCAGGCGCTTCTATCAACTCAGGAACAAGCAAGAGTTTTGTCTCGAAACCCACAGTTGGCTTTCCAATCACTTCTTTTCTTGTTACACTTAATTGTATTTCCTATGCTAGTTCTTCCTCCATTTCCGTGTGTATGTGTGTGTGTGTGTGAAGTTAACATAGCTTAGACAAAATAACGATAATGTATGACTTTCATTATCGTTATGCTGCCGTCGTAACGTTAGATTGCTAATGACAGATACATGCAGTCTGATGTATAGTATTCACGTATAGGCTACTCATAGTACCATATCAATATCTGTAATGTTATTTATTTCCAACTAAAGTCAGAGACACCCCAGTAGTTTTTCACCTAGAACGTATACAAAAAATCTGATTCTTGTGTGTGTGCACTTGATATTGCGTAAACGTGTCTGCTCTGCTCTACCTGAATATCCTCATGCAATAAAGGACGTGCCTCGGTCATTACGAATACTATGTCATGATCCGACGCGCACACACGCACACAGACGCACACACAACGTAACCATACACACACGCAACGCGCACGCACACACACACACGAACACACACAGACGCACACGCAACGTAATCACACACATACATACGACGTGCACACGTTTGGGTTGAATCATGTTACGGTTGTTACGTGTTGTGTCGCACTGACCTGATATTTATAGATGACTTCCATACAAAAGCAGATAACAGATTTAAATAATAATAATTTCATGCTTGCAATATACAATGTCAAACGTTATGTTCAAACCGTTTCTCTCTCTCGTTGTCAAACGTATTATCGTTATGCTGTCGGCAAGTACGGTCGTAACGTTAGATTGCTAATGACAGATACAGACGGTCTGATGTATAGTATTCAAACACCTGACTTGTATGCAGACGGACCTTCACGCTTTGAAAGCAAGCGTTGTCACCGTATGATGATAAGCGCTATATACTAGACAATGGTTGTGATACATTCGGATACGTGACAAATTAATTGGTAGCGACTCCGCTCTCGAAAATAATCCATCTTAATGACATTGGCTGTCCTAAAAACATACCATATCTATTTCACAGGACGTTATGTATTACAGCATTTTTAATTTCGTTTAGCAACACTCGTAGACGGACATGGGCGATAGCTATTTCTGTATGAAAGTAAGCCATGTGTCAAATTAGAAGGTGAAAGTAAAATGCATCGATTTAGACACCAAACCTCTGAACATACATGCAATTATTTGTATAGTAATCAGAAATGTGTGTTTGTGAGAGAGAGAGAGAGAGTGAGAGAGAGAGAGACAATTTAATGTGCATCAACTTTCAAACGTGTACGCTACCACCGTATGATATATATACACACACAAGACGACATGTCACTATTTCTCATTTGTATGAGACACTCATCGTACAATCGACTATTGTGTGTATAACAACAACTACATTTAAGAGGTAAGTAAAAGATTTGCATATGTTACTAAGTAAACATAATTTTATTGAATATTCATATTTTATTTAAATTGAGCTTATAGTCGTCTATTTGATTTTTTGGTCTGTTGCCTAATGAAGCACATGTGCTTAGGTCAGTTACTGTTGTCTCTCGATAAGAACGGGGTTTTTGTTTGATAGGGGTTTGACAGATATTTTTGATGTGTTTGTAGATTTCCAATTTTAAGTGTTCTAAATACGCTGTCCTCTCATTATTATTATACGAGGTTAACCTGAATTATTACATGAGTCCTCAATCATTTAACATGAACATCAATCGAGTAACGCAAGTAGTTATGTCGATTTTAAGAATGACTACGACTCTAGAAGCGATTACCGGGTACGTTTATGTACTAGACATTTAGACAGAATTTACTGATATCACGAGTAGGCCTACTTAAATACGTTCAATACAAAAAGGATTAATTGCCCTACACCTGAGTGCTGTATTAGACGAATGCGTGCGTATTTGCTACATAAGGATTAATATAATTACTCATACGTCTGATCAATAAGATCTTTTGACAAATGTAACGAAATTTAGAAATGCATTTTCTCATAACAAAATACAACGTACCCTTTCATTTTATATTCAAACTATTCTTATCTGAAACAGAACGTTATATAGATAATACGCTGTCCTGTTTAAAAAAAAAAAATTATTCAGGTATTAATCTGTTTGTTTAAAGGTTGATCTATGTACGTGACCATACGTACTTGTTTTCGTAATGTTTGTTATAATACCTTTCCTGTTCTGGATTTATGGTATGTGCTGTGTGTGTGTGTGTGTGTGTGTGTGTGTTGAAAGCCTTATGTATATATTTATATATAGCACATAATGTATATGATAATGAAGCAGGTACTGTTATTATTATTATTATTATTATAGGAACAAGAAGGATGGATCATAGACTAAACACCTCATCAAAACAGGAGGAGGACCGTCTTCTCCATAAATGGTTTTTTTCCCCGAAACGGTTAACACCTGTAGAAATTACGAAATTAAAAGCAATAGTCAACAGGCCAAGCTCGACTATAAGACCATTTCTAAAAGACTTGATAAACAATTTATAAAACCCCAGCGACCTACATCTCATGTTTCGAGGCATGAGGACCCCAACGGCGTAGGATAACAGTACTTGTTAAGGTAACAAACTACTTTTAATAAACAATTTTTATCACTGTGTGTGCGTATGTTTGACCGTAGTGCAGATTCTACTTTACAAAGTTTTGATGAATACTATTTGAAAGGACATTAACTTATGAGGAATTAATTTCTATTTTTAATTTATTTCACTATACACCTCTGAACCTATATGTAATTATTTGTAAACTGCGTTACCTGTTGCAGCAAACGTTAACACTAGAACGATTATATTATTATTATTCAGTGATATATACATACAATTTACTTATCATATAATCTGTCTTTTTGTTTTACATATTTTGGATGAAAATTACACACCACTCTTTCATACAGTATTTTAAATTAATAAAACAGTGATTTTGTATTATTACTACTGATTGTATGTTTTTGTCTTAGGTTTTACCATCAGGGATTAGAAAGTAGGACGCACCGAATCAATGACCTTGGCTTAAGTTAGTGAATATTTCTGTATCGTTGTGTGTGTGTGTGTGTGTGTGTGTGTGTGTGTGTGTGTGTGTGTGCACATAGTTAATCTTTCTATACAGTGGTGTTGATTTAATAATGTGTACATTTTACTAACGAAGACGCATCTGTTCATGCTAAATGTGTGTGTGTGTGTGTGTGTGTGTGTGTGTGTGTGTGTGTGAGAGAGAGTTTGTTAAGCCGTTAACGTATGGATTTGTCATCTGTCACAGCACACACACAGGTAATTACATTATAAAGTAGGAATTTCTTCTGCCGTCTGCGAGCGAGCGAGAAAGAGAGTAGACACCTGTAAGTACTTCATTGACAACAACACACATACATAGTTAATATTTGCCGAATATATATATTTCTAAAATCATATACAGATCTCCCTAACAAGATCAGAAGATTTGTATGAATTTCAACCACCGTTTTCATGTGTGTATAATTTACTTTACTTCGCTATACACCACTGAACCTATGTGTGTACTGTTGTAGCAAACGTTAACACTAGAACGATTATATTTTTTTTATATTTTTGTGAATTGTATTACTTGTGGGAACTGTTACATCAGAAGATTTGTATGAATTTCAACCACCGTTTTCATGTGTGTGTATAATTTTAATTTATTTCGCTATACACCACTGAACCTATGTGCATGTGTAAACTGTACCCATTAAACAGAAGTATTGTACCTCATGAAGAAGAGCGTATTGAAGATTGCTAAGCCGTTAACGTATGGATTTGCCATCTGTAACAGCACACAGGTAAGTAGTTCATTGACAACAACACACATACATAGTTAATATTTGCCAAATATATATATTTCTAACAAGGATCAATCACACTGACTGCATTATAAAACTATTAATTAATTATTTGATACATGAAAAATGAAGACGGCGTTCTGACAACGAGAGAGCGAGCTAAAATTATTTACTCATCACACCAACTACTCAATGTACACGGTAAGAGAGAGAGAGCTTGTACAGTTGAAACGAGTGAGAGTGAGAGAGAGAGAGAGAGAGAGAGAGAGAAAGAGAGAGAGAGAGAGAGAGGACGTTAGTATTTGTTGACACAGTTGAAACGAGTGAGAGTGAGAGGGCGTTAATATTTGTCGAATAAATATAAACTTTCTAATTTCATATACATGCGCGCGGTAATGACCACAGAGAGGAGAACGGTTTGAACATAACGTTTGACAACGAGACAGAGAGAGACATACACAACGAGTGAGAGAGGGAGCGAGCTAAAATTATTTACTCAATGTACACAGTGAGAGAGAGAGAGAGATAGAGAGAAAGAGAGAGAGAGGGAGAGGAGAAAACGGTTTGAACATAACGTTTGACAACAAGAGAGAGTGAGAGAGAGATAGTTTTAATTACATTCAAATGTGAGAGAGAGAGAGAGAGAGAGAGAGAGAGAGAGAGAGAGAGAGAGTAACAATTATGATCATATAGTTTGAATTTCCCACCACAGAAGAGAAAAAAATGTTGGCAGATCTGCTCTATACACACACAATAATGTAAGATTGGTAACCCTGATCATATATTTTAATATATACACTATATAACACATATTTGAATTTCCCTCCCCCCGCCACAGAAAATGTTGACAAACCTGCTCATATAAAATATCTATACACTATAATAATAATACAAAGGTTGGTACACCTGATCATATAGATTTAATATACATTATAACACACGACAAATTTGAACTCATGCAAAGGTTGGTACACCTGATCATATATTTTAATATACACTATAATGCATCGAGTTGGAACCTCCCACCCACCACCACCCACTGATATGAAATAAAAAACCTCCCACCCAACACCACCCACTGATATGCAAATCAGCTTTCTTAAAAAAATAAAAAATTATATTCACGGATGCTGGTGGTCCATTGAACCTCATCCGACCCCCTTGATATGCAAATCAATTTAATTAAAAAAATAAAAAAACCAAATTAAAAAATTAAAAAAATTTATTCGCGGAAATTCGCGGTGCTGTGGTCCATTGGGATGCTGCGGGTCCAGCGGTGGCGGCGTCATCTCTTAGATCATGTTTTTTAGTGTTTTTTATTGTTTTTTAAGAAAGGCGGCATTCCTTTGTGGCTTTGAACTCTCATTTTCCCTCTACTCAGGGTAGGAATTCTTTGAAAGAATCAGGTCAGTAGCAGCAACTTAAAGTAATAAATTAATAATGGTTACTTGAGTTTTATGGAATATCCGTTTAGTGTCCAGTGATGTCCGGTCCTTGCGGTGATGATGACAGAAAGACACATCTCGTTGACTGCCGTCGATAGCACAACACTTGTATACACCCACGATCACTCGCGTCGAAGTAGAGTTGTGTAAATAAGTAATGGATTTAGTGTTCGTTTGAACAATTCATTTTAAAATGCGTGTTGTATGTTCATTTTTAACATTAATGTTTAAGTCTGTTCGCCACTTATTTCACCTTCTATCAATGTATGTGTGATTAGATTAGTTCGTTCAAATGTTTCATGTTGTATTATGTTTAATGTGATTTAGTAGCACTGACTAATTTTAAGTTCGTCTATTTTGTACAATACACAAGTAATGATATTTGTACGTGTCGAGATTGTATTGTTCACTTTAAATGATTACTACATGAGTCCGTTAAATCGCACTTTGAAATTCACTATTAGAAGATTACTAAGTCTGACTATTATGACATGACGATTTCACTAAGTCTGTTAATTTACGATTTTGATATACTCGCTTCCGAAACTTGAGATATACTCTCTGAAAATTAGAATATACTGGCTTGAAAAATTAAAGTATACTAGCCTCGTCCCTGTGTTAGACATATAGTTTTATCAATTCGTCCCTACTCAAAATTTTGTCTTCTGCGCTGTCCACGCCTTTTCCTTACTCGTGATAGGTCAGTTTTTAGTTTTCTCGGAATAGTTTGTCCCACTACGTTAGGACTCTTCGTTATCTTTCTTCTGATACGTCTTTTGCTTTTGGTTACTATGGAAACTGTCCTCTCCACCAGTGTTCTTCGCAAGTCTTGTCTTCTGATAGGTTGCCAGACATCCCCCAGATTTTGTTCTGTCGGACGTTGACCTATTTCGTAGAATCTCTAGCTATTATACGCCTGTCGATCACTCTTTTGTGTGAGGAATACGCAGTGTTTTTCTAAGTTGCCTTCATCTGTTCTCGGGTCCTTCCGAAGTATTGTTCTCTCTTACACACCTTTTTTGTAACTATTAATAATTCTGGACATCTGTTAGCTGGTGAAGTCACCCTAACTTTCTACTCGTAAATTGCGTCTGACACTTAGACGTTATCTCCAGCTGTGTAGCATGATTGGAGTCCTGTCCATTCTCCGCTTCACTCATTGTTTCTGAAAGTGCTGTACGTATGCTCCTTTGTAAACATCTTGTTTCCCCTTTTTGCAGTACCTCGTATTCTGACGTAACCTGACTGAACGTATGCCTTAATTCCCAGTACACGTGTGAGTGTCCTCGCCTGATTTGTCTCGGCTGTTGCGGGTAATAATTCTTAGCTAAACTTCCCCTGTCATCTCGTACATCCAATTTCTGTAGTTGAGTAGAACTTAACGTCTTCCTATTGTCTTGTTAGCGACGCTGCTCTGACATCTTCACATTACGTTTTATTTATTGCGTCGACTTGAAGTCGTTGACACAACATCGTGTGAACGCACTCCGTTGAGGAGAAAATTAAAAATTTTTTAAATTTTTGCTCGTTACAGCGTCCTCAATTTTGATTTGACGATGTGACCTTAGGGAACAACTCAAATCCAAATTCTGCGCCCTGTACGTCGCCTCACCATGTTCATCTTCCTCAGGGAGGGATATGACATGTTAACCTACTTTTCATGACTTGTATTACAATTGGTGCACCCCCTTTTAGTTTTAATTGCATCTACGAATTTTTTGCTAACTATCTGGAATGGCTGAACGCATTTAACATCATCGTATTTACATATTGATTACGTATAAGTACCTTATCTCTCTAATCACAAAACAAATCATAAATTCAATGAGTGATATGTACATTAATTAACCAAATAATTCCTTTACCTTCTAGAATACTATTCACGCAATATAATATCAAACAAATCAATAGATTAATGTAACGCTTTACATAGAATTAAAGAAAATCTCCTACAACATACATTTTTTGCAGTACAAATAGTCCTACCAAAAATTCGTTCTTAAAATTTTATATATAATTGGATTGATGATTAACATATCCGTTACGTTAGTTTTATTTATATTCATATTATTTGATCATTTATATACATACACATAATAATTTTTTGCTAACGAGTTATTTGCTTCGTTCTAACATCAATTTAAATTCCTAACCTATCAATGATGTACATTCACTTTAACAATATTTATTTGCAATATAGTTTATTAATTCAATATCACTTATTTACTTTTAAGTGTCCTTTTTTTTTCACTTTGTCTCAATAATTTATTGCTATACGAATAAGTAGTCGTGACTAAAATGTTCTTTGTATTCACTACAATACTTCATAAAGAATGTCAATCAAAATATTAACTCACACTTATTATCTAACATATTATCAGTGGTCTATTAACTAAGTAGATTCTTAAGTTACACTTGACATTTAGATTACATATTTTCTTTTGGTTAAGCCAGCTTGAATGAGATAAGCGCGTCATTTATCCTAACGTAGATGACTTATCTCCCTCAGCTAACTTATTAAGATATGTACTCCCACTTTCTCCTTTTCATGTCACCTTCTGTTCTCTGGCTCATAATATTTCTTCATTTGTTTTCACATTGAATTTCCCTCAGATCTTGCTTTCGTCATCGCAGTCGACGAGCTGGTATGTAGCATCTCCAAGAATTCGATGTACTTTGTATGGCCCACAGTATAGTTCACAAAATTTCTCAATACTTTTCTGGATCGCGTCTCATTGATAATAGGTTCTTATTAAAACCTTCTCACCAATCTGGAATTTAGTAATGGTTTTGGATTCATTACACAACTTAGCTTGCTTTTCCCTCTTCTCTTTCATCTTTACAAATATTTGGTTGTGGTCAGCTCCTTTAACTTGAAGTATGTCTTTGTCTAGGTATTTTTCCCAAACTCTTGTCGGTTTTTTGCCGAGCTGTGCCTCATAGGGTGTTACTTCTATAGTCTCGTGGTACGTCTCGTTAATGCAACTTTCAATTATAGGTACATAACGCGACCACTTAGTATGTTGGTCACACACAAAGATCCTGAATAAATTTCCGAGCTGTCTATTAATCCTTTCAGCCAGATTCGCACATGGGTTTCTAATTGCGGTGTATCTTGGTTGAATGTTCAACTCGTTTAAGCCGTTTAACCATTTTTTTGATGTGAACTGCGTTCCATTGTCAGTGAGGATTATTTTAGGACATCCAAACTCTTTACAATACTGGTGTACCCTCCTTAACGTGGCAGCGGTCGTTGCCCTCCTAAGTGTAAACAGTCGTACGTATTTTGTGAAATTGTCTACAGTAACAAACAAATATCTCACCCCAGCGGACGAGACGGGTAGTGGTCCAAAATAGTCGGCGCTTACTAGGTCACCCTTACTTAACGGGACAATGGCTTTTGTTCCGCCAAACAGGACCTTTTTACCTGCGTCTTTGCATTTTTGACACATGTCGCACGTCCTTATGTAATTCTTCACTTTCTTCAACATTCCGTCTATGGTAAAATGTTCTTGTAACAATTTTGTACATTTCTTCGCCCCTGGGTGTCCATACATCCGGTGTATTTCGGCAATTACTTCTCCGGATACACTGTTCGGTATGTACAGTTTCCATTCCCTCCTACGTAATCTATATAATTTCTCATTAACATATCTATAAAATTTAATTACTTCCTTATCTAAACAGTCTTCATTAATCTTATCTATAATGGTCCTAAATTTAGTATCTTCAAGTTGATATTTTCCAATATCCATAATTATTTTGCTTACTTTTCTATCCATCTTGATCATTATGTGAATAATTAAATATTCGCACGTATTATCGCTAATTTCTTCTAACGTGGCGTCTCCTGGGTTTCTGCTTAGAAGATCAGCAACAATGTTGTCCTTGCCCTTACAATGGACAATATCGAACTTGTACTCTTGGATACTTAAAATCCAGCGTGTTATTCGTGAGTTATTTAAATGGCATTTGTTCATAAAGGTCAATGCCTTATTATCCGTGATAACGGTTAAAGGTTGCCCTAATATATATATATATATATACGGAATTTTTCGAGACATCGTACAATACTCAAGAGCTCCTTTTCAGTGGTGTAGTAATTTCTTTCTGCACCCTTGAATGTTTTGCTAGTAAATGCTATAACTCCGATTTTTCCTTCCTCGTCCAGTTGATATAGCTGCCCGCCATATGCAAAGTTGCTGGCGTTGCACTGCATGTTGTATCGTTGGTTTATTCGAGGAAACTTCAAGATAACTGTTTCTACAAATAGCTCTTTAACTTGTTGGAAACATTTGTTTAGTTCCGGTGTCCATGTGAATCTATGTCCTTTTCGTAATAATTCAAGTAACGGTCTGGTGGTTTCGGCGTATTTATCCGTAAAGCGGTTATAGAAATTTGTTAAGCCCAAGAAACCCTTTAGTTGCTTTTGGTTTCGAGGTGTTGGAAACTTCATAATTACGTCAATCTTCTCATCCGTTGCCTGTATTCCTTGCGTAGTTAGACGATATCCAAGGTATGCAATTTCTTGCCTAAAGAATTGCGACTTATCTAAATTGATGGTCAAATTCGCTCTTCTTAAGTTAGTCAACAATAAATCCAAATGTGATAAATGTGTTTCTAGATCTCCGGAATAACATAAGCAATCGTCTACATAAATGATGGTGTTTTTCTTGACTTCTTCCTCCAATACTGTGTCCAATCCCCTGGTTAGTGCAGCAGAACTGGTACTCAGTCCAAGCGGCGTAACTGTGAAGCGATAACATTTGCCTTCATACATAAAAGCGGTGAAGTTCCGGCACTCTGGCTTCAGTGGTACTTGCCAGAAACTATTGGTTAAGTCTACGGTGGATAAATACTTCATTTCACAACATCTAGCCAAAATATCGTTTATCGGTGAGGCACCCTCGTAGTCCGGAATCGTCACGCTGTTCACCTTCCTCGCATCCAGACATAATCGTACTCTTCCATCTTTCTTAATAACAGTAACAAGTGGGTTGATATAGGCGCTGTTGCATCGCTCAATGACCCCATACCGTAACATTCGTCTAATCTCATCATCCACCTTCCCTTTATATTCTAATGGGACAGGCCATCCTCTCTGGAAGTACGGTGTCCGGTCGGTGACTTGGAACTCGTGAACGTATCCTTCGATCCTTCCGGGGCACTCCCTGAATAAACTTCTATTTCTTACGAGAATCTCTCTTAACCTCATCAACATCCTTTTATCTCCGCAGTCAATACTCTCCACCTTCTTATCGATATTCCGCATGATATCTTCGTCTTCTTCTGTGTCCACCACCTCTATATGCATCATTGGCACTGTGCACGCCGCTTCGTCAACCTCTCCTCTTAATTCGACGACCCTTTTTCCCATGTCAATGAGACATCCTGCTTCCTGGAGAAAACTAATTCCTAAGATACATGGTTTTATCAGATCTGGTATAATGAGGAACACACATTCATGCTTAATCCCTTCGATATAAATATCACATAATATTTGCTTCCTTATTAATTTTGATTTATTGCCTACCGCGCTAATTATTAAAGTATTGGTCATCGGTAAAATTTCATAAGGTGCTATGTTTTGTTTATTCTGGTTAAACCAAGATTCCGATAATCCGGTAATAACGGATCCCGTGTCAAGCAGAGCTTGTACCGTAATACCGTTGTTAAATTTTATAGTTATTTCTGGACATTTTATTATTCGTTGGACAATCTCCTCGTCATCATCGCATAACAATTTGTTTCTTAAGTCGGGTAGTATTACGTTAGTTTGATAACCATCCGTATTGTTGGCTAACTCCTCTATTGTACAAACGAATTTTTTTTTCTTCTTGGCGAGCCGTTTTGGGTTCATTGCTCGAAGTTGACGCACCCTTATTGACGAACTCTATTGTGTTGACAGCACGGCTCTCCCCAGAGCGGTGTTGTTGTGTGTTTACGGGCGGTCTATCACCCCACGCCTTCTTCTGCGTTCCATTCGCTTTGTTCGTAACACTTTCACTTTCTTTGTATGAATTTCTCCCCTCGTTCGTCGTCACATAACTCGATTCCCTGTTATTTCTTGGATGAATTTGTGTATATTCTATAATTAAAAACTCAAAGTTTGGAATTGTTGTAATTCCTCTCGTGATAACAGCGAGCTGGATCTCACGCCCAAAATGACGCGCGATTTTCCGGATCAACTGTCTGTCTGTCAGAGTAGGTGATAATTGTCTACTCTCCAATAATATGCGCTCTGTATATTGGATCGCATTAATTGGACCACGCCAATCAAATCTACCATATTCCAGATGATCTCGTATGCTGTCTTGCCGTTCTTGTCCCCAGTATTTTTGCGAGAACGCTTCTTTAAACTCTTCAAAATTGGATATTTGGCTTCGTATAACTCGCCACCAAATTCCGGCGTCTAACTCTAAATGTCTACCTATTCACTTAATATTATCAGTGGGGTAGTATAGTTCTTGTACCTCGGACAGCTCCTTAAGAAATTCCATGGGGAATCTGTCAGTACCGTTATATTTGAGGTCGTTGTGGTTAGGTCCATTAATTCGGTTCATCGTGCCACACTCACCTTCCATTAATTGTCTCTGTAGTCTCTCCTGGTTCTCCCTTACTTTTGTTAAATGGCATTTCAATTCTTCTATTCGCGTCGTCTTTTCTTTTGTGGTTTCGTCCAACTTCTGTTCCGTTGAACGCTGTCTCCCGTCGACTTCTTCTAATTTCTGCATCATGTTATTGTTTGTTTCGCCTTGTTCTTGTTGTTTCTGCCGTATGGTATCATGTATTTCGGTCTTTAACTCTTCATGCTTCTTATTGGCGTCTTTGACGTGAGCATCGAATTTATTATGAACCTTTTTAACAGTCGTCTGGGTATTGTGGATCGCTACTATCCATTCTTGACGATCGGTTTCTCGTGCTTCCTTTATCTCTTCGTATTTCTTGTTCGCATCTTCTCTCAATTCTCTTACTATATCATCTTGTTTCTTTTGTAATTCGTTGATCTTCTCTTCCCAGGTCTGCTGGTATTCTCGTATCTCGGACCGTATCTGCGTAAGCTGTTCCGCTGACTGTCGTTTTATCTCTTCCTTATGCTGGTCGAGCTTTTCGCTAATTAATTTACTGTTTTCTTCTTGCTTCTCGCTCTGTCGTCGGATGAACTCCATCAGCGTTTGTAGACTCACGTCTTCTGGTTTTGACGTCTGTCCTCGCACCCTATCTTCTGGACTCTCTACAGCGCTATTTGGGTCGCTAGGTGTGGTGTTATCTTCCGTATTTCCCATACCTAACCGGTTATTAACGTCGAACTCTACGCTATCGGAATTGCTTGCCATTTTTGCCTTCCTACGCGTAATCATTCAAACTAACTTATGACACTAATACTTATTTTTATTTCTTATTCTATAATGCTACTTTGTCTACTTCTACTACTGCCTGATCTTTGCCAAACTTGTACGTATTACTTACTTTTATTACTACGTATCATGCCGTGCGGTTGGGCGCCATTAATATATAATGAATAATATGCAAATTACTTGCATAAATTAATTAACTTTTAATTATATAAATTTCTTTTGATTATGATTATCTAGTTGAACCTATTTCCTCCTGCCACGCGTTGGGCAGCCATTAATACAATGAATAATATGCAAATTACTTGCATAAATTAATTACTTTATGATTAATAAATTAATCATATGTTTATTACTCTAATTATCTATGTCCCGTGTTGGAACGAAATTAATATAGTGAATAAATGTAAATGTAATTTACATTTGTGGCCATTAATTATTTTGTATAAACTGAATAATTACTCTAATTATTTATAGCTCAACAAATGATATCAGTTAATAATTAATATTGTAAATTTAATTTACATCACTGACCAAAAGAAACTCTTAGAAAATTACTTTGTGTTCTTTAAAGATTAAGTTAACATCTGGGTTATCTGTAATAATAAACGCATGTGTAGAATCAACTTAAATAACTAATTTATTATTCATTCATAGTAAATTATAATCATACATATAAAACGTCGTTGCACCTGTAAATACATACATATTTCCAATCAACAAGTTCTAGTTTAAATATTCGCTGAAATAAAGAAGACATACATACATAAATCATATAATATAACAATTCAAATACTAATTATTGATGCGTTCATTAATCCCAGATAGTTTTTCGTTAACATATTCGTTATTTATTCTTTTAACTCTAATAATATTCATTACGTTTAATTATAACTTCCCAGGGTAGGAATTCTTTGAAAGAATCAGGTCAGTAGCAGCAACTTAAAGTAATAAATTAATAATGGTTACTTGAGTTTTATGGAATATCCGTTTAGTGTCCAGTGATGTCCGGTCCTTGCGGTGATGATGACAGAAAGACACATCTCGTTGACTGCCGTCGATAGCACAACACTTGTATACACCCACGATCACTCGCGTCGAAGTAGAGTTGTGTAAATAAGTAATGGATTTAGTGTTCGTTTGAACAATTCATTTTAAAATGCGTGTTGTATGTTCATTTTTAACATTAATGTTTAAGTCTGTTCGCCACTTATTTCACCTTCTATCAATGTATGTGTGATTAGATTAGTTCGTTCAAATGTTTCATGTTGTATTATGTTTAATGTGATTTAGTAGCACTGACTAATTTTAAGTTCGTCTATTTTGTACAATACACAAGTAATGATATTTGTACGTGTCGAGATTGTATTGTTCACTTTAAATGATTACTACATGAGTCCGTTAAATCGCACTTTGAAATTCACTATTAGAAGATTACTAAGTCTGACTATTATGACATGACGATTTCACTAAGTCTGTTAATTTACGATTTTGATATACTCGCTTCCGAAACTTGAGATATACTCTCTGAAAATTAGAATATACTGGCTTGAAAAATTAAAGTATACTAGCCTCGTCCCTGTGTTAGACATATAGTTTTATCAATTCGTCCCTACTCAAAATTTTGTCTTCTGCGCTGTCCACGCCTTTTCCTTACTCGTGATAGGTCAGTTTTTAGTTTTCTCGGAATAGTTTGTCCCACTACGTTAGGACTCTTCGTTATCTTTCTTCTGATACGTCTTTTGCTTTTGGTTACTATGGAAACTGTCCTCTCCACCAGTGTTCTTCGCAAGTCTTGTCTTCTGATAGGTTGCCAGACATCCCCCAGATTTTGTTCTGTCGGACGTTGACCTATTTCGTAGAATCTCTAGCTATTATACGCCTGTCGATCACTCTTTTGTGTGAGGAATACGCAGTGTTTTTCTAAGTTGCCTTCATCTGTTCTCGGGTCCTTCCGAAGTATTGTTCTCTCTTACACCCCTTTTTGTAACTATTAATAATTCTGGACATCTGTTAGCTGGTGAAGTCACCCTAACTTTCTACTCGTAAATTGCGTCTGACACTTAGACGTTATCTCCAGCTGTGTAGCATGATTGGAGTCCTGTCCATTCTCCGCTTCACTCATTGTTTCTGAAAGTGCTGTACGTATGCTCCTTTGTAAACATCTTGTTTCCCCTTTTTGCAGTACCTCGTATTCTGACGTAACCTGACTGAACGTATGCCTTAATTCCCAGTACACGTGTGAGTGTCCTCGCCTGCTTTGTCTCGGCTGTTGCGGGTAATAATTCTTAGCTAAACTTCCCCTGTCATCTCGTACATCCAATTTCTGTAGTTGAGTAGAACTTAACGTCTTCCTATTGTCTTGTTAGCGACGCTGCTCTGACATTTTCACATTACGTTTTATTTATTGCGTCGACTTGAAGTCGTTGACACAACATCGTGTGAACGCACTCCGTCGAGGAGAAAATTTAAAATTTTTAAAATTTTTGCTCGTTACAAACCTTTGACCGTTATCACTGATAACAAGGCATTGACCTTCATGCACAAGTGTCATTTAAACAATTCCCGCATAACAAGATGGATCTTAAGTATTCAAGAATATAAATTTGACATGTACATTGCAAAGGTAAGGACAACGTCGTTGCCGATATTCTAAGTAGAAATCCAACAGACGCCACACCAGAAGAAGTCAACGAGGATATATACAAATACTTAGTTAACCATATAACAATTAAAATGGACATGGAGGTGAGTAGAATTATCAGAGACATCGGAAAATACCAACTCAACGATATTAAGCTTAAAACTATTATTAATAAAATTAGTGTAGGAAGCGTAGATAAGGAATTGAGTGAATTTTATAAATACGTAAATGGTAAATTATACAGACGACGCAAGAACGAGTCGAAGTTGTATATACCAGATAGCGTATCTGAAAAACTAATTGCCGAAATACACAGTATGTACGGACACTTGGGAGCAAAAAAATGCATGGAAATGCTACAAGAACATTTCACTATGGACAAGATGTTAAAGAAAGAGAAAGTTCACATAAAAACGTGTGATATGTGTCAAAAATGTAAGGACACCAGTAACCGGATTTTGTTCGGTGGTACAAAAGCGTTTACACCGTTAGGGAGGGGTGAGCTCGTGAGTGCTGATTACTACGGACCCTTGCCCACGGCAGCGGCCGGAGTTAAATACCTGTTTGTAGTCATTGACAATTTCACAAAATACGTCAGATTGTTTACACTCCGAAGGGCGACCACGATGACAACATTAAGGAGAATAAAACAATACTGCGAAGAAGTGGGTTATCCAAAAGCGGTACTTACCGACAACGGAACTCAGTTTACTTCCAAGAAGTGGATAAATAGGCTGAGGGAGTTGAACATTCAACCTAAATATACAGCTATAAGAAACCCGTGTGCCAATTTAGCTGAGAGAGTCAACAGGCAACTTGGTAATTTATTTCGAATCTTTGTTCATGAACAGCATACCAAATGGTCACGATATGTCAAAATAATTGAGAGCTGCATCAACGAGGTCTACCACGACACCATAGAGGTAACACCTTATGAAGCACACCTCGGCAGGAAACCAACAAGAGCATGGAAGAAATATTTAGATCAAGATATTGTCGGAGTTGAAAAGACAGATAATAGCAAAATATTCATAAAAATAAAGAAAAAGAGAGAAAAACAAGCAAAGTTAATTAATGAAAGTAAAGCAATTACTAAATTTGAGGTCGGAGAGAAAGTGTTAATAAGAACATACTATCAATCCGACGCAATTCAAAAGAAAATTGATAAATTCTATGAATTATATAGTGGACCATATAGAATACACCGGATCCTTGGAAACGCTACTTACCAGCTCGTCGATTGCGAAGATGAAAACAAGGTCCGAGGAAAATTTAATATAAGACAAATTAAGAAGTACCATGAACGAAAGGATGATGTGTAATCTACAAGGAGAAGATAAAAGGATATCTTGTTGTGTTAGCTGATGAGTTGAGTCGCATACGCTAGGGTTGTTGACGCGTGAATCTCATTCAGGCTAGCCAACCATAAAAACAATATGTATTGTAAATTTAAATTTAAAGATTTATGTAATTCCTTAGGAATAACACATATGAAAAAGGACTAACGATACGTTAAGTGATACAAGTGAGTGAACACTTTGATTAATGTTGTTTTTATGGAATTTTGTGAATAAAAAGACATTCTCATTATAAAACTCTAATCTAATTACGTGGCAATAAATTGTCACAGGTGTAATAAATAAAAGAAAGGATGCGAATGATCAGTGTAGATCAATATTTCCCATGTAAAGTAAACCAAATTGACGAAATCATGTATAATCATTAGATTAAAATTTGAACTGATGTTAGGTTAAGATTACTTAATGATTACTTTAAGAATATGTGTACATGTTTAGTTAATAGGATCGATTGTGGTATAGTTTAAAGGTAACAATACAACCTATAACTATTATAACCATAACTATCATAACTATTATCATAACTATTATTAACCAAATCTTTTATGTAATTATGTAATGAAGGTAACTAGAGGAATACTTGGACTACTTAGTCAAGCATTTCTTTATTACAATACGTGAAGCGTAGTCTTCAGATAATTAAATTTTATATTAGTTCATTTATTGATGCATTACATGTCTATTCTTTAAGAAACAATGTCAAATCGTTTTGTAGCTAGTTCAAACATTTATTGAATATTTATAATTTGTTATAATAAGATGTAAACACGTTTACACAATTAACACGTGCAAGCGTTCATGTTAAATGCGTTCAAACAATCCAAATGGATGGCAATAAATTTAAATAATTGATCTAAACAAAAAGGGGGGTATACCAAATGCAACACACATCACGGAAGTAGGTCATCAAGATACACTTCTCACAAACGAAGATAGACACGGCGAACACAGGGCGCAGAATCTGGATTCAATTGTTCCCTGAGGTCACGTCATTAAACCCACATTGGGGACGCTATAGCAATCGAAAAATTAAAAATTTAATTTTCCTTCTCGACCAGTCTGTTCTCACGCAGCGGTGGCAGCAACTCCAAGAACAGAGCCATAAACAAAGTTAATTGGGGTAGGCGACAACTAACGCCAATATCAGACAATGGAAGCGTGTTCAGCACGAGGTAACAAAAGGAACGACGACTCAAGTTGACAGGAGTGGGCCAACGGAGAATTATGACACCAAAACAAACCGAACAATGTACTTGGGCTCAGTCACACGTTTACGCAGAATCGAAGCGAAGATACATTTAAGTGTGTAGCTAAGAAACTAGTTCACGACAAAAAACGATACGAGGCACAAAGGATTGAGGAAGTATTTCAGTCTATAGAAACGATCCAAGCAACAAATTGTGAATAGAAGCAGCGATGTCGCACAGCGGGATGTACGCCTAAGTGACAAGCTGAGATTTACAACGAGAAAGCGTGGAGGTTGCAGCTGTTGACACTGGATGGAAAACGGTTAATTGCCAGGACGCGGAGTTACAGAAACGAACAATACCCAAGATGTTAGAGTAAACCCTTGCTTGAAACTCGAAACAATAAGTTGACTGACAGGCGAGGAATGTCTTGCATTTCTCCGAACGAGAGTGACGCCTGGACAAGACGATTCAAAGGACATATCTAGCTACCTATCAGAACAAAGTATTTCACGAAAGAGAGCGAAGGAGAAGCCAGTTTCCATAGCAACTAGGAGAAGAACAAATCAGAGGGTAGAAGACTGGAAGACTTCGAGAGAGGGTAGTTACTCAGCCTATCATAGTAATCTTAGGCGTGGACAAGCCTGAGACCAAAATTCTAGTAGGGAGACGTTGATAAAAACTAAGTGTCCGACACGGGACGAGGAGTCTTACATAAAATTTTGGAGTCGTTCGCGACGCAGTCTTATCGAGAAACTTTGAGAGTCTTACATAACTTATCGAGCAGTTCGCGAAGAATCTTATAATATTTTCGGACTATAAAAGTATTAGAGAGACACATAACTCTCGTGATTAATTTTATAATGTTACAAACAATTTCATAAGTTTATTAAGTGCCGTACTTACATCAAGAACAGTCACGTGAATTTTAGATAGTAAATCGGTATTATCGATCAACCGTGAAGTCTTAAGGTACGCGATATGGTGAACTAAACGGACATAGTGAAATTCGGGCGGAACTTTATTGAACTTAGAATATATAAAATCGTTTGCGGCTTAGAAAACAGTATAACGAGCAACAATTCACAATGTGCGTGAACGACACAGTAATATTCATAATTTACGGTAATCAAGACACTCTTATTTAAAAGAACTATTAGACAACCACTCAATAATACCTTGTGTAGACACACAAAGAAATACACTGAACACTTAAGTAAGCATTTATTACTTAATGATGGTTATACGCGGAGACGAAGTGAATTGTGCGGACAGTGCATAAACATAACACACCTACACTATTCTGTTAACGACGCGTGTGCAAATAACCAGTGAAAGTGATCATCATCATCATCATTTAATGGAGCACCGTCTTCAAACAATAGTCATCACCTGGAATATAGCACCGATGGAAATAACGGATAAACTATTACCAAGTAACACTTTATGAATTTATTAGTAGAGTCAAACTACTGTCCTGTCTCTTTCAAAGAATCTAACCTGAGTAATTATGAGAAAAGTTATTAAAAGAAGGTTGCATTCAAATATATAATCATGATCTATTAAAGTCAATCCATCTGGATGAATGAACGCATTAGATAAAGTAAATATTATATGATTTTGTTGTATGTATATTTTATATATGTTGTATGTATTTCAGAGAGCAATTAAGGAGGAATTTATATTTTGATATGTATATGTTTGATGTATTTACAGGTACCAGGAAGATATATGTTTGTTATTGAATACAAGTGTTTAAACATATAATAAATTAGTACGTAAGCAAATCAATAATGCGTTCATCATTGTCAGAAATCCCAGTGTAAATCCACAATTCAATTCACTATTATAACCACATAAATTTTAATGTGTATTGAGTGAACACTCTTGAGAATACTGAAATCTTATTTAACATTTTAATTACACTGTCGTAAATGGCGACTAACACACGAATCAATCTACATTAGTGATTGATCAATAATATAAAGAACCATATTAATCTTCAAGAAGCAACCTGAGTAATTAATAGATTTGTACCTTAATTACATTGTTGTAATTGGCCTGTCAAGGGTATACTTCATTAATCAATACATAATTAAATTAAATTAAGTAATTAAGTAATTCACAAATTAATTAATTACACCGTAAACTTCATCAAACTCCGCTCGGTTCAGACGGAAATAATTAATAAATTGTTCGTTGGAGAGTTCTCTCGTCAGCGCGAATTCCCGTGAGTTCGTCTTTTTTTCATGTACTCACTTTTCCACAGCTTTAACGATCTTGACTTCTGGTAAAGTAGAAGTATTGTTTCTAACTCGGCATCGGAATCCGACTCCGAGCTCAAATTTAAGTAATCCGCCATGTTAAAACAAAATTTAAACACAAGAAAATTAACAAGCCCACCTTCGTCAAACTACGGAAAAAAATACGGTACTGAACTGCTGATAAAAACTGCGTCTCAATATGCGCGGGCAACTGTGCCACACAGTTTGTTTCTTGCGCTGTGCTGCCCTGCACGTGTTAACTGTGTCTCTAAATTATAGTCTCTGCGCTTTTCGATTGTTATTTTGGAATCCATTCAGATACTCCGTTAGCAATACTTCCGTTGTTACGGCATTGAGTTTAAATCTTATTATTCTTGTATACACTTTTATCCGGTATGTAAGAACAGATTTCTCTAGGATCCTGTTTCCTTTCTTAAATAGTGGTTTCACTACCCATTGTTTCACTCACTTGAAATTGTAGGTTTACGTTGCCTCCAATGTAAATACAAAGAGACTTTCTTAGACTCAGGAAGTCTCAGGATTGCTCTGTACTTAATAAACGCGACATTGTGTTATCTGACCCCTGGAATTCTCCAGTGCGTGGGTGATGCTTCATTATTTAAATGTAGGGCTATATTGTTGGCGCCCACACATGTAATTTTATATTTTACTTACATAGGCTAGGCTATGTTTTCCAACTCTTCCTCCGAGTTTTCATAACTTTTCGTTTTTCACAGCGTAACTTCCTTTATTTCTGATATTGTTTCATCATGTTTATTGTGCAGCATCCTATGATAACCAGCTTTATCTCTTTCATTATTTTTCCTTTCTAATGCGGGCTTCGTTATCGTAGTAAGTGAGAATAACAATTATAATTAAACATAAAAAATAATTTTTAATTACACATAATAACAAACAGTACGTACTTGAAAATATTATAAAAAACTTAGGATTCCACTGGTAGAAGGAAACGAGAACAACCGCTGATAGACTCCATGTTTATAGTTTTCGTACCGACTCTAGCGCTTCTTTGGCTACTAGCTCTATTACTATACAGTTACTATTACTTGCTTCACTCATCTTTAGGTTTATGTTCAATTGTTCGCATAGTTGTGCAATTGATATAGCCTAATATTTTATTCGATCGTCAAGTAAAATTACTTTATATCAACCGCGTCACATTGACTGTAAACTAGGAAAGACTCTCACATTCGTTGGAAACATGCAATGAGCTAAAAGAAAAAAAGGTTTGAAAATCTAATTGCATGATGTGTTATACATTCTGGTTGTTGGCTTGTTGGACTAACTTGTTAGTTTTGGGAATATAAATACAGTACTTTATGTAACTCAGGCGTACTTTAGTGTACCTGTTTGTAAATCAACCCAGTGCTTCGTTCCCGCTGCGCTGCAACGTGATATGTGACGAGTTTGGCGGCGTCAGTAGTTGCTTTTCAATTAATCACACTGCAAGTGCAATAAGTCCTCCATTTTTCATTGTATTTTGCGTAATTTTTGCATTTCATTGTATTTTTAGTCGCTTCAATGAAGACGAGTATCGATGTCCTTTCCAGTTGTCACGGGTATGGTCACTATGATTTTTAAAATTTTAAGAAGACGGGAGGCAAAAGACACATTAAACTGTTTTTATAAACGCATTTCAACGAGGTTAACGCATCTGATGCGTCTGTAAAATCCATTCGATTGTGCAGCACATTCAGTTCCTTCATTTCACATTTCTTGAGAGTTAAGATCGAACATGTCAATAGCTGCTTTGAACTTCTTTTCAGAGAAAACAATGAGGTGTTTCGAAAACTACGATGATTCTAACAAAACTACAACTGCATAAACTGCATAAAGAAAATTGTTATTATTTAGCTGTGTCGTGATCATATATACTTTCTTAGCACACGTCTTCCGCGTATCCATAAGAAGGGGCGCGTGTACACTCTCCTCGTCCAGGTTTTCCTTTCCCTAATAGTGATACTAAGTAGATGAATGGAATGGATGGTGATAGCAAACTGACTAAAAGATGACAAAGTTTAGATTCATTTTTCCGTCAATTGCATCCAAAAAATTAAATAGTCAATCCGTAAAAATTCCTTAGTCTCGCAGCATTTTTCTGTTGTTTTGTATCACTTCTGTAATTCTGTCGTCAGAAAGAATCCACAATTTCGTTCAGACACTCCATAATGGGAGTATATAATCTGTGCACTTTATTGGTAGTCATAAAAACGTTGAAGGATTAGGCTGCTAGAGGTATAGTAAACTCCCGATTATCCGCTGGATTGGGTGGCGCGATCGCCGCGGATAACAGAATTCCACGGATAATCCTCAATATGTTAAAAAAGGGCAGACAATAAAGAAAATACTTTATTAACATTAGCTGTTTATTCAAAGTAGGACTAAAGCAAAACTGTAAATCCCATTAAGACGGTCATCAAGGAACCTCGTCAAAACCTAGTATTAAGCGGGACATAACCGAGTAGCAATATATACGCATACATACTAAAATCATGTAACTAATAATCACATTATCTATCCAGTTTAAATGCTACATTTCTATACAGTTTATACGAATTGACATTTCGTCGGAAGAAGTTGTACCCTACTGATATACTGTCTTATGTGTATCATTTGTGTATTATCTACATTGAATATTTCTGAAGTTACTACCTATATACACTAAAAATTCGTTTATCCGAATCGCGTTTATCCGAAACAATTTTTAGAAAATTTTAAAAATACACAAAAGCATTTTCCTGTCGCTATAATCTATATTTAATAGCGTAGACAAGCGATTCCACGGATATAAATTAGAAAGTCAATAATCAGAACTAATTGGGATAAGGGGTACTCCGAATTATTGATTTGTTCGGATTTTCGAACATAAAGTATTATGTTCATATATTGTAAACATAAAGTAACATAAACATAAAAGTAAACATTGAAACATCCCCTTCAGAACTTCAAACAATGAAACGATTTCGAGATCGGGCAGCCAGCAAACGAGCTTCAAAGCTTAGTAAAAAAAACTATGATTGATTACTGTACGAACAAGCAATAGAACTGTTCCAGTACTGTAAAAACTATAATTTACAGTGCGGTGCCGTTTTATAATTTATTGTGTCATATTCACTGTAAGTAACTTTTAAATTATTATTATTAAATAAGTTACTGTATTTACATATATATTATTTAAACAGAAGTCTCGGTTTATCCGAAACGGGCGCGGTCCCATCAAATTCGGATAAACGAGTTTTTAGTGTACGTACAATATATATATGTACGTACGTATATAGGCCTATAAAAAATCCAAGTGAACGGCTCCCACGTTTCCATGCGCATCAGGGATTAGAATCAGGAATGAATTACCCAAATGTGTGAATTAAAAAATGTCAGAAAATTACATGTCAGCGAAGTCACTGCTGACCTGTCAGTAAACATCACAGGTGATGTTCAACGACAATATCTAATTTTTCACATCCGTTAACTAAGCTAGTAGAGGACAACGGCTTTCACTTTACCGCGTAAACATAAAGAAAAACATACTGAGAAAATGGAATCTTCCCAGTAAATATTCCCAGAGTCGCAGTAAAGTACATATGCCCGGTAGCTCATGACAAACAATACTGTACCTGTCGGTGAGAGGCGACACGATCCGTCCCTGTGATATACGTTTACATAACAATGTTGTTTACGGTAACTAATAAAATACTGTATTAAGCTTAGTGGAACAAAAGCTTTATTATTCAGCTGAAATTTATTTCAGCTTATAAGAAAAGTGCGCGAGTTACCGCGGATAATCAGTAGGTCTAGTATATTTTGTATCACATTTTTTTATCTTTCTTATTTTTGTGAAGTGGTTACAAAAAAACTTGACGAAATCGTATCTTGAAATGTTGTTTTTGTATACTTTTAGTTTTCGAGTTTTGGCGCCTGGAACTTGAACTGATGGATTTTTTAACTCCATCATTGGGTAGCCTACTGTTAATTTATGTAAGACTGCGTTTGAAACATTTTCAGAACTTTGGTCAAATGAAGAATACAAAAGTGGATGCGCCCTTTGATGGATGCTCATGGTATAGTAGAATTACTCACCGCATTTTTGAAGGAAATGATTCACACGCATTTGTTGTATGCTCCTGTGATGTTCCTTCTTCGGCCCAAATACTGGGAGGAATTTACTATCCAAATAATGCTCCACCAAATAATCTGCAAACTCTGTATCTCTTTGATCTGCTGGTTGATCTGGTGCAAAGGAGTCTGGGACATCATTCTGATCCAAATACTAGAGACCAGTTAAATGTCTCAACCAGCTACCAATTTCATTCAATTCGTTGTTATATCCTTTGACAATTCCAAGCTTTTGTATTTTCCGATACCATGTTTGCGTTAAGTGAACCTGCAACTCAGTACTGATCAACAGCTACTGACCCCGTTCTGGAGATAGATTTCAAATCGGTGACAATAGTAGATGGATTTAGAACATGATGAAACGAAGACACAACTTTTTCAAAAGATCAAACAGCTTTCTGTATGTTTCCTCCTTTTTGTCTGGTAATAACCAGAACACTAGAGGAATATAATGGCTGTTATCAACACCGTGAATGGTGAAAAACTGATGCCAATGCTTTGAATAATACTTAAATGTTCAATCCATGTAATTTTGACGGTAATACAGATTTGCATGTAGCCTTTAAGCTACAATGGATGTTTCTTCGTCAATTATTTGCACTAAAGGTTCGTTGTTATTCTCTTTATATTCATCGTTTTCACTAGGTGTAAAGTTATGATATTTCCTTTGGTAACTTCGTCGTAGTCTTCCAACGATAGATGTAAATATTTCGGCGTACGCAATTGATATCGCTCACCCTCATGTTATCTAATAGTTTGAGAATAGTTTTCAATATGACTGATGATCTTTGATAGTCTTTCCAAACTGTCATTTTCTGCTTTTCTCTTTGCTGCAATGTTTATGATTCTCCTACTGATCATATGATTTAGTAATGTGGTTGTGTTCCAAATTACATGTGTTACATTACATGTTTCACGACGGAATCGTCAAATCCCAATGCGTGAACTGCTGCCTTGCAACTCGTAGGCCTACTGAAACCCACGTACCCACAGTCTCATCTTGCAATACTTTACACTCACGTAAAGAATTCCCATCCACAATTATCATCGGCTACGGATCGATAAAAATTGAGTCATCTCCATTATTTACAAACACGTTCAGAAATGTTACGACGACACGAGAAATGAGACACGAGACATTGAAGACAAACAGATCTTTTTCATTTGGGGGAGGTCCTAAAGAGAGGGAACAGGTATTGGACAAGTACTGTTAACACTTGGCCGAGTGCGCACTTTATATATTGTAACGAGAACCCTCTCGCAGGTGTACCCTCAGTCAAGGTCGCGTTCTCGTATGTCCCAGATTGTTCAGGAGAGTAATTGAAATACGCACACCGCACTGAGGATGGAAAGTTCGTTCTAGAACACGTGCGCTACTATAAAAAGTCACGGCAGCTGGCTTGGAGTCAGTTGACAGAGAGCGATTTCCTTAGTACGGATAGAGTGTTTTTTGAAGTATTGTAGCGAAGTGTTGTTGTGTTATAATTAGTGCGGAATTCTTTATAGTTGACATTATTATTGCGTGTGGACAAATTTAAGTTGAATTATTGTATGAGTTGATTACGAATTGTTATTTAATTAAAGCTGGTTATTAGTTAGATTCCCGCCGGGGCCATCTGATTTAGATACGACCGTTCCCCCTCGCAAGGCAATGGCAAACCAGCGAGAGGTATCCCGTACAGGATAAACCCTCTGCAACTATGCCGTTCGGATCCGGCGTTAAACTGTAGGTCCCATATACCTGTGAGAGACTCCGTAACACACGCACCACGGGTATATTGGGGAGGATACAAACCAGTCGAAAGACTGAAGAACCCAACATTAGTGACTCCATTGATGTCTGTATTTTGTTTTTCACTGTACCATACGACGATCGGTGAGACCGTCGTAACAATATGTTTCGGACGCTCTCTACGTTCTGGTGTGGAAATTACCTACGCCCTCCATAATTTCGTTTTTGTAATTGCACCGTGACGAACTGAGGACAACTAGGCTCTATAGGAATAGCCTACTTATTTTTTAAGAAATAACATGTTATGTAATCGACCCATTGTATTACGTAGCGATGGCGCCGATACGTTAGTGAATTTGTGTCGACGACAGAGGGAAATATGAGAGCCAGAAATAACGGATTTCATTCTACCACACTACGTAATATACAATAAAATATACAAAATTGTGAGACAGGGGAAGGACGCTATTTGTACGCTAACTAGTTTTTTTGTTTTCTATCACTTGCGTCTAGGCTTAAATTATTTCCCAGATATTTGCGTCTGATCAGTTATTAAATTTAATTATGAGGAATTTTTCTATAAATTTAAAAAACTAGAGGTAACATTTTTTAATTGTTAAATAAAGTAAATAAACTTCAAAACTAAAGACAAAAATTTATATCCGCAACTGCAAATGTGCAACAATAATATGAAGCAAATATGATTAATCGCAGAAAAATTAAACATCTTTTCAAACTTATTAGACTACACTAAATATTTTTTATATGACACGAATACTAATTTTTTACTAACATTATCAAGATAAAGCTGATTACGAAGAGCAAAATTATATAAATAAATTGTAGATTAGATATAGCTAATTATACAGCGAATAAAATTTAATTTCATTTACTACGCGTGCAATGAGACACGTTATTATAAATTAATAGTGGATTATAGATGTTGTAGGTTTGCTAAGTCAACGTTAATTGTAGATATTATAGATTAATTAAGTTGCCTCCAGTTTAATCATTTGTATGATGAACAAGACGATTTTTAATAATTAAATATGTATAATAATTATTGGTATAATTGCGATATATTTTCAATTCCCGTTTAAGAATCATTATTATAAGGGCAACATAGAACTGACAGCAATTAGACTACCTATCCTTGGCGCTTCTTCACTCTACAATTGTTTTCTTCCTTATTAGTAAGCACAAAGACTAAAGAACGCTCCAGTTGAGGTGTGTAACGTGTTCTGAGTCTGGGTACTGCACACGCATGCGGCTAATCACTTTGTAGTTTAAGTGAACATTCTTGTGGCTCCTTATCATTCCACCTAAACAGAAGTAAGGCGCCTACAAAAACATTTACACACAAATATAGTGACAACCGTGTAATCACCCCGTTGCGCTAAATCAGGACTGTCTCAATACCTAATTTTCAGACCTCTAACACTCATATTTGTGTTCGTTAATTTAATACCAAGACGAGGTTCTAGTTTCTAATTCAGTTTTATATTTATGACAGATCGACCATTTTCAGTCTACACCATGCTTCATTTTAATTTTTGATAAAGATTGGACTCCCAGTTTCGTCAGCACAGACGATCCAAATTCACTATTCTTATCATATGATTTTATAAATTCTTTGCGTCTCAAAAATTTTATAAAATTTTTGAATACACCATCGTGAAGTATAAGAGTTGAAAAAATATGGGAAAGTGCTGATTTCAAACTTTCCTGTCTTGATTAATTCTTATGCAAATTAAAGGTAATAAATATCATGTGTTAGCAATCACTTTAAATCTAAAGTAGTCTTAATAAATCTTGTGAAAATGAGTTTTTATGGAGATATTTTATTACCCCTTCACACTTCAATTTAAGGATGTTGTCCCAAAAATGTTTTGAGCAACTTTATAGTCTGTGTTACAGTAGGTTAGATTTTACGTAAAATTTAGCAATAAATTCTTCTAATTTTTCCTAATTAAAGTCAACAAACTGTTAGTTTACCAGTGCAAAGACGACGGCTGAAACATAGAGATATTAGACTAGAGGAATCATGACATAGACAACTCTGAAAGAAGAAGTGCGCGTCTAGGCGAAATGATGAAGGTAGATTAGGCCTAATAGGATCTCCCTTCGTTTTCTGGCACGTGCATGTTTGATTTCTTAAGGCTGCAAGTACGTACGTTATTTACAAAATGTTTAGTATTTGTTGTTATTAAGAAAACTATTTTTAAGCGACTTTAAAACGGAGGAAGTTCTATATTCGACCCTACTTTTTTTTAATGTAGGCTATGTTCGCATCCGATTATTCGAGAACGGCTGGACCGACTTTAAATAAATCTTTTTTTATTTGATAAGGCATGTCCTGCGGTGGTCCCATAGTATTTAACACCGGTATTGAGTTAGTACTAAGAGAATACTGTATTTTATACTTACACTCGTGCTTTGAAAATTTAATAATATACTGGTATTATTGGGTTACTAAGGTTACGTTTGTATCATTAGCTTTTGTAATATGATAAAACTGTAATGATATGTAAAACTGTATCGAGTTCTTAATACTCACCAAACGGACACAGCATGATACACCTCTGGATATTTCTCGATGTCCCTTTGGCCCTCCAGCATGTGAATCAAGCAACCAAAACTATTTGATATCGCTCTGTTCTGTACATGCCATAGCTACTGAAAATGAGTCAGCAGTAAAAATCCCACTCTTGTGACTTTCGAAAAAAGTGATCAAACCATTATTCAAATTTGGAAAATCTTCGTTACTTTGATCTTCATGAATATGACCATCAATAGATATATCAAAGCGTACATTCAAATTTATCCAACGATTATTAAAATATAACAGTGACTTAAGATCCGCTATCGCTAACTAAGCTACTCCCTATTTTGCTCTGAGTTTTAGGATTTGGTCGCAATGATATGCATTCTCTACAATGCCTATCATCTTTTATAACTATGTAGACCTAATCTACGTCAGTTACAGTCCAAGTATTTGAAGCTAATAAGAAAAAATTACACAAGCAACTGCTGCTATGCTAGTATAGGTAGGCCTAGGCCTAGTGTTTACCACGTGAATCGATGTTGAAGCATTCATCACCTTGATGAAATGAACCACTTAAAATTGACATATTAACGTGTATAGTACCTGTTTATTTAACTCATTAATTGGTGTGCTTTCATATTTCTTGGTTGATCTGTTGTCAAAATTTACATGTCATTTCTATATTCCGCATTTTCTATCACCTGGACTATCTCAGAAATAGCCTATTGTAATTGAGTACATTGACAAAGTTGGGTAAGCACCAAGATATAAATTGTTTTGCTTTAGTAACCACTGAAGTCCAATTCTTACTCGTTCAATATTTATTTGGACTTCTCTGTGCTGCTGAGGATTTTCGTGACTTTCTGCTCTAATTATTTATTCTGTATTACACAAGGTAATGGCAGCAGCTTCTACAACATCTTGAGCAAATTCAACTAATTGGCTTTTCCACAAATTTTGGCTAAATCTATTCTGTACCTTCATGATTTTTAAAAATAGAGTTATTCTTGCCAGCATTCGTTGCTCTATATCCGGCAAATTCTTCAGTTCTGGCGGTAAAGTCTTGACGTCAATTTTATTCCAAAATTCTTGAGAAGGAACTTTACGTTTCTTTATATTATTTGAGCAACGAGTGCGTCCTTCCAAATTAGACAACTCAACTAAACCATTGGATCACCACGGGACGACGTTTCAAGTTTACATCGCTGCCTTGGATACAAGAATTTTCTACAAACAGCACATAGAACATCAGCGAATTCATTTATTGATAACACAAAATTATTATAATAATTATGCAGTTTACAATTTTTACGTAGGTATGTTTTCTGAGCATTGTGTTCTTTCCTCTGTTCCTTTTGTCTTGCTTTCCGACTATGTTCCCGTGCTGGCATCAACTTTTTTATTTCGTTCATCAGCACGCTTATATCCACACGTCGGTGAATCAAATGAAGGCGATGCTGGCGCTGTTCATCTGATTCGTGATCCAATCGATCAGTAATCAAGCATGCTCACGTTGATCGCTTGATCTGTTGCTCAAAGGTTCATGGATATAGACCTAATTGAGGTGATCATGTTTAGCAGCAGGCGACTCTTGAGATAACCAAGAGTAGAGGGAAACTAAGGGTTCTGAGCCACAAAGGAATGCCGCCTTTCCCACGGTCCAAGATTTTTTCCCATGCTCTTCCCACCACCGCTGGACCCGCAGCATCCCAATGGACCACAGCATCCGCGAATTTCCGCGAATAAATTTTTTTATTTTTTTAATTTGATTTTTTATTTTTTTAATTAAATTGATTTGCATATCAAGGGGGTGGGTGGGGGGTGGGATGAGGTTCAATGGACCACCTGCATCCGTGAATATAATTTTTTATTTTTTTAATAAAGCTGATTTGCATATCAGGGGGTGGTGGTGGGTGGGAGGTTCCAACTCGATGCATTATAGTGTATATTAAAATATATGATCAGAGTTACCAACCTTTGCATGAGATCAAATTTGTCGTGTGTTATAATGTATATTAAATCTATATGATCAGGTGTACCAACCTTTGCATGGATCCTCTTTGTATTATTATTATAGTGTATAGATATTTTATATGAGCAGGTTTGTCAACATTTTCTGTGGCGGGGGGTGGAGGGAAATTCAAATATGTGTTATATAGTGTATATATTAAAATATATGATCAGGGTTACCAATCTTACATTATTGTGTATAGAGCAGATCTGCCAACATTTTTTTCTCTTCTGTGGTGGGAAATTCAAACTATATGATCATGATTGGTACTCTCTCTCTCTCTCTCTCTCTTACATTTGAATGTAAGTAAAACTATCTCTCTCTCTCTCGTTGTCAAAACGTTATGTCCAAACCGTTTCTCCTCTCTCACATTTGAATGTAGGTAAACCTATCTCTCTCTCTCTCTCTCTCTCTCTCACTCTCTCTTGTTGTCAAACGGGGAGGGAAATTCAAACGTGTGATACATTATTAGCAACACGTTATAATGTATATATATACCTATATGTGTGTGCGGTTAGTCGATTGTGACGACGACGAAATCAAGGCGAAAAATTCAAACATTAAGCGGTCTCCCTAAATCATATGTTATGTTCAAACCGTTTCTCCTCTCTCACATTTGAATGTAAGTAAAACTATCTCTCTCTCTCTCTCTCACTCTCTCTTGTTGTCAAACGTTATGTTCAAACCGTTTCTCCTCTCTCTCTCCCTCTCTCTCTCTCTCACTGTGTACATTGAGTAGAGTAGTCGGTGTGATGATGAAATAATTTTAGCGCACAGTCTCTCTCTCTCTCTCTCTCTCTCTCTCTCTCTCTCTCTCTCTCTCTCTCTCTCGTTGTCAAACGTTATGTTCAAACCGTTTCTCCGCTCTGTGGTCATTACCGTGCATGTATATGACTTTAGAAAGTTTATATATATTCGACAAATATTAACTGTGTACGTACTTACAACGCTCTCTCTCTCACTCGTCGTCAAAACGCAGTATTCATTTTTCATTGTATTAAATAATTAACAAATATTAACTATGTGTGCGTGTGTGTTGTCAACTACTTACATGCGTGTTCTCTCTCTCTTAACATAACGCTCCGTGTGAAGCGTTTGTAGAGCAGGTTTCAACTGTGCAAGGTTTCATACCGTTTCTCCTCTCTCGTACCGTGTACATTGAGTAGTCGGTGTAATGAGTAAATAATTTTCTCTCTCTCTCTCTCTCTCTCTCTCTCTCTCTCTCTTTCGTTGTCAAAAACACCGTCTTCATTTTTCAATGTATTAAATAATTAATTAATAGTTTTATAATGCAGTCGGTGTGATTGATCCTTGTTAGAGAGGTCTGTATATGATTTTAGAAATATATATATTTGGCAGATATTAACTATGTATGTGTGTTGTTGTCAATGAACTACTTACATGTGTACCTGTGCGTGTGCCGTTACAGATGACAAATCCATACGTTAACGGCTTAACAAACTCTCTCTCTCTCTCTCTCTCTCTCTCTCTCACACACACACACACACACACACACACACACACACACACACACACACACACACACACACACACACACATTTAGTATGAACAGACGCGTCTTTGTTAGTAAAATGTACAAATCACATGACTTTATGTGAACGTCAAAGGGTTCAAAAAAAAATATGTAAAACAAAAATACAGAATATAAGAATTGTTATATTTACAAATAAAATATATTACAGATACTATTTGCAAATACAAATGATGTTGGTAATGTATGATTTTAAAGACAACTTTGTCACTAGCAATCTTCAATACGCTCTTCTTCATGTGGTACTACATTAAGCCGGTCCCTGGACTTCACTTTTATGGGGGCTTCATAAACATAAAGATCACTACCACCAATAATTTGTGGTACAATACTTCTGTTTAATGGTAAAACCTAAGACAAAGCATTAAAGAAAACATGCAATCAGTATTAATTACAAAATATCACTGTTAGTAAAATGTACAAATCACACGACTTTATGTGACCGTCAAAGGGTTCAAAATAAAAATACAGAATATATGAATTGTTATATTTACATAGTATGAAATAGTGGTACATAATTGTCATCTACCCTGTCTGAAACAAAGACATTCTCAGTGTTTTATCACACACACGTACAAACACATTGCGGTCTCACACACACACACACACACACACACACACACACACACACACACACACACACACACACACACACACACACACAAATCATTAAGTTTTGCAAAAGATCTTATTGATCTGTTTGTAACTTTATACTTTTACTTATAAAAAACCTAGTGTTCCGAGTCGTTAATGTATATTTAGTTAACCATAACATCATCATCATATATAAATAATATGAAAACAGTCGTATACAATTTTTTAACTAAGTATCAGATATGTCATAAATACTTTTATATTTCGTATATAATACCAATGATAATCGATTTTGTGGGAACGACAGTGTATAGGAATGTGTTCTGTATGTGATAACATAACGCTTCGTGTGAAGCGTGTTGTAGAGCAGGTTTCAACTGTGGAACAAAATCACGTCAACAACAACAACAAAAGTTGTTTGTGTTTCATGTGTGTGCGTGTGCGTGTGCGTGTGTATCATTGTATATGTGAATTAGTTGAAGCAATACGAGGGAGAATGGGTATGATTGTTGACATAGGTCTATACATCATTTAAAATACTGTATAATTGACTACACGAGAAAAGACATACTTTACGGAATTTCTTGAAATTTTTTTTTTGTAGTTAGTCTTCACCTCATCACCCTTGCATGTACTAGCAGTGTGTTTGGGTACAATTAAAGATTTAAATTCAATGTTCTGAGAAGTACACATATTCATCTGCTCGCCTCCCTCTCGTTTACTGACAGTATGTTTGGATGCAGTCAACCATTCAATGTTCTGATAAGAATTCATCTTCTTGTTCCTATAATAATAATAACAGTACCTGCTTCATTATCATATACATTATGTGCTCTCTCTCTCTCTCTCTCTCTCTCTCTCTCTATATATATATATATATATATATATATATATATACATAAGGCTTTCAACACACACACACACACACACACACACACAGCACATACCATAAATCCAGAACAGGAAAGGTTTTATAACATACATTACGAAAACAAGTACGTATGGTCACTTACATAGATCAACGTTTAAACAAGCAGATTAATACCTGAATTAATTTTATTAAAAACAGGACAGCGTATTATCTATATAACGTTCTTTTTCAGATAATAATAGTTTGAATATAAAATGAAAGGGTACGTTGTATTTTGTTATGAGAAAATGCATTTCTAAATTTTGTTACATTTGTAAATTACAGAATTGTTCTCTAACTACAGCTACAATCATTCAGTTTCGTTAACATTTGAAAAATTGATGGATTTGGTACTCGATATATTCTACTCTCACAGTATTTTCATTGATACATTTCGGAAACTGAGTACAGAATAAATCTACAATCACCCAGGCGGAATCATTAAGTTTTACAAAAGATCTTATTGATCGGACGTATGAGTAATTATATTAACCTTTATGAATTATAGTAAAAAATAAAACCATAAAATAGTTTTAGTGATTTCCACTCGTCAATTTATTAAAATTATAAAACCATGACAGCTGTTTCGGCAGCACAGTGCCTTCATCAGATGGTGTAAGCTGACTAATTTTCGTACAAACAATACAGAATATAAAATATAATACAAGTGCTGTTGTATAGAGAGCGATAGTAATCTCGTGTCAATAAGATTTATACACATTACACAAACATATAACATAACATATACCAAGTCTATTTATACAAATTAAGCAGAGGCGAGCTATTTAGATCTAACTGATCATTTAATAATACATTTAAATATTTGTGTTTATTAATTTCAAGGGTTTCTAATAAATCAAGCTTTGGACCTTTATCAGATAAATGTAAAATTTCAAAATTTTCATTATAACTATGGTCTTTTTCTAACAAGTGATTTGCATAATTTGATTTGCCATCATTATATCTAAAACTATAATTGTGACCATACATTCTTTTTTCGAAAGATCTACCTGTCTGTCCGATATACACTTTATTACAAGACCCTAGTAAGGCACTGTGCTGCCGAAACAGCTGTCATGGTTTTTATAATTTTAATAAATTGACGAGTGGAAATCACTAAAACTATTTTATGGTTTTATTTTTTACTATAATTTACAATGGATTTTCACCAAGTAAAGGTATCAAGCATTAATTATTTAATCTTTATGTAGCAAATACGCGCGCATTCATAAAATACAGCACTCAGGTGTAGGGCAATGAATCCTTTTTGTATTTAAGTAGATATACTCGTGATATCAGTAAATTCTGTCTAAACGTCAACTCAAATGTCTGGTACATAAACGTACCTGGTAATCGCTTCTTGAGTCGTAGTCATTATTAAACTCGACATAACTACTTGTGTTACGCGATTGATGTTCGTGTTAAACGATTGATGACTCATGTAATAATACAGATTAAAATAACAGTACCTGCTTTATTATCATATACATTATGTGCTATATATACATAAGGCTTTCAACACACACACACAGCACATACCATAAATCCAGAACATGAAAGGTATTATAACAAACATTACGAAAACAAGTACGTATGGTCACGTACATAGATCAACGTTTAAACAAACAGATTAATACCTGAATAAATTTTTTAAAAACAGGACAGCGTATTTAAAACACTTAAAACTGGAAATCTACAAACACATCAAACACATCAAAAATATCTGTCAAACCCCTATCAAACAAAAACCCCGTTCTTATCGAGAGACAACAGTAACTGACCTAAGCACATGTGCTTCATTAGGCAACAGACCAAAAAATCAAAATAGACGACTATAAGCTCAATTTAAATAAAATCTGAATATTCAATAAAATTATGTTTACTTATTAACATATGCAAATCTTTTACTTACCTCTTAAATATTGTTGTTATACACACACACAATAGTCGATTGTACGATGAGTGTCTCATACAAATGAGAAATAGTGACATGTCGTCTTGTGTGTATATATATATATATATATATCATATGGCGGTAGGGTAGCACGCGTACACGTTTGAAAGTTGATGCACATTAAATTGTCTCTCTCTCTCCTCTCTCTCTCTCTCTCTCTCTCTCTCTCTCTCTCTCTCTCTCTCTCTCTCACACACACACACACACACACACACACACACACACACACACACACACACACACACACATTTCTGATTACTATACAAATAATTGCATGTATGTTCAGAGGTTTGGTGTCTAAATCGATGCATTCTACTTTCACTTTCTAATTTGACCCATGGCTTACTTTCATACAGAAATAGCTATCGTCCGCGGCCGTCTACAAGTTTTGCTAAACGAAATTAACAATGCTGTAATACATAACGTCCTGTGAAATAGATACGGTATGTTTTTAGGACAACCAATGTCATCAAGATTTATTATATGATGATGGATTATTTTCGAGAGCGGAGTCGCCACCAATTAATTTGTCACGTATCCGATAATGACTGTACGCAAGTGTATCACAACCATTGTCTAGTATATATAGCGCTTATCATCATACGGTGACAACGCTTGCTTTCAAAGCGTGTAGGTCCGTCTTCATAAGTCAGATGTTTGAATACTATACATCAGACCGTCTGTATCTGTCATTAGCAATCTAACGTTACGACCGTACTTGCCGACAGCATAACGATAACACGTTTGACAACGAGAGAGAGAGAGAGAGAGAGAGAGAGAGAGAGGAGAAACGGTTTGAACATAACGTTTGACATTGTATATTGCAAGCATGAAATTATTATTATTTAAATCTGTTATCTGCTTTGTATGGAAGTCATCTATAAATATCAGATCAGTGCGACACAACATGTAACAAACGTAATTGGATTTGCTTTCAACCCAAACGTGTGCGCTCGTTGTGTGTGTGTGCGTGCGCGTCGGATCATGACATAGTATTCGTAATGACCGAGGCACGTCCTTTATTGCATGAGGATATTCAGGTAGAGCAGAGCAGACACGCTTACGCAATATCAAGTGGCATATTGCGTGCACACACACACACGACACAGCCTACACACAAGAATCAGATTTTTGTATACGTTCTAGGTGAAAAACTACTGGGGTGTCTCTGACTTTAGTTGGAAATAAATAACATTACAGATATTGATATGGTACTATGAGTAGCCTATACGTGAATACTATACATCAGACTGCCTGTATCTGTCATTAGCAATCTAACGTTACGACCGTACTTGACGGCAGCATAACGATAATGAAAGTCATACATTATCGTTTTGCTAACGTTTGTATTTTGTCTAAGCTATGTTAACTTCACACACACACACACACACACACACACACACACGCGCGCGGAGGAAGAACTAGCATAGGAATACAATTAAGTGTAACGATAAAAGAAGTGATTGGAAAGCCAACTGTGGGTGTCGAGACAAAACTCTTGCTTGTTCCTGAGTTGATAGAAGCGCCTGAGGGCAAAGTGGCTGAAGATGAAGTTACGCAAGAGGTTGTTGACGAGAACCAAACAAACTTGGATCAGCCAGTAATGTTTAGGTCATCAGTACATGACGCAACGGGAGTGATAGGTCCAATTAAGTTTGTTACACGTTGTGTCGCACTGACCTGATATTTATAGATGAGCTCCATACAAATACAACAGCATAAAAATCATGTTAAATATCAAATTATCGCATACACACACGCGCACACACACACGACACAGCCTACACACATGTTAGGTTAAAATGCAGTCCACTTACGTTTCACGTTAGGTTAAAATGCAGTCTACTTACGTTTCACGTTGGGTTAAAATACAGACCACGTACGTTTCACGTTAGGTTAAAATGCAAACACAAACACACACACACACACGTGTATGTTATTTAAATTATTATTTAAATAACATACACACGTGTTAAGTTGCAACATAACGTGTGTGTGTGTGTGTGTGTTTGTGTTTGCATTTTAACCTAACGTGAAACGTACGTGGACTGCATTCTAACCCAACGTGAAACGTAAGTAGACTGCATTTTAACCTAACGTGAAACGTAAGTGGACTGCATTTTAACCTAACATGTGTGTAGGCTGTGTCGTGTGTGTGTGCGCGTGTGTGTATGCGATAATTTGATATTTAACATGATTTTTATGCTGTTGTATTTGTATGGAGCTCATCTATAAATATCAGGTCAGTGCGACACAACGTGTAACAAACTTAATTGGACCTATCACTCCCGTTGCGTCATGTACTGATGACCTAAACATTACTGGCTGATCCAAGTTTGTTTGGTTCTCGTCAACAACCTCTTGCGTAACTTCATCTTCAGCCACTTTGCCCTCAGGCGCTTCTATCAACTCAGGAACAAGCAAGAGTTTTGTCTCGACACCCACAGTTGGCTTTCCAATCACTTCTTTTATCGTTACACTTAATTGTATTCCTATGCTAGTTCTTCCTCCGCGCGCGCGTGTGTGTGTGTGTGTGTGTGTGTGTGTGTGTGAAGTTAACATAGCTTAGACAAAATACAAACGTTAGCAAAACGATAATGTATGACTTTCATTATCGTTATGCTGCCGTCAAGTACGGTCGTAACGTTAGATTGCTAATGACAGATACAGGCAGTCTGATGTATAGTATTCACGTATAGGCTACTCGTAGTACCATATCAATATCTGTAATGTTATTTATTTCCAACTAAAGTCAGAGACACCCCAGTAGTTTTTCACCTAGAACGTATACAAAAATCTGATTCTTGTGTGTAGGCTGTGTCGTGTGTGTGTGCACGCAATATGCCACTTGATATTGCGTAAGCGTGTCTGCTCTGCTCTACCTGAATATCCTCATGCAATAAAGGACGTGCCTCGGTCATTACGAATACTATGTCATGATCCGACGCGCACGCACACACACACAACGAGCGCACACGTTTGGGTTGAAAGCAAATCCAATTACGTTTGTTACATGTTGTGTCGCACTGATCTGATATTTATAGATGACTTCCATACAAAGCAGATAACAGATTTAAATAATAATAATTTCATGCTTGCAATATACAATGTCAAACGTTATGTTCAAACCGTTTCTCCTCTCTCTCTCTCTCTCTCTCTCTCTCTCGTTGTCAAACGTGTTATCGTTATGCTGTCGGCAAGTACGGTCGTAACGTTAGATTGCTAATGACAGATACAGACGGTCTGATGTATAGTATTCAAACATCTGACTTATGAAGACGGACCTACACGCTTTGAAAGCAAGCGTTGTCACCGTATGATGATAAGCGCTATATATACTAGACAATGGTTGTGATACACTTGCGTACAGTCATTATCGGATACGTGACAAATTAATTGGTGGCGACTCCGCTCTCGAAAATAATCCATCATCATATAATAAATCTTGATGACATTGGTTGTCCTAAAAACATACCGTATCTATTTCACAGGACGTTATGTATTACAGCATTGTTAATTTCGTTTAGCAAAACTTGTAGACGGCCGCGGACGATAGCTATTTCTGTATGAAAGTAAGCCATGGGTCAAATTAGAAAGTGAAAGTAGAATGCATCGATTTAGACACTAAACCTCTGAACATACATGCAATTATTTGTATAGTAATCAGAAATGTGTGTGTGTGTGTGTGTGTGTGTGTGTGTGTGTGTGTGTGTGTGTGTGAGAGAGAGAGAGAGAGAGAGAGAGAGAGAGAGAGAGAGAGAGAGAGACAATTTAATGTGCATCAACTTTCAAACGTGTACGCGTGCTACCCTACCGCCATATAATATATATATATATATATATACACACACACAAGACGACATGTCACTATTTCTCATTTGTATGAGACACTCATCGTACAATCGACTATTGTGTGTGTGTATAACAACAATATTTAAGAGGTAAGTAAAAGATTTGCATATGTTAATAAGTAAACATAATTTTATTGAATATTCAGATTTTATTTAAATTGAGCTTATAGTCGTCTATTTTGCTTTTTTGGTCTGTTGCCTAATGAAGCACATGTGCTTAGGTCAGTTACTGTTGTCTCTCGATAAGAACGGGGTTTTTGTTTGATAGGGGTTTGACAGATATTTTTGATGTGTTTGATGTGTTTGTAGATTTCCAATTTTAAGTGTTCTAAATGCGCTGTCCTGTTTTAAAAAAAATTATTCAGGTATTAATCTGTTTGTTTAAACGTTGATCTATGTACGTGACCATACGTACTTGTTTTCGTAATGTTTGTTATAATACCTTTCATGTTCTGGATTTATGGTATGTGCTGTGTGTGTGTGTGTGTGTGTGTGTGTGTGTGTGTGTGTGTGTGTGTGTGTGTGTGTGTGTGTGTGTCGAAAGCCTTATGTATATATAGCACATAATGTATATGATAATGAAGCAGGTACTGTTATTTTAATCTGTATTATTACATGAGTCATCAATCGTTTAACACGAACATCAATCGCGTAACACAAGTAGTTATGTCGAGTTTAATAATGACTACGACTCAAGAAGCGATTACCAGGTACGTTTATGTACCAGACATTTGAGTTGACGTTTAGACAGAATTTACTGATATCACGAGTAGGTCTACTTAAATACAAAAAGGATTCATTGCCCTACACCTGAGTGCTGTATTTTATGAATGCGCGCGTATTTGCTACATAAAGATTAATATAATTACTCATACGTCCGATCAATAAGATCTTTTGTAAAACTTAATGATTCCGCCTGGGTGATTGTAGATTTATTCTGTACTCAGTTTCCGAAATGTATCAATGAAAATACTGTGAGAGTAGAATATATCGAGTATCAAATCCATCAATTTTTCAAATGTTAACGAAACTGAATGATTGTAGCTGTAGTTAGAGAACAATTCTGTAATTTACAAATGTAACAAAATTTAGAAATGCATTTTCTCATAACAAAATACAACGTACCCTTTCATTTTATATTCAAACTATTATTATCTGAAACAGAACGTTATATACATAATACGCTGTCCTGTTTTAAAAAAATTTATTCAGGTATTAATCTGCTTGTTTAAACGTTGATCTATGTACGTGACCATACGTACTTGTTTTCGTAATTTATGTTATAATACCTTTCCTGTTCTGGATTTATGGTATGTGCTGTGTGTGTGTGTGTGTGTGTTGAAAGCCTTATGTATATATTTATATATATATATAGCACATAATGTATATGATAATGAAGCAGGTACTGTTATTATTATTATAGGAACAAGAAGATGAATTCTTATCAGAACATTGAATGGTTGACTGCATCCAAACATACTGTCAGTAAACGAGAGGGAGGCGAGCAGATGAATATGTGTACTTCTCAGAACATTGAATTTAAATCTTTAATTGTACCCAAACACACTGCTAGTACATGCAAGGGTGATGAGGTGAAGACTAACTACAAAAAAAAATTTCAAGAAATTCCGTAAAGTATGTCTTTTCTCGTGTAGTCAATTATACAGTATTTTAAATGATGTATAGACCTATGTCAACAATCATACCCATTCTCCCTCGTATTGCTTCAACTAATTCACATATACAATGATACACACGCACACGCACACGCACACGCACACACATGAAACACAAACAACTTTTGTTGTTGTTGTTGACGTGATTTTGTTCCACAGTTGAAACTTGCTCTACAACACGCTTCACACGAAGCGTTATGTTATCACATACAGAACACATTCCTATACACTGTCGTTCCCACAAAATCGATTATCATTGGTATTATATACGAAATATAAAAGTATTTATGACATATATGATACTTAGTTAAAAAATTGTATACAACTGTTTTCATATTATTTATATATGATGATGATGTTATGGTTAACTAAATATACATTAACGACTCGGAACACTAGGTTTTTTATAAGTAAAAGTATAAAGTTACAAACAGATCAATAAGATCTTTTGCAAAACTTAATGATTTGTGTGTGTGTGTGTGTGTGTGTGTGTGTGTGTGTGTGTGTGTGTGTGTGTGTGTGTGAGACCGCAATGTGTTTGTACGTGTGTGTGATAAAACACTGAGAATGTCTTTGTTTCAGACAGGGTAGATGACAATTATGTACCACTATTTCATACTATGTAAATATAACAATTCATATATTCTGTATTTTTATTTTGAACCCTTTGACGTTCACATAAAGTCGTGTGATTTGTACATTTTACTAACAGTGATATTTTGTAATTAATACTGATTGCATGTTTTCTTTAATGGTTTGTCTTAGGTTTTACCGTTAAACAGAAGTATTGTACCACAAATTATTGGTGGTAGTGATCTTTATGTTTATGAAGCCCCCATAAAAGTGAAGTCCAGGGACCGGCTTAATGTAGTACCACATGAAGAAGAGCGTATTGAAGATTGCTAGTGACAAAGTTGTCTTTAAAATCATACATTACCAACATCATTTGTATTTGCAAATAGTATCTGTAATATATTTTATTTGTAAATATAACAATTCTTATATTCTGTATTTTTGTTTTACATATTTTTTTTTGAACCCTTTGACGTTCACATAAAGTCATGTGATTTGTACATTTTACTAACAAAGACGCGTCTGTTCATACTAAATGTGTGTGTGTGTGTGTGTGTGTGTGTGTGTGTGTGTGTGTGTGTGTGTGTGTGTGTGTGTGTGTGAGAGAGAGAGAGAGAGAGAGATTGTTAAGCCGTTAACGTATGGATTTGTCATCTGTAACGGCACACGCACAGGTACACATGTAAGTAGTTCATTGACAACAACACACATACATAGTTAATATTTGCCAAATATATATATTTCTAAAATCATATACAGACCTCTCTAACAAGGATCAATCACACCGACTGCATTATAAAACTATTAATTAATTATTTAATACATTGAAAAATGAAGACGGTGTTTTTGACAACGAGAGAGAGAGAGAGAGAGAGAGAGAGAGAGGGAGAGAGAGAGAGAGAGAGAAAATTATTTACTCATTACACCGACTACTCAATGTACACGGTACGAGAGAGGAGAAATGGTATGAAACCTTGCACAGTTGAAACCTGCTCTACAAACGCTTCACACGGAGTGTTATGTTAAGAGAGAGAGAACACGCATGTAAGTAGTTGACAACACACACGCACACATAGTTAATATTTGTTAATTATTTAATACAATGAAAAATGAATACTGCGTTTTGACGACGAGTGAGAGAGAGAGCGTTGTAAGTACGTACACAGTTAATATTTGTCGAATATATATAAACTTTCTAAAGTCATATACATGCACGGTAAGGACCACAGAGAGGAGAAACGGTTTGAACATAACGTTTGACAACGAGAGAGAGAGAGAGAGAGAGAGAGAGAGAGAGAGAGAGAGAGAGAGAGAGAGAGAGAGAGAGAGAGAGAGAGAGAGAGAGAGAGAGAGTGAGAGACTGTGCGCTAAAATTATTTCATCATCACACCGACTACTCTACTCAATGTACACAGTGAGAGAGAGAGAGAGAGAGAGAGAGAGAGAGAGAGGAGAAACGGTTTGAACATAACGTTTGACAACAAGAGAGAGTGAGAGAGAGAGAGAGAGAGATAGTTTTACTTACATTCAAATGTGAGAGAGGAGAAACGGTTTGAACATAACATATGATTTAGGGAGACCGCTTAATGTTTGAATTTTTCGCCTTGATTTCGTCGTCGTCACAATCGACTAACCGCACACACATATAGGTATATATATACATTATAACGTGTTGCTAATAATGTATCACACGTTTGAATTTCCCTCCCCGTTTGACAACAAGTGAGAGAGAGAGAGAGAGAGATAGTTTTACTTACATTCAAATGTGAGAGAGGAGAAACGGTTTGGACATAACGTTTTGACAACGAGAGAGAGAGAGATAGTTTTACTTACATTCAAATGTAAGAGAGAGAGAGAGATAGTACCAATCATGATCATATAGTTTGAATTTCCCACCACAGAAGAGAAAAAAATGTTGGCAGATCTGCTCTATACACAATAATGTAAGATTGGTAACCCTGATCATATATTTTAATATATACACTATATAACACATATTTGAATTTCCCTCCCCCCCCCGCCACAGAAAATGTTGACAAACCTGCTCATATAAAATATCTATACACTATAATAATAATAATACAAAGAGGATCCATGCAAAGGTTGGTACACCTGATCATATAGATTTAATATACATTATAACACACGACAAATTTGAACTCATGCAAAGGTTGGTAACTCTGATCATATATTTTAATATACACTATAATGCATCGAGTTGGAACCTCCCACCCACCACCACCCCCTGATATGCAAAAGCTTTATTAAAAAAATAAAAAATTATATTCACGGATGCAGGTGGTCCATTGAACCTCATCCCACCCCCCACCCACCCCCTTGATATGCAAATCAATTTACTTAAAAAAATAAAAAATCAAATTAAAAAAATTAAAAAATTTATTCGAGGAAATTCGCGGATGCTGTGGTCCATTGGGATGCTGCGGGTCCAGCGGTGGTGGGGAGAGCGTGGGAAAAAATCTTGGACCGTGGGAAAGGCGGCATTCCTTTGTGGCTCAGAACCCTTAGTTTCCCTCTACTATCTCTCATTTCCTTGCCGGACAGCAGAGGTATCTTGAGAACATGAATTATCATTTCGCTGACCATTTTTTAATAGACAAATTTTTAAATGTTTTTCAGATTCTTTAGACCGATATTTTCTCATGATTATGCACCTTTTGTTCGTATACCCATTTTTTAAAATATTTGTTTTACTAGATGCAAATTTTATTGCAAAAAAATAATTTATCCAATTATGTAAGTAAAATTATCAAAGTAATTGAAATTAAAAATTGAAAAATAATTTTTTTTTTATTAAACCAACTTCAAAAAGGAGAAAAGTATTTGAACACTCCTTAAATTATTATTTAAAAGCTCTAAAATATGAAAAATAATTTTTAAATTTAACGATATGCAATATAAAAAACATTGAAATTTTGTAAAAAAAAACTGTACTTCAACATTTATTATGATTTTATATAAGCTTAATTGGTATCTTATGCTACGTGGCTGAAAAACAAGCTTTCACATAACTTTATCCCAATACACTTTTTGAAGTCGGTGCTTTATATAATCTTACTAACTCATTAAACGTAACACCAAATAATGTTTTACAAAATTAAAAGCCAAGTCATAGTTACGTTCGAAACCGCTACGAATCACAGAGTGTGAACAATGTTAGCGAGGAGTTCGCGCACCCGCAAGAGTATAGTGCAGGGTATACCTACATATGGTAAGACGGGGTAAGATGACGATGTTAACAAATATTGTTTATTTTATTAAAATAAAAAGTTATAAACAAAACATTTTAAAATAAAAATAGACAACGCACTTTCCTTTGTATAGGTTTACTGAATATTTTATTTTAATAAAAAGTCGTTTAGGTGTACTTTTACTTCTATGTTCCGCAAGGAAATGGAAGTATGGTGTAAAAATGAAAAAATCACGTTGGAGATAAGGGCTGATTTTGATTGTACTACCCTCAAAACATGAAGAAAAGTCATTTTCCGAAAAGTCTCTGTGTGTGTCTGTGTGTGAAAATTTTTCTATGGCAAACCATAACTGCCGCAAATTCAAACAGAATCCAATGCTTTTTTGCATATGTGCCCGAGTTGTAGAGGACTCAATGAAATATCTATAAATGAAAATGGTGGTCGAAGGGGTAGGAGGTAATTTTTTGAAAATTACCTTTCTGATGTCGAAAAAACCACTTCATTTTGAAGGACAAGATACCTTAGTAATTGCATATAATGAAACTATTACTCAGTAAAAGTGTAAATATAAAAAATGGGGTTGTTCGGTTAAGGGGAAAGGTAGTTTACCTGCATTGTTTGTGTTTTAAAAAGAGTAAAGTACTTAATTTTCATAAAGTATCCTGAAAGAGGATCTTTGCTGATATCAAGTGTAGTACGAGTATTTAATTTTGAAGGATAAGATACCTTAGCAATTACATATGATATAACTATTACTCTATGAAAGTGTAAATATCATTAATGGTGGGATCGGTCGAGAAGGAAGAATGATTATCTGCGTAGTTCAGTTTCTTGATAAGAATAAAGTACTTAATTTTCATAGATAAAGTGACTCGAAAATAACATTGTATTAACCCCATAATAACAAAAATATCAATAAGTAGTGAAAATAGTTTGAGGATGGGGGATGTTTTTAGAAATTATCGAACCGAATTCAAGTAAATGATTTTAAATATAAATCTTAGAATATGGAAGACATGTATAGTTCTCCATACGGGTTTTTGTGATATTTAATTTATAACATTGCAAAATCGTCATATAGCCCCGCATGCGGCGTAAGATGATTTTCTTCAAGGGGGACGATGACGAATTTTTTAAATTTTTATTAAGGAAATCTTTATTTATAGAATCCTTCTTCAGCGGCGCAACAACCCATTACTGAGTCAAGGCCTCCTTCAACAGCCTCCGCCAGTCGTCCCGGTCAAGTGCAGCTGCTCTCCAGTTCTGGGTCGCAAGGATATGGCTCGCATCGTAGTTCACACCGTCTTCCCAACGTAGTTTGGGTCTACCAACTCTCCTGGTGCCATAGATCTGTTCTGTGAGTGCCTTTCTTGGTATTTCATTCTCCCCCATTCTGATCACGTGTCCAGCCCACCTGAGTCTACCAAGTTTTATAATTTTCACAATATCTGGTTCATTCAGAAGAGTGTTCACTTCTTGGGCGGTTATTTTCCTCCATTCACCTCCTACACATATTGGACCAAACATACTGAGGAGGATTTTGCGTTCATGAACCAGCAAGCTTGACTCAGACTTTCTAGAAATGTTCCAGGTCTCAGAGCCATAGGTGAGAACTGGGCGGATCAGTGTTTTATACAAAAGCAGCTTGATGCTCCTGGCAATTATTCTTCTCTGGAACAGGAGTGTGAGACCAAAGAAGCACCTATTAGCTGAGGTGATTCTTCGCTTTATTTCTTCTGTTGTTTCCCCATCGGAGTTAACTTGGCATCCTAAATCAACAAAGTTGATTTTTTCGAAGGAATAGATGCCAATTTAGATGTGCTCTCCTTCTCTAGCCTCCTGTCCTGTGGCAATGTATTTTGACTTGCTTTCATTTATTATGAGACCCAGCCTCCTTGCGGGACCTTCAAGAGCAAGAAAGGCTTCAGTGACTGCTTGAAGGGACCTCCCGATTATATCTAGGTCATCGGCGTATCCTAGGACCTGCACCAACCTGTTGAATACAGTCCCGGAGGAATCTATTCCAGCATCTCTCATAGCTTTTTCTAAGACAAGATTGAAGAGGAGACAAGCAAGAGCATCGCCCTGGAGGACTCCCTTTCCATAGTCAAACTCTCCTGATAAGTCATTCTGAATCCTCACCGTGCCTTTCACTGTCAGCATTGTCATCCTTCACAATCTTATTAATTTCTTTGGTATGCCCAGTTCTTCAAGAGCAGTGTAAAGTTCTTTTCTGTCAATGCTGTCGTATGCATTTCTGAAATCTATGAAGAGGTGATGGGTTTGTAGCTTATGTTCCGTACCTTTCTCCAGAATTTGTCGGAGTGTGAAAACCTGGTCTGTTGTCGATTTTCCTCTTCTAAATCCGCACTGATATCGACCAATCACATGATCAGCATGTGGAAGCAGTTTTTGGTACAATATATGGGACATTATTTTATACGCCACAAGGAGAAGAGAAATGCCCTCTGTAATTGTTACAGTCTAGTTGATCTCCCTTTTTATAAACCGGATATATAACTGTCTTCTGCCAGCCTGTTGGCAGTTTCTCTTCTATCCATATATCATGACAAGGTGTTGAAGGGGTTTAACCAGCTCTGGGCCACCGTTTTTGAAAAGCTCCGCAGGAAGATCATCATAACCGGGAACTTTGTTGTTTTTAAGGCTTTCTATTGCAGCTATCACATCATCTCCATCCGGAGGCTCGATGTGTTCATGTTCCTCTAGCACAGGTGGTACATAGTTGTCCACCTCATCATTCTTAGAAAGAAGAGCTTCAAAGTGCTTGCGCCACCTTTCGAGGATCTTCCCCTTTTCTGTAAGTAGGATGCCGTCAGTGTCACGACAAGCTGTTGTCCTCGGCTTAAAGGGTTTCCTACCTTGGTTTACCTTATTGTAGAATTTTCTGATTTCATTTGCATCCTTAAGATCTTGGATCTCTACCAGCTGTTGACTCTTCCAATGGCGCTTCTGCTGCCGATGCACCCTCTTCTCCGCTCTCCTCCACTTCCTGTACTCCTCTGCACTTCTTCTTGTGTGCCTCTGTATCATTGTTGTATAGGCTTCGTTCTGCCCTCGCGCATGTTCCGCTAGAACTGATTGATGATGCTTGACTAAGTATCCAGGAAAGCACACCTGAAGACGAGAAACTGCGGGTGTTCTATGACTACGTCGTCGATCAGTGGCTTGAGAATGAGCATATCCAAAGGAAAGTGTGGAACTGTTGCGGAAGACGGCACCGGACCAACAATGTTTCTGAAGGGTGGAACCAAAGAATTAATAGTTTAATTTCGAGGTCTCATCCAAATGTATATTCACTGCTCAGGACTCTACGAGAGGACGCAGAGTATTACGGCCACTTTTTTGATAGAATAGCCCTGAATAATGACGGGAAGAAGAGTAAAAAAGCAGCAGTGAAGAGTGATGAAACCATTTCAAAGGCCTTGAAAAAACTGGAACTAGATGGCAAACTAAGGTCTTTCCTTGTTTGTGTTGCTTACGTCCAGAAGTTAAAGTAAAGGCAATGCCTATAGGTTAGAGAAGTAGACTCTCACCTGGAAAGATTTGTAAATATTGTAAATATCCTAATTCAGTATAAAAAAAATTGACGAACTCTCATAAAGTGAAAAAAATATATGGGGAACGATAAGAGACTACCTCCCCGTGGTGTTCCCTGGAAACGATGCAAAGTCGGCTTAAAATCTCTTAAAATTCATAAAATAAAAGTAATATTGCACTATAACACTAAAATCAACCCTTCCAAAATTGAAAGAGGATACGTTTTGAATAGTTTTAAGATACTAATGGTAGTTCCGGGCAAGTGTCACAGTCTTACTTCTGACTCACCAAATACCATTATGTGGAGGGAAGGGCTCCGGGCAAGTGTTCCAATACGTTCTCAGCACTAATACTAATACGTTCTCAGCACCTACAGGTAATAGCTCTCATAATATCTTTCTCAGCACTATGCCGTTTCTTATCACTATCTCACACGAAAGCTTTTGTTGTTTTGATCACTATTTTTTAACAACGCTGTTTTTCGATAGACTTCAGGGGCATTCTAACACTCTCAGACGATTCGCCCATTCTAAGAGGATTCGCCTAGCCACTGAGGATGTCACAACGTAGAGTGGACAGAGTATCTGGCAATGACAGTCAGAATAAAGCAATGTTATTTCTCATCATGTCTATCTAACTGCAAGTAGTATTACATATTTAAATAATCTGTTACATTCCGTTATGGAGGTCCAAGTTTCTGCTACAGACGAAAATCAATCTGCTTTTAAACCTGATATTCAGAATACCGATGTCAGTGTTTAAAATGTTGCCCGTTTCCCGTTCATTTAAGTAACTGAAACATTTTTCCTTCTCTATTTGATGTTCTGTTTTAACATCTCGTATAGGCCTATTTTGTGTCTTGTTCGCTGTATAGTCTGTAAATTTCACATTCTCATTGTATCTTCGTATTACTATTCCATGTTGGTTATTAAAGTTTTCTTTAAGCAGTTTCTCACCGTAGGCCTACAAGTGATGACATCAATCTTCGTCGACCTTTCTTTCACCATCCTTCTGTTTTACACCATTTACGCTTCTTTTATTTATTCTTTGGTTCATAGACCTGTACGACGTTTCAGTGGATTGTCTTCCTAATTAGGCTCGTGTTTAGCATTTCCATAAATTAGTTCCAACTGCTTAATCAAATACTTTCTTCCAGACTACAAAACAAACGCTAATTAGTACAAAGGTTTTGTAAAATATATTAAAAAAAAAACTAAATTAAAAACTAAACTAAAAAAAACTAATTAGTACTGACAGATTAATTATTGGTTCGTCGCAGTTCTGTGCCTTTAGCAAACAGAGAATATATAACATTTTGTGTGTGGGGGAGGGTGGATGTGTGCGTGTGTTTTGTGTGAATTTAGGTGGTTTATTTTTAATCCTATGTATAAAATAAGACTATATATAGGCATTTTGATTTACAACCGATAGAGGGTGTTTTTAATTCACTCTTTATTCAACTGAAGTTTTAAACTGATGTGATATCTAGCTCTTTGCATTGTGTTTTTTGTCCCGTTCTGACTTACTTCAGATTAAAATCAAAACGTTTGATATAAACGCTTAAAAACGTTCAATAATTTGAGTTTTAAACAGTTGTGATAGCACCTTACAGCTGTTATAAATGTAATGAAAAAACAACCGTCATACCTCTCAACTCATAATTGTTTTAGACAGGCCTATTTACGACAAATTCCATCAGAAGTTACAGTTGTTAATTCGATCCGATAAGGAATTATTTGAACTTAAAAAATGCGAGCTGAATATGCCTAGTCATGATAAAAAATTAATATTTAATATAGGTCGCAAATGTGTATCAAGTAGTCTATTAGAATAATAATAGAATAATAGGTCTAATAATAATTAAATAACTACAATTTCAAAAACTAATAGTAAGTAGGCCTACATAATTACAACAGTGCAAGTACAAGTAGCCTAAATAATATCAGTATTAATTAATTCCTTTATTGTCAGTATATACAGATCAATAGCACATTGTTCCGAGATGCTTTGGGAGGGAAGAGCGGGTAAAAGGCGGAGCAGCACGGCCAGCGCATGACGCAAAGTGGCAACGTACCAGGAGTATCATGTGCGGTAAGAGGTCGCAGAGCACAACACTGTGTACTCAATGCCCATTATGTCTACTGTTATGTACAATTCACACTAAGCGACGGACAATTTATATTTTAAAAATATTATTATATATTATTATATTAAACATCACTTTTGGGTTGTTTCCACAGATTCTGGAAACAGTTTTCTGGATATTTCTGCAATTTTTTAAATAACGTATTAGGGACCTAGAGACCGCCAACAGTACGAGTCAGGTGACCGCTACCCGTCTCAGTCCTTGGTTTTGTCCTTTTCCGAGGAAATGGTGGAAACAACGTTAAGAGTTTTCGTGTAGAATTTCAGTCTCGCAATTTTTCCTACGTCAATACGTAGGCGTGAAAAATAATAATAACCTGTTGTAATGTATTCGGACGGAAGAGGCTATGTATTGTTATGACTCGTTTAAATCAACACGAATTTTGTTTATCAACAATATAAAACTTTTCACCACAGAGTTAAGAAATGCAAGGGACAACAAAATCTGTAAAACGTTAAAACTGTAAATTCTAAAACGCTGATATAAAAAAAAAAACAGTTAATTAGTTATATTAAGATTAGCGTGTAGTGATCGATCTATTTAACAACCACATTTTACTTTCATGTTCCATAAGGAAATGGAGTCATGGCGAAAAAAATCGTGTTCGAGATAATGGCAGATTCTGATTGTACTACCCTCAAAACATGAAAAAGTCATTTTTCGAAAAGTGTCTGTGTGTGTGTGTCTGTCTGTCTATCTGTCTGTAGAATTTTTTCTATGACAAACGATATGATAAATTCAAACAGAATCAAATAATTTTTTGCATACAGTTCTGAATTGTAGAGGACTGATGGCCTATTGATTATGGTGAAGATCGGATAAGGGGAAGGGGTAGTTTACCTGCAACCTTTTACGTTTTAACAAGAGTAAAGTGCTTAATTTTGATAAATAAAGTACGGTATCCTTAAAAGAAGGTCATAATAATCCACTGTAGAAAGGTAGATGAAATATCTATAAATGAAAAGGGTAGTTGAAGGGGAAGGGGGTAATTTTCTATAAATTAAAATGGTAGTTGATGAGGGAGGAGATAATTTTTTATAAATTTTATGTGTACTACGTTATTGACAACAAAGAAGTAGTTTCTATGGAAACATTTTATTTCACTTTGACAAAATTCTAAATTTTTTTAGGAATTATCGAACTGAATTCAAGTAAATGATTGGAACTGTATGAGTATCCGCAATATATTTCGATGTTTTTAATATGCGATTGTATCGAATATTACAGTGTGGAAAAGAAGAACTGTACTAATTGTAAATAGCCCTATTTCTTAATGTAAAGCAAAAATACGTGTTGTTTTCATTTGGTAGTTAGGTAATAATGGTTTTAGGTTTTTAGTTTACTGCTAAAATAACATAACATAACGTTAAACGTGTAATACAATGCGTATAACAGAGTAACACTTAAAGAACCTAACGTTTTTAAGTTTACAAATTGGAAAAAACAACAGCAAGTACAAAATGAAAAATACAAATATTTATGGTTAATGAAAAAACAAAAAACACTGTATTAAGGAATGACAACATATGCTCTACAAATTGTACATAATGGATGTTTGTTTTTTGTTAGTCACAAAACGAGTACTTGTCGGAAAACGAATTTTACCAAAAAAACGAGTTCTGCCACAAAAAAGTGACATGTAGGCCTATAATAATAGGCAAGGGGTTGACCTTGGACCACTCCCGCCTTACTTCGAGTTGGGTTTTTCGTGGTTTTAGAAAAAAAATAGTTTTACATTACACACGTATTGGTTTCCATGTATAATTTCAGTTTTCATGTTAACCTAAAATAATCAATTTTTGGTGTCACAGCCACGACCCGGTGATAAATTACTACTACAGTCATTTACCATTAAAAAATGACAAACGAAATCAATTGCAATCACTAGCCAACTATTTTGCAACATACAAAAAATTAAAATTTGTATAATTCTTTCGCTAGGCCTACATAAAATTATGTGCGATATTCACTACATATCTAAGCCCAAAAATCGCATTATCGAAATAACTGCGGGTACGCATAAAGGCAGTACCAAATGATTTTATATATAATCTGAGAACATGGAGTCATGTATGGTTCTCCATACCGATTTTTTCTTAAGTAGGCCTATGTGAGTATGCATGTAGGCCTATTCACAGTAAACAGTACCGCACGCACTACATCCCAAGTTTATGAAGAAAAGGGTTACGGTATCCTAAACAATATGAATAGACTCTACTACCGATTTTGTATTTCAAATGAAACAAAATTAGAAAATGAGAGTTAGAAAATTTATATAATTTGCATTTGTTTTGCGTGTAGGCCTATGTTTGTTTGTTGCGAGCATTTTAGAAAAGTATAAATTTGACACTTTTACAACTGAATTCAGTAATTGCGAAAAAGAAATTAGGCATGAGAATTTTACTGAACACATTTCAGTGCCCATGTTAGCTGTTAGCCTAATCGTTAATAGCAAACAATAATGTTACAAACGAAACTCATCCAACATAAACAAAGGTGACATCTTAACTCATCAAAACAATTCCAATAAGGCAAGTAAGAGTGTGTGCATTAGTGTAGTATTACTTAGTGTAATACTAAGTGTACTAAATGTTTCCATAGAAACTACTTTTTTTTGTCAATAACGTATTACACATATAAAACTTATAAAATTTACTTCCTCCATCATCAAATAATATTTTAATTTATAAAAAAAATTACCCCTTCAACTACCCTTTTCATTTATAGATATTTCATCTAGCTTTCTACAGTAGATTATTATGGCCTTCTTTTCAGGATAATTTATTTATCAAACTTAAACACTTTGCTCTTGTTAAAACGTAAAATGTTGCAGGTACACTACCCCTTTCCCTTAACCGATCTTCACCAAAATCAATAGACCTTTAGTCCTCTACAATTCAGAGCTGTGTGCAAAAAATTATTTGATTCTGTTTGAATGTTCGGCTGTTATCGTTTGCCATAGAAAAAAATCTACAGATAGACAGACAGACAGACAGACAGACACATAGACACTTTTCGAAAAATGACTTTTTATCATGTTTGTTGGTAGTACAATCAGAATCTGCCATTATCTCGAACACGATTTTTTTCGCCATGACCATACTTCCATTTCCTTATGGAACATGGAAGTAAAATGTACATTTTATATATTTTAATAATATAAAATTTATATCTGATGATGATAGTTTGATTACTGTTAAAACAAATGTAAACTTACAAAATAATAAAAAATATATTCTTGTAAAAAGTTTTATTATTTTAAAATAGGCTATACAAAAATATAAATACAAGAAAAATATGAGCGTATATGAATGTAAATATAGGCCTACATAAAATTTTCTGTGTGAAAACTGAGGTTACTAAAAGTACAGGTCTTTCTGTGTGTCAAGTTGTAATTTGAAAACACTTAAACGGAGGCCTAACTTTGAATAACAGATAGGCTTACGACACATTACAAATCAAAGACGAAACATCGGACAAGCGCATCTGTTTTGTCTAGCCGACGGATGGAAGGAAATAGACTGGCTTTTGTAATATGATTAAAGCAAAAGAGGACTAGAGAAATACACACGTGTTAAATAAATAAAGTGAAATTACTGGATGTGCATTAGTGAATCAGTGAAAAACATTTTTTTATAGGTTTCTCCTGAAAGACCATTATTAGTAAATTCTTAGTAAAAATAATGGTGTATTATTCATTTGCTTATTCAGATAGAGTAATTATTAAATTGGTTTTCCAAGATAAGGTCGCGGGCTGCCAGTTGGAAATCACTGTAATAGACCTGTAGGCCTAACTTAACGTAGCGAAATCTGTCTTTACGTGATTAACCGAATCGATAGCAACTAACTGAAAACTAATGTGTATATGGGTCAATAAATATCGTGGCTATTATTTCCTCCCAGATTAAATCCATCGAATCTGAAATTCTCTTTAGAAATGACTCCCACTATCAGTCATCTAAAATAAATAGATTCGTTCCAAAAGTCAAGTGACGGTGTTGTGTTTGTATGCTTGTACGTTGCTTTGTAGAAAAATAGTACATAAATAAAGGTCTGATGGAAGCTCGATTTGTGAGGCAAAATGATGAAGGCCTATGTGATCTATCATTCGGGTTTAAAAATGTATCTTGCTGCACAATGAGTGGTTCCAATGGCAGCTATTTTTTACATTAATTATTTTTTAAAGTGGGTCTAACGTTTTTATGAGATGCAGTTTTGAAGACTTTCAATTACTACAGAAGCAGAAACTTAAATGTCCTAGAAAGTGCTAGCCTATAACGCAAGTTATTCTAATTATTTGTTCTTTTTCAATCAATTAATAAATTTTCAGTTATTAACGAACAGAAAGGATAACTATTTACTGTATTATTAAATTATACGCTTATGGGAGTAATTATTTAATTTTTTTTCTCCGTAAATAGGTTCGACCGCCGTTTAAAATTATTTTTCTCGTGTTTATATAGTATAGAAGAATAGGAAAAGAAATATTTCACCGTAATTTGAGCTTAAGTAGTATCGTAAATAATTACCATTATACATAGTCTAATAGTTATAAGTTAGTCTACACATTTGTATTAACATTATTTAATTTAATAATAATTTAATAAAACAATTAATTTATTATAATATATAATTATAATACGTATTATATAATTATAATAAACAAAAAGTTTATTATAAAACTTTATAATATATTACTGATATTCATGTACTAATAGGCCTGTATTTATTATACCATATTCTGATCAGTTCATCACGTCTCTGTCGGTTAAGCGGCGAAATAGGAAGGGGTGTTGAATGTTGTTGTTGCTGAAGGCAAAGAGGCGTGACCGCTCCAGCTGTAGGTGGGGAGCACCGGGCTGTCAGTGTCCATCACACGAGCCACAAATGTCAGCAAAGCCCGGCAAAGATCAGGACAACAGAATGTAGCAGGAGGCGAACGCGCTTGGTTTGCCGAACATTTTGTTGCGGCGGGCTAAAGTTGACTAATAGCAGCGCGCGCTGTTATACAATAGGCCTACCGTTGCGTAAAGTATTCACAAGGCGCTGAATTCATTAGCCTATGTTATTACTATGTACACGTAAACATTATCTGTGTAAATAGTAACTGTATATATTATCTCTGTCACTGTATATATTACTGTAAACAGTAACATACAGTCAACTGTTCATTATAGAAATTCATCTTCAAGCGGATGGACGGATTTTGATGTAGGCTATTATTGTCAAACACAGCAAATGTCAAGAAAATGTAAGACAAGTTTCTTAGCGAGGTTACAGTAATATCAGACTAAATGTTCAGAAGACTGAGCAGTAAGAATCAAGTGTCGTAAACTTATATAGCCTACTTAGCCTATGTTGAATTTGATACGGTTTATAAGAGAGCACTTTTCATACAATGTTCCTAGGCAAATATGTATAACATTAGTTCTTTAAAGCCTGCATAATAAAATTTGTGTACGCGCACGCGTGTCCGCGTGCGCAAGTTTGATACAGCATAGCCTCCTTCTGTTTATTGCATTTCATTTTCCAGTTTGTTCTGACGGTGTAGTTACCGTTTTCCACACGTCTATCTTCCATTACCGTCTTCATTTATTTTTCCACTCTGTTTTAGAGGTAACAGAACTTGTCGTGATATTCTGTATGCCTTTATTTGTTCCATATAAACGTTATTCTATTCATTTTTTTTATTGTTTCGTAGACCTATAGATCTGAGATGTTTTCACATAATTTGTTTCTTTTACAATTAATTTCTAATATTCCGAGTGCGCGATATTTTACATATTTGAATGCAGAAGTCTAATTCCAGCGAAAATATGTGTAGGCCTAAAACGTAATGACAATTTTCATTAATTATTTTATCCCCAGAAGTTGAGGGGAGATTGTGAAGGGGAAGGTGTGTTTTGTTAAGAACAGAAATTAATTGATTTCTATCAGTTCTGTTGACGATTTTGTTCAAACGATAAAGAGAGAAAAGCGATTTAGCCTAAGTAAGCCTACATTTGTAATTTTGAGACTACTATTTTTCCAAGTCTGTCAATTTGTTCTATTTATGCTACGAACATTTTATTTATTTAATTTTCATTTTTATCGTATTTAAAAAAAAGAAGAGCTGTAAAGATCAACGCTTTAAAAATATCCTATTATTATTGAACAGTGTTGTCTCCTCTACAGGAAACTGTAGCCTACTACGTAGATGGAACTAGTAGACTATTAAAAAAAAAAAAACGGTAGTTTGATTTTGTTTTGTGTAGGCCTACTTGTTTCTCTTCAGAAAAGGAAATAGGCCTATATCTGAAGAAGGCATATTCTATATGTTTACTAGTTTCTCTGTTTAGAGCAGAAATTAATGATTAGGCTACTGATCCATAAACATAACGAAATCTTGGATCAGGTTCAGATAATTTTATAAATGTAATATTAGCACTTTTTTATTTTGCATGTAGCGTTTCATCAGATGTTGTAAATTATTTATTAGTAATGTTGCTGAAGGGATACTTATATAGCCTATATTTTAAACCTTAGGCCTATACTTTATATATTTTAAACTAGTGCGTTCCCTGAATTGCAAGACTCCCTCAGAAAACCCAAAAATCAAAAATGAAATACTGTAATTCTGTTAAAAAGTAAAAAAAAAAAGAAATATAAAAACTCCGCGTAATTAAAAACATTATAAAGCAGACAATTATGAATACTTTTTTGTTATTATGGCTGCAAAAAAAAAAAAACACTCCAAAAACCCAATGTCTGTGTTGTGCGTTTTTTTAGTTAAATTTATGACCATAATGCCTAAATGACAAATAATTTACTCCTGGTCTTTAAGTTTATGTAGCCTATAGATGCATAGATCTCCGCATGTCTAATGCTTTTCGCTAACATATGTAACTGATAACAATATGTAAATTTCTGTTACAAAAATAGCGTACAGACTTTTAGAAGTCGGTGCAAAATTTTCAAGTGGCTGTGGAGAGATATTATATATATATATATATATATATATATATATACACAAGAGTCCCGATTAACCGAATATCGATTAACCGAATTTCCGGATTAACCGAATGGTGATGCGGTAATTTTCTTTTTTCAGAAGTTTGCATATTTTAAATTTTACAGTATTTATAACGCGTGTCACGGACTGTACTGTATGCGTGACCGATTATACTGTACTTCACGCGTGAGTCACTTACCTCGCCCACAGCCTTAACTCTAGTTCCTAAAATAACTGTGGGTATTACGTATTCCTAATCCCTAATCCCGCTTCCAGCTCAGAAAAGGTCATCGGGGAATGTGATGAGCCAGAAAACGAAGAAAACATTTTAAAAATGCTTAAAACTTTCAAACATGAACCATCAGAAATTCAACTGCAAAATATATTGGAAGGATTTCAAGATGACGAAGACCCTCACCCGTCTTTAACAGAAGATGACATTATGGCTGGTTGTTCAACAACTCAACAAAACGAATCTTACAGCTCTGAGGACGATGAAGTCGAGGAAAAAAGGGTCCAACCCTTTCTGACAAAAATATTTGAAGATGCAGGCTAATGGTATACATGGAGGAGCTAGATGACACTTCCCCTGCGAAATTACTGTTAATGAAACGACTTCGAGATCGTGCAACGCGTAAGCGCTCATCAGCCTTAAACAAAAGAAGATTTGTAATTTTTTCAAGAAGTTGAACTAATGTGAGATTAATAAGTTTTTTCTATTTTCCATTTCATTCATTCATTCATTTTTCTTCTTTGTTAATTTTTTTAATGTACAGCTACTGTAATGACTTAAATACGTACTACTGTATTTAAAAATGACGTTTGAAAAAAGTTTTTAGTTTTATTAAAATTAAGTTGTTCTTTTAAATTTGTATACAGTAATATTGTATGATTTAATTACAGTATTTGAAGCCCGTTGATTTTAAAGACGTCTGCATTTTAATAGAAGTATGTAATAACAGCCGATGAGTACTGCTAGTTTCCCTAAAAAACGATTAAAGGCGCTTGTTCTGTAACGTCTTTTCCCCGCGTTACAAATCCAGGGAACCCCTCGTAATTAAACTCCGTTAATTAGATGGGCTGCCTACGTTGTAACTGAATTGATCACAAATAATTAATGTAACAAATTACTTACTTACTGAGTAAGGAAACAATGGCAAGGTATACAATTGATTTAAGCACTCCTCATATGTGTGTAACAAGAAGACTTCTCTTTATTTAACATTTAAAAAAACATATACTGACAGATCCCATGACTTTACTAATTCAATTATTAGGTTATTTAAAAGGTTTCTTTAAACTTTGAGATCAAACTTGATTTTATATAGCTATACCTCGGATCCGGGTCAACTTTCTGTATTTCTGTAATTAAAACTTTTAATTATACTCATTTCATTATATTAGCTTGCAAGACTTTCTTTTATTCAACCATTGGAAGAATGGTATTATTGCTTGAATTATATTACTCTACATTAGCATATAAATTGTTACAACGTATGAAGTTAGAATAGTTACACGAAATTCTTAGATTTAATTTATAAGTCTTTACAAAGTTAATAGTTTCTGAAAAGTCTCTTTCAAGATGTGTTGTGTAACAAATATTAGTAACCCTCGATAGACAGGCTATCGAGTCACCTTTTAATTGGTATGCAGAAGACTCGTCCTGGGGTATCCGTCTTGGGAAACAGGAACAGCTACGTCGTCATCTCGGTCTGGCCTTCCTCTGTAAAGGGCTCCAAAAGTTCGCAGGTTGAACAATATGTCGTGTAGATATCTACGATGATCTTGTAGATTCTCGGATGTCCTGATCTGCATATTCTGTCACGTGCAGTAGAATTTGTGTCTCCTGATAGTTCACATCTCCGGGTATGACTTTGGAATTGTTGTTATTTGTTGAAGCACGAAGTCATCTTGTGTTACACTCCTTTTTTACGTTTCGATTCTTTTTTACTTTAAATTTCTTGTCTATTTACATGACTATATTAATTAACACATCCAGATGCTTTAAACAGCTACATCTGGTACACCATCTTAAGGCGAGACAAAATGTAGTTAACATATTTTAAGCGCACAGCTCCTACGTCTATACTGTACGAAGTCACCATTGCAAGAGAGAGAAATTCCGCTCCCTTCGCCTGGTACTGGGCAAAAGTTAGTGGGACAATTTCCGCGCGAGAATATAGTTCCTAACTATATTTAAGTTAACATTTTTATTTATCCAAACTATCCCTAAACAAATATACATAATTTAAATCAGTTGTTTTAGCGACTATTTATGTCTTCAGATTTTTTTTATTATTAACCTTAATTTTTTTATCTTATTCTAACTCACACAAGACTCGGAAAGCATGTCGAGTCTGGAATCAACAGGACAGCGCCTGCTTACAAGCAAAGGGTTAAATACGATATTAATAACTCTTTACAATTTATCTTTTTATTAGAGTATCTTATAACTAATTAATTACTGCTTCCTCTCATACTGAGTACATACAGGTATTTTATATTAATACAGTGAGATTTAAATGGCTTAAGAGCTCGCAACCTTAATTTTTTTTTTAATTTTTATTTTCTTGATTATTTCTTTTATTTAAATCGTCACAGTTCTTTAGCGTTTTTATCACTAAAAACGTGTAAATTACTGTACAGTACTATGTTTCCGATTTAACCGAATTTTCGTTTAACCGAATCACCTTTGGTCCCATGAAATTCGATTAAACGAGACTCTAGTGTATATATATATAAAACGGATCTTTACAGCTGTCGCCGTTTCTCCGTCCCCATCTTCCATTGTAACCTATCGTAGCATGTAAGTTCTTCTAAATTTCTCGCAACCATAGCTTCCGCTACGTTATCTCGCCAACTCCTCCGTGGACGTCCTCTTTTCCTCCTCACCGGTGGTATCCATTCCAGTTATTTGCGGGGCCATCTGTCATCTTCCATTCTCTTCACATGCCCAAACCAAGTCAATTGTCTTCTTTCTATTTCATCTATTATTGTCCTGTCAATATCCATCTCGGCTCTAATAGTCTCATTTCTAACCCTGTCTAAATTTGATCTTCTACAAGTCCTCCTGAAGAAGTCCATTTCCGGTGCCATCAGTTTTTTCTTATTTACGTTTGAAACGTTCCAAATTTCTGCTCCATAAAGGATTACACTTTGCACCATGCTATTATATATATGTTTCTTTGTATTTGTGGAGAGATATTAATTTTATAAAATTATTAAAAATACCGATTGCTTGTTTTCAGTAAAATTCCTTATAATTGGATGCTCACTTATAGACTTCCTTTTCAGTAAAATCCAATAATTGGATTCCTTATAGACTTTTACAATTTAAAAAATTTTGAACTCCCCATTTTTGGTCCATACTAACCCAAAATATTAATATTTCGAAAAATGAACACCATATTTAGACTTCAGTTAATTTTTTAATTATAGAACATATAACTTAAATTTAAGTTACTTAAAACCAATATTTTTGGTAGGATCACTCGAAAAAATAACAGGGTTCTGTGGGGTTAAAAGTATAAACATGTATAGTCTACCAAATTTCACGAAAATCGGTTGGTGCGTTCACAAATTATCGTGAGATAGACAGATAGAAACCAAACGGTTTAGTCAAAACTGAGAACCAGCTTCGTTCGTTCAAATTGTTTTTTAGACCTAGGCCTATCATATAAAATTTATAAAATATAAAAACACAAATGACGAAAAATATTAGAAAATTGTAGACCTATACAAGACAACTTTAACTTTAATCACTGTAGTTATATTTATTCATAATATAGGCCTATTTGATAAAATCTACATAATACATCGGAACCTTTAGTCATTGGATATTTTTAATATATTTATTTCAATATTGATGAAATTTTGTGGGTGAAATACTGTTAACATTATGTTTTCTGAAATACAAATTAAACCTTTTGAAATAGGTCTAATATCGATATAGATATATCGAGAAATATTTAGGTCTACAATAGGCTGTAAGCTTATTCAATATGATAAATATAACAAAATCTTTAGTAGAGTCATTCACATAGGAAGATAAGTAATAAAGAAACTTGTGCTTCCACATATGGTGCTGGAAATCACAACTTGACTTTATGGTATGCCTGAGAATCGAACCCAGGACCTCTAAATTAGTAGCCAGGCAACACATCCCCTAGTCTACTAAACCCCTTAAAATTTTAAGCCTCAGAAATATCACGGGAGCCACAACCATTGACCGCTCCCTGAAGTCCTATCCCTGTGATCAGGTTGTACCATACACTTATCTATTCAACCTTTTTAATATGATTTCAGCATTGCTGAGGGGAAGTGTATTTGTCTCCTTAGCACTACAGCCCAACATGATCCCTGACTTCCCACACCAATCTTCTCCAATGTCGTCTATCCGCTTCCATTGCGGTGTAACCCCTCACATCCATTCTTCTGAGAATCCAACCAACTAATCCTAGATTGACCCCTCTTTCTGCTTTTATACACCCGTGCCCTCAGGATTTTCTTTGGCACACACTGATCGGTGAGCTATTGTACTCATTGAGCCTTTATGTATCTTACCATGTCGGGAAGAATCCGAGCCTCTAAGACACTACAGCTGCTGTCCCAACAACGGCGCGCACAATTGAAGCACACGAATTCCGTCAAAGTGTGGGCTACTAAATGCGCGAATTCAAAATGTTCATATGAACATTAGTGAAATGACTATTAAGATAACAACCATAAGAAACTTTAACAACAGTTAAAAACGGTCCATTCAGAAGAAAACTGACGTACATTCCTGAAACTGAGCATTATTTAGCCTATAGAAAATGCACTAAATTATTAAAGTTCTATATTATGTCTCCATTTTGCGTTTGAAGTCGCCAATAAAAGTTTGTTGTTAAATAAATGTTAGATATAAAAATAAATTTCAAACTAACATTTAACTTTTTCAAAATTATATAAATTATAATTTACATAAAAATACATGTGTGTGTGCGTGGAAATAATATTATTGACATTATAATATATATTATATAATTATATATGTACATACTTATACATTATAATATTTTTATTTTATAACAAATATTTGGAACTGTCCCAATATCCGTACCCGTACTACATTTTCGACGTTTTGAATATGCGAGTGTATCGATATACTACGATGTGAAGAAGTGTACTAATTGTAAATTGTTCTATTTCTTAATGTAAAGCTAAAATACGTGTTGTTTTCATTTGTGAGGTTAAGATAATAATTGTTTTTGGTTTTTGGGTTTTTAGCTTACTGTTTAAAGAAATAAAAGCCACGGTTAGGAAATATATGACGTTTAATGTGTGAAACAATGCTTGAAAGAGAGAAATATTAAAACCAAAGAACATTACGTATTTTGAAGAAAAACAACAACAACAGAACATGTAAAATGAAAAATACAGAAGCAACGAGCAGGAGTCAATGTCTTCCTCATGTAGCCTATCATTTAGGAATACTAAACGACACTTGTAAAAGTACAAAATGTGTGTGTGCGTGTTATAATATATAAGTAGGTATAGGCCTATAATATTATATGCCGGTAACATATTATAATACTGAAATATATTATTTGTATTAATATAGCCTAAATATAATTATATAATTAGAATTTATATAATTTATAACAGGTTATCTACATATATATATATATGTATATATATTTATATATATATATATATGTATATATATTTAAAAAACAGTAATATTTTATATTTTTATAAAGAAGAATATATTTTGATTGTTTTTACAGTGTTTTAACAGTTTTAAATTACTGTCTTCTTCATAAATAAATCGTTAAATAAATTTTGAATCTACTTATACAAATATAAAATATAATTTTTTATTAATGCAAATAACAAGATTAATGTGAGTAACCACACGCGCGCGCGCATTTATATAATTATTTTAATAATATATAAATACACATAATTTACGCACAAAAAAAGCACGGGCGTTTCCATTTTTATACCAAGGAAAGGTTACATAGATGGATTTTTAAAATTTATTGTAATTTTCCCGGTTTTTGTAACTAAATATCATCTTTAGCCGCAAAGTGCACTTAATTCCATTATTCTATTTTAAGCAAAAAGTATTGTACCAACAGCAAAACATTTTAATTTATGTTGTATAATTCAGTAGGAACGTATCTGTGAAACGTAATTTTCTTCCTTTCTCATCTTTGCAACCATATCTATTCGTACAATTAAATGCAACACACGACTTCACCATTCTAACTGATTAATTACGGCAATAATCAGTAGCGTAGTAGCTAGGCTTTTTAGCGCCCCGCGACAAGGAGATCGTCGGCCGCCTCGCCTTCACAATTAAAAAGTGGACAAAAGAGCACAAATGAAGAGCACAAATCCAGCGAACAAAGTACTTAATAAATGAAAATGTGTAGATTTTTGTATGAAAGCACGTCCAGCAAATGTCTTAAGAATATTTAAGTCAAAATTAAGAAAATACATATTATAATATTACCGGTATTCAGTTTCTATACATTTATTAGTAACAAATTTAGACTATAAAAAAATGTAGTAGCCCAATATAAAAAATCTATAACATAAAAACGTTCTAATACACATGCAAATTCCTTGTAGGTCTAAAGCGCATCGTCAAAACAATATCCTAATGCAACATAAAGTTAAACAAAGAACTACATTAAAAGTAATAAAATAAATCACTTACATTAGAGGTTAATGGTTCCGTCTTCTATTGATAAATACTTAATATTTATTTTTAATATTTAATAAATATGTAAAACGAGACATTTTAAAATGTAACTTTCCTGATCTTAATTGTTGCAAAGTCGGTTATTAAAACACTGTAATCTAAAGACGAAGCAATGTCGTTTTCAGTTGAAAGTATCGCTAGATTTGATACCCTGTCTTGAGATACTGTTGATCGTAGGTACGATTTTAGTTTACTAAACGATCCTTCACAAGAAGACACAGACACTGGTAAAGTAAAAAGAAATTTTTAAGTTTTTGTAGGCTTCTAATCCCATTGAAGAAATGTATTATATCAGTCCCTGAGGTTTAAAGTCCAATTGTCCTCAGTTAACGTTGTCCCTTTTTAATAAAAGTATGAGGTCTTTTAAGTCACTGAAAAATTCTTCACTGTTTAGGTTATGTGGATACTGTTTTGCAAGCACTGTGCACTTAATATTGATTTGGGACAGCTGTTCCTTAAAATGTATATCGCCATCACTTGTGTACGCTTCAAATTTACAGAGGAACCCAAAGAGTTTTTATAACTCTTTTATGTTAGAGAAACGGCTTGAAATTTTAACTGACAGTTTGACCAAAATTTCTATTAGAGAAGGTCGCATTTCTTGACACACGGTTAATGCAGAATCATGTGCATACTCCCTTGGTATCGTGCGCTACCTTCTTATACTTTTGATAATGCCACCCCATTCATTACTTACCTGCTCTGCCTTAGTAGTGACATTGTCACATAGCTCATTCCTCCAAACTTTTAATTTGTCCATTAGCGTCTCCAAAAGTGTCAATGCTTGAATAAAGCTTACTCCTTTGGTGTGCAAGATTTTCTGGATTTTGTCCATAGAAGAAAGAATATCTGTCCAGAAAAAGAGCAAGGTCACAAAATTAAAGTTTTATATCGCATTCATTATTACTGCTACATCTTCCGACGTATCAATTGTTTCAGTCGGAGTGTCCCTCAGTTTCTCCAGTGGAGCGATCATTTCATCCAACTGAGTGTATATTGCATCTGCTTTTGAACTCCACCTGGTATCACAATGTCCTTTTTTAGAGTAATATTTACGAAGTCTTTCAGAACACTCCATATATGAGTAGAATAGGGAAAGAAGGTGAATAGACGTTCTATTGTCCCAAAAAATGTCACTCCCTGAACATTTACATGAGTTGCATGAACTCCAACAAATTTAAGTGAATGGTTGTCACAGGGAACAAGCAGAGCTAGTTGATTCAAATTTAATATTCTCTTCTGAACTCCTGAATGAATACCAGCCATTGTTGCTTGATTGTTCATACGACTGACCTCTGCAATTGCTAAGATTCAATCCATCTCTCTCAAGTTTACTTGTAGTAGCTTGTGTGATCCCCTCCGCTGTTTTGACTTCTAAAGGATTAAAATCTATAAAAGCTTCCTTGATATCAACAGAATTGCGTTTAAATTCAACAAATCTTATAATCTGAGACATTTTTTCTACATGTACATCATCTGATGTTGTGTCAAATATAATACTAAAGTACTTCGCCTGCTTACTTGCAGTAATAATATATTTGCGCACTCTTTCTCCTAACAGGCTTATTATTTCGTTTTGAATATTTGCCGAAAGATACGATATACACCCAGATTTACGAAAGACTGAATCCACATGAGATCTCATGACAAGGTCAAATTTAGCCTAGTATTTTAAAAAAGCCAGAAAGTTTCCAGGATTTGGATTGTTAGTAATTGATTCTCGATGTCCTCTCAGTGCCAGATTTTGTTGTGCAAGAGTTTGTACTGTGGCAATGACCCGTTCGAGGATTTTTTTTTCCATGTCTTAGCTGCTTTACTCATCTGTTCCTGAAGTAGATCATCAATAAGACCCCCTTCTTTGATAGTTTTTGTGTTTGGAAATAAAGTGCAACAAAAGCAAATTAGAGATTTTTTAGTTGGAGAAAAACACATCCCAATACGATTTACCTTTTCGCCATTCTGCAAGGTTTTATCAAACCAATACTTGTTTAAGGATAGCCCAGGTTCATCTTCAGGAAAATGGCTGTTCTTGTTCTGCAACTGACATGTTCCTCTATTCACCATTATAGGCCTATCTCGGAAAGAATGAGATGTCTCGCTTGGCCAAGCATAAACCAGAGAAGCAGGCTGGTTATGCTTCTTTTATGAAAGGAAGAGTCATATCAAAGAAACAAGTTGTTTGTAGTTTTATAAACTGAAAACAGTTTTTTCAAGTCAATGCTCACTTTGCCGCCCTCGTGGCAAGTGCCCCCTTGCGCCCCTCCTAGCCTCTCTATGCGAGTGAGGCGTGGGTCGTGACAAAAAAGAAATGCGGCAAGATTCAGAGTGCTGAAATGCAGTTTCTTCGAAATACTAAATTATACATTGCAAGATAGAATAAGTTATGAGGATATCGAGCAAAAACTCTAAGTAAAGGGCATAAATGAAATTATTTCAATTTACAGAAGACAATGGCGGGTCATCGCAAAGGATGACAGAGGATCGATTGCCGAAAGCTGCACTGAACTAAAGCCATTGGTAGAAGAGACGTGGGTCGTCCGATGATATGGGTGCCGGATCAGGTTTATATAACCTAATCCTTGAAAGAAGAAGAAGAAGAAGAAGAAGAAGAAGAAGAAGAAGATAACTTCATGAAGATACAGATCCTGGGACCTCCATATACATTTTGGATAAACCAAACTTCGTCATATTTTATTGAAGTTGAAGGAACCGATATGACAGTAGGTTCGCACATTAGAAAATGTAGTGCTATTTCATGGGTATCTTGGAGTCACATTATCAAAAGTTGGTAGAACTGATGAAAATACCATCAACAAAATAAAACAAGGGATAATCGTGATAGAGCAGGTGATTTTTGCGCTTTGAAGTTGGAAAATAAAGGACAAACCACAAAAGATGATTTGCTCAGCAACTATAGTCATCATCTATGGTTCTGAAACTTTCAAGATAAATCAAAGAATCTCCCGAAGGATGCAAGCAGTGGAAATGGACTAGTGGAAGAAGGTCTCCAGTGCATTAGAAAAGATGATATCAGTAGGCAACGTGATGTTGAGAAGACAATTTTAGACATCGTAAATACAAAGCGTCTCGTACGGTACGCCCGGGTGTGGAACGGATGTTTCACGAGCGTTGGACCAAAACGTTGCTAGACTGGATTGCATCTTGACGACTGAAACGGGGTAGACCCAATAGATCATGGAAAGAGGACTTAGAGGAGAACGGATGAGAGGGGGAAATGAGACTTGCAAAGTGGTAGTTGGTACAATAGATGCTCTGGTGTGCAGTATATGAGGGAATACAGTAGATTTAGAACACTTGTAATTTTGATAGATAGTGACTCGTATAATGTCTGCTGTCCCAGTTTCTTGGGATTTCTCAAGTTTCCGAAAGACGTTCCCATGTTCTCACGTTGTTCAATACTTCTTGGAAACATTAGAAAACGTTTTTTTCTTTAGTAAATTTGTACTATTTTTCTTTTTGTTTTGTAATAAAACAAAAAAATAATCGCTTAAACTTTGGTGAGGATGAAAGCGATGAGTGTCGAAAGTATGAAAATGAAAAAACGATGGAGAACCGGCGATCGAAGAAAATGACTTGAGGAATAAACAGAAACGGACGTTAGGGTACGAGACACGCGCTCTACAGAATCCGCTGGATGAGCCGTATAGCATTTTCAGCACCTTTTTTAAAATAATTTGTTTTCAACATTCCCTAAAGGTCGTTGTTTTATCTTACTGGCATTTTGACAGGTTACAATCAAACCATTTCCTTATCCAAAACAAAAATTATGACTTTTTCTGGCGAAAATCATATTAGAACAAAGACTGTCATACAGGAGTCGCCAATAGAACAGGTGCCATATTTCAAGTATCTAGGGTGCAGCATCACATATCAAGATGATTCGGAGATTCAAAGCAAAATTAGTCTCTTCCAGTCGCTTTGTGGCTGTATCATTAAACATTTAAATAAGAGAACAAGGAAAGAGACGCTATTGAAATATTATAATGTAATGGCCGTACCTCAACTACTGTATGGTAGTGAGACTTGGATTAGAAAGGCCAAAGATATATTGGCCTTATCTAGAATACAAGGAGCGGAAATGAGGTTTTTGAGGGCTGTAAAGAGTTGTACTAGGGGAGATCTTATCAGAAATGATCGTATTAGAAGGAAGCTAGGCATAGCTGAAAGTTTCAATGAGAAAATCTCCCGGTACAAAACGGAGTGGCGGTTACACGTACAGAGAATGCATCCAACTAGATTTGCAAGAAGAGCCCTTGGATATTATGGAAGGGGGAAGAGAAGTGTGGTAAGACCCCGTAAGTGATGGTTGGATGACTTCCATTGAGACTGGAACAGGCTACTAGCCTAAGCCGTAAAGGATGACGACATTCCCAAATACCGCAATAGCGTTAAGAATATCATTGTATTAACGATATCAGCTGCAGCTGGCAAAAGATCACACTTAAAATACTATTTAAGATCGACTGTGGCTTGGAAACATTGAGACAGGAGACAGGCATGGAGTGGCAAATTAAAGATTGCACGTGAGGAACACGAACACCTAGCGGATGTTGTGTATATAATTAATATAAGGGTAAGAAAACATTTACTGTTTTAAATTCCTTTTTTTTTGTACAACTAATGCTCTCCACTAGTCCAGTGACTTCTGTTAAGCGCTTTTGAACAATTTAATTAATAATAATCATCAAAATAGCCTAATTACATCGTATTGAAAACCAAACCATGTGATGAGCTGAATTGTTCAAAAGCGCTTACCGAGAGATATCAGACTCGTCAAAGGCAACAAGTGGAGTCGTGCAGATATAAAAGTCTACAATTTAATAATAAAAAGTTCGTAGATTAAAAAAAATCTTAAATAAAAAATGTAAAATCCAGTTCAGGACGCTTTAAAACGCCGTCTTTGATTATTTTGGAAAAAATTAAGCTTCAGAGAAAAACAAAAAACAATTATATGATTTTCTCTCAATAGGTCTATGGAATACGGTTTTATAAAATCGTAGCGGTGAAAGGGGAATTTCTCTTACGTGTTGGATTCCCCCCCCCCCCGGTAAATGAACCCATATTTTATTACTGATTCAAGAGTCCCGTACCGCGTTACCTTCAGTCTCAATACGCAATGCCAAATAAATACAAATATACATAAAGCGCTAAACAAAAAACAGCTGAACAATAATAGATATGAATATAAATTGGCCGTAACCACGGAAATATTAATTTTTTTTTTTAATATTTCGAGCACGCCGGCACGAAATTTGTAGTTTATCGAAATTATTCAGTTTCTGTACCAGTTTACCTCATCATCGACTGTAACGATACCGACCTTGGCACTATGTAACCACCACATCGCCGGCTGTGACAACACAGGAACCCCCGGCTGCGACGAATACCGACCGGAAGAGGGACGTTGGACCCCAGGCGCCTCCAGAGGATTCTAGTAGATAAGTCTGGTGGCCTCTGCAGAGTCGCGAAGACGGAGGACCCTGGGCGCCTACAAAGGGCTCCCGGACGGCAATCCCCTCCCCGAAATCCAGCGATGTACGACGTACGGGAGGGGATTACACCACCGACCTTGACATTACACTCCACCACTTCGGTTTCCGGATGTGACGAAAAATAACAGCACCGGACTTGTACTTCACCTATCAGTAGTAAGTTCAATACTTTAAACAGTACAATACTATTCTATCAAACAATAAACTATTTGAATAATCTGAAGGGTGTGTTATCAAAATATTAATTTTTTGTACTCGTGGAATAACTCTGAATTTTCCATTGAATGTGTCTCCTAAATATTATTTCATTTAATGTCGTTTTATTGTGTTTCAGGCTGTGAGAATACTGGCGCCATCAGACTTTGACGAAACTATCAACTATCAGTGGAAGAATCAATAAAACAACGCCATTATTTTTATTTATTTATTGTCTTAATTAGAAGTTCAAAAACAAAAAAATAAACAAAATTCACAGTACTGTTGTTAATTTATTTATATTTTTAGGAACCCAAAAATCCATCCAGCAGATAGGTAGGCTAGTATGTAACGAAAAATGTTATTAATGATGCGAGCGTGGATTTAAGTTGGAGAGAGGATAATTAACAATGTAGGATGTAATCTGAGGTCTGACAGCTCTGAAATTAAAAAAAAAAAAAAGAAATAATGTTAAGATCAAACAACTGTGGTAGAGATTACAGTTTTTGAACTTGAATCACTTTAAGACACAAGTCATGATAACCGATCATCGCAGTTATAATTCAGACAAGAAATCAGGTTCAACCAATATCAGTCAAGACAGGATACGTGAAGATGTAAACAAATTTATATATTTGCATTCACTAATGTCTTACAACCGAATTTGCGCTGTGTAATTAAAATAATATTAGCTAAAGCCTGAATAGCAACAATAAAGTATAAACTTGTGCAGAATAGGTAGACGGAATTATGCAAACCGGAATATTGCACATAATAGAAGTCAAAGTAAAGACATAATGGATAACGGACGCCTCAGAATATTTAAATAACTCTGTTCAATTTCAAAAGCAGACAAAGCTGACCGAAATGGTGACACTATAGTGGCCATTGAAATATCCAATTTTATGAAATATCCAAAATTTTGTAAATCCAAGTTTTGAATTAATAAAGATTTAACTTGGAATAATAGAGAAAGCTGTCATATAATAAAAGTGTACATGCAAACAACAAGTGCTTTGGATAAAATAATTAAAGAAATACTTGGCACTTTAGAAAATTTATTCATAAAAATATATAAATATAAACTCGCGGATTATAGCATTTAATGTACTTTACACTATATTCTGAAAATCTAGTAGATCATTAACGGAAAGAATACTTGCTGAAACAAATAAACGTGCGAAGAAGGAAGACGTCTCCACCGTAAGGAATAGTGAAGAAATGACGGATTAGTGAAGAAGACAAACGGGAGAACAATTTTTTCAAGTCTATGCTCACTTTGCCGCCCTCCTGGCTATGCCGCCCGGGGCGGCTGCCCCCTTGGCTCCCCCTAGCTACGTCTCTGGCAATAATATAAATATGAAATACACACTTCAAATCACAGAGTACGAATATATATGCTTCAAATTCTGTCACTCACATTATAGTCCAATCAATAGGTACAAAGGTATGCAAAAATTCCAACCCGGAAACAAAAAATATGGCGTTGTAGGAAAAACAATTCTAAGAAAAAGTATATAAAATGAAACTCGGTCTGAAATGGCGAAGTTAACCTAAAAAATTTGCAAAGTTGGAAAAAACGGTTTTTCGAAAATTAAAAAAAAAACTACAACTCCAATCGAAAAATAGTAAATTACAACGTTGTAGGTAATAAAAAGATCTTTCGATTGCTATTTTTGTGAGTATCAATTATCATGTTACTTTTCGAGATATGTCGGAAAAACCGTCTAAAATCGACTATTTTTGTTTTTGCCGTATCATTTTCAAATTTACGTTTAAAGACTTGATATTTATTGTGAATATAGCTCGTAGCAAGCCAAAAAAGTACGTATTTGAAAAATTGGAAAATTTGTTTTATTTTTCGAGATATAGGCCTATCGATTTTTTGAAAAAAAGACGTTCTCGAAAATTGGCCACTCTTGCTCGACGAATAGTCATAGAGTAACGAGCTTGGGCTTATTTTCTTCTTGGAGAGTTGTACTTTCATGCTGTAAAAGATTTATAACGATTTTATGAATTTTAAGTACCGAAAAATGACATTGAAAAAATTAAATTTTTTTAGGTTACGTTTTTATCTTGTTGCATCCTCTTCGTTCACTTTATTAATTTAATAATATATATAAACTTTCACTAATGAACTTACTGCTGTCACTTCCCAAACGTTTCGAGATGTTGTTGTTTCTCTTCTTCAGTGGGTGTATACCATGGATGTTTATATACTAACTGGATGCCCGACTGCCAACCCTGTATGCTTGCGAGACTGAAGCAAGTGTGACGTCACGCCGCCATCTTTAAAACGGGCAAGAGATCTCGAGCCCACAGTTCTACCTATACAACTGGTACATAATTGTGCCATTAATTACGCGACAATTAATTATTTTTTGATGATAAATACATGCTACGGTACGTCCTGAATAATACGATTTTTTGTCAAACCCATCAGCCCGAATGGTAATTCTCACTTACCTGTTAAATCTTTTGCTATTTACACTCGTAATCAAAGAATTTATTAGCCGACACCGTGGGATCATAGTGTTATGGGAACGTAAAATGAAATTTAAAAACAAAAGTTTCTCAACGAAGAATTAGAAATAAAAAGCTGTATTTCCAACTTTCATTATTATTAGGGCTATTTATCTGTATGAAAAGTTACCGGTACTCACCAGGAACTCGTGAGTTCAATTCCGGGGGAGGTAGATCGATGTAAAAGTTTGGAAAATTCTATAGAGATAAATGAAATTATAAATCTTGAGAAACTTGGGCTCAAGGAGTAGTTGTTTATAATGTATACAAACATTTTTTGTCTAATCACCTCCCAGCGGCGCCCGGGAAAAATTGTTATAAACAAATTTAAAAAAAAATTCAGTTTTTCGCTCATATCTCCGTTAATTTTACCCGTAGCTTAATTTTACAAGAGTTAAATTTTAAAGTTAAGGAAATTCTACACGAATTTCATTTTAAAAATATTTTTGTACGAGCAAAAATAAGCGCACTATAAAAAATTGTAAGTAAGAGGGGACCGCGCACCTGCGGTTCTCCACCATTCTATTATATATACAGTACTTGCATAATCTCAAATATTCATATTGAAAAGAGAAATGTATATAGAAGTTATAGATAACCATCGTCGAATTGAAATTACTAAAAGTTGCTGAACAACGCTTGAGCGTGAGACGCGTTGCATCTTCCGTCTCTGTCTTACCTATAGCGCAAACGGACGAAATTAAACTATTATTTACTGCTGAAATATTAATTTTACGAAAAAATTACTAGAGTACTTTTTTGTAGATCTCCATTAGAATAACATTTTTTTATTACAAATTTTTTTGATTGGATCAGTGATTGGATACCAATTTAATGGTATAAAATTTAATGATTATGCATGCCTTATTTATTAATTTTATTTACTAATTATTAAAAATTATTATTGCAAACACCTAAAAACGGTGGTTATTTGAACGTCACAACATGCTCGACAACACCTGTAAGTTGCACAAAAATAAAATATTTTTTTATAACTTTTCCAGGCATCGATTTTTTGGCAAATTTTGGAGTCGCGCGGCTATCGGCTGAAGTAGCAACTAATTATTATTAATTATCCCAATTTAACCGTAAATTTTCATACCTATTATAATTAAATCTTAAAGGGCAAGGTTTAAGCTTTCTAAATAGCCCAAAAAGAAGTGTCCTGATTATTGCACTTATCGCATAATTATATTTTGAAATTAAGTTATTTTTTTAGTTACGATTTTTCCAAAAAATGGATTTTAAAAATGGCGAATCTTAAAAACTAAATTTTTGTAATTTTTTTATTCCTTGTAGTAATCAACCCAAGGGTCTAGAAAATGAATGTATACGTGAAAGTTCATTATAAAATTAATTGTTTATTTAATTTCATATTCTTTAAAAAAACAGCATTTTGTAATTTCATCCTCTTGTACAATATACACATAATGAAATCCTAAACCTTTTTTCATAATAGTCGCATGTAAAAAACTATCATTTTTCGATAGGCACTTTGTTTTGTTAAAATAGTTCAATTTAAACAAGAGTTATAACGTTTAATGAAGCGCGCGCGTGCCTCCGCTCGCTAGCCTCGTCCCCCACCACGACAGAATTATACGTTATAAACATTTAGACCTCCCGCGCTTGTTTTTGCTCGCACAAAAATATTTTTAAGATGAAATTTGTGTAGAATTTCTTCAGCTTTAAAATTTAACTCTTGTAAAATTAAGCTACGGGCGAAATTAACGGAGATATGAGCGAAAAACTGAATTTTTTTAAAATTTGTTTATAACAATTTTTCCCGGGCGCCGCTGGCAGGTGATTAGACAAAAAATGTTTGTATACACTATAAACAACTACTCCTCAAAAATCGAGACTACTTCGATTTTTTTTGTTCAATTCAGGCTTACGCCGACAGTTTTCCTGCACTATATAAGGAGGTGGATGACAAAAAATCGCTGCAAAACAAAACATGCCACTTACGCAAAAAACTGCATGTTCTCTCCTTTTTTCCGTCGATTTGTGCAACCTACAGCACAACAAGAGTCAGCCATTTTATTTTATTTTCGAAGTGATAAGTCAAGCAAGCATTAAATCAATTTACACTCCAAAAGGTCCGCACAAATCAACCTAACACCACGTCTGTTTACATTTTTTTGCCCGTTTTAAAGATGGCGGCGTGACGTCACACTTGCTTCACTAGAGAGCGCCCTGTCGGGCATCCAGTTATATTAACATCCATGGTGTATACTGATTGTCGATTACAGAATAACCGTTACGGAAAAATGGTGTGTGTGGTGGGGGTTGATGGTGGGAAGGGATTGGCGCTGAGGTTCGAATTGTGTGTGTGGATCAGTGTATCGAATAGTGTATGTGATTTATAATGTATTTGTTCATTTAATATGTTGTTTGGTTGTAGTGTGTGATATCTGTATATTTCAAATTGTTCAGCTGTGTTTAGTTTTCTACTTTTAGGTAAGTAGTGTAATATTTTCATGTTGTGTTCTATGTTTGTGTAACTGTGGTTTTCGTTATGTAAATGTGTGGCAAATGTGGAATGTATGTAGTTTGTGGTGAGGGCTTTTAAATGTTCAGAAAATCTGGAAGAAAAAGATCTTCCCGTCTGGCCGATGTAGAATTGTTGGCAATCATTACAGTTTAATTTATAAACCCCTGTTTTGCTGTATGTGTCAATGTCTTTGTTAGTATTATTTATGTGTTTTCTAATGGTGTTGTTGGTTCTGTAGGCTACTTTATAATTGTGTTTCCAAAATGTGTTTGCTATTTTATGTGTATTGGAATTGTAGTATGTAAGTATTATGTATTTGCTGGGTTGTGTGCTGTTGGTCAGATGTTTTTTACTTTTTGTGTTACTTTTTATAAAGTAGCCTACAGAACCAACAACACCATTAGAAAACACATAAATAATACTAACAAAGACATTGACACATACAGCAAAACAGGGGTTTATAAATTAAACTGTAATGATTGCCAACAATTCTACATCGGCCAGAAGGGAAGATCTTTTTCTTCCAGATTTTCTGAACATTTAAAAGCCCTCACCACAAACTACATACATTCCACATTTGCCACACATTTACATAACGAAAACCACAGTTACACAAACATAGAACACAACATGGAAATATTACACTACTTACCTAAAAGTAGAAAACTAAACACAGCTGAACAATTTGAAATATACAGATATCACACACTACAACCAAACAACATATTAAATGAACAAATACATTATAAATCACATACACTATTCGATACACTGATCCACACACACAATTCGAACCTCAGCGCCAATCCCTTCCCACCATCAACTCCCACCACACACACCATTTTTCCGTAACGGTTATTCTGTAATCGACAATCAGTATACACCCACTGAAGAAGAGAAACAACATCTCGAAACGTTTGGGAAGTGACAGCAGTAAGTTCATTAGTGAAAGTTTATATATATTATTAAGTTACGTTTTTTTAATATCTTATTTAATTTTAATTGTACGAAAATGCTCTTAACAGAAATCAGTTGCTGGCATTTTTTCACGAATTAAAAAAAAAAGTTGATGTACGACCGTCTGGAACGAATTTTTTTTTTTTTCATAAAATTCCAGAGGACGTAATTTACATCATACAGCATTAGCCTTTGTGGAGATTACTTTTGAATACCTATATTTTCAAAAGAAAAATACAGCGGTTCATTTCATTGACTTTTACTATTAACAATCAAGTGTGAAAGTGAAACGTGCGAGGAAAACCTCGCTCGGCCGCTCTTAAAACTGGATTCGCTCGTTCTAAATCTTTCGCGCTCGAAAAAAGCCTCAATATCTCGGCTTCTAAATTACGTACAAAAATCCTTTTGTACTTAATCTGGGGTAACTCGACGAGATAAACACGATTATTATAGTTTCAGTCGCCTTATAAGCTTAAAAGTACGTTAAAAACTTAAAAGTACGTGAATGTATATGAGTAGATATGGACGCCCCCTACGAAGACTAGCACAACTCAGATTTTTCAATGTTATTTTAAATGGGAAAATCTGAGTTGCGCTTTTCTTCGTAGGAGGCGTCGATACCCTCTCTGCATTCCGACGAAAAACATATCATTTTAATATTCCCGAGGAAAAATATACCATTTTGATTATATTCTACATAACCTCAATTCAACATGGAATATTTTTCGTATATTTCTATAGTTCATAGATTCTCGAAATGTAGGAATATCCTCTTTCTTTCTCTACATATGTATATTGTAATATAAATATGTATAATAATAATAATAATAATAATAATAATAAGACTATAAAAAGGTTAAATAAAATTTTAAATCCAACATTTTGAATTTAAAAGTCTGAATAATAAAAAAAAATAAATAATAAAACAGATGAATAAAACTTTGCCTAGTTAAGGGCATTTTCGTACAATTAAAATTAAAAAAGATATTTTAAAAAAGTAACCTAAAAAAATTTATTTTTTCAATGTCATTTTTCGATACTTAAAATTCATAAAATCGTTATAAATCTTTTACAGCATGAAAGTACAACTCTCCAAGAAGAAAATAAGCCCAAGCTCGTTACTCTATGACTATTCGTCGAGCAAGAGTGGCCAATTTTCGAGAACGTCTTTTTTTCAAAAAAATCGATATATCTCGAAAATTAAACAAATTTTCCAATTTTTCAAATACGTACTTTTTTGGCTTACTGCGGGCTATATTCACAATAAATATCAAGTCTTTAAACGTAAATTTAAAAATGATTCTTGGATTTCGTTGTCCATGACGTGTCCGTTACTTAACTAAATATCACTATAATATTGACGACTCGGAACACAAAGTTTTTTATAAGTAAAAACGTAAAGTTTTACCTTACAGCCTAAACCGGCTTTCACCTATAGAAGGCTTCATCAGAGGCTGTCGTTAGTAGCGCTGCTCGTCTTGTTGTTGGCGACGAGAAAGTGTTTCGAAAGATTGAAGCTGTGTGTGTGTGTGGTGAGATGTGTTCGAATAATGCGTGCGATTTGAATTGTGTCTGTTCGTTTAGGATGTCGTTTTTATTTGTTTTTGTGTGTTTGTATATTTCTAATTGTTCTAGAGTGTCTAGTTTTCGGCCTTTTGTGTGTACGTGTAGTATGTTCATGTTATTGTCGATGTTTTTATATGTGTGGTTTGCTTCAATGAGGTGGTTTGCGAAGGTAGATTCTGTAGTGGTGTGGAGTGCTTTTGTGTGTTCAATGTATCTCTGTTTGAAGCTACGTCCTGTCTGGCCTATGTAGAATTTACTGCAATTTGAACAATTTAGTTTATATACACCGGGTAGATCGAATTTGTTTTGTGCTTTGGGCATGCGTTTTGATAGTGTGTGTTCTGTTTTGTTAGTAGTTTTGTAAGCGATTCTGTATCCTGCTTTTTTGAATTTGTGGGCAATTTTTTCTGTTTGTTTGTTGATGTATGTTAGTGTTATGAATTTGTTGTTTTCTGTCTTTGTCTGTTGTTTGTTTTGTGTTTTGTGTAGGAGTTTACTGACTATTGTTCTGTCATAACCGTTAGATTCTGCTAGATATTTTATCGTGTTTAGTTCGTCTTTGTAGTCTATTTCATCTAAAGGGATGTTGTTAAGTCTATGTATCATGGTTCTAAAAGCAGCTAGTTTGTGTTGTATTGGGTGATTGGAGGTGTTGTGTATTAGTGTGTCAGTTGTAGTTGGTTTTCTGTATATACTGAATTTGTGCCTGTGTTCTAGTTTTGTGATGGAGAGGTCTAAGAAGTTTATGGTATTCTTGTGTTCGTATTCAGCAGTGAAGGTTATGTTTTTATGTATTTTGTTTATGTGCGTTAGTAACTGTTCACATTGTCTTTTGTTTCCCCTGTATAGTATTAGAATGTCATCAACGTATCTGTGCCAATATAGTATTTTATGTGAGTGTCTGTCATTGTTTGTGAGTATTTTTGTTTTTTCTAAGTGTTGGAGGAAGACTTCTGCTAGAATGCTGGATATGGGGGAGCCCATGGGTAGGCCGTCATTCTGTGTGTAGTATTTATTGTTATAAGTAAAGTAGTTTTGTTTTGTGATAATGTTCAGAGTTTCTGTTATTTCATTGATAAGTTCGTCTGGTGTGTTGTTCTGTTTGAGTTTGTTTTGTAGGATGGTGATTGTTTCAGAGATGGGGATGTTTGTGTACAAGTTTTTAATGTCAAAGGAGGCTAATGTGGCGTTATGGGGGATGTGTATGTCTTTTATTTTTGTTACTAGGTCAGTGTTGTTTTTTACTGCAATGTTGTTGTCTATTTGTGTGTGTTGTCTAATAATTTTGTCTAGATATTTTGCCAGTTTGTGTGCAGGGGCATTACGGTAGTTGATAATGGGGCGGATCGGAATGTCTTCTTTATGGATTTTGGGAAGCGCTTGGAGTGTAGGTGCTGATGGTCGGATTTGTTTCATGTAGGGCTTTTGTTTATGTGTCATAATGTGTTTGGCTTTGTTGACTATTTGTTTTACTGAGTTTTGGTATCTGTCGGTGGGGTCGTGTTTTAGTTCTGTGATGTTGTTCTGTTCTATGAAGTCTTGTACTTTTTTGTGTAGGTTGTCTGTGGGGATAATTACAGTCGTGTTGCCTTTGTCAGCTTTTACAAATGTGATGTTGTGTTTGTGTGCCTTTTCCCTCAGTTTGATGGCTGTGTGTATTTCTGAGCTGTGGTTGTTGTTGTCTGGTGTCTTATGTACTCCTATTGTGTTGTTTATATTATGTCTTAATGTGTCTTGATGTTCTGGTGCTGTGTTTTGTATATTTGTTTCTGTGTCAATTATGAGCTTTGTTAGTGTTTGGTTGTTATGTTTGTAAAAATGTGTAAAAAAAATGATACGGCAAAAACAAAAATAGTCGATTTTAGACGGGTTTTCCGATATATCTCGAAAAGTAACATGACAATCGATACTCACAAAAATAGCAATCGAAAGATCTTTTTATTACCTACAACTTTGTAATTTACTATTTTTCGATTGGAGTTGTAGTTTTTTTTTTATTTTCGAAAAACCGTTTTTTCCAACTTTGCGAATTTTTTTGGTTAACTTCGCCATTTCAGACCGAGTTTCATTTTATATACTCTTTCTTAGAATTTTTTTTCCTACAACGCCATATTTTTTGTTTCCGGGTTGGAATTTTTGTAAATTTAACATTAGGCCGTGACAGATTGATTGGACTAAGTTATTATGGCGGAATCAGCGTCGTTCAATTTGGTCCGTAATGTACTGCTTATGCACCATCTAGTGTCTATTATTATATCTATGATTCTTCCTATTCAAGTTCAAGCTTTCATCAAATTTGTTTTGGCGCAATAAAGTTTGTTTATGTAAAGAACACCTCCAAAACATGATGTGGTAGTTTTATAATGTTGGATTCGCTAGAGTATACATTGAAGCTGTTGTGGTGATGGATGAACCTTCAAAGAGAAATGTGGAAAGAATGTTATGTCCGAATTTGTTGCTATATGTTGTATATCAAGTAAAATTTCATACTTGTATAAATTGTATATACATTTATTTCGTACTATGTAATACTTTCCAACGTATTAAAACATTAGTTTGGCAGCACTGATGTGGTTCCTGGTTCGTGGTGTGTAAATCATCTGTTTTAAAGTGATATGTAATTTTTGTGTGTTGACGTGTGTTAATGGTTATAGAATAAAGAATACTACAGAAAAAACAGTTATGTCAGTCGGAAGAGTAAAAACAAAATTGGAAAAATCTGGGGGTATGAAGTTGTTTGTCAATATTATATATGTAATACTGATACTGTGGTTTCAATTAGTTTCTGTCTGTAACCTATAAACACAATCTATTAACGTAAAAGTTAGTTCAACTAATGTTGTGAGAAGTGTTTTGAAATTTGCATAAAACTATAGTCGACAAGATTATTTGCAAACGTATGGTAATATAATATGTAATAAAATATTCGAAATCGGCATGTGGAGGATGTAGGAGCGATGTAGGAAGAGGGGCTCCCCGAGTATACATAATTAATTATTTCATTTTAATTAACTTCTTTGTTACTTATTTTAATGTAAAAAGAAATGTAACTTCAGACATTTAACGCGAACGTCACATCGACTGGAGAAAGCACGAAAAGGTACACTACTGAAACATGTTTAACATGTTCTGAAGTGTAATAATAAACTGTGTAGAGCTGATTAATTCATTACCAGTTTGTATTGGTCACAGTGTAACCATATAACTATAAATTGAATTGATTACAGGATTTTCATTGTGTAAGCAAAACACTGTCCATATAACGTTATGCAAAAGTAAGTTAAACTCAGCTAAATGCCATCCAACCGCTTTTCAGTGTGTTTCATAGTAGTCAAAATATAAAAACTACATGGCCTTTGTTTTTATTAATTGATGATAGTTGTGGTATAATGGATAAATTTCAGTTGTGATAATATAGACTGTTACACATGTGAGGTATGTCTGTAAAATACCCAAACTTTTTAAACAGAATAATTTTCTGCTGTCCGTAAAAGAAGCCATTCAACTTTGTCGCCTTCAAAGTAGTCCCCTTCACTTTGAATACATTGCTTCCTGCATTTATTCCATCCTTCAAAATACACTTCATTCAGGACTGCAAGGATCTGCTAGCGAATTAACCTTTAATAATTCTGTTGACTGAAAATGCAAAATAATTTTCCTTGTTCACTGTTGTACTTTGTAGAAAAAATTAATGGTGAAAAATGCCCTTAGAATTGAAATAAACAATCCACATGACTTTAACATGTAACCGCACCTCTCTTGCATGTTCGTTTGTGGGGACCCTTTTGACACTCACTCTAATTATTAAATTTTTGATGGAATATCATGTCCATACAGTCATGTCTCATCTCTGGTAATGATTTTTTTTTATAAATGTCGTCCTCAATAGCTCAGTTCAGAAGCTCTTGACTGGCTTCAACTCAAATCTGTATTTGCTCTTCAGTCTGAGGGTGAGGCACAGATTTGGCTGCAGTGTGTCTTGTGTTTAAATTTTGCATAATAATCTCATGACACAGTTTTTGAAATGCTTACTTCTTCATTTATCTCCAGACAGTTAAATAACTGTTAGAACTAACAGTTTCCCTAACTTTTGCAATAATTTCATTAGTTTTGGATATTGGTGGTTGGCCTGAATGAGGTCTTCATCATTTGAAGTTTGGTCATGTTCAAAACATTTCCACCATTCCTATGTTTGAGTCCAGCTGAAATTCTCATTCTATATGTTGATTCTAGCGTTTTTAATATTTGCATAAAGGCTTTTTCCAATTTAACACAGAATTTCACGTTAATTTATTGCTCATGAAAATCACTCATTTTGAATGCAATGAAGTGACATACACAAACAAGCTATAACAACACAAATTTAATTTATTTTAATTTGGGTAGCCCCACGCTTTTGGACCGCCAAATTTATATAACACTACAAAGTAATGATGTTACGTGTAATCGTAATAACAAGAATGCGTAATATATTTTCTAAATCTTTACATTATTTATTTAGCAACCTCTTTACGTACTTCGGCAATACAAAAATTCATTATTCATCGCTTGTGCGATCTTATGTATGTGTCTTCTGGTGAATAATTTATATCTAAACATAAATCTTATTGTAATGATTTACCTTATTGAAACCGTCCAGTGACTTCAAGTTGTATATTTATGACGCGTTTCGAGTCATATGACCCTTCATCAGATAGTTATCACTCACAAGGAGATCATCAAATATTAAAATTCACAAAAACACAAAAAACACACATATGTACAATTGTAAAACCTATAGAAGCGTCCGACACAGTGCACTGCGTGAGGCCCACTGGACTCTGAGCAAACGCGTGTCTCGCCGTGTGATATCTCATAATCGATTGTAGCGCGGTGTCATATAGCGGGTTTGATTTGAAATTTAATTTATCGTTAAGTATGCCATCATGAGTAACTGGGTTATTATGTCCACTATAGATTTCAAATTCTTCCCATGCATCCATATAACGATCCTTACTACAATAATGTAAGGGTATTAAGTTTGTATTAAAATTCGTGTATGAATGGTTGCATGTAATTAAATGTCGTGTGAAATTAGATTTCATATTATCTATAGAAACACCTTTATTGATGAAATTATGTGGAGTGTGTTCTCAAAACCTTTTAATAAAAGGTCTCCCCGTTTGACCAATATAGAAACATTCACAATCATTACATATCAATTTATATACACCTGTCCTTGACTCTAATTGTGTGTGAACAGCCTGCCGAACTGAATTCCAAAGGCTATTATTGGTTTTAAAAATGGTGGTGAAACCAAACCTATTAAAAACAGACGTTAGAATTTTGGGCATTATCTCCGTGTATGTGGTTGAGATGTAGTTATTTTTGGTTTTTATATTATTTAATTGTTTGGATTTCTTAGCCTTGTGTTTCCTAAGAATGTTATGCACCATCCGGCAGTCATAACCATTAGCAGCAGCAATATGTTTAATTGTATTTAATTCATCATTAAAATCGTTAGCGTCAAGGGGGACATTCAAAAGCCTGTGTACGAAACTATTATACGCTGCTAATTTTTGCGAATATGGGTGGTGGGAATCCGCATGTATAGTAACATTGGTGGTGATAGGCTTTCTATATATTCCAAATTTCAGGTTGTTGTGCTGTTTAGTTATGGTTAAATCCAAAAAAAATTTAGTTCATTATTTGCTTCGGTTTCCATGGTGAACTGGATATTGTCATTTACAGCATTCAAGCTGTTTTTCAAAGTGCTTAGCTGGCGTGCAGTACCATTGAAAATCAAAAAAGTGTCATCAACATAACGACAATAAAAAATAATGTTATTGGTGAACTTGTGATTATTAAGAAAGTAATTGTTCTCATAATAGTTCAAATAAAAGTCGGCCAACAAGCCGGACAATGGTGAGCCCATAGCAAGTCCGTCTCTTTGAATATAATAACGTCCATTAAAAGTAAAATAATTTTGTTGCAAGATAACTGTCAGTATGCAGATTAATTCGTTTATGGATTGTGCATCTAATTTATTGGATTTGATTAAGTTATTATATAAGATGTCCAGGGTCAGATTTACGGGAATATTAGTATAAAGGTTGACAATGTCGAAAGATGCTAATTCGTATGTGGGTAGCAATTGTATATTTCTAACTTTGTTTATAAAATCCATGCTATTAATTATGCTACGATTATTTTGTAGTTGAATATTATCATTTATTAAAGCAACCAATTTCTTAGCCGCCTTAAAACCCGGTGCCGTGGTAAAATTAACCAGAGGCCTAATTGAGACATTGTTCTTGTGGATTTTAGGTAGGCCAGTAAGTTTTGGTGCACGGGCATTGATAGGTTTTAAATAGCGTCGCGTATGGTCGTCAAACAACTTGGTACAGTTATTAATTGTGTTATTTAAAATTTTTGTAAATGAATCAGTGGGGTCAGTGTTCAGCATGATAATGTTGTTATTGGAAATAAACTCATCTACTTTACGTGTGTATACATCATTATCTATGACCACTAATGTATGTCCCTTATCTGCCTTCGTTATAAGTGCGTTATTATCTATTAGTTTTGCTTTGCTTTACACTGTGTCGGACGCTTGTATAGGTTTTACAATTATACATATGTGTTTTTTGTGTTTTTGTAAATTTTAATATTTGATGATCTCCTTGTGAGTGATAACTATCTGATGAAGGGTCATATGACTCGAAACGCGTCATAAATATACAACTTGAAGTCACTGGACGGTTTCAATAAGGTAAATCATTACTATATAAAGTGACTTGGACCGTATAAAATAATGTTTAAATTAGATGCATGTCAAGCCAGCACAGTATATAAATACCAAAATATTAAAATTCGATTATTAAAAACAAACGCGCATATTAAATTTAACAAATCATGTATTAAACACAAACTAATTCCTAAGTATGCCACCATACGTATCAGATCCACCACTAAGGCAGCCAGAAACACGAAAAAACATGCAGAATTCTTCCGTATCAAACAGGAAATTAAATCGCTATACACTAAGAAAGACATACTTAACAGTACATTGTTGAAATTACATTTGCAATTATACCAGCAGATCCATCCTGCTATCATTGATAACGTAATAGATAAGATAAATATTTACATTACTGATATCATGCGTGATGTAAAAAGAAGACAGACCCGAAAATTACAAAATTTGATGGCATCACAAAACCGACATCCCATCCCTGAATGTAAACATCAGTTCTACCCATGTACTTTTAACCTTACTAATATAATATTTGATGAAGATGAATTAAGTCTTCTTAACAAGGGTTTAAAATATAACTCTCCGAATGTTAATAAATGTCACGTTACACGTGAAATTATCAGTGCTGAAACCGCTATTAAAACAATCAAGGACCACAATCTCCAAAAAGAATCACGCTACTTAATAAACAATAAATTTAATAATATCATAAACGTTCATAATTCTAATATTCAGAATACGCAGAAACAGTTAAGAGCTCGAACTGAGATCAAAACGCTTAAGAAAATAAAAGCAAAACTAATAGATAAAACACACTTATAACGAAGGCAGATAAGGGACCATACATTAGTGGTCATAGATAATGATGTATACACACGTAGACGAGTTTATTTCCAAAAACAACATTATCATGCTGAACACTGACCCCACTGATTCATTTACAAAAATTTTAAATAACACAATTAATAACTGTACCAAGTTGTTTGACGACCATATGCGACGCTATTTAAAACCTATCAATGCCCGTGCACCGAAACTTACTGGCCTACCTAAAATCCACAAGGACAATGTCCCAATTAGGCCTCTGGTTAATTTTACCACGACACCGGGTTTTAAGGTGGCTAAGAAATTGGTTACTTTAATAAATGATAATATTCAACTACAAAATAATCGTAGCATAATTAATAGCATGGATTTTATAAACAAAGTTAGAAATATACAATTACTACCCACATACAAATTAGCATCTTTTGGCATTGTCAACCTTTATACTAATATTCCCGTAAATCAGACCCTGGACATCTTATATAATAACTTAATCAAATCCAATAAAATAGATGCACAATCCATAAACGAATTAATCTGCATACTGAGAGTTATCTTGCAACAAAATTATTTTACTTTTAATGGACGTTATTATATTCAAAGAGACGGACTTGCTATGGGCTCACCATTGTCCGGCTTGTTGGCCGACATTTATTTGAACTCTTATGAGAACAATTACTTTCTTAATAATCACAAGTTCACCAATAACATTATTTTTTATTGTCGTTATGTTGATGACACTTTTTTGATTTTCAATGGTACTGCACGCCAGCTAAGCACTTTGAAAAACAGCTTGAATGCTGTAAATGACAATATCCAGTTCACCATGGAAACCGAAGCAAATAATGAACTAAATTTTTTTTGGATTTAACCATAACTAAACAGCACAACAACCTGAAATTTGGAATATATAGAAAGCCTACCACCACCAATGTTACTATACATGCGGATTCCCACCACCCATATTCGCAAAAATTAGCAGCGTATAATAGTTTCGTACACAGGCTTTTGAATGTCCCCCTTGACGCTAACGATTTTAATGATGAATTAAATACAATTAAACATATTGCTGCTGCTAATGGTTATGACTGCCGGATGGTGCATAACATTCTTAGGAAACACAAGGCTAAGAAATCCAAACAATTAAATAATATAAAAACCAAAAATAACTACATCTCAACCACATACACGGAGATAATGCCCAAAATTCTAACGTCTGTTTTTAATAGGTTTGGTTTCACCACCATTTTTAAAACTAATAATAGCCTTTGGAATTCGGTTCGGCAGGCTGTTCACACACAATTAGAGTCAAGGACGGGTGTATATAAATTGATATGTAATGATTGTGAATGTTTCTATATTGGTCAAACGGGGAGACCTTTTATTAAAAGGTTTCGAGAACACACTCCATATAATTTCATCAATAAAGGTTTTTCTATTGATAATATAAAATCTAATTTCACACGACATTTAATTACATGCAACCATTCGTACACGAATTTTAATACGAACTTAATACCCTTACATTATTGTAGTAAGGGTCGTTATATGGATGCATGGAGAGAATTTGAAATCTATAGTGGACATAATAACCCAGTTACTCATGATGGCATACTTAACGATAAATTAAATTTCAAATCAAACCCGCTATATGACACTGCGCTACAATCGATTATGAGATAACACGCGGCAAGACACGCGTTTGCTCAGAGTCCAGTGGGCCTCACGCAGTGCACTGTGTCGGACGCTTCTATAGGTTTTACAATTGTACATATGTGTGTTTTTTGTGTTTTTGTGAACTTTAATATTTGATGATCTCCTTGTGAGTGATAACTATCTGATGAAGGGTCATAACGCGTCATAAATATACAACTTGAAGTCGCTGGGTGGTTTCAATAAGGTAAATCATTACTATATAAAGTGACTTGGACCGTATAAAATAATGTTTAAAATAAATCTTATTATCTAATCTTATTTATAACTATTTCTGCTCTCGGCTTGCTCATTTAGTGTGGCCATCTTTGCAATTGCTTATCGATTTATTTCAACAATGAATTTACTTTTATTTCAATTTCTTTAATCTTACGTGGCTTTAATTGGTTTTACTTGCATATGCATTTCTCTTTTATCAATTAAAGACTTTACTAATTATTTTAATTTACTTCAATTTAAAAATCAAACATTGCTCTCTCATAGCATTTACGCTATTCCAATATTAATTGCTATACATGAGACATTATTCTAAATGAACAATTTAGACTTTACATTACTATGTACAAATTAAATTCAGTTAGCAAGTTTTGAATGTCTTTCATTCTAGTTTAAATATTATTGTCTTTCAATTGTTTGTAATTATTATGGGTTTTTATCACCTCGTTTGATGTGGCAAATTATCAGTGTGTCCTCGGGTCCTCTTCCAGTCTTTGTTCCAGTCCTTCGTGTCCTTGGGTCCTCTTCCAGTCCTTTGTGTCCTTGGGTCCTTTTCCAGGATTCAACTGCTTGTCTTTCTTAGTTGTTGTTGTCTCTGCTCACTTCATGGGTTTTAGGTGTGTCCATTGAACCTCTGTTCTGCCTCCCAGTTCGTCAGGTGACGCTCACTATAGATTTACGATCGCGTAGTTGACTGACATAACCTCCTACGGCAACGGTTGAATATAGAAGAAGGAACTTTATTAGCGCGACCTGGTATTTATAGCCACATCGTGCAAAAGCTCTTGTCTGAACAATATCTGTCTTGTCAGAGTTTGTCGACGCGTCCTTTCTCCCACTCTTGTCCGATTCACTAATTCGAGAATTGCGAAGTCTGTTTTACACTATACGATACTCAATCGTTCGCTAATTTTCATATGTCTATTATGTGTAACTTACACTTCTTTATTATAATTATTAAGGGAGTTATTCACATTTTATTCATTGTAATTTCACTTTACGTCACTTTTAAATGGTTTTTTAACCCTTTGTGCGTCTTTATAAAATACACACTTTGGTGTCTTTTGTTTTACATTATCGTACATATTTTTCTTATAATTAAAATTATACTTAAAATCTAACATCATTTGAGTAGGGGTCGTTACTGTCCAGGAACAGACAGGCTTCACACACACAAACAAAATACACATGTACACACTGCTAGCGATAGGTGGCCAGATATGCTACATGCCTGTTCCCTATATTTTAAACAATCCACCTTGCAATCTGAATCATGTCTATTAACCATAGATTTATTTATTTTTATTAATTGTTTTGATTATTTTTGCAATGCACAGTGCCGTATACGGTTGTACTGTCGCAAAGCACAGTATGTCTAAGCAAAATATTATACTGACGTTTTCTGTGGGCTGCTTTCTGATGCGGCTGTTGAGTCACAGCATATTACATATTCCATATAGGGCTACCTCTGACACGCTGTTTGTAAATTTTACATACATATCTCATATGTATTGAATCAATTTGACAGAAGTTATTTTTTGATTTTGAGCTTATATTTTTTTTAAATTATACACACACACACATATGTAATATCTTCAAATAAATACACTGCAAGTAGGTTTATTTTCACCTGATGCACGTTTCACAGAAATTATTTTGTATATTCCAAGGTTTGTTTGAATTGTAATTGAGTGTTTCGCCTCACACACACACACACACACACACACACACACACACACACACACACACACACACACACACACACACACACACACACACACACACACACACACACACACACACACACACACACACACACACACACATTTATATATAAATTTTTTTATAAGGTGAACATTAATTTTTTGAAAATTATGTATAATATATGCATGAACAATTTATTAAGAGACCTTCAAAATTGTGTTTATTTAGAGATTGTGGCATACAGTGACGTAGCAGTCAGGAACAATGGAGCCGTTGTTGAATACTGTCGGACATCAATGGCTGCCTTGTCAGGTGGTACTGCTGGATTATTAGGGTTGACTGGATTCTCTGGCTTTGGATTTTATGTGTTTGCAGTGTTAGGATTATGGGTATGATTTTAAATCCTAGTGTGATATAAATAAGAATCAGTGTAACTTATTTATGAGTCATTGTATATATATTTATGGCTACACATGTATATTATTTTGGGTTTTCCCATTTTAACGTAAGGCAATATGGTACCATATTAATTTTGGTATATGACTATGCTGTTATTTTTTTGTTACTTGTTCAAAAATTTTTGGTTTAGATTTTATATGTGTATACATACATTATGAACACATTCATGCATTGTGTACCACCAGTAACATTTTTCCATTTTCACTACCAACATTTTTGCAAAATTTTTTAATTCAGGTGTGAAGGAGTTGTCAATAAGTCATCGACAGTCACTTTGATGGTCATGCCTTTCTCTGATTTTTCTAAATTAAAGGGAATTTTGACCAGTTAGGATCATCAGGAATTTGTGTGTTCCTCTTGCATTAGCACAAACCTAGTCCTTACTCCTTTATACCCTGGGGATGAATGTTCATGTTTAGACTCACTGTTTTAAATGGTAGGCCAAAAAAATGCCTGTCTCATCCACATTGTACACAAGGTCAAAATCATACTTGCCATCTGTGAGAATTTTGCAAACGTTTGTTGACAACTGAAGCTGCAGCTGGAACATTTGTGGTAATTTATTATTGTCTTGAAATTTTTTGAGCTCATGAATACTACATTGTTTTTTTTAAACTTACATGACTACACAGGGCTTTCTATCAGAGAAGAATCTCCACCACAGTTTTGCTTAAAATCCAAAGCTTTTTTGCATAATAGAGGGGCAAATATTGGTTGTCCGCTTGCCTGTTTCTTAGGAAACATGTAAAAACTGCTTTGTTCATACCCTCATGTTTTAGTTTTTTTTTTCATTTTTTTATATGCACTTCTATCCTCAATGTTAAAGTTGTTCTGAATTGCATCAGTGACTCGGAGTTGTTGATATCTGAATGATGGAGTTTCCTATACTGTATTGATCAGTCAAAACACGACTAGTTTTCACCACTCTTTAACATTTGTCATCTTCTAGGCAGCAGTTGAAATAAAACACTCATACCATTGTTGACATCTTGTTTATTTACCAATATCACAAGTAATTTTTCAGAAATAAAAATATAACACAGAAAATACAACTTTGATTCACAGCTGTGCTATCGATTATTAATATAGGCGTAGTCATAATTCGTACAAACAGAACGATGACACACAAAATAATATTGATCCACAAATGTGGTATCAAACACACATACTAATTCTAACTCAGTTAACCGAACTCTCAATAAATAGTATCAACTCCATCTACTACTGTTTATATGTAGTTGGTAATGATGTCTCACCAACATGTGTAATTACTAGAACAGTCTAGGAGGCTCCAGGAATATACTTGAGAACTTGGTAGAACAAACTATGTTTATCAATAAATGTATAGTACATTGATACAGAACGTTCTAGTGTATTCTATAAATAGTGTCTCTTGTGCATCAATATAAATAAGTTATACATGAATTGCGAATAATGTAAATACACGTGAGTTTGTAATTTTAAGTTATTTGTAAGAGACAGAACAGCTTTAGTTTCTTTTTTGGCATTCTGAAGAAAAGAAGTCAAATGCATGAAAGCAAGCAGACTAGAACAAAACTATGGACGACCTAATGTGCGATAAATGACACGTATACTGTACAGTGGAATGCTTGTGATTAATGACTGAGGAATCCACCTCCTCCAGCCTCCACGTCTGATCACACGATCGTGCACACCAGTGTGACTGCTGCTTGTACTTTTGTAATGTTTTGAACAGACACTTATAAAGGTACTTGTTCACCAGAACAATACGTGAATAATAATTTATTATGTGACAGGGTCTAAAGCTAAAAAAAACATACAACGTAGATATAGACATAACTGTAGTGCAATAAATCTATACATTTTCTTGGTAATTAAAATAAAGGGTAATGTTGACAGTACTAGGCACTGATTATGCTGTGCCAATGCTAACAAAAAATATGTAGGCCTATAGCAATTCAGTAAACAATATAATTTCACAATATCTGCAAACATGAGCTTGGCATCTTTAATCATGAACAGTCTTTGGTTGCCCTTTGATTTGGTGATGCGTAATGATTTGGTTCCTTTTGCATAAATGGGAGTGGCAGCTCTGATGATGATAAAGATATTAACGGTAATATCGGGTCAGTACCACCTTCCTGTCATTGCATCTGGATATGGGAGGATTTGATAACAGAAGTCCAGATAAGGGAGTTTCCACTGTGAATGTATTTAGTCATATTTTTTTGTACCTGTAAAAATGTTTGTGTTAATATAATGTCGGTGGGCACCAGACTTCGGAAAGGTCACAAACATTTTTTAGTGAATAAAGTTTAAAGTTAGTGTGCTCCCCCCCCCAAACTAAGTTAAATTAAAGTTAATGCACACAAAAACTAATTTAAATCAAAATAAAATTAACTGATTAAAATTAATAAATTAGCTTAGATCTATCGTGTGCTTTGTTTTATATTTAAAATGACGCATTTCAGAACATGTGTTCCATCATCAGATTACTTCACTCAGATAATATGTATGTCAAAAATTTAAAGTTTTTTTTTGAGCAAACTACTTAGGTTGTTGAAATAATTAAATCAGGTTAAAACAGTTTTATAATGTCTGTTTTTCACCTTTCACTGTTGATTAAGTGTGTCAACATTGTTGATGTATTTACTTATTTTATATATGTATTTATATGTGTGTGCATAAATTGTGATGCATTAAAAATTACTTATACACTTGAAGCAGAGGGATTATTATGAGAGTTAATAATCCTAAACGGATTCACGTTTTTTTATACCAAATAAGAGTTGAACATTTTGCAAAATATGAGAATCATTATTTTGATATAAATGTGATGATAAATTTTCTTGAGTGGTTTATATGTCAAAAACATTAAAACAAATTTGTCTATGCAGAAACTGATCAAAAACGAAATTAATTATATATAACCAAAAGTTTGAAAACAATGCAGTGCAACATCTGAATATGATAGTATATATTTACAATTTCATATACATTTGTCTGCTACATCTGATTCCAGTAGGTGTGTTTGTGCATTTCTACTGCACTAGTGCGACGACACTCATTTAAAACAATGTGTTTTGGCCATCATGTCAAACTGGATGGTTTTAACTGTAGAGATGAAAATGCATCTCTACACTGCAGTATAATAATGAGCTTGGTGGAAGAGTGTTGAGAAGAATTGTTTGTATAAACACTGTTTTTGCTAGTAGGTGTACTACTTACATAATGAAAATATAATATTTCTAACCAGTATTATTTACTTACGAATTTTATAACATAATAATAAATAAATATGTGAAAATATACAATTTTTTCTTTCATTGAACGGAGTTTTCTTACCATTTTTCTTACTAGTTTTCTGATCATTGGGCGTAATAGAAAAAATGAGTTGATTACTGCAAACAAAGTAAATAAATATTTTAATTTTAACATTATGTTAAGTTTTTAAATTCTTGTTTTTTGTTGTAATCAGTTATTTACATTAAGTTTGAAGCATCCTTTATAGGTTTACAAAAAACAAAATTTATAAAATTGTAATAAATTTGTATCTTATTCTGTCCCTTATCCCATGTATATCTTATGGTATTGAGTCTTCTGCCCATTTTTTGTATATATTTCCATGTCGTGTCATTTCCTAGTTCTATAAATGTATTTAAATTATCTCCAAACATATCTGTACTTTGCATTTTAAGAAGAGAGGGATTTGTGAGAAAAAAATGTAACTGGATGGTAAATAAACTATTTATATTTAATTAATTAAAAGATGTAAATAAAAACTACCAAGTTTAAAATTATATTTAAACATTGTTTGCAGAAAAATTATTTGTTTACCAATACTTTATGCTTGTACAAAGAAAGAAAATTGCTAATGATTTGCAACACTATTTCAATGTGGAACAGTATTTTAGATTAAAAAAAGAAATTTATCTTATTACCTCTAGGAGTGCTGTCAGTTCTGTTTTTGGGGATGACACAATTGTTTGATAGACATTGTTATGCGGGCGTTTTATAATGTGTAAATGGTACCAATGATCTTTTAAACAGTGGTGCCATCTCCAAAGATATAACTGACAACGCTCATGGTAGTTGCCTTTGATGATGAAGCTCACAATGAACAAGAGCTGGCTCAGGCAATTGTGCTAGAAAAATTTTTATCTAGTGTTGCACATCGAAATAATTGTTTGCAAATAATTAGTGATGTTTGGACATGTCATGGACAACAAAACCAAAGCAAGAATTGCTTATAGTGTTATGGTGTTACTAAAATTCTTGACTCATTTGTTCTGGCAGACTCATTTGCTCATGTCCAACATAAATACTTATATATTGTGCAATTTGCTTGTCTGCACATATTATGGCCTTCACTACGTTGTATACGTGCTCTGATGATATTACATGTAATTGTACAGCTTAATCTCACTGTACAACCACTTTGTATAATTGCCAAACTATAATTTTATTTTGAAATATCTTTTTAAATAAAACAACATTTTAAATTAATTAGCATTATTATTGGACTATGTAAAATTAGCACTTAAATATACAATGTAACTCTGCATAATAGTAGTGAGTAAAGTTTTTGGTGCTTTGGTAAGTTGTGTTAAGTTGGAATTGACATTTAGAATTTATATGGGAGCAACTGGAAAATTATGTTTTTGCAAGTTCTGAAAATAAAAGTTGTTACTAACATTAATGAATGCCTGATAGAGTTCAATACTTTTGTCCAGCTGGTAGTACTTTCAGGACTTCAGTGACAGTCATGGAATTATGGCTGTTTTGATGTTTCTTACGTAGATACCGAAAAAACTGGTTGCGACTTATTTTTTAATTCTCTGTAAGAATTGGTATTGTTCTCTACAGTCTTTCTTCATTGCATGAGAAGTAGCTAAAGGTTAGATGCTTAACAGATACAGGGATTGGGGGCTGTGTATCAAACCCCAGTATATGTATCTGCTTTGTTCTTTTCAGAGATTTCCTACCACTCCTCAGAGTCAAAGTGTAAAATAATTTGCATATAATATATAGGCCTAGGTGTATTGTTATGATATTTCACGTGTACAGGAATTTTGTTCAGACGTGGCAGCTGAGAAATAAATGTGCATTTATCAACTCCATACTTCTTCCTAACACCGTTCATCCAGCCAAGCCACCATATCTGACCAGAATTTCTGTCCCTTTGAATATTAATAGAGTAGTATGTTGTCTAACACTGCATAAATAAAACCATAGCAATTAAATCATATATAGTAAACGCAGTGTCTGTATATACATGCAGAACACTAATCAAATGAAAATTTGTTTGTTTGTTTGTAGGGGTTGTTACTGGCAAAAGCAGGACCACAATGGAAGAAATATTTTGTAAATAGGAGAACACTTCTCACAAATGGATTTTTTGGTGGTTTATTTGTATCCTTATAATTCTACTCTAGTGTAGAGATTTTCTGCAGTAAAATGACTGTCATAGATTTAGGTTGTACATATAAGGCTGTTCTACAGTGTAGTTAAGTATGCAGGGTGTAGTAGTAGACAGTAGAGCAGAATGTACACCACAAATGTTGGTTACAAATATGTTCGTTTGGAAAAGGTAGATAGCATACATGGAAGTAGCTGAAAACTTTGAGAACTGCAGCTGCAAGAAAAGGAAGACAAGAAACTTTTTCCCTGTTAATGTTTAACCAGTTCTGGTTGAACATAGATCTGTGTTAATACGCAAATACGCGTAACATAATTTAATAATGCATATTTCAAATTAAAAACTTTGGAAAGGTGATTCATCCTGCTTTTTGACAAAATGTCCATAATCCCTAGTTTTTTTCAAATGTCCCACTTTTTTAAAAGTGGTAATGTGGTTTCACTGTCACTGCTTAGTCTAACAGCAGCATTATCGCTTTGCAGCGCCACAAGCAATGTTGAAGCCTTGGTGTGCAAAAGCAATTGTAGTGATTAGTAATTTCTTTATGCAGTGAGTGGTACTGTTAGAAGTTAATAACCAGCATTTTCTATCAAAATTATGCTGAAATTATGTAATATTAGTGACAGTATCAAAAGTGAAGAACATCTTTTTGTAAAAGGTTATGGTGAAAATGTAGAATGCAATTTATGCAACGTGAAATTATGTATTTCTGCTCTCAATAAACATGTAGAAACAAAAACAGAATCCCTTCAAAACAGAGCTTCAAGGAGTAATATTACTTATCTATGTAAAAGGGATGGTGGAAAAAAAATGGAAAGGGAGTTGTTGTGCAGTTCAGGAAGCAACATTTGCCTACAACACAGCAGTGCATAACCATCGTTATTACCATGGACTGTAGTACAGCTGTTGTGAAACAGTTTTTTAATGATAAATTTACTTGTTTACAAACCAAATGAAGTGATACTAGTGAATGTCATAGCAGCAGCATTTGCAGTACAACAAATATACTAGTAATTGAAAGAATCCAGATTTCTATAATTGCTAATCGATTTGTCTAATCACTTGGACACAACATTGTACCCCTGCTTGGTAGATTACTATCTTGCAGAAAAAGGTAAGGGGTGAAGGTGCGGAAGTTAGTTAATTTAATTGGAGAAACTTTAGGTCAGTCACTTTCTTATTTGCTAGACACGTTAAAGAAATTTTAACTCAAAGAAAAAGTTTTTGGTATTTCAGCAGATAGTACAATCTTGAATTTTGGTGGCAAGAAAGGGAAAGGAAAAATCTTTACTACAAAAAATCAAGAAAATTTAGTCAACAATCCAGTTGGTATTGGATGTCCTGCACGTATTGTGCATAACACTATTCAGACACGTGGCGCCTGGCTTGAATATATTCATGAATGGTGTTTGCCATTTCTTATGTCATTCCACAGTGAATGGACTGGATAAGTTTGAAAGGAGACGAGCTGAAAAAGTGAACAAGAGAACTATGTTTTTATGAAGACTGGGCTGACAATTATTTACCAATTATATCATGAATTTACATGTGTGTGGAGTACTGTAAAAGTAAACCTAAAGTATGGAACAAAAGTGTAAATCAAAATATCATTGATAAATAATGGTGTGAGATATTTACTCATTTTGTGAAAGAGAATGCAAGTACTGATAATAGTGTCTTGATTAGTTTTTGCTTGGTACTGGCAAGATGTAGTGCATCTGTAGAAAGGATTTTTTCCTATAGTATGAGGAGCGGCTGAAATGTATTGCACAGTCACTCGTAACTCGCAAATGAAAAGAGATAGTCAAAGGAACAAATATGGCATAAAAGTACATTTTATTTACTATAAAAACTTTCATTTATTTTTCCATTGAATCACCATTTACAGTTTCACATTTCTTACAACAGTGAACCAGTTTTCTCATTCCATCAATGAAGAATGGTGGTGGTCTTTCCTTGATCCATGACCTCACTGCATCTTCAGTTCATCATCCATGGTAAATGAGTATCCTTAATAAATGTCTCTAATTATGGAAAGAAGTGAAAATCATGGAGTGCCAAATCTGGTGAGTATGGTGAGTGTGGAGTAGGTTGTTTCAACTTCACAAGAGCCTTGGTGGTTGCATGCGATGTGTGTGGCCGATCATTATCGTACTGCAGAACTATCGGCTCTGTGGAGTGTTGAATATGACACACGTCTCCTAAGGTGTTTTAAAGTCTGTATGCATTGTACAGAATTTATAGCCGCCCCAGCTTGCAGGTAGTCAGTCACAGAAATGTTTGGAATCCCGGAACACTATTATGAGATTTTTTTTGCAGAAGGTTGCGTTTTGAATCTTTTTGATTGTGGTGACCCATAGTGCCAGTATTCTATGCTCTGCAATTTTTCTCTTGGGTTGTAATGGTGCACCCAAGTTTCATCTCCTGTCACAATATTGAAAAGAAAGTCATCTCCCTCATCATGATAACATTTCAGAAGCTGTTCGCAACATTTCTTTCAATGTTGTTTGTTCATTTTTGTGAGTTTGTGTGGCACCCACTGTGAACATATTGTACGATAGACCCATCATGTAATGATGTGTCCTGCTCATTCTTTTGATATGCCTATCTCAGTTGTTGTGTGATGCGATGGTCATTTTGAATCAGTTCATCCACCTCTTTTGGTGCTTCTCATCTGACACAGAAACTGGTCGACCACTGCGAGGTTCATCCTCAATATTCACTTTACCAGGATGACGTTTTATTACCCACCTACTCACAGTAATTCGATCACCAGAAATGGCTTTTATGTGATGATGAATGTCATTAGTGTTCACTTTTCCACTGTTAGAAATTCAATCACTGCACGTTGCTGTAGACACGTTGACTTAGCAGGCGTACTCAACTCCATCCCAATGGTGACTGACAGATATGAGATAGCATGGATCAATGAGTTTTGGAATGTTAGTAGTAGAGGAATGAAACTACAAGATGGCAGCATGTGTTGCTTTGTGCCACATTTTATTCTCCTGTCATGTTCCAGTGTGTATTACACTTCAGTTACCCCTCATAAATACATTCTGATGTGATGGATAAAATAGACTTAAAATAAAGACAGTGAAAGAGTCCACAAAAAACAGAAGAATTCTGGGATCTTTTAGAAATTGACATATCTAGGATCCCCAAATCAAATGTTATAATACTACTGGGAGATTTCAATGCTCAAATAGGCAGAGAGAAGAAATTTGAGAACATCGTAGGGCAGTATCCAGCCCACAGAAGAACTAATAAAAATGGTATGAGACTAATTAATTTATGTAAAGGTTCTCAATTGAAATTAATGTCTACTTTCTTCAGAAAGTTTCCAAGAAAGGCTAAAACGTGAATATCTCCAAACCCGATGTTAGGAGAATTTCAGTTATATCATGTAACTATTTCTCGAAGAAATATAAAGGAAGGTGAAAGTAATAAGAAATGGCGAATTTGATTCTGATCACTACTTGTCTAAAATTAAACAAACTCCTACCTAATAAAGTTCATTGAAAATTACAAAAGCTATAAAAGTATAATACAGACAGGCTTGCCATAACGGAATAATCAATAAGAAATTATCAAGAAGAAATTAAAATAGTTAAGCATGGTAACTGGCAAGAGTTATCTACAGAAATCAATAATGCAGAAAAGATAACATTTGGTTTAGTTAAAAATAATAGGCAAGTATGGTGGAATGAATTGTGTGAAGGCATTAGCAGAGAGAGAAAAAAAATGGAAAAAATGGAAATGGTCATGGAAACCTGAACACTATGAGCAATTTAAGCAACAAAGAAAGGAAGCAGCAAGGATAATAAGGGGAACTAAAAGATCTTTTGAAAAATTATAACTTGTTTAAATGCAGGCAAATTTTATAAAAAATAATTGTAGAGATTTCTATCAGACTTTTAAAAATAAACTAAAGGGTTACCAAACACCAAGTGTTTGTTTTAAAAATGAAAGTGGTAGAATTGGCCTAAGCAATGCGGAAAATTGTGAAATACTTGCAAAATATTTTGATCAACTTTTAAATTGCCCAGAACCGATTCAGAGGTTAGAACTGTCAGACATTTATGAAAATTTAGAAGAAGATACACCTCCGACTATCGAAGAAATTGAAGAAGTAATTAAAATTTTGAAAAATAATAAAGCTAGTGGAGAAGACTCCATATCAGCTGAACTTTTGAAATGGTCTCTGCCAAAGATAAAAAATGATCTACAATTAATTTTTGAAAAAATTTGGGAAACAGAAAAAATCCCAGAAGAATGGAAGGTGGCCTTAATACATCCGCTGCATAAGAAGGGTGATAAGCAAGAGGTTAATAACTACAGAGGAATATCTTTACTTCCAGTTGCATATAAAATATTTTCAAAGATTCTATTGAAGAGAGTAGAAACAACATTGGATAGCCATTTGGGTGAATATCAGGGTGGGTGGGTGTTTTTAGGAAGGACAGATCCTGTCCAGAACATTCACTCTGAAGTCAATAATCCGTCACAGACTACTGAATTCAAAGGAGATTGTAGTAACATTTGTTGATTTCAAAAAGGCCTTTGATTCTGTTGATAGAGAAACTATAGATGAAGTAATCCGAGAATTTGGTGTTAAATCTAAATTGTCAAATCTAATCCGTGAAACCCATACGGACAGTCTCAAAAATAAAATTCATGGGAGAAATATCTCAAACCATTCAAAATAAATACAGGTGTAAGATGGTTTATCCCCAATTCTTTTTAACTGTGTTCTGGAGAAAATGAGAATTTGGAATGAAAAATTAAAGGAATACAAAATATCACCAATCATGTTGGGAAGAAGGAACAAACGTATTGAAATAAACTGTTTGGCATTCGCAGATGACTTTGCTGTACTTTCTGAACATCTGACATATGCAGTAACACAAGTTAATTTTTTACATGACATAGCCAGTAGAACAGGCTTAAGAATTTGTGCAGAAAAAAATTTCTCACAAACATGAAAAACGCACCAAAATTCCTTGTAACAGATATTGGTCGAATAGAGAGTGTTCAAAAATTTAAGTGTCTGGGAGAGATAATTCAAGAGAATGGCTTGGAAAAATCTGCTATAGAAGAAATGATTCATAAGATGGAAAGGGCCATATGGTATAACTAAAGATATTTACAATAAAAAGTGCATATCTAAAAATGCGAAAATAAAAGGCATTACAGTACAGTAGTGAAGCCAGAATGCCTATATGCAAGTGAATGTCTAGCATTGAATTATAATTTAGACAAACTAGAAATATTGGAAAGACGAATTATTAGGAAAATATTAGGCCCACGAAAAACTTCAGAAGGTTGGAAGTCAAGAAGTAAAGATGAAATATATCAAAGTATAGAAAATATAACAGAAACAATGAGAAAAAGAAGACAATTATTTTTTGGACATTATATAGAATGGACAACAATAGGTTGACAAAGCAAATCTTCAGATATCTGTAGGGGAAGAAGTCAAGATCATGTTGGATTAAAGAAGTCCAAAAGGATTTAGAAAAAAATAATATATACGCAGAAGAAGCAATTGAAAGAGAAATTTTTTGGGCAAAAGTGTTAAAAATGGAGGGAGGAGAGAGAAAAACGCAGGTTCAAAGTGGACTGAAGACAGGAAGAAGAGACACAGTGAGAAGATGAAAGAATATTGGAAAAAAGGAAAAGAACAAAGAGTAAAGAATTGAAATTGGCATGTGGTCCTTTGGCCGATACAAAAAAAAGTGAAAGCCCTGACAATATTGAAAACAAAATTTTAAAATCTTTACTTGTACTGTTTTATTCAGAAATGTTAAAAGCAGTGGCGAAGTTACATGGAGGCAATTGAGGCAATGCCTACCCTAAAAAATTCTGTAGAATAAAAATTATAAATACGTATGAACTACATTACGTAAAGATTATACATTGTTACCGCGACTGTCGAATTTATTACGCCGTAACGTGCTTTACTGAGCGACTGCTAGTTGGTGACAGGTGAGATTCGGCATAGCTCGTTAAAGCGAATGAGGCAACCTGAACTTGCCTCAGCGTTTTTTGTATACATCGTATGTAAGCAATGTGCTGGAGCAATAGGGAAGTGAAGGGAGGGGGGATTGTCCCGCGCTGTACACATAGACCGTTGAGGCATGTTTCACTTCTGTGGTCCAAACAGTTAAGTTAAAGCGCGCAGTGTTGTTTATAAGTGTGTTTATTTTATGCGGTTATTAAAAGTGCCCCTGTTATTCCGCTGAACTAACAGATGATCAAGATTGTTATCTGAATTATTTGTAACATTAAACATATATATAAAAATTAATCAAGTTTAAAAATTTGAAGTTCAATCAGTTGTATTATTGTGTATGACTAATAAAAGGATTGTTCAATAGAAACAGGTATAGAGCTGTAAAGTATTTTTTATTCAACGATTTTAAAAGAAGTCTCCATTAACATTAAGACATGAATTCCACTGTTGCACTAACCTGTAGATTCCCTGCTAGTAAAATTCTTACGGCTGTTTGTGGAACCATTCGCTTACAGCAAACTCTACCTCAGTGTTCGATTTGAACCACCGTCCTTTTAATGATTCCTTAAAAAAAATTTAAGATATGATTTTTGCCTACCCATTCAGTAACTACTAGCTTCGCCACTGGTTAAAAGAAAAAAAATTTCCAAAATCTGATAAATATGTAAATCCAATTGGCATTTTAGAAACGTCGTGCGATTGTGTTCAATAAAACTCTTTTAATATGTTTTTCTAATACTTTATGTATTACATTTCTCTTCAGAATGAAATAGGAACTACAATACTCTCACCTACAGTAGATTTATTCAAATTTTTATAACTGTTTGTCCTGTACAACTTTTTAGGCTACAAAATTCCCACTTTTTATTAAAAACATGGGGATCCTACTCTAATCCCATTTTTTTTAACCTTATAAAATTAACTTTATTTCCAGATAGAATTTAATATAGCAGGGCACCTGATTTCCAAGAATAGGTATATCCAGTTGAGTCTTTTATCAGGAACTTACAAAAGGTAGAATTTATTATGAATAATTACAGTGGATCAGTATGCAAAGTACAGTAAATCCTCGATTTAACGGACCTCGGTTTAACGGACTTTGGATTTAATGGACAGAATTTGACAGAAAAAAAACAAACATCAAAGGATGATAATGTTTTTAGGCTTTTGAAACGTATAATGTGCATAAACTGCAGACTCTCCTGTTCTGGCGATATTGCTTGGCTATTGGAGCATTCTTTCGTTTCTTTTCTTCTTGTTTCTTGTTTTGAAACACGCAAATTTTCTCATCTTCAATTGTATTTGATGAGAACGGAGTATTCATCAAGAATTCATTTAATTCTTCACGATCCCTGTCTTTGCGTTGTCGTTGACGCAGGTGTCGCTCACGTTCAGTGGAAGACTCACGACGACTAACACTGAAGAATATACACTGATATGCATCTTATTTCACTGTGAAATATTCGTCCATCAGCTAATACAGCAAGCATTACAGTGGCACGTAACTTTTCATTTCCCGTAATATTTACTGTTACAGATTTGGTTCTCTTTTGGTCTACAGTAAATATACGTAAATAAAAAATACGGGCGTTTTATCGGCATTTCCCATGTGTTCAAGTTAATAATTATGCTTCTTGCGTAAATGAATGACAAACCGCTGATACTGTAGGAGTTTTTCTTCATAGTCACTCGGTAGTTTTAGCGCGAGTGATGTACGTCATTTAAGCGCAAATCCATTTCACCGCATCATTCGTCTTTTACACCCGAAACTGGCTTTGAAACCGGAAACTTTTAATTCTTCTGCGATTTCTAAAGCTTTTAATTTTAAAACATGTATAGTGACAGGGAGTCCTTGCCTTCTTAAAAGCCGTATGTATTCACAGATGCTGGACTCTACTGCTACAAAACGCCCAACTTGAGGTCCCGCGAATGCTCGTCGCGCAGTATTTGCATTTAAAAGTCGTTCCTTCTGTTTTCTCCATCGTCAGATACAGGATTCATCAATATCGAATTTCCTTGCGGCTTCGCGATTGTATGTTTTTTCTACATTTTGTATCACAATTAATTTATAATTCGCATTGTACAGGTTACGTTTAATTTGATTTGACTGCGCCCCTTTAGTCTCCACAATATCACTCATACCGCAAACGTACTACAAAAACGCTGAATGAAAACAAAGTACAGATAAGCGATGTCGTCGCTGTTACAATAGAAAACCACACTGGTAGTTTACCCATTATTTAGAAACATGTTACTCACACCCCTCTACTCATCCTTTGTCTTGCTGCCTACAGAAGGGTGCGAACACGCGCGTGTTCGCACGCACTTACACTTTATCTTCCTATTCTTTCTTCAGTTTGCTGTTAAAACATTCGGTTGTAGTCATAAATCATAACGCCAGACTTAACTACAGCCAGGCAAACTGCTGTTGCTTAGGCAGTAAACAACTCATAGATACCAAAAGCGTCCATCCCGACAGAAGTCAGGTATAACTTCGAATTTCGTTAGCGCACGAATGCAAGCCGCATGCCAAATTAGCGACCATGTTTTTAGGAGAAAAAGTGCGGCTTGTATTTGGAACAATACGGTATTTGCATGATATTAATAGTATTAAAATTTCAAGTGTTATAGGCCTATTTGATTTAAATATATCCTCAAAAAACAAAATTTGCGATTTAACGGACTTTCGATTTTACGGACACCCCTCAGCTCCAATTAGTCCGTTAAATCGATGGTTTACTGTACATAATATAGCAGAGTATAACAGTTGTTCAGTAACACTATTTAGTACATACTACATTGCTAAGTAGTTGTGCAGGCAGGCAATACCAGCTTACTAGTGGCTATGATAATAGCATACACCATAGGCTAACATCCCCTACTAATAACTACTACCACCACCAACACCTCTACCTCCCTTATCACCAATAACCTTTTATGGAAAAGTCATGCATTGTTTATTGCAAACAGTCGTTATTATAACTCAGACATTTCTAATAAATTTAATATAACGTTTATAAAAAAGAAATATTGTCTATGAGAAGTGTTAAAATTATTTTGTCTATTATTCTATCATTTATCATAAAAAAATGTCAGTATCCAATTGATAGACACAAACCAAAAATTCAGAGAGTTTCCCTCCTAATTGCATTATGTATGATTCCAAACATCAAGTAACGTATTATGTGAATTTTGAAAAAAATTCACATAATTGGATTGAAATGTTATAACCAGAAAAATTAATTTGTAATTTTTGAAATTTCAGGTGCTTTTTTGTAATATAAGGTTCATTGATGGAAGTGATGATTTTAGTACTAGCAATAGAAATAGTTGTTGTTTTTTGTTTCTACTATAAAGAATGCAAATAGTTACTTATATTACAGAATATTTACAAATGCGTCATATATTCCTTAACATATAATTCCAGACATATGTGTTGTTTTGGACGTATCCTTTTTAATTTGAAAAGTAAAGTGGTAATACATTTGTAGCTCGAGTCTGTCATATAGCACTATTACAGTACTAGGTGATGCAGAGATGTGTGTTCCTTTGAATGTACTGGTTTGTATAAATGTACATACGTGTGCAAACGTGCGTGCGTGCATGTGTGGACGTAGTACCATCAGAAAATTACAAAATGCCACAGTAGAATTACAGCATACAGTCAAAAAGTAAAAAGAAATTTTAAAATAATCATTCCTTCTTGGAAGAAACTTTTTGTCTTGTGTAGTCATTTTTGCACTTCTGTGACCTCTTCATCTGAACAAAATGTTTTTAGTGAAGTTCATATTTCAGTTCTCCAAAAAGATTAAAAACCATTTAGAGCCAAGTTAGGGCTGTGTGGTGAGTGGTCCAGCAGCCCAAAAACCAATATCTTGATGGCTGTATGTGATTGTTCAGTGTTGTGACTGGAAATACTGAACCATTTCTTATATTCAACAAATTTGCAACTTTATCAATTCTAATTCACAAATTACCATGGGTCATTTGTTTAACACCTTTGATATTGTCATCCTTCTTTGAAATGGAAGGCCTGCTGTTTGCAATGTTTAACACACATAGAAATCTGACTATTTTTGAAGTTGTTACTCCATTTGTTGATCTTACTACTACTTAAACGTTTTCTCCACATTGCTGCTGCTGCAGGTTACACCCCCTCTGAGTTTTGAAAAGATATCACTTCTTGTGTTTCTTCCTTGGTGCAGTTGGTCAATGTTTAAACACAGCAGCAAACTGTTAATTAAGAAACAATACTTCCAGTGGACATACACTGTAAGATTGTGATTATAACAAAGCAGTCAGTGCTACCCTGTATCTGATCAGGAAGGAAAGAAAAATTTTCCTTTACTTTTTGACTTTCCCTCAATACGTACATTGCATATGATTTCCAAATTGCAGGTACAAGTCTAAATACGGAACCTATTTAACCTTTAACAGGGTTTTCCTTCTTGCAGCTTTGTTTTACAAAACGTGTGCATTTTTGGCTCACACTCCCATTTTCAGACATATGTGCACAAGACAGTGAAAAACAAATGACTAAACACAATGCATACTTATTTGTAAAACACTTTTGCAGAATTGTTTTTACAAATGAGTACCAAGGTATGTACTAAAATAATATTACCGTATTGTTCCGAATACAAGCCGCACTTTTTCTCCTAAAAACATGGTCGCTAATTTGGCCTGCGGCTTGCATTCACACACTAACAAAATTCGAAGTTATACCTGACTTCTGGCGGGACTAACACTTTTGGTATCTATGAGTTGTTTACTGCCTAAGTAACAGCAGTTTGCCTGGCTGTTGTTAACTCTGGCATTATGATTTATGACTGCAACTGTACGTTTTAACAGCAAACTGAACAAAGAATAGGAAGAAAAAGTGTATGTGCGTGCGCACGCACGCGTGCTCGCACCCTTCTGTAGGGGACAAAACAAAGGATGAGTAGAGAGGGTGTGAGTAACATGTTTCTAAATACCGGGTAAACTGCCAGTGTGGTTTTCTGTTATAACAGCGACAACATCGCTTATCTGTACTTTGTTTTCATTCGGCATTTTTGTAGTGCGTTTGCGGTATGAGTGATATTGTGGAGACTAAAGGCACACAGTCAAATCAAATTCCAAAAAATAAACGTAATACGTACGATGCGAATTATAAATTAATTGTGATACAACATGCAGAAAAAACACATGCAATCGTGAAGCCACAAGAAAATTCGATATTGATGAATCCTGTATTCGACGATGGAGAAAACAGAAGGAACGGCTTTTAAATGCAAATACTGTGCGACGAGCATTCACGGGACCTCAAGTTGGACGTTTTGTAGTAGTAGAGTCCAGCGTCTGTGAATATGTACGGCTTTTAAGAAGGCAAGGACTCCCTGTCACTAGGAATGTTTTAAAATGAAAAGCTTTAGAAATCGCACAAGAATTAAAAAGTCTCCAGTTTCAAAGCCAGCTTCAGGTGGATGAGACGAATGATGCGGTGAAATGGATTTGCGCTTAGATGATGTACATCACTCGGGCAGAAACTACCGAGTGACTATGAAGAAAAACTCCTTCAGTATCAGTGGTTTGTCATTAATTTATGCAAGAAGCATAATTATTCACTTGAACACATGGGAAATGCCGATGAAACACCCATATTTTTTGACATGACCTCAAACTTTACAGTGGACCAAAAGGGAACCAAATCTGTAACGGTAAAGACTACGGAAAATGAAAAATTACGTGTCACTTTAATGCTTGCTCATTAGCTGATGGACGGAAATTTCCACCTTACGTAATATTAAAACGGAAAACCATGCCAAAAGAGAAGTTACCATCGGGTGTAATTTTTCGCTGTCACGAAAAAGGTTGGATGACAAACGATCTTATGGTAGATTGGTTAAAATGTGTTTGGAATAAATGGCCAGGAGCATTATTAAAACGATGCGGTTGGTTAGTGCTAGATTCATTTCGTGGTCACACTATGGATGAAATAAAAAAGCATCTTTACGAAGAAATGAACACAGATATTGCCGTTATTCCTGGAGGAATGACATGTCAGTTGCAGGTGATGGATGTTGTAGTAAATAAACTTTTTAAACATAACCTGCGGCATTTATATAATAATCGGTTGGTGGCAAGAAATCATCCTTTGACTCCTACAGGAAAAATAAAAAACCATCCGTAACAGAACTCGGCAACTGGATCAAGAGTGCGTGGGAAAGCATCCCACCAGAATTCATAATTCGTGGTTTCAAAAAGTGCTGCATATCGAACTGCATGGATGGAATGGAAGACGATGTCATTTATGAAGAGGACGAAGCGACCGTCTCAGGGACAGTAAAATTGAAGACAGTGACAGTGATTAAGTATTGGAATATTTTAAAGTGCACAAAATATAAACTACTGTACACTACTATAAAATAACTTGACAATAAAAAAGTATAATTTTTATAAACGGTTAATAAATAATAATATTTATGTAACAATAATTACTTATATGTGCTATTTCTTACTTCATCTTAATAAAATTTAGTAATTTTTATTCAAACGGTGACTTTACACTTGATTTTTGGGGTGCGGCTTGTATTTGGAACAATACGGTATTAAATTGCATATAAATTAATTTACATAATTTATAATAAATTCCTCTTGTTAGTAGTGACTGTTGATCAATAAATGTTTAGTGAGGATCAGTCAACAAGTATAACAATTTCATATTATTTGTGTTGACATATTGATAATATTTATTGTCATCATTAGGATCTGTGTATGGACAATAGAGAAATAATCAGACACGTAAGCAGATAAATTAATTGAGTGAATGTGTGCATGTGTGTGCGCGCATTTTACATCAAAATAATTACTACTCTTATATATTGTTTAAGTAGATAGACAATAAATAATAAATAGAATGTTAAATAGACTCATAAATAATAATTTTTATATAAGTAACTCGATGAGTTTCTTGCAGTATTATTGTATAATATTATATATATATTATATGTACCTTTCAGGTCGATTGAAACAATAGAAAACAATACTACTTGCAGAAGTAATTATAATGTTATTATGTATATATATATTTTGTAACAATGCAATCATATCTTTATTTTACCTCTTAACTCCTAAACTTACCATTCTTCGATAGATACTTCTATGTTAAAAAAATAATCAAACTCCTTTTCTATTTTTACTGAATTTCAATAAAATTTATTATTTCTCTTTAACATTTCTTAATTGTATTGACATTCAGTGTCCCTTCTTTTATTGGTAGCTCATTTCGGTTTGATTACATGGAAAATCTCAATCTCAGGGTTAATGTAAAATTAAAATCAAAGTATTGTTCAAGTCATAATATAACATAAAACATAATATTTATAATGAAGGTTTTGTAATTGGGTGTTGTGGATATATGTTGACTAGTGAGTCCTTTGGATCATACAAAAGAACAATTTAAAAAGGAACTCTTAATACTAATAGTTATGGTCTACAAATAAAATTCACTTTTATAACGTTTATATTGTTTTGGTTATAGTATTTCACTGTAACTCAATCGTTAAAATGTAGTAATGTTGGTTGTAATATCTGGCTTAGCATATCGGAGCAATCTCACCAGTCTGGTAGTTTTCCTTATGAACTTATTGCTTGATTCTTCGCTTCTGGCCTTCAAGTTTTTGGTACTTTCGATTAAAATATTAGTCTTCTAGTTATTTCAATAGTCTTTCTTTCTCATCTCGTCTTCTATCTGCAATTAATTTGTATAAAAGTCCAGCAGTCAAATTAACATAGTCTGCCTGGTTTCAATATTTTTCCAACAATCCCTTTCTTTTTACCAAAATACTAATTCCTTCAGTTAAGGCTTTGGCTGATATGTTTATGGGTCACAGGTTCGGTTTCATCTTTTATAATGAATATGATTCCGTTGAATCTTTTTTTTTTCTTCGTCACTACATTATATTGTAAGTTTGTAACGTAAGATGTCTCTATTTTTTAATTATTTACACTTGGTTTGATCTCAGTATATGGGCTACATAACTGTTTCATATAGATTATGTTTTATTCAATGCTCATATTATAATTATGTTTAATCACTTTCATTATACATGATTTTTTCCTTTTTAAAGTCTATCACTGTTATTCTCACTTTCTAGCACTATCACACAATCTAACTTATATAATTATAGTTTGATATTATTATATTTGTAAAATTTATATCATTCACCATGTGTAGTTCAATGATACAAAATAACTGTCTGAGGTACGCAGACCTCCTCATAGTTTTAATCTAATGCTTATGAACTAACAAATGTCTTTTTACTTATTTTCTAAGTTTAACATTTGTACATTATAATTCTATTAATTAATCATTATTTACATGTTTGTTTGTGACTTGATCTTCACTTCTGGGTATTATTGTCATCGTCAGTCATTGTTTGTTACTGTCATTAAATTATGTACTTTGAGTTTTTATTCCTTAATTCCCTATTATTTATTTATTATAATATTTTCCTTTTTGTTTTAATTACTTTTTATTTCTTGACCTTATTATTTATCTTTAAATAATATGTTGTGTCTTCATTTCTTATGTTATTTTATTCTTCCTTGTACTTTATTGTTAGAAAGATTGCGTTTATGCATATTTCACAGTGAATTTTGATGGTATACTTGTCTTTATTCTGATGTGTAATCTTGTTATGTTACAATATATATATATATATATGTGTGTGTGTGTATTGCAATGAAACACATTAAGGATGCACAGACGTGAATTAGAACTAATAATATATAACAGAGTGTCTTATCTGGAGATAAGAAGTTATTAAACTAAAACAAATTGGAATTGTGTCTGTAAATTCATTACATAAATTATTGTTAGTTATATATTGTCTTTAAACTCAAATGAATGTTTATTTGAACAATCATCTATGTTACTTGATTGAAGAATTCCTTCTTGGCGTCCGGTAGAAAACTGCTGTGTTAACGTCGACCTCTGGTCTCGCTGCTGCTGTCACACGCGATTCACATATGCATGCCGTTTATCTACCCGATATGGTTTTTATGTTTACACAATCTCAGGTTCGATAAGTGGGTTAGTGGTCATTATTTAAAATGCGGTGTATTTAGCTTACACATTTCGGCAATCTTGATGTGTCCATGTGTTCATATAGTTGTACTTCGAGTGAGTAAAACTGCCCTAAGCGGAAAATCTTGACTCACGCAAGCTAGTACTAATAGATCTTCAAATACTTTGCTCTATGTTCTAATAACCCTTCGATATAGCTTACAGGTAACTTGTAGCTAAGAATGGTCGTCACTTATATAGCAAACGTGTTCTGTAGCAAAAAACTCGCACAGAGAGTACGTCTTATTTGGACGAGTTGTAGACGAGAACTGCACGAAATTTCCTCTACCAGAGCACATCACAAATGAAAATTGAAGCTCCTGATTGGTTGGAATTTAGAACACGTGATAGATTTCTAGCCTGATAGCAAGAAATCGTGTATGACAATGCCAGAGTCTGAAAAATCTTGTATAGATTTTATCTAACAGTTTTATGACTTTTCTGCAGATAAGGCTTCTATAGAAAAGTGAATTCATTTAAAAAATAAATAGTAAAATTATATGTTTGGAGTTGATGACATATGAAAAATGTAGCGCTATTTATGACACATATGCTGTCCAAGTTTCATTTCGATACGTTAATTATTATAGGATTATTCAGTAAAACACGAATAACACGCACACTCATGCACAAAACTTACACTTGACATGACAGAGAATATGTTTATGAGCATTTTGACATCGTCGTAGTCCTTCAGCCTTTCGACTGGTTTGTACCCTCCCCGCATATACCCGTGGTGCGTGCGGTACTGAGTCTCTCACAGGTATATGGGACCTACAGTTTAACGCCGGATCCGAACGGCAGAGTTGGGGAAGGTTTATACTAAGCAGGATACCTCTCGCTGGTTTGCCATTGCCTTGCGAGGGGGAACGGTCGTATCTAAATCAGATGGCCCCCGGCGGGAATTGAACATTTTGACATATAACACATAATTACCTTTTTTATGAAAAAACTCGTATTTCGTTCTTTAAATTATTAACAAATATTACTACCAGATAGGTCTTTATTTTATGCACATTCTGGTGTAAGTCTTATGTCGGACATTTGATTTACACAAAAGTTATTTAATTTAATCCGTGTTTTATTGTTATTTCATAACACAGTTATTCACATGCGCACTCGCCATATGCCTATGCATATGTTCGCACTACTTCACAACACTCATGATTTTTTATATGGTCAAAAATCAACTTAATCTAACAGTTTTGACATGAATCTCCGTGTCTATATTACAATTCCTCAACATGCAATCTTTACTTAAACCAATTCTTATTGTAACATTCTATCATAAGTCAAGAGTAAAATTATTTTATATGCAAATCTCACCTATAGCATATACATAATATTTATAATAAATAATTATAGGTGCAGCAATCGTTGAATGTGTATTGGAATTGGTACAGATAGCAATACCTATCTAAAAATATGTTAGCTGATTATTATTTAATGTACTAATGTTTCAGACGTGTTAAATACAAGGACTAATAATTATCGCCATACAACTGGAATGAGCATGTATTAAGTCAGAATGTTTTGTGTATCTGTTAAGTCTGCTAATGGGTGAAAAATAATAATAATTTTAATAATATACTTATTTGAACTCCTAAAATCTGTCGTCCAGCTATAACATATTTTTAGACATGTATTGCTATCTGTACCAATTTCAGTATACACTTGATGATTACTGCATTTATAATTATTTATAAGTATAATTAAGTGAGTGATTATTACATTATTAATGTATTAAAAGTATAAGATTGTATTATGTCTATCTACTTACATAAAACAATATATAAGAGTAGCTATTATTTTGCTAATATAAAAAGACGCTGACCCCCCCCCCCCCCGGCACACATTTAGTTGATCTGGTTATGTGTTTGATTATTTCTGTACTGTCTTGATGATGACAATAAATAATGTAAAAACGTCGACACAAATAATGCAAAATTTGTGTTATATTTATTGACCAATCCTAGCTAAACATTTATAATTTACTGTATAACTATATAAATTATGTATGTAGTAAGATATTTTAGTACATCTTAATGGAGCTAGTACGTTATAGAATAAGTTTTTGTCTAAAGACTGTAGTCCAACATTTCCTTGACTGTCATTTCAGATTTATCTATGGAATGGTACATGTATACTAAAGAATATACAAAAATTATTGTTATATAATTTATACGTTAATTACTCTCACTGGAACTAGAGTTTCTACATTCCTCATGTGTGAAAAATTTTGTAAATACAAAAGAACACTAATAAATAGCTGTTTAACATCAAGCCCTATTGAGTGACTTAAAATTTTTTTGGCTGAAGCCAGAGGCGCAACCATGACTTTTTTTTGGTGGGGAGGGGTTTGAAAAATTAGAAATAAGGTGCACAATTTTGGTTTTCCTCATTCTTTGGGCTTTTTCTTGGAGAAACGATAATATGCAACTTATATAAAGTCAATATCGCAAGAACAGGTAAAAATGAACTTTGCTTCATAGAATTTCACCCATGTACATTCCACCTATAATGCTGAAAAGAGCCCTTCTTACACATATTGGATAAGTAAGAATCATGAATTAAAATCACGTTAAGCACAGGCTTACTAATTTGCATATACTTACTGACAATTTTAAATTACTTAATCAGTAGACGATACCTTTACTGAGATAATAATACAATAACATAGTTAAAATAATGAGACATGAAGCAGTTGCACACTTTGTAGTGCGGATAAGGCGGGAACGATGTAATACACATGAGTAGAAAAAGTCCTTTTGAAAATATTAGCCTGCTCCCTGAATGACGAGTCTACGTACGTAAGTTTTTATTTCCGTTTCTATTTTGACACTACTAAACAGTACATATGGACGTTCAGATACAATAGAGGGACCATACAAAGTTTCACCAAGTTATAAAATGTTTAACATTTAGTACTGCAATTATTTTGTAAACATTATTTTGTGGGTGATTTGGTACGTTGTGTCTATTACAGTGTTTCTTCAGATCTCCTAATCAAGCCTAGACATTAACAAACATTGTGTATTTTGGAGTATATAATAATTTGTGTACATGTTACAATTCAGGAAAAAACGTAATATATAGTCAACATTGCACTGGCATCTTAATTTGTCTGAATAAGTCAATCAATAAAAAGCTTGAATGTGAAATGACTGTGTTAAAAAAAAGAACAGAAGTAAATTAAAGAACAGGAGAGACGATATTAATGAAAAAATTATACCAAAACTATTTAAGTAATATAGCACTTAATTACTTACAACCAATTACAAATTATGTGACCACTACAATCACTGAACACAAAAATGTATTTGGGCTCTTGTTTTTGACTTATATAAAATTCGTATTGTAGATGTTTGTTGGTAACAGGATGTTTTTCGTTTCTGAATATTATTTTCTTTGTTTCTCATTATAAATATCTGTAAGTATATTGGTCATGTCTTTACATCTTTAAGTATAATGATCAAGTCATATCTTTAAAAGTCATAAGTAACAGCTTCGCCCAAACTTAAAGGCGATTTCCATTTCTGAATACCAGGTATGTCAGCCTTTGAGTATGGGAAGATTAATTTGTCAGTTTGTTTTATAAAAACAAAACTAGGCAAACAACAAACTATAATGAAGAAACATGTTTTACAATTTAGAACTATAATATAATAACTGCAGTGATACACATTCCATGAGTAAGTGAACAGTTTCTCTTTGGACAACGAAGTGAACACGGCAACATTCAAAAAGTGAAAAAAGGAAACACGTTGGCAATTATATGCAAGTACTAAAAGGAAACATGAATGGGAGAGGAGGAAATGACTGTACTACTTTTTTTACTGGAATGTAAATCACTTCGTTGTCAATAAACTTGCATTACTCATATTGCAGAACGATATCGGACATCATCCGCCACTTATCATTTTTCAAAAGGCTAACTGTGAGGCAAACGTCAAACACACATAGAAAGCTATGAGTAATCAAATATTATTCATTGTATATCCCTTCAATAGGTTCCCACAATTGGGGAAGAGCCTGGGTAGGATAGGTGCCATTAGACGTCGACACAAACGAAGTGGTCATATACAACTGCTTCATGTTTTCTTATATTATTGGACTCAAAAAGGAAAATGAGTGACTGATTCCAATTTCGGTCTGTTGGGAAGAAAAATGAATTTTACTGTAGTCGTTAAAGTGTTAAATGCAATGTATGAAGGCTTTACCAATGGAATACACACTGAAAGGGGTGAGCATGTATTGAGAATGGCCAATAGCACAACTAGGAAGCTATACAGGCCACATCAAGTAGCGGATGAAAAGAAGCAAATTTAGAAGAGTATCCTGGATGATTTCAAGCAATTGAGGACGAGTAATATCAATCACGTACTGTAATGAAACAGATAACAATACTAGCAGAGGAGAGCAAAGATTACACGCCAGATGCAGCAGTTAGTCTAGTGATGGTAAACATTGTCTCCATTAAGTTTTTTTCTCACCCATAGGTGTAATAAAAGTAATGATCAGAGTAGACTCAAAGCTGGAAGACAATGACTATCCCAGAACTTATTTTTCTCATTGGGGTCCACTACCTTCCTTAGAGAACCAAAGTGAGAAAGTTCTTGACTGGGACCATATGCATTATCAGGAATCCAGCTTCTGAAATAAGATTCCCTCCGTGTCCTTTGTGACTTACGTAATCTGTGGACTCGTGTACTTTGTGACATGAAATCTGTCCATAGTTGTGGTCCATTAACTATAAACCATTGCTTAGCAGCTGGCCAATGTAATAAACCCAGAACCTTTGAGAATAAAGGGTCTTTGCATCCTTGTATGGGGCCTAAGAAATACCTTTCATGGAGACTCTATCCTAAGGAATGTTATCTCATGAAATTACTATCCCAGGAAATTAAGTAAATGCTCAAGAAAACATTCCAATCTGTGTTATTGCAATTGAGTTTGATAAAATCTGTGTTGAATTCATATAATTATAGTTGATCACATTTTACAATTTGCTTATAAATATCAGTATTGTAATACTGAAAATATAAGTTTTGCAACTGAGTTGGACAAAATTCATTAAATACATGTGGGATTTCAGTGCCTTAATGCAGTACACTTCCACCAAGGTAATGTGGACTGTGGTACCTTGAATACATGAAAACTTTGATAAAATTGATGGTTGTGACCAATTTGGATTAAAAATTACAAATAAAAATTGTTTGCAAATTTGTATTGTAAAATATAAATACTATTTGTACCTTAATTAAATTACAGTTATTAAAAAATACAAATTTTTACTTCCTTTGTAGCACACAATTTATTAAATATGAACAGTAGTTTTAAGAATAAAAATGTGCATTAATGTAATTGTTTTAATATGCATGGTTTATCTCACATTGAAGCTAAAAATAAAACATGAAACAAATCGTTCTAAAATGAACATCATAAAGAATAAGCTTAAAACATAAATTTTCTATGAAAGTCTTCAAGTTTTTGTTTAATAGCAGTTCTTTGCTTTTTTTGTCACAATGTTCTACAGTCACCTTAGTGACAAAATATCAGCTGATGTAATATCTTTGTTGTTCAATGTACAAAAGTTCAGTGTCATGGTACTACAAGAAATCTGTGCAGACCTCACTGTCATTACTATTATCTGTGATTACACTGGCGGCCCTAGCTAAATTTTTAGGTGGTGCGAGATCTCATGGTGGCGCCCCTCCAAACCAAAGAGTATAGTTATTATCTCCAAACACAAAAATAAGAGCTCTTTCTATACAGTCACTTATCCGTGATTAAGCTATACATATAGACAGAAGGGAACGACATTTTTTTACATCTAGGATGGATGAGAAATAATTAAAGAAAAAAAAAACAATATTTGTTTGATAAGTTTTATTTAACTATTTTGATGCAGACAGTACGTGAATTAGTTTAAAACTAAAACGATTAAAAGAACAATCCATTTAATAAAAAACCTAGATGGCCACCTTCCTTGCTTTTGCACTAGCAAATTTTTTTATTAAGTCAGAATAATTCAACTCTTGGACAATACCATCTATGGACAAAATTGCAAGATCTGACAATCTTTCCTGACACATAGTCGAACGTAAGCAAGTTTTAATTTACTGAAACTTTGTTCTCCTTTAGCGACAGTTACAGGTATGGTTAGCAAGATACGAAGCGCTGTCCACACATTCGGGAAAATATCCTGCCAATCATTTTGTTTAATAAGTCGAATTTTTAATGGCTCTGCTGATTCAAGATCTTTTAATAATGGGTTCAGGCTCAAAAGTTCCTCAACCAATTCACAACTGGATACGTCACATTTTTCCCCATCGGTTAAACTGATTTGCAAATCTGCACAGGCTTTTTCCAATTTGGACTTTTCAGGAATTATTCTGATGTTGTATAAAAAAAAACCATGTATCATTGAATTTTGATAATTGTCTAAATCTAGTGACCAATGGATTCTCTATTGTATTGATCATAGGGTAAAAGACGTTCATTTTAAACAATTCTTCAGGATCTGTTGGTGTCTCATCTATGGCTTCGTACTCAAATAACCTCTTCTTTCTTCGGGATCGGACTGGCTTAAAAATAGGATCTATCCCAGCCTGAGAAGCCATTTCCCTAGCTGTTATTAGAGCAGACGAATAAGTCCGGGTCCGGTATTGTTTGACAAATTCCAAGCAGTTTTGCAGCAATTGCAATGCGTTTGGTAAATCCATAGTTTCAGACTGCATAGCCTTACAATGTTCACTTGAAACAATATATCATACCAAGCCACCATTGTAACTATGAACTCAAATTGCTCCATGTTCTGAATCAGCGATAAGGCCTCTGATGCTGCAACTGGGTCATTCGTTTCTTCGTGAAGATTAAGAAGGGCATCACGAACTGAAGAGTAGTGATAGCGAACAGCAGCAAGGCTAGAAACTCTACTCTCCCGAGTTTCGCAAACTTTTTTCAGCGATAGTCCTTCTACGTGCTTCTATATCACTTCCCATCGCTTTGTTGATCCAGAGAATAAAACAAACAGTCTTTGGAGAAATCCAAATAAAGAAACCGATTTAACAGATGTTTTGGCGGCATCTGCTACCACTAAATTCAAGCTGTGACAGCCACATGGATTAAAAAATGCCCGAGGATATTGGTTTAGAATTCTGGTTTGGACACCTTTGTTTACTCCTACCATGTTGGCACCATTATTGTAGCCTTGACCTTGACAATCGTTCATGTCCAAATCAAACTCTTGCACAATTTTATCAAGAAAGAGGCCAGTGAGTCCTGCTCCCGATGAGTCACTTACCGGCTGGTAAGCAACGAAACACTCTCGCACTTTGACTTCATCTTCATTAGTGTCAACATAACGAAATGTTAATGATAATTGTTCAACGTGGCTAACATCAGGGGTGCAGTCCAGTATGATGGAGAAGTATTTAGATGACTTTACCATAGTCAAAATTTTATTTCGAACTTCACTTCCAAGTAAGCCGATTAAGTTGTTTTGAATGCGTTTGCTAAAATGGTGGACATTAGTCTCCTTATTACCAATACGGCGAAGGTGCTCCATCATCACAGGGTCAAATTTTCTTAGCATTTGCACTAAACCCAGGAAGTTGCCATTGTTAGGAGTGTATAAACTTCAGATCCAGAGCTTCCTCTGAACGCCAAATTGTTGCCTGCTAAGAAGAATACTATAGACATCATTCGTTCGAGGATAGTGACCCACCGTGATTTCTCGTCTTCAATCTGTTTTTGTAAATGCTTGTCTATTCTACTGAAGTTCTTCAATTTAATTGACGCTTCTATCCAATTGTTCACAGCACGCCGGTTATCGGAGGATGTTTCTTGGGTTTTGAGACGCGTTGATAAGTGTCTCCAGTCGTCAAATTCTTCTTTTCCCAAATTAGAATGAGGGCTTCTGTTAAATAAACTGCAGCAAAAACAATAAACTTTATCTGCAGATTTAGAGTAAACAAGCCATCTTCTTTTAAAAGTTTCACTATTTGGCATTACTCTTTGAAAATGCGTATTTGAAAAATGACGTCCATCATATTTTCTTGGGTAGTTTTTGTTGCTCATTTCATTACTTACAGGTCCTCGAATAATTATGTCATCTCTTGTTGCCAAGTCAATGAGCGGCTATTCTGAAATATCATCATAATTTGTAATTTGAATGTTTTGAACTCCAGATGACGTTCCAGGAATAGCTAAATCTTCTTGTGTGTGCTGCTTTTCATCTTGGTGAGCTTCGTCTAAGGAACTTCTATTAAATAGGTCTTCTTCCGTTGCGTGTTGAACCAGTTCTGATGATGAAGATGCAGCTGACTTTTCAACTCTCAAAAATTTCAAAAGTAATTTTGCAGCCTTTTCAGTTTCGCCTTGCTTTTTTTGTTTCCTGTTTAAGTTTTGTGCGCCAGATAGTTTTTTTGGAGGTAGCGACATGATTTTTTTCTGTAAGAGACACATTTATACAATGTAAATATTTGCGATACCTTCGTAAACTGCATTTACACAGGGTCCATTCCACGGTAGCTGGCGTAAAACATTAACAACCGACAAGAAAATCTAAAACTACATACAATATCACATCACAAAGCTATTTGAAATAGCGTTTCCTAAACACAAACATAATTTTGTCACAAAAAACAGAAATGTTCGGGAAAAATAAATTAAGCAAAAATCACGAGAAATCCTGACCTTGTTCAAGCAATATTTGTTATTATTTTGCGCAAGCGTCCGTGGCATGGATTTACGTTACGTGTGAACATATATTTACTATGAGTTTATAGTTTTAAAAATGCCGGTCGTATCAACATAAGAATAAAACATAAGAAAGATTATAATATTGAATATTAGCGATCATATAAATCAATACAATATAACATAATCCAATAACAATTATAAAATTTCATTCAATTTTATAAAATTTTAATTAGGTTAGGTGTTATCTTTGCAAAAACAAAAACAACTAAGATCTAACATCTTTAACATACAAAACAACTTACAATATACTTACATGAACAGTACCTGCTACAACTGTACTTTGTTCGAATTTAATCGACAGAATTACAATAATGTAGGTAACGTTTTGATTTAACTCAGGATGGGCGCCACAATGACCAAACTACTATACATACACATGCACTGGTGTGCGAACGAATGACTCGACTACAGAAGCAGAACAGACTTGAACAGACAATGCCGGTCGGTGCGAGATGGACTTCACCCCGGTCCCCCGCACCGCCCACACCGTTCGACCATGAAGCCGCCAGCGCCGGTGCGGTCGCACCGCTCGCACCACCCTAGAGCTGCCACTGTGTGATTATAATATTAAGCCTTAATGTTTATGAAAAATGAAATACTAAAATTGAATTCCATCACAAACACACACACACAATTCACTACTGAAGGTATGTTTTAGATAATATGTAGATACAGTATTTTACAACTAGGAACAACAGCCGTCTTTTTACTGAAAATAAATGTAGAAAAATACAGCTACAACAGTTTTTCTTTCATTAAAATAGAAATTTCAATTTTTTTTGCCACTTTTTTAATTTTTGCTTTCTCTTTACTGTTTACTACCACATATGAAAATTAAAAGAATATTCACTTTTGAAGGAAATACAGTATTTGTTAGTTCTTGTGTCAGTACTTTCTCATTCAGTCACATTTTAAAAACATTTCTACATGTATTTTTATAGACTTGTTAAGAATAAAATGATCTTTTCAGTAAAAAAAAAAAAAAAAATTAAGACTTGAAGTGTACACTGTCTCAGAAATAATCTTAAAATTAATAAGACCATGATCGTCCAAGCCAAGATAATGCTTGACAAACAAGCAACATATCTACTCAGACAGAATCTAAAAAGTGCCATGATTATAAGCCAATATGTGAAAATAAAATTGATGCAGCTTATAATCTGAAGCTTACAGATACTGAATGGTTTAGCAATACCCTGAGAATGGAAGACAGAACATCAGTCAAGAATCTGTATAAGGCATAAGATATGAAGGAGAGACAGTGTACTGGGTAATCTTATATTGGATAATATAACCATCATCCATACTCACCAGCAAAATATATGGATGGTAATGGTAAAATGTCATCAGTCATCATTCAGGCACTAAAAGACAGTGGTAAGAAAAGTCATGATTACGTATTGCAAAACAGGGTCTGAAAAATCATCTTTCCTTCAAGGAATGCCATTAAAGTTGTTATAATACTACAGTCAGTATCTAATTATATCCCATCCACATCTGTGTCTCCCCATAAAAACTGCTGGTATTACTCTTGGCTACACAAGATAGATCACGAAGAACCTGCTTTAAACTTTATGACATGTTAACTCTTTTCACTTATCATATGATAAGTGAAACATCATGTCTATTCTCATACGCAGCATATAAACAGTGTTGCAGAACTAATTATAATGAATAACATAAATTAGTCTTTACTTTCTCAGTATGCTAATACTAAAACTATTACCATGACTAATAAAAATGTATTCACATAATCACTGATACTAACCTCCACTTACTTAAACTTTTAAAGCCTAATATAACTGTCAATATGTTTAATAACTGTTAATAGTTGCTTTATGAATAGTTTAACGTACTTATGCTCATCACGGCAAAGGTAATGCGCACGCACGCACACACACACACACACACACACACACACACACACGCATGCATGCGCACACATGTAATCAAAATATTAAGGGTACTTTTTAAACATTAAAAGTGAATACCAGTACCCCAGATTTTTAGTTTTCATTTTCAGCTGTTAACATCTGCTTGTATTACTGTGAACAAAAGAAGCTCCAAATGTGTTTATAACTATACCATTTAGTAAATGATATGTGGTGGATTTATAACTATGTGCTAATTTACAAATAATGCTGGGGTTTCTGATATTTTGCTACAATACTGGCATTTTTTCTGTTATAATACTTAATACCATACATTACTTAATATCATACTGCTCTATTAAAAGTAAACCAGGATAATATCAACATTCAGAGTATTAGTGGTAATGCGCGCGCGCGCGCGCACACACACACACACACACGTGCGCATGCACATGAAACATTAACTTTTGCAGACTTATAAAAAAATATATGTGTAATAATGTCAGAGTGGTTGAAAAAGTTTATTTATTCTTAATACTACTTTTTCTATACTGAACACCACAAGATGATTCCAAAAAGTAATTCACAATCTTGATCTGGCAAAAACAAATTTGTTTTTTTTACTTTGTTGGATACAATCTTTTTTTTCCGAACAACCTTCAATATTTTAATATGAGGTTATTACTCTATGCTCCAATGAAGTCTGCACAGAGCATTCTGCAAAATCTCAACTAATACTTGTTAGTGATCCCATCCACCTACATCAAGATGTCATGTTTTACGAATAATGCCAGTCTTAAAATTCCTTTTCTGTACTAACAGAAATAGGAAAATGTCGAAGAGTAAGATGTTGGCACTCAGTGAATGCAATAATTTCCTCTCAGAACCTTGAGAACCACATGAAAAATCATTAAAATTATGAAATAAAATTAAAGTATTTTTATGTAATAGAAAATCTTAATATTTCTATTTGATTTTCCTTTACTAATCAGCAACACTATATGGGAAATTAATGAGAAGTTTATTTAAAAGTAAAATACTTTCATGTGAGGTGTTGATGATGAAGTATGCAAAATTGGAAATGGAAGTAGTGATGGAAAACCCACTGAAGACAATGAATCTATGAAGGCTGCTTTCTTTAATGAAAAACCTGCTTAAATTCATGAAAGATTGGATTCAAAACAAACAAAATTTCAATAAATTTTTGGTGCAGTACATATTGGCACTAAATCTATGGAGAAGTGCAAGAAATTAATAGATGTGTTTGAGACAAAGTGCTGAAGAAGAATACAGATCTTATGGGGTGGGGGCAGGGTGAGCTAAAATGAAGCATTTTAAGAGTCAGACAATTTGTAGAAAAGGGTTATTAGACAGAAGAACTGATGGCTGTGGTATTTAATTAGGCATATCTCTGCAACTTTGACATGAGGAGGATGATCATAAAATTCCAGGGAAGAAGAGGTGTTAGGACAAAGTGGCTGCAGAGATGGATTATAACTCTATGGGCTATTTTATCAGGGGAGGCAAATCTGTAGGGTGACCTGACAATTTTAGAATACTGCCACTATTATATAATATTTGCTGTGTTGCTGGATTTTTTTATTGTTCGTTGCTAAACTTCAACACCTTTGGATATGGAGTGTTTTTTATTTTACCAAATACTGCATGAAGATTTAGTACTAAATCTTCCTAATCTGAGCCTATTCTTTTATTAAAAAATATAATTTTATTGCAAACCTTTTTAATCTGCATCCACTTTTGTAGTAAGCAATACTAAGAATACTTATAAGAGTGCCTATGTATCTCATCATGTCAATTTACACTCATATCCACTTAAGTTATACTCATATTTATACATTTTGTAGGTACAGTATATCAGTGAACATTTCTGAGAATTGTGTAATTACTTTTTGATACCATGCCATATAGTTATGGAAGAAAATGGGGTTTACCAACCATATGGTTTCAGAGCATTTAGTTATTTATGGTTGTACTTAGTTATTTTTCAGATTCTAAATAAACAGTTAAGTTAGAATTAAATAATGTCTAAAATTAGTATCTTAATTTATATTACAGTTATACAAAATGTATACTAACAGAAATACAGTTTTAAAAATAAATACTGGTTTTATACAAATTTAGAAATAAAAAAAAATCCTGGCACCTACTTCTAAGTCTATTTATATGAAGAGCATCACTTTTCAAATACATACAATTGTTTTGTATGTACAAAACAACTCAGCTTAAATTTAACAAAATATATATTATAAAAGATTTTATCAAAACGTTATGGAGTTTATGAATTTCTTACACTAGAATTACCTGATTATTATACTGTTGTTATGTGACGCTGCTGTACATGTTTGTGAGAATTGTCTTAAGTTTTATAGGTTTGACAGCAAATTACCACATTTAACTAAATTGTGTTTTAGTGTATTATGCGATTTTTTTTTAACATTTTACAATGGAAGATTGAAGAACTTGAATTATATTTTGCATAAAGAATAAGGCAAATTGCTCTAACATAGTGAAAGTGTTGCAGAAGGCTTTGCATGAGTCTGGTATACATGAATCTGTGCTTTAAAGTGGAGCAAAAGCTGAAAGGACCGTTGTGAATGAGTCAAAGACCATGATATTAATATGAATATTGTGTTCCATGATTTTTATCAGTAGATATTGCGTCAATAAAAAGTACTATTTGGACATTTTATACCACTTATGTAAAACTGACAAAAAAGGCCTGATTTGTAGAAGCCTAATTTGTGGAAACTACACCCCAATAATGCACCATGCCATGCCATTGCTTGTTCATAAATTTTAGGAAAAAATACTGCAATTACTAGCAATTGCTTTGTCAGATACGTCCCTGATGTGGCTTTTATCTCAGAAAAAAAAAACATGAAAACACAATGTTTTGTGACTGTTGAAGGCATAAAACAAAAACTGCTAAGCTAGCCTAAGTCTATACCACAAAGTGCATTCCAGAAACGTTTTGAAGCCTGGAAAAACTGTTGGCATATGTGTATTTTATCTGATGGGAATAACTACATGGGGGAATATAAATACAGAAGAATAAATACATAATTATTTTTAAATAAAAAAATTTCCTGAACCTTTTTGATCAAGCCTCATAATATCAATGCTTTAACACAAGCATGATCTGAAAATACAAATTCATTATCTCAAAATAATTCAGACATCAAAAATTTCCTTGGCAAGATTTACAACATTACTGGGTAAAGTAACCTTTAATTTCCCAACTGACTTGAACAGAATTATGTTAGGCCAGATCCATAATCAGAGCAAAAAACAGCATGGGTAGAAACTTGTCAGGATAGATGTTCTGTATATGGGAAAGAAAAAGATGGTATATGTGTCATCTGGACTCTTGTAAACTCACTTCATTATTATCTACCTTGATCAGTTTTGTTAAGTCATTTACAAAAGTTTTTCATTCTAAATAATATGTCACAGCTCTATTCATAAATACTAATGAAAACACAGAACGAACAATTCTCTTGATGCTTAGCATCTTGTCATATTAAGTATCTGACAATACAAAACTATGAAACAATTGATAGTACATATAATAATTATAAAAAACGTTCCTACAATAAAATTCACAGGCAGTTATGATCATTACTAATCTACTAGGTACATAATATCAGTAATATAATATCTATTGATTAATAAAAAAAAATCACAAAAACTTATCACATAGGCTAATGGCATAAACATAATTTTCACAATAGTTTCAACGCATCCCTTTGTATTACTGTTACAATACTGTAACCATTCATTTCTACATTTTTGTTTTAACTTAAGCTATTAACATGTTTGCAGAAGAGATACCTATTACACAATAATGAAGGGATATGTTTTATAAAAATTCATAATACATATAAAGTACATAAACAAACTACAAAAAAATTAAGGAATAAAGAAAAACTAAACAGGTGGAGTCCAGTTAAACTCTGATAAACCTTAAGAGAAAGCCAACAACAAAGTTAGAAAATCTATTACCTATAACAACACAGTTTTGATAGAACACACACACACACACACACACACACACACACACACACACACACACACACACACACACACACACACACACACACACACACACACACACACACACACACACAACTTCTTCCCACCTACCTCCTGCCTAGCATGACAGCCTAGTATGAGATTTGGCTATCAGATGTAAAACATCTTTTTACATGGGAGCAAGTGGTAACATTGCTGCTTAACCTCTGCTTTCAACTGAGAGGTGTAGGATCAAAATTACCAATCGTTATTCTGTATAATTTGACTACAAATTAACTTTATAAAAAATATTGGATGGAGTTTGAAATAAATTTTATACTTTTATTAGATCAAAAAGAATGTTTGTGAACATTTTTAGGCTGTTTAATTTGACAGTTACTTAAAAAACTAAAAAATAAGATTGATGGCTGGATTTAAATTGCAATGTAATTAAAACTTTGATCCAAACTCTACACAGGAGAACTGTGGTTTTATTTCAGAATTTACAGACTTAAAAAGATAATTTGCTGGCTGTTAAGTATGACTGACAAAACTGTGTCAACAGTGAAATATTGCAAAGTAATTATTTTTCAATGTGTTCCAGAAACAATGAGTCTGGTAAGTTTGCTGTCTTTCTGTACAGTGTAACGGTACAAAATTGTAGGACCAAGATAACATTTTAAAAATTATATTCTCCATGCAGTCATTGTTCACCCTTGTAGAACCCCGAGTTAGTCAACCAAATAGGCTGTGTTTATGACAGAACCAAACGTCTATGTTTTGTCTCCGCACTCAAGCAGCATAGACCGATTGTGAAACAACATCCAACTTTGCATCAGCCGTGAATCACGGACGAAAGTAATGTAATTCCATATTGCATAAGGCGGCAAAGTATTGCTAAATCTTACGGCTACGTTATAGCGCTCTTTTAACAGCACCAATGGGAGCGCAATCTCACGATCACGTGACCAGAAAACCAAAAAACTTTGTGTGCTCAGCTGTAACCGAACTAACCCCAGTTCCATTGCAACTCATGGCCGCACGGCCAGCCTACAACAACATCTAAGTGCAAAAAGTTACGTCGGCCGACTTGATCATATTTTATAATGTGAGATCAGTAAATCAGTGAGAACCATGAAACAAAAAACCGTAAAATCAGTACCAACAGTGGCGTGAGTGCGAGAGAACTCAGAAATCGGTCAGCTAGTGAACTTGTGTCACGGTTATTACATGTGAATAATATGGGTGTGCATTGGAGTGAAACCATTATTAGGATGAGTACCACTTTTTAAACTTTAATTACTATATTATAAAATTTGCTTTTATAGACACCTTAATAAGAAACAGAGATCTATAAGAGAGGGGAGTTTATTTAAATATTAACAAAAGAGAAAGAGTGTGTGTGTGTGGTTATATACTGGTTCATTTTCAATCTTATATGTACTTAGTAATGTCAATTATCATAGTAGTTTAAAACAAAATTTAACAAAGATACTGTCATTTGTAGAAAGTAAAAGAAGGGTGCGATTTTCGATAAATAAAATAAGTATGTATTTTAGACAGTAGAAAATGAGTTAGCGTAATCATTTCGCACTTCTACCCAGATAACCTTGTCTGCAGTGGATTTTCGTCTGTAAGACCCAGGAAAATACAACCAAAGGTAAGAGTGTATTTACTTAAAAAACTTATATTGAAATTTTGAGTCTGAAGTAAATTATAGAGTTTCACTGGCGCCCGACAATGGACGGCAAGTATAATTTGTGATTATATTCGCCAGACCTAATTAAGCTGAAGAACAGGTTATTTGGGAGTGGGGCGAGGTTGTGAATTGTAGACTGATGACAAAGGGGTAAAGTAAAACAAGGCATATTTGTTTAATAATAAAATAAAAATGGAAAATAATAGTTTGACCGAATCAACGGTCATGAGTGGGTTGGAGGTCCATTCGACCCCAATCCCAGTTCAAAATAGAGAATCAAGTAAGTCAGCTGACATAGATGACTCAGGGATTCAGGTAACCCCACCTGTAATGAATAAAAATAAACAATCTGACGATAATGATATGATAAAAATGATGCAATTGCTTTTTAGCGAACAGAGTGTAAAACTAAATGATTAAGTAGCAATTTCAATACCAAAATTGATGAACAGAAGAGTGATTCTGATGTTAAATTTAATACAATTAATAGCAAATTCCATGAGTTAAAGGGTGATATAAATAATATTGACCAAAAATTTGATAAGCGTTTCTGTGATATGAAACAACAGAGTGTTAAGTTAGAAGATAATATTAATAAACGTTTAAATGAGATGCATGAATGTGTTAACACTATTAAAGAACAAGTGGTAGAAAAAATTGAGAAACAAATACAAAAGGTAATAGAAAATTTTGAATGCAAAACAAATGAGAATTATAATGATATGTGTAAAAACGTGGTAGTAGAGAACAAGGAGATTAATGTTGAGAGTGATGAGGAAGATTTTGTTGAAGTAGAGTTTAGTAATGAAGTGTTGCTAGTACATGCTAATGAGAATGAGAGAGAGTGTGAAGACAGTTTAAATGAAGAGAGTGTACAGAGGGTAAAATTTTCCCATGATGTGGTTGTGAGTGAAGAAAATGCTTCACTAGTATTGTTGGAGGACAAAGGTTCCTCCTTAGTTTTTGTAAAAGACAAAAGGTCTTTAAATTATTTTTGTGTATCTGGTAAAGCCAGATGTTGTAGTAATGTTGTGTTGCCCTCTGTGTGGAATGAGAATGTGAAATGTTGTGATAAATATTGTGATGAGGGAATTAGAGAGAGAGAAACAGAAATATATAAGGTGAATAGAGATTATGAAATATTAGTACAGAATTTATGTATGGAGAGAGAGGAACAAATTGATTTACCTTATAAAATAGAGTTTGATAATTATTTGATATTATAATTATGAATATGATGAGAAAATAAATTACTTAATATTGTATAAAAACACTTACGGAGACAGAATTGAAATCACTAATGTAGACCAGTTTTATGAATCAATAGGTAATAATGGTATGAGATATTATGTTGATAATGGCTATAACACACAAGATAGCCATAAGTGGTGTATCAATGAAATTGAAATGTGTTATGTGCAGAAAAGACTAATTTTTGACAATGGAGGTTGAGTATAAACTCAATGAATGGACATTTTGAATACTTTAGTATACGGTAATGACCTTGCTGAATTTAGGTATTGAAGTGTGGTACACAAGAAAATTATGACGAAAATTTGTAAATAAATATGTTAATGTTAAATGTATTGTGTTAATAGTATTTTGTTGCAATGTATATTATAGCTTATGTGTAACATATGTTTGTAATGAGAGGGAAAGGTATAATAATAAATAATAATATTTTATTTCATTAAAATAATGAACAAAAGGTATTAAGGAATTAAATTTTGTATTGTGTGTTTGTATTAAAAGTGTTTTAACTAAAGTAATTAACGCCAAATTGCTTTTAGTAGAAGTTATTAAAGTAATTTAAAAAGGGGAATTAAAATTATATTTGGTTTGAATGGTAATAAATAGAAATTGATAAATATGTTAACTACAAGACTCAGAGAAATGAAAAATTGAAGGAAGTATTTATGTCAGTGTATGATGTAACTATGAATGTTGAAACTGAGAGTGTTTATAACACCAGTCTGGCAGACAACTGTTGATGTAAACAGGTGTGTTGTATGTTTTGACTAATGCTTACAGCCAGGTGTTGAAGTTAATAACTACTGTATTCAGCTGAATCATTGCCAGTAGTAAAATCCTATTATGAAACAAAAGAAACATCTGATGTGATGAAATGTAGATAATATTCTTTTTAGGCCCCTTTGTAAAATGATATTTAAATAAATAAAATTGTTTCAAACAAATGAGATTGAAATAATGTAGGTAATATTTGATGTTGGATCATTTTGAAAAATGTAATTTGAAATTGTTAATTATAACAATATGAATTAAATTTAATGAAAGGTAATTAAATAAATTGAAAAGATAAATTTTAATAATGACTTCAAATCTATTTTGATCTGAATTTTGATTGTATCGATAAAATAAATAACTGATAAAAAACATAATGATCAAAATATTCATTTAAAATTGAAAACTGAAGGAAATTTTGTATGGATATAATAAAGAACGTTCAAGCTGAGATAGCGTTTGGAAAATAAGATGTGTATATTTCTGTTCATGTAAATTTTATCAATACAAATCCTTATGTTATGTTTAACTGTAGATTCCCCACCTAAGTGCGGCCATGACCTCACCGGATCATGACCGTGAAAGTAGTCAATTGTGGCAAATCATAAATTTTACTTGATATAACCGGCTTGTGGTTTGTTTTATTTTGTTAACCCGGTGGTTTGGTAGGGGGGTTATTTTTAGGGGAATCTACCAAATTTTGGAACAGGGCTATTTTCACCCAGATAGGGGTGGTAGTCCATTAGGGGCGTATCAATCAAGAATAGTAAGTGTAACACTGAATTTTATTGTAACGCCGAAGCAAGGATGGGGGTGGAATAAAAGAAAAAATGTCCACCCCTTCCGCATCAGTCCTTGTGAAAGCAACTGGGTGCTACAGTCCAGGGGGGGAAATGGTGAATGTGGATGGGCGGTGACCCAGTTACAGGTCACGAGGGAGATGTGGTTTACGGCTAGGATGAGGCTGGAAAAGGCCAAGAAGCCTAGCGCAGAACACACTAATATGTAACGGTATCAGGGGTTAAGGGATTAAAAGGGGGTAGTAGAAAAGAAAAAAAAAAAATTTTTTTTTTATTCTATATAAACATAGTAGGTAAGGACCTAATACGTATTTTAGGTACAGTTACTGTGAGTTAATGTAATCCTGTATAATTAATGTGTCATTTTGGCTGGGCAATATTGTACGGGGAATATTATTCAATTTGACTGGAATTTATGTGTACTACTGTAAACCTATATTGTTTTATTAACACTATTTTCTAGGGTTAAGAGATATTTTATAATATAAAATGAGCCAGTACGTTGTCAATGAACCAGTACGGCTAAGAGGAAACAAATCAGTTGTGGGATATGGAGTGATGGAAGGCCGTTTGTCGATTTTTTAATTGAATGTTCCAAAGTCAGGCGATACTGGGGCGGGTATCTGTCCGAGCTTATGGTGTTGGGAGCTCGAACAGAGAAGTCCAGTAAGGTCGGATGGGTGCTGCCACAGTCGCCAGACTAGGGGGGTAAGAACCCATGATTTTAGTAGAGTGTTCAGGGGGGTTGCGGCGCCATATCCTCACTGATCCTCTTAGGTTTAGGCAATAAGAGTTTGAACGCTTCGGCCTTCAATCTCTTATTGGGGGGGGGGGTATTGTAACGGTACGAAATTGTAGGGCCAAGATAACATTTTAAAAATTATATTCTCCATGCAGTCATTGTTCACCCTTGTAGAACCCCGAGTTAGTCAACCAAATAGGCTGTGTTTATGACAGAACCAAACGTCTATGTTTTGTCTCCGCACTCAAGCAGCGTAGACCGATTGTGAAACAACACCCAACTTTGCATCAGCCGTGAATCACGGACAAAAGTAATGTAATTCCATATTGCATAAGGCGGCAAAGTATTGCTAAATCTTACGGCTACGTTATAGCGCTCTTTTAACAGCACCAATGGGAGCGCAATCTCACGATCACGTGACCAGAAAACCAAAAAACTTTGTGTGCTCAGCTGTAACCGAACTAACCCCAGTTCCATTGCAACTCATGGCCGCGCGGCCAGCCTACAACAACATCTAAGTGCAAAAAGTTACGTCGGCCGACTTGATCATATTTTATAACGTGAGATCAGTAAATCAGTGAGAACCATGAAACAAAAAACCGTAAAATCAGTACCAACAGTGGCGTGAGTGCGAGAGAACTCAGAAATCGGTCAGCTAGTGAACTTGTGTCACGGTTATTACATGTGAATAATATGGGTGTGCATTGGAGTGAAACCATTATTAGGATGAGTACTACTTTTTAAACTTTAATTACTATATTATAAAATTTGCTTTTATAGACACCTTAATAAGAAACAGAGATCTCTAAGAGAGGGGAGTTTATTTAAATATTAACAAAAGAGAAAGAGTGTGTGTGTGTGGTTATATACTGGTTCATTTTCAATCTTCTTATATGTACTTAGTAATGTCAATTATCATAGTAGTTTAAAACAAAATTTAACAAAGATACTGTCATTTGTAGAAAGTAAAAGAAGGGTGCGATTTTCGATAAATAAAATAAGTATGCATTTTAGACAGTAGAAAATGAGTTAGTGTAATCATTTCGCACTTCTACCCAGATAACCTTGTCTGCAGTGGATTTTTGTCTGTAAGACCCGGGAAAATACAATCAAAGGTAAGAGTGTATTTACTTAAAAAACTTATATTGTAATTTTGAGTCTGAAGTAAATTATAGTTTCAACAGTTTATAAAAAAGCATGCCAAAATGAAACTATAATGGAAAAGAACATTAACTATACATTTCTTTATTCCACATTAAACTAATATTTTATACATGTGCTATGTCAAGTGTTATTTTTATAAAATATATTGAGCAGTGCAAAAACTGGGAGTCACCCTGCAACGATTCTCTGCAGGACATCTGAATGTCACTCACGAGATCCAGTCGTACCTGAACTCATTGGAAAATACAGTATACTTATATATATATATTAAACTTTCACTATGAACAACTTACTTTTTGGTTTTGTTACCCAGACGTTTCGACGTGGTATTCGTCTTCCTTAGTGGGATTTAAATACTGAATGTCTGTACAGTAACGGTTACGGGTTGTAGGTGCGTGTGGTGGGGGTTGCTGGTGGGAGGGAATTGGTGCTGGGATTCGAATTTTGTGTTGGAATCAGTGTATCGAAAAGTGTGTGTGATCTGTAATGTAATTGTTCATTTAATATGTTGTTTGGTTGTAGTGTGTGATATCTGTATATTTCACATTGTTCTGCTGTGTTTAGTTTTCTACTTTTAGGTAAGTAGTGTAGTATATCCATGTTGTGCTCTATGTTTGTGTAACTGTGGTTTTCGTTTTGTAAATGTGTGGCAAATGTGAAATGTATGTAGTTTGTGGTGAGGGCTTTTAAATGTTCAGAATATCTAGAGGAAAAAGATCTTCCCGTCTGGCCAATGTAGAACTGGTGACAGTCATTGCAGTTTAATTTATAAACCCCTGTTTTGCTGTATGTGTCTGTGTCTTTGTTAGTATTATTTATGTGTTTCGTGATGGTGTTGTTAGTTCTGTAGGCTACTTTATAATTGTGTTTCCTAAATGTGTTAGCAATTTTGTGTGTGTTAGAATTGTAGTATGTGAGTGTGATGTATTTACTGGGTTGTGTGCTGTTGGTTTTATGTGTTTTACTTTTTGTGTTTAGGATGCGTTTGTGTAGTTTGTTTATTAAATCGGGATTGTACCCATTTTTTGACTGCTAGATATTTAATTGTGTTGAGTTCTTCTTGGTAGTCATGTGTATTTAGGGGTACTAATGTGAGCCTATGGAGCATATAGTTGAAAGCTGCATGTTTGTGTTGAGTTGGGTGGTTGGATGTGTTATGTATAACCATGTCTGATGTGGTGGGTTTTCTGTATATTTTGTATGTGTGTGTGTGTTGTTTGTTATGGTAATTGTAAGGTCCAGGAAGTTTATGCTATTGTTTTGTTCTAATTCAAGTGTGAATTTTAATTTTTGATGTATAGTGTTAATGTATTTGTGGAAATTACAATTTGTCTTTTGTTGCCGTTGTATAGGAGAAAAATGTCATCAACGTATCTGTGCCAATATATTATTTTGTTGGTGTATTTGTTATTGTTTAATATGTGTTCTTGTTCTATGGTATGTAAGAATATTTCGGCTAGTATACCTGATATAGGGGAGCCCATGGGTAGTCCATCTGTTTGTGTGTAAACCATGTTATTGTGTGAGAAATAATTTTGTTCAGTGATAATTTTAGTGAGATGGATGATCTCTTTAATGTGTGTTTCAGGTGTGTTATTAAGTTTTAGTAACTGTTCTAATGTAGTTATAGTTTCTTTTATGGGTACATTGGTGTATAGGTTTGTTATGTCAAATGAAGCTAGAAGCTAGTGTTGAATTGTGTGGAATGTGGACATGTTGAGTTTTATTCACCAGGTCTAAATTATTTTTGACGGAGGTGTTGTTTGTTAAATTTATGTTATTTCTGATTAATTTATCCAAGTGTCTAGCTATTTTGTGTGCAGGTGCTTGTGTGTTGTTTATAAGTGGTCTGATGGGGACATTAGGTTTGTGTAATTTTGGTAAAGCATTCAGTGTGGGGGGGGGGGGTTTGGTTTAATTTGTTTCAGATATTTGAATGTGTCAGGCCAGATTTTGTGTTTTGTGTTATTTAAGATTTTATTTATTTGTTTGTGATATTTTGGGGTGGGGTCTTTATTTAATTTGGTTATGTTGTTTTCAGTAAAAAAGTTTCAATTTTATTATTTAAATCCTGTTTTTCTATTATGACGTTTATGTTACCTTTATCTGCTTTGAGTATGGTTAGGTTGTGTTCTTGTAATTTACGTTTTATATTTTTTAGTGTTTGGGTTTCGTTGTTATGGTGTTTTTGTTCGTATTGTTGTGTGTGTTGTAATTTACGTTTTATATCATGACGTATAGTGTCATGGTCTTTGTTATGCGTATGTTGTATGGCTGTTTCAGCGTCTATGACTATGTCGCGTATATACCTTTATATGTATATACCCTAAATACACATGACTACCAAGAAGAACTCAACACAAGTAAATATATAGCAGTCAAAAATGGGTACAATCCCGATTTAATAAACAAACTACACAAACGCATCCTAAACATAAAAAGTAAAACACATAAAACCAACAGCACACAACCCAGTAAATACATCACACTCACATACTACAATTCTAACACACACAAAATTGCTAACACATTTAGGAAACACAATTATAAAGTAGCCTACAGAACTAACAACACCATCACGAAACACATAAATAATACTAACAAAGACACAGACACATACAGCAAAACAGGGGTTTATAAATTAAACTGCAATGACTGTCACCAGTTCTACATCGGCCAGACGGGAAGATCTTTTTCCTCTAGATATTCTGAACATTTAAAAGCCCTCACCACAAACTACATACAGTACATTCCACATTTGCCACACATTTACAAAACAAAAACCACAGTTACACAAACATAGAGCACAACATGGAAATACTAACTACTTACCTAAAAGTAGAAAACTAAACACAGCAGAACAATTTGAAATATACAGATATCACATACTACAACCAAACAACATATTAAATGAACAATTGTAACGTGACGAATTTTGAGGGATTTTATTTTATTAATTTTTGGGGATTTGTTAAAAAATAATTGAAATTTAATTTCCATCTGTGTGGCCAGTCCACGTGTTTGAGTAAAAGCATTGCGCTAACCAAGGAACGGTACGCAGTATCAGTTGTGTAACCTTTACAAAAGAATGTGCCCGGTGTCGATTCTAAGAACTTTACATTTGTGTGATGTCCGCGCCCAAACGCACCACCCCAGCATGTGCGCAGACGACGCCACGATAGTAAAACTCAAAATGGCTTAGAGACGAAAGTTTGTGCGCACATGGTCTCAAAACGACGGATGTAAGTTTAAGCCCGGCCTCTTTGGTGACGTAGAACAGTGCTCACGGAATATCGTCGACATCCCGCACTAAAAACCTCCTATGTGTCATGTGCACAGCCACTAAACTTTGACAACTGAGGCTGTGTGTGGCGACGAAATTTGTTCGCCGGCAAGGCATTGATGTCCGTCCGCATGGAATAAGTGAGTCGACCTTCAGCCGCGGCGTCGGCTAGCCGCCCGCTAAGGTTAGTGGGCCCAAACGAAATTTAAAATTATAAATCAAATTATGTAAAAGTGTTGTCAGGCTTATAGAGGTGAAGCAGACCGGAGTGGCGTAAGTGGAGTGAAAGAAAAGAAGAATTGAACCGGTGGTGAACGGACAGAATATTCAGACATGTACGTAGTGCGGAACGATGTGAGGTATGAAATGGAGAGTTAAGTAAGTGACGACCCATTTTGTCAGAATTATTTCAAATGTAAAAGAGCGCTCGTTAAGTTAAGGGAACATTTTAAATGTGTGTGTATGCAAATACTGGGCTGTCCTTATAAATTTACCTACATAAAATTTTGTAATTCAATTACCATTTCAATACCATATGATTGATTGTATTTCTATTTTGTATAATTTTCAAAGAGAAAAGAAACAAGTAAGAGGAACAGTAAACATATTTATTTCATGATATAAAATGTGTTAGTTTAGTTATTTCGTCATTACCACTTCCTCATTTCTGTGCTGCAAGATTCATCTAAACGTTACGGGTTCTTCTGAATTATTATTGGGGGGTAGTCAGATTGCAAAATTGTCCCATATTTTTATTAAGGTAAAGTGTAAAGGTTTCGATATTATAACCAAAAAATATCATGGCGACTCTGGGCTTCTGATCAAAAACATAACAAGGTAGGTAAGTGAAAAAGATCGCAGGTAAGTTTCTGGCAGTATTTTATTATTTATTTATTTCGATTAAGTTTGTTTATTCACAATTGGCGACTACGCTGCCAGGATCCTGATATAATTTTATACGAGGTAGACCTATTTTAAAGCACAGAAAATAGGATTTGGTAATGACGTATTTATGTAAAATTTATCGTATATAATTACGTATGTGTGAATAGGTTATGTTTGGGTTATTATGGTTTACAGTTGTGTTAGGTGTTTTGGTTTTATAATAACAGTGGTTTTTATATATAAAGGGTGTTATATAAATAAATTTTGAATATGGGTGAAGTACAAGGTAATGATAATTAACAGCACACAATTACATTATAGATCACACACACTTTTCGATACACTGATTCCAACACAAAATTCGAATACCAACGCCAATTCCCTCCCACCAGCAACCCCCACTAGACACACCTACAACCCGTAACCGTTACATTCAGTATTTAAATCCCACTGAGGAAGACGAATACCACGTCGAAACGTCTGGGTAACAAAACCAAAAAGTAAGTCGTTCATAGTGAAAGTTTAATATATATAATATTAAAAAAGTGAATGAAGAGGATGTATCAACAAGACTGAAACTCTATAATTTACTTCAGACTCAAAATTTCAATATAAGTTTTTAAGTAAATACACTCTTACCTTTGGTTGTATTTTCCCGGGTCTTACAGACGAAAATCCACTGCAGACAAGGTTATCTGGGTAGAAGTGCGAAATGATTACGCCAACTCATTTTCTACTGTCTAAAATACATACTTATTTTATTTATCGAAAATCGCACCCTTCTTTTACTTTCTACAAATGACAGTATCTTTGTTAAATATTGTTTTAAACTACTATGATAATTGACATTACTAAGTACATATAAGAAGATTGAAAATGAACCAGTATATAACCACACACACACACACACACACACACACACACACACACACACACACACACACACACACACACACACACACACACACACACACACACACACTTTCTCTTTTGTTAATATTTAAATAAACTCCCCTCTCTTAGAGATCTCTGTTTCTTATTAAGGTGTCTATAAAAGCAAATTTTATAATATAGTAATTAAAGTTTAAAAAGTGGTACTCATCCTAATAATGGTTTCACTCCAGTGCACACCCATATTATTCACATGTAATAACCGTGACACAAGTTCACTAGCTGATCGATTTCTGAGTTCTCTCGCACTCACGCCACTGTTGGTACTGATTTTACGGTTTTTTGTTTCATGGTTCTCACTGATTTACTGATCTCACGTTATAAAATATGATAAAGTCGGCCGATGTAACTTTTTGCACTTAGATGTTGTTGTAGGCTGGCCGCGCAGCCATGAGTTGCAATGGAACTGGGGTTAGTTCGGTTACAGCTGAGCACACAAAGTTTTTTGGTTTTCTGGTCACGTGATCGTGAGATTGCGCTCCCATTGGTGCTGTTAAAAGAGCGCTATAACATAGCCGTAAGATTTAGCAATACTTTGCCGCCTTATGCAATATGGAATTACATTACTTTCGTCCGTGATTCACGGCTGATGCAAAGTTGGGTGTTGTTTCACAATCGGTCTACGCTGCTTGAGTGCGGAGACAAAACATAGACGTTTGGTTCTGTCATAAACACAGCCTATTTGGTTGACTAACTCGGGGTTCTACAAGGGTGAACAATGACTGCATGGAGAATATAATTTTTAAAATGTTATCTTGGCCCCTACAATTTCGTACCGTTACAATACCCCCCCAATAAGAGATTGAAGGCCGAAGCGTTCAAACTCTTATTGCCTAAACCTAAGAGGATCAGATATGGTGCCGCAACCCCCCTGAACACTCTACTAAAATCATTGGTTCTTACCCCCTTAGACTGGCGACTGTGGCAGCACCCATCCGACCTTACTGGACTTCTCTGTTCGAGATCCCAACACCATAAGCTCGGACAGATACCCGCCCCAGTATCGCCTGACTTTGGAACATTCAATTAAAAAATCGACAAACGGCCTTCCATCACTCCATATCCCACAACTGATTTGTTTCCTCTTAGCCGTACTGGTTCATTGACAACGTACTGGCTCATTTTATATTATAAAATATCTCTTAACCCTAGAAAATAGTGTTAATAAAACAATATAGGTTTACAGTAGTACACATAAATTCCAGTCAAATTGAATAATATTCCCCGTACAATATTGCCCAGCCAAAATGACACATTAATTATACAGGATTACATTAACTCACAGTAACTGTACCTAAAATACATATTAGGTCCTTACCTACTATATTTATATAGAATAAAAAAAATTTGTTTTTTTTTCTTTTCTACTTACCCCCCTTTTAATCCCTTAACCTCTGATACCCGTTACATATTAATGTGTTCTGCGCTAGGCTTCTTGGCCTTTTCCAGCCTCATCCTAGCCGTAAACCACATCTCCCTCGTGACCTGTAACTGGGTCACCGCCCATCCACATTCACTATTTCCCCCCCTGGACTGTAGCGCCCAGTTGCTTTCACAAGGACTGATGCGGAAGGGGTGGACATTTTTTCTTTTATTCCACCCCATCCTTGCTTCGGCATTACAATAAAATTCAGTGTTACACTTACAATTCTTGATTGATACGCCCCTAATGGACTACCACCCCTATCTGGGTGAAAATAGCCCTGTTACAAAATTTGGTAGATTCCCCTAAAAATAACCCCCCTACTAAGTCTAACAAACCACCGGGTTAACAAAATAAAACAAACCACTTATGATTTGCCACAATTGACTACTTTCACGGTCATGATCCGGTGAGGTCATGGCCGCACTTAGGTGGGGAATCTACAGTTAAACATAACATAAGGATTGGTATTGATAAAATTTACATGAACAGAAATATACACATCTTATTTTCCAAACGCTATCTCAGCTTGAACGTTCTTTATTATATCCATACAAAATTTCCTTCAGTTTTCAATTTTAAATGAATATTTTGATCATTATGTTTTTTATCAGTTATTTATTTTATCGTTACAATCAAAATTCAGATCAAAATAGATATAAAGTCATTATTAAAATTTATCTTTTCAATTTATTTAATTACCTTTCATTAAATTTAATTCATATTGTTATAATTAACAATTTCAAATTACATTTTTCAAAATGATCCGACATCCAATATTACCTACATTATTTCAATCTCATTTGTCTGAAACAATTTTATTTATTTAAATATCATTTTACAAAGGGGCCTAAAAAGAATATTATCTACATTTCATCACATCAGATGTTTCTTTTGTTTCATAATAGGATTTTACTACTGGCAATGATTCAGCTGAATACAATAGTTATTAACTTCAACACCTGGCTGTAAGGATTAGTCAAAACATACAACACACCTGTTTATATCAACAGTTGTCTGCCAGACTGGTGTTATAAACACTCTCAGTTTCAACATTCATAGTTACATCATACACTGACATATATACTTCCTTCAATTTTTCATTTCTCTGAGTCTTGTAGTTAACATATTTATCAATTTCTATTTATTACCATTCAAACCAAATATAATTTTAATTCCCCTTTTTAAATTACTTTAATAACTTCTACTAAAAGCAATTTGGCGTTAATTACTTTAGTTAAAACACTTTTAATACAAACACACAATACAAAATTTAATTCCTTAATACCTTTTGTTCATTATTTTAATGAAATAAAATATTATTATTTATTATTATACCTTTCCCTCTCATTACAAACATATGTTACACATAAGCTATAATATACATTGCAACAAAATACTATTAACACAATGCCTTTAACATTAACATATTTATTTACAAATTTTCGTCATAATTTTCTTGTGTACCACACTTCAATACCTAAATTCAGCAAGGTCATTACCGTATACTAAAGTATTCAAAATGTCCATTCATTGAGTTTATACTCAACCTCCATCGTCAAAAATTAGTCTTTTCTGCACATAACACATTTCAATTTCATTGATACACCACTTATGGCTATCTTGTGTGTTATAGCCATTATCAACATAATATCTCATACCATTATTACCTATTGATTCATAAAACCGGTCTACATTAGTGATTTCAATTCTGTCTCCGTAAGTGTTTTTATACAATATTAAGTAATTTATTTTCTCATCATATTCATAATTATAATATCAAATAATTATCAAACTCTATTTTATAAGGTAAATGAATTTGTTCCTCTCTCTCCATACATAAATTCTGTACTAATATTTCATAATCTCTATTCACCTTATATATTTCTGTTTCTCTCTCTCTAATTCCCTCATCACAATATTTATCACAACATTTCACATTCTCATTCCACACAGAGGGCAACACAACATTACTACAACATCTGGCTTTACCAGATACACAAAAATAATTTAAAGACCTTTTGTCTTTTACAAAAACTAAGGAGGAACCTTTGTCCTCCAACAATACTAGTGAAGCATTTTCTTCACTCGCAACCACATCATGGGAAAATTTTACCCTCTGTACACTCTCTTCATTTAAACTGTCTTCACATTCTTTCTCATTCTCATTAGCATGTACTAGCAACACTTCATTACTAAACTCTACTTCAACAAAATCTTCCTCATCACTCTCAACATTAATCTCCTTGTTCTCTACTACCACGTTTTTACACATCTCATTATAATTCTCATTTGTTTTGCATTCAAAATTTTCGATTACCTTTTGTATTTGTTTCTCAATTTTTTCTACCACTTGTTCTTTAATAGTGTTAACGCATTCATGCATCTCATTTAAACGTTTATTAATATTATCTTCTAACTTAACACTCTGTTGTTTCATATCACAGAAACGCTTATCAAATTTTTGGTCAATATTATTTATATCACCCTTTAACTCATGGAATTTGCTATTAATTGTATTAAATTTAACATCAGAATCACTCTTCTGTTCATCAATTTTGGTATTGAAATTGCTACTTAATCATTTAGTTTTACACTCTGTTCGCTAAAAAGCAATTGCATCATTTTTATCATATCATTATCGTCAGATTGTTTATTTTTATTCATTACAGGTGGGGTTACCTGAATCCCTGAGTCATCTATGTCAGCTGACTTACTTGATTCTCTATTTTGAACTGGGATTGGGGTCGAATGGACCTCCAACCCACTCATGACCGTTGATTCGGTCAAACTATTATTTTCCATTTTTATTTTATTATTAAACAAATATGCCTTGTTTTACTTTACCCCTTTGTCACCAGTCTACAATTTACAACCTCGCCCCACTCCCAAATAACCTGTTTTGCAGCTTAATTAGGTCTGGCGAATATAATCACAAATTATACTCGCCGTCCCTGGTCGGGGCCAGTGAAACTCTATAATTTACTTCAGACTCAAAATTTCAATATAAGTTTTTTAAGTAAATACACTCTTACCTTTGGTTGTATTTTCCTGGGTCTTACAGACGAAAATCCACTGCAGACAAGGTTATCTGGGTAGAAGTGCGAAATGATTACGCTAACTCATTTTCTACTGTCTAAAATACATACTTATTTTATTTATCGAAAATCGCACCCTTCTTTTACTTTCTACAAATGACAGTATCTTTGTTAAATTTTGTTTTAAACTACTATGATAATTGACATTACTAAGTACATATAAGAAGATTGAAAATGAACTAGTATATAACCACACACACACACACACACACACACACACACACACACACACACACACACACACACACACACACACACACACACACACACACACACTTTCTCTTTTGTTAATATTTAAATAAACTCCCCTCTCTTAGAGATCTCTGTTTCTTATTAAGGTGTCTATAAGAGCAAATTTTATAATATAGTAATTAAAGTTTAAAAAGTGGTACTCATCCTAATAATGGTTTCACTCCAATGCACACCCATATTATTCACATGTAATAACCGTGACACAAGTTCACTAGCTGATCGATTTCTGAGTTCTCTCGCACTCACGCCACTGTTGGTACTGATTTTACGGTTTTTTGTTTCATGGTTCTCACTGATTTACTGATCTCACGTTATAAAATATGATCAAGTCGGCCGACGTAACTTTTTGCACTTAGATGTTGTTGTAGGCTGGCCGCGCGGCCATGAGTTGCAATGGAACTGGGGTTAGTTCGGTTACAGCTGAGCACACAAAGTTTTTTGGTTTTCTGGTCACGTGATCGTGAGATTGCGCTCCCATTGGTGCTGTTAAAAGAGCGCTATAACGTAGTCGTAAGATTTAGCAATACTTTGCCGCCTTATGCAATATGGAATTACACTACTTTCGTCCGTGATTCACGGCTGATGCAAAGTTGGGTGTTGTTTCACAATCAGTCTACGCTGCTTGAGTGCGGAGACAAAACATAGACGTTTGGTTCTGTCATAAACACAGCCTATTTGGTTGACTAACTCGGGGTTCTACAAGGGTGAACAATGACTGCATGGAGAATATAATTTTTAAAATGTTATCTTGGCCCTACAATTTCGTACCGTTACAAGACAATTACAGTATACTTATTCAACATCATGAATTTCAGATTGTAAGTTTCTAAAAAAAAGTTAACAGAGCAACAGAGAATCAATGCTACTGTTAATAGGTAGGTTATGCAAAAATTGTTTCCTAAAACAAGTACATTTTTCATTTTTATTAATATTAAATACAGTTAATTTACTATGGCACAATTTAAAATTATTTTTTTACTCCATGTCTGTACTATATATACTACAGTAGAGAGTTATTTGGAAAATAGGGTCTGATTGCACATAATGTCTGCAGAACTAACATGATGAAGTCTGGAGACGCACAGAACGTTTGTGTGAATTTTGTGCTGTGATACGGTTTTTGCACATACAAAAAATTAAGTGCACATAAATTCATTGTCAAATTTTTGAAGTTTATGGCAAAAAGAGGATGAGTTGCAGTAAAGTACAGAAACAGTGTAAAAGTCCTCTGATGGTCGTTCAAATGTTCACGACAAAGACCTGAACGTGTTCATAGTGGGTAACCTTCACGTGTAACTGATAAGCTTGAACAATGTGTTGACGATAAAGTTTTGGGTAAACAGATGTTTCATGATAAGTGAGATAACTTTTCCCAAAATGTCATTAACTGTCCTGTATGAAATAATCATATAAAAGCTTCATTTCCACAAAATCTGTACTAGGTGGGTACCAAAAATTCACAAGGCCCATCAAATCGGAGAATGGTAATGGTTAGGAAGTTTTTGGACCAGTATCATGCTGAAGATGAATGTCAATTCCTCAAATGTTTTTCACTGGAGATGAAACATGGATCTTGTACATAAATCCAGAAACTGAACAACAAATTATGTAACAGTCATACATCATCAGTGAAACCAAAGATTCAAGCAAGCATTTGCTGAAAGAAGATTATGCATACAGTTATCTTACGCCATAAAGAAGTCTTACTTGTAGAATTCACGAATGCCATATACTACAGTATGTTGTCAAACACTACAAAATCTGAAGTGGATGATACAGACTGGCTTATTGTCTTCTGATGTCCTGATTCACGATAATGTACAACCACAGACTGCTCCGGGCTACATGCATCACACTTCAGAAATTCAAGTTTAATATTAATGACCAAACCTGCCACTAAGTGACTTATTTTTATGCCCCGGAAAAATATTTTGACTTTACAGAAGTTCATAAGTAATAATGATCCAATCAAAAGTGGTGTGAGGAGTGGTTAAAAAATAGGCAGCAGCAGACTTTTTTGAGGAGGGGATATAAAAACTTGTTCCATGCTCTAACAAGTACGGTAAGCACCATAACAAAGGACACTGAACACTGAAATATAGGAAATTTAGAAGCTTATGAAATATCAAGTGATATATGTAACAGTGGTCTTCATGGAAACTCGACATTTTGTTTATCTGAATGAAATGTCAAAAAGATTCAAAATTGTGCTAACAATGCAAGTAAAAGTTTTTATTGTTGAACGTTATTTATCTCATACGGAACCGGTGGTCGAATGGACCTAGTTTGTTAGTGGTTGCCAATAAATTTAGAGAAGTTTCATAAGCCACCACCAATGGATTTGTTAAGAGTCATTAGAAAATGTCGACACACAGAAGAGTTTTAACTCAATGCAAATGCTGCACTGGTCGTCCAGTTACTGTTACAACTAATGAGAAGCAAGGAAGGCTCTTACAACAGGTGCTAAAATCTCCAAAGAGAAGTCTCCACTGAACGTATCTGAAAATGAATTTTAGTCAAACGTCTACCTAAAAAGCGTTTAAGAAAATTGGGGGTTTTGCCTGTAAAATACAGACTGGACAATGTTTCAATAATGCAGACAAGCACGGCAGAATTGTGTATTGTTCTTTAACGTTAGCAATAGTTTATGACAAACAGAATTATCACTGTTGGACACCACTATAGAAAAATTATTCCGATTAGCGCTTTCAAGCTTGTCAGATCGGAAATTGGATTTGCTGAGAAGCTTGAAAGCGCTAATCGGAATAATTTTTCTATAGTGCAACAGTGATAATTCTGTTTGTGATTATAACCAGTAACACAACTTTCTTAATTACACTTACAATAGTTTATGATGAACCAATATTTCTTTAGAATGTGTGGTTTTGTAAATTCATCTGAATGGATTTATCAACTGACTCGTTTTCTTGGGTTTCAATGGCCAGATATCACAGAAAAACCCCTTCATAGTGAGCGTGTAACAATTTGGTGTGCAGTGTCTGCTAATGGCATACTGGGTCCTTATTTTGTGGAAGATGAACGTAGAAATGCTGTTACTATGAATCAGGTATGATACTATGAATAGAGAACAGATACTGACACCAATCCTGAGAGATCTCAGAAGATTCTGCTGCTCGGGAAACATTCAATTCGATACCCAGTGGTTCCAACAGGATGGGGCTACTTCCACACAATGACAATACCTTGATCTGCTTCATGAGAATTTTGGGACTGCGTAATCTCCTGTGGTACACTTTCCATATCCTGCTCATTCACCTGATCTCACAATTCTTGATGCTTAAATTTGGGGAATGCTAAAAGAAACCATTGTTTGAGAGAACCCAGTGTCAACCACTGTTGAACTATATGGAGGAATATAACCTGCGTCAGCAGCCTCTTTTTATAAATATGGTTGACAAACTTTGTAAACGTTACGAGTGCTGTGTGGAACACAACGGTGAGCACACTGAACATATTTTATATCTCAGACATGCTGAAAATTGACTTACTTCTACTTTAAGTTATTTAAATTTTTGTAATTTTTATCTAAATATAATTATTTCACTACGACTCGGAACACAAAACGTTTTATGGGTAAAAACCTAAAAGCTTTACCTTACAACCTGAACCGGTTTTCACTTTTAAAAAGCTTCTTCAGAGGTGTACACACACCTGAACCTCTGAAGAAGCTTTTTAAAAGTGAAAACCAGTGCAGGTTGTAAGGTAAAGCTTTTAGGGGTTTACCCATAAAAAGTTTTGTGTTCCAAGTCGTAGTGAAATAATTATATTTAGTTAAGAAACGGACACGTTATGGACAATGAAATCCAAGTAATTTGTATGTTTAATAAAGCCTTAGTTTTCAGTGTCCTTTGTTTTAGCGCATACTGTACTTGCATAATAGTGACAACTATGAGGAAAAATGAATTACTGTTAAATCTAATATACACTTGTAATAAAATATTTTTCAAATAAGTTTTTTTTTAATTGCCTACTAGACCTTATTTTCCCAATGCCCTCATAAATCACAACTGAATATGTAGAATACTATTCTTTTGTATACTTCTGTCAGAATGTTTTCCAGAATCAAGAAGTAAATATCTAATAACTAAAATACAATAAGCTTATTTTAATTATACTTTTAAGTAGTTGTAATTATTTGTGACTAAATATGACGGCTTAAGTACGTATGCGAAGCTATTAATTCACAAACATTATGCAATAAATATATTGGAAAAATAATACAGCTAGGTGAACGACCTGTTTATTATCATTTTTTAAAACACGTGTGCTCCTCAACATAAAACTAGGTGCAAAAAATTAAAATGATATATTTTCTTGCAGTCAGTACCATTTACAAGTGAATAAATAAATTCAATGTAATGGAGTGTACCTGATAGAGAGGCTGCACACTGAAGTGATACTGTCTATGTGTAGCAAATGACATAATTTGTAACACATATCCTACCTAGTTAAAAATATTTTACATAAACATTGTTTTCTTCTTACATATCTATCCATCTGGAAACAGTAAATTTGGTAAGCTTGTTGGCTTTTCTTAAATATGAGGGTTATTCGGAAAGTAAGGTCCGAATCGCCGTAGCTAATCAAATGACACGCGAACACTGAAACGCGAATGCGCACCGACTCCCGGCATGCCTTGCGCGTCAAAAGACGCCATTTGCATTGGTATTGTTGCAGTGTGCTGTTTACAGTGTCAGTTCAAAATGTTTAAAACAACTGATCAGCCTGCCGACTGTGAAATACGTTCAGTGATTCTGTTTTTGACAGCAAGGAACGTTTCACCAGTGGAAATTCATTGACAGATAAGAAGTGTACGGCCCCAATGTGATGAGTGACAGCAAAGTGCGTAAGTGGGTGAGAGCTTTCAAGGACGGACGGGAAAATGTCCATGATGAACCGCAATCAGGCCGACCATCAGTGATCACAGAAGATTTGGTCAATGCCGTGGACGAAAAAATTTGTGAAGACCGGCGATTTACAATTTCAACTTTAACATTGGAATTTCCGAATGTGGGTAGAACAACTTTGCACAAAACTGACTCTGAAAATTTGCAATTTCGCAAATTGTGCTCACATTGGGTTCCCAGGCTGCTTACTGAAGAACACCAAATGAAAAGAATGGCTTGTGCACTTGATTTTTTGGACCGATATCAAGGAAGGTGATCGACTTTTAGAGAACATTGTCACAGGGGACGGCACATTGTCAATAGAACGGCGTCACACGACATCACCAGTTAAAGTCAAGGCCAAGCAGACAATCTCAACACGCAAGGTTATGGCAACCGTGTTTTGGGATAGACATGGAGTCTTGTTAGTCGAGTTTATGCAGCAAGGGACAACAATAAATGCAGCCGCTTACTGCGCTACCCTGACTAAACTTCAACGTGCAATACAGAATAAGCGACGTGGCCTTCTGACGTCTGGAGTTTTGTTGCTGCATGACAATGCCAGACCCCATTCTGCCATTCAAACCCAAAATCTGATCAGATCTTTTGGATGGGAACAGATTGAGCACCCACCGTACAGTCCAGACTTGGTGCCGAGCGATTTTCACTTGTTTCGCTACCTAAAGGAGTTTCTCGGCGGCAAGCGCTTCGCCACAGATGACGAGGTGAAAGAAGCAGTTAAAGACTGGTTATCCTCACAGGTGGCAGACTTCTATGACTTCGGCATACAAAAGCTTGTAGAACGTTATGAGAAATGTTTAAACAAAAATGGAAACTATGTAGAAAAATAGAGAAAGATGTAAGGAATTAAATAAAAAAAGTTTTTTGAAAAAATCTGTGATGGTTTATTTTTTATAAGAAATCAGACCTTACTTTCCGAATAACCCTCGTAATTATAAGTGTAAGAACTTTACAGAGATAGATGAAGACATAGACATATGATTCAAGCTTCCCATGTGTGGTGGTAAAAGTTACTTGCAGTTACATCTTTTAACATTATCACTGCAAGCTGAGTATTGTCTTATAAATTATCTAAGAATCAGATTAGGACTTCTTTATATACAATAGAATTAACAATTTAGATTGCCACAAGTTTATTAGCCACAAACCTTCTATAAAGAAGGTGAAGAATTGTTTTCTCTCTCTAAATTCATATTACTGTCTGCTTGGTCTTTCCAATTACATGAGTTATCAATTCAATAGCACTATACATTATATCACTTGCAAGTATATGTATCGTATTACTTCTGCATGTGGTCCATGTTAGGTGATGATCATTATGATGTACAATGATAAATGTGTTATAATCACTATTTCACAGATGAAACAGAATTGCTTTCCAGTATATGGTCTTAGAACAAGACCTTGAATATTATCTTAGTAAGTGCCACAGCGAACAGCTACTTACTAAACTAAGCTTAGAATATATACACAGCCATGCTTTAACTCTCTAATACTACAGGCTTTCCTGCAGACATGACACTGTCTGATAAAGTAGTTTTAAGCACTGGCTGTGTCCATAGGTATAGTGCTAAGTTTAATAAATAGTATTCATTGAGGAAAATTAATAATTCCCTAAAGGCCTTGGAGCACTTAGAACATAGTGGAAAAGAATTCTGTTCATCTGTCAGCTTACACAATTTATTTAGAATATTCAATATACTTATGCACAATACTACTACTACTTGACACACAACAATAACAGGTTATTTATATACAAACTTTGGTGATGTTTATTACAACATGCTCGCAGATTCACGTTCACGCATAGTTATACCACAACTACAGTTCTACAAATGATACACATCTGTGTGGTACAAGATGTTACAAAAAAACTATAAAAATATTTTATTGAAATCATAACATCATCTAATTATATTCTACTTGGTTTGCTTTGGTTTTTCATTGACGAGATTATAATATTATCACAGTATGCAGTATGAGATTTAATTTGACAATATATTGAGAGTATTTTATATAGTAATAATTGTATTATTAAAATATATTTTAACTTCATATAATGTAAAAGGAGATTTTATCTACTACATTACTATTGATAATAAAGACAACATTTCTTCGGAAATATCAATTTACACTATATTATAATTAAAAGCCAGAATGACTTATTAAATCAGATCTATAAACTAAGTTACAGATCCTTCATTACAGGGTACAAAATTCATGTTTTTTTTTTTTAGAGAACCATCAAAAGTGAATGTGCAATTAAAAAACATATATATATATATCATTATACTACTATTATCAAAACAAATTATAAAGTGGTTTTCAAAAATGTACAGCACTGTTTGTATGTTTATGTCCACACAATCAGTTTCATACAACTTAAAACTAAAACCTTACAAATAACTTATTCAATATTGTAACGTGATGTTTCCCTCTACATAAAGAAAATACCATAATCTAAATAAGAATATTACCACAATAATGAAGAACAAACAATAACTAAGTAAAGGAAGAATAATATTAACTAAGTCTATCAACCAGGAATAGATAAAGAAATAATCGTTACAGAATCATGAACAGAATGAAACCTTCAAGTAGCCTTATAAGCCAATGTATGAAATAACTAGACAAACATACCTCTAAAAGACAAGACTAGACTATAACTTTGACCTTAACAGTTACCCAAGAGAGTAGTAGAATGAGAAAGTATATAATATTACAATGTAGAAACCATAAATGATTAGTATACAAACCAAGTGATATTTGAGAATAAGAGAAATCAGTCATATAACAAGAATAACAATTAACTTAGAATTCAGATCTAAGAATGAGTTTTTAAACTATCACATGAATAGAATTGTAATAAAAAACTAGAGATTCAAGAGCATAATCATATGTATTGCAAAGAAAATTGATAAACAATGATAATTAAAATGTGAAATGACACTGTACAACCAATAAATAAATGTAAAGTATTATTAACAATGTATATAATATGTATAAATGTATATAATAATCTCTGTGAGTAAACAATATACCATGAGACAAGTATAGTGGATAACAATACATGATAAGAATGTAGTAATAGAGTTAATTTTGTCTAATGATGTAGTAGAGTATGAGGTGAATGAAGCCTAATTTTGTATATTGAAGAATAAATTGAATTGTAAGAGTGAATGTAAAATAACTCAACTTGTAGTATAAAGTATGGCAATTGAACTGGTTACTAGCTAATAAGGTTAAATCAACCAATATAATTGTTTTTGAAGGAAGAATAACATCATTAGTAAGAAATCAATGTCTAACGACAACATACTTCTAATTAATAGAAGGACAGAGACCATATAAGGTAGAAAACTTATAATAAAAATGTACAAAATATCAAGAAAAGAATTATGTAATTAGATTAAGAAATGATTAATCAAAAATGGCTTGTAAATTAAGCATGAGAAGATAATTAACCAGATAGGTACTTGGACATAGTAACCCTACCTAGACCGAGTATGATAAATAAAAGAGATTGTAAAATATATAACACGTATTATATAACAAAATGTGTATCAAAAGATTATAAAGTATATTAGAATTAAGTATCATTTGTTACAATGTATAATAGTTATGCCATTTATTGTAAGATGTAAAAACAGTCATAGTGACCCAACTCCATGTTAGACCTATTAGAGAATTTAAGAGTTTTATAGCAAGTTACAATTTTTTATCAGGTTTAATACTATTAAGAACATTTTGTTAACAACATAAAACTATATTTACAAGGAAAGAAACAAAAATTGTAACAAAAAACATCAATTTTAAACTAATGTATTAGTAAAGGCGAGTCATTAAGAAATTGTTTATTTTCTTATTAATGTATAGAAATATATCATGTAAAAGGTCAAATGTTAAGCAAGCAATGCAATACTAATAATATTTTAATAATTGTAATTATCATCAGAAACCAATGTTAGTTTTAAGAATTTTGTGAAATTAGGATATAGAGACTGAATACTAACAACAACAAAAATGACGCTATGTTCAACAGTCTAATGAAAATGACGTAATGATCATTGACCATGACGTAATTATTAGCCAATTGAAATGTTATGTTTGAAGGGGGGTGAACCCCACAGCCAGATGTCTCGGTATCAAAACAAGACGTGAACGATCGACTATAAATAAAAAAATCTCAGCGCATCGGGATCAATTCATGCATCATCCTCCAGAGCAGTAACAACGTCTCTTCGTGTCACTTTTAACCTAAAACTAATAGTACAAAAAATTGGTGTATCATCAACCAGAGAAGTAACAACAAGAAATTCGTGTATCATCATCCAAAGGAGTAACTATGGTTCTTCGCGTCGAAATTAACCTAAATTAATAGTTCGAATCGAGTTCAAAGAGGTTAGGTTTCCCAAGTAAACAAGAAATCATAACCCCGATATGGGCAATCAAGTGGATTAATAAGTGAATTGTGAATAATTAACCAGTGGATAATAAAAGGGAGTATAGTGTAAAATACTTCGAAATTATTATAACCAAACTATAAATCATAACACTGAAATAACTTCACTACTGTATTTACACTTATGTACGATATTTCACTACACCATAATAATAACACACTAGTAAATTTTTAATTTTTTAATTATTATTCAACGAGTTTCATGTTGGAAACTAGTTAATACTTTCACAGGAGGATAACGTCAATTTAGCTGCTGTCCGGCCTATATGAACATTTTATCATTGTTAGGTGTAAGATATGATTGGTGTATACCATAATCAAGTAATTATATTGTAAAGTTTAATAACTAGTGGCAGTTAATTTCGTTAGTATTGTTGTAGATCCAAAGAAATGATGCCTGAGAAAAAATATAAATAATATTTAGTAAACTTTAAGTAGTGTTGCCACCTACTGAGCTAGAATTATTATAAGCCAGATCGATTTATTGTCGAATACAAAGTTATTTAAATGGAATTAGAAGTAATCAACTATAATTGAAAGAAAATAATAAATGAATTGTTAAACAAATTAATTCCATACGACTTGTTATTTTCATAATTTTGATATTTTTATTTACGAAAGTTGGAATTTTCAAGCAACCGTAACGATTACGTTGGCAGTACCGAATCTGGAGGTGCTACGTATTATTTAAATTATCCAACCAAAACAAATGAATTAACATCATAGCGAACAAGAATAAGTATATAAAATTAACGATTTCAAAACACCAAATAAATTATTTATTTCTTTAATAACAATACATTTATGGAATGCTAATCACAGGTTCCATATGTCACCCAAGTTAATTTAAATCCACGCTTAAATAAATCTCGATAGTGGTGATTCATATCAAATGACAATTTAATCAATTAATTCAAAAACATTACAAAGATATAACCATATATTTATCAAATACAAGACAAAGACGTAACGACTTTATAAGTACCAAAATAGAGGAACACGAGTCAACGATGGAATGAACGTTAAAATATCTATAAATGAAATTAAAAACTGTATTCTCCAAAACTGTTTCCTGGATCTCCTTGATTGTTATAGTTCAATGAGAACAGCCAATGTATCAGTATACGTCAGCTCTCAATGATTTCATTACTGGAGAACTAGAGGAAACTTTAAACGTTTATAACGTGTAATATTTGTGGAGTCCCATAAATGGAACATAAGGAAATTTTTCAAATGAAGAACTATGGAGAAGAATGCTAGGTCACAGCTAGAACTCCATAACAGTTTGGACACAATCTGCGAATATCTGCTGTATGAAGAAAGAATTTTACAACACTACAACAATGAAGCGAAACTCTCAAGATGTCACAAAAAAGGGACATGTCACCACTAATGGTAAAGACAGAAGTCTGAATATTGAAATTGACACAATACTAACTTTGATTTAATAAATATTGTGCTCTGGAGGGAAAAGAACAGAAAGTGATTATTGGATTACAATAAGAACTTTCCATAGTTAATAGAAGTAAGATTGATATATTTGGAACCTGAACCTTAGCTTTAGATTAATTCTGGCTAAGTGAGCTTGAATGTACTGAAAAACTGATTACTAAGTAACAGAGCATAATCTTGTTTACACTTACATTCGTTTTTGTTACTAGATCAACAAGGTCAGAATCATATTAATTCACAAATATGAACCAAAAATCAATGCTAGTTTGTGTTTGCTATACAAGACATTTTGAGAAATGATGACATGGTTAGAATTGTTCTGATGAAAGACTTCCTTGGCAGCCTGTCTTAAAAGTACTGAGGAGAATATTTGAATACTGAAATCTGCACTTCCATATGGCACAAGAAATGACAATAACAACTGTGCCTGTCTTTTCTTAGGTACACAAAATTGATGCAAACAGAATCATATGGGAAATAAAAATGGTTAGCTACATGGTTTAAATCCCAACAGATATACATTTACAATCACAGTATAGGGTGTTTCAAAAAGAATGACCCAATTTTAAATAGTTATATTTATTGACGAAAACATGTTACAATTATGGAACACAGTACAAAATACTCACAAAATCATAAAGTTTCAGCAACGTTATTACAAATGCTCTATGTGTCCTCCACCAGCCGCACGGACAACATCAAGACAATAGCTAAATTCATCCCACACTTTTCACAAGGTAATATTTCTAACATCTTCGACTGAAGCTACTGCTGTTGATATCCTGTTTTTGAGCTTGTCTAACTTACGAACTAACGTTGGAGCAAAAACATGGTCTTTCATGTATCCCCACAAGAAGAAGTCGCATGAGGTAACGTCTGGAGATCTTGGAGGCCAAGAGTGTAGGGCAGTGTCTCGGGGTCCCATGTGCCTTATCCAGCGTTGAGGTAGTGTGTCATTCAGGAATTGCCGTATGTTGTTGTGCCAGTGTGGTGGAGCTCTGTCTTGTTGGAATATGAAATCATCAGAGTCCTCATGAAGTTTGGAAAAAGCCAGGTCTGCAGCATTTCAAGATAAATCAGTCCCGTCACTGTGTTTTCCTCAAAAAAGAATGGGCTGTACTTTTTTGTACTGTGCAATCTTTGTTTGAGAAATTGCACAAAAACGTTCACTTTTGGTGAATCTCGCTCATGCTCTACAATTTCATGAGGATTCTGGAGTACCCATATGCGCATGTTATGATGATTAACTTTACTGCTAACATGAAACATAACTTCATCACTAAAAATCAACTGTGGTAAAAGTTTGTCGCCTTCCATGTCTGTTAAGAGATCACTGCAAAACTGCACACGTTTCCTTTTATCACTAACACAAAGAGTTACAAGTTGTAATCAGTATCATTTATAGACCAAATGTTGTCTTAACACATGCCAGACAGTCGTATGTTCACATACGACAGCCGTCCTTTGCTAGCATGGTGAGTAGACATTCCTGGGCTTTGCTCAAACGTTGTTGAATTCTTTGCACATTTTCATCAGAAGTGCGAGGTCGACCTGAACTCTTACCCTTGCACAAACATCCTGTTTCTTCAAACTGGTGATACCAACGACAAATGTTCTTTGGTACAGGCGGATCAATCCCAAAATGCTTACGAAAAGCATGCTGGACTGTAATCACGGACTCAGTCTTGCTAAAATTAAGAACACAAAACCCCTTTTGTTGAGCGGACACTATCTTGCAACAGACTGAGCTTATGGACAGGTTCAATGCACAGAGTGGCATCTAGCAGTGATTCCCTAAAACTGTAGGCTATGCCCATTTCAGCAACACACCATTCATTCACGGGATGTCCGTAGTTCCATAAATATAACTATTTAAAATTGGGTCATTCTTTTTGAAACACCCTGCATTATGTAGTTGTATCTACATCCTAATCCTGAAAACATGCAGGCATCAACAGGTCAGGGTATTTAGCATGAAGACATTATATGAAGCAGAAAAATTCAAAAGAGACAGAAGCACATACACAAACTGGATCAGCACAACAGTTCGATATAAGTATAGCAAACACAAAATAATCCTGTTGCAGTACCTTAGATTAAGGTGTTGCAAATATAAATGCTGATTCAACAAGATGCTGTTAATATGATATAACAAATGTGATTCTGAGTTATTTACATCACAGCAAACAAATCTTAAGTATTTAAACCAAAATCTTGACAATGAAAAAACCTTGTTATTTATTATAAAGTAAAATTATGTATTACTACACAAAGAAATAAATTTATGAAGAAAAGTAACAGAATAAATGAATGATTTACAAATCCCATACATAATACACAACTTTTCTTCATTTACTCCCTAAAAAAATTAAATAATTCGCTTGTCATGGTAATTGAACCATAGGAACGAGCATACCACTTAACCATAACGTTTTCCTTGCATAGTCTGGTAGTATTTTATTTTATGTTCTTTTTATTTCAGTTATATTTTTGTTTTTATATTTTTATTAATTAAAATTATACTAAACTTGATAGGCTAGGTTGCCTGCATTTTACAAAATATGGTGTGTAATGCCTGCCACTTCATTTTTTCCTAAAATTTAATATCTTTCTTAACACTCAGATTCAACATGAGTGATTTGACACATTTGATCAGCTGTTTTAAAGTTCCAAAGTAACAATATACCACTTAAACCCAATTGTCATCCTCCTTGCATACTTGAATAAAAAGACAAATTGGGTTTCATTTCTTAGTGCATTACAAACTCATCAATTTTTAAAGTATTGTGTTGCAGTAAAGAAAAACATGACCACTTATTACAGAACCCTGACTATTTCCAAAGGAATAACATACAGAAGCTACTGCACACTGTTTTCTGTTTTTGACATTCTGACCATATTCACTACAAGTTGTGACAAAACAAATCAATTGTTCACATTACTGTTATCTGAATTATCTATACCAAGTATATGAAGAGAGAAAAAATTAAACACTCAATACATAGGATGATTCAAAATTACTTTGGTAGCTGATTCAAGCCATTAATATAAGTAAAATCGTTACTATGAACATATGTTTGAAAACGTTTGTTTTCGAGTTACGGGTAGCAAAATATTTCGGCCTGTCTACCCCAATGGTAAAATGAGGCCACACTGAAATTCTGGGGGTATAAATTAATGGGCAAATTTGATGGTTTTATAACTTTTTTGGCCTGAAAAAATTAAAAAAACCTATTTCCAGACGTATTAAGAAAAGTGATATAAAACACAAAAAATTGGAGCCAAAAAACACAATCCTTTAGGTTTGATGTGAAATAACGTTTTTAAATAAGTAATGCATACGATTTATAATGAACGTAAGTAACACCAAACAATATCATATGGATGACTGATATACTGATGACCAGTGAAAGGTTTTAAAACACTTGGAATATGTGTACTAAGGTGATGAAAATACCACTGGATTGAAATTTACAGTAAGTACATCCAAGTTTATAATGAATGAAACATAGTTTGTTTATTAAGCTACAACCTTATAAAACAACCTCAACTACAACTTAAAATTTGTAAAACAACCTTTAAAAATGAAAAAACGTTGTTGTTGTAAACTTGTAAGCTCCATAATGTGATATGCACAAATATCACAATCTCCCAGTTTCCATCTGTTCTTCAACTGGGGAGTTTACTTCATTAACATTAATTCAATATAGTTGTGTCAATACTGTATAAAAAGATTAGTTTTTAACCTTTCTTTTAACTATACTAGCTCAGTCACATTAAGTTGGCATACACGAGTTTATAAAAAAACATATATCACTGATTCTTATTCAGAATCATTAAATAACAAAATACATGTTTGAAAACCACTTTTTCAGAATTACAACTGAACACAAGAATATTACAATATTTACTGTGAATCTACATTCCAATGGACAGTAAATATGACATCGTGAAGAAGACTGCCCAGTGACCTAATGGCCTGTAAAATGGCAGCCATAAGTAACGAGAGAGACAGAGCTACAAGTCGACTGCGACATTCTTCATCAGCTGTACTGTCTGGTAGAATCACTCTACGGCACACTTCTACTTTGTCGACAGGTGCTACATTCAGTGGTGATGGTTCTCCTTGTACATCTTCTCTTATTTCTTCCTCTTCGTCTTCTTCACACACCAGTGAACATCAGCTGACTGCCTCATCACAATTCACTAAAGCTCTTCTTTCCATACTCAAGAAAATCTATTGTAAACAATTGTAAATGATTTTAATCAACATTTTTCATACATCTACTACTATAATTTGTTAAACACAGGAAACCATATGGATAGCTTTTAGAGAATATGACAGAATCAGGTGATAACAATGATTGTAGGAGTTACACTTACTTGATTCTTTGTTTGACATATTTGGCCATGTGTTTTACGTTTTGCTTACAGTTCTACTTATAGGCTACATACAATATCATTATTCAAAACCATGTTCAAAGTTTTCACTGTCCCCAAAATTAACTAAAATAAATGTCCAATCTAAGTTTTGCCAAGAAGCTATTTTCATAAAATTACTTATAGAACAGATATAAAATATGCAGGGGTGCCCACAGGGGGGGGGGGGTCATGACACAAACTGTGACACTGAAATTTGGGGGGGGGGGGTTTGACAAAAAACTTTGGGAAAGTATGAAAAATTATAAATACGTTGCAATAAAAACTTGACTGTTTATACAAGTTCATAGTTTGTTAGTGAAGAATAGAAGCAATCATAGCATTTTAATGCAACAATTAGTTTTAGGAATTTAAATATTCAGAGGATGAATCACGGTAACAGACAAGCATGACAGCTCAGGAAAAAATGCTTTTAATTAAATTATGTTCAATTCGTCATATTCAATTGAATGTAAAAATTGCCCGAATTCTATCATATTAAATTATGTGTAAATAAATACGTATAAATATATGAATATTGTAACGATTGATAGACGTCCTCGTCTTCGTTTATGCCCCGCGATGGAAGCCAATCTGTAACGATGAATTTTCGTTGTGTATCTGTAAAATGTGAACCAGTTTTGTATGTGTAAAAAGTGTTAGTGCGTTCGTCTCGCACTGGGGTCGTTACATTAATTTTTCGCTAACGATGTCCGTAGCGTTGCGGTAATCACCCGTATAACACGGCAGTAACCTTACCTGTTTATAATTATAGGGGTGTGTTAATCTTGGGTGGCGCCAAATTGTTTATTAAAACAATTAAAATTACTGAATAAAGTGTTTTCAGCGGTGACGGTCGGAGCGTTCAAATAATTCCCACTCGCGCCGCCTCCTGAATCATGTAGACAGCTGTGCAAATGACGACTTGAGTGCTGCTCGTCAAACCTAGTCTTCGTAAATAAACACAAGTAATGTAATTCACTCCCTATGAAATAATAACAACGGTTACTCCCTGTAATAATTATTTTTAATGGGTGATAATTAAAATGTTCAATTTGACAATTAGATTATAATACATTTGCACCGACTTTTTACATGAAACACTTGCTCTCAAGGCTGACGAAAATCGATTCTGTAACGATATATCCGTATCAGCAAGGCAGCTGAACCGTTAGATATTACTATGTTTTTCGTTAACAAATCGTTGAATTCTTGTGATTATGAGCTAAAGAATTCCTATGGTTACAATAAAAATACTTTACCTTAATCTACGTGTACATAAATAATAAGGTGTGATGTTACAATCTGTTCTGTAGTGTCGTTAAATGTGTTTTGAAAGTTCGTGTTTAAGCAATAGGTTAGATTTTATGTTAACAAATTTTCAGTGTATTTATTTTACTTAAATAATCTTTGAAAGAGAAATATTTCGTTTATAGTGAGATCACTTTACCTTTAGTAAAATTTAGAGTGATTAGGTTTTTGGAAATAGGTAATTCAATTGTACTTAACACCTCAGCATGACTTGGTGTCTTCGTTCATTGGATCGGGTAGGATTGGGCTGCAATAAGTTCTTTTTTCATTAATTTTTGGACTTCAATAGGTCTGGCGTCCTTTTCTTATAATGTCTGGTCATAATTTTCCGTTAATTCTCAGTTGTATGGTCCTGCATCTTGCGTGGACTGTGCTAATGGTTCGTCAACATCTTATACAGTCATGGTTATGAACTTCGATTACTGTTTTACATTATTTATTTAGAAAATCGTTCTTCCAAACTTTGGCTTCTGCACTGCTTGACGGACGCTTCACGAGTAACGGTATTCAACCGTAATTTTGCCTTCAACGTCCGTTTCTATGGTAACTGAATAATTCTGATTGGCTGATTTTGATATAAATCCATTGTTATCAAAATTTAAATTCTTTTCAAACTCCTAGTATATCTTCTGACTGCTGTTATTCCTCTATCTTCCTTCCTGGTTATTAAATATCGTCACTATATTATGTATTTCCTTTCATAGATTATTTTGATACCCCACAAGTTTGGGTTATTTTAGATTTTATGTTTTTACAATTATGTTAATACTTGTTAATTACATTTCTTTTTGTATTCAAATGCTTATAATATTTTGTTTCACAAATGATTTACAATTTATTCTGGGTGATTCCTTCATCTCGGATTTGCTAATTTCTTTGTTAATTTGTTATAATTTGTATTTGTTTGTTTCTGACAGTTAGGCATTTTCATAGGCCTAAGTAGCCATTATGGTATTTGACTTATTTCATTTAAATTACATTTCATTTCAGCCTAATGGGCTTTATTTTGTTATTATAATTGGTTGTGTTGTGTTTTGGGTCTGTTTATGTGTTATTATCTTGTCACTATTATTTTACACTTAATTGTTTACTATTTGGTTTCCACGTTTTCTAGTCATACATTTCTTAACGTTTTTATTTATTTCCTTTGCCAATAATAACAATGTGGCTATTATTTACTACTTTTTTATCTTATTACATATAATAATTAGGCCTATGGTCTGTATAATTCTCACAGCCATATCCAATTCATAAACTTGATTGAATAATTATTTAACTATTATTTGCTGATCTTTGTTTACCATTTATCTTATTTTATATTATTTTTTAGTGTGATAAACAACATCACTTTTATGAACTTATAACGATCCCTTATAACATGGGTGTTTTTTGATTTGTTCCTAACTCCTTAACTTTTTAAACAATCTTTTCCTTCTCTCCATGTTAACACTATCTGGTCTTCTTCCCTTCAATTATAATTGCATTTACTTAAATTATATAACAACATTCTTTCTTAACTACTTACTGTCTTATCAGTTTATACTGCTATTCTTAATTACTAATATTTTTCACCTTTAATTATTTAGTGTTTTATTAGGATTTATTAATTGTTAATGATTTTATCATTCACTATTTTTCACTATATTTCCATTCTATATCTTACACTATTTTCATTCAATCATCACCTTCACTTTTAAATTATTTATAGTTAATTATAATTTAATTAGTGTACCTTCTTTATTACAACATTTTGCACTTCACAAATGTTTTTGTTTTTTAAGTGTTTCTGAATGGGTAATCCCTCTAATTACTATCTCACTACCGTACTATCTCTTTCATTACAATATTTCCTTAATACTATTAACAATTTTATGTCCTTACATTTCTATTATTACATCTAACTCCTCTAAATTGTGGGTTAGTTTGCTTTTTTATGTTTATCTTTAACATAGTTTAATAGGGTTTCTTTCCTAGATTATTATTGTCCATTAATGGATAATGACATTTACTTTTTCCTTTCTCATAGGTTAATTACTGGTCTTGGTTCCAATATTACTTTTGAGTGCATTATTTCTCCTGCTCATATTCTTTATTACTTGTTTGTGTATCATTATTGGTTTTCATTTTTATCTATTTCCCTTCTTCTTCATTTTCAGTATATTTGGTTAATACCTTGGGTTTTCCACCTTCTCCTTTGGGTTCATTTTAACGTGTTACATTGATTCATTCAATTCCATGAACTTGTTTCATTTTTGTTTGCGTTTTGGTTTTTTCCCTTCTTCTTTTGGTTTTGTTAATCACCTTCTTCTCTTCTTTGGTTTTATTCTTGTTTGTTTTTTGTGGTTCCCTTCTTCTTTTGTTTCCTTTTGTTGGGTCAATCACTTGGGTTAGGTCATGTCGTCGTTTGTCGAGTCATTGTCTTTATATTTTATTTAAATTAAGCATTTTATTTAATATGAAGTATTATTTTATATTTAGAATCCGCTTTTTTATCCCTGGTATTGGGGTGGCTTATTTGTGTTGTAACAATATAAATACGTATAAATAAATATGAAATTCGTATAAATCGTTTGTTATGTATAGTATGCTCTGTGCAAAGTTGATAGTAGCGCTTCCAATGGTAGTTATGAGAAGTTTATGTTCCATCAGCTGTTCAGTTGCCGTAACAAATACGTAGCTTTTTTAAGTTTAGTGCGTTTATTTTTATTCCACCTTAGTGGTTTGAAATACATGATTGGTTGTTATTACAAACTTGAATATGGTGAAAAACAAAAGCAGTTCAAATACAAGTGTTTGGAAGTAATGTACCATGCTACAATCAGGCACGATAAATGGCTAGAACACCGCAAAAAGAAACATGCATATAAAGTTTAAATAAGTTAGATATAAAATACAACATTATTGAATTCAAGTGCAGTGGTGAAGATCAATGGAAACCTTACGTTAATGACAACCTTCATGCTGAAAGTGAAAAATTACAAAAATCGATCAGGTGAATTTACAACAGTTGCATATACATTTTTAATACGTATTTCTTACTATAATATTTTTATAAGGAATTGCATTTTTTCATTGTTTTCTTTTATTAGGTGGTTTAAACATTTTATAAAGTTGTGGGAGGAAATTAAAACTTTAATAAATAACTCACAAAATGTCTTGAAATTTTACACCGCTGAGTTTTTAAATCACACCTACAACGTGTTAGAGATGGATTTTTGAAAAAATGTTATTTCCTTGTAATCAAAGAATTTTACAAACATAACCTCAAACTGAGTTCGGCATCCCATTAATAAACATTTGTTGGTTGCTTGTTCCCAGTTCATTGGGAGACGTGTTCGGCGTGTCATCTATACGAACACATTTTTGCTACTGAAGATGGCCACCGGTGGTGCGGCCGAAACGTTTAGCTCCAATACATCAAGCACTCAACCACGGCCTTTCAGCCCGGAAGTTTTAACTAATCATAATGACACCGGCCGTGAAAGCCTACGTACTAAGATTTGTTTGAAATTTTAGTGTCAGTTTTTGGAAAAATTTTGAAAAAAGAACATTTGTATTTACCTACTTTTACACGTGTTCTTATGTATGACTTGTTAAAATAACAACAAAAATCTAATTACTTGTAACTTAAAGCTCTAAAGTTTTTTAATGATGACTCATAGGATAACCTTAAGCATATTATTTTCTGTAATCTGACATTTACTAATTATAAGTATAATACTGCTGACTCGGAACACTAAGTTTTTTATTGGTAAAAATGTAATAACACAGACTCTTAACATAATCACAAAACAAAACTAATTCACATATAACAGTAAATTTTACACACAGAATGACAGACTATCCATGGGCTCACCCATATCCAGCATATTAGCAGAAGTCTTTCTACAATACTTAGAAAAAACAAGAATCCTCACAAGCAATGAGACACTCACATAAATACAGACACTAACACAGATACGTTGACGACATCATAATTCTATACAGGGGAAACAAAAGACAATGGGAACAGCTATTAACTCACATAAACAAAATACACAAAAACACTGCTGAATACAACAATAGCATAAACTTCCTAGACCTCACCATCACATAATTTGAACACAGACACAATTTCAATATATACAGTAAACCCACTACAACTGACACACTAATACACAACTCCTCCAATCACCAAATACAACACAAACCAGCTGCCTTCAGAACCATGATACACAGACTAAACAACATCCCACTAGATGAAAAAGACTACAAAGATGAACTAAACACGATAAAATATCTAGTAGAAACCAATGGATCGATAGTCAATAAACTCCTACACAAAACAAACAACAGACAAAGACAGAAAACAACAAATTCATAACACTAACATACATCAATAACCACACTGAAAAAATAGCCCACAAATTAAAAAAAGCAGGATACAGAATTGCGTACAAAACTACAAAACAGAACACACACTATCAAAAAACACGCACAAAGAACAAAACAAATTTGATCTACCTGGTGTTTACCAACTAAATAGCTCAGATTGGAACAAATTCTACACAGGCCAGATACGACGTTGCTTCAAGCAGAGATACATTGAACACACAAAGGCACTACACTCCACCACTGAATCCACCTTTGCAAACCACCTCTATAAAGCAAACCACACATACATGAACATAAACATCAACACAGATATTCTACATGCACACACAAAAGGCCGAAAACTAGACACTCTTGAACAACTAGAAATATACAAACACATAAAAATGACACCCAAAATGAACAGACACAATTCAAATCACACTTACTATCTGAACAGGTCATACCGCCCACACGCAATATCGATCTTTCAAATGACGACGTCACCAAGAACAAGGCGGACAGTGCTCCTAGTGGCAGCCCCTGACGAAACTTATAATAAGTGAAAACTGGTTCAGGCTACAAGATAAAAATTTTTCATTTTTACCAATAAAAAAATTAGTGTTCCGAGTCAGTAGTATTATACTTATAATTAGTTAATCAACGGACACGTCATGGCCAACAAAATCTAGGAATCTGACAGTTACTGTTAATAAGTTAATTAACTATTTTATTTTTTGTATTTACAGAGTAGCTGTACCACAGTCTATTACAAAAGATTCTATAGAATCAGCAATGCTACTTTCTTCAACTTCAACGTCTGGCTCTTTGAAACTACCAGCAACCTTTCCTAGCTCAACAGAGCAACAAGAAGACATTTCAGTCACTTTGCATGAACAATCACCATTTCAAGATCATATTGATCCTTAAATTTACAGCAATAAAAAAATACAATCTGAAGATATTGAACTTTCGCTTAAATTAGAACATCAAAAACTTCAGTCAACATTCCAATTTCCATCTCACAATAGTAGAAAATTTTCACTTAAATGACATAATATGAACTTCCTGATGGTGCAGTAAAAGAAAGGTCATGGCTTGTATTCAAATACGAGGGTTATTCGGAAAGTAAGGTCCAATTTCTTATAAAAAATAAACCATCACAGATTTTTTCAAAAAACTTTTTTTATTTAATTCCTTACATCTTTCTCTATTTTCCTACATAGTTTCCATTTTTGTTTAAACATTTGTCATAACGTTCTACAAGCTTTTGTATGCCGAAGTCATAGAAGTCTGCCGCCTGTGAGGATAACCAGTCTTTAAGTGCTTCTTTCACCTCGTCATCTGTGGTGAAGCGCTTGCCGCCGAGAAACTCCTTTAGGTAGCGGAACAAGTGAAAATCGCTCGGCGCCAAGTCTGGACTGTATGGTGGGTGGTCAATCTGTTCCCATCCAAAAGATCTGATCAGATTTTGGGTTTGAATGGCAGAATGGGTCTGGCATTGTCATGCACCAACAAAACTCCAAACGTCAGAAGGCCACGTCGCTTATTCTGTATTGCACGTCGAAGTTTAGTCAGGGTAGCGCAGTAAGCGGCTGCATTTATTGTTGTCCCTTGCTGCATAAACTCGACTAACAAGACTCCATGTCTATCCCAAAACACGGTTGCCATAACCTTGCGTGTTGAGATTGTCTGCTTGGCCTTGACTTTGACTGGTGATGTCGTGTGATGCCATTCCATTGACAATGTGCCGTCCCCTGTGACAATGTTCTCTAAAAGTTGATCACCTTCCTTATGATATCGGTCCAAAAAATCAAGAGCACAAGCCATTCTTTTCATTTGGTGTTCCACAGTAAGCAGCCTGGGAACCCAACGTGAGCACAATTTGCGAAATTGCAAATTTTCAGAGTCAATTTTGTGCAAAGTTGTTCTACCCACATTCGGAAATTCCAATGCTAAAGTTGAAATTGTGAATCGCCGGTCTTCACGAATTTTTTCGTCCACGGCATTGACCAAATCTTCTGTGATCACTGATGGTCGGCCTGATCGCGGTTCATCATGGACATTTTCCCGTCCGTCCTTGAAAGCTCTCACCCACTTACACACTTTGCTGTCACTCATCGCATTGGGGCCGTACACTTCACTTATCTGTCGATGAATTTCCGCTGGTGAAACGTTCCTTGCTGTCAAAAACCGAATCACTGAACATATTTCACAGTCGGCGGGCTGATCAATTGTTTTAAACATTTTGAACTGACACTGTAAACAGCACACTGCAACAATACCAATGCAAATGGCGTCGTTTGACGCGCAAGGCATGCCGGGAGTCGGTGCGTATTCGCGTTTCAATGTTCGCGCGTCATTCGATTAGCTACGGCGATTCGGACCTTACTTTCCGAATAACCCTCGTAACTCAGCCTATTGGTTATACTGCCTACTTTTTGCATTTCCAAACCAACACACTATATGGTTTTCAGGCACAGGTTATCAAGGATGGTGGATGGGTAATGCTCTACGAGACATAGAACTTCATGAAGCATCAAAAGTCCATTTAGGTTGCCAAATAGCTAGACTGCATTGGTTATCAGGAAAATGCGTAAATTGCTATTTATGTACAATGCACAATGAAAATATACAGCATCAAAGAGAAGTTCTCTCAGTCTTATCGACTGCTGTAAATATTTAGTTATAGAAATGGAAAAACACATTTCTTAATGGAAAGCTACTGAATCTTTTTAAGCTTATAGCGAAACACAATCCTGATGCTAGACTGTATTACGACAAAACTGAAAAAGCAAGTCAAACCAGAATGAAACTTGGATCAAACCTTTTGAGTTACAGGAGTGTATTTGATTTGACCACAGTTATGAATAATCTCGTTATACAGAAAGTCCTTTGTAAAATGAATGAAAGTAATAAATATTCTGTGAAAATGGATTCTACACAGGATGTGAGCAAACAGGAAGTAACAACTGTGACTGTTAAATACGTAGAACACAATGAAAATTGCAGAAGGCTCACTGAAATATTCATTAAAGCATTCAAGTTGGCAGATTACAAGTGGTGTCAACTTAAAATTGACTTTAATGAAAACATTAAAGGATATAGGTCTCAATTCTAAGCACATTATTGGGCAAAGTATGGATGGAGCTTCAAATATGAGAGGTGCTCTAGCTGGACAAAACTCTCATTCAGAAAGAGTCTAACACTGTGTGGTGTACATCACACACTGGTTATAGAGCAGTCTATAAATATTTGTTCTCAAATATAGGATCTGTTTTCAGTCCTCGAAGAGCTTTATCCCCTTTATCGTCTGTGCACAAAAGACATGATGTATTGGTCAACAAAATGTCTGAGAAACAGAAAAGTGGTGAAAAAAGAAGATTAAAAAAAGGGTACAAACCACTAGATGGGAAAATAAAGCTGACGTCATACAAGTAATTCTGGTATGTTATAATGAGGTGAAGGTAGGTTTACTTGAGTTACAAAATCCTAAAAACTTTGAAAGTGAAACCAACACACTGGCAAAAGGGATTCTAAATAAGCTGAATAATCACGAAACCAACATCGCTCTCCATGTGGCTCATACTGCATTTAATGTTATGCATCAAATCACAATAAGCTTACAAGGTGTGGTTTTGGTCTATGGTGGTGTACAAGCCATAGTAAAAAATGTCAAAACTCAAATCAGTAACTTGTGAAACAAAAGAAATGATCTAATGTAATGTGTGAGGCTGAAATGTTCATAAAAAATCATGATGTTCCAGATCCAGCTCCAAATAGAGTTTATTGATGAAATGGGTTTAGATGAACCTATTATCGACAATAACAACAAACTAAAAATTGAATTGTGTTTTAAGTTGCTAGGCTCACTCTATGCTAAGCTTAAAGATAGATTTTCTGACCATAGCTTAGACATGGTAAAATAACATTTTATTTTACACATACACGAGTTTTGGCAACATTACCAAATTATGTTTTCCTTGAACATATAAAAACCCTACGTGAATTTTATGATCAGGACAACAGCAGTATGGTGAAGAGTTAAACACATTTAGTGAACTGTATTTTGCGACTCATACCAGTATATCAAATGATGATTTGATTCGTCATAAAAGTGATAGATCTAAAGAAACAACTCAGAAAGGAGATCACGTTGGAGGAAAATCTAATATGGACATTGAAAATGAGTCTGAAAGTGAAAAAGAAAATGAACAGATCAAGAGTTCTTGGGTTACAAATGGTTTTTGAAGCCTTATAGATCTTTGATCAATTTTTTGGAGTTTAAGAGCCTGAAAATTGTTTATACAACTTTTCTATCTTTGGCCGTAACTAGTTGTTCAACTGAAAGAGCTATGGGCAGAGTTAAAATAATAAAAAGCAGGCTTAGGTCTGCAATGGGAGATGCATGGCTTTCGAATCTCATGATTCTAGCTTCTGAGAAAGACTTATTAGAGTCAATTTCTAATGAAGAAATAATTGATGCCTTTTCTTTATCGTCATCGCAGAGGAAAAAGTTGCTGTGCCGAATATCAGTCAAAGTAACTAGGACATGAAACCATTATTTTTTCACTTTTTCTTCTTTACAATACACTTTGTTGATATTTTATTCCTTTTTTAATTTATTTATTTGTTTAATTTCAAATGAAAATTTATTTTGAAATAGTATTATTTTTAGCTATACCTTATTTGTAATAAAACGCTTATTACAATAAAATTTTCTTGCAAATACCTTTCCTTGGAGGGGGGTATTCATAAGGGGGGGGAGTCATCAAGCTTAGGGGGGTGGGCACCTCTGCAATATGGGTGGACTGAAATACAGTGGAACTTCACATAATCCTCATCAACGAACTGAGCAAAATGAACTTTCTAATATGAGTAGCTTTATATCAAGGTTTCAAGTTTAACTACAAAAATGTGAAGGTATCAACCCATTAAAAACCCTCCTGTTTACTTAAATTTATTTTTATTGTGAAACTTGGTAGCCTACAAATCCATATTTAAAGTTTTTGAAGATTTTTCCAAGAATTTATAAAACTGGGTTTCTAAAAAATCATTGTATTAAAAAGTACTAAACAACAATCTGTACTAAACAACAATCTGTACTAAACAACAATCTGTATTGTGCATTTTATATTACTGCATGCTATGTCAAAAAAAATTATATGTTGAAAATTATGTGCAACAGTTGTGTATTAAAATTTTGAGGACTAAGTTTACGGAAAAAGGGAAGTGAAAAATCATGGCATCAAGTTCTGTTTAATGATAACAGATACAATGAATAAGAAAAGTGCCATGAGCTTTAATCCAAATACTGATTTATACAAAATTTGCTAACACTGGAATCCTGTCACCTGACATTCTTCCCAAACGTTCACACCACCTTCTTTGTTGCTCCTTTGATGTTCCAACAATGGGTTGACTCCCAGTTCCGTCCTTATATCCACATTATTCTTGCTATCGAGAATGGTACAGCCAAGAGTACTCCTCATATATTTCATCTATGCTGCCTGAATCTTTGCTCTTTCTCTTTCTGTCATCATCCATTTGTCTCTTCATCTCCACACATCAGAACTGGTACAGCTACAGTGTTAAAAACCCTTTTCCTTCTTTGTCTTATTTTTAAGATATCTGTGAATTGTTCCACATATATTCCTAAATTTGTTTAATTTTTCATCCAGATCAATTTCTGTCCCATATGGAATGTAACATCCCAAGTAACTGAAATGCTGGACTTGTTCCATACATTAACACCATTTCCGAGGCTTTTTTTTGATCCTGCAAGTAAGATATTTTGTATGTGGGTGGGTTACTGGCCCTCTCTGCACAACCTCCATCTGGAGGGAGGGGATGTAATTCGGACTTCCCTTGTCCTAGGGGGATTGCCTTCTCCATGGCATCAAGGTCCCCTTCCCAGTTTTGCGTAGTATTACAGCTGTCTGAATCATCCAGATTCATGCCTGTAATACTCCAAAGATAAGTCGTTCCAGAATGCACACATACATGTAAAATTTTTAATACATTCCATAAAAAAGGAATGTTTAAAAAATAAACAAAAATATAAACAAAAAATAATAATGAAATGAATATGAAAAATGATAAGGCTGCCAAACAGAATTTTCCAAAATTTGAACATCATCCATAAGAACAATACTATCATAAAAAAAAATAATAATAGGGAGCAAGTTAAGTTGGAAGAGGATATAAAACAAAGATAAATTCAATAAAATTTACATTTTTTGATTTAGAAAATAGTGTTTCCCAATGGTTCAATGGTCCAATGGAGTTTTCAACATTCCAATTAGTGGGGTATCGTACTAGAACAAGGTAGCCAGACTGCTGAATCTTTGGAGACTAAAGACCTAAGCAACTAATGTTGGAAACTACAATCCTATAAATTATAGGATTATGAAAAGTATTTGATTGTTACCATTTTTTAATACAATTTTTAGATTATGCCTACATGAGTTACAGCACTGTATGCAGTGGTTTAGTTTACTGTATTAAACAGAGTGCTATAACAATCCAAAACAAATTCAACATATTTTTCACAATAAAACTGTAAATCATTTGGAACCAATCTGCTGAATTTTCACAAACTGAGTGATCTGCACTAAACCTAAAAAAAAATTAAAAATCCTATGACTCTGCAACAACAAATTTCAAAATAGCTTTGTGCCAGTTATGGTTGAAAATTGCCATATTCTCTTATGTATTTTTTGCACTTATTTTCGAAAAATATTCATCTTAAAATAAGAGTGCACAAATTATGAAAGAAAAGAGAAAATAAAATATTGTTATGACAGTCTCACTGATCATTGTATGGTATAGTGGAAACAAAATACAGACACCACTGAAATCCCTAATTAACAGCTTTAATTAATCACAAATAACAATTTGTAATCAACAAAGTAGTCCCGTACAATAATTTAAGTTAAATTTGTCCACACACAATAATAACGTCAAGTGATAAGAGTTTCGCACTAAATATAACACAGTAATACTTCAACAAACACTAGATCCACACTAAAGAAATCGTCCACAGTAATTGACTGACAAAGTTCTTGGTTATACAGGTTGCACTGAGGTTCCAGAATAACTTTCCATCCTTACTGCAGCGTGCCAGCATAATGCGTATTTACAAGTGTTCTCCAGAACACTCGGGAAGGTACTTTAGTGCGGTCTTGACAGAGCCACACACCTTTTCGGCTAGCCGAGAAATGTATAGAATTATACTCTCCATTGTCTGAGAGCATTCCATCATTACAATATGTTATTGTAATTAAGCAATTTATTATTATGAGCCTGTTTTGAACTCTTATATTGTTGCCAGTTATTGCACATGTGCTTCTGAAACATCAAATTTCCTCTCAGCAGCTCAGTTCCTGTCTTTCTCTGCATATTAAACTATGGAAAACTCTGTACCTGCTGTGTGGTGTAATTGTTGTAGGGTCAAATTTTTCTTTGATGTTGTTGTCCATGTATGTTCAACAGCATGTGAATGTTTTTCTGATACTGAACACTAAATATCAGGATTAGTGTTCCATGTCAGAAAAGCGTGTTCATATTATTTGTCATATTGTCAAATATATGCAATTTTTCTATTTAACTTTTGGCATTTTCATCACAACTAAAACATTCATTAAGCAGTTATGATTTGATTAATTAAAGCTCTGCTTTATCTATCTGAATACTTTGATTTGAAGAGTGACATTTATGATTGTACAGTGCACACAAATAGGGCTGAATGATACTTATAGGGAAGTTAGTATGTGCTGGCTTTTATGAAATAAGGTTTTTATTCTTTTTGTACCAAATCATAGAACAGTGTACAGTGTACACTAGAACATCACTGGACACAGAAATGTCTGAATATAACTAAATGTCTGTATAAATGTCCGTATAGATATATAATTTATTTTATTAGTTCAGAATAAGCACTACCCTACCTTAGGATGATCGAATGTCACTTCTCTGAATTCTGGTGTAAAGGATAAAATGTAAAAACAAAAACATATGGCTACTACCCACTCTGATGCAGTGCTTATCACATGAAGAACCCAACCACCATCTGGAGGATACCACTTTCTTGGATTCTTTCCTGTAACAATAAAAATAATCATATAATCCAAGTAGTCAATTACATACAACAACATGTTGACAATATTATAGTTTATAGCTATACACAATATGTCCATACTGCTTAATATTATATATTTAAAACAGATATTACTACAAGAAAATCTTTTGAAATGTCTGATCACATCTCATATTGTACATACAGGCAACAAAGGTTTGAAATATTTCACTGTCACAAACAAGCAGATGCACCAATCATGGAAAAATAAGCACAACCTAGAAATGGCATGTTATATACGTTGTTCATGGAGACTGTCCTATTTTGTGGAGTTTCTTAGTGCGTACAGTTTTACTAATGTTGTATCACCCATGGTCTGTATTAGGTTGTTGATTAGTGGATTCATTTATAGAAGTGAGGGCAAGTTCTGTTAAGCAGTTTGAAGTATTTTAAAAACTTCTGTTTTGTGAAATAATAACAAGGTGTTTATTTTCTGTTTGTTTTATTGCTTCTTTAATGATTGTATGGTTCTTTCTATACATAGTGACAATCCTTATGTGGATCTTGTATTTGAAATTTTAGATTAGATTTAAGCTAACACAAGCTTCAAGGAACTGAGAATTCTAATACTCTGCTTACATTTAAAATTTATTGTGAAAGCCTGAAGAAGAGAAAACTAGACAATGACAGAACGGCTGGATAGATGCAATGGATAACATTTTTGGAAAGAAAAGTAGAATATGTGGGTGTGTAGATAGGTTAGAGGACAGTGGTCCTCATTATACTTAAAAATTATTATATTCATAATAATACATAAATTTGTATCTGATGATGATATTTCTTTTATAAATTTTCTAACTGCTATAATTTTTATTGTTCAACTAAGCTTTTCGTCATCACTGACATCATCAGGTCTTAAACAACAACGTCTATCAACTGTACGTTGTAGGCTTTTATACTTTAGGCCCCTCCCCTTATGTCGTCGCCCCTCCTATTGGTTATAGCTGCTGCCGCTCTTCACGGGAACTTTGTCTACATTTTTCCGTTAGGCATTTTTCTAAAGTCCGTCAAATTGTTTTAAGAATCTCCCGTTAATTTCTTCATTCTTGACTTATACATTTTTTTTTTCGTCATTTTTAGTGTGTTATTTTTATTATTTTAGTTTATTATATATTAAATAATAAACAAAAATAAATTAAAATAATAAAAATAACACAATAAAAATGACAAAATGTAAAAGGTTACAAAAAAAAAAAAAAAAAATTATAAGTAAAGAATGAAGAAATTAACGGGAGATTCTTAAAACAATTTGATGGACGTTAGAAAAATGCCCAACGGAAAAATGTAGACAAAGTTCCAGTGAAGAGCAGCAGCAGCTATAACCAATAGGAGGGGCGACGGCATAAGGGGAGGGGCCTAAAGTATAAAAGCCTACAACGTACAGTTGATAGACGTTGTTTAAGACCTGATGATGTCAGTGATGACGAAAAGCTTAGTCGAACAATAAAAATTATAGCAGTTAGCAAATTTATAAAAGAAATAGTAAGGATGGCTGCTAATTTAAACAATACGAAGAATAAAATATGCTGATGCTGATAGCTGGTATACTATCGAAACATATGTAATTTATAAAATAAAAAATATATTCTTGTAAACAGTTGTATTATTAATATAATATTAAAAATTATTTTATTGAAAACCAAAAACTTACCACTTCACTTTCTTCAGTTAAAATAAACATGTAAAAAAAACACAGATTTAAAATATTTCACTGTCTGTTTCCTCAGACATAGAGAAATATACACAACCTGGTTGTGTTTATTCACTGGTAAACCCATTTGTGAGAGAGAAATTTTTAAATTATGCACTGATTTTTCTTGTATGAGAATATTATTAGAAAACAGTAAAGCTGGTAAATTTGCTGGCTCTACTTGTAGTTATAATTAATTAATTATAGTTGCCGCACTGCGCTATAACCTATGTACTTTGTACATAATAAGGATTAAAAAGTTGTAAGTATTAAAAGAAAGTAAAAACATATATTGTGAATTTAAGAAAGTTATAATCTTGTATGGTGGAGCTGTGGTTGGGAAAACAAACTGTGGTTATAATTTCCAAACTGTGGTTGGGAAAACAGATAAAAACAAAATAATGAAGGAAAAATATTTTCAGTACACGAGAAGTCCACAAATGTATAATATTAACCTTTTAACATCATGTTATACAGCGCACAGTACATAACTCTCCTGTCTTTCAGTTTGTTTTCCTACTCAGTGGAATAACACGCGGCCGAGTAAAGCAAGAGGTGACTTCAACAATCTGATAGAAATTGGCTTTCTGTTTAAGCTAACTTTCTGTTAGAATTAATTCTAACTTTTACACGTTTTCTTATTTAGATACCAAAAATTCATGGATACACAACATGTTTTGATTAATTTGTTGAACCTGTTTCCATTATCACATATTTTTATTATTTCCAAATTCCATCTTCGTTGTTACTTGTTGCATAACTACTGCTGTTTATACTGGACTACGTTTTTCAATGTTTCTAGCATTATTAAATCCACAACAGTGTCACTGTTTAGGACTTGAAAATGGTGGAGACAATACAAAGCAAACAGCAACTGTGCAACAAGTATTGACAAGACTGGAATTACATGGGCTGCCAATAACATTAACCTGACTGAGATTCACTACAATGTTATGTAATACAATGCTGAACATCTGTAAATCTGTATTACAGAATATGACGTAGATTAATTTCCTTAACAATAAATCACAAACGCACAATTTATGAAAATTGGAAACACATACCATGAAACTGAAGATGAGACATAACCCCTGTCACTGTAAGCACAACGAAGAATATTGTACATATCGATGCCAACACGACACGGAAATGTGCCATCTTCAGGCTGTTTGCCACTGGATGCATGTGATATGAACACAGTGCCTATAATAACATCAATATAGCAGTTCAAACATTAAATAAAATTAAAAATAGAATACAATACAATTCTGATAATTATGCACATTTGGGATATGCAATTGCTAGAATATTCTGAATTATTAAAGTAATATTTTTTTACATATAATGGATTCACCCTTCAAGACCTCTTCAACGTTCGGATGGTCATTTTGCTGATAAAGACTGAAACACTGACAATCTCTGTTACTTGTGTACTTACTTTATCTTCGCCTGTACACTTCCTTCTGTTTACTGAATATTTACAATTATATATACAAATAAAAGTCAGGAAAGTAATATGGCTAGACAAATCAAGTGATACAATAATTTCCTGGTGTGTGTTCATAATGCGTGTAACTCCATTAGCTTAGTTTCGAATAACTTAGGTTACTATATAAACTGGAGTCATATGGATCTTGGCTCAAGATGAGTAACTTTTTATCGAATATGTACTTGGTAACATTTTATAATGGTGGACTTTACACAGACAAAAGATCTCATAATCCAGACTGTGCAAAAAGCATTTAAAACTGTTAATTTATTCCTCAGTATTTCATGTGAGCCACTGTTGAGCTCAATTTCAACATAATGATTTAATCATGTACAAAAGTCAACCCAAAATAAATGGGAATTTCTTTCTCAGAGCCATGGAAAGTGAGGTACAGCCTTATGACTTTGAGGGGATGATGGTGGGGGTGTTCTAAATTCAATTCTTTTGCCATATTAACTAAGAATCACAATAAGAAACTCGATTATAATGTGCTGTGCAATGCAACATATACCTCTTGCTCATCTCTGTCCTACTCCAATGAGAGGCTGCCATCATCTCAAGACCACAGGGCTGTAACAAACCTTCCCTTGCCATGAAAAAGGAATTCCTTTTTACATTTAATCTTCCATGTTTCCTTGTAGTGTGGCAATCTTGGATTGCCAAATTACAGTGTTGCATTATCAAACGCTTACTGTAAACAATAAGTCTAGGACTATAAATTCAGTGGTCACATGAACGTAATTAATAACTTGCTCCTCACAATGCAACTATATGTTTTACAATCAACAGATACCAATTCAGTAATTACTATAATAGGAGACAGATTTCTATAATGATTATTGTGAATAAGGCTGAAATATAATTTAAATGATTTATTTAATAATGCATATTATTTTTATTGACAAATTAAAAACAATTTTTAATTCAATCAAAGCTGATAATATAATGCACTTTTATGAAATCATTATAAGATGTAAATACAATATGCAAGTGTCATGCATCGATAATCATGTTTTCATAATAATTTTTAAATGCATCAAGTTATTTTTTACATTAACTGAAAACTAAAACAAACACAAACTGTACTTTGTAGTTCCAAAAAAATTATAATGATACTACATATGCTACAATGTTTTCAACAAGTTGCTTACCTGAACCCAGAAATATAATGTGCCAACACCAAAACACAAAAATGCTCCTGTAAGGTGTACATATATGACATTTGTTTCTTGAAAGTTGGCAACTAGGCTCAGACCAAAGCAAGATATAAATCCTAGGTATACACTTGCCTTATTCAATTTCATTATTCGAGGATGAGTAGCATAGTCATTATAGAACTGAATTACTTCACAGTACCGTATGTAGATTACTATGCACACTAGAAAAAATACTTTCATTTTATATAAGAAGTTTATATTCCATATTAATAGCATATGCTAAACACAAACAAACATACAGGATGGAGCAAAGGAAAAACGTTTTTCAAATGGCTAGAAAGGGTGAGGTTGATGACCTTGAGCATGAACTGGCAGACAATGCAGTTTCAATAGCCATTGAAACATAAAGAATCGCTATCGTGATTCTGTAGTTACTGTCCATCTTTTCCATCAAAAGTTTAATGTTAGGTGTCAATGTGCTGTTCCAGACTGAAACACTATGGTCCAATGGGTTGAAGCATTTACAACTATCAGAACTGTCATGAAAAGGAAACCACTGGCCTTTCCCATTCAGTATGGATCCCAGAAAACACTGACTCAATGAGAAAGGTGGTTCTTGCTAGTCCCAGATGTTCTGCTATGAGTCAGGCATTTGCTTTGTGTATGTCATGTTGTTCACTACATTGCATCTTACATGACGAATTAAACTTTCATCTGTACAAAATAATGATTGTCCAGCAGCTGCATGGAGGGAATTTTGCACAACACAGACTTTTGTGAGAAAATGCTTGACATTCTTACTGTAAATTCTAATGCATGGTAAAGATGAATAATGAAGTACATTTCTTTTTGTACGGATTTGTGAACAAACAGAACTGTTGGTATTCAGTGATTGAGAACCCATGAGAACTACACAAAAAACCTCTCCACTGCTAAAAAATGACAGCATTATGCAGTGTTTCGAAGCTAGTCCTTACTTTTTTTGTATCGAAAAGGGGTCATTACAGTGACTTAGGCACATTACATCCACATGTTAAACAACTTCCTACATCCAGAACTCCAAAGGTGTGGGATAAACATGAGAGAAACATGGTTCCAACAGGATGATGCTAGATGGCAAGAGCATGAGTAGACGTTGTTCGAAGCATATTCCCCCAATATGCATCTCTCAGTTTGGTGATGTTTCTTGGCCCCCATGCTCCCCTGGTATATCAATTTGCGATTTTTGTGTGTGAGGATACCTCAAGTTAAGAGTGTACATGAAAAGGCATGGCAAGAGCACGAGTAGACGTTGTTCGAAGCATATTCCCCCAATATGCATCTCTCAGTTTGGTGACGTTTCTTGGCCCCCATGCTCCCCTGGTATATCAATTTGCGATTTTTGTGTGTGAGGATACCTCAAGTTAAGAGTGTACATGAAAAGGCTAAGCATGATCGAAGAGCTGAAACTTTCAATTTGTCAAGAAATTGCAGCTGTGCTGGAAGAAATGTTAAGTGTGTGATGCAGGACTTTGAGGAGAGGCTCCGAATGTACGTCCAGGAAGAAGGACGTCATCTGACTGACACTATTTTCTATATCCAATTTGGTACATAATTTAAAAATGCATTACAATACCTTCTTTTTATATAATTAAATTTTTTGAAATAAACAAAGTTAATTTATATGAAAAATACGCATTTCCTCTATTCCACCCTGTATACACAATGGTGATGATATAAATTAATAAATGTTCATAATTATTTTACCATGGTAGGGTTGATATCACCATCATTATCTACCTAACTATATTTCACTTATATTTTTTACAATATGTAATATGCTTATAACTTAATGGAACTAACATTTTAAGTTATTACATAGAACATACTAAACTCACTATCAAGAGTGATAATATATAGGCTCCTTACACATAGGCCACTCAGTCGCTTGTATCTGCTTCTTTGTGGCACCACTCAGTGGCTTGTGTGAATGGGTTTGCTTCAGAGATAGAAAATTTTTATTTTTATTCAGATTGATTGTTCATTCAGAATAAAGTTTTATTCAGAAGATTGTTTTATTTACTTTTTACATCAGTTTAATCATTGACTCTAACAAAAAAGTGTTCTCCTTGCTCTTCCCGTACGAAGATGTCGCTGTCATAAACAATGTCGATTCTTGATGCATCAGATGACGTGTGAACAGTTGGTAGTATACAATAATCGGTGATCTGAAAGCGACAATGAGAAGTTTCTTAACTATTTTAGAATGTTACACGCATGTTCAATCAGATTCTTAATTTATTGGAATTTTATATCCAGAAGAAAAACACAAATATGAGACAAAGTATACCTACTGAAGAGAGGTTTGCAATCACTTTGACGTGAGTTATAACACACACACACACACACACACACACACACACACACACACACACACACACACACACACACACACACACACACACACACACACACACACACACACACACACACACACACACACACACACAGCCCAATTCCGGCATATGTAAGTATGACTTATAAGGGAAAAAATAGAAAAAATTGAATTATAGTCATTAAAAAAGTACGCATAGACTCAAAGTGAAATGCCAAGTTTAAGCGGGGTTTCTTGTGTAGTTTCCTTTATGCATGTTACGGTTTAAATTGCTGATAATGTGTCAATGAAGACAGAAAATGATATGTCATTTAATAAGTTAAAGGTCCATGAAACTACGTCACATTCACTTATGCAATAGTTTCGGAATGTAACCCTTTTGACTGTGTGTGTGTTTCATACAAAGTTACATAACTAGGTTGTTACCACACAAATGAAAATTGCCAAAACATCTAAATCTGCATTAATATGTGTACAACATCAATTAATTAATTTATACTTCGTATTGTTTAAATTAGCAGCCATCCTTACTATTTCTTTTATGAATTTGCTAACTGCTATAATTTTTATTGTTCGACTAAGCTTTTCGTCATCACTGACATCATCAGGTCTTAAACAACGTCTATCAACTGTACGTTGTAGGCTTTTATACTTTAGGCCCCTCCCCTTATGTCATTGCCCCTCCTATTGGTTCTAGCTGCTGCCGCTCTTCACGGCAACTTTGTCTACATTTTTCTGTTAGGCTTTTTTCTAACGTCCGTCAAATTGTTTTAAGAGTCTCCCGTTAATTTCTTCATTCTTGACTTATAATTTTTTTTTTTTTTTTTGTAACCTTTTACATTTCGTCATTTTTAGTGTGTTACTCCTATTATTTTAATTTATTATTGTTTAATATATAATAAAATATTTCTTCATTTGTAAAATCCACTTTTATATTCATTAATTTATTTTTATCTTCTTTTTTAACTTTAAGTATTTCTAGTTCTTCTATTAGTTTTCTTTTTTGCGGATTGTTTTCTATTTTGATTATTTCCATATTTTCATTTGGATTTATGAATTTATAGCCTGATTCATTGAAATGTCTTGCATATAGTGAGTTCGTTACTCTAACCCCTTCTCCGTTTGCGTGTTCATTCATTCGAATTTTAAATTTTCTTCCAGTTTCGCCCAGATATATCTTATTACATTCCCCACATTTTAATTTGTATACGCCGCTTTTTTCTGTTAATGGAATTTCTTCCGTTTTAGCATTTTTTATATATTCGAATACATTTTTCGTTTTCTTTATTCCTATCTGTATTTCATATTTTTCGAAGCATTCTTGTAACATTTTTGTTTGATATCCTATGTATGTTATTGCTCCTTTATATTTCTTTTCTTCATTTGTTTTTTCTTTTTTGTTCTTTTCTATTTCTTTATTTTCCTCTATTTTCTTAACTATTCTATTAATTATTTTAGGGTTGTAATTATTATTTTTTGCTATTTGTTGTATTTTCTTTAATTCTTTTTGTTTGAGTTCATTTTCTAGATAATTTATAGCTCTATAGCAAAATGAATTTAATGCTGCCATTTTATAATTGACTGGATGATATGATTCTTGTGGAATTATTAAATCTGAGTATGTTTCTTTCCTATATATATCGAATTTGAGTTTGTTATCTTCAATTTTTATATTGATATCCAGGAAATTAATTTCTAATCCTCCAATTTCTTCTTGAAATTTTATTGTTTTTTCTATGTTATTTAGTTCTTCCGTAAATTTTTTAAATTCATTTACTTCACCTTCCCAAACTATTAGTATGTCATCTACATACCTGATCCATTTTTTGATTCTTCTTTCTTTATCTATATCTTTTAAAATTTTGATTTCAAAGCTATTCATGAATATCTCTGCCATTAATGGTGAAAGCGGTGATCCCATTGGTAATCCATTTTCTTGTATGTAAAATTTGTTATTAAATCTGAAGTAGTTCTGGCTTAGGCATAATTCTAATCCTTCTATTATTTCGTTTTTCCATTCTACATTACTTAATTTGTTTTTCTTTATTATTTCTACTGTTTTTGCTATTGGTATGTTGGTGTACATATCTTTTATATCTAATGACATTAATTTTGTCTTATTTGTTATGGTTTCACAGTATTTAAAAATTTAAGCAAAAGTGAAAAAAAACGCTAGGGAAAATTTGGTTTAATAAACAGTGTTTAATTAATAAAATAACTCCAAAATACGCAAAAATTAACATTAATAACAAAAGCAAAGAAGCAAACCAAGTAAAAAATATGGTGGAAAAAATATGGATAAAACTTGAAATAAAGAACTTATACAGTAAAATAAATAAATATAACAAAGAAATGTATCAATTACATCAAAAATTATATACAAGTTACAATTATATAGAAATAGAAGAAATGAGAAAAGAGTTTGGTGAAAAATACATAGAAAAGAAAATAAGAAAAATGGAAGAGAGATTAAATAAGAAACTCAAGGAATTAATAGAAGGAACAAGAAATAAAAATAAAGAAAAAGATAAAGAAATAAAATTTGCTGAAAGAGTATTAAATTTAACAGAAACAAAGTTTACAGAAAATGAACATAAATTATTAGGGAAAAGTTTAAAATATGCAACAAAAACAAACATAGATAAAGAAAATACAATAATAGAATGTGAAGAAATAATCGATAAAATAAAAAATGAAGAAACTAAAAAACAATTAAGAAGTGAAGTAAAAGAAATAGTAGAAAAACTATGTAAGAAAAACAAAAATGTAAGAAATAAAAACGAAACACAAATAAAAAGAAATATAAGAGAATTAAAAAAGAAAATCACGGAGACCAATTTGATAGTTATAAAAGCCGATAAAGGTAACACAGCAGTGGTAATGAACAAAAGAGATTATATCAAAAAAGCAGAACAAATTATACAAAAAGGACCATATAAAGAAATAAAATATGATTACACAAGTAAATTTCAAGCACAAACAAAGAAATTGATAAAAAAGACAACATATTTAACAGAATGGCAAAAGAAACAAAAAATAGAACATAATCCTGAAGCTCCAAAATTTAGATGTCAAATTAAGTTACATATAAAAGAAATGCCATTAAGACCTATAGTATCATTTATAAATTCGCCAACATAAAAGAAATAACCATAACAAATAAGACAAAATTAATGTCATTAGATATAAAAGATATGTACACCAACATACCAATAGCAAAAACAGTAGAAATAATAAAGAAAAACAAATTAAGTAATGTAGAATGGAAAAACGAAATAATAGAAGGATTAGAATTATGCCTAAGCCAGAACTACTTCAGATTTAATAACAAATTTTACATACAAGAAAATGGATTACCAATGGGATCACCGCTTTCACCATTAATGGCAGAGATATTCATGAATAGCTTTGAAATCAAAATTTTAAAAGATATAGATAAAGAAAGAAGAATCAAAAAATGGATCAGGTATGTAGATGACATACTAATAGTTTGGGAAGGTGAAGTAAATGAATTTAAAAAATTTACGGAAGAACTAAATAACATAGAAAAAACAATAAAATTTCAAGAAGAAATTGGAGGATTAGAAATTAATTTCCTGGATATCAATATAAAAATTGAAGATAACAAACTCAAATTCGATATATATATAGGAAAGAAACATACTCAGATTTAATAATTCCACAAGAATCATATCATCCAGTCAATTATAAAATGGCAGCATTAAATTTATTTTGCTATAGAGCTATAAATTATCTAGAAAATGAACTCAAACAAAAAGAATTAAAGAAAATACAACAAATAGCAAAAAATAATAATTACAACCCTAAAATAATTAATAGAATAGTTAAGAAAATAGAGGAAAATAAAGAAATAGAAAAGAACAAAAAAGAAAAAACAAATGAAGAAAAGAAATATAAAGGAGCAATAACATACATAGGATATCAAATAAAAATGTTACAAAAATGCTTCGAAAAATATGAAATACAGATAGGAATAAAGAAAACGAAAAATGTATTCGAATATATAAAAAATGCTAAAACAGAAGAAATTCCATTAACAGAAAAAAGCGGCGTATACAAATTAAAATGTGGGGAATGTAATAAGATATATCTGGGCGAAACTGGAAGAAAATTTAAAATTCGAATGAATGAACATGGAAAAGGAGAAGGGGTTAGAGTAACGAACTCATTATATGCAAGACATTTCAATGAATCAGGCCATAAATTCATAAATCTAAATGAAAATATGGAAATAATCAAAATAGAAAACAATCCGCAAAAAATAAAACTAATAGAAGAACTAGAAATACTTAAGTTAAAAAAGAAGATAAAAATAAATTAATGAATATAAAAGTGGATTTTACAAATGAAGAAATATTTTATTATATATTAAACAATAAACAAAAATAAATTAAAATAACAGGAATAACACACTAAAAATGACGAAATGTAAAAGGTTACAAAAAAATTATAAGTCAAGAATGAAGAAATTAACGGGAGACTCTTAAAACAATTTGATGGACGTTAGAAAAATGCCTAACGGAACAATGTAGACAAAGTTCCCGTGAAGAGCGGCAGCAGGTAGAACCAATAGGAGGGGCGATGACATAAGGGGAGGGGCCTAAAGTATAAAAGCCTACAACGTACAGTTGATAGACGTTGTTTAAGACCTGATGATGTCAGTGATGACGAAAATCTTAGTCGAACAATAAAAATTATAGCAGTTAGCAAATTCATAAAAGAAATAGTAATTAATTTATAGGTTAAAACGTTTGTATGACACTAGTGTTTTTTATTCATATTTTAAATATGAGTAAAAATTACTCATATTTTTATTGATACATATATAAGCACTGAAATTTATATCCAATGTTTAAAATTCTGTTAAAATTAAAAATATGTTTTAATTTAAAAGGAAACAGAGCAAACGCTTGTGTCCCAAATTACCAGTCTTTGCTCTACTTCTATTATAAATTAGTCCGAATCAAAATTCGACCTCAAGAAATAGTAAAGAAAACTTAACTACAGCAGTTCAATCACACAACCTTGACATTACTATCACTGAAAGTGCTACTCTGTGGCACAACTCAAAGTGGTGAATGCTTCAACGCCACTAGTGGTGGGGATCGGCTTCTGCCTGCCACAGTTGCTTGTCACTAATGCTCGTGTGAAAGGGTACAATTTAAAACTATGGACAACACACAAGTGCGACTGATTCATGCCACAGAGTGGCCCATGTGTAAGGAGCCATAGTATTCATTCAATTATAAGTACTATAAATCAAATGATATTATCTGTGGTCTAGTGACTCATGCCATTTCTGGTGATAGAGCATGTGGGTTTGAGTACACACTATATACGAGTAATTGCTGTACAATGCCAATCTACTACTGTGGGGCGAAAAGAGTGCCTGTGGTATGCAGTCTTCTGTCAAGGAAGATCACAGCAGGTCAGGTTTGCCACTTGGGCCCTCAAAAAGTTATCTGATAAGCCAAGGCCTACAGTGCGTTGTAATGTGTCAAAGTTTTTAATCATACATGTCATTAGCTATTTCATATTCAATGAATATTTATAATATGATACTAATCAATCAATTAATGATGTTGATCAGATTATTCTGAGCCAGATTTTGAGAATATTCAGTAACAACAACGTTTTACACATAAAATACTTCACAAATTTAGAAACCACTTGTTACAATCCACTGTTTCATTACTTCCAACAAGTGCTTTCCAGTATTGGATTGAAGATGTGACTTCGATTTTTGTTCTGATCTGAAGATAAACTGAACCCCCGTGATACTTGCTTATCACAAGTATTGACAATAGTTGAATGAAACAACTCGTGGTTTCTATATTTGTGAATACACAATATAACAATATGCACAGTTTGTTAAGTAAATATTAAAAATAACTATTTAATCATTTTAAATTAAATACTATATGACTACCAAGTAGCTCAGTTTAAAATTTATTCACTGCTTGTTGGAAAGGGATAACAAGAGTTAAACATGTCTAAACAATGAGGTTCATTTTTATTTCACAATGAAACAAGTCCTGGTATAAAAAACTTAAAAATTTAGTTTATTATAGTCTTATGACCATGAGATAGGCAATGTGCACAGTGTGTGCATTATACAGATATGTACAAGGTCAGCAATGGGAATCTTCCAGTGTTTTCTAGTTGCTTTCAACTACATGATTATTCTTGACCAATCATCCAGAAAACAGTAGATTCATCTCTCAACCATGGTGGGGTATAAATACAGGATTCACAAGTGGTCAGCAGTAAGTTTAAGAATGCAATTCAGAGTGCTTTTTGCGATTACAAATTCTGAGTAAAGATTAATAGATTCAAAAAATAATAACAGTAGGTAAGCACCCATCTACACAGATTTTGGGACAGTGGATTCAGTTCTATATGATACTGTGAAAGTTTGTAATCCAGTGAATTTCATGGACAACATGTGATTGGGATATTAACAAAAACACAATATAATATAACTAGCTGAAGTACCCGTTCTATGCCCAGGTGGCGAGCATTTTTATTGGCACATATTGATAAAGCCATGGCTGGCTATGAAGTTTAATTATTGGGCGAAAACTTCTTTGTAGACCACATTTTTGGTGTAAACTCTGTGGTCTTTCTTTAAGTTGCCTTGTTGGTCAGTTCCTAAGACTTTTACCTTGACCTGCTGAAAGGACTTTGTTCTTGAAAATGCAACATAAAGTTGTCCATGACTGAATACTGGAGATGGCAAATAAATACCAACTGAATCCAGTGTTTGTCCTTGGCTTTTGTTGATGGTCATAGCAAAAGCAAGTCTAAATGGAAACTGTTTTCGTCTTAATGTAAAGGGAAGGTCAGGGTCACTGGGTGCAAGAATAACTCTTGGAATAAATACCCTGGTACCTTTAAAAGATCCGGTCAGGATTTCACAGTCAATGACTTTTGATATCATTTGCTTGACGACCATTCTGGTGCCATTGCAAAGACCTCTTGTTGAGTCGAGGTTTCGTAGCAACATTACTACTGCACCAACTTTCAAGTTAAGTCTATAAGGAGGCATATCTCCAGGTGTTAAACTGTTCAAAACTTCATTGGATAGTTTGCTGCCTCCTCGGCATTTGCACTGTCTTGCTGAATAGAATCTATGCTGGTATAGCATTTCAATTCAGATTGAATTCGTCATTTTAAGGACATTTTCATTAAGTTCAAGTGACTGTTGTTTTTTGGAGTCAGGATTGCACGGTTAGCAATGCTGTCATCTCCTGATTGGATGACCTCAGGAAAGACAGCATCAACAATACATCCATTTTCAATGCAGACTGGGGGAATTTCGAAGATGCCTTCCTCTAATCCAGGCTCTTGCAGTTTTCCATTCCCAAGTTTTAAAAGCCAATCGGAAAAGCCTCGGTGTTCTGATGGGACATTGTCCTCATTGGCACGCATGTTTTGGTCTAACTTTAGGACCTGAATATTGTAACGGTACATAACCCGGTCCCAATAAAGTAAATCATGAGAATAAAAGTCAGAAATGGGTAGAACTAAAGCTCGCTCAAAATTTAATTATATCACTCCACATAATAAACAATTCGAGTGGTATATAGTGCGAAGTGAGTTCTAGTGTACCCATTGAGGTGAAAAACCAAAGTGAAATTAATGTATTACTAAACTGTGCTGTATGTTTTGGATAGGATAAAACTATGGAAGTAGTATGTAATAATACTAATTGATTTTTGTGATTTTATTTATTTATTGTAATTTATATTGTATGAACCACAATTTGTTATACCCAAGTTAATATTATATTGTTTCAAATAATTATGTTAGATTGTAAGAAAACCCAGGGTTAATTTTAAAAGACATAAAAATTTTAACTACCAAAGATAATATAAAATTAAAATAATCCTATGAAGGAAATGACAACAGGAAGTAGTACCGGGTATGAACACTATTCGAGACTAAATAAATAATATATAAATTTATTTAATGATAATAAAATGATAAAATATTTATATACAATGTCATAAAAAAAAAATTAACCAAAACATATTATGTGAATTAAATTAGTAAATAAACCGGAATGGAAGGGAATTATTTTTCCATAAATAAAATATAAATTTATAATAATCACAAACTGCCTACATAATAAAAATACTATGTGTTACTAAGAGTGATGAAAAATAACAAGTATTGTTAATAAGATATAAAAATTTTGAACTAAACCGGAGAGTTGAAGAAACGATGCGACAAAAATTATAAAAAAATAACCTTTTTTGGACGTTGGAGGAGGCGAAATTCATGCAAGAGTAATAAACAAAGTGAATACTAACTAATTATACCTGAGGAATCCAAATTAAATGGTGTTATACATTAAAAACCAGTGGATGAAACCATTCTGAGGATCCAATATAGTTCGGCCTACTTCTAGTAGACAATCAGAAAATACTCTAAACGAAAAGGAAATAATAACGCAAGACGTACCTCATCACAGAATAAAACTTCAATCCAGTAAGGACAACACGGAGCGAGGTAATATAAACATTTTTCGTAATAAGTCCAGAAGAAAACTCGTTTTTTAACAGTGAAATAGAACAAAAAATATTCATTTTATCATATGTTTCTTTCAAAAGTAAACAAATACATGCTGCTCTCTTACGGCAATTCCGGAAACTACGTAATATTTGAAAAATAAACAAAATTATTTATTAATTTTTGATATTTGTAAAGCGTAGCAATTAGCCATTTCTGACACTCTCATAACACAAAGAATTCACCCTGAACCCTGGGGAATTACTAAGAATTATGTAATAACTGATGTATTTTATTATAGCGTAATATTGGTTAAATAACAACATATATGTTTTGTTCCTTAGACAGATCTATGTTTACTCGGTAAAGTCGAGATGATGTTTTTTTTTAAAAAGATTAATTGTGATACCTATATTTTGGTGGCTGGAGACAAAAGTCAATAATCAATAAAGCAATATTACTGAAAATTAATATTGAATTATAACGTGTTATAATTTATTGTAGTGGGTAGTTAATGAAAATTTCAGCACAACATACAGAAAAAATCGTCACAACAGAGGGGCAATAATGATACTTACTCTCTCTTCTGTATAAGGCTGAACAAATTACCTCCTTGACCCCAAATCACACACTCTCGATTTCTTTTAGATTGAGTAAAACAAGATAAACAAAATCCTTTATTTATACCGTTTAAAACGTCAGTTAGTATAATTCAAAAGTGACGCATACTGCGTGAGGCATATAATAACACCTCACGAAAAAAGCAGGACGTTACAATATTTTTCCAACACTTACTATTCTTCATGCATGAAGAAAGTATTTCGGTTCTGCTGCCATGTGGAACAACAGGGAGAATTTGTCTAAACTCTCCACCGAAAAGAAAGACCGCACCTCCAAATGGTTTTTTAGAAGGAACTTTTGGATCTTCAGCTAAGAGTTCTTTATACAGTGTCAACTGCATTTACTCCATGTGCTGGGGCCATTGAAGCTTCATCCCAGATTATCACTTTGGCCTTTTCCAGTTCATTTGCCGTATTAGTCCCATGTCGAACATTACAGGTTGACGTTTCATTTATTGGAATAGGCAGCTTGAAACGACTGTGGGAAGTTCTGCCTCCCTCAAGCAAAGTTGCTGCTATGCCTGTAAATGCACATGGCAAGACTAATTCATTTTTGCTACGCACATAGTGCATGATTGTGTTGTAAAGGAAGGTTTTACCACTTCTGCCAGGTCCATCAATAAGATGTTTGGGTAAGTTAGGGTTTTCAATTGCTTCCCTGATTTTGTCGAAAGCCCTTTTTTGCCATGGGTTGAGCATTTGAAACTTTTCTTCGAACATGGTTTTTTTCGACAATTGGATCGTAATATTTTCCAGAATGGATTGGCTCGTCATAGCTGCCGACTAGAAGTTCTAGGCCAAAATCTACCAATGACTTTCCATGTGTTCGAAGGACAGATTCAATTTCTTTAAGTGTCAAATAGAGAGCGTTTTCTCCATCAGGAAAGCGTCTCTTATAGTCTTCCCTAAGATTGTCCTTATGTCTGTCGAATAATGCTGCTGCATCCGACGGCTCACACATGATACAAATAAATGCAAACAACTGCCTAAGTTGTACTGGCATTTGATGGGTTGGAGCTTCTGTTAGCCAAGTATCCCATTCTGAGTCATCATCAGTTAATCCCCTTGCAATGCATGCTTCTTGGAAAGTTGCAAAGGGGATAGGATTTCCTTCGACCGTTCTTAGGTCCTCAAAAAATGTTGCTCTAACATTGAGAAGGAGAATTCGGAGGAACCATTTTTCTCTATCCGTGGGACTTATGGCAAACATTCTGCCAATTGTAGTTTCATGTTCTCTAAGACGTGGTTTCCATTTAGAATTTTTGTCATCCCAGGTATAGTGTTCGGGAATTTCAATATATAAATACTCTCGGGCATTAGGGTCTTCCTGATTAAGTTTAAACCAAGCCAGAAGTTTGGACTTGGTGGCTTTTTGCTGTACAGCTTCAGCTTCCTTGCCTGGTATAAAACATATTGTATGCTTGTCCTCAAGGTGGACATTTAATCTTTCCACATGATCAGTTGGCGGTGCATTTTGTATTCCCTGAGCCTCCAGCATGCTTCAGGTGCACTTACATACCGGGTCTCCAAGTAATTTTTTACTTCGTCCCATTCAATAGTAGCTTCCTGTTTGTGGGAACAGTAACAAATTGAATATTTGCACAGTCATGTCCCTTGTAAACATATTTGAACAGGTATTTAACGCTTTGAACTGAGCTACAAATCTCTACGTTAATGTGGGCATTGTATTTCAGAGACAGTTGTGGGTTGTATGGCACCACCCATCTGTTATCCACTTTGTTTCCCCCAAGTTCAACAAAGTTACCATCATCTCGGCGTTGATATTTTGGGTAACCATTGACATTGCTGTTGGTCTCGGCACAGAAATCTTTTGGGAATTCTTTTGTGCATTTGCTGTTTTCCATACATGGTGCGTTTGGATTTAATGGACCACATGGGCCGTGTATCATACAGGATTTTACAATTTCATGTAGCCTCGGGTGGGCATCTTTATCAGGGAGTTCTGCACAGACAATTTTGTCAATTCTTTCATTCTCCCAGGCTTTGTCTTCCGGGGCCATGAATAGCAATATGTGCCCATGTGGTAGACTACGTTTTTGGAACTCGATCACGTGGAGCATAGCCCTAACACGTCCAAATCTATGGTGTTTGGTTAAGTCTTCCAGTAGCAATTTCAGTTTCAACTCAAACACTCTTGCTACTAAATCAGGCCGGTCGCATGGTTGCTGACCGGGAAGTAAGATTTCCCTACATTTAGGATTGCACGTGAATGTTACAAATAAGTCAGGTTTGCCATATTTCCTGACCATGGCCATAGCATCTTGGTAATTTTGAGCCACATTTCTTGGACTCCTTTGGAAGGTTGAAGGCAATATAACTTTCTTTCCAGGCAATATGTTAACGTCCTCAAAATTGTGGTTGTTCACAAATCGGCGAAGGACATCATAGTCTTCAGCTCTTATTGTGTTTTGATTTTTTTGAAACCAATTCAAACGGTTTGCCTCGGTCTTGCAATAGGCATCAACCATGAATTGGTGAGTTAGCTTCCTGTGTTGAGGAACTTGTTAAAGTTTCCATCACGAATGGCAAAATGGTATGAATACCACTGAAGGTGGGACACATTTCCTGACCAACAGCTTTCTTCAGATCTGTGGTCCACCCTGAATCCCCATATGGGAAAAGCAAAGGGTAGCACGTTGGGTCACAGAGTCTACTCAGGATGGATATATTTTGTAAAATTCCGCTTTTCGGATAAATTGTAATATCCCGATTTTCTGGGGGTGCACCATCTGCACTGTGAAAAACGGCAGCAATTTCTCTTCTGGCAGTGGGAGCGTTGGTTTTGCCGGGGTGCACGTTATTTACTCTTTCTCTCAAGAAAGTCATGCTATATTCAATTGGCGTTCGGTTTTCCCGATTTGCCTTTAGCATTTCGTCTTGTTCAAATTTGAGCATGTTCTTGTATTCTCTAGAGAACGGATTGATATCTCCAAGAAGTTTTTGGAGGTTCTCCATTACGACACGAATGCATCCATTGTTTGCTTGATTGTTCATTCTTTCTGTCAAGGCTTGGGCCGAATCCAAAATGTACAGTTGGGCATACTTTGGTAATTCACCTTGATCTGGGTGTAATGCAGATGTAGCGTGATAAATTTGCCCATGGATTCTGTAACAAAAAGGACCTGAACGTCTGGTCACTGATTGGTCAACTTGTGCTCCCATTGAGGCAAAGGCCATTGCACTGTTATAGGATCTTATGTTTTCCATGAAATTTTTGGAATTTGGATCAGATCCATTCATGTAATTTGTAATGAAGGGATGCATTCGTATTTCTTCTAATGCAATGGTCCCTTTATGGCAGCAATTTGACATTAATTCATTTTTGAAATGCGTGGCATTGCAAAATGGACATTTAGCGTCCATTGGGCCAAGATAACTTTCTTCAATTTTGTCTTCATTGAAGTTTTCGGGAAGCAAAGCGGTGTTGCGGGATTGGACATATCTACTCAGACGTCCTCTTTGATGTTGGCGTGCAACCCTTTGTCTTTCAGCATTTGCCTCGTGCTCTTGTTGAAGTTGATTTTGTGGCAATTTTCTCTCTGTTGCCGTTGACTTATAGCATTAGCTTCACATTCTGCTTGAAGCTGCTCTTCTGACATAGCCGCTCTACGGTGTCTTTGAGCTTCAGCATTACGTGCTTTTTTTTCTGCAATTTCTTCAGCAGTTGGTGGTTGCTGGCATTTAGGAGGCATATTTGATCGTATTTCATTAATTAATCATTGGGTCATCAGAAATACGTTTAAACATAAATTTCACAATTAAAACATATACAGAAATATACGACAATTACAAAATATATAGACGTACCTGTACACAAAATTACAAAACATATCAACACAGCACATAGTAAAAACAATAAAAACTATAGGAACGGATAAATGTATACATCTGATGCCGGTATATATCATTTGTTTATTTACTTGTTACTATGGTAACATACCGATGACCGACACACTACCTAGCGCGTTATATTATAGATACACATATTGCTTCTGGAAAACTGAAAGGTTATCCAAATTCTATGATATTTATTTACTTGTCCACAACAAATCAAGTAAAAATTTAAAAAAATGCATTATAGACAACATCTGCTCTCTTGAATTCATTGAACACGCACGCACGCACACACACAATTTCCACATTCACAAATGTGTACTAAAAAAACTCACTTATTTTATAAGGGTTTTTAACGCTGATCAGAAGGGTTGTGTAACGGGACAAAAAAACAGAATAATTTTTAATATTATGCAATAATACACAATCTATGTAACCATCGGTAAAATACGTATTTAGCAATCTGAATGGTATGACTAAGCCAGTATGACAAACGCATTGCCGTCTCTAGCTGAATAAACCAAACCAAATAAGGTAAGTTATTTTTTAATTAGTCTGACATCATGATGGTACCATGAGAGAAACACGTGTTTTCCAATATTGAAACGCAGTTCTGGCTTCTACAAGCTTCCAGAATTTTCTATGTGTCCAGGCCAGAGATGAAGCGGGGATCCAGGGGAACCACGTGACTGGCCCGGATAGTATACGATTGCCAGTCGCAATTCGGGGCAGTCGACAAACACCTTGAAGCCGTACGGTTGGGTTAATAGTGTTGGGAGGCCTACGCGAACAAATTAAGTGTAGGCCTACAAAAAATTATGAAGATGAATCTAAAACAGTTATAAATTAAAAAGAAAATACAATCGGAAACTTTAATTAACAGTGTGGAACAGTTTTTTGAGTGTTGGAGTGAAAAGTTGTGCCGCGGTTTGGAAACCGGGCCACCGTACAAGGAAAATTAATTTATTAATAATTGGGAATTATGAGGGTTTTATGGGTTTTATTTAGCGATGTACTGCATTATCGTGTTCTGCCTTACCGCATGCCAGCGCTATCTGTTGGCTAACCCGGTGAGTTGCGTTCCCGTGTCATGCTGCCGCTTGGCAGATTTTCTTAGTCGGCCGCCTTTTACTGTCTTGTAAGCAGCTAGTTCCTCTGGCGACAAAGTTTTGTTGTATCCAAGTATTTCTATCCTATCATGTCTAGGTAGACTCGCAGAGACCTCAGGTAAGTGAATTAAATATATTTATTATTCATTGATTGTAAAAGGTTCTGATTTAAATAATAATAGGCGTGGATGTGAACAGATAATCTCTGAAGCATGTCTCGTGGCGTGAATCTAATGTGTGTTCATTGTCGGGTATTTTAATTTATTTAACAGCTGAAACAGCCTTATACATATTGTATTGTACTTTGTGTCCTGCCTTCTTTAAGCCCCACGATGGAAGCCAATTTATAACATAACAAGGACGTTCTGTGTAGCTCCCGTGTTATTCTGCCACACGTTGGATGCGTCAATTTATAACGTACTTAAAATACGTCGTTGGTCTGGTACCTCTGTAAAATGTAACAGTGTGTCTGAGTGTAACTTGTGTATGTGTGTCTTACCAATTCGTCCTCGCACGGTAATGTAACTCATGATGCTTGAGTCCGTAGCGAACGTACGGATAACCAGGTATCGTAGTCCCCGATCTGAGGTTCACTGGTAGTGTACAATTCCCGGGTTGCGCCAAATTGTTTATTTAAACCAATTAAAATTGTCTTCTTATCAGCGATTTACTCAAACGGTGTGAAGGATTCAATTCGTCCCGCCTTTTCTCGATTTGTATAATCGAGCTGGCAGTTACAGTATTCGCTGCTTGCACGCTAGGTATCACGTCAGAGACATTCGCTGTAAATTATATTTTTACGAATACACTTTCCTAAAGAAAATAAAACACATTTTAACATACACAGTATTGATTTATTAGCGATTTGATTTGATATTACTGTTTCATAGACACAAGCTATAATTGATTTTTTATATAATTTTGCACCGCTTATTTCTTTATGAGACTTCCTCTCTGGGTTTTACAATCGATTTTGAACGTAAGTAAACATACAGTATGGCGTTCTATCACGCAAGTCAACAAATATTTTCGTTCAACTTTTGTGGGATCTTTTGATCACGTTAAAAGGCTCAGATGCAATTACAATAATAAAAATACACAACCTTACAATGTTTCTACTTAAGTATTGTACCGTGTAATGATAAATGGTTTGTTGAAGTGTAGTACAAGTGGTTTAAAAGTTGTACATTAATACTAGGTTAGTTTTATAATTTAACAAATTTTCAGTATCTTAATATTCTGATTTAATCTTTGAAAGAGAATAAAATTGATTCAGTGGTATTTCAAAATATAGTGAGAAATATTCAAAGTGCGTTATTTCGGAAGTTGAGATAATTTAATGGATACTTAACAGCGTTGTAGCATGTGATTACTCTGTCGGTCGGGAAGGAAGGGATGTGGCTGCAATATAATTCATTTTTCATTTATTCGGGCATCTTTTTCCAAGTTTTTTGATTTATTTATTCACTTTGTCTTGAAATAAACGTCTTCTCCATCAGGTAATTGTGTTCAGTAATCGTCAGACTCCTTCTCGTTCAATTTCAACAAGTTAATTTACTTTTAAAACATTTTAAATATGAAAATATGTTGTTCTGAATTCTGGCTTCTGTTTTCCTTGAGCATCACTTTCTGAGTAATTCTATTCAACGGTAATTACCTCTTCAAACCGTCGTTTCCATGGTTACACCATTATTCTGATTGGGCGAGCTTGATATGAATACATTGTTATCAAAATTTGAATTCTTTTCAAATCTTCCTATATCTTCTGACTTCCTTCCTTCTCAGTTATTATTAGCACTGTCATTTGTATTTTCTCACAAAGATTATTTTGGTATCCCACAATATTGGGTTTTTTCATGTTTCTAAGTTTACAATTAATTTAACACTTACTAATTACATTTCTCTGTTTATATAATTCCTTATTTTAATATTTTGTTTTTTATAATATTTACCATTCATCCTTGGTTAATTAGTCACCTTGGATTTGTCAATTCCTTGGTTATTTTTATACAATTAGTATTTGTTTATGTTTGACCGTTAGGCCTGTTTCAATTCTAAGTAGCCATTACTGGTTTTTGATTGTTTCATACACATCATATATTTCATTTTGTCCTAGATCGTTATTTCGTTATTTATAATTAAGTTTATTATCTATGGAGGTGTTTTAATTTAGTCTTTTTTTTTTGTGATCTCTGTATGTAACAACTGTGTTATTCAATATTTCTTGCTAATTATTTACTAACAGTTTTCTCTTTTATAACTCAAACATTGTTTTCTTTCCTTATTTTAAGTACTCTGCCACTGTCAATAATATGGCTATTAATTACTATTTATTTATCATATAACATATAACATTTAGGTTCATGTTTGGGATATTTACCCCATCCACCTCCTATTCATAAACAATCGTTTATACAATTAATCAATACTTATTATTTAATTTGTGTGTACAATTCATTATTTCTTATTTATTGTTCGGGTGATGAACAATCTCACCTCTATTGAACTTATTTCATTACTCTCCCCTTATAACATGGGTATTTACTTAAGGTTAATACATACTTATTTTCTAAGGCTCTTTGCTTTCCCTTCCATGTTAACATCATCTTATTACTTTTTCTCGTGATTCTCACCTTTAAATTTTACAATACATTCTTAAGTTCTATAACAATATTATTTTATAATCACTACAGTTAATATCACTCTTTAGTGTTCATTATTACTGAATCAATGTTCTATTCTAAATATTATTCATAATAACTTTATTAAATGTTATTGTTCACTCTTAAATCTTAAACATTGGTTATTTTACTAAGTCTTTATCTTAGCCTTCTCTACTCTTACTATTTTTATTACAGACCATATTTTTATTTATTTATCACTGTCACTTTTTTAAATTATTTTGTGTTCATTATAATTTACTTAGTGTTTCTTTTTGTATTATATCACTTTAGGATAATTCACTTTCACTAGTTTAACTTCCGTTTATTTCTCATTATTTTATTCTCTTTCTCTACACTCATTATATATATAATTATTAATATTATGTCTTTCTATATTAACAACTTACATGCATTCCTAACTCTTTGGGCTAGTGTACTTTTATCTATCGTTTTTTATTACTGACTATTTACAATTGTCATTCAATCAATACTAACATTCATTAATTGTTTTGGTTCTTAACCGGTTTCATTTTCTTTATTATTTTGGATTACATTATTTCTCCCTTCTCTATTTTGTATTCCTTGTCTGGGTTTTCTTGACATGTTTCATTTTGTTTTCTTCATCGTGGGTTTGTTCTCTCCTTGTTTTCATTCTTCTTCTCCTTCACTCGTCTAGTTTACTTTATTGTGTTTCTTAACTGGCCAATCTCTGGGGTTGGGTCAATGTCGTTTGTCTGTCAGTCTAGTAGTTGAGTTTCTTTATTAATCACTTTTGGTTTATTACTCTTTCTCCTTCTTTCTTTATTATCTTTTATATATTTTTTACTCTCCACATTATTTATTTATTAAAATATAGTATTATTTAGCAATTTTTATACATACTTATTGTTATCAAAACTGATCTGAATTTGGCGATGTTATATAATGCCCTTCCACCAACATTGATCATTTTATAAAACGTGATTCTAAGTTTGATGAAATTATCAATTGTATAGTATCATTTTCTTCTTAAATTCTCCTGCTTGTCATTCATTTTTTATGCTTAATTCTGTATCTTTTATTTCCTTTCTTCTGATTCTTTTCTTCATTATTTTTTCTTATTACGAACTGGCTTATTGATTTTTTATTATAAATTATTCCCTATAATCTTATTTTCCCTAACTATCTCTACTTTGTAGCTGCAATCGATTCGGATGGGCTCTCTTGGCTTACCTAACTCCGTCGTTCAAAACTACTCTTATTCTGAGATCAGGGGAACATCATCCCTGCTCAGTTAAATGATTGCTGGACTTATTCAACAGTCAATCTCAATTAATGAATCTTAAATACAGTCATCTCGTGACTCAAAATAATAATAATAATCATAATATTTGTTGGGAATCTTTTACTTTTGTATTTCATTATTGCTCAGTTCGAGTCATATATTTTTTCATCTTTCTTTACAGATACTGCTTGATAATACTTGAAGCATTGCTTTTCATTGATACAATTCACATTTTTATTCATTTTTAATTACTCTTTGTTTCATCTCACTTCATATTATAACTCTTAGAATGTTTATTTTATTTATTTCGTTTTTTGATCATTGTTTTGTTTAATTTTACTTCTCATTTTTTCTAAATAGTACCGTGTCATAGTAAGTTAGTGCTTCTTACTAGTTAGGAATTTTTGTAGCTTATTCCTTTATAGTATGTTTTGCTTTTTTATGCCTCATATTTTGGCTGAAGATTATTGTAACTTAATCTTATTTTGTTAGGAATGTTTTGTAACTTCACTCCCTTATTATTATTTTTTATTCAAATATTATAGTAAGTTTGTGTTTCTTACTTTATGTGGTTTCTTGGTAACTTTATTTTCTCCATTTTATAATTGGTCTAAAATATTCTCGAAATATTTGTGTAAGCTGTCCTTACATAACCTTTTTTGAATTTTGAAATTCATTTTTTATATCTTTCTTTATTACTTATTATCAAACTTATTTGTTTGTATTATTATTTCCTTTTATTCCAAATAACTTGGTTGGTTTTTCAATTTTAAGTTTCTTCAGTTAAGTTTGGCTGTCATAATATTTTTTAATTGATGCCTGATTGTATACCCCTTTTATTTTCTTAGTGATGGGGTTCATATGTGTTATTGCCCTTGTCTTTTGTGATAGTGTATGGTGATACATATTATTATACATAGGACCTTGTTATTTATACCTTTTTGTAAGGTGATCTTCTCCTTTTCTTTCATTATTATTGCCTTCTCTTGTATATTACACTTTTTGTTGTCTTTCTTCTCTACTCCTTGAAATGTTAGATGTTTGAACATTTATTCTGGATGTTTGCTTGGTCGGTAATCAGGAAATCAGTCCCATATTCCAGCGTTTATCGGTACCTGGTTTATCCATGGTCCATGAAGACGTGAGTTACCTCCGTTGTTCGGACTGCTTTGATTTGTATAGTTGTTTCTGTCCGTGTGATATATGTCTCTTCCACCTGGTACTGCCATTCTTCTAATACCATGTGTTCCTTGGCATCAGTGCCTACCTCAATCACTTGATGATGTTGTTTATTATTCAACGAAGTGAATCGTATCTCTGTCATCGATCTTCTCACTGATATTGGTTGAATTATCGGTTCTATCTCTCATAATTTTCCTTTTCTTATAGACTGTCTTGAGTCGCCATACATTGTTTTGTTGTGAGGCCTTTCAACCTTGGATATCCTCCATTTAAAGATAGGTTTGCTGAAAGTTTTACTCGCTGGTTGATTGTTGATCCCTCCTAGAATTTCCTTCAGAGTTCTACTACATTCCATAATATTCCTCATTTCCGCATGGTCGGTAATTGGTAGATTAAAAGTCTCAAGTAGTCCGTTCTTCATCATCTCCAATTCTTCTCTGGTATTGATTCGTTTTCTCTGATGTATTTTCTTAGTCTTCTCAATTATTTGTTTCTTCTGTACTCCTCTATGGTTGGTTCCTTTGTGTTTACTTTTCTCTTTGTTTTTGTTACCTTTATTTTGATTAACAATGTACTTGGGTCTTCTTGAATTTGTTTTTTCATTAGTTCCTTCTGGATTGGTGTCTATTGTTTCATTCACCTTCTTGAACCCGTTACCTAATGTCTCATTAAGTAGATTATTTTGTAATTGGTTTCTTCCCCTTTCTTATTCATCTCTGTTTTTGTCTGGTCGCTTTCTTCATGACGTTCTCTGAAAATTAGTTTTTATTTGCTGCTTCATTTCTTCCTTGGTTATTTCATTGATTTCCTTCAGCTGTTGTTGGAGTGTTTTGTTATTTTGGTTAATGATTTGTTTCAACTCTTCCTTAGTACTTTCATTGGTACTAATTATTTTTTCATTGATTTGTTTCAAACTCTCCTCACTCTTGTCAAATTTTTGGTTAATTTGTTTTAAACTGTCATTGGTTTCCTTCTTCATACTGTCTATTTTTTCATTCGTCAGTTTATTATCTTCCTTCATATTATTCATTAATTCTAATAATTTAATTATATTGGGGTCTCCTCTAACTTCTCCCTTGTCACCCGCCTGTAGTTCCATTTCTTCGTCTTGGGTTGGTTTTGTTGTGGTTATTGCTGTTTCCACTTCTTCAATCGGTGTTCCTTCCTCTTCTTCTCCTCTATTTTCTTCCATCTCCTTGTCCTTCGCCAATTTTTTTGATAATCCTCTAGTATGCATCTTGATCTCCTTTCGTGACCGCCGCTAGAACTTCGTATCTTCCTTTCTTCTAGCTCCACCGGTTGGTCGCCAATTTATAACCTGTCTTAAAGACGTCCTCGTCTTCGTTTAAGCCCCGCGATGGAAGCCAATTTATAACCAAACTCTCATGCCGTCGTCTTTCTGATACCTCTGTAAAATGTTGAAATGTGTCTGAGTGTAACTTGTGTATGTGTCTTACCAATTTGTCCTCGCACGGTAATGTAATTCACGATGCTTGAGTCCGTAGCGAACATACGGATAACCAGGTATCGTAGTCCCCGATCTGAGGTTCACTGGTAGTGTACAATTCCCGGGTGGCGCCAAATTGTTTATTTAAAACAATTAAAATTGTCTTCTTATCAGCGATTTACTCAAACAGTGTGAAGGATTCAATTCGTCCCGCCTTTTCTCGATTTGTATAATCGAGCTGGCAGTTACAGTATTCGCTGCTTGCGCACTAGGTATCACGTCAGAGACATTCGCTGTAAATTATATTTTTACGAATACACTTTCCTAATGAAAATAAAACGCATTTTAACATACAAAGTATTGATTTATTAGCGATTTGATTTGATATTACTGTTTCATAGACACAAGCTATAATTGATTTTTTATATAATTTTGCACCGCTTATTTCTTTATGAGACTTTCTCTCTGGGTTTTACAATCGATTTTGAACGTAAGTAAACATACAGTATGGCGTTCTATCACGCAAGTCAACAAATATTTTCGTTCAACTTTTGTGGGATCTTTTGATCACGTTAAAAGGCTCAGATGCAATTACAATAATAAAAATACACAACCTTACAATGTTTCTACTTAAGTATTGTAACGTGTAATGATAAATGGTTTGTTGAAGTGTAGTACAAGTGGTTTAAAAGTTGTACATTAATACTAGGTTAGTTTTATAATTTAACAAATTTTCAGTGTCTTAATATTCTGATTTAATCTTTGAAAGAGAATAAAATTGATTCAGTGGTATTTCAAAATATAGTGAGAAATATTCAAAGTGCGTTATTTCGGAAGTTGAGATAATTTAATGGATACTTAACAGCGTTGTAGCATGTGATTACTCTGTCGGTCGGGAAGGAAGGGATGTGGCTGCAATATAATTCATTTTTCATTTATTCGGGCATCTTTTTCTAAGTTTTTTGATTTATTTATTCACTTTGTCTTGAAATAAACGTCTTCTCCATCAGGTAATTGTGTTCAGTAATCGTCAGACTCCTTCTCGTTCAATTTCAACAAGTTAATTTACTTTTAAAACATTTTAAATATGAAAATATGTTGTTCTGAATTCTGGCTACTGTTTTCCTTGAGCGTCACTTTCTGAGTAATTCTATTCAACGGTAATTACCTCTTCAAACCGTCGTTTCCATGGTTACACCATTATTCTGATTGGGCGAGCTTGATACGAATACATTGTTATCAAAATTTGAATTCTTTTCAAATCTTCCTATATCTTCTGACTTCCTTCCTTCTCTTATCTTCCTTCTTAGTTATTATTAGCACTGTCATTTGTATTTTCTCACAAAGATTATTTTGGTATCCCACAATATTGGGTTTTTTCATGTTTCTAAGTTTACAATTAATTTAACACTTACTAATTACATTTCTCTGTTTATATAATTCCTTATTTTAATATTTTGTTTTTTATAATATTTACCATTCATCCTTGGTTAATTAGTCACCTTGGATTTGTCAATTCCTTGGTTATTTTTATACAATTAGTATTTGTTTATGTTTGACCGTTAGGCCTGTTTCAATTCTAAGTAGCCATTACTGGTTTTTGATTGTTTCATACACATCATATATTTCATTTTGTCCTAGATCGTTATTTCGTTATTTATAATTAAGTTTATTATCTATGGAGGTGTTTTAATTTAGTCTTTTTTTTTGTGATCTCTGTATGTAACAACTGTGTTATTCAATATTTCTTGCTAATTATTTACTAACAGTTTTCTCTTTTATAACTCAAACATTGTTTTCTTTCCTTATTTTAAGTACTCTGCCACTGTCAATAATATGGCTATTAATTACTATTTATTTATCATATAACATATAACATTTAGGTTCATGTTTGGGATATTTACCCCATCCACCTCCTATTCATAAACAATCGTTTATACAATTAATCAATACTTATTATTTAATTTGTGTGTACAATTCATTATTTCTTATTTATTGTTCGGGTGATGAACAATCTCACCTCTATTGAACTTATTTCATTACTCTCCCCTTATAACATGGGTATTTACTTAAGGTTAATACATACTTATTTTCTAAGGCTCTTTGCTTTCCCTTCCATGTTAACATCATCTTATTACTTTTTCTCGTGATTCTCACCTTTAAATTTTACAATACATTCTTAAGTTCTATAACAATATTATTTTATAATCACTACAGTTAATATCACTCTTTAGTGTTCATTATTACTGAATCAATGTTCTATTCTAAATATTATTCATAATAACTTTATTAAATGTTATTGTTCACTCTTAAATCTTAAACATTGGTTATTTTACTAAGTCTTTATCTTAGCCTTCTCTACTCTTACTATTTTTATTACAGACCATATTTTTATTTATTTATCACTGTCACTTTTTTAAATTATTTTGTGTTCATTATAATTTACTTAGTGTTTCTTTTTGTATTATATCACTTTAGGATAATTCACTTTCACTAGTTTAACTTCCGTTTATTTCTCATTATTTTATTCTCTTTCTCTACACTCATTATATATATAATTATTAATATTGTCTTTCTATATTAACAACTTACATGCATTCCTAACTCTTTGGGCTAGTGTACTTTTATCTATCGTTTTTTATTACTGACTATTTACAATTGTCATTCAATCAATACTAACATTCATTAATTGTTTTGGTCCTTAACCGGTTTCATTTTCTTTATTATTTTGGATTACATTATTTCTCCCTTCTCTATTTTGTATTCCTTGTCTGGGTTTTCTTGACGTGTTTCATTTTGTTTTCTTCATCGTGGGTTTGTTCTCTCCTTGTTTTCATTCTTCTTCTCCTTCACTCGTCTAGTTTACTTTATTGTGTTTCTTAACTGGCCAATCTCTGGGGTTGGGTCAATGTCGTTTGTCTGTCAGTCTAGTAGTTGAGTTTCTTTATTAATCACTTTTGGTTTATTACTCTTTCTCCTTCTTTCTTTATTATCTTTTATATATTTTTTACTCTCCACATTATTTATTTATTAAAATACAGTATTATTTAGCAATTTTTATACATACTTATTGTTATCAAAACTGATCTGAATTTGGCGATGTTATAATATGTATTTATTAAATAGCAATTGCCTATGTCAAAGGGGTGTAAAAATTATGTAATTCTGTAGAACTTTGATGAATCGACTGTGTGAGCACGTGGCCGTTATAACTCAGAACATGTTGTAGTGTGTTGAACTTGTATACTCATGTAGGCGTGATTTATAAATTGAACCATTATAAATTGATTTGAGGTCTTGTGTGTGACTCAAGTTATACTTCATTGATTTTTTCTGCATAAAATCATTTTAATAGTGCGTGTGTCCGGCTGGACATAGTTTGTATGCACTTTCATGTAACCTTGGTTTGATAATATACTTAAGTCTCGAGAACAATTGTAGGCCCGCTCGCTAGCATGTGTCCAGCGCTCATTAAATTTTATGCTTTATTTTTTTTTTATCTTGATACTGAAGGGATTCGTAAAAGTTTGTGGGGGACGGGGTTTTTTTTTTTTAAATTATGTAGGTGGGTGCTGTTGTAACATACTGAGCTGGACCGGCTGGTATGGTATCTATTTTAATCACGGTTTTTTTTAAATCTGTATTAGGCCAGGTTACATTTTAAAATCATAGAATCAGGGTTAGTCACCTGTTGCTGCAAATCGATGCACGCTCCCGGACATGTTACCTTATGTCGGGTCTGGCTTTTGTCCAGTTTTCTACTACCCTGTCTGGCTTTGGGGGTTGTTCCAAAAAAAAAAAATATGTTTTTTTTTTATGGTCAATTGCTTTTCGGATGCTGTGTGGAACATGTCAGCGGCCGGGCCAATCCAGATTATTTTAAATTTATAAATTGTACTTTTTTCATAAAACCATACAGGCTGTTTTCAGGCAATTTAAATTTGGTAATTTGTATTTTCTTGTTATCATGGCCAATCCAGATTATTTTAAATTTATAAATTGTACTTTTTTTCATAAAACCATACAGGCTGTTAACTGGCATTATAAATTTGTAACTTGTATTTTCTTGTTATCATGGCCAATCCAGATTATTTTAAATTTATAAATTGTATTTTACCATAAAACTATACAGGCTGTTAACTGACAATTTAAATTTGTAACTTATTTTTTCTTGTTATTATGGCCAAGCCAGATTGTTTTAAATTTATAAATTGTACTTTTATGAAATTATACACGCTGTTTCCAAGCATTCTAAATTTATATACATATTGTATTTGATGAAATTATCTAGGCGGTTTGCAAGCATTTGAAAGTTATAAATTGTGCTTTGACAAAATGTACAGGCGGTCCACAAGGTGTTTAAATTTATAATTGTATTTGTGATTTATATGTTATATATATATATGTTATATTTATATGTCTTTGTGAATTATGTGTTATCGTCCCCCAAGGTTGTATTTTGAAATAATGAATGATATTTATATGTTTATAACATTGAAATATTTCTGACCTCTGAAATGATATTTGAAATATTTGGGATTTGTGATATTGAAATTTTTATGAATTTATGATACATGAAATTAATTAAGGTAAATTTTTGAATTATAATTAATATGAATTAATAAAGGTTGTTATATTACTTGTTAATAGAGAGTATTAATTGTGAGTCCCGTCTCACTGGACCCAGCACACTTTATGCTTCCTTCTAGGCCTTCAGCCTAGTCATAAATATCGAGTAACCCTTAAAAAAAAAATTTATAAAATACAAATAAAAAGAGGGTTACAAATGGTAGCAGAGCGTGGTTCAATCTAGGGTTGAACCATGGGTCCTTTGGTGTGACGGGACTTGCAAACTGGGAAACAGTCTAGAAAAAAATTACAACTAAGGGAAATTAAGAGAAATTACTATATATGCCTATGTGTGTGTTATGTTCAATGTTTTGATGTATTATGTTGGTGTATGATTTGTCAGCCTGTTTTGAATTTGTAAACTGGGTGCCGCCGTGAGGCATGCATGCTTTTTAGTTGGAATATTTTGGGGTCGTTTGAGACTTTTGGAATTACCGGAGATCTGGGGCGTTGTGATGGGAATGGACTTTATTATTGATTGATATTAAAATAATAGCATGTTGGTTTGGTGGTATGCGGTATGGCTAGATCGGAAGTCAGTATCGTCGGGCATACTGACGCATGGTTCATTGTTGGAAGATTTTTTGGGAAATTCAATGTTGATCTTTGGTGGTTGTCAAGTATGTATTTGTGAAATGTGATATGTCGTGATAGGTGTTAGGTGTTATTGATTTTATGTATTGTGTTAGTGTCAGAAATTGTTTGTCCTTTTGTGTGGTGTTGACGAGAGCTAGTTCAGGATAGTTGGTCAGGTCTTCGCAACGTTAGAGAGCCCGGGGTCTACTTGAAGGAAGGACAGTACTCAAGTTTTTCTGATTTTTGTGATTATGTTTTGTTGTAACGCATTGTGGATTGTGTAATTTTGGTGGGGGTATGTTATCAGAGACTGCCCAACCCTATTTCTGGCATTCTCCAGAAACTTCCGGTGGTGGATGGAGAAGACGAGGGCAAGTTGTTGGTTTTCTTGGACCTTGTCCTGCAGTTGGCGGATTTCCCGGGGCTGTCCAATGGGGTCCTCTTGTCCCTTATATATCCATATTGCCGGGGTTCATTGGCTGAGCAGGTCACCAACACTCTGCGTCGTGGCGGCAGTATCGACTCTCTCCATGGGGAGGTGTTGGACTCCTTCATACCCCGTTGATGACGTGACCAGTTGCGATTTAAGCTGTTCTATCGTGTACAGGCCAACGAAGAGGCGTTGGCAGACTTTGTGCAGAGTATATGCCAAACAGCCCGGATTTTAAGGTTGGGGTTGCCTGAGAGGGACATTATCCAAGTAATTCTGAAAGGGGCGACTCCCCAAGAAAGATCCCGTTTGGTGTTCGCAGACCGTCCACATTGTTTTGCGGACCTGGATCGGTTGTGTGTGTTTGCCAGAATGGTCCAGGCGAAGGACGAGTCCCAGGAAAGAGCTGCAAAAGATGACCAAGACTCAAGTAGTTCATTAGAAAGAGCTAAAGATGACAAACATGGTGGGTGGTGGAAAACACAAGAAACTGGAAGAAAAACTGAATATTTTAGAAGTAATGAAAGCTACAAGGGGGTGGCAAGTGAAAAGACGGTAACAACAGTTACAAAAGAGAAAACAAATAAATATGAAATTAGCAGTGGAAGAGGAAGTTATATTAGGGAACAAACATCGGCAAGTAGGGATCCTTTAGCAAACGTTATTCATTTTTGGAGAAAAGTGAAAGTTTAAAATTTCCAGATGAATTGCAAGTGCCTAATAGAATAGTGTGTGAAGAGGGTGAAGATGAAGAGGAGGAGGCGGAAGAGCAGTCTGAAGATGCTGCACATGGAAGTGTATTTATGGGTGTTAAGGAGACTGGGGTGTCTGAGTTTGCAGATGAACACGAGGTCATCCATACTACAAGTATAATTGAAGGAGATGAGGTAGAGGTTGGGGATGAGTTTGGTGGCAGCTTTGTGGAGTGTGCTGATGAAAATAATGTAATGTGTGCAGGTTTGCAGCCGGCTTCTATATGTGATGCTGAGGGTTCTGATGAATGGAAAGAGGTTTTGTATGGACCAGATGAGCAACTGGAAGATGGTGAGGATGTGCAGTGTTGTGATGGTGATTTGGATTATGGGGACGAAGAAGGGGAAATTGTAGAAGAGGAGGAAGAGGATGAGGAAGAAGTGGAAGAGGATTGTAATGAAGAAGAAATAGAGGAGGAGGAAGAGGAGGGGTTGGAAGAAAGAAAAGCAGGAGAGGCAGTAACAGAGGATTTAGATGATGAGGATAATCAAAATCAGAGTGAAAGTAGTGATGTAAGTTGTCTTGATTCTGATTCAGAAGAAACAAATCAGTACAGCTCAACACGAGATAATTTCTCAGTGAGTGATGTCCGGAAGGAACGAGTACATAAAGTCTGTCATGGAAAACTGAGAAGAGTCGGGTAGCGGGTAGATGTTCCCCACAGTCCCAGTGGTGTTCGTCTACTTCAGGGACGCGCCCCTGCCTGTGCGAGCCTTGGTTTCCTCCATTCATCCTTATTTCCGGAGGGAGCCATGTCCTTACCTTTAGTCCTAGCTCTTGACCTTCCAATAATCCTTGCCCTTTTCATCTTCCCGATTTTCCTAACCCTCCCCTTACAAAAACATAAAATATAAAAAAAAAATTAGAAAAAGGAATAAAAAAAAAAAATTAAAAAAAAAGGAGTTAGAGAGAGGAGTGAAACCTGCAGAGTTGACAAGGTCGGTTGTGAACTTCGTCGACCCTGTAGGTTGTGGCATACCCTTAGATTATAGTCTCATGGAGGCCATCATTTTCCCCTGTCTTGAGAGTGTATGATAGATTGATAGAATGGAGTTGTTTTGTTGATGGTTAGCTCAACCCCCGTAACTATGGGGTATAAGGCCCTGTTAAAGTTGGTAAGTTTCGGTGTCTCAAAACGTAAGTTGGGAGGCCTTAGGAGGCAAGAACTCAGGGAGCTCCCGAACTTCTCTTTCTTCTTTTGTCCCTTCTTGCTGTATGCTGGCCCTGATCAAGTCAGCATGCGGTGCCCACACACTTACACTAGTACTTACATGCACACAAGTACACCCACTACACTTCTTCTTTCCATCTCTTTCGTTTTCCTTCTGAGCCCCCGTTCTCCTAAGTGCGATTTTTCTTGAGATTCACCGGAGAAGCCTTGTGGTCTAGAAGATTGGGGGTACTATGCAGGGTACCCAATTTCAAGTGGTTGGCAACCATGTTGCCCTTTTGGGGTGGGGGTGTGCTGCGGTTTGGAAACTGGGCCACC